>CALYLW010000047.1:1762507-3120007 GCA_944989445.1 Ampullaceana balthica
AGTATGTTTAATGTTTCTGTGTACGTACAAAAAGTAGGGAGTTATTCTCAAAAAGTTGGTTCAATATTTCTTTTTACATACAAAACGTAGATCAATATTCTGCCAGACAATACATGCTATTAGTACACCAGATTTTAGAGATGCGTTATTGGAAGAAATTGTCCCAGGTTTATCTATTCATACATGACATTTCATTTGTCTGAAAGTTCTTTATCAGGGCATCCATGTATCTTAGGATTACTGAAACTTGAGAACATTTCCCTTACTTTCACCTTTGACAAGGTTTGAGAAACTCTGTTCATTTTATTTTCTTAACTAGAGAGTTTCTAATTTATTTTAATTCATGGCAGGATATCATCATCACTAGCCCCACCAGCCTTGTCCTAGTTCAACACATAAAATTATGAATGGTTTCATTTTATCACACTCCCTATATCACACTCCATATATCACACTTCATATATCACACTCCATATATCAACACTCCATATATCACACTCCATATATCACACTCAATATATCGCACTCCATATATCACACTCCATATATCACACTCCATATATCACACTCCATATATCACACTCCATATATCACACTCCATATATAGACACTCCATATATATCACACTCCATATATCACACTCCATATATCAACACTCCATATATCACTCTCCATATATCAACACTCCATATATCACACTCCATATATCACACTCCATATATCACACTCCATATATCACACTCCATATATCAACACTCCACATATCACACTGCATATATCACACTCCACTAAATTTAATGAAGTGATCCTGAAAACGCTTAATTAATATGAATTGCGAATTGAATGTGTTTTTATGTTCATTCTTTTGTATTCAGAATAGCATAGGCTATTTCTAAAATTGCCATTTAATCATTTTTAAGATGCACCTATTAACAGACGGTTGAATCTTTTTTTTTCATTTTTATTTTATTTTTCAGATATAAAATCTGGTGTCTGTGTGTGCATTGAATATAATTTAAAAAATATGATGCCTTATCCGAAATAGGGAACAAAAAAAAATATATTCCTTTTTGAAATTATGCACATTGCTTATAACCGTAAATATAAATCGTAAAATATAGAGACATAAAAAATGTTAAATATTATTTCCCTGTTGACACATTTATGAAAACGTCAACAGGAGGAGTTATTTTGGTCCAGTACATTTACTTTATAACAAGACTTTATTTTATGCGGCCAGCTTTCTATATTTTCTAAATATGGTGTGCACATTTTTTTGATATCATTTTAATTCGACCAGTTTTTAAAAAAAAGTATTTTAGAAAGTACATTTATAATTTTGTTTATTTTCGCTGTGAGTCACTTAGCTTTTGTCTTTTAAAGGGATAGTGCCACATGTTGTTTATCTCATAGACTTGGTTACAAATATTATATAATTTACAATTGTGATACGATGCAGTTTCGTAATGATATATTACATTTTTGAGTGACGAGTGTGGTAGAGCTCTTTCGGAAAACCTATAAGTTATGTTAATTTTGTACAAGTGGGAATGAAATTGTAAATTTAGTTATTATGGTCGGCAAGGATCATTATTTAATAAATCATATCTTTTAAATAGTAAGGTTATGTTAAAAGGCACTGCATTAAGTGAAAACAACTCACGCGGTAAAATGGCATATCTCTGTTTCTCATAAGATTTTAACTACATAGATGAATCTGAAATTTAACTTGGCAAATAAAAATTGTAATAACCAGCAACTAATACTTGGATAAAGGGTCAGCACACTCCTGCTACAAAGTGCGGGTATTTTTCTAGTAATTGATAATTTTTATAGCGCTGTATCCCAGCAAGGAACCAGGCTCACAGCGCCTTACATTAAGATCATAACATACATATAATAATTAAATAAGCATTCATACCATAATAACAACATAGAGGACAGTACATTACACATAAGCTAAGTTAATCATTAAAGAAATGTAGTTTCATTAATTGACAATTTCATTTATTTGACAATATAACCAGCCGAGCAGAACAATCATTCACATGGAATTGAGGTAACTGGTATGCACAAAACGGTCTTCGCAAGGAATGAAATTATCAGATATCGGTGTTCATTAAGTTTCCACCATTGTAGAGGATTACTGGAATCAGGAACGATCATCTTCATTTTGTAACGCAGTATTTCATCAGAAGAGCTATCGTCATTTTCTTTCTCTGAGTTAGACTCCATTACTGCCATTAGCTTAATACGCTTTTCATTTAGCTTGATAAGTATGAGAAGTGTTAGAACCATGGTAGGCAAACGATTTCTCACAATGGATACAATAAACTGTATCAACATTTTGAACATTCCCGTCAGTCAATAGTTTAAACCGAAGATAAGATGTTCGAGTAATCGTCAGAAAATTTATTATTTATCGGCCGCTATTTTTGTTTATTATTTGTCTTTTTACTTTTTGACTTCCAATAATTTGTATTTGATAGGTCGATTAAACGTTAAAAATTATTTAATCGTTTAAATTTTTTAACGATTAATCGAGAAATTAATCGTTAATTTCAACAGCCTTAATTTATACGGATATTTTCTATTCTCTAGGTGTTTCGTTTTTTTGTTGTTGTAAATTATGGTTTTGCCTTCACCCCATCCACACCACCCTCACGCCCTCACTTGAATTTATACGCTACAGATAGAGCGAAGTAAACAACAGGAAATACAGCTGACAAACAATCGTGTGTGTAATGCAAGAAAAAGAAGACAACAGCTCTTCGAATTATTTTTATGATCTGGTTCACATTACACTAAACGCCCAGCACTGAATGTTCTATTCTCACAGCTGCTGGGTCCATCACCATATCGGGAACACAGTGCATAACAATGCAAACAACGATATACATTGTTATAGCTGGCACTGAAAAGCCCATCACAATCGAGGAGTTGGACGAAAATCAATGTCTCGCACTTGGCCTGCTGCACGAGCTGAAAAGCTGATGGGCGTATATTTGTCGTCAGAGGTGGAACTAGACAAGACGGTAACAACACACGTAGGGTTGTAAGAGCCATTACATACAGGCCAGGGGTGGAAAAAACGTTTCGGCCAGTAAGCCAGATTTGAGTTCTTGGGGCAACACTCTGTCGCTAAGCAAATCAACATAGAGAACATACGCTACTATGACAACCTACGCTACTTTGACAACCTACATTACTATCACAACCTATCTATCTTGCCCCTTTATTAACCTGACGGACCAGATTTTCTTCCCTAAGGGGACATTCAAAATTAGTGACGGCTTTCTTTGCACTAGCCGCCATGTGGTCGACAGTCTACATGAGGGGTCTCCAAACAAGGGCCCGCGGACCAGATGCGGTCCGCGAGGCTCATTCGTCCGACCCTGGATACTTTTTAATCTAAAAAAAAAGATTCTATTTTTACATGTAGTTAACCACAAAACTGTGGGTAGTCGGCCCCCAAACTGCTGTTTGACAGTTAATGCAGCCCTCCGGCAGAAACATTTTGAGAACCCTGATCTATACCATTGTGTGCAAGCGCTGCTCCACCAAATACATTGGTGAGACAGCGAGGATCCTTTCGTGTAATATCTCGGAGCATTTACGATCGATTACACAAGACAAACAGTGCCCTGTCTCCTGACATTTCAATGGACGCGACCAGTCTGTGGAGGACCTGTCTATCACTGCCATGG
Organism: Ampullaceana balthica; assembly: GCA_944989445.1. Taxonomy (NCBI): domain Eukaryota; kingdom Metazoa; phylum Mollusca; class Gastropoda; family Lymnaeidae; genus Ampullaceana; species Ampullaceana balthica. The sequence goes on from CALYLW010000047.1 coordinate 1,766,215, forward strand.
TAACCTGCACAAACACATTCTGGCAGAGTCAGTCTGGAGAATAAGCTTATCTAAGAATATGGGACCCTTGCATTTCATCGGATGAATGTTTTTATTAAATCCCTTATATTAACTTCGCGGCCGTCTCATCATCTCATGGGCGGGCGGAAAAACAAAAGTCGAAAATGACCCACTTCCCTTGATTCGATCGAGCTGAAATTTAGCACACTGACCCATCTGACCTAACAATGCATAGTATCAAAATTTCAGATCGATCGAACGTACCGTTTTTTTCCCACGTGAAAGTTTGAGCTGACGCATTGAGGCGACCCAAGGAAGTGACGGGGTGCTTTTGTTTACATTTTACGTGTCACGCTGAGCTCGGTCAAGCGAATCGGTGACCAGACTTTTCCCCTCTCCCCCTCCCACCCACCCCTCCCCCCTAGGGTTATGAAGCAAACTTGAGTTAAGACAGATTCAATCTGTAAATGTTTGAAAATAATCAATACTGTTAGTTATGTCTCATATATAAGGGATTTATAGTCAAAAACTTTGTTTTTACGGGTTTTTTTTTCACTGACGTGCTAATGATCGCCACGCCATATCTCTTCTTAGCTATATAACATCTGTACTAATCTCTTCCTCCTATTGCTCTTTTTGTCTTTGGTTTACACCACAGCTAAGTTTTCATTTCATTTTATTAGTTTATTTGTTTTGTTTTCTGTTTGTTAGTTGAGGAAGGCTTTTATCCGAAACGTTCCTTGTTCTGTGACGTCTTCTCAGGCCCATACACTCCCCGTTTGAATAACATGTCTATTTATCACAGCCTACATTTCTACGGTCTGTGTTACCACAACCTTATTATGTCACGTATGCCTACACATATTAAAAGTTATACACACACACACACACACATATTTTATATATATATATATATATATATATATATATATATATATATATATATAAGGGTTCTACCAAAAGTTCTCTGAGTTTACCACAAGCCGTCACCGGAAGCGGACACAATGTGGAAAAAAATTTGAATGAGTTGGTTCCGGCCGTGTGCCCACCCATGACGTCATGTGTATTTTGTCTTAATCTGTTTTTAAAACAGTTTAAATAGCAGATTTTAACCACTAATTGTGTGTTTATTTCTTTAAAAATGAACATCTTTGCGATAAAAATAGCTCTTATATGTGTTTGTATGTTTGCATCACCTCCATATTATTTTATATGTATAACTCTATAAGTTTGTATGATTTATTAACGGCCAGTGGTACATACGTTTGTCAAGTGTACGACGGAAAGCCACTGTGGAACCTAACAACAACGGAGCTAACACAATAGTTTAGTTAGCGCAAGAGGTAATAAAGTTGTCAAGGAAAACAACAAATACGACTCAATATAGGCGGAAGCACTCAAGTACAGTTCATTCATAACAATAACATATGTGCGCTCGCCCTTATAAGGCATAGTTAAATCCACAACCAACACAGACTCACCTTAACACTAAAACTTGTCATTGTTTTATTAAGCAAATCTTTAATTTAATGTATTGTTTAAACACAAAACATGGATCCTAGACAAGGGTTTCTCAACCATGTTGGAGGTGCTAAGCCCCACCAGTTTCATATACCCATTCACCGAACCCTTCTCTAGCGGAGTGTGTCATCTGTCAGGTGTGTTTCTTGATATTCGCCGAACCCCTGAGACTGACTCACCTCTCACAAGGTCATCGTGATCCAAACCTTAATGACCTGGTGCACATTCAAAGAAACATTCAGAGACGTGTTGGTAACAGCTCCTTATTTTGTAAATAATAAATACTTGATGATTCTTTTGGTGAAAGACATAGTCATCGAGATAAAGGGAAAACTCATTATTAAGACTTCTTTAAGATTATTTGTTAAATCATCTCTGGCAAAACTCTCCCAGTTCTCAAGGCAAGCAGGCAAAAACAGGATATACCATTTCCCTTTGCTGAAACAGAAAACCGTTTCTGGTGAAATGACTGACCAGTACAAGGCTCAGTTGGATGCCTTTGCTATGGAATTTGAAAGGAGGTTCCAAGTCTACAAGAACCTGGAACCACTATTTAATATTCTCAGTTCGAAATTTAGTGCAGAAGCTGATAAGCCACAGAGGATATGCTGTTAGAACTGCTTAACCTAAAAGCTGATTATGACCTGAAGGAGAAGTTCAGGATAGTTTTTTTCTGCCAGAGTTTTTTTTTGGCTTTTGCTAGGTGCGGCGTTTCCACACTTTAAAAAAAAACACTTTAATGTCACACTTTTGACACTATTTGGGTCCACATACATCTTTAAGCAAGCTTTTTCTTGTAGGAAAATAAATAAGTCTAAGAACATATCGATATTGACTGACTACAATTTGAATGCGTTCATGCGAATCATAACCAGTAACCTGGTTCCCCAATTCAAGAAATGTTTTTAAAAAATACGCGGTGTTCGAGTGGCAGCGCGGTGGTCGAGTGGCCGTGCGCTCGACTGGCATACCGATGGTCACGGGTTCGAATCCATGTGAAGTTAAGGATTTGTTCCCGAGGCCTAGGGCGTTCCTGAGTCACCCAGCTCCGAATGGGTACCTAACACTAGTTAGGCGGCTGGGTAATGCGTGGAACCCACAAAGCCGTGGCCTGTGAACGCTGCATCACTTGCCAACAGATCATCTGTCATGATCTGTGGACGCAATTATCTTCTGCATAGAAGGAGCGTCTGTATAGATGAGATATATAATATATTAACAAATAAAGTTTAAAAAAAATCAAATTTAAAATTGAAACATTCAAAATCATATAAATGAGAGGATGAACCTGGTATGCTGCTACCAATTTAGTAATCCTTGACTTATTTTTCGTTAGAAGTAATCTTAAGTAACCGCGATTATTTCCTTTTTTTGGGTTAATAAATTATTTACCGCACTGAATCCACTTTCCACTAAATAGTGATGAAGGAAATGTAATTAAATTTTTTTTAATTACAGCCCATACTTCAGGATCTCCTTTTCCAGCCAGAATTGTTGGTAGCCGCTTTTTAATTAAAATTTGAATTCATTATTTGTGGTTATTTTTTTGGAATCAGTTGACAAACTAAATATTTATCAAAAAATAATTATTGGCAAATTAGTTCTTACTTTGTGAACCACACGTATGACAAAAGTAAACCTTCATTTCATGGCAAAGTTGACTCCTCAAGTTGAATAGAGAGATGTTTTTAAATAGCCACACAATGAATATTCAACACCTTGAGCTTTTCATCAATTTGTATTTGCACTGTAAAGCCTATCTTGCAATATTGAGCAGAAACATGGCGAACAACAGCAGCAGTTTCAAAAAAGCTTCAAACATTTATAAACACATGTCTCAGAACAATTTTCCGAATCCGCTGGCCCAATGTCATCACCAACGAAGACCTCTGGCAACGCACACAACAAGAGCCAGTGGAAGAGATAATACGCCAGCGCAGATTGAGATAGATTTTCCAAACTCTCAGAAAGCCTACATCCAGCATTGTGAGACAAGCCCTCACTTGGAACCCCCAAAGCAAGAGGAAAAGAGGTCGTCCCAAAATGACCCGGAGAAGAAAACTGGAGCCAGACACCAAAAAGAGTGGGCACAGCTGGGGACAGTTAGCGAGATTGGCACAGGACCGGGATGCCAGGAGAGCATTTGTTCATGGCCCGCGGACCTTAGTTTGCCCATCCATTTAAAATTAAAATAGAAATGTAATATTCAACGTGAACTTTTATCTAAAGTCAACAATGTATTTTGAAACAATCTTACGGATGTATTTTGAAACAATCTTACGGATGTATTTTGAAAAGACTAACAGCTGTACATGAAAAGAATATTTATCTCAGTTTTGGCTCCGTGTAATATCTTTTTTATGATGTTATCTTTAATATGTGCTTAGTTTTTAAGTCCAATATTGAAAAGTTATTTTAAATTTAGATTTTTATAAACATGTATAACGTTTAATTGATTGATGCCGAAATGACTTCATTTTCGTGTACATTGATTCTGTTATAATATGTTGTTTTCTCAAAATAAAACACATGTAAAGGCCGATACACATATATATTATATTTCACAAAATTCCATGATCGTTAAAAAAACCCATAAACGACAAAAGAAAATACGCTAAAAATTAGGGTGTAATTTTATGTTTCTTCAAGTTATTAATTCAATATTTTGACATCAATCTTCCCAAACTCCATTTACCATTGCGTTGTGTCTACGCCTTAACGTGCGTACTCTGTAATCAACAATATAACGCTTCTGTCAAAATGACCTAGTGTTTAATGTAATGGTCAATTTGACTTAACACAGCTGCAGACGCGGGTGGTAATCGAGTTATTTATCATAATCGATTCCTGGAGTCGTATAGATGTGATATATTTGTATTAGTTTTGGCCATAATTAGACGCTTTTATTGTTTTAAACCATAAAGTTACATATGCTTTGTATTTTGATCGTAACGTGGTAGATTTGGTAAAGACAGACCATAAAGTGATGCGTTTGGCATTTTTAGACTACCGTGCCAAATATTTGGTAAAACTGGCTCAAAATGACGTGTATAATTAGACGCTTTTATTGTTTTAAACCATAAAGTTACATATGCTTTGTATTTTGATCATAACGTGGTAGATTTGGTAAAGACAGACCATAAAGTGATGCGTTTGGCATTTTTAGACTATTGTGTCAAATATGTGGTAAAACTGGCTCAAAATGACGTGTATAATTAGAAATGTTTGATTATGGTTGTATTACATTTCAGGATTTATTTTTGCTGGCCTTGTGATTACAGTAATGAATTGGTTATACAAAAAACTTTGAATCAATAATTCATATATTTAAAGTCAATAAAACACAATGAAAGACGCTACATTTATCTACCCTGACAGAAACTTCTCAGCAATCTGTGGGGCTCCGAGTGTGCGCTGCGACTCCGGAGAAAAATAAAAGTTTCGATTTCAAACACACGGAACTAGTGTCATACTTTCGCGGCAAAGAGGGGCTATTTAAAGACTACTGAGAAGCTGAGCAGACGATACACTTTCCCTTGATCTGAGAGCTTGCCGCCATGCACTCGAAGCTTCTGTTTGTCATCGTCATTCTCGTGACTTGTACGGGTATGTGGTCGAATCATTTTTTATTACAGTCTAAAGCAATTACAGCATTCGACACATCTACCGATTTCAACATTACTTCTGCAGTATGTATCTATATTCTATATATATAATTCACCAAAGCGAGTATGTGCAAACAAGCATGTCGAATGTCCCTCGCTGGGGTCGACCAATCAGTTTATAGTTGGCAAGCAGAGGTGGCATCGAGACCAACAATGGTTTTTGCGTTCACTTGCGTTGTTATTTCACAGAATAACGTGTGATTCGTAGTTTAGTGGCTATCACGTCCGACGTACACGCGGAAGGTCCTGGGTTCAAGCCCCAGCGAAAACATTGTTTTTTAATTTTTTAAAATGTGTGTTTGTTACCGTTCTTTCCCCTCTTTTTTGCGAACATGGCTGACCCTTGCTAGGGTGTGAGTGTCTCTAGACTAACAATGCGTCGCTGGTTCCTCCCCACCGACGTTCACGCGCGTTGCTTTGATTTCTTCGTGCCGTAGTTTGTGACCGTTCATTCCCCACTTTCTTAGCACGATCCATGAGCAAGTCTGCGGCGTATGCTACACCGCGGGGAGTAACTAGCATTAAAACTTAAGTCTGGATGGATGCACTTATTAGATTTACACCAAACTTGGCTTACATAACCATCATGATACAGTATGAATTCTAGAAGGATTTAAATTTTTTTATAATGAATCGTTTTTGTTTAGTGGACCAAAGTGTCGTTTTTTCTTATATGAGTTATACAAATATGTAATTTAAAAAATTGGCCCAAACTTAGTTAACAAAACATTAATTAACATATTAAAATACTGCAGGAAATTGATATCATAAAAGCCGCTCCTGCGTCTTTGTTCCGCATATAATTTTACATAGATTGTTGCTTATTGACAAAACCTGGCATAAAATTTCTGCACTATTAAGTAACAAAATTCAATTTTAAAAAAAATGGTTAAAATGGGAAAAGTTTTCATTCAGGGGTTAATAAAATGTTTAGGGCTAGAATTTAAAAACAATAACAGATCCCTATAATTTGAAACCGATTTAAATGAGACAACTTTCAAAATTACAACCCATTTTATTATCTGACTTATTCAAGACATAACTACTAAACTAAACACATTTTCTGTAGGCCTGAGACTAATCTCTTAAGGCCTTGGCAGGTACCTGGGCAACCTGCTCCATCTGCTGAGCAGTGCCATACAACATTGTCTTTACATGGGACTCCGCTCGACTCCCTTACCTCAAGACGTCAGCAGGTGAACGACCGTCTCAGAGGCTTGGCTGCAATGACGGCAGTTCGAGTCCCTGTTGTAGTCTAGCCTGTGGAAGTACGAGTTGGTTGGGCAGTGCTTTGTTCTCATCTGAGTCACTAAACTCTGGGGTGTGCAACTCAGGTTCCACCGCTGGTCTGAACGGCTTGGCCTGGGCATGTTAGCAAAAACCCCCCTGGTTGTCGTGTTGTCAGACCCACTCCTGGTACCACTTGCTCCCTGAAGTAGTCCTTTAGCCAGGTTTTAGCCCCAAGATAATTAACTGTGGCTCTGGTTGGGGCAGGGGCCGCTCCTGCTTTTGACTCGGGATCCACTGCACTGTTACCTTACCTCCAAGTCTTTCGAGCTTACCCACGTCCTCCAAGATGACGTCAAACAAGTGGGTGCTACGCTTTTCACTAAGTAGGACTTCGAGGGCTGATCTCGAGTCGCAAAACAATACCGTGTCGAAACCGAAAATTTCCGACCCTTTCAGTGTCTGGTGCACACTTTCCAGGACCCTGCGTATAGCCTCAAGCTCCGCATCGTAATTCGATGCCATAGTCCCACAGTGACCTGAAAGTTCTTCTTTTGGTGGCCCTCCTAATGGGTATAAGATGAGCGCACCATATCCTGCAATTCCTCACTCGAGCTGGCAGACCCATCCTTGAACACTTTTACTTCGGTTCCCACGAACCCTTCAATCGTATCAACTAGACATAACTACTACAAAATTCGATTTAAAAAACCCACAGCAGTTCTTAATTTAAAAAAAAGAGAGAAAAATTAATAATAGATTGCTATAGCTTTCGTTTTTCTTTGAATTTCTGTGAATAATTTCATCGCGATATTTTTCTCTTTTCTCTCTGTCTCTCTGTCTGTCTCTCTCTCTCTCTCTCTCTCTGTGTGTGTCTGTATGTGTGTGTGTGTGTGACCCTCTTCCCCTCACCCAAAACCAGGCCCTCAATTTTTGATTTCACAGCTGGATTTATTCCTTGGGGTTAACAGTTCCGGTCTTCAATATTGATACAGACATTCTGAAAGTTAGAACTGCAAAATGCTTTAAAGTTCCTCAGACCTCTATAAAGGTGTACACGTGTTATTCAAAACAAGATAAGTTAAAGCTCTAAACCAGAAAAATTGCCGAACATATTGTTTGGTTGAAAAAGGATGTTATATTGTAAGACATGACAAGGAATTCTAAACATTCTCTGAACAGGGATATTATGTTGTAAGACATGACAATGACTTATCAACATTCTCTGAACATGGATGTTATATTGTAAGACATGACAATGACTTATCAACATTCTCTGAACATGGATGTTATATTGTAAGACATGACAATGACTTATCAACATTCTCTGAACATGGATGTTACGTTGTAAGACATGACAAAGAATTCTCAACATTCTCTGAACAGGGATGTTATATTGTAAGACATGATAATGACTTATCAACATTCTCTGAACCCTAAAGACAACAACCAAAACAAAGTCTTATATATCATTTTAATGATGTCAGCTGTATCTGTCATTTCACTTACATCCTTATAAACATGCACAAGAGAATGGATTATGAAAACAGGTGGACAAAGAAAAAAATTAGTACGATAAAGATTTTTGAATCACATCCATTTGTATAGGTTTCGCACTTTGAAAACGTCCGTAACAGTTAGACCTGGTTATTTTGATAATACCGGTTGCGCGTTTGACCAGAGAGGCTGTGTTTACAAGAATTGTGGGCTGCGAGAAGGTGGCTGAATGTTTTGCCCGATTGACTCCAAATAACTATATATGAATGGAGAAACATAAATAAAGTTAGTTGTTGCGAAAATCACATAATTCATAATTGATTGCTATACAAGCCACAATATTTTTACAGCACCTTTCTGATAAACATTTCTTCCAAAACTTTTGATTTTAATTTTATCATTTAGCCTTGCAAGTCATCAGTCATGTAATAGTTTTGTGGCAACTCTTCATTATCAAATTGTGGTTCTTTCGATATCTATTGACAACAGAGAGTGATTGAGCTAGGCACTAATTACTAGCAAGAAAACTTTACAATTGTCTTTTCATTGAATTTGTCATTAATCATACTTTGCAATACACATGGCTTGTTTATCCTGAAATTGGCCTTTATATACTAATATATCATAAAGAATGGGACTGCGATAAAGCTTTTAAATAAAATACAAAATACACAAACAAATTGTGTAATTAAAACAATAAATTTGAGCTTTATTTTAAACTAAAACGACAATAGACGTTTCGGCTAATGCCTTCATCAGTACAATAACATAAAATAGGTACTTACATATATTTAAATTCTTAAAACATATTATATCACAAAATAATTCAAAATATTCATGTAAAATAAAATGAAAGTAAAAACAAAAACAAACAAGGACACAGGAGATAGAAAAAAGAAAAAAGGATTTTTAAAAACATGTTAATTCCCCATTTGTCACCGACAAAAATGCCATTTTTTTCATTTAATTGCAAGTTTAACTTGAAGAAGAAACTTTCAATAAAAAAAGTAACACTTTACACGGTTGCAGTGGCAATTTGTTGTGGTAGTATGGTTGTTTACTAAATGAACAAAGTCGCCATCTGTGAAACAACTTAATCTATTGTTACTGTCTCCTAGCTCCGATCGTATGATCACTTGCTCCAGAAAAATTGTAAACAGCTCATTAATTTCAATCATGATGACAGCAACACTGGATAATTAGCTCATAATTTGAGTCAAGCATAAAATTATTGTAACACTTTCTCAAATTATTTGATATTAAATCTTCAATTGACAATAATTTTTTTCATGACCTCCTACTTCTCTATATTACAGGCCTCACCGTAACACAGCAGGAGATAATCAAGATTGATAACAAAGGTTTAACGTTTTTACAGTTTATTGATACTACTTTTACAATTTTATTTAAAATATTACATTTTATTAAAACTCTTCAATGTCATTTGCACGTTAACCTTGTTAAAATTTAGACTCTTATATTTGATTTAACATGTATATCTAAAATAAGGTCTCATATTTTATTTAATTATTAAATATTAATCAAACTCTCATATATATATATATATATATATATATATATATATATATATATATATATATATATATATATATATATTAGGGCTGTTATCGATTAATTTAAATTTTATCGTTAACTTTTGAAAAATTATCGATTAATTAATCGATAATTTCGATTAAAGCCAAAAATAGAAATTTATGACTTCATTAAACTGAACATTCTCACGGACATTGAAAATTAATAATATTTTGAACTAAATTTTATGACGATGTGTTGATACTTGATCGGATGTTTGCGCTGAAGGTGGTACGTCGGCGATGTATTTGATCCTTAAAAGAGAATTGTTTATGGCGGTGAACACGTTAAACTTTTTCACCATCTTCGACTTTGCCATCCGAAGTTAGCTTAAAACCAAAAATTTTGCTCAACTTTCTAGTTATATGTTTAAATTTAACTGCGCTGATGCTGTCAGCCATTTTTTAGTTGACGTCTGCCGGTCCACATAAAGTAATAAAATAAATTATAATATTACGCGGGAGAAGTTTGTACGTAAAAACATATATAAATTATTATTAATAATTAATTATTTATTAATAAAATTTTAAAAAAATATTATAAATATTTTCTTTAATTTTAATGAATTTTTATCGATTAAAATAATTTAATATTAATAATAATAATACTATATATATATATATATATATATATATATATATATATATATATATATATATATATATATATATATATATATATTATATATTAGTCGTATATTAAATGAGGAAATTATTTTTTAATCAAGTAAGACAAAACAAAACCACAATAATTTAATTTACAAAATAAATAAATAAAGCAAAGGCTAATTGCGAAATATTATATGTTTATCTCTATCACTGACATTTTTTTAAAACATATTTTTAGTAATTATAGTGTTCAATTTACCCTTAAATGAATTCAAGTCTAGTTAACCAAACAAATAATTTTTAAAAATTAAGCTAATTTCGACAGCAAAAACAGCAACAAATATTTTTAAAACGATTTAATAAGAATTGATAGACTAAGTTCTTTCCAGGCAAAATGTTATTAGAAACTTAAAGAAAAGTAAAAAATATATAAAATTATTTCATTGATTAGAAAAGAGATAAAGTAAAAGTAACTATTATGACTGTCGTTACAGATATGGTCCTGAGAGCCACCCCAACCACCCTGACTCCTGATATTACAAAGTCACTTGTCATCTATTGTTCCATGCCGAAGTCTCATACTGCAAGTGGAGAAATTTTTAGCGCCTTCATTTTAAAGCATTCCACGGACAACAAGAATTACAAAATGATCGCCAGCTATTCGAAAAAGACCACCAGTAATGAAGGTAGGATAAACGTCAACGTCATTGGACGCTTGGTCGAACTAGAAGAATCGCATATATACGTGACTATATTGTACCCACAGAACTCTGACGCCGGATGGTACCAGTGTATTGCCAACGGAGTTAATGCCAATGGCGTACATGTCACTATGGACAGAATCACAGAGGTAACTCTAGGCAGTGGCAACAACCCACTGGATACCTGCCTCCTAAAAGTAAAAGACCTAGAGAGTGCCATCGCAAGTCTGAGCAAGTCATGTTCGCCTGTTACTTTTGTCAAAGAGACCAGTAATGGCGCAAGTCAGTATCACTTATCATCTCCCTTGACACATCTCTCTGCCGAGGACGCCAATGAGAAGTGTAAACAACTAAAGGGAGGCTATTTGGTGGAGATCGATAGCTCACAAGAATACGATCATCTGGTCAATTTCTTAAAGGTTGACTCTCAGTACTATGCCGTGTTGACCGGGGGCTCAGATAAGAAAAAAGAAGGTGACTGGATCTACGACAGGACTGGTGTTCCAGTCAAAGATATCAAGTGGGCCCCAAAGCAGCCTGACGCCTCGACAGTGGCCAACTGTCTGTTCTTCTGGAACAATGAAAACACATGGAAGATGTCAGACGAGGAATGTGTTATGAATTCAAACGGAAGCCACAGATACGGTTTTATTTGTGAAGTCTCACGTTGACCTCTTGTGGAGAAAGTCATCCGTAAAGACGATCTATTAATAGAGAAATCAATTTTTTTCACGTGGAATTTTTAATCTAAAAAAAAACAAAAAAAAACAACAACAAACAATTTTTTTAAAATAAAAATAAATTCTAAATTTTTCTTTTGGCACAAAAAAGAAGTGTCAAAATCAAACATTTACTTTAACAAATAATGATACTCTTTTTTTTCTTTGTTGATGGCAAAAGACAATAAAAGTATGATTTGCTGTACATTTGTAGTGTTCTTTGAGATTTGTGGTCGTTAAATTGGTTTAAAAGTGAATATTTGAAGATTTTAATTTTTTTTTAGTGAATACCTGAAATAAGAGATGACGTCAATATTGAACTATATAAAGTAATGGGGGGGGGGTAAACTATTTAGTAGCTACCCGTGAAGAAACTCTGGAATACATTCTAGTAAACTATATAGTAGCTACCCGTGAAGAAATTCTGAAATACATTCTAGTGAACTATATAGTAGCTACCCGTGAAGAAACTCTGGAATACATTCTAGTGAACTATGTAGTAGCTACCCGTGAAGAAACTCTGGAATACATTCTAGTAAACTATATAGAAGCTACCCGTGAAGAAACTCTGGAATACATTCTAGTGAACTATATAGTAGCTACCCGTGAAGAAACTCTGGAATACATTCTAGTGAACTATATAGTAGCTACCCGTGAAGAAACTCTGGAATACATTCTAGTGAACTATATAGTAGCTACCCGTGAAGAAACTCTGAAATACATTCTAGTGAACTATATAGTAGCTACCCGTGAAGAATCTCTGGAATACATTCTAGTGAACTATATAGTAGCTACCCGTGAAGAAACTCTGAAATACATTCTAGTGAACTATATAGTAGCTACCCGTGAAGAAACTCTGGAATACATTCTAGTGAACTATATAGTAGCTACCCGTGAAGAAACTCTGAAATACATTCTAGTGAACTATATAGTAGCTACCCGTGAAGAAACTCTGGAATACATTCTAGTGAACTATATAGTAGCTACCCGTGAAGAAACTCTGGAATACATTCTAGTGAACTATATAGTAGCTACCCGTGAAGAAACTCTGGAATACATTCTAGTGAACTATATAGTAGCTACCCGTGAAGAAACTCTGGAATACATTCTAGTGAACTATATAGTAGCTACCCGTGAAGAAACTCTGAAATACATTCTAGTGAACTATATAGTAGCTACCCGTGAAGAAACTCTGGAATACATTCTAGTGAACTATATAGTAGCTACCCGTGAAGAAACTCTGGAATACATTCTAGTGAACTATATAGTAGCTACCCGTGAAGAAACTCTGAAATACATTCTAGTGAACTATATAGTAGCTACCCGTGAAGAATCTCTGGAATACATTCTAGTGAACTATATAGTAGCTACCCGTGAAGAAACTCTGAAATACATTCTAGTGAACTATATAGTAGCTACCCGTGAAGAAACTCTGGAATACATTCTAGTGAACTATATAGTAGCTACCCGTGAAGAAACTCTGAAATACATTCTAGTGAACTATATAGTAGCTACCCGTGAAGAAACTCTGGAATACATTCTAGTGAACTATATAGTAGCTACCCGTGAAGAAACTCTGGAATACATTCTAGTGAACTATATAGTAGCTACCCGTGAAGAAACTCTGGAATACATTCTAGTGAACTATATAGTAGCTACCCGTGAAGAAACTCTGGAATACATTCTAGTGAACTATATAGTAGCTACCCGTGAAGAAACTCTGAAATACATTCTAGTGAACTATATAGTAGCTACCCGTGAAGAAACTCTGGAATACATTCTAGTGAACTATATAGTAGCTACCCGTGAAGAAACTCTGAAATACATTCTAGTTCAGTGATGGTGAACCTATGGCACGCGTGTCACAGTCAGCACGCAGAGCCTCATCATCCGGTAGGCAACTAAAATATTAGTTCCTTAGTCAAACCACATTAGCCAAACCCCCATTATCAATTTTTATTGAAGTGTCGGCACTTTGTTATAAATAAGTCGGTTTTGGTTGAATTTTGGGCACGCGGCCCCAAAAGGTTCGCCACCACTGTTCTATAGGTTAAAGAACGCCTTACTTTATCATAATATGTAAGCTGTGTCTGATTTACACAGTAACATCATGTAAAATATTAAATAAGCCAGATTATTAGAGTAAGAAAGTAGAAAGGAAAATATTAGGGCTGTTAACGATTAATTTTAATTTAAAAGTTAACTTTTGAAAAATGTACGATTAATTAATCGTTAATTTCGATTAAAGCCAACAATTAACATGTAGGATGTCATAAGTAACACTTATTAAACGTTCTTATTTAAAATCTAAATAACACCGTACAAGAGTGTTGACATTATTTGGTTCAAGTGATGAGCGGGTCTAATTGACAATATAACCAGCCGAGTTGAACTATCAGTCAGATGGAACTGAGGTAACTGGTATGCACAAAACGGTCTTGGCAAGGCGTAAAATTATCGGATATCGTTGTTCATTAAGTTTTGACCATTTTAGAGGGTTAATGGATTCAGGAACTTTCATCTCCATTTTGTAACGCATCAAAAGAGCTGTCGTCATTTTCTGTGTCTGAATCAGACTTTATTTGCTTTATACGCTTTTCATTTGGTTTGATAAGTAAGCGAAGCGTGGAACCATGGCAGTTGGTAGGCAAACGATTTATAACAATGGATACAATAAACTTTATCAACAATTTGAACATTCCCATGGATCAGTTAATACTTTAAAACCAAAATGTTCGTGTAATCGTCAAGAAATTTATTATTTATCGGCCGTTATTTTTAAATATTTTTTGTTTACTTTTTGAATTATAATAATTTGTAAGTGATGGGTCGATTAATCTTTAAAAAAATAATTTAATCGTTAAAATTTTAAAACGATTAATCGAGAAATTAATCGTTAATTTCCACAGCCCTAGAAAATATGTAACATATCACAAACAGTAAGATAGGCAACATTAAAACATATTAAGTAAAATGCCAGATTACCCACTGACGGGATGGGCTACTGCATGTCAGAGAAGTGACACTCACTGTAAGACAAGGAAAATTATCAAATTACAAAACTACTCAAATCTTAACCCTAAAAAATTTCACACACTTGTATCGACGAAAAGGGCATTATTGGTAGCCTTACAGACATTATTGGTAGCCTTACAGACATTATTGGTAGCCTTACTGACATTATTGGTAGCCTTACAGACATTATTGGTAGCCTTACAGACATTATTGTTAGCCTTACAGACATGATTGGTAGCCTTACAGACATTATTGGTAGCCTTACAGACATTATTGATAGCCTTACAGACATTATTGGTAGCCTTACAGACATTATTGGTAGCCTTACAGACATTATTGGTAGCCTTACTGACATTATTGGTAGCCTTACAGACATTATTGGTAGCCTTACAGACATTATTGGTAGCCTTACTGACATTATTGGTAGCCTTACAGACATTATTGGTAGCCTTACTGACATTATTGGTAGCCTTACAGACATTATTGGTAGCCTTACTGGCATTATTGGTAGCCATACAGACATATTTGTTACCAATACATACATTATTGGTAGCCTTACAGGCATTACTGGTAGCCTTACAGACATTATTGGTAGCCTTAGAGACATTATTGGTAGCCTTAAAAACATTATTGGTAGCCATACAAACATTATTGGTAGCCTTAAAGACATTATTGGTAGCCTTAAAACATTATTGATAGCCATACAGACATTGATGGTAGTCATACAGACATTATTGGTAGCCATAAATACAATATTGGTAGCCTTACAGACATTTTTGGTAGCCATACATACATTAATGGTAGCGATACAGACATTATTCGTAGCCTTACTGACATTATTGGTAGCTTTACATACATTATTGGTAGCCATACATACACATTTATTACCAATTAATACATTATTGTTAGCCTTAAAGGAATTACTGGTACCATATATTAATAATTATTATTACATAATACGAGGCTGGTGGACTCACACTGTTCACAATAAACATTTTTTTAAAAATGTGTGAAGATTGCATTTCAATAAAAAAAATCTTATCTATGTATATAATACATGAATGTGTGTGTGTGTGTGTGTGTGTGTGTGAGTGTGCGTGTGCGTGTTCGTGTGTTTGTCTTTTATGCCTTACTACACCATTCATCTGATCGCCATGAAGCTTCGATAGATTGTTGAGTACGCTCCCGGGATGGTAACTGGCAAAATAAAGAAAATAAATAAAAAAAGAAATTAACACTCATCGGAGGACAGGGGCCAAAAAAGTTTATTGAATCCCTCATATTAGCTTCACCGTCTTGTCTCTCTCTCTGTCTGTCTATCATGGGCTGGTGGAAAAACAAAAGTCAAAATTACCCACTTCCAGTGATGCTATCAAGATGAAAATATGCACATAGACTCGTGTCACTTAACAATGCATTGTATCAAAATTTTAGATCAATCGAATGTACCATAATTAAATCAATGCATTTTTAGTTTATCTCTATTTAACTCTATGTAGCCGTCTGCTATTGTTTACATCCACGTGCCACTTGAGTTCACTCCAGCCATCGCTGACCACATCCCGTGTTTTACAGCCAGGTGAGTTCAGTCACGCTCAGTCTTTTAATGTTTGTCACACGATGCGTAATACATTGAAGATAATCAATACATTTACTTATGTCTCATATATAAGGGATTTATAGTCAAAAACGTTGTTTTTATGGGTTGTTTAGTTTTTTCTTATAGGAGCTTTATAAAATACTTTAAACATTGGCTGCTTGTGTAAATGCTTAGGTCTTGACCAATCTTAGTACATAAAACTTAATGGGCCATGTCAAAATACTGTATGACATTAAACTCCTAATCTCCGTTCCTTCGGGGCCGGGGCACCACATCTTTTTTCCTAAAAGTTTAATATTTTATTCCACATTCGATTTCACATTACCTGACAAATAATGACACATATATCCATCATGATCCAGGTTGAAATTTTCAGGGGTTGAACTTTATATGCTTACCCAATTGGGCCCGGGGCCCTTATCAAGCTTTTGTATTAAAATATAAATTCTATAAAATTTATTTTACACATTGACTACCAGCATAATTTATCCAATCACCATGAAATTTTGCGAAGTTGTTGAGTACACTCCCCATTAAGGCTTCTGGTATAATAATGTTTAAATTTTTAATTCCTAGGGTCCAGTTCTTCAGGCCGGGGGCAACAAATCAGTTCTGGCTTGGTTTCAATCATACTTATCTAACAGATCACAAGTGGTATCAGTAGATGGCTGCATCTCTCACAAAGCTGACTTGGTTTATGGTGTGCCTCAATGCTCCGTTTTGGGTCCGGTACTTTTCGTACTGTATATAAGGTCGCTACTTCTACTGCTCGAAAAGCATTCAATTAAAAGCCAATCATTTTCAGATGATACTCAGCTATACACTTACACTGATCCCTCTGATATTGACTCCACTGTCCAATTGATGCAGGAGTGCATTGGTGAGGTAAAGTCTTGGATGACTTTCAGCAAGCTCAAGCTGAATGACGATAAGACAGAAGCACTCATATTTTGCAATAATAAATCACGCAGTACTTTGCCTTTTCCTAATTCTATTCAGGTGGCTAATTCTGATATACTGTTCAAAACAACGACTAGGAATCTTGGCTACATTATTTCTGACAACATGTCTACCAACAACTTCATCAATCACATCTGTCGCTCTGCCTACACCGCCATTCGTCAGATCAGATCATTCCGTCATTACTTAACAGTTAGTGCAACAAAAAACTCTAGTCTGTGCTCTTGTTTTAGCTCGTATTGATTATTGCGATTCTCATCTGTCAGGTGCGCCAAAAAAATGCATTGAAAAATTACAGAAAGTTAAAAATTTAGCTGCCAGACTAGTTCTTAAGGCAAAAAAACATAACCATGTTACACCGCTACTTTACTCACTTCATTGGCTATCCTATACAAGCTCGAATTGATTACAAACTGGCTTTTCTCTGTCACAACTTCTTTTCTGACTCATCCCCTTCCTATCTTACTGAACTTCTGCCGGTCTACTCACCCAGTCGTCACCTACGCTCTTCTGCAGACACACGTATTCTCTGTGTTCCTAAGACACGAACCAAAACTTTTGGCGAAAGGTTATTCTCTTTTTGTGCAGCCAAACAATGGAATTCTCTAACATTACGCATCCATAGTATTCCAACTACCAAGTACTTCAAGACTGCACTTAAGACACATCTTTTCAAATGTATTTACAAAATTAATGAATCAACATTTCTTTTAATGATTAACGTAGCGTATATGTAATGTACTGTCCTGTATGTTGTTATTATGGTATTAATGGTTATTTAATTATTATATGTATGTTATGATCTCCATGTAAAGCGCCGTGAGCCCGGTTCCTTGATGGGATACAGCGCTATATAAATTATTATTTTTTTTTCGTAAAAGTTTCAATACTTTTTTCCCATTCGATTTTACACGATTTAACAATAGTTGACGCATATCTCCATCATGATCGAGAGTGCAATCTACTTGCATTTTGAACTTAACGTCTTGCATTGTTTGGACATGGGTCATTAATGTGGTTTTATCCTAATATAAGCTTTATAAAAAGTATTTTAAGCAGTGGCTACCTGCACCATTCCTCATATTGCCATGAAATTTGGGAAGTTGTTGAGTACACTCTGCACAATTTTGTGGGATCATATTTTATAATATTGCTACTTATTGGGTGCTGGGGGCCTAAAAGGACGTTTTTTCCTTAAAAAAGCAAAAATGCAACAAAAAAAAATATCATTGACTACTGGGAACAGGAATGGTTCTTGAGCAAACTTGGCACACAAGAGATTAATCGCTTATATTAAAAAAAAGTTACAAAGCATTGATCCATGATGTCCATTTCTTCTGGACCTAAGGGTCAAAACCGTTTAATTTGTGTTATTTCCCATTCAATTTTACACGATCTTAAAATTTATTGACACATGTAATCATCCTGATCCAGTCTGAAATCTACACTGTTTTAAAATTAACAAATTGCAGTAGTTGGGTCCGGGGCCCTTAATGTTACTTTTTTCATTATTTTTTAAGGTATTTGTATTTTATTTTATTTGTTCGATCGCCAATGAACTTTTGTAAGTTGTTAAGTAAACTCCTACGAATAATTAAAAAATACAACAACAAATACTCATTGGTTTCTTTGAATTTACTTTCATATGAAACGCGTGACCGGTCAACTAGTCACTAATTAGCAAAAACATTCAATGACATGGATGTCCCTCGAAAGTTTCCTTATCGGTCAAAGAAAAGTCAGATTGTTATTCCGGAAAGTATTGTTGATAAGATTGGTTTTGAGTAAAATTCGAAGCCCTTAATAGAAGGAATTTTACGACTGTGTAATGTGAAAGCGTTACACAGTGTTAGTGTCCAAGGTTTCACTTAAATTAAGCCATCAAAAGTCATGAGTTGAAGTTTAAAAGAAATTTGATACGTGAACTTAAAAATAATAATGTGTGCCAAGCAGGTGTGTATGCTAAAAAAATAAATATAATTAAATTTAAAAAAAATAAAAATAAATACGATGCACTCGAAATAGCATTATAAAAAGCTCGCAGAAGGCTTCGCCATCAAAAAGTGCACCCAAAATTTTACATCAAAGTTAGTGTTAAAAATGGCTCATCGCAATACGACATTTTACAGTGAAAATCATTCAACACGAAATTGAAAGGAAAGAAGTATTTTTTTAATGTTAAAAGAATTTCATGTAAAAGGATATTAAAAAAGTGCATGTAGCCTACACAAAAATAAAAATGAATTAAACAAAAATTTTAAAGAATGACTTACATAAATTTAATACATAATTATCAATTTAAATTAAATAAAAAAATAAAACATCTATTGATTTTTTGAAAATAAACTATCCATCCATCCATCCATCCATCCATCCATCCGTCCGTCCATCCATCTTCCATCTGTCCATCCATCCGTTCGTTCACACGTTCATCCATCCATTCATCCATCTATCCATCCGTCCGTCTGTCCATCCATCCGTTTGTTCACCCATCCATGCACCCATCCATCCATCCATCCATCCACCCATCCAAACCCAACCAACCACCCATGTAGATGCATAGAATAATAAGAATATTTTTTATTACCTCTCATATGTCTGTATGCCCTTAAACGTTTTCTTAATGTCCGTAAAATTATCAGCTTCTTGAAGTTTATAGGTGGAAATGTTTGTTGGTTCCATAAAATAAAAAAGTAAATACTTCATATTGGGAGAATTGTATCGTTATGGAAAAGAACTTCTTTAAAAAAAAATTTATGAAATCAAGTTGAAAAAAAAGAGCCATTAGCTTATATGTTATGTAAAATGTAAAAGACTAAACATGTATGTATGTATGAATTTTTTCCGAATGCCATTCCGGGATATGGTGAAGCGTGGCTGTTTTGCTGGTAAATGAAACATCGCATTTCCTTTGCATTCTATTTGTTTCGCCAACTGTTATAAGAATACAGATGACTTCATGTTTGGCTCCTCCTTGCAAGGCGGGGCTGAGCTCAGTGAGGTCCTTGGTTGTTCTGCCCTAGATGACGTCATGTTTTGGTCCTCCTTACAAGGTGGGGCTGAGCTCAGGGAGGTCCATTTTTGTTCTGCCCTAATTCGTAAAAAAATGAAACCAAGACTATAATTGAAATTATAGATTATACATTACATTTTTTAAAAAAACGTAAAAAACCAAGTTTTTGACTAAATCCTTTATGAACGAGACGTAGTCGTAACTAAAATAATGTTCATTACAATACACAGCGCAAGACCATCCAAAAAATACAAAATTGTAAGTGTGTCGTAAAACAGGTTTAATATAATACGCACCGATCAGGAATATGTTTATAAAAAGTGTTGTCCATATAATACGCACCTTATTGCGCGACAGAAAGTTTGTTCAATATAATACGCACCGCGACGCTCTATCTCAAAAAATAACATGATACATAGGAATAAATAAAATAATCTAAAAAATCAATAATTTAATTACGGTACATGCGATCGATCTGAAATTTTGAAACATTGTTTTTATTATCGGTACGAAACTGCCTGCAAAATTCCAGCTCGCTAGCTTACGAGAAAGAGGGTTAAAATTCGATCCCAAGTTTTGGCGACAAGAAATCAAGCAAGCAATCAAGGGTTCAACCAGACACCACGAGTTAATATAAAGGATTTAATAAAAAAAAACGCAAGAAACCAAGTTTTTGACTATAAATCCTTTATGTACGAGAAGTATCTAAAAGAATGTTCATTATAATACGCAGCGCAAGACCATCCAAAAAATACAAAATTGCAGTTGTGTCGTAAAACATGTTTAATATAATGCGCACCGATCAGGAATATGTTTATAAAAAGAGTTGTCAATAAAATACTCACCTTATTGCGCGACAGAAATGTTGTTCAATAGAATACGCACCGCGACGCTCTATCTCAAAAAATAGCATGATACATAGGAATAAATACAATGATCTAAAAAATCAATAATTTAATTACGGTACATGCGATCGATCTGAACTTTTGAAACATTGTTTTTATTATCGGTACGAAACTGCTTGCAAAATTCCAGCTCGCTAGCTTACGAGGAAGTGGGTTAAAAATCGATCAAAAGTTTTTGCGACAAGCAATCAAGCAATCAAGGGTGCAGACACCACGATAAAATAATCTAAATAAAAAAAACCCGTAAATTAGAAAAAATGGTAAAAAAACACGTTTTTCACTATAAATCCTTTATGTACGAGACGTTACAAAAAGAATGTTCATTATAATACGCAGCGCCAGACCATCCAGAAATACAAAATTGCAGCTGTGTCGTAAAACATGTTTTTTAATGCGCACCGATCAGGAATATATTTATAAAAAGTGTTGTCAATAAAATACGCACCTTATTGCGCGTCAGAAAGGTTGTTCAATATAATACGCACCGCGAAACTCTATCTAAAAAAATAGCATGATACATAGGAATAAATAAAATAATCTAAAAAATCAGTAATTCAATTACGGTACATGTGATAGATCTGAAATTGTGATACATTGTTTTTATCATCGGTACGAAACTGCCTGCAAACGTTCAGCTCGCCAGCTTACGAGCAAGTGGGTTAAAAATCGATCCAAAGTTTTGGCAACAAGCATGGAAGCAATCAAGGCCAGGCGCAGACACCACGAGCTAATATAAAGGATTTAAAAACCAAGTTTTTGACTATAACTCCTTTATGTACGAGAAGTAACTAAAAGAATGTTCATTATAATACGCAGCGCAAGACCTTCCAAAAATACAAAATTGCAGTTGTGTCGTAAAACATGTTTAATATAATGCGCACCGATCAGGAATATGTTTATAAAAAGAGTTGTCAATAAAATACGCACCTTATTGCGCGACAGAAAGGTTGTTCAATATAATACGCACCGCGACGCTCTATCTCAAAAAATAGCATGATACATAGGAATAAATAACATAATATTTTAAAAAATCAATAATTTAGTTACGGTACATGCGATCGATCTGAAATTTTGATACATTGTTTTTATTATCAGTTTCGAAACTGCCTGCAAAATTCCAGCTCGCTAGCTTACGAGGAAACGGGTTAAAAATCGATCAAAAGTTTTGGTGACAAGCAATCAAGCAATCAAGGGTGCAGACACCACGAGTTAATATTAAGGATTTAAAAATGAGTTATTGCTATTTAAAATCTTTAAAATGATTGCGTCAACATAACAATTTATTCCATTACTTTTTCCAGTTAAGACATCTCTTTCTCCATTTTTTGCACCAGCTTGATCATTTATTCCTTCACATCATCCATTCATGCATCATTTTGTACATTTATTGCATTACTTTGTACATTTATTGCATCCCTTTGTACATTTATTGCATTACTTTGTACATTTATTGCATCCCTTTGTACATTTATTGCATCACTTTGTACATTTATTCCATCACTTTGTACATTTATTGCATCACTTTGTACATTTATTCCATCACTTTGTACATTTATTCCATCACTTTGTACATTTATTCCATCACTTTATACATTTATTCCATCACTTTGTACATTTATTCCATCACTTTGTACATTTATTCCATCACTTTGTACATTTATTGCATCACGTTGTACATTTATTGCATCACTTTGTACATTTATTGCATCACTTTGTACATTTATTCCATCACTTTGTACATTTATTCCATCACTTTGTACATTTATTCCATCACTTTGTACATTTATTCCATCACTTTGTACATTTATTGCATCACTTTGTACATTTATTGCATCACTTTGTACATTTATTGCATCACATCATCCATTGATTTGTTCGCTTATTTGGTCTAAACGCGTGACTGTATATAATCATTGCTGCCAATATTATCTTGCATTGTGTCCCATTGTCAATTTATTGCTTCACTGTTTCTCTTCGTTAAGTCAATGTGTCCATTGGGGAACTATTATGTGCTTTTTGCAATAACTTTCTACACCCGCATGAAAATAAATTAATTTGAATCCATATAAATATGTTGAACCGCCTTTTAAAAATGTATAACTAACAATTGTATTCCAATATTCTTTTGGTAAGACTTGTCAGCTCTTGTTATTCAAACATTCTAAATCAGAAGTTAAGTTACAATGTTCATGTCAGCCTGAAATGTCAGAACTAATGCCATTCAAGAGTTGACGTCATTCAATATTTGATATCATTCAAGAGTTGGTGTCATCCATGAGTTGATGTCATTCAAGAGTTGATGTCATCCAAGAGTTGATGTCATTCAAGAGTTGATTTAATCCAAGAGTTGATGTCATTCAAGAGTTGATGTCATTCAAGAGTTGATGTCATTCAAGAGTTGATTTCATCCAAGAGTTAATGTTATTCAAGAGTTGATGTCATTCAAGAGTTCATGTCATCCAAGACAACTCCTGCCATGAGAGAACCAAACGGAGCTGCGGTTACATCACAAATGCTTTGATGTCAACATCAAACGACGCAGTGTAACAATTTCATATGTAATCTTGTGGATTCTCAAACTTAAGGATTATAATTAGATTTAATTTTCGTGTCTTGATAGCTTACGCCAACCAGCGTCTGATGGCCTACCGACCGGCACATTAAGAAGCACTGATTTTTTTTTAAAATAAAAAAAATGTCGTTAAATAAATTGTATGGGACCAAATATTTCAGTGGAAGTTTTATTTAAAGTTACCCTTTTGACGTGACGTCACATTTCTTCAACCCCCCTCCCTCCCCCTCGTCACGCATCGTCACAAAAGTGTGACCCCCCTCCCCCCTAGGTGCGTGACGTCATTTATGGACTGCCCCATAGCACAATGCATACTGTATCGTGGCTGTACATATTAATACTAGGACTCTTTTGGCTATTTCAATATATTAATTTGTCGAGATAATGTAAATCTAAATGATAGGGGTTTTTTTCAGTTTTTTTCGTGTTTTTTTTTATTGACGTAAAAAATATATCGGTGTCGTCAATATCGGGATCTTTACATGCTACCGATACCGATATTGCCGATACCGAGATATCGGTGCCGAAATATCGGCTTATCGGTAGACCCCTAACTAAGAGTTGATTTCATTCAAGAGCTGATGTCATTCAATATTTGATGTCATTCAAGAGTTGGTGTCATTAAAGAGTTGATGTCATTCAAGAGTTGATGCCATTCAAGAGTTGATTTTATCCAAGAGTTGATTTCCTTCAAGAGTTGATGCTGCCATACGGTGCAATGTGTTGAAATATTTTCCGGGGTTCTTTTTGATGCCGTACCCATAATACTTGATAAATTCTGAAATTTTAAACAGAACTGGTGTCATTTAAAAAAAAAGTAACGTTTTACTAAAATTTGGTAAGGGAAGTAATATCTATAAATCTTTCACTACGTGGCAGTACATTGAAAGTTCTTGCCCATTGAAGAAAAGCCTTTAATCTAGAGTCATCTTATTTCAAAGTGTCCGGAAAGTACTCTGAATTTTTCTATTATTATTGATTCTTTTTTATAAATAATTATATGAACTTTGAAAGCTTCGGTTTGAAGGGTTGACCCATATAGGCAACTATTGGTCATTGACTGATCTACTGTATAATTAGCCTTGTGTTGAAGTGTAAACACAAATCTGTTATAGTGGTACATACCCTAACATAACCAACACGAAACACAGCAGACCCGCCAGCACCATGAATGCAAGGCCACTGTAGAAGGTCAAGGACCATCTATATAAGGACAAGGTAGGAGTCCCAGCAGCAAAGCTAAAACTTTCGAACACAGCGATGACGGCAAACAGGGAACCTAAAGGGCCAATATAGCAAGTCAGCTGAAATTGGATGTTCAATGACAATAGCTGGTAAATGTCATGTCATCAGGTCATAAAGACTACTAAATGTCATGCATTTTAAGTTCAACGTCACGCAAATTTTCATGTTGTTAAAAAAATACTGTCAAATTTCATGTCATTTAGTAAAATGTCATGTCATCAGGTCATCATGTCTATTTAATATAAGTACATTGACATAAAATCACAAAGTATCAATATACGTGTTTTAAAAAAAAAGTTTTTCTTTGTTTTTGACCTCAAATTGTTTGATAGCCTAAGTTTTAATTTTACTACAATTAATGACTGTCAGAAGATTTCTATTCTGCCCGTAAAAGTCAATGATTTTTTCGGGGAAAATTTCAGGATTTTGCTTTGCATGTTGGGCATAAACAAACTCTCAGCGAATTTATTTAAACTTTGTTGAAAGTACAATGATAATCTACCAGACAGATGACTTCAATTTGTATATGACTTACCCTGGGATTCTGGTCCCAACATGCGGGATAACTCTCCTCGAATTAGGCCAAAGGGTGTATTAAAGCCTATCGATAATCCGATAGCTGAAAGATACATACATGCAAGAAACACGAGTTGAACGCAAGGAATAAGGCATTTCATTGAAATTGCATGTAGATAATACCTGTTCTAATGGTCAGCGAATGAAAGAAGTTGACCGTTGGTTATAAAAATCAGTAGGGCCACTTGAGCACAAATAAAAATCATCGTTCTTAGCATTACAGACCATTTAGAGTCCAGGCAAACTCAATCACACTCCAATCTCTCCTTTGACATTATAAGAAGTAAAAGTCATTTGTTCTTTGAGACATATCAATGCTAGGGCCCATGGTAACACCCCACACAGCGACCAGTGACGTAGTAATGGGCGTGATAAAGTGTGGACATCACGTGCCAAATGGGTAACATTTTAAAAAAAAATCAAACCCGGGGGGTAATGGTAGGGACCCATGTAACGAATGACCAGAGAATAGAGATTTTAAGCCGCAGTCCCAAAATTCTCATCAAACGGTCTTAACTTGATAATATACCAATTGACTTGGCAGTTTCAAACATGTGTTTTTGGAGTCTTGGGGTAGAGAGTTTTGGGTAGTTTTGGGTAGAGTTTTAGGGATTTGTGACGTAGATAGTTTTAGGGAGTTGTGACGTAGTTAGTTTATAAGAACCATGGGGTAGAGAGTTTTGTTGTAGTGAGGTTAGTAAAGTAAATGAGTGGAGAGTTTATGAGGAAACATGGATGCAGAGATTGAAGACTTCATAATTTAATTGCATATTTAAGCTCGATTCCAGACATACGTATTTTAAAAATTATTTTTTGTCTTTTTAAAACTTTATTCTGGAGAATTAACATAGTGTGACACATAGTTGTACAAATTGAAGGTCGATTTAAGAAAAGAAGTAATACATCGTATATATGATATCAAATCTCAATCAAATAAAATATAAATTATATAGTACATTTTACATAGTTTAATTTAATAAAACATAATATAATAGCCTCGCATAAACTTGATAAGTCTTACTTACTTATATATATTTCCAAACTTGACGATGCCACACCAAACATTACGTAACTAACAAGAGCAGAGAAGGTCCCGAAGATGGCCAACCACAAGCCAGGGAACAGCCGGTACAGTAGTGGCACACCAAACATGGTAAACAGATTGTACGTCATTTCCTGAGCCGTCAGAAACCAGCCAATCGTCACAGCGCTCCAGCAGAAGGGTAAGTTCATCATGTAAAGGTTTCGAATCTGAGCAGAAGTTAAAGGGCACGCAAAATTTTAATGTTACTTTCTGTACACATACTACAGTGAGATCATTGAATGTGATACTGAAAGGGTTAAAGATTTGATACAAATGTCAAATAAGTTTTTGTTTACGTTAACAATCAATAAAATTTTCAAGTAGATCTGATGTATCTTCTTCAAACGTTAGATGTCCTGCCTTGCTCTGCGAGGGTAGAAATGCATAGCTTGTGTGTAAGAAAAGCATTAACAACATGAAAATAAATGTGTATTTTTAAACATAGAATCTTTGATAGCTTTTCATAACCGATTGACAGCTCGATCAGGCTCAATAGATTAATCGGATGATAATCTGTTTATAGAAAGAATATACAAAGTGATTGAATTTTTTGATCTGTTAAGTAGATCTCTGAAACAAACTGGATGATGTTCAACGGGCTGAATAAACATCTAGGACCAGGACCATAAACATCTAGGACCAGGACCATAAACATCTAGGACTAGGACCATAAACATCTAGGAATAGGACCATAAACATCTAGGACTAGGACCATAAACATTTAGGACTAGGACCATAAACATCTAGGACTAGGACCATAAACATCTAGGAATAGGACCATAAACATCTAGGACTAGGACCATAAAAATCTAGGACTAGGACCATAAACATCTAGGACTAGGACCATAAACATCTAGGACTAGGACCATAAACATCTAGGACTAGGACCATACACATCTAGGACTAGGACCATAAACATCTAGGACTAGGATCATAAACATCTAGGACTAGGACCATAAACATCTAGGAATAGGACCATAAACATCTAGGACTAGGACCATAAACATCTAGGACTATGACCATAAACATCTAGGACTAGGACCATAAACATCTAGGAATAGGACCATAAACATCTAGGACTAGGACCATAAACATCTAGGACTAGGACCATAAGCATCTAGGACTAGGACCATAAACATCTAGGAATAGGACTAAAATACGAAATTTGGCAGAAAAAAAGAAACACATGCTATAAATCATGGAATTTGCTTTCAAGAATAAATCAAGTTCAAACCTTATTGTGTCCAGTAGCAGCTATGAGTAGAATGAGTAGAGAGAGGTGCACACCTTACTATGTCCAGTAGCAGCTATAAGTATAATACGTAAGTAGAGACAGGTGCATACCTTACTATGTCCAGTAGCAGCTATAAGTATAATACGTAAGTAGAGACAGGTGCATACCTTACTGTGTCCAGTGGCAGCTATAAGTAGGATGAGTAGAAACAGGTGCATACCTTACTATGTCCAGTAGCAGCTATAAGTATAATACGTAAGTAGAGACAGGTGCATACCTTACTGTGTCCAGTAGCAGCCATAAGTAGAATAAGTACACACATCACCGCCCATACCATCATCTTCCTCACACGAGGGTGTTGAGCTTTGCTGAAGGGTAGCGCCAGCCGACGGCAACATCCTAACGGAGATAGGTCAAGATGTTCGGCCTTGTGGTGGTCCTCTAGCCTGGCCTTTCTCTCAGGTAACAATGGTATCAAGCAGAAACTAAACAGCAAACGAAACAAGTGCTGCTAAAGAGATCTGTAACATGATAGAAACCATGAATTCATACTCATTAATTTTACCTCAGATAAACAATGGCAACACTGCATCTATGCATAACACATATCTTCTGAAAGGCCCGGAATCGCTCTCTTTAAACTAGGGCTTTTAACGATCAATTTAAATTTAATGGATAACTTTTGAAAAATTAATTAATCGTTAATTTCGATTAAAGTCAAAAATTAAAATTTATGGTGTCATATTAAAAAACGTTCTTGTTGAGAATCTAAATACACTGGAATGTCTCCTTTACATGTCATCTTTTAACCAACTACGCAAAAAGACAAGTGTGTTGACATTATTTGGTTCAAGTGATGAGCGGGTATAATTGACAATATAACCAGCCGAGCTGAACAATCATTCACGTGGAACTGAGGTAACTGGTATGTACCAAACGGTCTTGGCAAGGAATGACAGTATCGGATATCGGTGTTCATTAAGTTTCCACCATTGTAAAGGGTAATGGATTCGGGAACTTTCATCTCCATTTTGGAACGCAGTAATTCATTAGAAAAGATGTCGTCATTTTCTGTCTCTGAGGCAAACTCCATTACTGCTATTAGCTTAATACGCTTATCATTTGGTTTGATAAGTAGGCGAAGTGTTAGACTTTAGTGCATTTGTAACTTGAATTTAAAAAAAAATAAAAAAATAGAAATAATCGGAGAGTATTTGATAAGCAACAAATAAAAATGGCTAAGGAATATTGAGTTTGTAAAGGGAAGCAATTTCTGTTTCACATGTACGAAATACAAAACATGTAAGTATAAGAGACGTTTTACTTGAACTTATATTGTTTAAATAGTTTATATAAATGATGTAATAAAATATTGAGATATTGTAAATATAAGATACATTTTTAATTTTTTGTTGAACGTTATTAATTCCACATAAACTAGGTTTTTAAAGCAATCAAAGGTAATAATATATCAAATGAAATCATATAGACACCACAATATGTATACCGTCGACAACCATGTGATAAGTCACCCTCTTTCGATCCCTTCAAGTATAATTTCTTGTCGAATACAAAATAGTTATAATGAAATAAGTACCATAGACATAATGTACCAAAATCTTAAAATAAGTTTTCCCTACATCCCATTGTGTGGTATAAACTGTTGGGACAAACACATTTACACACAGGGTCCATAGGTTTCCTCTTTGCTTCTCCTCCATATTCTCCCTCCCGCCCGATGCAAGAATTACTGGTGTCATATTCTCAAATTGTTAGCTTAATTTTTCTGTGTACGTACAAAAGGTAGGTCAATATTCTCAAATAGTTTGTTCAATATTTATTTGTACATACAAAACGTAGATCAACATTCTCAAATAGTAGGTTTAATGTTTCTGTGTACATACAAAACGTAGATCAATATTCTCAAATAGTAGGTTTAATGTTTCTGTGTACATACAAAACGTAGATCAATATTCTCAAATAGTAGGTTTAATGTTTCTGTGTACGTACAAAAGGTAAGGAGTTATTCTCAAAAAGTTGGTTCAATATTTCTTTTTACATACAAAACATAGATCAATATTCTGCTAGACAATACATGTTATTAATACACCAGATTTTAGAGAAACGTCATTGAAAGAAATTGTCCCAGGTTTATCTATTCATACATGACATTTCATTTGTCTGAAAGTTCTTTATTAGGGCATCCATGTATCTTAGGATTACTGAAACTTGAGAACATTTCCCTTACTTTCACCTTTGACAAGGTTTGAGAAACTCTGTGTTAATTTTTTTTCTTAACTAGAGGGTTTCTATTTTATTTCAATTCATGGCAGGATATCAACATCACTAGCCCTACTAGCCTTGTCCTAGTTCAACACATAAAATTATGAATGGTTTCATTTTAAGTTTAAAAAAACATTTTTCATTTCGAAGTGGGTAGACACCGCGCAATGCGCGGCATCCACTGTAAAGCTTGGGTGTCGCGTAAACGTGACGTCACATTTTGCTCTTACTACTTTATAAGATTTTTAAAAATTCATACGGTACATGAGCTTCTGTGGTCTCACGGTTAGGACATTAGATTCTTGAACTCTAGGTGTCAGGTGGAGGTTAGAGGTCGTTTGAGTCTTTTTTTAAAAAAAGTTTGTTGTTTCAGTTTTAGGGTCTGGGTTAGGTTTAGTTGTCTATTTTTTAAATTAAAATAGAAAAAGAGTTTCGTTTGAGTCTTTTTTTTTAGGTTATGGTTTCAGTTTTAGGGTCTGGGTTAGGTTTAGTTGTCTATTTAAAATTTATTAAAATAAATTAAATAGAAAAAACAACAAATATAATATAGCAACCAAAAATATGATTTATCGAGCGCACCGTTCTCTTTGCTTTTACCAAATTAATTTTAAAGTCATAAATCTTTTTAAAAATAAATTTTAAGCTATTAAGGTGGACTGAATATACCAAAATAAACAGACTGTGTAATGCGTGTCATCCACCCAACTGCGTAACGCGCGGTGTCTACCATCGGCCTTTTCATTTTGCATGCTCACTATTTACATTTATGCTAATAATTAAACTGTTAGAACCATGGTAGGCAAACTTTATCAACATTTTGAACATTCCCGTCAGTCAATAGTTTAAAACCAAAATGTTCGTGTAATCGTCAGGAAATTGATCATTTATCGGCCGCTATTTATTATTATTTTAAAAAACTTTTTGAATTTCAATTTGTAAGTGTTGGGTCGATTAATCATTAAAAATAATATAATCGTTAAAAAATGTTAACGATTAATCGAGAAATTAATCGTTAATTTCCGCATTCCTACTTTAAACCCTTGCTAGTGTCTGGGAAACCTGCGCCATGTACTGTGCAGTAATGTACAACATTTTCTAAGCACAGGACTCACTCTCCCCCCTTGTTCCTCCCAGCTATTTCCCCGCTGTAAAGCGCGAAGTTAACAGTTAATGTACTGTTTTCAGGGCTGCACTGCAATGCCAACAATTCGAAATCACATTTATCTCAAGTCTATTTTGGTACGAGTTGGTAGTTTTTAGGGCATTGCCCAGTTCTCATTTCAGTAACTAGATTTTGCTGTGGCTACTTGAATTCCACCGCTAGCAATTTCGACTAGCTGTACCGGTAACTATTTTAGAGTGTACGCTTATAGAAGAAGTGTTTTTCCTAGTCTCCCGTATTTCTAAAAGGTCTACTAACTAAGTTTTAACACCGTCTGGCACTAAACGACTAGAATATCCAGATACATATATCGTACATAAATCTATTTTTAACACATTTTCAACATTTGACTACTTTCGACATAAATTAGTTACACAAGACTTCTTCAGACACACTTGGTATATAAGACTTCTTCAGACACACATTTGGTACATGCGACTTCTTCAGACACACATTTGGTACATAAGACTTCTTCAAACACACATTTGGTACATAAGACTTCTTCAGACACACATTTTTGTACATATCACTTCTTCAGACACTCATGTGGCTATACCTAAGAAGTAGGCATACAGCTGCCATTAGGGCCGGGATGGCGTATCCCGTAGATTCTATCAACTGACCAGTGGCGTAGTACATGATGGAGGACACCAAACCTTTACCACCCTCCAAGAAAGACATGAAGTACGTTCTGTGTGCTCCACGTGATGTGATGTCAGACAAATACAGGAATATGCCAAGAAATACACCGGCAATCTGATGATAAACATAATAATATGGTATTGATGTTATACATCTCGGTGATGTGCTGGAAATCATATGGCATTGACGTTGTATTACTGGTATGGGTTAAAAGTTTGATTATATTTAATGATCCTGAAGAACATAGAAAACCTAAGTAGAAAATTTCCAACCCGAGTAAAAGAAGCAGAAAATTTACTTGTTAACCACATAAATGAATTTTTAATGGGACATTTGATTTAACCAACGGTGGCCAAACTGCGACTCGCGAGCCGCATGCGGCTCTTCAGTGTTCGCTTGCGGCTTGCGAACAATTGATCAAATTAAAATTTTTTGTTTGAAATATATGCTGTAAAATATGTTTAACAGGAAAAAGCTTAAGAAGAAATATCTGTAAATAGGGAAATAAAATACGGTCCCGACAAAATACAAAGTATTTTGATACAACGTTTTTTCTGTGAACCTGAAACAAAAATCTATTAACACTAAAAGATTTAGGTTCTTTGAATGAATCAAGGAAAACTCGACCACACCCCAGAGAATTGAATGGGGTTGGTATTTTGTGTTTATTAATAATAACACCCCTGCTTTTATTATATGACAGGACACTAACTTCGCTTTGAAATACACCATATTTTTGAGTTACCGTTTGAGACAGACGAGCCAATGTTGTTTATCTACCACCCTCAACCCACCCCAACCATACTTAAAAAACTCATAATCTATTATTGGGTTTTAACAAAAATAATTTTCAGTCATTCAAAGATTTTCACTGCAATAACAAAAACAAATGAACGTTTTAAGAAAAACTGGACAGAAACAAAGGGCTGAAACTATTTTTGGCTTATTTAAATTTTAAAAGTTGAAGGGGGCGATTGGTTTGTAAGTGGTTGTTGATGTAAACTGTTAAATTTCTTGTTCCCGTTTCCATAAAAATCCAAAAAATATGGCAACAAATTGCAGGAAACGAAAATATAACGAAGAAAATAGAAGCTTTCTATCAGAATGGGAACAGGATTTTGCATTTATTGATAAAGAAGGTTCGCTGGTCCATGTATAAAATAAAAAAAAACTCGTGTGCAAAGTTGCACAACATCCATGTTGTGTACAATATTTTACAAAATTTTGCTGCGCGGTTATTCTAAACTTCTGCGCGGCGTCGGTCAGATATATGCGCAGCCGCGCAGCTTAATGGGAACATTGGTGGGGACGTGAGTGCTAAAGTCTGAATGTGGCTCTCAAAATTATTGAATATTAATAAAATGGCTCTCCCTGGATTATACTAAACAATAGACAAAACAATATTTACTTTGTTCATATAATAATAAAACTATATAATTTGCAATTGTCTCGCAAGTCAGTAGTATCTGTCAGTCAGTCCTACGCTATGCGAGGTAACTCCCGATAAAAATAAATAAAAGTTGCTTTCGAGATTATAACAAAATGTGTTGCTCACCATAAAATATTGAGACGTGACGTCATTATTTTAGCTTTTATTAATGTGTGAAGGGCACGAAGTAAAAAGAGCAATGTTTTATTTGATGGGATTAATATTATTATTTTTTTTTGTATTAAATGTCCGTTTTTGTGTATGTGTCCATGTCAATATTACGTACGTAATTATAAATTTAATTTTCTATATTAATATATAACATTCGTTTTTCGGTTTATGAAATTTACAATTGGTTGTCGTTCGGTTGTCAAGTTTCGATGCGTTTTGAACTACAAAGCAATTATTTATTACTGCAAATGAAATTTGTCAACTTATGCTTCAGTTTAGAGTGTTTTTTTTTATACACTTTGAGATTGCATATTTGTATGTTTAAAAAAATAACATATTTAAAAATCGGACTCTTCCCCACAATAGTTTTTTTTTAAATTGTTATTTACATGCAATATTTTAATGCGTCTTAGACTAATTTTGAATAAAAAATCTTTGCTTTTAATATAAAACTGGAAGGGATGCTGACTTGACAATAATGAAAACGTTTATTATAATTCCTAAAACGTGTTTATTAAAGTTGATACTTTAATATTTACTTTTATCCAGTGCTTAACTTTACTTCAAGGTTTCATGCAAAATAAATAGTTTGTTGTTATTCATATTTGTAAATAGCTACAATTTGTTATCTACATGTTTTTGATAATGTAAAGGTAATAATGTATGGACCAATGGGCGCATAACTTACAAGTCATAATAGATCTTGAATAGGTGCTGACTTGACAATAATAAAAACGTTTATGTGAATTACTAACACGTGTAGATTAAATTGTAAATATGATTAACAGTTGATAAGTTAATCTTTTCTGTTATCCTGTGAAAAACTTTGCTTACCACGTTTCATGCAAAATAAATAATTATTAACATGTGTAAAATTACAGTTTAATTTTTACATGTTTTGATAATGTTGTGGTAATAATGATTGGAAAAATGGGCGAATAAACTGACAAGTCATAATCATCGATGAAGCTTAAACGGCTTCAAATCACAGATATGCATGATGTGGATCACATTACAGTCACATAATTTATTTTTAACGCACTGTGCTGTATTATTGGTGCACATTGGTGCACTCATAATTGGTGCGCACTATTCAATGCCGCAAGTTAATGTCCGGCTGACTCCTCAGCAATATTTGTTAATACGTCGAACTTCAAACTTCTTTGCTGTAGTATCACCTTATGCTGTGTGTAATTCACTATGCATTTACTATTATCCTGATTATATAATTATTATTCATGCAAACTTACATAACGCGAAGCCTAAGCTTGGAGGTTTTCTCATAACACAAATATTCGTATATATAATCAAAATATATACTCTGCTATGTCCGTTCGTAACGCTAGATTTTAGAAAGCCCACCGCTAAAACAAAATGACCCTGAAAAGTATATTGCAAAAAAAAACAAACACATACCCCAAAAAACCCCACTGTTTTCAAACGTCCGCATAAAATTGTTCAATATGGAAAAGAGATTTAATTTTTCTCTCTTGGTCTCTACATTTTCTGATTATTTACGATGCGGCTTTCAGGCAGAAGGGACAATTACAAAAACAGAAATATATCCATTTTGAAAACTCCCGTCATTTTTGACGGGTGATACCCTAGTAATAATAATAATTGATAATTTATAAAGCGCTGTATCCCAGCAAGGAACCGGCATCACCGCGCTTTACATGGAGATCATAACATACATATAATAATTAAATAACCATTAATACCATAATAACAACCTACAGGACAGTACATTACACATAAGCTACGTTAATCATTAAAAGAAATGTGTGTTTCATTAATTTTGTAAATACATTTTGAAAAGATGCACATGTAAATTCATTGATTTAACGCCATTGCTCAATAATACATTTATGGAAACCGTATCATTTACCAGGTATATATGACTTACCGACAATAAAAAACTGCCCTTATCTAACAAGCCATAAAATGACACTTGACACATTGTTAAACTACCCATATAACTACCCTTGGAATATAGCTACACTAGCCTTATGTTTTCACCAATAGTTTTATTACTATCATATTACAATAGCCAGTCTACTCACGCCGCTACAGGCGCCTTCTATGGCGTAGCCCAGGTACAGCCACATTATATCCAACTCCCAGTAGATGACCGTCACTATGACAACGCCCTTGACCAGACCACCGAACTCTGGAATCATCAAGAGTGCTTTTCTTGACAGCACGGGTGACAGCGCCCCCAAAAGGGCACAGGAGAGTAGAGCCGGGGCGTTGTTAACCACTGACAGGTAGAGGGACATTTCTGACGTCATGTCCTGGATCGTTTGGACGATATCCAGAACTGTTGAGTTCGATCCACTTGTTGCATTGACGCACGGATTACTAGAAGAAATTAACATTTGATACCTTTAGAATCTAAACCTGACATTGTGTTCGCTGCTCCACATATTCAAGAGTGTGGGGATGTATGCATCTATCGGCAATTACTTAAAAGTAGACTCAACACAACAATTACATTGGCAGTTACGCCTCAATATTTTGCGTCGTTAAGATGTCACGCAATGTTAGCTTTTAATCTTTAAGAAGGCGGTTAGATTTTTATAATGTTGATGTAAGTAGATTTCCTTGTTAACTCTGATATTAAGATACTATTTAAGCTGTGATGGGCATAGCGACTATTCAACTACGCCGCGTTCATCACTCAGCCAATCCTACCTGGACGTCATCACACTTGTGTTCCCCAGCAACTGGTCCGAGTATCGCTGGTAGATGTACTGGTCAATAAGGGACTGGTAAGTACGGGACGCCGCGTTGTTAAAAATCATGATGATAGTCAATAGAATAAAGGGATACTTTTCTACACCCCCAGTCTCTTTCTTCCTGTTGGAACTTTGAGAAGTCGTCAGGGATCGGGTCTCAACGTCCACAGCTTGAGTCTCGTGAGAGTCTGTCTCATACTCTCTAGGAAACAGTTGATTTGTAGCTGAATCCTGGTAGGTATGTCCACATTGGTCGTCAGGTTTATCCATGGCATCATACTGACCATGTCCAACAGTTTCTTGATTAGCTCTCCAGTCGCTGGAGGCCATAATTGTGGAAGTGAGCGTCAAACTCCTGATGTCAGCCAACGAGACAATGTGTTGATTGAGTGACAGGGATATCTCTCATCTCACTGGCATCAAATGTTTAAAACAGCGGAAGTGTTGTATGTGTCTGTTTCAGATGTCTGACGTAACGGCGGTCACCAACTGTTCAGTGTGATGGTTATAGCTCCGTCATTTCTTCCGCATACAGACTCAGCTGTTCACTGGTTGTTCCCCGCTCGTATCATTTTCTTGAACCACCTGCTTCAGGCCAAGGGCTGTGTAAGATACAACACAAGGCATTTATAAGAAAAAATAATGTGCCATTGGGATATCAATTTAAAAATGTAAAACTTTACATACAATCAATTAATTAACCAGAAGAAAAAATATTATTGTTTTATAAAATGAAAGTAAAATGAAATACACGTCTAATATAATTGGTGCGACGTTTCAAATTCATTCAACTTAGTAAAGAAATATACCTTATTGTCACGTGAGAATCACGAGATTAGTGACAGAGAGGTCTCAAGGGTGGAAAGGGCGCGAAAGCAGTTGATAGAAAGTAATGGCGGGTGTGTGGCGGATGTCTCCACGTTGTGAAACCTCAAAGTTATACTTTTGTATATGATGCATATTAAAGTTATTTTATTGACAATAGTATTTCAAGGATTTATTGCACGAAAGTTTGTATTGTGAGAACGCCTACAAAACACATATAAAAGTAAGCCATTTACATTTATAAGAAAAGAAATGACTCACTTTACATGTTAATGTAGGGAAAAGTATTTCAGTTATATGTTTTGCCTTTCTCTGTGTGCGAATGATATCTTCAATAGCACAGGTCACACGCTTCTGACGACTTGTTAAAATACAATACACAATAGAACCAGTGATAAGGAGTTAACTTGTTATATTATTTTAATTTGCTTCGAGTGTTACCATAGAGATACACTTTTAACAGGTTTAACATTAAAATTACTTATTTCCAACAACAAACATACCATGGATGACCACCATGAAGAAAACGGCAGTGATGACCAGCTTTATTAAAAAAAATATTATTACACCGTTCATATCTATACACTTATAAAGTACTTTGTACATATCAAGTTATCATTAAATGAGAGTTGCAGTCCGTGAGGTAAAGCTTTATTCCCTCCGCTCACCATTCTCTTTATGACCCAATCACACACGCGCTCTCACACACATGCATGATCAAACTCACACATTCAAGCACATACATACCACATCCATACACAAACGTACACAAAAGACAGATTCACACACTACCAACACTCTTCAAGACAATCACCTGAAGACATTAACATACACAAATGCACACATTTTGACGCAGAAACATTCACTCACACATGAACCGATTAGAACGTTCACATACACTCACACCCACACAACGCAAACACATTCACACACAAAACACACATACATACATACGTGTTCCGGACAAACCTGTGACAGATGTACCCTCTAGAGTTGTAACTGGGACAGATACCTGATGTGATGTGTCCAGCTTGAATAAAAACTTCACTGACAACAGCGATCACCGACAGTTCGTGTCGCAGTAGGACCAGCTACTGAGACTGTCGTGACTAATTATATTAATCCCACAAGGGTGTAGCCAGTAAACGTAGCCACTGACAAGTGGGCTCAGAAAAATGGGGTCAAGTTCAGGGTTATTTTGATGTCTAAATATTACCAGCTACAATGCATGCGTTTCATTTAAACATGGGAGAAACGACGTTTGTTCATTCGGTCCCTCAAAGTCTGGATTTACCGTCATTTTGACTTCCTGTGTTTTGAGTACGTTTCTGAATCATTATACATTGATAGTTAGATTTCAGTAAATTTTAAGGGAGTATGTTACTGAATCATACGTTAATCGTATAACTTTCAGTGTTTTGAAGTATGTCACATAATTATATGTATTAAGTATATATTCCTATGTTTTGAGTATTTTACTGAATCATACGACAATAAAATAATTTCCGGAAATGGAAGTATGTTAACGCGCCATTTTTCATTATAATGTTTCAAAGTAAGAACGATAGCCCGTTTAGCAGCAGGTTACACAATAGTAAACAATAAATGTAAAATTAGAAAGACCTTTGACGTCAAATCTGCTATATAAAGCTCAATGTGACTATACGGCATATTCAGCACGTTTGTCAAAAGTGCACGTAGATGAGACAGTTACAAATATATCAAACGAACAACAATTGGAAATGGAAACACATTTTTCCTAGAGTTTTATTTAAATTTCTATATTTCTAAACAATTTCCATACGTTTGTTGAAAATAAAATATTATTTAACTACAACACTCTTCAAATTATTTATAAAACATACGATTTATGAAATTAGGGGGTTTAAAACTAAGATTAAAGAAGTTTATTAATTTGGCGTTTTCAAACAAATTCAATGGACATATTTACAAATAAAATTTGTTTGTTGCCCAACCTAAGCTAGCTCTTTCCATACAAGTTATTTGTAACCCGAAGCCAATACAAAAATTTGATATCTTTGAAAACTACTTTCTATTTTATTGAACTAATTATATATATTACTGTTGTATGTTTTATCACGATGATTTGTATCATACAATAATGCCCCCGTATAATAGATGACTAAAACTACCCCCTTTCGGAATGGAATGCAGAGATTTTTGCATTAGTGAATTTATTCTGACTAGAAAACATTTAAGATAATGGTTTTTAAACAAAATCTTTCCCGTGATCATCTCATATAACACTTTGAATGACATTTGTCCCAGAGTAAATGTAGATTAATATACCGTAATAACATAATTGAAAAGAGAACGATTAAAGAGTGTCAAATTGTATATTACAACGAACAAACTAAATTATTTAAGTCAATGTACAATAGTACCTTGAGATATGAAATTAATTCGTTCCGGAGTCGCCTTCGTATCTCAGTTTTTTTCGTAAGACAAGTACACTTTTACAAATTTATATGTAATTCGCCTTCTTCGTTCCAAGCCCTACGAAAACACCACTTTTAATTTTATAATAAAACTAAAATAAGCTGCATTGTACACAATAGAGTTTACAGTATCCATCAGCGGTACACCAAACCTTAAATAATTTTTTTTTATACATGACAGATACTGTGACAAATTGTTCTCGCCAGACAGCTCCGAGACCTCGTTTCGTATCATAGTTCTTTTTCGTATTATTTGGCTTAAAAACCTTGAAATTTCGTTTCGTACTACAGTATTCTTAACAAAGAGTTGATAAAATTTATAAATGATCGATGTTTCATTACAGGGGCTTTCATATGAGTTTATAATATGAATTCCAATTTAAAAATTTTCTCATTCCAAAACACATAAGAGTACAGGGCCCAGCGCAGCTCGTGACACACTTGATGACATCATCAAGGCCGCGTGGTCTATACATGCAGTCACATGATAGCAGAAATGTTTGGGCTAATAGGTTATCTGGTGTGTTTGTGTGTTTAATGTTGTTTTGTTGTCGATAGAATGGGGTCGGACAGTTTCCAAGTTATGTAGTTAGGAACAGACTGAAAGTCAGAGGCGTCACTACGGGGGTGCCGGGTTGTGGACCGCACCGGGTGACAACAACCCCAGTGACGCCTCTGCTGAGAGTTGTACGGTTTACATGGCATGGGCTGTTATTATTACCATCCAAGAACAGAAAAGATTTACGTTTTCTGAGCATCTAACATAAAACTCCATGAGCTGAATCGCTATGTACGCCAATCATTTATGTACCATATGTTGTAGTAAGTACATTACTACACATATATAAACATATAAAAGGCAAAAAAGAATTTGTTCCGCATAAGTTCCATATGGATTGTAAGTATTGAATGAATGTACATGGAAAGTTGACTAAAATATGAAAATGTTAGTGGTACTCCGCATTATCCTGCAAGGCCGTACCCAGACTTTTTTAAGGGGGGTTCACAAACTTATCGCGAAGGCATTTTACGTTAAGATAAAACAAACCTCTCATAACGAGCACCTCTCATAACGAGATTTCCCCATAACAAGCAACATTTTAATGAAAAAATTGCTCCCTTAACGAGCGAAGATTCGCATAACGAGTGACGCAGAAAGGGAAACTACCTTTTTCCTGGAAATTCATTAGTTAGCAGGCACTAGCGCCTTGATATATAATTTTGTGTTAAGCACTCGGTCTGTTAGCGTATTGTTTTCGTTTTTGATCAATCGATTTTACAAATTTTTTATTAAGACAGTATTTGTAATTTTTTATGTGCAAAGTTTAATAAACTGATAAATTATTTCGAAAAAAAATACAAGAAGACAATCATAAGAGATGAAACATACGTGACATTTCCTACATTACGAAAAAAAAATTCAAAAGCGAGAACAAGGCTGCGAATCTAGCGCGCAACTACAATCGGCCAACATCAACGATCTGCAATATTCTCAAGAACAATTAAGGAGATGGATGCTTCAAATGGAGGGTCAAGAATTTATAAGAAACGGTTGCATCACATTTTCGTCAAATTTTGAAGCGTCTGCAAAAACAAATGTCTTTAACAGTTTTCTAGTTAAAAAGAAATAATTATTTGTCATAAATTCATATTTCTGTTTACATTTTTGTTTGAAATCAAAATTTTTTTCTAGCTGTTTCACTCTTTAACAATTAATAAGTCATTTAATTTGAATAAATGTTATTTTATTATTTTTTTAAAATGAGTATTTTTTTCAGCATGGAATGGATTATCGTATTTTACATTGGGAAAAATTGTTTCGTATAACAAGTGTTTCGATTAACAAGAAAGACTCTGGAATGAATTTATCTCGTTTTGAGATGTTTGACTGTAGCTACAATATATGTGCTATGACTTCAAATTTGGATGAGAATGTTTAATCAATAATTCCGTACCTATGAATTATTGAGGGCGTTGATTAAACTTCTCGTCTTTTTGCCTCGTTTAAAAAAAATAATAATATTTTCAGTGCATAAAGTGACCAAAAAGAAGGTTTTCATGCAATAAATAACTAACGCTGTAAATAAAAGCTTCCAAAATAGTATTTTATTTAAAAATGTAAGTACTCGATCATTCATTTCTTTTCTTATTAATAATGTAATTTGCAGGCGCAAGCATTAAAGAATTTGAATTACATAAATTATGGTACAGAACTGACAAGGTGGAAGACCACGATGCTATGAGGTTTATTTTAGAACATCTTCTTGGGTTTTTGTTAAAAATATATGTAAAACACTGTTTTCGTTGAAATAGAAAGCGTGGTGATGCATCAATGCAAGCTCGGTAAGTCTTTCCTGCACCATTGAACATCTCATGTAATTGTGCAAACGTTGGAATGCACTGAACCCTTTATTCACACGCGAAGGAAGTCACAGGAATCACAAACGAGATTTTCAGTAAGCAATAAATATTTGGATACATGGATTCATTGTAATGTTTTATAGCTTCCGTGCAATTTTTTTAGTAGCTTTGACTCTTCCCATTGGATGAACCTCAATTTCCACTCGGTAAACTCTTCGGGCAGCACTTCTGGTGAAGGCAGATCTTGCTCATATAAATCCACATCGCCTTTCAGATCTTCATACATACAATTTCTAACAGCACTTGGCACAAGAGCTAACAGTTGTGAGGATGTCCTGGTTAAGCCAGAGAACCGCATATCTAGTTCAGCAATGATGTGCTCCAGAAATGGATTAATTAAGTTCCGCAGATAATGTTGCATTGGCGTTTCTACGCACACATTGCTTCGGTAGATTTGCTGCTTAGCAATTCTGGGCATTGAAGCTTCAGCTCCTACAGACTGCGCCATGATAATGATATGATCATAAGTGTTTTGAAAATAAGAATCTACATTTGTTCTAATCTCTCTAAACTCTTGCTTGACGTTTTCGATAAGTGACATAGCATGAATTATGTCAATCACTTCTTTCTGAAGTTCGACTGTTATTCCTTCCAGCCTAGATAACAGTTTGTACGTTACAACAAACGTCACAATAAATGTGAAGTTACACAAGGAATGAAGAAGTGACGTTGCTCGAGACTTACTGTCCGTGTCCCAATCACCATTTGTAGTCAAAATTGGATCAAAACTCTTGGTCGTTGTGTTTTCATCGTGGCAGTGAAATTATCTCAAGAGTGTGAAAAATGTAAACATACGATTGAATAGAGTGTTTGTATGCTTCGTGGCGCTCAGCCCATCTTGCTTTGCACAAATCTGTAAGTGCCTTCCGTTTAGCACTGTCAAAGACTTGTTTCTATGACGTTTTTCAACAAGGCTTCGCGCTTTGGGCTGTTGTTAAAAAAACATGCAGGTTTCTTTTAATTTGTCAATCATGTTACGCACATCGGGAAGTCTGCACGAATGCGTGATCACTAGGTTTAAAGCGTGATTGCTGCAGTGTGTGTATACCACCAAAGGGGCCTCTCACAGAATACGCGCTTGAACTCCTGAGACAGCGCCCGACATAGATGCAGCGCCATCATAACACTGGCCCTCATATTCTGTAGTGGAAACCCCAAATCTCTCACTAATGTCAAGATGTATTTTTTTTCAAATAAGAAAAAAGGGCACACATTCGCTAAAGGGAGATCGTTCGAACGTACGAACCCCATCTGCGTACTGCCATGCCCTGTTCTGTTGTACAATTAACATATTGTATGACATTGTGATGTTAAAACGCCCCCCACAGCATAGATTCAAAGAGAAAATAGATTCGATATGAATTATTCAATTTTAAAAAACCCAACAATTTATAAGTTTTAATAATCAAAACTTAAACTAGTTAAGAAAAAACGTTTTATTCAGAAAATGTACAAATATAATTTGAAATTGACAATGAAATTATTTTAGAAACAAGATGAAAACAATAAGTTCGGTGACATTAGCTTAAAGGGTTTATATAGAAAAAACAATAGCATATACATTGGAGCCCCGGTATACGTCCTTAATCCGTTACAGACCCTTGGAAGTAAACCAAAAAAGGACGTATACCTATCGTATTTTTACTATAAGAAATAGAGGGAAAACGATTACTACGTTCCCATGGAAATAATCATATTGTTATTTACATATTTATACATTTATAGACGTGGTTGTATAATATAATTTAAACAGTGCTTAATACTAATATACATAATAAAAATAACTTTAAAAATGTGTTTTCCTTTTATCCAGATCAACAGCAATATTTCAACATGCCCCTGATCTTTGTTTTGTAATTGATTTCAACCCATTTGTCAATTTAATTAATATTGTCTTAGTTTTTCACAATCATAGAAATCGTCATGCTTGGCATGATTCAATTAAGTCCCGGACATGCACGCCAATTTCATCTTATATAACAATCTCTTTTTTCAACTCTATGGTGATCCTAGGGGCCGTCCATAAATGACGTCACGCGATTTTTGCCGATTTTTGACCCCCTCCCTCCCCCTCGTCACGCGTCGTCACAAAAACTTAGACCCCCCCTCTAAAAATACGTCACAAATCTTTGACCCCCCCCCCAAAACAAAAACAAAAACAACAACAAAATACAACTTATTTTCTATTTGAAAATAAGTATGTTTCAAATCACTTTTATTGTCATTTAAGTATTTATTATTTATTTAGTGAAGATCTACATTGTAATATCGTAACTCGCGTGAAGCATTTTTTAAAAACGTTTAACTGGCCTTCAGAAAACGAACTGTGTTAACATCCTTAGATTATATTTTATTTTAATGCATACAAATTAAACATTGACTATTAATCATCACGGTTAACGTCTTTGTTTAGAAAAAATATTTTATTTTTAAATAACATTTTTTAAAATGTATTTTTTTTAAAAATCCCTCATTGACTGACGGGCATCCCGTAAGAAAGAGGTCGGCGAACAGAGGTAAATAACCTCATCTGGGGTCAAAAAGGGAATTCTTGGGGGTAATGCAGACTCATTTGGGACATATAACATCCACTACAATCCACTAGATATATTAAAATACGTCATGTGCACGTGTACGCTTGGAACATATGTCCATTATTGAACCGGTTCCTTCCAGAAAATGCATTTTTTTAAAAATTTGACAACTATGTAGATTTCTTACCTACGTACTATACGAAGACACCTAAATCTACCCTACTTTCATTTATATTGACACGAGTGACAATAATCTTAATCCACATGACTTGTCTGTATCACGTATCATTTCTGTGATATTTAAAATTAATGCCTTAAAAACTGAGCTAAGAAGAAAAGTTGTTTTGTGCTCCTCTCGAATTGCAATGTCAAGAATTTGATGCATTCAATAAAGTTAATGAATACTTGACTAATTTTAAATGGGCTCATTTACCATTATATCTAGAACAGTGCTTCTCAAACTTTTTAGTATGGCGGACCGCAGGAATTTTTTCCATTGCACCAGGGACCGGTGCATTGTTTTCCCTGCACTGACAATTTTTTCTGTCCATTTTTGAGA
Source organism: Ampullaceana balthica (assembly GCA_944989445.1). NCBI lineage: Eukaryota > Metazoa > Mollusca > Gastropoda > Lymnaeidae > Ampullaceana > Ampullaceana balthica. Next base: position 1,811,173 of record CALYLW010000047.1, read on the forward strand.
ACATCTTCGGACCGGCAGCGGATGGCCCACGGACCGGCACCGGTCCGCGGACCACCACTTTGAGAAGCACTGATCTAGAAGACTAGAATAGCCAGGGGCGTTTTACCAAAAACCAATCGAACAATTACCGGTATATCAAACTTAAAACGTTTTTAATTCTATCAAATAGATCCCCCCTCCCCTTTTAAAGAAAAAATATATTCCGTGTCGTTTTGACTTAAAATATTTACACATAATCCTATTCAGATCATATTTAGACACGTGTCAGGCATGTAAAACTCACCAGTAGCATTTTCGGGGGGGGGGATAACGACGCTCCCCCAAATACCCGAGTCATGTGAGCAGGAATAGAGTCTGGGGATGGGGGGGGGGTTAACGCACACATTAACTTGTATATTTTGAGGTAACGGGCAAACAAGTTCGAGAGAACCAAACGGTGCTGCGGTTACATCACAAATGCTTTGATGTCAACATCAAACGACGCAGTGTAACAATTTCATATTTTATCTTGTGAATTCTCAAACTTAAGTATTATAATTAGGTTTAATTTTCGTGTCTTGATAGCTTACGCCAACCAGCGTCTGATGGTCTACCGACAGGCACATTGAGAAGCACTGATTTTTTTTAAAAAGTCATTAAATAAATTGTAAGCGACCAAATATTTCAGTGGAAGTTTTATTTCAAGTTACCCTTTTGATTTGATGTCAACCCCCCTCCCTCCCCCTCGTCAAGCATCGTCACAAAAGTGTGACCCCCCTCCCCCCTATGTGCGTGACGTCATTGATGGACGGCCCCCTAACCGTTTTACCACGTTGCATGGCTCCTCTCATTAACTTTCTTATAACTCATGATAACTGATTTTTACAAAAATACAAAAATTACGAGAAAAACACAAAATCACGTAATAATTTACAGTTTTTGTGCGAGTCGTTCACTGAGTGGTAGCAACTGATGTACTCACACACTTCGTGCGGTGTGCTGTCATTACTACATGCCACGCATGCGCGATGTGTCATTTTGATATATATGCGCACCTAGTGGGGAGGTGGTCACACATTTGTAATGATGTGTGACGAGAGGGAGGCGGTTTTTATTTTTTAAATTTGACGTCACATCAAAGCGTGCAACCTTAAATAAAAGTTTTACTTACATATTTGATTGCCTTAATTTTTATTTAATGACGTTTTTAATGGCTTCACGTGTGTTACGATATTAGAGTGCAGCCTTACACTTCACTAAATACATACTTGAATGATAATAAAGTGATTTGAAACATGCTCATTTTTCAAAGAAGCTATATGGCTTTTATTGGGGGTGTGAGAGGGGGAAAACTTTGTGTAGTTATATTTGAGGGGGTGGTTAACTTTTTGTGACGACTTGTGACAAGGGGGGGGGGTTCGGCAAAAACCGCGTGACGTCATATATGGATGACCACATACAAGTTCTAACACGCGGGTCATATTCCAAACAAAGGTCGTATACCAAGCAAAATCTTTCGCGTTAAAACAGGACGTGTACCGAGGTGGACTTATTCAAAATCTGACTTATACCGAGGTACCAATGCATAGCGATTTTAAATACTGCATTACCATTAAAAACGACGAACCATAATTATATTGTATTGCCATAATAAACATGGAAATGTCATAATTTATTAGCATATGTCATGTAATCAGAGAAGAGAAGGGAAACAAACCGGAACTCAAATCTATTTTCTAATAGAATGTTTTAATCACAACTACAATGAAGATACTCTCAATGTCATGGTTTTCTGAAGTTGATGTTTATAATCAATCCACCAAACATTGCAGTAGAATCTCTACATACACAAATTTGACAGCGTGTCTTGATTCAAAACGATGACGTTTTTTTCCAAAATTCTAATCGTAAAATAGTAAGTACATTATAGACATGTCCATACATCATCAGAAAACAATGGTTTTAGCTAATTAACAATGCATTACATAACGGAATGGTAGCACAAAGAGAACATTATGCTCACAGGTAAAAAAGTAAATCAGAATCATAAGTCTTTGAGCCTCACATGGCGATCGCTAATCGTGTGGTCGTTTATTAAAAAAAAACGCCCCTATTAAAGAAAACTTCATTCCATTCCCGATGCGCCTAAAAAGCTGTAATGTCAAGTAAAAGAAATCAAGATAAACTACCGCCTAAGCAAAGAGGGCTGCTTTATGTCACCGGGACAAGATGTTGTTATAGAAACCAAGACCTAGATCCCTTGAGAGTGATTCAATGTGAATTATCTAAATACTTTTGTGTTTTATTTATTAGCACTTGATGATAAATAAATCTTCATTATATTATAAACACTCAATAACTTAAATATGGATTAAACTTAAAGCTGAGAAAGATTGAACAATAATAAATGAGAGTTTAGCTCTTAATGGACATTTTCTTGGGTTTATGCAGTAAACTTGTAGACTTCGTTAATCCCATTTTCACTTCACTGATTATTTCCTCTTCCTCAGAAACAATGTCCAAATTTTTATACAAGAATTCCTTCATGTACCTCACACAAAGAACCTGATATATTCAGAAATAAAGGGAGGGATTAAATTATTGCAGCAATGTTAGCTTGCATGAATGTAAGATTGCAGCGTTGTATGAAGGGCGTTAGGGGGTAAAGGTGGTTGGTGCGCCTTATCGGCACTCATTTCTTTATTAAAGGGATGTTGTCCTTTTTGTGTTCTCACAAAGCAAATAATAAATGGTATTTAAAAGCAAATTATGTTGGTTCATTAAATTTGGGCCTAAAGGTAAATAGTTAAAAGGCTAATTTCTATGTTTCAGAGAAATCCTAATAACAGGTATGCAAAATTGAATTAACAAATTTTGAATTTTTTCCTGATTCAAGTCCCTATAATTCACAGTTTATTAATCTTGTGCCTTAACAACCTGTGCTCCCCCTGTAGTTTAGTACCTATTAAAGTCAAATAACTATTTTAGTTTATAAAGTTTTTAATGCCCAAATTGAAATATCATTAGTCTAATGTTAACTGGGACGGGGATAAGGAATTAACAGTCTGCTTTGGGTGTCATTGCATAATTGATTTTACGCGTGGAGAGGGGGATATATGAAAAATATAAACACACAAAAATAACAATTTATACAACTGATGTTCGCAAATATTCACAATCTGAAAAGTCTTACACATTTCCGCTCTGTCTTGTTATTTATTATATCACTTATATAACTGAAGATTTTGGAATATTTGAAGTTTTCGCCTAATAATAGTTATCAATATACATAATTCTCGTCTGTATGTATGGATGTAATTATAATGCTGATAGGTGGCGCTGCGAAATTTGTAATGCTGTTAGGTGGCGCTGCGATAGAGTTTGTATACAAATATTATATGATGTAATTGTTTTAGCTTATATTTTAATTTTTGAAAAGGGAACGATGTAAAAATAGGATTTGAGGGTTTTTAATTATTATGAAATACTTTGTGTACATTTCAGCATGTTTAATGTTTCGTATTTATCAAACACGAATAAGTTACTTATGTTAATCAATATACATAATTCCCGTTGTCTGTATGGTTGTAATGTAATGTAATGTAATGTTTTTATGTGGCGCTGCGATCGATTTTGTTATATAGTGCTGTTTGGTGGCGCTGCGATCGATTTTGTTTTATAGTGCTGCAACAAAAAAAAACCACACACTTTTCGAAATGTCCACATAAAATTGTTCAATATGAAAATAAATGAATCAAATAAAAATAAATAAAATAAATGAAAGTTCTGTATTACGTTATTTTTTAATCTGATGTGTATTTATTTTGAAAACTTCCGTCATTTTTGACGAGTGATACTCTAGTACAGTGGTTCCCAATTTTTTTTGACCCACTGACCCCTTTTATAATCAAAATTTCCCTCACGGACCCCCATGTGAAAAACTACATAAATGCATAGTACAAAAATTACAAACCCAAAAAGCAACATATGGTTGAAGAAGTATTTATTAAATTGTATAACTTTGATTGAAATAAAATTGAAAACAACTAATAACTTTGATGAACGTGATGTGATTTTATGAGTGTATTTATGCCCGATTCAATGTTTTTGTTTAGCAACCGCAAATCCCCACGAGCACCAATTTCTAGTCGGTTTCTGTTTTTTTATGATAAGGTACATAACGCCACTGAATCTTTGTTCTACCAAATTGGAAGACGGGAAATCAGTTAACTTCTGTACAATAAACCATAATGCAAGATTTAAAATTGTAATCTAATTTTGTAACCAGAATTTGTGGTATCCTAGTTCAAACATTGGTTCAAGTTCTTCATTTCAATAAGCTGCTCCTGTATTAGTATGGATTCATCTGTGTTTGGGATCTGAGTTTGTCCAGGCGCAAAAGCGTTCAACTGCCAATCGGGAATAAGTGAGGAATACCTTCAAATCTTTAGTTCAGGCCAGCATGAAGAGCTGTTAAGTTTTGAAAGTAAGCCAGGAAATCTTTATTTCTACTTTGCAAATGTGTAGCAAACAGGTGTGTATGCTGAAAAAAAAAGTAAATACGATGCACACGAAATAGCACTCTAAAAAGCTTGCAGAAGGCTTCGCCATCTCAAAGTACACACATAATCTTACATCAACGTTAGTGTAATTAAAGATGGCTCATTGCAATACGACATTTTACAGTGAAAATCATTTAACGGCGGGGCTGAGCTCAGGGAGGTCCTTGGTTGTTCTGCCCTAATTCGTAAATACAATGAAACCAAGACTATAGGTGATATTATAGATTATACATTAAAAAATGAGTTATTGCTATTTAAAATCTTTAAAATGATTGCGTTGACTTATCAATTTATTCTATCACATATTCCAATTAAGACATCTCTTTCTCCATTTTAGCATAGAGCTTGAATATTTATTCCATGACATCGTCCATTCATGCATCAATCTGTACATTTATTGCATCACTTTGTACATTTAATGCATCACTTTGTACATTTATTGCATCACATCATCCATTGAAGCATCAATTTGTTAGCTTATTTGGTCCATTGCGTGACTGTATATAATCCTTGCTGCCAATTACAATGCCAATATTATCTTGCATTGGATCCCATTGTCAATTTATTGCTTCACTGTTTCTCTTAGTTGAGTCAATGTGTCCATTGGGGAACTATTATGTGCTTTTTGCAATAACTTTCTACACCCCGCATGAGAATAAATTAATTTGACTCCATATAAATATGTTGAACCGCCTTTTAAAAATGTATAACTAACAATTGTATTCCAATATTCATTTGGTAAGACTTGTCATCTCTTGTTATTCAAACATTATAAATCAGAAGTTAAGTTACAATGTTCATGTCAGCCTGTAATGTCAGAACTAATGCCATTCAAGAGTTGACATAATTCTATATTTGATGTCATTCAATATTTGATGTCATCCAAGAGTTGATGTCATTCAAGAGTTTATGACATTCAATATTTGATGTCATTCAAGAGTTGATGTCATTCAAGAATTGTTGTCATTCAATATTTGATGTCATTCAATATTTGATGTCATTCAATATTTGATGTCATTCAAGAGTTGATGTCATTTAAGAGTTGTTGTCATCCAAGAGTTGATGTCATTCAATATTTGATGTCATCCAAGAGTTGATGTCATTCAAAAGTTGATGTCATTTAATATTTGATTTCATTCAATACTTGATGTCATTCAAGAGTTGATGTCATCCAAGAGTTGATGTCATTCAATATTTGATGTCATTCAAGAGTTGATGTCATTCAAGAGTTGATGTCATTCAAGAGTTGATGTCATTCAAGAGTTGATGTCATTCAAGAGTTGATGTCATTCAAGAGTTGATGTTATTCAATATTTGATGTCATCCAAGAGTTGATGTCATTCAATATTTGATGTCATTCAAGAGTTGATGTCATACAAGAGTTGATGTCATTCAAGAGTTGATGTCATTCAAGAGTTGATGTCATTCAAGAGTTGATGTCATTCAAGAGTTGATGTCATTCAAGAGTTGATGTTATTCAATATTTGATGTCATCCAAGAGTTGATGTCATTCAATATTTGATGTCATTCAAGAGTTGATGTCATTCAAGAGTTGATGTCATTCAAGAGTTGATGTCAATCAAGAGTTGATGTCATTCAAGAGTATATTTCATTCAAGAGTTGATGTCATTCAAGAGTTAATGTCATTCAAGAGTTGCTGTCATTCAAGAGTTGATGTCATCCAAGAGTTGATTTCATCCAAGAGTTGATTTCATTCAAGAGTTGATGCTGCCATACGGTGCAATGTTTTGAAATATTTTCCGGGGTTCTTTTTGATGCCGTACCCATAATACTTGATAAATTCTGAAATTTGAAACAGAACGGTGTGATTTATTTTTTTAAAGTAACGTTTTACTAAAATTTGGTAAGGGAAGTAATATCTATAAATCTTTCACTACGTGGCAGTACATTGAAAGTTCTTGCCCATTGAAGAAAAGCCTTTAATCTAGAATCCAAAGCTTCTGCTTGAAGGGTTGACCCATATAGGCAACTATTGGTCATTGACTGATCTACTGTATAATTAGCCTTGTGTTGAAGTGTAAACACAAATCTGTTATAGTGGTACATACCCTAACATAACCAACACGAAACACAGCAGACCCGCCAGCACCATGAATGCAAGGCCACTGTAGAAGGTCAAGGACCATCTATATAAGGACAAGGTAGGAGTCCCAGCAGCAAAGCTAAAACTTTCGAACACACCAATGACGGCAAACAGGGAACCTAAATGGGCCAATATAGCAAGTCAGGTGAAATTTGATGTTCAATGACAATAGCTGGTAAATGTCATGTCATCAGGTCATAAAGACTACTAAATGTCATGCATTTTAAGTACAACGTCACGTAAAAATTTCATGTTGTTAAAAAAATGCTGTCAAATTTCATGTCATTAGATCAATTGGTTTAGTAAAATGTCATGTCATCAGGTCATCATGTCTATTTAACATAACAGCATCAAATAGAAGATATCAATATACGTTTTTAAAAAAAAATTTTTTCTTTGTTTTTGACCTCAAATTGTTTGATAGCCCAAGTTTTAATTTTACTACAATTATTGACTGTCAGAGGATTTCTATTCTGCACGTAAAAGTCAATGATTTTTTCGGGGTAAAATTTCAGGAGTTTGCTTTGCATGTTGGGCATAAACAAACTCTCAGCGAATTTATTTAAACTTTGTTGACAGTTCAATGATAACCTACCAGACAGATGACGTCAGTTTGTATAATATGACTTACCCTGGGATACTGGTCCCAACATGCGGGATAACTCTCCTCGAATTAGGCCAAAGGGTGTATTAAAGCCTATCGATAATCCGATAGCTGAAAGATACAAACATGTATGAAACATTAGTTGAACGCAAGAAATAACGCGTTTCATTGAAATTGCATGTAGATAAGACCTGTTCTTATGTTCAGCGTATGAAAGAAGTTGACCGTTGGTTATAAAAATCAGTAAGGCCACTTGAGCACAAATAATAATCATCGTCCTTAGCATTAGAGACCATGTAGGGTCCGGGCAAACTCAATCACACTCCAATCTCTCCTTTGACATTATTAAAAAAAAGTCATTTGTTCTTTGAGACATATCAATGCTAGGGCCCATGGTAACACCCCACACAGTGACCGGTGACGTAGTAATGGGCGTGATAAAGTGTGGACATCATGTGCCAAGGGGGTAACATTAAAAAAAAATCAAACCCGGGGGGTAATGGTAGGGACCCATGTGAAAAATGACCAGAGAATAAAGCTTTTAAGTCACAGTCCCAAAATTCGGTTCAAACGGTCTTAACTTGATAATATACCAAGTGACATGGCAGTTTCAAAAATGTGTTTTGGGAGTCTTGGGGTAGAGAGTTTTGGATAGTCTTGGATTAGAGAGTTTTGGATAGTCTTGGAGTAGAGAGTTTTGGGTTGTCTTGGGTAGAATTTTAGGGAGTTGTGACGTAGATGGTTTTAGGGATTTTAGTTAAGAATCACGGGGTAGAGAGTTTTTTTATAGTGAGTTAAGTGAAGTAAATGAGTGGAGAGTTTATGAGGAAGCCTGTATGCAGAGATTGATGACTTCATAATTTAATTTCATTTCAAATTTAAGCTCGGTTCCAGATATACGTATTTTATATTATTTTTAGTCTTTTTTAAACTTGATTATCGAGAATTAACATAGTGTGACACATACTTGTACAAATTGAGGGTCGATTTAAGAAAAAAAGTAATACATAGTAAATATGATATGATCATATCTCAAACAAATAAAAGATACATTATATAGTACATTTTACATAGCTTAATTTAATAAAACATAATATAATAGCATCGCATAAACTTGATAAGTCTTACTTACTTATATATATTTCCAAACTTGACGATGCCACACCAAACATGACGTAGGTAACAAGAGCAGAGAAGGTCCCGAAGATGGCCAACCACACGCCAGGGAACATCCGGTACAGTAGTCGCACACCAACCATGGTAAACAGATGGTACGTCATTTCCTGGGCCGTCAGAAACCAGCCAATCGTCACAGCGCTCCAGCAGAAAGGGAAGTTCATCATATAAAGGTTTCGAATCTGAGCATAAGTTAAAGGACATGCACAATTTGAATGTTACATTCTGTACACATACTACAGTGAGATCATTCAATGTGATACTGAAAGGGTTAAAGATTTTTTGATAAAAATGTCAAAAAAGTTTTTGTTTAAGTTAACAATCAATAAAATGTTCAAGTAGATCTGATGTATTGTCTTCAAGCGTTAGATGTTCTGCCTTGCTCTGCGAGGGTAGAAATGCATAGCTTGTGGGTAAGAAAAGCATTAACAACATGAAAATAAATGTGTATTGTTAAACATAGAATCTTTGATAGCTTTGTATATTCGATTGACAGTTAGATCAGGCTCAATAGATTAATCGGATGATAATCTGTTTATAGAAAGAATATACAAAGTGATTGAATTTTTTGATCTGTTAAGTAGATCTCTTAACAAACTGGATCATGTTCAACGGCCTGAATAAACATCTAGGACTAGGACCATAAACATCTAGGACCAGGACCATAAACATATAGGACTAGGACCATAAACATCTAGGACCAGGACCATAAACATCTAGGACTAAGACCATAAACATCTAGGACTAGCTAGGACCACAAAATACGTAATTTGGCAGAAAAACAAACACATGCTATAACTATAAACCATGGAATATTCTTTAAAGAATAAACCAGGTTCAAACCTTATTGTGTCCAGTAGCAGCTATAAGTAGAATGAGCAGAGAGAGGTGCACACCTTACTGTGTCCAGTGGCAGCTATAAGTAGAATGAGCAGAGAGAGGTGCATACCTTACTGTGTCCAGTGGCAGCTATAAGTAGCATGAGCAGAGAGAGGTGCATACCTTACTGTGTCCAGTGGCAGCTATAAGTAGAATGAGCAGAGAGAGGTGCACACCTTACTGTGTCCAGTGGCAGCTATAAAGTAGAATGAGTAGAGAGAGGTGCACACCTTACTGTGTCCAGTGGCAGCTATAAGTAGAATGAGTAGAGAGAGGTGCACACCTTACTGTGTCCAGTGGCAGCTATAAGTAGCATGAGCAGAGAGAGGTACATACCTTACTGTGTCCAGTGGCAGCTATAAGTAGAATGAGCAGAGAGAGGTGCACACCTTACTGTGTCCAGTGGCAGCTATAAGTAGAATGAGTAGAGAGAGGTGCACACCTTACTGTGTCCAGTGGCAGCTATAAGTAGCATGAGCAGAGAGAGGTGCACACCTTACTGTGTCCAGTGGCAGCTATGAGTAGAATGAGTAGAGAGAGGTGCACACCTTACTGTGTCCAGTGGCAGCTATAAGTAGAATGAGTAGAGAGAGAGGTGCACACCTTACTGTGTCCAGTAGCAGCTATAAGTAGAATGAGTAGAGAGAGGTGCACACCTTACTGTGTCCAGTAGCAGCTATAAGTAGAATGAGTAGAGAGAGAGGTGCATACCTTACTGTGTCCAGTGGCAGCTATAAGTAGAATGAGTAGAGAGAGGTGCACACCTTACTGTGTCCAATGGCAGCTATAAGTAGAATGAGTAGAGAGAGGTGCACACCTTACTGTGTCCAATGGCAGCTATAAGTAGAATGAGCAGAGAGAGGTGCATACCTTACTGTGTCCAATGGCAGCTATAAGTAGAATGAGCAGAGAGAGGTGCATACCTTACTGTGTCCAATGGCAGCTATAAGTAGAATGAGTAGAGAGAGGTGCACACCTTACTGTGTCCAGTGGCAGCTATAAGTAGAATGAGCAGAGAGAGGTGCATACCTTACTGTGTCCAATGGCAGCTATAAGTAGAATAAGTACACATATCAGCGCCCAGACCATCATCTTCCTCACACGAGGGTGTTGTGCTTTGCTGAAGGGTAACGCCAGCCGACGGCAACATCCTAACGGAGATAGGTCAAGGTGTTCGGCCTTGTGGTGGTCCTCTAGCCTGGCCTTTCTCTCAGGTAACAATGGTATCAAGCAGAAACTAAACAGCAGACGAAACAAGTGCTGCTAAAGAGATCTGTAACATGATAGAAACCATGACTTCATACTCATTAATTCTACCTCAGGTAAACAATGGCAACACGGCATCCAAGTCTAACACATATCTTCTGAAAGGTCCCGGATCACTCTCTTTAAACCCTTGCTAGTGTCTGGGAAAGCGCAGTTATGTACAACATTTTCTAAGCACAGGACTCACTCTCCTCACTTGTTACTCCCAGCTATTTCCCGCTGTAAAGCTCGAAGTCAACAATTAATGTACTGTTTTCAGGGCTACACTACAATGCCGAGAGTTCGAGTTCACGTTTATCTCAAGTCTATTTCGGTACGACATTGTAGGGCATTGCCCAGTTCTCATTTCAGTTATACATTTTGGTGTTGGCTACTCGAATTCCACCGCTAGCCTGTTCGGCTAGATGTTAGCATTTTAGCGTTTACGCTTATAGTAGAAGTGTTTTTTCTAGTCTCCCTTATTTCTAAAAGGTCTGCCAACTAAGTTTTAACCCCGTCTGGCACTAATCAACAAGAATAGCCAGTTACAATTATCGTACATAAATCTATTTAAAACACATTTTCAACATTTGAATACTTTAGACACAAATTAGTTACACAAGACTTCTTCAGACACACTTGGTATATAAGACTTCTTCAGACACATTTGGTATATAAGACTTCTTCAGACTCACATTTGGTATATATGACATTTTCAGACACATTTGTTATATAAAACCTCTCCAGACACACATATGGTATATAAGACTTCTTGAGACATATATTTGGTATATAAGACTTCTTCAGACACACATTTGGTACATAAGACTTTTTCAGACACACATTCGGTATATAAGAATTCTTCAGACACATTAGGTATATAAGACTTCTTCAGACACACATTTGGTATATAAGACATCTCCAGAGACACATTTGGTATATAAGACTTCTTGAGACTTATATTTGGTATATAAGACTTCTTCAGACACATTTGGTATATAAGACCTCTCCAGACACACATTTGGTATATAAGACTTCTTGAGACATATATATGGTATATAAGACTCCTTCAGACACACATTTGGTATATAAGACCTCTCCAGACACACATTTGGTATATAAGTCTTCTTGAGACATATATATGGTATATAAGACTCCTTCAGACACACATTTGGTATATAAGACTTCTTCAGACACACATTTGGTACATTAGACTTCTTCAGACACACATTTTTGTACATATCACTTCTTCAGACACCCATGTGGCTATACCTAAGAAGTAGGCATACAGCTGCCATTAGGGCCGGGATGGCGTATCCCTTAGATTCTATCAACTGACCAGTGGTGTAGTACATGATGGAGGACACCAAACCCTTGCCGCCCTCCAAGAAAGACATGAAGTACGTTCTGTGTGCTCCACGTGATGTGATGTCAGACAAATACAGGTATATGCCCAGAAATAAACCTGCAATCTGTTGATAAACATAATAATATGGTCTTGCTGTTATATATATCAGTGATCTGGTAGCAATCATATGGCATTGAGGTTGTATGGGTTAAAAGTTTTATTATATTTAATGATCCCGAATAACATAGAAAGCCTAAGTAAACAATTTCCAACCCGAGTAAAAGAAGAATAAAATTTACTTGTTAACCACATAAATGAATTTTTAATACGACATTTTATTAGACTGAACAATAGACAAAACAATATTTACTTTGTTCATATTTAAATTCATTGATTTAACGACATTGCTGAATAATAAATTTATGAAAATCGTATCATTTACCATTAACTCTTAGAGGCCAAGAGCTAGACCCATATTTAATTAAATTTTTCTGCAGAATAAAAGTGTTCGGTACAAAGTAAAATCCAACGTTAAACTTACTTCGTCGTGAACACCCTTTCGAAACGAATATTGTTATTAAAAAGCATTGTAAAGTATAACAGCGTGGTTACTGGCCTATTTGTAAGTGATGATGCAATACCAAACACGTGTGTTTTCCAAAGCGAACAGAAAAAGTAGTCTTAACCCGGAAATCAACTTCGTTCTTCCTAGGGACGCTGACAGCATGCACGGCGCAAGGATCAAAATGTTGACACACATTTACTCACAAAATAGTCCGTCCCGGCAAACGAAACGATAAAATGATATTGAAAACAAAACTACTTTCGATTTACGGGTGTTCGTTTTCGTGTTAGACGATACAATAAAAATACTGAGAGCGCTTTATGAAATAGTGTTCGGTACGAGATAGCGTTCGTGAGGCGGTAACTTACTCTATATATGACTTATCGACAATGAAAAACTGCCCTTATCTAACAAGCCATAAAGTGACACTTGACACATTGCTAAACTAGCCAAAACTACCCTTGGAATATAACTACACTAGCTCTATGTTTTCACCAATAGTTTTATTTTCTATCACATTGCAATAGCCAGTCTACTCACGCTACTACATACGCCTTCTATGGCGTAACCCAGATACAGCCACATTATATCCAACTCCCAGTAGATGACCGTCACTATGACAACGCCCTTGACCACACTGCCGAACTCTGGAATCATCAAGAGTGCTTTTCTTGACAGCACGGGTGACAGCGCCCCCAAAAGGATGCAGGAGAGTAGAGCAGGGACGTTGTTGACCACTGACAGGTAGAGGGACATTTCTGACGTCATGTCCTGGATGGTTTGGACGATGTCCAGAACCGTTGAGTTCCATTCACTTGTTGCATTGACGCATGGATTACTAGAAGAAATTAACATTTGATACCTTTAGAATTTAAACCTGACATTGTGTTCGCTGCTCCACATATTCAAGAGTGTGGGGATGTATGCATCTATCGGCAACTACTTAAAAGTAGACTTAACACAACAATAACATTGGCAGTTACGCCTCAATTACTGCACAAAAATAACACTTTTCGAACGTTCCGCATAAAATTGTTCAAAATGATAAAAAATGAATCAAATAAAAATACATAAAATAAATGAAAGTTCTGTATTACGTTTTTTAAAAATCTGATGTGTATTTATTTTGAAAACTTCCGTCATTTTTGACATGTGATACGCCGCAGGTCTCTCCAGAGTTCCTTCTTTTCATTCACTCACAGTCGTTTGCCCAAACCCACCCCATTTTGACAACTGTGTCTTTCAGGAAGTCTTCACCCGTCACTAAATCATTAGCAGCGAATGCTACGCCGCGGGTTAGCTAGTATAAATAATATAATAGTCCCAGTCACTCACTCATTGGATGTGGAACGCTGAGGAACTATGCACAACAGTCTATAGCAGTTAAAAAATCGTGTGGTGATTAGCAATATAAAAAATTTTTATATGACGTCATTGCTTGATCTTATATTTTAAAATACAAGGTGTGCATCCGTGCGCAAAATGATTATACATTAAAAATGCACAGTAAAAAAATATTATATGACGTCATTGTTTTTGCTCATATTTTAATTTTGGAAAAGGAAACAATGTAAAAAGAATATTTGATGATGGTTAATTATAAAATACATTGTGTACATTCCAGGAATTTTTAATATTTCGTATTTATCAAACAAGGATAAGTTACTTGGGCTTTTGACAAAAAGCAAAGTGGGCGCCCTAGGCGCCCTAAAACCCTTATTATAAAACACTTTGTGTACATTTCAGAAAGTTTAATATTTTGGATTTATCAAACAAGGGCAAGTTAGTTGGGCTTTTGAAAAAGGTGGGCATCGTAGGCGCCCTTAAAAAAAGGGTGCCACAGGCGCCACGGCGCCGCAGCACAACCTAGTACAATATAATAGTCCAAGTCACAGGTTGGTTGGATGTGGAACGCTGAGGAACGATGTACAACAGTCTATAGCAGTTAAAAAAATCGTGTGGTGATTAGCACTGTAAAAATATTATATGACGTCATTGTTTGATCTTATATTTAATACAAGGTGTGCATCAAAAGGTGTGCAAATCAATTACAAATTAAAGACGAGCTGTAAAAAAATATTATATGACTTCATTGTTTTAGCTCATAAATTAATTTAGGAAAAGGGAACAATGTAACAAAAAGAACCCGTAAAAAACCAAGTTTTTTTACTATAAATCCTTTATGTATGAGACATAACTAAAAGAATTTTCATTTTAATACGCAGCGCAAGACCATACAAAAATACAAAATTGCAGTTGTGTCGTAAAACATGTTTAATATAATGCGCATCGATCAAGAATATGTTTATAAAAAGTTGTGTCAATAAAATACGCACCTTATTGCGCGACAGAAAGGTTGTTCAATATAATACGCACCGCGACGCTCTATCTAAAAAAAAATAGCATGATACATAGGAATAAATAAAATAATCTAAAAATTCAAAACTTTAATGACGGTACATGCGATCGATCTGAAATTTTGATGCATAGTTTTTATCATCGGCACAAAAGTGCATGCTAAATTTCAGCTCGCTAGCTTACGAGGAAGTGGGTTCAAAATCGATCAAAAATTTTGGCGACAAGGGCGCACCAGACACCACGAGTTCATATAAAGGATTTTTTTTAAAAACTCGTAAAAAACCAAGATTTTCACTATAAATCCTTTATGTACGAGACGTAACTAAAAGAATGTTCATAATCATACGCAGCGCAAGACCATCCAAAAATACAAAATTGTAGTTATGTCTCGTAAAACGTGTTTAATATAATGCGAACCGATCAGGGATATGTTTATAAAAAGTGTTGTCAAAAAAATACGCACCTAATTACGTGACAGAAAGGTTGTTCAATATAATGCGCACCCTTACACTCTATCTCAAAAATAACATGATACATAGGAATAAATAAAATAATCTAAAAAATCAATAATTCAATTACGGTACATGCGATCGATCTGAAATTTTGATACATAGTTTTTATCATTGCCACCAAACGGCCTGCTAAATTTCAGCTCGCTAGCTTCCGAGGAAGTGGGTTAAAAATCGATCAAAAAATTTGGCGACAAGCAATCAAGCAATCAAGGGTGCAGACACCACGAGTTAATATAAAGGATTTAAAAAGAGGATTTTATGATGGTTAATCATAAAATACTTTGCGTACATTCCAGGAAGTTTAATATTTCGTATTTATCAAACAAGGATAGGTTACTTGGGGTTTTGACAAAAAAAGTGGGTGCCTTAGGTGCCCTACAACCCTTAGTTACGATACTATTTAAGCTGTGATGGGCATAGCGACTATTCAACTACGCCGCGTTCATCACTCAGCCAATCCTACCTGGACGTCATCACACTTGTGTTCCCCAGCAACTGGTCCGAGTATCGCTGGTAGATGTACTGGTCAATAAGGGACTGGTAAGTACGTGACGCCGCGTTGTTAAAAATCATGATGATAGTCAATAGAATAAAGGGATACTTTTCTACACCCCCAGCCTCTTCCTTCCTGTTGGAACTTGGAGCAGACGTCAGGGATCGGGTCTCATCGTCCACATCTTGAGTCTCGTGAGAGTCTGTCTCATACTCTCTAGGAAAAAGTTGATTTGTAGCTGAATCTTGGTAGGTATGTCCACATTGGTCGTCAGGTTTATCCATGGCATCATACTGACCATGTCCAACAGTTTCTTGATCAGCTCTCCAGTCGCTGGAGGCCATAATTGTGGAAGTGAGCATCAAACTCCTGATGTCAGCCAACGAGACAACGTGTTTATTTAGTGACATGGATGTCTCTCATCTCACTGGCATCAAATGTTTAAAACAGCGGAAGTGTTGTACGTTGCTGTTAAAGATGTCTGACGTCACGGCGGTTATCAACTGTTCAGTATGATGGTTATAGCTCCGTCATTTCTTTCACATACAGACTCAGCTATTCACCAGTTGTTCCCCGCTCGTATCATTTACTTGAACCACCTGCTTCCGGCCAAGGGCTGTGTAAGATACAACACAAGGAAGTAATAAAAAAATTAATGTGTCATTAGGATATCAATTTAAAAATGTAGAATTTTACATAAAATCAATTAATTAACCAGAAGAAAAAATATTATTGTATTATAAAATGAAAGTGAAATGAAATACACGTCTAATATAATTATTGCGGCGTTTCAAATTCATTCAACTTAGTAAAGAACTACACCTTATAAGGAAAGAAAGGACTCACTTAACATGTTAATGTGGGGAAAAGTATTTCAGTTATATGTTTTGCCTTTCTCTGTGTGCGAATGATATCTTCAATAGCACAGGTCACACGCTTCTGAAGACTTGTTAAAATACAATACACAATAGAACTAGTGACGAGGATTTAACGCGTTATATTATTATAATTTGTTACGAGTGTTACCATAGAGAGAAGCTTTGAACAGGTTTAACATTAAAATTACTTATTTCCATCAATAAACATACCATGGATGACCACCATGAAGAAAACGGCAGTGATGATCAGCTTGATAAATTAAAAAAAATATTGTTACACTGCTCATATCTACACACTTTTAAAGTACTTTGTACATATCAATTTATCATTAAATGAGAGTTGCAGTCCGTGAGGTAAAGCTTTATTCCCTCCGCTCCCCATTCTCTTCATGACTCACTCACACACTCGCTCTCGCACACATGCATACACAAACTCACACATCTAAGCACATGCATACCACACCCATACACAAACGTACACAAAAGACAGTTTCACACACTACCAACACTCTTCAAGACAATCACCCGAAGACATTAACTTACACAAATGCACACATTTAGATGAAGAAACATTCACTCACACATGAACCGATTAAAACGTTCACATACACTCACACCCATACAACGCAAACACAGTCACATACAAAACACCCACACACACATACGTGTTCCGGACATACCGGTTACAGATGTACCCGCTAGAGTTGTAACTGGGACAGATACCTGATGTGATGCGTCCAGGTTGAATAAAAACTTCATTGACAACAGCGATCACCGACTGTTCGTGTCGCAGTAAGACAAGCTACAGACACGGTCCTGACTACTTATAATTAATCTCAACAGGAAGTAGCCAGTAAAAGTAGTGACTGACAATTGCGCACAGAAAAATAGGGTCGAGTTCAAAGTTATTTTGATGTCAAAATATTATCAGCTACAATGCATGTCTTCCATTTAAACATGGGTGAAATCACGTTTGTTGATTCAGTCCCTCAGAGTTTGGATTTATAGTCATTTTAACTTCCTGTGTTTTTAGTACGTTTCTGAATCATAGATCGATAGTTACATTTCAGTAATGGGAGTAAGTTACTGAATCATACATCGATAATTACATTTCAGTAATGGGAGTACGTTACTGAATCATACGTTAACAGTATGACTTTCAGTGTTTTGAAGTATGTCACGGAATTATATGCACAGTCAAACCTCTCATAACGAGCACCTCTCATAACGAGATATTCGCATAACGAGCAAAATTTTTGTGTGAAAAAAATTGTTTCGTGTAACGAGTGTTTCGCTTAACGATTAAGACTCTGGAACGAATTAATCTCGTTATGAGAAGTTTGACTGTATTAAGTATATCTTTCTATGTTTGGAGTAGTTCACTGAATCATACGACAATAAAATAATTTCCGGAAATGGAAGTATGTTAACGCGCCATTTTTCATTATAATGTTTCAAAGTAAGAACGATGGCCCGTTTAGCAGCAGGTTACACAATAGTAAACAAATGTCAAATTAGAAAGACCTTTGACGTCAAATCTGCTATATAAAGCTCAATGTGACTATACGGCATATTCAGCACGTTTGTCAAAAGTGCACGTAGATGAGACACTTATATAAATATCAAAAGAACAACAATTTATGGAAATAATTTTTACTAGAGTTTTATTTTAATTTCTATATTTCTAAACAATTTCCATAAGTTTGTTGAAAATAAAATATTATATAGCTACAACACTCTTCAAATTATTTATAAAACATACTGTTACGGTCAGATGTTGTGGTGTGGGGATGACTACGCATAAATGGGGTTGTGAACACTTGTCCTCGTGGAACGGGGGGGCGGGTGAACGCAAGGTGCGTGCAAGTTGTAATGAATTGACAGGACCACGGTCAAAGGGAGACATGGTGATTGACCCAGGGGCCAGTCAAAAACCAGTCGGACAAGACGGGGTATAAAATGGGTCACATTGTGTGTCGCTGTGAGATTTGTTAAGTTGCCAAGTAGCAGACAGGTGAAAGACGTACGATAGAGTGTGGAGTTTGTGAACGTAGTCCAATCCGGTCAAGCTGGGCCGAGGACTCTGGATGGTATGACCATCAACTGTAAACTGCCAATTGTACTGTACCATAACTATATTCAAAGCTTCTGGATGTCAATAAACTTATGTTGAAAGAAAACAACCCAGCGTTGCTAAATCTTTTACCCGTCTACGTGGTAAATATCTGTGGCTAAGGGGGGACCTCAACCCCTAGACAACGACTCCGCCACAGTGGGGGCCCGCCGAAAAAACCGAGCCATCGGTTCGAGCCAACGCAGCACATCAAGGCACGTACTAGCCATACTGATATCAAGATCTTCACGAGAGCGTAGGGCTTACGCCTCGTAACGACGAGACCAGTGGTGTTGAAGACAGCTGGAGCAGTGGTGTGAAACACAGCCATAGAAGTGGTGGGGAAGACAGCCGTAGCAGTACTGCTGAAGACAGCCGGAGCAGTGATGTTGAAGACAGCCGGTGCAGTGGTATTGAAGACAGACGAAGCAGTGGGGTTATAGACGCAGCAATGGAGGCCATGCAAACTGCACCCGGAGGAGCATCGAAGGAATAACGAACACTAACTATGACAGTAACACGTTGGAGAAGCTGAATACAGCCAGGACAACCTCGAGGTTACAACCTCAGTAATACGTGACAGTGAAGTCGGTGACTTTGTGATTTTCTTACCTATGGATATTGATACTGCCATGGTGTAATGTGTTTTCTTATGTATGGTTATTATGTGAGTGTGGATTTCCCATGATAGTAAGTACTTTTTGATGAAATTTTGAATTGTAAAATATTGTAAAAATATTAGATAGTTAGAAAATTTTGAGTGTAAAGGTGAGAGTCAAAAGACGGTGGACAAATTTTATATTGTGACCGTAGAGTGACTATTAATATAGAAACATTAAAATGTGGTTGCCTAATGTAGAAAAACTTAAACAAAGTGCCCGGGAGCTGGGATTTGAAGGGGAGGAGGCTAAGAGATGGGTTATAGAGGCGTACAAGAGGGAGGAAGATGAGGAAAGAGATAGGAAGAGGAGGGAGGAAGATGAGGAAAGAGAGAAACGGAAAGAAGAAAGGGCGGAGGAGTCAAGAAGGTTAGAAAGGGAGAGACAAAGAGAACTAGAAATGGCCGATGAAATGTATAGAGGAGTTAAAGAGGAAGACAAGATAGGTACAAATAATAACGTTCTAATTACTCAAACCACTTCGGGACCAAAGAAAAGATATAAATCGAGAACCAAACACGTGACTGAGAAACCGGAGTTGAAATGTCAAAAAGGGGTAGCCGAAATTGAAAATAAAAACTTTTCCAAAAGCGATTTGAATTCCACTACTAGGAAAATTTCGATAGACACTGCTGCCGCTAGCAAAAAGAAAGGAAGAAAGGAAAAAGTCAGGAAAGAATTAGCAAGGGGGAAAACGATTACGCAGTCGGACAAGAAAGTTGTTAATGACAAGAACCCTGTAAAACCTGAAAATAATGTTAAAGAAACAGACAATAAAGTGGTAGAACCTGAAAAGAATTATGCCGAACAAGTCAGAGATGAAATTAGGATGGGGGCGGTAGGAAAAGAGACCAAGGAAAACACTCCTGAGCCAGAGAAGAGAGATGATCATTCAGTTATAGACGCCTTAATAGCTGGGACAAAGGGTGAAATTAAATCGGAAGAAATAGAAGTTCAGAATGACTGTGATGAGAAGACTGAAGGAATCGGAGATGTAGAGAAAGTCACACGAGTGGAATATGATGAAGCAAATGATACAATAAATTATTATGCTAGTGATACTTTAGAAAGGAGCACACATAAGAACGAAAAGAAGATAAAGCAGGGTCAATTAACTAATGTAGTGACTGCTAATAAATGGAAGGAAAAGGGTGAAAGGGAAGATAGCTGGTGGTTAAAAAAAATTGAAGAGGTACGGTTAAAGTGGGAGCAAGAAGATAAAGAATCATTGAGACAAAACGAAGAAAGACAAAGACTGCGACAGAAAAAAGATGAAAAGAAGCAGCGACAATACGAAAAGAGACAGGAGAAAATGTTAGAAAATGATGAAGAGAAAAGAAGAAAACGTAGAATTAAACAGGGAGCTTTAAAAAGTAACGAGAGTAACTGTCAGGAAGAATTATATGGAATAGCCAGCTTATTTTGGGAAGAGCCGTATGTAACGAAAGAAGTTAAGGTGGCAGAACCGGCAGCTGGCGAGATAGCCAGGGAAGAAAGTAATAAACTCATTAGTGAATTGAGAAATAATCTGACCCTTAGAGAGAATGAATTAAAGGAACACAAAGAGACAGTAAGTAAACTAGAGTCAACATTGAACAAGGTTGAAACTAGACTAACGGATCTCGAAAAAGTTGACATCAAACACAGATTAAAAATAGAGGAAACTGAAGTTGAATCAATGAACTTAAGAATGAGAATTGCCGAAATGTACAAACTACTGGCTCAAAATGATGAAGAAAAATCCAGCTGGCTTAAAATAATTAAGGACAAAGATAGAAAGGTAACAGGGCTGAATAAGACGGTGACTGAGAAAGATGAATGTTTGCAGAACTTACAGTGGAAGCTAAAGGAAATTAAAGACACACTAACTCAAAAAGAAGAGGAGAATAATGAGTTAACACTGACTATAGCACATAACAAAGAAGACATAAATGACTTATGGCGAATCATTGTTGAAAAGGAAGAGAAAAGGACTGAATTAACGCAAAGATTAACTGGTAATGATACAGACATGACAGTGATTGTGCAGAGAACGTCCAAGATGCTTGGGACAATAGTTGAAAAACCTCACGAAAAGTGGACTAAAGAAGTACAATTTCGAAAGAGGGAAATTTTAGTTGAAAATTTGAATAAGAAGAAAAGTAGTGACCCAGATATGCAAGATTGGGTGAAGGTCACTGAACACACCGTGGTCACAGTAGTAACATTAACCTCCCAAGCAAAATGTATTGAATGTAAGGGAAATAAGGATAATGATGGAAATATTGATTGTGCTACTGAATTTCTAGAGTATAGCAAACTTATTGATAGAGATCAGGAGAATATTGAAGATAATGATGGGAAAATTGAGTGTGCTACTAAGCTAAGAGCAGATATCCCACATAGGGATAAAAACAAGCAACTTAAGAAGAAACCCTTCAGTGGAGCCATACAACAATATGACGTGGGCTCAGCTAAACACTGTTGTGAGTTGTTGAACAAAGGTGACACGTATAACCTCCAAGGACGCAGCAGGGCAAACACGGAGCTCAACAGAAACAATAACAATGACACAGTGCGATCAAGACTGGCCAGAATGCATAGGACCATGACGGACAAAAACTCACTGGACAGGCTTACGGCCGGTCTGGTGAGAATATGGGTTTTATTAATAATTGGGGTCCGGTTGAACACATTTAATTGTGTGGGTAGCTCGTGCGTTGGTAAAATTTTGGACGCAATGGTCAGCCCTTCGGGTCAAAGAGTACAATTCAAAAGAGGTCAGGGAGGAAAATTCAAATGTAGTGACCGAAGTTATTGGCGAGATTGCAAGGGCGGAGGTAAAGCTAACATGATAAGTCGTGGAGGGGGTGACAGGAGTGATCGGGGAAATTTCAGAGGTGGAGGTATACTTAACCGAAAAAGTCATAGAGGTAGCGACAGGGAGGATCGCAGAGGATAGAGGTGGCAATGGGAGTGGGACAGACAAAGACTGATTTTAGTCCCACTAAGACTGCCAGTATACTGACAGATTTTGTAGGATTGAGTACAAGAATGATCAAAAATAGCTAATAATTAAGCCTGGGACAATGACAAATGATAGTAGTTACCAAATTTTATGGTACGCTCTTGGTAATGCTAATAAGGGTCGTTTCTTGTTTGGAATGGGAAAGATACGAAATGTTCCAACATCAAAAACAATGACTGTTATTTTGATGCATACATTGAAGTTGTCTGAGTATTACGGTATAGGAGGGCGCCGTAAATAACACGGAATTGGTATTGTATCTTCTATGATGGTGATAATTTGTTGAAAATTATGAAGAATAATGATAATATTTTTGGGATTGAAGTTGGGGTCTGCGTGACCTTGTACCAGTATCATTGTGAAATGAAATAAAGTGGTTCGTATGTTCATGACAAATGTATTGATCATATAAGAAATTTTGTGCACTGGAGACCTCAGTCCAAATTTTTATGATAAGAGATGTTGTTATGATGATAATGTTTTGGTTAGGATGATGATGATGCTATTTGTTGATAACTATGAGGAGTTATGATAATGTATTTTTGTATTTACTTGGGGGGTCTGAGCGACCAATTCCCAGTATTACTATTATATGAATTGATAAGACAATTCTTATGTGCACGACACATTTTGATTATGTAAGCACAACATGTTTGGAGCCCTCAGGCATTTGGTATAACATTGATAATAAGGATTTATTATATGTTATGATGATGAAATTTTTTATTCATGAAAATTTTGCCGATGATTATGTTATGATTATGAATATAATAATTTGTGACCCATTAACTGGTGGTTATAACTGGTCCCAGTATGAGGGACGTTAAATATACATAATGGGTCCCAGTAGGGGGGACGATAAATATACATACGAAGTCCCGCTATGGGGACAGAAAACATACATAACATGTCCCATAAGATACAATTATTAATGAAAAGGGACAGAAAAAAGGGTGGATAGTGATTGCCGTGACACAGGAGTAGCAATTAAACCATTGAAGCATGCCATTCATTGTTTGTGAGACATGTTGAGCAATTAAGTCACTGAACCATGACTTTCTTCGCTTGAAAAACATGGGGATCATCTAAATCATTGAACCATGAGATTCTTTGCTTGTGAAACATGGGTGTCATTTAAGTCATTTAACCATACCAAGATTTTTTGTATGTGAAGAATATTAATACTTCAAATGTGACAATTTTTTCCTTTTGTATATTGAGGTATATATATCGTTGACATTTTGAGTAGTAATAACCTTTGCTACCCTCGAAGGCGAGGTAGTATAGGACTAGACTCGTACGCTGGTACGAAAACCGGGTAGTTCCACAATGTAAATAAAACGATTCCTTATTATGTATTTGGGAATATACACCAGCTATTGTGAACTAATAATTTTTTGGAAGCTAGCATATTACTGGTGAAAATTCTGTATATAGTGCACATTGCAATTGTTGAATATTGTTAAAATAACTATATATTAATGAAATACCTGTGTGTGTAAGAATGGGATATATTATTAGTAGATCATGACACACCAAAACCTCAAGACCTTATGTTTATAAACTCGCGACATTCTTGCTAAGGTCGCTCGTGAGGAGGGGGGTGTTACGGTCAGATGTTGTGGTGTGGGGATGACTACGCATAAATGGGGTTGTGAACACTTGTCCTCGTGGAACGGGGGGGCGGGTGAACGCAAGGTGCGTGCAAGTTGTAATGAATTGACAGGACCACGGTCAAAGGGAGACATGGTGATTGACCCAGGGGCCAGTCAAAAACCAGTCGGACAAGACGGGGTATAAAATGGGTCACATTGTGTGTCGCTGTGAGATTTGTTAAGTTGCCAAGTAGCAGACAGGTGAAAGACGTACGATAGAGTGTGGAGTTTGTGAACGTAGTCCAATCCGGTCAAGCTGGGCCGAGGACTCTGGATGGTATGACCATCAACTGTAAACTGCCAATTGTACTGTACCATAACTATATTCAAAGCTTCTGGATGTCAATAAACTTATGTTGAAAGAAAACAACCCAGCGTTGCTAAATCTTTTACCCGTCTACGTGGTAAATATCTGTGGCTAAGGGGGGACCTCAACCCCTAGACAACGACTCCGCCACACATACGATTTATTAAATTAGGGCGTTTAAATTCACATTAATGAAGTTTATATTTTTGGCGTTTTCAAACAAATTTAATGGACATCTTTACAAATAAATTTCGTTGTTGCCCAACCTAAGCAAGGTCTTTCCATACAAGTTCTTTGTACCCCGAAACAATTTTTTTTAAAAATGATATCTTTGAAAACTACTTTCTATCTAATTGAACTAATTATCTATATTACTGTTGTATGTTTTATCACGATGATTTGTATCATACAATAATGCCCCCGTCTAATAGATGACTAAAACTACCCCATTTCGGAATTGAATGCAGAGATTTTTACATTAGTGAATTTATTTTGGCATGAAAACATTTAAGATAATGGTTTTTAAACAAAATCTTTGTCGTGATCATCATGACATAACACTTTGAATGACATTTGTCCCAGAGTAAATGTAGAATAATATACCGTAATAGTAATAGCATAATTAAAAAGAGAACGATTAAAGAGTGGCAAATTGTATATTCCAATGAACAAACTAAATTATTTAAGTCAATCTACAGTAGTACCTTGAGATACGAAATTAATTCGTTCCGAAGTCGCCTTCGTATCTCAGTTTTATCGTAAGACAAGTACAGTTTTACAAATTTATATGTAATTTGACTAATTCGTTCCAAGCTCTACGAAAACACCACTTTTAATTTTATAATAAAACTAAAATAAACTGCATTGTACACAGTAGTGTATGCAGTATCCATCTGCGGTACACCAAACCTTTAATAAATTTTTTTTATACATGACAGATACTGTGACAAATTGTTCTCGCCAGATGGCTCCGAGACCTCGTTTCATGTTATATCTTTTTTCGTATTATTGGGCTTAAAAAACTTGAAATCTCGTTTCGTACTACTTTATTCTTAACACAGAATTGTTAAAATTAATAAATGATCGATGTTTCATTACAGGGTCTTTCATTTGAGTTGATAATACGAATTCCAATAAAATATTTTTCTCTTCCCAAAACACAAAAGAGTAGAGGGCCCAGCGCAGTTCGTGGCACACTTGATGACATCATCAAGGCCGCATGGTCTATACATGCAGTCACATGATAGCAGAAATGTTTGGGCTAATAGGTTATCTGGTGCGTTTAATGTTGTTTTGGGGTCGGACAGTTTCCAAGTGATGTAGTTATGAACAGACTGAAAGTCAGAGGCGTCACTACATTGGTCCGGGGTGTGGACCGCACCGGGTGACAACAACCCCAGTGACGCCTCTGCTGAGAGTTGTACGGTTTACATGACATGGGCTGTTATTAAATACCATCCAAGATTATTCCCGGTGGTTACAGAAGGGATTTACCTTTTCTGAGCAGATATATATATAAAAATCAATGTATGTATGTATGTATGTATGTATGTATGTATGTATGTATGTATGTATGTATGTATGCATGTCTGTTATAGCTGACTAAACCATTCATCCGATCGCCATGAAACTTTTGGAGACTTTTGAGTACGCTCCCGGGATGGAAATAGGCTACTTTTTTTTCAAAATTTAACACTCATGGGGCACCGGGGGCCCATAATGAGAATTTTTTTCTTATATGAGCTATATAAAAATTAGTTTAGGGCTTAGCTGCTTGGAAAATGAATGGATCTTGACCAAACTTGGTACATAACAACTTGAAAGCCTATATTAAAGTACCATATGGTATTGAACTCCTAATATCCGTTCCTTCGGGGCCGGGGGCCCAAAATATTTTTTTTGTAAGCGTTAAATACTTTATTCCCGTTATGATTTACACGATCTTCAAAAGCATTGACTAATATATCTATCATGATCCAGATAGAAATGAACAGGTATTTTAAAGTTAATTTCTTGCACCGATTGGTCCAGGGGGGCCCTTAATGTTGTTTTTGCTAATCTTATATATATATAAAAATCAAAGTGTGTGTCTATGTATGTATGTATGTCCTTTATAGCTGACTAAACCATTCATCCGATCGTCATGAAACTTTGGGAGACTTTTGAGTACGCTCCTGGTATGATAATAGGCAACTTTTTTTGCAAATTTAACACTCATGGGGCGCGGGGGGCCCATAATAGTATTTTTTCTTATATGAGCTATATAAAAATAATTAGGTAAATTGATGGATCTTAACCAAACTTTGTATATAAAAACTTGGTAGCCCATATTAAAATAAAAAGGGCATTGCACGTCTAATATCCAATTGTTCAGGGCTGGGGGCCCCAACTGTCTTTTTTCTAATATGTTTGAGATATTATTTGCCATTCTATTTT
This sequence comes from Ampullaceana balthica, assembly GCA_944989445.1. Classification (NCBI taxonomy): domain Eukaryota; kingdom Metazoa; phylum Mollusca; class Gastropoda; family Lymnaeidae; genus Ampullaceana; species Ampullaceana balthica. The sequence goes on from CALYLW010000047.1 coordinate 1,838,053, forward strand.
TCACGATCTTGAGAAATATATCCATGATGAAACTGAATTTAAATGAACAGGTTTTCAAAACATACACCATGAACCGAATGGGCTCGGGGGCCACTTAATATATTTTTTCCTTATATATTAGCTATATAAAAATATTGTGAGTGTTAAAAAATGAGAAAATAACTGGATTTTGACTAAACTCGGTATATAAAAACTTAAGAGCCTATACTAAATTACTATAGAGCACTAATTTCCTAATGTTCATTTCTTTGGGGCTGGGGGCCCAAAATATCTTTTTTCATACAATTTTAAGATTTTATTCCCCATTCAAGTATTAAATATCTAGATAAATATAGAGACATATATCCGCTATGAAATAGATTGAAATAAACAGGTCTTTTGAACTTGAAATCTTGCTCTAATTGGGCCCTGGGGCACTTTATGTCGTTTTTTGCTAATATGAGCTATATAAAAATTAGTTTATGTGATAGCTACTGAGTAAATGAATGGATCTTAACCAAATTTTGTATATAAAAACTTGGTAGCCCATTTTAAAATAAAAAAGGGCATTGCACGTCTAATTTCCAATTGTTCAGGACTGGGGCCCCAAATGTATTTTTTTCGAATATGTTTGAGATATTATTTGCCATTCTATTTTTAACGATCTTGAGAAATATATCCATGATGAGACTGATTTAATATGAACAGCATGTTGAAATTTACATCTTACATTGATTGGGCCGGGGGCCCCAAATGTCTATTTTTCGTATATGTTTGAGATATTATTTGCCATTCTATTTTTAACGATCTTGAGAAATATATCCATGATGAAACTGAATTTAAATGAACAGGTTTTCCAAATGTAGCCTACATCTTGAACCGAATGGGCCCGAGGGCCCCTTAATGTATTTTTTTCTTATATTAGCTAAATAAAAATTAGTTTAATTGTTAGATAAGGAGAAAATAACTGGATTTTTACCAAACATGGTATATAAAAACTTAAGAGTCTATATTAAATTATTATAGGTCACTGAACTCCTAATGTCCATTTCCTGGGGACTGGTGGCCCTAATTTTGTGTTTACTCAACTTTTAATATAATAATAATAATAATAAATTGATTATTTATATAGCGCTGTATCCCAGTAAGGAACTGGGCTCACAGCGCTTTACATGAAAGAAATAACATACCTATAAGTATTAAATTAACTTTCATATCATAACATACACACAAATTACAGTACATTATACATAAGCTACGTTAATCATTTACAAGAAATGTAGTTTTATTATTTTTGAAAATAAATTTTGAAAAGATGTGTCTTAAGTGCAGTCTTGAAGGACTTGGTTGTTTGAATACTACGTATACATGTATTGTATTCCCCATTCAATTTTACACGATATTGAGCAAAATAGATAAATATATTTATATATTTGTAATGAAAATGAACAGATTTTCGAACGTCATATGTTAAACTGATGACCCTTAAACTAATTTCTTTTTTTTCTATACATGTATTCCTTTTTACTGAGATCGTTGCAACGCGCGACGGGTCTGCTAGTCTAACATAAAACCCCATGAGCTGAATCGCTATGTACGCCAATCATTTATGTACCATATGTTGTAATAAGTACATTAATACACATATATAAACATATAAAAGGCAAAAAAGAATTTGTTCAGCATTCGTTCCATATGGATTGTTAGTATTGAATGAATGTACATGGAAATTTAAGTAAAATATGAAAATGTTAGTGGCACTACGCGTCACCCTGTTCTGATGTACAATAAACATAGTGTATTACATTGTAATGTTAACCCCCCCCCCAGCCTAGTTTCAAAGAGAAAATTGGTTCGACCTTAATTATTATTATTATTTTTAAAAAAGTATTTATGTGTTGTAATAATCAAAACTTAAACTAGTTAAGAAATTATTTTTTTCAAATAACTTACACCAATAAATTGAAATGGACAATGAAATTATTCTAGAAACAAGATGAAAACAATCCGTTCCGTGACATTAGCTTAAAGGGTTTATATAGAAAAATCAAACAATACCAAACACAGTGGAACCTCGGTATACGTCCTTAACCCGTTCAAGACCCTTGGATGTATATCAAAAAGGACGTATACCTAACGTATTTTTACTATAAGAAATAGAGGGGAAACGATTACTACGTACCCATTGAAAAAAATCATATTGTTATTTACATAATATTCATACATTTATTGACCTGATTGTATAAAATAATTTAAACAGTACTTAATACTAATATACATAAATAAAAAGAACTTGAAAAAATTGTTTTCCTTTTATCCAGATCGAAAGAAATATTTAAACATGCTATAATGTCCCCAATCTTTGATTTGTACTTGATTTAAACCAATTTGCCAATTTAATTTATATTGTCTTTGTTTTTCACAATCATAGAAATCGTCATGCTTGGCATGATTCAATTAAGTCCCGGACATGCACGCCAATTTCATCAGATATAACAATCTCTTTTTTCAACTCCATGGTAATCCTAACCATTTTAAAACGTTTTTACCACGTTTTTATTAACTTGCTTTCGAGTCTGTCTGCCTGTCTGTCCGCAATTCAAATTTTCAAATTTGCCAACATAAAATTAAACAACTTCTGATGGCCCTAGAGAGCTCAAAAATTTACCACAGATAGATCTTGGATGGCAATACATTGTATCAAAATTTCAGATTGATCGAATGTACCATAATTAAATCAATTCATTTTTTAGTTTATCTCTATATAAGCATCTGTATCCGACTGCCGTTGTTAGATTTCACGTGCCGACTTCACCCCGTGACCTCATAGCCGTGGTATTAAAACGTGGGGAGGGCGCTTTTGAGGTTTTACATATGCATTCACTCATTCTCTCACTTATAGATCTCCATTTAACTTTTATACCAAACACCCGCCCCACGTTTTTAGTCATACAAAGTACTTGAAATTTTAAGTTTTAAATTGTTTTCTTCTTTTTACTGTCACAAATCTCGGGACCACCCCTCCCCCCTAAAGTACGTCACATTTTCGAAAAAAATGTTAATGAACACCTAGTTAAAATATTTAATTTAATACTTAAAATACGTTCACTATTAATAATTAAACTGTAATAAGACATATAATATAAGACATAAAATTTCCACTTAAAAGTAAGGATGAACCGGATTCAAAATTTTGAAATCCGGCCGGAGCTGTATTTTGCCAGATTTATGAAGTGAAATCCTGCTGGAGCCGGAATCAGATTTGTAAAAATGGCCGGATTCCAGATTTTCCAGGGCCATTATGAATATATAAATAAATTAGGGATCTACCGGTCAGCCGGATTTATGAAGTGAAGTCCTGCTGGAGCCGAATCCGGAGCCAGATTTTTAAAAATAGCTGGATTTCGGATTTGCCGGAGCTGGAGCCAAAATCCCGTACATCCCCACTTAAAAGAACTATCAGATTATTAAAATGGCTTTAATCGTAGAATAGTTAATTGTCAACAGTTGTCACAGTTATTCAATGAAACAATAACTTAATCTAGATCGAATTTGAAAACAAAAATTGCAAAAATTAGACTTGACAATTATATAATCTATGCCTATGGCATCCGTCCATCCTCATGGGATGATGGCATTTCCTCCTGCTCCTCTACCCCCTTCCCCTTTCTCCTCGCTCCTGGCTGTAAGGGAAGCTTCCGCGACTTGAATGCCCTCGCGCACTTTTTCCCGCCAGGAGGTGCGCTCCTCAGCAATGGTCTCCCACGTTTTATGGTAAATATGCGCCAGAGTCATGTATTTCTTGCAGACATCCTTGAAGCGCAAGCAGGGGCGTCCTCTCTTCCGCATACCAGTTGCCAGCTCTCGCTGTAAAGCAAGGCTCTTGGAATGCGCTCCGAGCTCATCCTGCGGACATGGCCCAACCATCTCAGGCGCCTCTCACTAAAGATTGAGTGCATGCTCAGCATATGACTCCTTCTGAGTACCTCGACATTCGTTATCTTGTCCTGTCACTTGATGTGCAGAATCCTGCGCAAGCATCGTAAGTGGAAGCTGTTGAGTTGCTTTGTTTGTTTGGCATAGGTCGTCCACCACTCGCTGCCATATAGGAGTGTGCTGAGCACGCAGGCCTGGTACACAGTGATTTTCGTCCTATCAGTGAGCTGTGCATTGTTCCACACTCTTTGATTCAGTCTAGCCATTAATGATGCAGCCTTGCCGATTCTGGTTTTAATTTCCTTTTCCAGGGAGAGTGTGCTTGTGATGTTACTGCCAAGGTAGGTAAAATCCTCAACGACATCCAAGGTGTTTCCCTCAATGGAGATTGCTGGGAAGCAGTCTGTTCCTTGTCTCGTAATGTTGGTCTTTTTGAGGCTTATCGTTAGACCAAAATCCTTGCATGGCTCTGAGAACTTATTGACCAAAAGTTGGAGACCTATCTCTGAATGTGAGGTAAGGGCTGCGTCATCCGCGAAGAGCAACTCTCTAATTTAACCAGTTTCCACTTTTCTCTTCGCACGGAGACGGCTGATGTTGTATAGATTTCCATCCGTCCTGGTATGGATGTTTACACCCTCGAAGCAGTCCTCGAAAGCATGACGCAGTAGCATCGAGAAAAAGATACCGAAGAGTGTTGGAGCCAGTACACGGCCCTATTATAATAAAAATAATTTATCTGATACCTTTTCAGTTGCAATGGGTGAGGTCAAGGTTTAGATAATCTTCCGATTATGCACTCTATTGACACAGGATAAGAAGTAGATTAGCGAAACTTGACCTCAACCAGTGATTAAATAACAAAAAAGAAACAAAACAAGTTGACTAAAAAAAAGACTAGATTGACAAATTATGTGACCAACTCTTGTGCTATATTGAATCTGTTTATTATGGTCCTATGAGTTATGTTTCAGTCAAAAATATTCACTGGACATCATCTGTGTTCATCCATAGCTACGACTGACATCAATCTTTCACCATCATCGTTTCCTGGAAGGATAATTGCATACAGATCAACTCGTCCTCATCTAGCCGCTCAACAGCCTCTGTATGTGCATTTTCTCTTCTGGCAATAACTGCCATGGGTTCTCTTTGCCTTCTAGAAGCGGTTCTCAAAGTACGGATGCGTTTTATCTGAGTTGATTCTTTGAACAGTTTGGGTGGGCACATTCTCCTGAGCCCGAGCTATGTGTTGTCCTGTATGTTTCTTCAACATTGTTTGTAAGGCAAAATATAAGTGACATACTTTGCAAAGTCGATCAAATAAGATGGTAAACATTTGGTTGTACTTTGAAAACTCATGTTGATCTTGGCATAATGTCATCAAATTTGAGAGTTTGTGCTACAAACAAAGAAGGAAATTATGAGAATCTGCATCTGCTCTTTCTAAGCTTTGAGTCCATCTATTGTTTGGTTGATTGGGATTGGAGGAGGGAAGAATCTTTAAGGTAAAACTTTAAAATATAAGCTGAGTGCTTTGTCGCATCATTTCATGACCTGGTATTTAACAATTTGAGTGTAATTTTGGCTGGAGCGAACATGATTGTCAAACAATTCCTGATCCTTCGATATCAGTCCTGCTGCATTCAATTCAGATTTATGAACAACACATTCAGGAGATACGCATTTCATGCTATTTTGACATAAAACTCATTCTGTTTCACAAAATGTTTGAAAATTATTTTTAAAGCTATTTAAATTCTACTAAAAAAATATAAATAATTCTTTTTAAAAAAAGTGTCACACTTTCTTACACTCGGAGTGTGCCGTACTTTATGGATCTCTCACTTATAAATCTCTCTTTTGCCTTTTAAATTATAAATCTTTAATTTTTATACCAAACACCCGCCCAAAGTTTTTAGTCATATTAAATGTAAGTACCGGAACGTTTAAGATTTAAATTATTTTCTTCTTTCTAGTCCACTTATAAAAACGTGGTTTTTAAAAATCGTTTTTACCTTTATTTATTTTCCCGTTTCATGGCTCCTCTCATTAACGTTCTTATAACTCATGATAACTGATTTTACAATTTAAAAAATTAAGAGAAAAGCACAAAATCACGTAATAATTTACAGTGTGCGAGTCGTTCACTGAGTGGTAGCAACTACTGTACTCACACACTTGATTATCGCACGGTGTGCTGTCATTACTACAAGCCACGCATGCGCGATGTGTCTTTTTGACATATAGGCGCTTCTAGGGGGAAGGGTGTCACACATTTGTGATGATGTGTGACGAGGGGGATGTGGTTTTTATTTTTTAAATTTGACGTCGCATCAAAGCGCGCAACTATAAATAACCGTTTTACTTACTTATTTGATTGCTTTCATTTTATTTAATAACGTTTTTAATGGCTTCACGCGAGTTACGATATTAGAGTGCAGCCTTACACTTCACTAAATACATACTTGAATGATAATATAGTGATTTGAAACATGCTCATTTTTCAAAGAAGCTATATGGCTTTTATTGGGGGTGGGAGAGGGGGATAACTTTGTGTCGTTATATTCGAGGGGGATGGCTAAATTTGTGACGACTTGTGACGAGGGGGGGATCGGCCAAACCGTGTGACGTCATTTATGGATGACCATATACAAGTTTTAACACGTGGGTCCTATTCCAAACAAAAGTCGTATTCCAAGCAAAATCTTTCGCGTCAAAACAGGACGTGTACCGAGTTGAACTTATACCAAAGCTGACGTACCACTGCATAGCGATTTTAAATACTGCATTGCCATAAAAAAACGATGAGCCATAATTATATTTTTTGGTCATAATAGACATGGAAATGTCATAATTTATAAGCGTATGTCATGGAATTAGAGAAGAGAAGGGGAAACAAACCGGAACTCAAATCTATTTTCTAATAGAAAGTTTTAATGACAACTCCAATGAAGATACTCTCAATGTCATGGTTTCCTGAAGTTGCTGTTTATAATCAATCCACCAAACATTGCAGTAGAATCTCTACGTACACAAGTTTGACAGCGTGTCTTGATTAAAAAATTTGACGTTTTTAAAAAAATTGTAATTGTAAAATAGTAAGTACATTATAGACATGTCCATACATCATCGGAAAACAATGGTTTTAGCTAATTAGCAATGCATTACATAACGGAATGGTAGCGCAAAGAGAACATTATGTCCGAAGGTAAAGAAATAAATCAGAATATGTCTTTGAGCCTCACATGGCGATCTCTAACCGTGTGGTCGTTTATTAAAAGAAAAAAGCGCGCCACTACTAAAGAAAACTTCATTCCATTCCCGATGCGCCTAAAAAGCTGTAATGTCAAGTAAAAGAAATCAAGATAAACTACCGCCTAAGCAAAGAGGGCTGCTTTATGTCACCGGGACAAGATGTTGCTGTAGAAACCAAGACCTAGATCCCTTGAGAGTGATTCAATTGGAATTATCTAAACACTTTTGTGTTTTATTTATTAGCACTTGATGATAAATAAATCTTCATTATATTATAAACAATCAATAACTTAAATATGGATTAAACTTAAAGCTGAGAAAGATTGAACAATAATAACTGAGAGTTTAGCTCTTAATGGACATTTTCTTGGGTTTATGTAGTAAACTTGTAGACTTCGTTAATCCCATTTTAACTTCACAGAGTATTTCCTCTTCCTCAGAAACAATGTCCAAATTTTTATACAAGAATTCCTTCATGTACCTCACCCAAAGAACCTGATATAATCTGAAATAAAGGGAGGGATTAAATTAATGTAGCAATCATAGCTTGCATGAATGTAAGATTGCAGAGTTGTATGAAGGGCGTGAGGGTAGGGTGGTTGGTGCGCCAAATCGGTACTCATTTCTTTATTAAAGGGATGTTGTCATTTTTGTGTGCTCACAAAGCAAATAATAAAAGCTATTTAGAAGCAAATGATCGATGCATTAAATGTGGGCCTTAAGATAAATAGTTAAAAGGCTAATTTCTATGTTTGAGTGCAATCCAAATAACAGGTATGCAAAATTGAATTAACAAATTTTGAATTTTTCCTGATTTAAGTCCCTATAATTCACAGTTTATTAAGCTTGGTGCATTAACAACCTATGCTCCCCCTTTAATTTATTGCCCATTAAAGTCAAATAACTATTTTAGTTTATAAAGTTTTTAATGCCCAAATTGAAATATCATTAGTCTAATGTTAACTGGGACGGGGATAAGGAATTAACAGTCTGCTTTGGGTGTCATTGCATAATTGATTTTACGCGTGGAGAGGGGGATATATGAAAAATATAATCACACAAAAATAACAATTAATACAACTGATGCACACAAATAGTCACAATCTGAAAAGTCTTACACATTTCCGCTCTGTCTTGTTATTTATTATATCACTTATATAATTGAAGATTTTGGAATATTTGAAGTTTTCGCCTAATAATAATTATAAATTAATATTTCCATTTTTTTCTTTCTAATGACTAAAACAAATAAAACCGACAAAAGAAAATGACGATAAGTTCTAGCGCCCCAACGAGAAAGTTGCAACTAGACCAATAATAATTTGTCATTTTAGATAAAACTATGCCATAATACATCTCCACAAATTTTGGTTTGTGTGCAAAGGTAAAAAAAAACCGGGTGCAAAGATGCACAGCAATAACTTTTTAGTGCAATATTTGTGGGTCGGTCAGATGCCTGTGCGGGAACATTGAACTCCAACTATAAGTGATAAGCTATAAACTTGGTGATTTCAGACAACTTACACCATCAATAAGATGACGAGCACCAATACAGCTGAACAGCCGACAAAGACAGCGCCGGTGAACACAGCCAGGGAGGCTGTATAGACGGGAATAAATATTGGAGGACTCAGTGCCAGGCTAATGCTGTCCAGCACTGCAAGGCTGGCAAACCACGGTCCTGTTGGCAGGGAGAAACAGAGATGACGTACAGATCATTTGGTCTTTGCCATTATAGAAATAGACATTTTAAAATGATATTATTGAATGGGATTAGTGATCTATTTATATACATGGAAACGTGCAACACCTCAGCAGTAACTTTACCCAAACAACTCATGCTTTCAGGCTAGACCACATCAGGGACCCAAACTATCAGCATTGCAACCTGCCATGCAGCTCAAAGACTGTGTCCGTTTAAAAAAATAAAAAAACAATCTAAAACAAAATATTAAATTGGCAAAGCATGGATCAGAAAGTAGAGAATTTACCTTGTAACTCAGGAGCCAGCAGACGAGAGCCCTCTCCCCTGATGAGGGTAAAAGATAAGTTCTCAGCTATTCCCAAGACTGGTGCTGGGTCAAAGAAATAACATTGGAAAAAATGTTTAAAAATGAATTCAACATCGACATGTGTAGGAATAAAATGATTCCCCGCAATTTCTCTGAGTTACAATGTCTGTTCCCACTAATGTTTTAATGATACTTTGGTAAACAGTGAAGCTCAACACTTTTCCTTTAGTCTGAGTATTATGTTATGTTTATGTTTACACATTTTCGGGACACACATTATTCCTTTATTTTTTGTTTCATTTTCAATTTATAGGTGGATTATAAGAAAACAAACAAACAACTATCTCATTTCAATTATCATTATTTTAAAGTGTCTTATTTAACTGAAAATCATGCATTTGTATTTTTTCATGGCATATATTATTTTTACTGACACAATTTAAATGTTATTTTGTCATTCAAGTACTGAAATTGACAATAAAAATTTGTCGCAAATGTCAAGATTGTGCAATGCAAGTAGAAAGCATACCCAAATAAATATGCCACGCAGTCAGGGAGAAAGCGTACATTAGAAACGCGGCAATGTTAGACATAACACCGAGGATGGCCAACCCGAACCCAGGCAACCATCTGTACATGAAGGCCACGGCAAACATGGTAAAGGCGTACTGGGCTATCTCCCTTGCAAACAGGAACCAGCCGATCGTGATGGCGTCAAAGCAAAATGGAAGGTTCATGAGAAAAAGATTCCGTATCTGCATCAAAGCAATGAATAGTATTTGATTGCATATCAAAATAATCTTATCATTTACAGACGCCCCTTATATTCTGAAGATTATAGCGTCCTACACTCATCCATGGTGTATATCTAATTGTGCATTTTTAAAAAATTAGAGTTTGAAATGCTGATAGTATATTGGTTATTTCAGTTTGATTATGCGAGCCATTCACTCTACGTCCCAATAATTCTACGTCCCAATTCTGCGTCCCAATTCTACGTCCCCATACCAGAAGTGAAGACAGAAAATATAAAAATGTTTGGTATTGCTTACAGAATAAGAGAAGTTTTTTGTTATACCTAACTCTATCTGAGTGTTGTATTTCCAAGATAGAGTTGTATTTTTTTTTATTATCAATTTTATATTCAAATTTTACTGCTTTCCTCTATATTATATTTAATATGCGTGCGCTCCTTTAGATCAGTGCTTCTCAAACTTTTTAGTATGGCGGACCGCAGGAATTTTTCCATTGTACCAAGGACCGGTGAACTATTTTTCCTGTACTGACGTGGTAGCAAAATTTTATTTATTTTATTTTATTTGTTTACTTTTATTTGCGTATTAAAGAGCAATTGAAATCTTTAGGGTTAGTATTAATGGTTCAAAATAAGGGATTATAATTATATATTTTTGTCCTTTCTTGGTAACTTCTTCTGAATGGTAGCGGATGCCCCACGGACCGGCACCGGTCCACGGAACACCACTTTGAGAAGCACTGCTTCAGATGGTTAAATCATTAAACCTTGAAACACTAGAAGACAGAAGAACCAAGAGCAAAGTAGTAATCATAGATAAGGCAATTAATTCTAATTTATAAATACAACACAAAGATAACGTAATACAACCCTCAGATAGACATGGAATGGGTTACCTGAAGAAACCAGGAAAACCAACACTTTATCAACATTTACATCTGTAATAAAAATGTAGGACTAAACACAATCCACAGATAAGCGTAGGACGCATTAATCTTCTGTATAGAAGGAGCGTCTGTAAACAGATAAGATAAGATAATCTTCTGTTGCCATTAACTTGTAATAACAAAGCTATAATCAGCAGGCAAAAAAGATACAACTTAATGAACTGAAATAAGCAAATTGCAACCTTGTCGACCCCTGACCTCGCTAGAATTAAAACAAGAAATGAGATGGCTGCAATGCCTGTCATTGTTCTCAAGGTCTTGTCCTCGGGCACAACAAAGGGGGATAACATCTCGTGGAGCGCGCCTTTCAAGGACCAGTTGTGTTTCCTTTTCTCTAACTCTTTACTTTTTCGTTTGGGCAGGAAAAGAACTAAACAAATTCTGTTAAAAAGAGGTAAAAAAAAAGCTTTATAAAACATATTTTGATTTAGGAGTATATACCATAAAGATTTCTTTGTATTATTCTTGTAACTCAAGAAGTCAGCTGCTACATATTTCATAATATTTAATCTGCATCATACTATACTTCATCTATACCTATATTTAACTTAATCTAAGTGTACGTCTAAATATGTTAGGCAATTAATTTAATAAAGCTGTACGAAAAGAAATTAAATGAAAAAAACCCGTAAAAAACCAAGTTTTTCACTATAAATCCTTTATGTACGAGACGTAACTAAAAGAATGTTCATTAAAATACGCAGCGCCAGACCATCCAGAAATACAAAATTGCAGTTGTGTCGTAAAACATGTTTAATATAATGCGCACCGATCAGGATTATGTTTATAAAAAGAGTTGTCAATAAAATACGCACCTTATTGCGCGACAGAAAGGTTGTTCAATATAATACGCACCGCGACGCTCTATCTCAAAAAATAGCATGATACATAGGAATAAATAAAATAATCTAAAAAATTAACAATTTAATTACGGTACATGTGATAGATATGAAATTTTGATACATTGTTTTTATTATCGGTACGAAACTGCCTGCAAAATTTCAGCTCGCTAGTTTACGAACAAGTGGGTTAAAAATCAATCAAAAGCAATCTAGCAATCAAGGGTGCAGATACCACGAGTTAATATAAAGGATTTAAAAATAAATAAATGCCATAACATGAAGCGCATGGCTATATTAGCTTAGTTAAAATTGGAAATATCCGGTGCTGCATGGTTGCGCACCACTCTCGCGATAAACATAGTCCGTTTGTTACATCGGTATTGTCCGTAGTTATTTCAAGATATTTAAATGGCGAATTGATATATTTCAACTTTATTTTTATTTATCTTTTAGAATATCACTCTATCTATCAATAAGAAAAGGTCTTCATTTGAGTATTGATTCATTCATCATCTTTAAATATTACTAACTATAAGTTTTATTATATATTAAAATATTGGCAAAGGTAGATATTAAAAGATATTTTGTGTGTTTGTTGTGATATGAATGTTAATTTAATACTTATAAGTATGGTATTTCTTTCATGTAAAGTGCTGTGAGCCCAGTTCCTTACTGGGATATAGCGCTATATAAATAATCAATTTATTATTATTATTATTAAAAGCTAGGCAGGAAATCAAAAAGGTTACTATGACAACGTGTGAGCTTACGCTACAAACTGAAATCCCGTGGCGACAAGAGAAGGAATCATAAAGCCAGATCTTTCAATGAGCTGACCAGCAACTACGTAGACGGCGCCACTGACTATTCCTTTAACCGCCTCTACTATGGCAACGCCCAGCGTCCTCTTCTTGTCTCGCGATGTGATGTCTGTCATGTACAAGAACGCGCCCAGAAAGATCCCGCTTGTCTGCAGGAGGGATAGCCAAGCATAGACACGTCACAACTAGACAGTAATTACAATACCATCTAAATGTTAACATGTCATTCGTAATAATATAAAACAATCTCATATGGAGCAGGATATTTGGTAACAATGGAATCTAAACTAAAAGGTAGTACAAAGCACCTTTGAAATAACATAATCTACAAGGCGATTATGGAAACCTTATTTGTATCAGCGGAGAATTGAAGGTAATAGAAGTTAATTTAAAAAATCATAAATTTAAGGTAAAATTAGACCCTGTTTTGTAACAATAAAATATTCAAGGTAACATATGAAAAAAATAACAACAAGAAACTAAAAAATGTTCTTGTGAAAACATTTTCTTATGACTTTTAACAAGTGAGAGATTGAATTAGAACAAGTGACACCACACAATAAATAACAACAAAAAATTCAAGTAAACATGTCCTACGTTCCCACAGAGTCCATCAACACCGTACGACAAGTAAAGCCACGAGATGTTAAGTTCCCAGTAGACCACGATGCTTAACATGGCCGTCTTGAGGAAGTAGCCCACCACAGGGATCATCAGGAGAAGTTTACGGCTAGTCAGGGAGGCGGACGCCCCGAGGGCGACGTTAGAGAGCACGCCCAGCCCGTAGGAGATGAGATCCAGGTACAGATGCATGTTGGACGTCATGTTCTGGACCTCGGTCACCATGGCTTTGTCAGCCGTCGCGTTGGGAGAGTTGTCGGACGTGTTGAGGCAAGGTTTACTGGGAACCAAGAGATTACGATCAGCGTAAATGACTTTCAGGGCGATGGGTGAAGTCGTATTATAAAAGAGATGTTGTCCTAAAAGATCTAATGAGTGGCATTTATTTGTGCAACGGCTCTTATGTGTAATGGGAACCTTTAAGATAAACAGCTAAACCCCATGCCCATTTCCCTGATATAAATTAAAAAGTTCTATTAAATATTTATGACTTCTGTTAAGGTATATTTGCCATTGGTTTTGTTATTTTTACAAGAAATGTTATGTTTACAAAAATGATAGAGGCCATAAAAGTCACGCGACACAAGTAAATCACATCAAATAAATAAAGTTCAACGCCACTGACCTGCTGGTATCTATTTCCCTGTCTCCGAATAAAGTCTTAGCGTACACACTGTACAGATACTGGTCGACAACCAGGCTGTAAACTCGTGCGGCACTGGACACAAACACGGTGACCAGGGTCAGCAACATTAGTGGCCAATGTTCAATACCACTATCCGCTGCCATGACGGAGCTCCTGATATTCAATCCGTTGGATACGCTGGTGCATCGCTTGCTGCTGACCAGCGAACGTCTCCTGCCCGAGCCAGCTGACCCTCTACGACTGCGTGAGCCCGGCTCTGATGACAGCTGTCTCTCTATGAAGAGCTGCTCAGGGGCCAGGCCGTATTTCCCTTTGGTCAGAGTCGGAACTAACATTCTAGTGTGGAAAAACGAATGTTCTGCTGAGGCTCTTCTTGCGGTCAAGCTGGGCTTTTTACCTCCCCTGTTTAGTGGTCGCTTTTCCTGGCTTGTATCCATGATGCTTGGTGGTCAGTTGCTGTACTTTAATCGGGGGCTTTTAATGCAGCTGAATTGATATTTTAAGTTGAGGTATTTACAGTCATAATAGTCATAATAATCCAAAAGACAACCACCTCACCAGTCAAGCAATTTAATAATAACGGTTACTTTCACCTGCATAACATTTTCGACTCTTAGCCAGCTGCTCTAGAGTTTCAGGAAATTTTGTGAGAAACAGTTTCATTGTATTAGATTAAACACGGAAGAGAAGACAGCCTCACTGCAATATAATAGAAAGTACATGTTTTAAATGAATATGACTCAGTTAGTAACTGGTACATTATCTTACCATCTATTTCAATTCTTTTGATTTTTCTAAACCTCGGTAAACACATGTGTTAGGTGAGAGAGTCATGGGACTATTATTCGGACAGGTATGCCAGAAATGACGTTGAGTATTTATTTAACGACATAGTGATAAGAACTTCTGCATTCTTTCTATGTTCGGTTTAACCCATTCATGAAGTTTTGGTAAAAAAAAACGAATAAGAAATGGGGGTATTTTACTATAAATAAAATTTCATTCTAATAAGTCCATAAAAAGTTCATAAACAACCAGATCAAATGAAACACTATAATAAATTAAATAAGTAGGAATGAAATTAATTTAAAAATTAATAATGTAATTACAATTTTGAAGTATTGTCGCTTAAAATTTGATAAAATTATTTTGAATAAAAAGTAAAATAGTGTCGCAGTTAGTTAGAATGCATTCAATAAGTTCTATTTTCCAAATAAGAAATTGTCTAAAAACTTCACTAAACTTAAAAAGATTAACGGCCATAGGATGACCACATTATTTAATTACAACAACCTACAAAGTTGCTGAGCAATGACTGGAAGAAATCCTGCACTGCGATGATATCCGACTACTGACCGGCATGATAGTCTGAATACACGGCTGACCTCCTTAGAATGTCAAGTCTTTCAGTCTTGTGTGAACCTTGATAACACATCACTCGATAGCTAAACAAACATGTACTCAAAGACTCTAGACATTTATACGACGAACGACAGTGGATTGTCGACAATTGGGCCGTTTAAAATTTAAGAGTATATACAGTCACTTCAAGGCTCGTTAAAATCATTTAACGTTAAAAAAACGGTAGTGCCAATTTTCCGTCTAACGGGCCAATGGAGAACCACACAACCAATTGTTGAATACGCCTTCACATTTCCTGGTCATTTTTGTACACAAGGAACTAAAAGAAAAATTTAAAAAGACCAACTGACTTCCCTGAACAGAACGAACGTTAAGATATAGGTTATGGCGAATCCGAGCTAAATCTTCTATATTGAGTTCAAATTTAACACATATACACTCAAAAGGACACACACACACATACACATACACACTTACATACACTCACAAGACGCATGGATATCTTCATACAAGACACAAATAGTATTAAATTTTAAAGACAACAAAAACACACACATACAAATATAAACACATCACACAGAAAAACACACACATACATATGTAAACACATCACACACTTACATATATGAACACATCACACATAAAACACCCACACGCATATATGATTACATCACAATCACACACAAAAACACACACACATTCATATATAAACACATCACACACAAAAACACATACATACATATATAAACACGTCACAAACAAAAACACACACATTCATATATGAACACATCACACACAAAAGCACACACATACATATATAAACTCATCACAACACAAAAGCACACATATACAATTATGAACACATCACTCACTAAACACACTCACACACACATTAATATTTAAACACATCACACAGAAAAACAAACACATACATATATGAACTCATCACACACATAAACACACACATACACATATAACCAAGTCACACACAAAAACATACAAATACAAATATAAACACTTCACACACAAAAACACACACACATTCATACATATCACACACAAAAACACACACATACATATATGAACCCATCACACGCAAAAACAACCACACGCACCCTTTTAAGCAAACAGGTAAAACCTTCAAAGAAACGTCTTTTCTAGTTTTTAATTCATTTCTATATCCAGTGTATTAGTAGCCAGATACTATTGTTTATTTTACATTCCTAGATGGGGTTGGTCCCCCCCCCCTGTAACACGAAGTGATACCCTGAGAGGACTCTCCTTAATCTCCCCTCCTCCACTCCCAGGTAAACTCCAAAGACAATTTTCATATTTCGGACAGCTGTCATTTCTGTTCTCATGGAACCAGTGAACGAGATTATTGTTTGGGCAACAACCAATGAATGGTGGTGGGGGGTGTTCAAAAATGTCCAATTCTGAGGCCGTCATTCATCAAGTGTGCTTCACCAGCCTTCTACACTGTGCCCCCATCAAGTGATGCTTCACCAGCCTTCTACACTGCACACCCATCAAGTGATGCTTCACCAGCCTTCTACTCTGTGCACCCATCAAGTGATGCTTCACCAGCCTTCTACACTGTGCACCCATCAAGTGATGCTTCACCAGCCTTCTACACTGTGCACCCATCAAGTGATGCTTCACCAGCCTTCTACACTGTGCATCCATCAAGTGTGCTTCACCAGCCTTCTACACTGTGCCCCCATCAAGCGATGCTTCACCAGCGCTCTACACAGATCACCCATCAAGTGATTGTTCACCAGCCTTCTACACTGTTCACCCATCAAGTGATGCTTCACCAACCGACTACACTGTTCACCCATCAAGTGATGCTTCACCAGCCTTCTACACTGTGCACCCATCAAGTGATGCTTCACCAGCGTTCTACACAGATCAACCATCAAGTGATTGTTCACCAGCCTTCTACACTGTTCACCCATCAAGTGATGCTTCACCAGCCTACTACACTGTTCACCCATCAAGTGATGCTTCACCAGCGTTCTACACTGTGCACCCATCAAGTGACTGTTCACCAGCCTTCTACACTGTTCACCCATCAAGTGATGCTTCACCAGCCTACTACACTGTTCACCCATCAAGTGATGCTTCACCAGCGTTCTACACTGTGCCCCCAAAAAGTGATGCTTCCACTCGGACAGCTTACCACAAGGTTAGGGGGAAGTTGAACGACTCAATGGACGTTCCCGGAAGACACCTTTCCGTTCATAAATTCCAAGACGCCATGAAGTAATGTTTACAATCAACTGTGTCCAGATAACAGCAGTCACGTGAGGTCATGTGACGCCAATCTCGTCTTTCATAATGTTTTACATATGTGTCATGAATGTGGTTGACATACCTGAATGACGTCATTCAAATTTTCTGATAAATTTCATTGTGGAGAGAAGCTCCTGATAAACCCATTGCTTTGTATTTCTTTCAGTCTCCCCAATCTTTCATACCCATTAAACCTTATACAGTGGTACTTCGGTATACGTCTGCTTTAGAATAGGTCCAACTTGGTATACGTCCTGTTTGGACGCCAAAACTTTTTACTTGGTGTAAAACCTTTTTACCCTTTGAACCCATTAGCAGTCTATCCGATATTTCTTTCCCGTTTAACCTCTTGGGAAATTCCCCAAGATTTATTACCTTATGAAGCTAATCAGTCTCCCTAGTATTGACCTACTAGGCTTACCACATTTTAAAAAATTCATGAACTATTTTAATAGGTAATAATTTTATCTTATCAGAACAAACTCTATTACGGGACATCAAGAATCATCATAACATCAATTAAGAGACGTAAGATGGCATGGTTCGGTCATATACTGCGATATGATACCCTGACAAAAATTATCCTTCAAGGCACTGTAGAAACGGGCCGACGAAGAGTTCGACAACGGAGAAGCTGGCCGGACAACATAAAAGAATGGACAGGGACGATATTGCATGAATTATTGGCCGCCGCATAAAATAGGCAAATGTGGAAATCGTTATCTGTTGATGTGTCCATGCGCTCCCCAACGACCGTAACGGTCACGGGACTGATGATTTTGATCTTATCTTATCTTATCTTATTTCATTTAATCTTATCTTATCTTATGTATTACAGACGCTATTTCTATACAGAAAATTATTACGTCCAACGTATATCTATGGTTTTGTCTAGTCTTGCATTTTTATTAGAGTTTTAAATGTTGATAGTGTTTGTTTTCCAGGCTTGATCAGGCAACCCATTCCACGTCCGAATTCCATACGACAAGAAAGAGAATGTGTATATCTTTTTTCATCGCCTTAACGTTATTTCTCACCTCCTGTACTCCATTTCCCCTGTGCTCTACTGGATATACCACCCTTCTACTCCATTTAACACACTTCTCTTATATTTAACAACGTATACTTCAGTTACCACCCTTCTACTCCATTTAACACACTTCTCTTATATTTAACAACGTATACTTCAGATACCACCCTTCTACTCCATTTAACACACTTCTCTTATATTTAACAACGTATACTTCAGATACCACCCTTCTAATCCATTTAACACACTTCTCTTATATTTAACAACGTATACTTCAGATACCACCCTTCTAATCCATTTAACACACTTCTCTTATATTTAACAACGTATACTTCAGATACCACCCTTCTACTCCATTTAACACACTTCTCTTATATTTAACAACGTATACTTCAGATACCACCCTTCTAATCCATTTAACACACATCTACTCTATTTAACAACGTACACCATTACTACTACTTCTACTCCATTACCTCCCTCATCTGCAGAGCCGTCTTGCCGCATATGCCCGTTGGGCAATTGCCCGGGGCCCACGAGCATAGGGGCCCCATGCGAATGTGTTGTAGGGTTTCGGAAAACCCGAATAAAATTTAGTATTATTTTATAAAAATCTCATAATTTTGTGTTTATATGTGAACTTGTCCTTTCAGTTTATCAATCACTTCCAACCTTGACTTTTTTTTTAATTGACGAAAGTGAAAGCTCTCTAACGCGCCGGTTTAAAAATGTAGGTCACAATACAGTATAGTTAAGTAGGAATACTGTAACACTATGCGTTGGTTCCAATTTAATTATAACATGCTTCATCAGTTCGTTACCACTCAGTAAATCAAAAATAACTTATTTAAACTTAAACCTAATATATCTTTCCAGATTAATAATGCTTTTATTAGCAATGAAACGCAATGTTTTGAGTGGATCACAAAATAGAAGGAAAGCTGCAGAGGAGAAGGGAAAATAAGTATACGTAAACTTCCAAAATTAACATCGTGGCTCAACACGGGTGCAACGACAGGTACTCATACCATTCATTCAGATATAGCTTTCACATCTACATACATTGCTGCTACCAATCAAACAGTTTCAGCAGTTTCCTGTGCCTGCTGCTGCTTCTAGTGACATTTTAAAAGAGGAAATTACCAAATCTGTATATGTAGCAGTAAAGGAGTTTGCATTAAAAGAGACAGATCCGGGTCTATGGAACATTAATGACACTAACACAATAGATTAATGGATTCGTAGTTGGCCCTCATCATGTCAGAACCATGGTAGTAACTCAAACTCATGCAGATTGTATAAAACAGCTGGCGTAGAGAGTATGACTGCAAGGTATTTAACTGACAATGGGCTCAAACGTGAACTACGGATTGGAGAATTTGTAAAACTTAAATGCGCACTCTTTTCACCATCGTTTGTATTGCTCTGCATGTCGCTTGTTGTCCAAGAAAGAATATTCTTTTGCTACTAATAGATGTAATATGTTATGGTGCTTATTATTTAAAAAACAAATGTAAATACAGTCGAAACCGCTTATGTCGATGGCGTTGGGGTATGAAAAATGGCGTCGACATAACCGATGATCGAGATAAAGGAAAATCAATATGGCGGCAAAATATTAACATGTGCTTGAAATTTCTTTATATACATGATTAATTAGTTAGCGTTAATTAGTGATGGGATGATTTATCGGAATCGTATCGGAACCCTAATATTTCTTCACTCTTTCCTAAGTCTAAGGTTGTAATTAATGTAATGACCGTTCGTTTTTAAGGACCGTTTAAA
This sequence comes from Ampullaceana balthica, assembly GCA_944989445.1. Taxonomy (NCBI): domain Eukaryota; kingdom Metazoa; phylum Mollusca; class Gastropoda; family Lymnaeidae; genus Ampullaceana; species Ampullaceana balthica. The sequence goes on from CALYLW010000047.1 coordinate 1,858,341, forward strand.
ATTTAAATATAACTATAACCATGGTTCCCACTCAGGAAAACGGGAAAAAGTCGGGAATTCTTAAAAATAAATTCTCGGCCTTGAAAGTCGGGAAAAGTTATAACTAATCGGGAATTTATATATATATATATACATATATATACACATGTATCTATATTTATGCCGAAGTAAAGGACTTTGATTACGTCTCTGTCATGTTTCGATTCCATAATTTATTTAATGAAAAATAAGTTACCAGTTTATAATTGTCTGCGCATGCGCTAAAAGGTTAAAGTTTACGCTTCGCCGTGTCACAGTCGCGTTTGCCGTCGTATCAGCGAATTTAAAATACAAATAACAAATCAATATGGTTATTTTAAGTTTAATGCTTTTGATGTATATATATTTATGCCGAAGTAAAGGACTTTGATAACGTCTCTGTCATGTTTCGATTCCATTTAATAATTTTAAAAAAAGTTACCAGTTTATAATTGTCTGCGCATGCGTTAAAAGGTCAAAGTTTTCGCCTCGCGTCGTCCCATGGCGCGTGTCACAGCCGATCGCGTTTGCAATGCCCGTCGAATCAGCAAATAAAAAAAAATAAACATATCAATATGGTAATTTTAAGTTTAATGCTTTTGACGTGCAGGATATCTGTTACTATCAGAACGCTCTCGAATTTCCTCAGTCAATCAAACTTGTAATATAAATAAAACTATTGTGGCCTTGACCGTTGATCACAGCACGCTGTGGGCTGTGTGTACTGACACAGTACTGTGTTAATCAGTTTCATCGTCACGCGCGTGTTAGTGTCACAGTCACTTATCTTACTGGTAACAAAGCAACAACAACAAACTTTTAAAAGAATAATAATTTATTAATTTTTTTATTTAATTATATAAAAACCACCGTCGATTCTCGATACAAACCTTTATTTTCAACCGACGAAAATCGAGTTAAGTTGCAAATTTGGCCCTCTTTTGTGCTCGAGATACTAGGTTTCGGCGACATAAAAGAATCGACATTACCGATGAGAAAATGCTAAGACAAAGAGAGAATTTGGCGGTTCCAATAAAAAACGTCGACATAATAGGGTGGTCGATATAACCGAGCTCGAGATAAGTGGGTTCGACTGTATATGTTTTTGTGTTTAATTTTGTTTTGTTTTTGTAAATATCAAAAGTAATACTATAAAACATGTAAATAAAATCTCTTTTCTCTGTTGTTCATGTTTAATATTGATTATAGTTGCAACTGTACAGCATGCATGTCTTAACAACAAGTTTGTTGAAATTAGTGTAGTGACAATAAAATAAATAATACATTATTTTTAATATTATCATATTATCAAACATTAATTTTTTAATTCCTGCGGTGGGGGGGGGAGGGGGGCAGCACTCTTTCTTTGCCCGGCTGCCCAAAATGGTGTAAAGACGGCTCTGCTCATCTGCACAAATGGTCGTTACCATTGTTGGGCTAACCAGCTAGTAAAATATATAAATAAATTACAACGCTGTAGGTGCCAAAGCGAAGCACAATATTTTATTTCGATAAAACACAATGAATTTACTGATATTCATTTAACCCGAAATACCAGTCAGATAAAAAGTTTAGGATTTGATGAGCAATCAAATTAAGTTTACGGTAAGCATTCCATATTTGATGACCAGCCAGTGAGATTGGTTGACGGTTGTAATCTTATTTAAAAGAAGGGGCGTCAGTAATATAAAAGATAAAGAGTTTTATATGTGTTTACAAAAGAGTTAATTTTACTTTAAGATTTTTATTGTGTGGGCCTCTAATTTTATTAATTTCGTACACATGTACTATTCACATAGGGTTGCCAGACGTCCGGCAAATGGAGCTCTAGGTTGTAAAATATTGCAGTCATTGAAAGAGAAGAAACATCAATATTGTTGGTTATGAGCCGTCTTCACACAACCTTGGAAGTTTTGAAAAATAGATAGGAGGAGATATTTATTTCACTGAATGTCAGGGAAATGTTGAGAAGACTTGAGGAAAGTGGCCGAGAAGAAGAGTATAATAATTCTATGGCATATGTTAATTTGATGTATGAAGCATGCATTAGTCACTTAGAAAAGTGGCTGAAACCTTTTGATGAAGTTCAATGCTTTAATCGGATGTACTTAGATAAAATCAAAGACTATAAATTTGATGACCTTTTGGCATGCATATTGTATCTGAAAGAGAAGGGTATTATTTCAGATGATGTGCAATTGTTTGACCAATACTGCAATCTTAAATAATTTTTTACAAGACAAAATTGAAAAGTTTTTGAAAGACTATTGCATGAACAGTGGCAGCTAATACAATAAAATTGTTCTGACTGTGAGTTTAATCCAGGACGACTCAAATGAAAAATTCAAAATGTCCTCCTTTGTCGTCCTCCTGTTTTTTTTATTTATTATGTCCTACTTTTGAGGTCAATGTATCTGGCCACTCTATATTCACATGACCTTAAAAACTTGGCCTAAATTAATGTTCTTTATCGGAACCCGAGCCTTGCTGATTATTTATTATTTTATTTATGATTATTTTATCTGCATTTAGTGCAGTTTTGATAGCATGTTGCTATAGAATGAAAGCATGTTGTTCTCTCGGGGGCGTCTGTGTCCAACACATGGTATCATTACTTTAACACTACGTCATGACCCTTTACAGTGGTTCTAAAATATTTCATAAACATTAAATCCCACACAAATGATTTAACCAAGTGCTGGCTTTATGTCAACCAGAAAAATCGTCAAAGCGTCGCTTGGTTGAAGTTCTTTTTTATATCATAAACCCTGTTGCTGTGAGTGTAGAAATAACAATGTTGTATGTTAGTTCATCGGTTGATCGAAATAATTTGTAATGTAACTCCCATTTTCTTTGTCTCGTGTAGATCTCACGAGAAGACCCAATCCAAATGCCGTAACCAATCTAAAAAGCCATCCTTACCCTAACCATATATGTTTTTAATAGAAAGAATTTCTATTGTTTAGACTTCGCAGAATTAATCATTGTTGAATCAAATCTTGATGAAAACACAATACGGAAACTTAATAATTACATCCCCCCAAAAATGAATACAACTGATAGTTAACTAGTCCTACGAAGAAAAGATGACATTGCATCCATTTATAATTGCAACTTAAGTATAACTGGTGTGAGCGACGTCGAACTAACACGATTAGAAATGTCAGAAGCTTATAAAAGTGTTCAACATGCGTGTCCCTATTTAAATATAGGATTATTTGATTAATGATAGGGAAATTAAGCTTTTTATTTAAAAAAAAACAAAAACAAAACGGATAAAATGAAACATTTACATCAATTCTTTGGGAGCTTCTATTCTGATAGGAATTTCTATTTATCACTGAATTTAATATATAGGCAATCACACATATTATTCATTTGTTTTATCGAAACATTATATAGTTATTTCTGAAGCCATCATTGATGACTTAACAAACTGTGATTTACAACTGATGCTCATTTAGATAAAACACAACATCCTAGTAAAGTCATAAAATTTTGCCTCAAATAAGTTTACCTCATTAGAGCAATTTTTTCTGATGTAGTGATAGCTTTCCTTTATTTTCAATAACAAGATCAAAATAATGTAAAACAAATCTTTTTTTAAAGAGGACACGCTTTTATTTACATATAGAAAGTGCACTAAAAAGAAGAAAATAAAAAATTTCTATGAAAACAGGTGAAATCGGTGAACCTATCTACTGCACATAAAAGCGTGGGGTGCCCATCACAAATCATTTCTCATTGCAACTATTCTCTAACATATAGATAAATATTTCTAATTAATGTGATAGTAGCAATTGTATGATCAAAGTTGTGAAATTTTTACTGTTTAATAATATTCATACAAATTTGTATTTATGTTTCGCAGCCTTGTACACGATAGAGAGTTTTGATGAACGCCCCACGCTTTTATGTGCAGTAGATAGGTTCACCGATTTCACCTGTTTTCATAGAAAATTTTAATTTTCTTCTTTTTAGTGCACTTTCTATATGTAAATAAAAGCGTGTCCTTTTAAAAAAAATATTTTTTACATTATTTTATTTTCTACTTTTTAGTATCAACATTTTTAAAAATTGATTTTTCGACCTTATCAAGTCAATTTAATTAGTTAACTTCATTGTCAATAATTAAATGTGATAATGGTAAAAAGAAAGATTATTCATTACAAATTTATGTATAATACAAAACAAAAAAAAACATTTTCCCTAACTGAAAACTGAACCTCGTACCCCCATGTCGGCAATCGATCACGCTTATATTTCGGCCAGCAAGACTTGATGTTGATAGTACTTATTAAAGTTATAATAAAAACTCTTTACCACCCAAATCTGAGGTTAACACATTGAGATTAATTGTAACCCTCTAGGGCGAATTGAGGCATGGTTCATTGACGCGAGTGATAATATTTTATATAGACAAAAACTAAAAACTAAAAGTGCATTTAATTTAATTACGCTACGTTCGATCGATCTGAAAGTTTGATACAATGCATTGTCATCCACGATCTATATGTGGTAAAATTTTGAGATCTCTAGGACAATTAGAAGTGGTTTAATTTTACGTTACAAGATTTGAAGGAAGGATGGATAAAACATACACACAGTGTGACTTAAATAAAAGCGTGTAATAAGCAGACGACAATGAAACAATTTCTGCAGCAGAATTTGACTCAGGTGCTTGGGGGGCGTTTCTCACCTACCCCACAACAGCTCCTCCTCCACTTCCGCTTGCGTAAGGACAAACTGCATTATTCTTCTGCTCGGGGTGCAGTCCCCTGAGATGCAGTGACTTAAGAGCTGAAAATATCAATGTTCAAGTTAATAGTAGCCGCTTAGTCGTGTAAAGTGTAATGAATCTAACTAAAATATTTTAAACAACAAATTAGGTGACTTTAGCGAAAATTGTCCATAAAATCAGATCTGTAATGTTTGGTTTCTGGACAAGACTAGAGATTCTGGACAAGACTATAGATTCTGGACAAGACTATAGATTCTGGACAAGACTATAGATTCTGGACAAGACTATAGATTCTGGACAAGACTATAGGTTCTGCTTTCATACCAGCGATTGCGGTCTGGAAGGCAGCGTTGTAATCACAGGCCACCTCGTTGTTGACGTAGTTTGACCTGTCGTCTGTGTAGTCATCATTTTGACCAGGTCCGCCAACCAAAGCGCCGTAGAGAATGTGGGGGTTGGGCTCTTTCAAGGGCATGATTTGAGAACCACATTTGGCTGGCAGGTTGGGACAAGAACTGTGAATTAAAATAAATAAATTTCTCAGACATAATAGAGCAGGATGTTGTATGGTTTGTTTAGTGGATATAAACATTTTAAAAAAGAAAGAATGTTTTCTCTTTGGCATGTCAACACGACCTTTAATTTCACAGGAAAACTTTCAATCTGACATTGGCGCAAATCCTCACCTTGACCTGTGATGCGGTCTTAGTGGATATTTTGTACCGAATCCAATAACGTAACTAAATCCAGTGTCACCAAGGGCGTAGTGGATCTGACACATGGCCCAGTGTCTGTACTCAGGGGCGTGTAGACCAGCATCTGCCGCTACAAGTGCCGCCATTGCCATGTTTGCTACAAAGAAGTTAATATTATTCCTTCAAAGAAACACTTTTAAAATACCCCAGATAGCAACAGGTCTTGTCATTTCTAAGACTGGAAAGCATCATAACTCATTGTGTAATGTTTTAGTTTTAGACAAAATTTTAGCGCAGCAAAGTTTTTTAAGCATAAATGCAGATAATCAATAAAGGGGCCGTCCATTAAGTACGTCACGCTCCAGAGGGGCGAGGGGGTGTAAGAAAGTGTGACAGTTTGTGACAGGGGGAGGGGGGTCCGGACATTGTGACGTCACGCTTTTTAATATTAAATTTTAATTATTTAGTTAATAAAAACACAATTTTTGTTGGAAAGTGTGACATTATTTTTTTGTCCTAGATTTGTGACAGTTTGTGACAGGGGGGAAGGGGGAGTTTAAAATTTTCAAAAATAGCGGGACGTACTTTATGGACTTTATGTACTCAAAATTGTCAGCATAATAAAATTATGAAACTTTTTTTTTGTTCCGGTCCAATAAGCTGTCTTAAATTAACGAAAAATTAACAAGTAACTGATAAGATATTTCCTTCTCAATATACCTACATTTACATATTGACTCGTATCTTATATTAATTTTGTCCACCTAAAAACCCCGGTTATTTCTATTAATAGATTTCCTCCGTTTTATGACAAGGCCGATACCAACTTAGTTAAAATCTAACTAAATAAACATTAAATTAAAAGATTAATTTTTAAAATGCTTGGTGTCGGCTTTGAACTTGAAGTAGTCTGTATGTCTGTTATTTTAAGTTCCCACTTTCCTGTAATTTATGTTCATTTCAAGTTGGATGTTTTGGAGATTTCTATACTGGATACTGTACTGTCATGAATTGAGGCGATCAATCTCACTATGGGTAACATGACAATTGTAGATGCATTCATGATGGATATGTCAGTGTTGGATATGTCAGTGTTGCATATGTCAATGTTGGATATGTCGGTGTTGGATAGGTCGGTGTTGGCTATGTCTGTATTGGATTTTGCATGTTGCAGACATGGATATATAAATCTTGGACTCTCTTTATTTGTGCAGTGTTAGCTAGCACGAGTCTATGATTTCCTATTCAAAACCAACACGCCTTGGTATAGAAATTAAGAAATAAAACTAATTAGTATACGAGCAGTTGTATATGCGTAATGAGAATCTTATTCTATCATAATTTTACATACACGCATAGCGAAGTGATCCCCACTGAAGTCTGTACGCAAGGCCTTTATGTGTGTAAGGAATGGATCCTCCAGGGAACCAATATTTGAAAGAACCTTCTACTGCCGTCTTGTATCTGTCCTTCTTGGTCAGTTTATACAACAAAACCTACAGGTACAAAGGAAGAAGTAACATGTCTGTATAATGAAACTATTATATCAACTAATAATGTTCAACATTTTTATTTTAACATATAAGGTAACTAAAAAATGTTATATTTTGCCTGGTAATCAAAAATGTCTAAAGAGTACATGGCAAAGAGAATGTCTCAAGATTACATGAAACTTAAAAAGTAAAAAAAAGAAAACGCCTTAAAATTAGCATCAACTGAAGACATCCGATTACCTGGTTAGCAATTGTCTTATCGTCCCAAGACATTCCCCACGCGGGGTCAGTATCGAGGGTCTTTTCAGCTTCAGCCAAATACTTGACATCGTTGGTAGCTTGGTAGAGCCAGAGTGATCCCCAGCACAGCTCGTCAGTAAAGTTGTTGGATCTGTTGTCAAATACCATGTGCAATTAGATCATGAAGTGGATTCTGTATACCTGGTTTTAGCATGATTATATTTTTATACCTGAACATGTTAGCCTTACCACCGTAATAATTATTCTATGCCGTATTCATTTGTGTGACAATCTTCTATTATTGATGTCACACCCATCAGCATTGAACACAGACGCTATCTAAAGACCTACTCACGTGTAGAACCCTGCGGCAGCACTGACTGAGTCACTGTATTTGCCTTTATAGTTCAAACCAAAGTCCCACAACTGTTTAGCGTGACTCAGAAGCCTTGCAGCATAGGTTGGATCTGTGTAGAGTTGGCAAAATGAGGTCCAGATAGAGAGATAACAACAACATTGTTTCATAGACCAAAGACTAATTAAATTACAAAATGCCAATTTTACACACAAATAAAAACGGTTCCAATCTATGGAGTAATCATATCAAATTGGTTCTATCATTTTTAAAGGCCTGGCTGTGACCAGAGGAAACCATATCGAGGCGTGGGCGAAGATTGCCGCATACTTGATCCCAAAGTAACAAAAATGATATGGGCTAAAATTTCACCAAATATTTCATCTTGGTTTAGTTAGGATATTGGGTAGCCAGCTAACCAGGAGACCAACCTTTCCCTCGAGGTTTGCCTGGAATATTGGGTAGCCAGCTATAATAACCAAGGGACATACCTTTCCCTCGAGTTTTGCCTGGAATATTGGGTAGCCAGCTATAATAACCAAGGGACATACCTTTCCCTCGAGGTTTGCCTGGAATTTTGGGTAGCACGCTAACCAAGGGACAAACTTTTCCTTCGAGGTTTGACTGGAATATTGGGTAGCCAGCAAACCAAGGCACAAACCTTTCGTCTTGAAAGCCAGATAGCCCGAGGCAAAGGCTGCTGCCGTCTCCATGGCGATGTCGCTGCCAGGCTTGGCGGTGGTGATTTTGTAAGCAGGGCGGGCCATGGTCATCAACTCCGGCATCCCCCAGTAGCCGTGGTCAGTGCCACCGTTGCCGACCTGGAGTTAAGTTCACAGTTTCTTGTATTAAATGTCAAGTTTCACTCTACAATAGCAAGATGCACAATTCTATGTAAAAAAATACAGTTTATTTAAAAACATATGGTCAGGCAATTTGTTTTCGTAGTATATCTTTGGTTTCTCAACATTTCATGTGCATCGGTTTTTATTTAGCTTAGAGTGATTTCTTTTCTTATTCCTTCTGAAATGATGGATTTGTGTTTATTTAACTTGGTTAATACAAACAGTATATCTGGATGAAATATAAATAAAATATGTTCAGCCTTAGAAAAAAATTCAGCTGTATTAAAATAAACAGCACAGCTTTAAGAAGTAAACAGCCAGACTTCCAGTGAAAAATACTATACAGCCTTAGAAATACACAGCTAGAGTTATGGGAAAACAGCGCATCTCTATGAAATCCACCAAATTTAAGAGTGCCTGACAAGTGAAAGGACATCCCATTACCTGAACGTACAGTTCGTTTGGTTTGGTGTGGCATTTGAGGAGGTAGTCCAGCGGCCATTTGATGGAGTCCAGCAAGTAGTCGGCTTGTCCAGCAGACTGGTAGGCGTCATGGTACAGCAAATAGCCCCAGGCCAGTATGGTGGACGAGTAGGCCATGGGGAAGTTGAACTTGACGTGGTCACCGGCTAGTTTGATAGTGGAAGGGGTTGGGGGATCGGTTATTGTACGCACATAATTCACAGGCTTATGTAAGGTTAAAGAAAACGCTAACGCAACACATTTTGCATTGAACACTGTTTCACGTTGGCTAAGTCTATTCTAAATTGACCTGTCTTTAGACGTTTTGTTTATAAACAAAGAGCAATCTTCTGGCCACTATCAGATAGAAACACTTTAAACCATCACGAAATGATTTGCAGTTTTTAAAGGAAAATACTGCTCTAAGAAACAACCATCATACTAAAATCAATATACATAATTTGCAATGTATGTCAAGTCCCGTCCGTCACGCTACTATTTTTAGAAAGCAGTGCACCAAATTACTACACCAAAAATAACTTTTTTGGAACGTTCCGCATAAAATCGTTCAATATGAAAATAAATGAATAAAATAAAAGTAAATAAAATACATGAAAGTTCTGTATTACATAATTTTTTACTCTGATGTGTATTTTCTCAATATTACTAGATTTTATCTGAAATATATTTATTTTGAAAGCTTACGTCATTTTTACGTGTAATACACTAGTTATATATATAAACTACTATCTTAATATCAACATATACAACCTACTATCATATCATTGTTATCCAAGCTAATATTATACAATAAACTATATCTAGACCCTATTATTATACCATTTATCTATATAAACCAATATTAAACATTAACCTTTACAGCCAAACGTTGTACTATAAACTAATTTTACCTACAATCATACGATAAACGTATATCACTACCATCAACTTATATCACCTACCATCATACCATCAACTTATATCACCTACTATAATACCATCAGCTTATATCACCTACCCTCATACCATCAACTTATATCACCTACCATCATACCATCAACTTATATCACCTACCATCATACCATCAACTTATATCACCTACTATAATACCATCAACTTATATCACCTACCATCATACCATCAACTTATATCACCTACCATCATACCATCAAATTATATCACCTACCATCATACCATCAAATTATATCACCTACCATCATACCATCAACTTATATCACCTACCATCATACCATCAACTTATATCACCTACCATCATACCATCAACTTATATCACCTACCATCATACCATCCTCCAGTCAAGTCCTCCCCAGCGTCCCCCTTGTCCCCCAGGGCAGAGTCCCCCCTCCAGGGAATGCGATGATGGGCTGGCAGTTTACCTGACCGCTGGGCCTCGTAGAACAGAATGGACTTCTGCAGGACGTCGTTGTAGTTGTACTTGGAGTGGTCACCTGGAAGACCAGGTTAGTAGTTGTGAGATGGTCAGACGGATGGCCAGTTTAGTAGTTGTGAGATGGTCAGACGGTCAATGAAAATTCATTGTTTGAAATAAAGGTATTGATTTAAGAGTGACAAAAATATAGATGTTGTCAACATTAATAATGAGCTCAGGGTAGCTAAGACGATAACCACTCACTGTTTGGGGCTGTTGCCACTCTGAATGTATCTTTCCCCATGTTAAAAAGAAGGGCGGTACCAGTGATCGCCCCGCCTCCAAACTGGGCGTCGAACCTGAGAAAAGACTCATATCAATAGGAATTTTGGAAATTTTTATTGATAACATTTCACCTGCTAATTTTAAAACACGAAATGAACATAAAAAAATCAAGCGATGACTCATTAATTGATGTCAAGTCTGAAGTTCTGTCAATTCTGCTGTTGTCTGTCAAGTCTGCTGTTGTCTGTCAAGTCTGCTGTTGCCTGTCAAGTCTGCTGTTGTCTGTCAAGTCTGCTGTTGTCTGTCAAGTCTGCTGTTGTCTGTCAAGTCTGATGTTGTCTGTCAAGTCTGCCATCATTAAAGTCTTACTTGAGATGAAGTTTGCTGCCCTTATGATAGGCTACATGCTCAGGCCGGTTGACCACGACCCAGTGGAGTCCATCGCTGGTGTGTGAGAGAACATCACCGACTTCAAACTGGAATTTAGTTCAAACAGTTAAAAATGGAAATTGATAATTTTAAACCATCAATATTTATAGCCAATATTTTAAATCAATTAATTTATAGATTTAAAAAGCTCAAAAATCAATAATAACGTCTAATACAATTCAAAAAATATTTTAAAAAACGTAACTCTTTTCAAACAGCAATATTTATAGGTTAAATTTTTAAACGATCAATATTGCAATATAACACCTTGAAATATTGCAATATAACACCTTGAAATATTGCAATATAACACCTTGAAATATTGCAATAAAACATCTTGAAATATTGCAATAAAACACCTTGAAATATTGCAATATAACACCTTGAAATATTGCAAAATAAAACCGTGAAATATTGTAATATAACACCTTGAAATATTGCAATATAACACCTTGAAATATTGCAATATAACACCTTGAAATATTGCAATATAACACCTTGAAATATTGCAATATAACACCTTGAAATATTTCAATAAAACACTTTGAAATATTGCAATATAACACCTTGAAATATTGCAATATAACACATTGAAATATTGCAATATAACACATTGAAATATTGCAATATAACCCCTTGAAATATTGCAATATAACACTTTGAAATATTGTAATATAACACCTTGAAATATTGCAATATAACACCTTGAAATATTGCAATATAACACCTTGAAATATTGCAATATAACACCTTGAAATGTTGCAATATAACACCTTGAAATATTGCAATATAACACCTTGAAATATTGCAAATTAAACACCTTGAAATATTGCAATATAACACCTTGAAATAATGTAATATAACACCTTGAAATATTGCAATATAACACCTTGAAATATTGCAATATAACACCTTGAAATATTGCAATATGAAATGTTAACCAAATAAAACAGAAACAAGCCTTACAATCAAATTAAATAATGGTTATATAATTACGGGGTCATAGAATGATTAAATTATGACTTGAAATCTCCTTGGAAATAATAATTTGTTCAAAAAAATGAGAACCAATAATTTCACTAGATATCCTACAATATTCTTATCCTTAATCGTAACATTGTTTCAAACGTTATAAGTACTAAAGTAATATGTAAGATGAGGCATTGAAAACTAAAATCAGATTATTACATCGTTTTTTAAAATGCAGAAAGTAGTTTCATGTTAATTTCAAATTGAGTTAATTAATCTAATGTCTGACATGTTTGTTAATGTCAAAGAAAGTCTTACATTCATCATCTGTCTGCATGACAGGTTTTTTAATGTCAAATTAAGTCTTACATTCATCATCTGACAGTTTTGTTAATGTCAAAGTAAGTCTTACATTCATCATCTGTCTGACAGGTTTGTTAATGTCAAAGAAAGTCTTATATTCATCATCTGTCAGGTTTGTTAATGTCAAAGAAAGTCTTACATTCATCATCTGTCTGACAGGTTTGTTAATGTCAAAATAAGTCTTACATTCATCATCAGACAGGTTTATTAATGTCAAAGTCTTACATTCATCATTCTGTCTGACAGGTTTGTTAATGTCAAAGTAAGTCTTACTTTCATCTTCTGCCTGACAGGTTTGTTAATGTCAAAGTAAGTCTTACATTCATAATCAGACAGGTTTGTTAATGTCAAAGTAAGTCTTACATTCATCATCTGACAGGTTTGTTAATGTCAAAGTCTTACATTCATCATCTGACAGGTTTGTTAATGTCAAAGTCTTAATTCATCATCTGACAGGTTTGTTTATGTCAAAGTAAGTCTTACATTCCTCATCTGACAGGTTTGTTTATGTCAAAGTAAGTCTTACATTCATCATCTGACAGGTTTGTTTATGTCAAAGTAAGTCTTACATTCATCATCTGTCAGGTTTGTTAATGTAAAAGAAAGTCTTACTTTCATCATCTGTCTGACAGGTTTGTTAATGTCAAAGTAAGTCTTACTTTCATCATCTGTCTGACAGGTTTGTTAATGTCAAAGTAAGTCTTAAATTTCATTATCAGACAGGTTTGTTAATGACAAAGTAAGTCTTACATTCATCATCAGACAGGTTTGTTAATGTCAAAGTCTTACATTTATCATCTGACAGGTTTGTTAATGTCAAAGTCTTACATTCATCATCGGACAGGTTTGTTTATGTCAAAGTAAGTCTTACATTCATCATCTGACAGGTTTGTTTATGTCAAAGTAAGTCTAACATTCATCATCTGACAGGTTTTTTTATGTCAAAGTAAGTCTTACATTCATTATCTGACAGGTTTGTTTATGTCAAAGTAAGTCTAACATTCATCATCTGTCTGACAGGTTTGTTTATGTCAACTTAAGTTTTACATTCATCATCTGACAGTTTTGTCAATGTCAAAGTAAGTCTTACATTCATCATATACCTTGCAGGTTTGTTTATGTCAAATTAAGTCTTACATTCATCATCTGACAGTTTTGTCAATGTCAAAGTAAGTATTACATTCATCATCTGCCTTGCAGGTTTTTTACAGTCAAAGTAAGTCTTACATTCATCACATGCATGACAGGTTTGCTAATGTAAAAGTAAGTCTTACATTCATCATCTGTCTGACAGGTTTGTTAATGTCAAAGTAAGTCTTACATTCATCATCTGACAGGTTTGTTAATGTCAAAGTCTTACATTCATCATCTGACAGGTTTGTTAATGTTAAAGTATTACATTCATCTTCTGACAGGTTTGTTTATGTCAAAGTAAGTATTACATTCATCATCTATCTTACAGGTTTGTTAATGTTAAAGTAAGTCTTACTTTCATCATCTGTCTGACAGGTTTGTTTATGTCAAAGTCTTACATTCATCATCTGACAGGTTTGTTAATGTCAAAGTATTACATTCATCATCTGACCGGTTTGTTAATGTCAAAGTAAGTCTTACATTCATCATCGGACAGGTTTGTTTATGTCAAATTAAGTCTTACATTCATCATCTGTCTGACAGGTTTGTTAATTTCAAAGAAAGTCTTACATTATCATCTGTCTGACAGGTTTGTTAATGTCAAAGAAAGTCTTACATTATCATCTGTCGGACAGGTTTGTTAATGTCAAAGTAAGTCTTACATTCATCATCTGTCTGACAGGTTTGTTAATGTCAAAGAAAGTCTTGCATTATCATCTGTCTGACAGGTGTGTTAATGTCAAAGAAAGTCTTACATTATCATCTGTCTGACAGGTTTGTTAATGTCAAAGTAAGTCTTACATTGATCTTCTGACAGGTTTGTTTATGCCAAAGTAAGTCTTACATTCATCATATGACAGGTTTGTTAATGTCAAAGAAAGTCTTAAATTATCATCTGTCTGACATGTTTGTTTATGTCAAAGAAGTGTTACATTCATCATGTGACAGGTTTGTTAATGTCAACGTAAGTCTTACAATCATCATCTGAATGTTTAGTTTATGTCAAAGTAAGTCTTACATTCATCATATGACAGGTTTGTTAATGTCAAAGAAAGTCTTAAATTATCATCTGTCTGACAGGTTTGTTTATGTCAAAGTAAGTCTTACATTCATCATCTGAAAGATTTGTTAATGTCAAAGTAAGTTTTACATTCATCTTCTGACAGGTTTGTTAATGTCAAAGTAAGTCTTACATTATCATTTGTCTGACAGGTTTGTTTATGTCAAAGTAAGTCTTACATTCATCATCTGACCGGTTTGTTAATGTCAAAGTAAGTTTTACATTCATCTTCTGACAGGTTTGTTAATGTCAAAGTAAGTCTTATATTCATCATCTGTCTGGCAGGTTTGTTTATGTCAAAGTAAGTCTTACATTCATCATCTGACAGGTGTGTTAATGTCAAAGTCTTACATTATCATCTGTCTGACAGGTTTGTTTATGTCAAAAAAGTCTTACATTCATCATGTGACAGGTTTGTTAATCTCAAAGTAAGTCTTACATTCATCATCTGACAGTTTTCTTTATGTCAAAGTAAGTCTTACATTCATCATCTGACAGGTTTGTTAATGTCAAAGTAAGTCTTACATTATCATTTGTCTGACAGGTTTGTTTATGTCAAAGTAAGTCTTACATTCATCATCTGACAGGTTGGTTAATGTCAAAGTAAGTTTTACATTCATCTTCTGACAGGTTTGTTAATGTCAAAGTGAGTCTTACATGATCATTTGTCTGACAGGTTTGTTTATGTCAAAGTAAGTCTTACATTCATCATCTGACAGGTTTGTTTATGTCAAAGTAAGTCTTACATTCATCATCTGTCAGGTTTGTTAATGTAAAAGAAAGTCTTACTTTCATCATCTGTCTGACAGGTTTGTTAATGTCAAAGTAAGTCTTACTTTCATCATCTGTCTGACAGGTTTGTTAATGTCAAAGTAAGTCTTAAATTTCATTATCAGACAGGTTTGTTAATGACAAAGTAAGTCTTACATTCATCATCAGACAGGTTTGTTAATGTCAAAGTCTTACATTTATCATCTGACAGGTTTGTTAATGTCAAAGTCTTACATTCATCATCGGACAGGTTTGTTTATGTCAAAGTAAGTCTTACATTCATCATCTGACAGGTTTGTTTATGTCAAAGTAAGTCTTACATTCATCATCTGACAGGTTTTTTTATGTCAAAGTAAGTCTTACATTCATTATCTGACAGGTTTGTTTATGTCAAAGTAAGTCTAACATTCATCATCTGTCTGACAGGTTTGTTTATGTCAACTTAAGTTTTACATTCATCATCTGACAGTTTTGTCAATGTCAAAGTAAGTCTTACATTCATCATATACCTTGCAGGTTTGTTTATGTCAAATTAAGTCTTACATTCATCATCTGACAGTTTTGTCAATGTCAAAGTAAGTATTACATTCATCATCTGCCTTGCAGGTTTTTTACAGTCAAAGTAAGTCTTACATTCATCACATGCATGACAGGTTTGCTAATGTAAAAGTAAGTCTTACATTCATCATCTGTCTGACAGGTTTGTTAATGTCAAAGTAAGTCTTACATTCATCATCTGACAGGTTTGTTAATGTCAAAGTCTTACATTCATCATCTGACAGGTTTGTTAATGTTAAAGTATTACATTCATCTTCTGACAGGTTTGTTTATGTCAAAGTAAGTATTACATTCATCATCTATCTTACAGGTTTGTTAATGTTAAAGTAAGTCTTACTTTCATCATCTGTCTGACAGGTTTGTTTATGTCAAAGTCTTACATTCATCATCTGACAAGTTTGTTAATGTCAAAGTATTACATTCATCATCTGACCGGTTTGTTAATGTCAAAGTAAGTCTTACATTCATCATCGGACAGGTTTGTTTATGTCAAATTAAGTCTTACATTCATCATCTGTCTGACAGGTTTGTTAATTTCAAATAAAGTCTTACATTATCATCTGTCTGACAGGTTTGTTAATGTCAAAGAAAGTCTTACATTATCATCTGTCGGACAGGTTTGTTAATGTCAAAGTAAGTCTTACATTCATCATCTGTCTGACAGGTTTGTTAATGTCAAAGAAAGTCTTGCATTATCATCTGTCTGACAGGTGTGTTAATGTCAAAGAAAGTCTTACATTATCATCTGTCTGACAGGTTTGTTAATGTCAAAGTAAGTCTTACATTGATCTTCTGACAGGTTTGTTTATGCCAAAGTAAGTCTTACATTCATCATATGACAGGTTTGTTAATGTCAAAGAAAGTCTTAAATTATCATCTGTCTGACATGTTTGTTTATGTCAAAGAAGTGTTACATTCATCATGTGACAGGTTTGTTAATGTCAACGTAAGTCTTACAATCATCATCTGAATGTTTAGTTTATGTCAAAGTAAGTCTTACATTCATCATATGACAGGTTTGTTAATGTCAAAGAAAGTCTTAAATTATCATCTGTCTGACAGGTTTGTTTATGTCAAAGTAAGTCTTACATTCATCATCTGAAAGATTTGTTAATGTCAAAGTAAGTTTTACATTCATCTTCTGACAGGTTTGTTAATGTCAAAGTAAGTCTTACATTATCATTTGTCTGACAGGTTTGTTTATGTCAAAGTAAGTCTTACATTCATCATCTGACAGGTTATTTAATGTCAAAGTAAGTTTTACATTCATCTTCTGACAGTTTTGTTAATGTCAAAGTCTTACATTATCATCTGTCTGACAGGTTTGTTTATGTCAAAGTAAGTCTTACATTCATCATCTGACAGGTGTGTTAATGTCAAAGTCTTACATTATCATCTGTCTGACAGGTTTGTTTATGTCAAAAAAGTCTTACATTCATCATGTGACAGGTTTGTTAATCTCAAAGTAAGTCTTACATTCATCATCTGACAGTTTTCTTTATGTCAAAGTAAGTCTTATATTCATCATCTGTCTGGCAGGTTTGTTTATGTCAAAGTAAGTCTTACATTCATCATCTGACAGGTGTGTTAATGTCAAAGTCTTACATTATCATCTGTCTGACAGGTTTGTTTATGTCAAAAAAGTCTTACATTCATCATGTGACAGGTTTGTTAATCTCAAAGTAAGTCTTACATTCATCATCTGACAGTTTTCTTTATGTCAAAGTAAGTCTTACATTCATCATCTGACAGGTTTGTTAATGTCAAAGTAAGTCTTACATTATCATTTGTCTGACAGGTTTGTTTATGTCAAAGTAAGTCTTACATTCATCATCTGACAGGTTTGTTAATGTCAAAGTAAGTTTTACATTCATCTTCTGACAGGTTTGTTAATGTCAAAGTGAGTCTTACATGATCATTTGTCTGACAGGTTTGTTTATGTCAAAGTAAGTCTTACATTTATCATCTGACAGGTTTGTTAATGTCAAAGTAAGTCTTACATTATCATCTGTCTGACAGGTTTGTTTATGTCAAAGAAAGTCTTACATTCATCATGTGACAGGTTTGTTAATGTCAAAGTAAGTCTTACATTCATCATCTGACAGTTTTCTTTATGTCAAAGTAAGTCTTACATTCATCATCTGACAGGTTTGTTAATGTCAAAGTAAGTCTTACATTATCATTTGTCTGACAGGTTTGTTTATGTCAAAGTAAGTCTTACATTCATCATCTGACAGGTTATTTAATGTCAAAGTAAGTTTTACATTCATCTTCTGACAGTTTTGTTAATGTCAAAGTAAGTCTTACATAATCATTTGTCTGACAGGTTTGTTTATGTCAAAGTAAGTCTTACATTCATCATCTGACTGGTTTGTTAATGTCAAAGTCTTACATTCATCATCTGTCTGACAGGTTTGCTGAATGTGACGTTGATGACCCAACCAAAGAAATCTTCAGGGATGTTGAAGTCGAAGTAGCCTTGGAAGTTGTCTGTGTTGTGGATGTTGATGACCAGATTCGCACTCAGACCAGCTACAACAGTTAAGACATCAATGGTGACACATGGAAACAAAACACAACAGTTTTTGTGATTTGTTATATTAGTCTAATCAAGTTATCTGTCATACATACCTGTCACATTTAGATCTGGTCAACGAATTTCTGTTAAATTAGTATAATCAAGTTATCTGTCATACATACCTGTCACATTTAGATCTGGTCATCGTATTTCTGTTATATTAGTCTTATCAAGTTATCTGTCATACATACCTGTCACATTTAGATCTGGTCAACGAATTTCTGTTAGATTAGTATAATCAAGTTATCTGTCATACATACCTGTCACAATTAGATCTGGTCAACGAATTTCTGTTATATTAGTCTAATCAAGTTATCTGTCTTACATAGTCTCATATTTAGATCTGGTCATCGTATTTCTGTTAAATTAGTCTAATCAAGTTATCTGTCTTCCATAGTCTCATATTTAGATATTGTCAACGTATTTCTGTTAAATTAGTCTAATCAAGTTGTCTGTCATACATACTTGTCACACTTAGATCTGGTCAACGTATTTCTGTTAAATTAGTCTAATCAAGTTATTTGTCTTCCATAGTCTCATATTTAGATCTGGTCATCGTATTTCTGTTAAATTAGTCTAATCAAGTTATCTGTCTTCCATAGTCTCATATTTAGATCTGGTCATCGTATTTCTATTAAATTAGTCTAATCAAGTTATCTGTCTTCCATAGTCTCATATTTAGATACTAGATTGTTCCGGGGCGCCGTGGCGCCTTCGGCGCCCACTTCTGTTAGGGCGCCTACGGCGCCCACCTTATTCATAAGCAAAAATTAAACTTGCTGAAATGTTCACAAAGTATTTTTATAGGGGCCGTCCATAAAGTACGCCACTTTTTTTGTCAAAACCCCAAGTAACTTATCCTTGTTTGATAAATACGAAATATTAAACTTCCTGAAATGTACACAAAGTATTTTATAATTATAAATCATCAAATCCTATTTTTACATCGTTCCCTTTTTCCAAAATTAAGATATAAGCTAAAGCAATGACGTCATATAATATATTTTTTACAGCGCGTCTTTAATTTGTAATTAATTTGCACACCTTTTGATGCACACCTTGTGTTAAATATAAGATCAACCAATGACGTCATATTAAATATTTTTACAGCGCTAATCACCACACGATTTTTTAAAACTGCTATAGACTGTTGTACATCATCAGCGTTCCACATCCAATGAGTGAGCCACTTGGGCTTTTATATTATTTATTGTCAACGTATTTCTGTTAAATTAGTCTAATCAAGTTATCTGTCATACATACTTGTCACAATTAGATCTGGTCAACGTATTTCTGTTACATAATGTTACGTGAAAATCTGAAAGCTTAGGCTTTGTAATAGATCATGAAAGAAATATTAAATAGATTACGTCTTTATGATTCCCATGTGTGAAAATACTTTGGTTAAAATTCGAACACATTTTTGGTTATTTTGTATTTTAATTACTTCTTATTATTGATATTTGATTTTAATGTTTCAAATGGTGTTGGCCCTACTTGTAAATTAAAAAAACGTTAGCTATCAGAACATAGATTTTGGCTTTATAAACAGGTGGCTAACAACCTAATATTACATCTGAACTCAATAAATGCTTTACGAATACGATCAAATCATAGAATGACAGAATTCGTGACTGTCGGACCAGTGCATTCCTACCTGCTCTTGCAGTCCCAGCTGACCATGCCAGCAATGACGTCACCAGCCATACTGAGATGGACCACATTCTGTTAAAGAGAGGTCATTGGTTCAAAGTATTAACACTTAACTCGTAGCAATGTTAACATTTTGGTATTAGAAGAATATATTAGCTTTTTACCTGCTTTGTTATTAAAGTGTTCATTCGTTAAAAAATATCCGATTTAAAAGTGAAAGCAATAATTCAAACTCGATACTACAAACCATTAAAATTAGAGAGAAGGTATCGATGCTCATTTATACCAAAACGTTCAATTGTGTGTGTATTTATACATATAATTTATAAATGATAACATTGCTATTTTATTACTCTTATTAGGTCGTTAATAATAATTAAAAAAATAGCAAGTCAACATCAAATACACAATTTATCAGGAATGTGTTAACATTTGAATAGATGGTTAGATGAGTAAATATCACCGCTACACGATTAAATAGTAGACTGGCAGCTTTTTACACCAAGCCATTTACTTTAAAAAAAATAATACTACAAAAGCATTCCTTTCTTCACCCTCAGGATTTTTAAAAACAACGCTCATTCAACGCTCATTGCTATGGCTGGTTCTAGTTTGAAGTATGGTGCTATCTTAGGAATCAAGCCCGTCTCCATCAGTTCGGTAAAACAATGAATGTGATTTTTAAGCTTTCAAGTGTCGTTTCAACGCCCACAGTAATGTCCAACCAAATAAGCAGCGCAGCTTCAAACCTCTACCAATCACGATTTTTGACGCCGGAGGCAAATAATTCATCGATCGGTGTAAAGTCAATAATGTTACTTCTTTTACCTTGATTAATTTCTCCACAATTTCCAAATTACACTAACTCCAGCAATTTTACATGACACTTGAATTCTGTATATCAACTTAATGATTACCGATAAATTTCAATACAAAATACAAGTATTTATAAACTCTGCGAGCTCCTGAACTTTTGTGTTACCAAATCGTTCCTTAACTCTACTTTACTCGTGCCATAATCATCGGCTGTGCGTGCATACACCTGAGAGTTTAGACCAATGATAACATCTCTGTTAATGATAAACCAGTAAGTTTAGGTCGATGAGAAAATCTATAAATAATTATACACCAGATTGTTTACACTTCGACGCTATTAAGAATTTTTAAAATCTTTTGCCTAAAATAATGTGTTTTCTGATTTTAAAATATATACCTCTCTCTTGTGAAAATAACAGTACAGTTTATTGTATTACTCAGATATTATGTTTTAAATAAATTATTTTACTTAAATGGTTGATAGCCTACACTAGCTAACAAAATGAAATGATTAATTAGGTTATTTAATTGTAATATTGACAAACTCTTCTTCTCACCACTGAATAGGAAGGGCAACTACTAGTTATTAGATGATCAAACATTAGAAACTATCAAGGACATAAAAAAAACTCTATTTACATTACCTCATTTTGAAATCTTATCTCCAGAATATTATTTACCCTGGTCAATTGACCCAGGTTATATAGCTGTCGCCTTATCTTTATGTGGCGGTGCCCACACTCTAGTTCAACGTTGACAACATTGGCGACCGCGCAACTTGCATAACTACAACAAAGAGGGTCAACAAAGCAACAACATTGATAACAAAGCGTAGGACTCAACAGTTCAGACTTCAATGTTTTTCAAGGCAACAGCATAGATAAAAAGGTTTAGAATTAAAAAACTCAGATTTCAATTTTATTCAAAACAACAGAATTGTTGCCGTAGCTTGCAATTCAAGAACTCAAATGTGTGTGTTATTCAAAGTAAAAACTTAGATAATGTAGATTGGAATTTAAAATAATCAGACTTCAGACGCATTCATCTCACCTCAATGACATTCAATTTATCATGTCACCACCGCAAAGTTGGACTTTAATGCGGATAAATACAAACTCACGGTAAAATTGCAGATACAAGTTTTGAGGTTCAATTTTACCATCGATTTGAATGGAGCTGATGTATAAGTTAGGGATGTGTGTCTATACATCTCTGAGTCTAGACGCCCCAGATCCTACGTTTGTTTAGTTTACCTGACCTCGACCAAGATAAGAAACAGCAGTTAAAATGTAATCAGTGTTTCCGGAGTAATGAAACCACGTGACATGTGGGGGTGGAGGTAAAAGACTAGGATCCTAGAAAAAAGTGACTAACTTTTGAGAGAAACGCACCAAGCCATTCCCAGTTTTAAGTACTATTGGGGAGAAACGTTAAGTGGTCTTATACGCTTTCATGTATTTGGTTACTACCACGCAATGTTAGATATATTATAAATGGTATGTTTCGTTAACTATCTTATCTTATCGTATCTTATCTGTTTATAGACGCTCCTTCTATGCAGAAGATTATTGCGTCCTACGCTTATCTATGGTTTGTGTTTAGTCCTGCATTTTTATTAGAGATTTAAATGTTGATAAAGTGTTGGTTTTCCTGGATTCTTCAGGCAACCCATTCCACGCCCGAATTCCGGACGGGAAGAAGGAAAACTTGTATGTGTTTGTTCTTGCATACGGAATAAGAAAGGTGTTTTTATCCTTATGTCTATCTGAGGGTTGTATTAAGTTATCTTTGTGTTGTATTTCTAAATTAGAATTAATTGCTTTATGTATGATTACTACTTTGCTCTTGGTTCTTCTATCCTCTAGTGTTTCAAGGTTTAATGATTTAACTAATGGTGTTATTCTTGTCAGTTTCGAATATTCTCCAGTAATGAATCTGGCAGCTCTTTTTTTAATTTGTTCTAGTTTATCAATATTTTCTTTGGTGGATGGGTCCCATACAGAAGATGCATATTCTAGTACAGGTCTCACCAAAGTGAGGTAGCATTTTAGTTTTATATCTCTATTACATTTTTTAAAGTTCCTTTTTATAAAGCCTAAGGTTTTGTTTGATTTTTTAATAACTTCATTGACATGGGGATTCCATGATAGTTTCTCATTTATTAAGACTCCTAAGTATTTTGCATCTTTAGTTTGGGTCAGTTCTTTTCCATGAATGTAATATTTTGAATTTATTTGTTTCTTTTTCTTTGTTACTCTTAACAGTTGACACTTTTCTGGGTGGAAAGACATACTCCAGTTAGTTTCCCATTTTATCAATTCATCTAAGTCTTTTTGTAAAATTTTGCTATCTTGTTCTGATTTAATTGTTCTATAGATTATACAATCATCAGCAAATAACCTAACTTTTGTACCTGTTGAGATGTTGTTGGGTAAATCATTTATATAAATTAAAAAGAGTAAGGGACCTAGCACAGTTCCTTGTGGAACTCCTGAGTTAACCTTTATGGGTGCAGATTTAGATCCATTAATTATTACAGTTTGCTCCCTGCCCAAAAGGAAGTCTTGGATCCAGTGATGTAAGGAACCTGAGATTCCAAAGTAGTTAAGTTTTTTAAGTAAACTAAGGTGGTGAACTTTGTCAAATGCTTTTGAGAAGTCTAGTAATATTGTGTCCATTTGATCATTTTTGTCTAAGCCTTTTGATAGTTCATCTATTAAACCTATTAATTGTGTTTCACATGATCTGTTTTTTCTAAAGCCGTGTTGATGTGGGCATAAGGCATTATATTTGTCAAGGTGGTTAACTATTCTACTATATATTATGTGTTCTAGTAATTTACAGGTGATACTAGTAAGTGATACAGGCCTATAATTACCAGGGTCTGATTTATCCCCTTTCTTAAAGAGTGGAGTTACGTTAGCTAATTTCCAATCCTTGGGCACTTTACCCTGGTTTAGAGAGGCTTGAAAGAGAACTACAAGGATTGGGGACAGTTCATTGCTTAGTTCTTTTAATAATCTTGCAGGCAACTATCAGGGATGGGTTAAACAATATGAACGAATACGAGAAGTAAAGAACTTTTATCAGAATGATGTGATAATTAAAACATATTGTGTATTTTATAAAAGCAAAGCTTATTTTATTACCATATTTAAAAATCTAAGGATAAGCATGTTTTCCTCACTGAAAATAGCTTACATTAGTAGCATTTTCTAAACGACTTTCTTGTCAAGACGAGTTAAAGGTTTCAAAATGTGATATCGAGTTAAATATAGAATTTAAAATGCAAAACGGAAAAAAGAAGAAAACTGAAGAAGTGCTGAAGAGCACTATTTAGTCTCACTACATGATCACTTTATATTATATAGACTCACTTAATGAGACCGCCCTTTATATAGACTCACTAAATAAGCCCGCCCTTTATTTAGACTCACTAAATGAGCCCGTTATTTATTTAGACTCGCTAAATGAGCCCGTCCTTTATTAAATCTCACTAAATGAGCTCGTCCTTTATTTAGACTCACTAAATGAGCCCGCCCTTTATTTAGACTCACTAAATGAGCCCGTCCTTTATTTAGACTCACTAAATAAGCCCGTCCTTTATTTAGACTCACTAAATGAGCCCACCCTTTATTTAGACTCACTAAATGAGCCCGCCCTTTATTTAGACTTTAGACTAACTCAGGCTTGATATTACTAACTTAAAGGTTTGGTTAACACCTTGGCAACCTGCTTCATGATCATGGTCTGTGTGTAGAGCTCTCACACCAACCTAAAACCTTTTGCTTTGTCCATATTGGGGCTCGAAGTCAATGGTGGGCAACAATTTCAGGGCTTTACGTAGACACATGATTTGAATTGAATGTTAACAGAGATAAATATTTTATTTTCACGTTCTAGAGTATTTCTAGGAATAACTAAACATTAAAGACTCTCCGTCCTTAAAACCACCCTGGGAAATACAACGAAATAATATAACCCTTTGTTTAGAGCAGTACAAGAATCTTATCTTGGTCCAAATATCTTTGTCTGTACAAATACACTATCAATAAGAGTTCTAGAATTTAACCCCATCCATAAAAATAAAAATAAATGACGTTTAAATTTCATTTAACATTTAAAATAAATATTACAATAGTACGTCTCTCATTCAGCTTAGAGATTATTTCAGTTTTGTCCTCGACCGAAATTACCTTTCTATGACGTCATCAAATTTTGTATCGTTTATCTGTAAAGGAAAAATCTTGTGAGATCTAAGTATATTATGAGATCATGATTTCATTGCTAAACATATTAAACTTTAATGCTGGGGCGGCAATTCATGGGAAAGAAACGGTGTTAACTGTAGTGGGGGAAAGTAAACAAAAAATACAATCACTTAAAATTATATCACAGTTTTATTGGTGTAAATACTTTTGTTTAAGGTTAATTATTAAATGAATTTATCGCCAGTCATTTAGTATGATGTATGAGAATTGTTTGAAAATGGAAAAGGCTTATACGATTTAAAAAAAACTGTTGTAATTTGCCGAACCCAGAGTCTTATATCCCAAAAGAAGAAAAAAGAAGAACAGAAAATCATACATTTTGTGAAAGTTTACATGTATTTATTATTGTTATTGATATTTGATCACAAAATAAAATATCAGTACCTTTATTTATATCAGTACTTCTGAAACTTTTTAGTATGGCGGACCGGCAGGAATTTTTTTCCATTGCACCAGATACCGGTGCACTATTTTCATGTACTTGCGTGGTAGCGACATGAGCCCCACACATGACCTACAGCCCTAAAACATTTGGCATGCATTCGGCTTGTTTTATGCTACATGTCATCGAACAATTTTGAAAGGAATAATCTTAAGACATGCTTACTTATTCTTCATTTACGATCGTCTCATTTCATATTAAAATGCTTTGTTCAAATTGATAGTGTTTTAATGAATTTGTATTCTGAATTGGGCCTAAGTTTCAATAAACGATCACTTCATATATAATGAAAAAAAAACTCATGGAAATTTATTAAAAATAAAATAGTAACCATAGTTTTTACATGTGTATGTTTATGCTCAAATTTTAACTTTAAGAAATAGAATATATGAACCTGCTCATTTTTGGAAGTTTATCAAGTTGAGGCTCGACTGAGGACAACGCTACTGGCAAGGGTGAACAAACATTCATATATTCCCTTTAATGTATCTTAATAATAAAAAAAAGCCTATCATGAGTAAGATGAGTGAAATGGAAGAAGAGCCTTGAAAGAAATTTTGGAAAGCTCAGGATATTCTGTACTCAGATGAATTCAAAAGGATGAAAGAGAAGTCACAGTTCCGAAATTCATTTTAAATCCTTCATCCGCAGTCAACACGGACAATTAATTTATCCTACAAAGTTAAAGACAAATCAATCTTCGATGCTATTTATGGATTGCGTATCCATCCAGTACCTTTCCGGGCGAAGGTAAAACTCGAAACGGTCGATAAATTTTGTCAAGTAAAGATGAAATTTTGTAGAAATGGAACATCAAACTCTTAATCTGAACTATCGATAATTGTTGCCAAAGTGTGAAAAATATCAAAACAATCTGCTGATACTCGACTCAGCAATGCTTCTAGTTTTCTAATCTGCCACTGTAAGGCATGAAGCCATCCTTCCTTGCATGGAGATATTGAGCTAATTTAAAATGACAAAGATATCAGCCACGTAATCCAACTTGTTTGTCCAGTTTACATTTCGAAATAGTTAAGACCAATCCGCTTTTTTCTGCTGAAGAAATTGGTCGAGCTCTCTTAAAAATTCAAAAAACTTTTGACAGTACTTTTCCTGAGACAACCAATGCACATCAGCATACAGTAAATGTTGTTTGTATTGGCATTTGCTTGGTGGCTAAACTTTCAAGGTGAATAAAACAATGGGTAAATTTGCATTCTTGTGCTATTTCCTTAATCTTGATAACAACTCCAGAATGCCGCCCAGTCATGGTCGCAACTCCATCCGTACACACACCAACACAATGTATACATTATATCAGATATTTGTGAACAATGTAATCACGAACTGTCTTGAATATTTCAGAACTAGTTGTATTAGTTGGTAATGAAGTAGAATAGAAATACTTTTCCTTCAAGTCATCACTACATTGATATCGCACATAAACCACGAGAATGGCCAAATTAGCAATGTCTGTGGATATATCGAGCTACGGAGAAAAATACTAATTTTAGAAGTTATATTTGCTACGCTTTATAATTACAAGTCATATCCTCGATGCGTTAAACTATTGTGTCATTTGAGAATGTCTGGGTCACATTCTTTGCCACAGTTTCACCTAGCATTTCCCAACAACATCCTTAATGCATCCTACTACGACTGTTTTCCATCTATAATTTTAGTATGGGGCCGTCCATAAATGACGTCGCGCTATTTTGGCTGATTTTTCACCCCCCCCCCTCGTCACGTGTCGTCACAAAAAGTTAGACCCCCCCTTTCAAAAATACGTCACAAAGCTTTGACCCCCCCCCCAAAAAAAAAGAACAACAAGAAAAAAAAACAACAACAAACAAACTAAAACCCACCTTAATTTCTTTTTTGAAAGTAAGTATGTTTCAAATCACTTTTTTTTCATTTAAGTATTTATTAAGTGTAGGTCTGCATTGTAATATCATAACATTCGTTAAGTATATGCGCGTCAAAGGCATTTGATCTAAAATTACCACATTGATATCAAATCTCATGTTTTCTAAAAATTATTTGGTATGCGCTGGAAGAGGAATATGGCGAGTACTGCAGGAACCCCTCATTCATACAGGAAAGTAGGGTGTCATCTTGTGCGTCGCAAAATACAGTAATTCCTGCAAGTTGAAGACTGAAAAATGCTATGACATTAATAAAATATCCAACATTGGCATAACTTTTCACTCCGAAGCTCGCGAGTTTTTTTGTTTTTTTTGGTGTTTTTTTCCCCCCAATTCTTTTTTACGATTTCAAGTGCGTCACACACGAATTGTAAATATAATGCCACCAATGGACGAGGCGTGTTTAAATTGTTGCATTCTCTTGTGGAGTTTATAAACTATTGAATAAAATGAACAAAAAAACTTTTTTAAAAGAATGAGGCCCAGCTGCAGTGAGGAATGTAGAATATCGCATGAAAAAGCAGAAAATACTTTTTTAGTCACAAACTAAGTAGTCACACTTAGACTCAGAGCTCTAAGTTTTATTTATATTTATTGTGATCTATTGTGGGATTTAATGTGAGATATAAAATTTGATCAACTAACACAAGTGTGACTACGCATGGATTGTCTATATAAGACATTCTATGATTTCGCTTGTTCTATCTGGAATGATTTTATATACACACTACACATATCGTATACACAACACGACTATGCATCACGGGAAGTGTGTCATTTTTTACTTTAGATTTTCCGCCCGACCGACAGCCTGCGAACCCAAGAGACGACGCTGAAGTTAATATAAGGGATTGAATTAGACAACCCCGTAAAAACAAAGGAAGTTAATATAAGGGTTTGAATTAAACAACCCCGTAAAAACAAAGTTTTTGACAATAAATCCCTTATATATGAGACATAACTAAAAAGTATTTATCATACTTAAACGCAACAAACATTTACAGACTGAGATTGCCATAAATACCCTTTGTTGTAAAACTGAAAAAGTTTTGATCACGGATGGTTGAACTTAACTCAGCGTGACGCGTAAAATGTCAACAAAAGCTTGCCGTTACATATAGAGATAAACTAAAAATGCATTAATTTAATTACGGTACATTTGATCGATCTGAAAATTTAATAGTTTTATTCTCCCCACAAGCCAAACCA
This sequence comes from Ampullaceana balthica, assembly GCA_944989445.1. Classification (NCBI taxonomy): domain Eukaryota; kingdom Metazoa; phylum Mollusca; class Gastropoda; family Lymnaeidae; genus Ampullaceana; species Ampullaceana balthica. Next base: position 1,887,043 of record CALYLW010000047.1, read on the forward strand.
ACCGTGAAAATTTCAGCTCTCTAGCAAGTCAGAAAACGTGTTTACGAGCGTTTTAAAAAAAGTTGACGACAGAACCGGAAGCGTTGAATCTGGAATCCTTCACGACTTAATAGGGTAGGGGCCTCAAAAATACATGGCTACCGCTATCGGGCGGTTTAACCGAGGGGTCGTCGAACAGCGGTATATTATCTAATTCGGTGTAAAAAATGAACTCTTGGGGGTAATGCTGAATCATTGTGGGCATATAAATTTGCTAGAATCCGCTCTTTTCAGGTTAATAATAATATTAACATAAACTTTTATAATTTCAATTTTTAGGTATCCGATTGAACCGGTCCGTTTTTTAAAAACGTTTAACCGGCCTTCAAAAAACGAACTGTGTTATTATCCTTAGATTATACTTTATTTTACTGAATTCAAATTAAACATTGACTTTTAATCATCACGGTTAACTTCTTTGTTTTAAAAGAAAAATATATAAAAATAACATTTTTAAACTGTATTTCTTTAAAACCCCTCAACTGACTGTCGGGCATCCCGTAAGAAAGAGGTCGGCGAACAGGGGTAAATTACCCCATCTGGGGTCAAAGGGAATTCTTGGGGGTGATGCTGACTCATTTGGGACATATAAAATCCACTACAATCCACTAGATATATTAAAATACGTCATGTGTACCGTAATTTGTACGTGTACGCTTCGAACATATGCCCACTATTGAACAGGTTCCTTCCAGAAATTGCATTTTTTAAATTTGACAAATATTTAGATTTCTTACTTACGTACTATATGAAGACACCTAAATCCATCCTACTTTCATTTATATTGACACGAGTGATAATAATCTTAATCCACATGACTTTAGTGTATCAAGTATCTTTTCTGTGATATTTAAAATTAATGCCTTAAAAACTGAGCTAAGAAGAAAAGTTGTTTTGTACAGTGCTACACTCGAATTGCGATGTCAAGAATTGATGCATTCAATAAAGTTAATGAATACTATTATATCTAGAATGGCCAGGGGCGTTAAACAAAAAAAACAACAACAAAAACAAAAAAACAAAACAACAATGGAACAATTATATCAAATTTAAAACGTTTATAATTGTATCAAATAGACCACCACCCCCCCCCAAAATAAATAAATAAATAAAAATAAAATAATAAATGGATATTCCGCGTCGTTTTGACTTAAAATATCTACACATAATCCTATTCATATCATTTTTAGACACTTATCATGCTTGTAAAACTCACAAGTTGCATTTTAGGGGGGGGGGCTACGACGCTCCCCCAAATCCCCGCCCATAGCCCATGTCATGTGGGCAGGACCTCGAGTCTGGGGGGGGGGTAACGCACACATAAACTTGTATATTTTGGGGTAAGGGGCAAAAAAGGTCGCCGACTCCTGCCTTAAAAACGAAGCTGCGGTTACATCATAAATGCTTTGATGTCAACATCAAACAACAGAGGGTAACAGTTGAATACGTTCTCTTGTGGGTTCTCAAACTTAAAGGATTATAATTAGATTTAATTTTCATTTCTTCATAACTTACGCCAACCGCGTCTGATGCCCTATGGACCGCACTTTGAGAAGCACTGATGGTTTAAAAAAAAATATTTAAAAAATAAAAAAGTCATTAAATAAATTGTAAGCCACCAATTCTTACAGTGGAAGTTGTATTTAAAGTTACTCTTTTGATGTGAAGTCACATTTCTTTAACCCCCTCCCTCCCCCTCGTCACGCATCGTCACAAAAAGTGACCCCCCCCCCTTTAGGTGCGTGACATCATTTATGGACGGCCCCTATACTAAAACTTTTCAGTATCAATTATCAACTCAATTATCCTTATTTTTATTTTGAAAGAAAATATCTCATTTTATCATTTAAGTTTTACAATATACAACACGCAGGAGTGCAAGTCTTTTGTTTGAGTTTGTGGGACAGATCTGTAATTCTGTGCTGTCAATTTTTGTTTCCGGCTTTTTTGTAGTAGATTGAAGTGAACTGATGACCAAAATTTGGGGCATCTCCTTCATCCCCCATGATTTGCGATATGGTTACGCATTGAAATAAATGTGGACTTATTTTATTAAAATTATTCAAATTTATTTTAAATTATTTCTTTCATTTTATGTGCTTGTCTCGAAAACTTGACATATTTTTAGGATTAATGTTAATGGTTGCGAATAGAGGTTTAGAATAAGATTTTTCTTTCCTCTCTGATACCTTCTGTGGACCGGCGGCTGATGGCCCACGGACCGCTGACCACCACTTTGAGAAACACTGATTTACATCAGTGACATAACTTACATCAGTGACATAACTTACATCAGTGACATAACTTACATCAGTGACATGACTTATATCAGTGACATGACTTACATCAGTGACATGACTTACATCAGTGACATGACTTACATCAGTGACATGACTTACATCAGTGACATGACTTACATCAGTGACATAACTTACATCAGTGACATGACTTACATCAGTGACATGACTTACATCAGTGACATAACTTACATCAGTGACATAAATTACATCAGTGACATAACTTACATCAGAGACATAACTTACATCAGTGACATAACTTATATCAGTGACATGACTTACATCAGTGACATAACTTACATCAGTGACATGACTTACATTACTGACATGATATTAATTTGTAATTTTATTAAATCATTGAAAGGGATGAACATTTATATTAAGTGTTCATTTTTTAAAAATATAAACACCAAGGCGGGAATAGAGTTCAACAGTTACAACGCCAATAACTACGCCTTAAAAATGTCCTACATCATGTCATTTATGGAAACTATAAATGTCATAACATGACCAAAGCAATAAGACAAATCCCACGCATAGATGCATCGAAAGGCAGCACCGTACCGAAGAAAAATTTTTAATGTTAATACGGACCCAATGATAGTGGAGTAGCTCAAATGAATTTATATCTCTGCCTCTTGCTAAATCCACCGTTGCGGAATCGTGATCTTTACGATAATTTGAATGCAATTATCAAGTTATATAATATTGACATTTTATGTTGTTTTTGATCGTTGTGAAAAAGCGTCTCTGACAATAAGCTATACAAATAAAGTCATATGACGATCAAAGTTGCACATTTACAAGAAATAACATTAGTGAAATTCAGATGTAAAGCTAATACAGCAATATTACAATGATGTAAACTAACTATGGCCGTTTAGTTGAGATTTGTTTGATTCACTCGCTTTACTATTCGACTGGAGTCAGAATGGGAGCGCACTCTCCATGAAAGGCTTTGTAAAGTATGTATTTGTTATGCCCCGTTTCTTTGACTATTTCTGGTGCCATAAATATTCTAAACTTTGTTGAATAAATTGTCTGTCTGCTCATGGGTCTGTCCGTTGGTTAAATATACAGAGAGCTTAACTCCCAATTTAAATATAGTTGATTACATGCAATAAAAGCAAATTATTGCACCCAGTGCTGCTAGTGACAATTTTGGGAAAAACATAGCCAATACGTCAAAATAAAATCTAGATCCGAAAGAAAAAACTCAGACACGCAAAAACTAAACAAAAAGTCTACAATTTTATCCTTAAATGCCTTCACGTAATTTTGGGCAATTCCCCCCTCTCCCCTTGTCACACGTCGTCAAAAAAAGCTACCCCTCCCTCCAATATGTCGTCATAAAGCTTCCCGCTCCCCCTTAAAAGTCGTATTTTCTATTTGAAAATGATAATATTTCAAATCACTGTATTGTCATTTAAGTATTATATAGTGTAAGGCAGCAATCTAATACGGTAACACGTGTGAAGCCATTTAAAACTTCATTAAATAAATTTTAAGCAAAGAACTATTTAAGTGGAACTTTTATTTAAAGTTGCGCGTTTTGACTTGACGTCACATTTCTTTAACACCCCCTTCCCCTCGTCAAACATCGTCACAAAAGTGTGACCCCCTTTCCTCCCCTTTATTGCGTGTCTTCATTTATGGACTCTCCCTAAGGTATTAGTATGCTCTATATAACTATTTATAAAATATACTTACATCTGTATTTATTCATTACCGATGTCAAAGCCCTCATAAATTGCCAAAAATATCAGCACTCATGGAATCATTCGTATCTATTAAAGATGCCCCTTTTATACATAAGATTATTGAGTCCTACGTTTTTCCATTTTTAGTGTCTAGTCATGCATTTGTATTTGAGTATTAAATGTTGAGAGGGTTTGTTTTCCTCGTTTGATCAGGCAACCCATTCCACATACGAATTCTGGACGGAAAGAACGAGCATTTTTATGTTATTGTTGTTGCATACGGAATAGGAAAAGCGTTTTTTATAACTATGTAAATCTGAGGGTTGTATTAGATTACCTTTGGCCAATACCGTGTATATTTGAGAGAATATTCTCTCAACGCTGGCAGAAGAAAATCGTAGAGCTGTTAAGGTTGTCATAAAGTCTAATAATTTTTTTAATGGCTCATACTCGATGTTTTGTCTTGTCGAAGATTTTTTAGACATATGGCAGCGCAACAGCGCCACCTTTCGAATTCAGTGCCATGGAGCTATAGATATCATAATGTCTATGGCGGATTAAGGGGGGGGGGCTGAACGGGCTAAAGCCAGGGGCCCCCGATAATTTAGGCCCCCCCAAACTTAGCATATTTTATAATAAATGTGGACAAATGTATACATGAATTGCTGAAAATATGATAAATTAATAAAATCTCATCTATTAAAATGATCTCTTTTCCCACACGATAGTCTTAGCAGTCAAAAAACCTGATTTGATAGGCTCAATAACAGAAATTATTAAAGAATATTATATATATTTTTTAAATTGCCAGCCCTAAATGAGCTCTCGTGGCTGAATGTGAAGTACTAAGACTTATGGTGCAAGCGGTGGCTGATTCGATCCCCGGGTGGGGTGTGAATTGTTTTTTTCATGTGTTTTTTAATTTTATAAATTGTCTTTTAAACTCAATTTTAGGATACGGGCAAAAAGTTATTTCTTCGAATTCGTTTTTTTCATGAATAATCATTTTGGATGCATATTTACAAGTTACAGTCTTATATTAGCTGCTAGCAATCATTTTATCTAAAGGTACACTCGCTGGATAGGGCCCCAGTTTGAATTGCAGCCAGGGGCCCCGTGCAGTCTTAATCAGCCCCTGCATAATGTAACATGATAGAGCGGATAAAAATACCGTTGCCACCTAGAGAAGATATAATAGGCCAAGTCACTGTGGAACGCTGAGGCACATAGTACAACAGTCCATAGCAGTTAAAAAATCGTGTGGTGTTTATCGCCGTAAAAATATTACATGACGTCATTGTTTTAGCTAATATTTTAATTTTGCAAAAGGGAACGATGTAAAAAGACGATTTGAGGATTGTTAATTATAAAATACTTTGTGTACATTTCATGAACTTTAATATTTCGTATTTATCAAACAAGGATTAGTTATTTGGGCTTTTGACCAAAAACAAAAAAAAAGAGTGGGTGCCGTAGGCGCCCTACAACCCCTAGTTTATTTATATCACTGACATGACTGGCAACAATGACATGACTTACACCAGTGATATGACTTACATCAGTGACATGACTTACATCAGTGACATGACTTACATCAGTGACATGACTTACATCAGAGATATTTCTGGCAAAGACAATAAAAAAATAGCTAAAATAAAGTTTACAAATTTACGCTAACATTAAGTGTTCATTTTTTTGTAAAATATAAACGCCAAGGCGGGAATAGTGTTCAACAGTTACAACGCCAATAACTACGCCTTACAAATGTCCTTAATAATGTCATTTGTGGAAACTATAAATGTCATAACATGACCAAAGCAATAAGACAAACCCACGCATAGATGCATTGAATGGAAGGACTTTACTAAAAAAAAATTTTAAGGATAATACCTATCCAGCGACCCAATGATAGTTGAGTGGCTCAAATGAATTTCTATCTCTGTTTCTTGCTTAACCCCTTGTGAACTTACAGCCACTCAATGCGACCGGCCAAGGCGTCACTGAAAGGTCATTAGTCAAGACCTGATGACAACCGTACACGACCTATGACCTTCTTACAAACGTAAGAAGACGCCGGTGCTGAAGATGTGGTAGAATTGTGGCGTGAAGTTCAGTAAAAACGCTTTAGAGGAGGGTATTAGCTGCGTTGCTGCCATTGTGTTCATTAAACATAGTGGTTACTGTTGCAACCATACCACATAGTTGATAGATCCGAATGAATTGATATATTTAAAAATTAAAGCAGACAAAATGTCAGACCTTAATATAAAAAAAAAGATTTTATCATCCTGTAGCTTTGAACTAAAAGTTTAAAAAAGAAAAATATGGCTTCAGTAGGAAAAAAGGGTGGGGGGGGGGCTGAAATTAATTATACCCTCTTATTTTTTAAAGAGGGTATAATTAATTTCACCCCCCCCCACACCCTTTTTTTCCCCCACTGAAGCCATTTTTTAAAATTTATTTATTTTTTATTTATTTATTTATTTTTTTTTGAAATATGGCTTCAGTGGGAAAAAAGGGTGGGGGGAGTGAAATTAATTATACCCTCTTTTTTAAAATCCTTTATATTACCTCGTGGTGTCTGGTTGCTTGCTTGCTTGTCGCCAAAACTTTGGATCGATTTTAACCCACTTCCTCGTAAGCTAGCGAGCTGAAATTTTGCAGGCAGTTTTGTGACTATGATAAAAATGATGTATCAAAATTTCAGATAGATCGCATGTACTGTAATTAAGTTATTGAATTTTTAAATTATTTTTATTTATCTCTATGTATGATGTTAAATTTTTGAGATAGAGTTTAATAGTGCGCATTAATTGAACAACCTTTCTGTCGCGCAATAAGGTACGTATTTTATTGACAACACTTTTTATAAACATATTCCTGATCGGTGCGCATTGTATTAAGCATGTTTTACGACATAACTACAATTTTGTATTGTTGGATGGCCTTGCGCTGCGTATTTTAATGAACATTCTTCAATTACATCTCTTACATAAAGGATTTATAGTGAAAACTTGGTTTCTTACGGGTTTTTTTTATTCCATGCATTGCCAATTTTTTTTTGAAAGTATATTTGAAATATATAAAAAAAAATTGTGAAAATGATTCGCGTAGACCTTATCCACGAACCTCATAAAATTTGATTAAATAGAGCACAATTATGAATTCATAAACGTCTGAATGCAGTCTTGTTTTAACATCGGAGGCAGATTAATCTATTTGCATTCACATTGGGAACGACTCAGGGCCTCAGATTTTTTAAAAAAAAATGTTGAAGAAAAATCGTTTGTAGAATATGTTGAATAATTAAAATTATCTTGATCAAAAGTTTAATATATTTACTGGAGTGTTATAATTTATTTTATATGTATTATGATATTCTCGAAATGGCGATGTGAACTAAAGAATACGACCGTTTTAACACAATGCAGGTAAATAACGTTTACTGAAATCTTTAGCAAATATCTTTTCGAAGCACTGAAAATCTTCCCAACATAATAGCGTATAAACTTAAATTAGTTAATATGTTAGAAGAACTAATGGTCCTATAGCTATAATTAAATTCAAAAAGTATTAAATTCTAATTTGCGGAAAAAAGCATCAACCATCTGATGCAACACTCAGATAGGCAAGGAGGAAAAGAAATTTCATCTTGGTTTTTTTCTCAAGAAAAAACAAAAAAACATAATATTCCTCCTTCTTACCATCTGGCATTGCGGCGTGGAATAGGTTACATGAGCAAGCCAGTAAATACAACACAGTATCAGCATTCTAAACTGTAATAAAAATGCAAGACTACGCACAAACTATGGATAGGCGCAAGATGCAATAAACTTCTGTATAGAATGAGTTTCTGTTATGTATATAAGATTAAATAAACATAAATTGGTTGCGAATATTTTTGGAGTTATTATCTATTACAGACGCTCCATCTAAACAGAAGATTGATGCGTCCTACGCTTAGATATCAACCAGCAACATCCTTCTTCATTGCAAATATCAGTTACCTGTAGCAAAGTTTGTCATTTCATATATCAGTTTTCTTTAGAAAAAACGATTATAATTTCAAACATCAAGTTAGGCAAAGCTATCTGCTAAGTTTAAACTGAGCATAGATATTCATCAAGTTAGGCAAAGCTTTTCACTAAGTTTAAACTGAGCACTGAGCACCCTAGTCTTATAGTCATGGCGAACAACGAGATAATTGATTTCACATACGATTTAACGTTCCTGTCTCATTTTAAACTTTTTGGGGGGTATTTTTTAGTGCATTTCTAATATAAGACTAGTTTTTAAAAAGTGTTTTTTAAATATATTTTTATTATTTTATTCATTTATATTCATACTGAACAATTTTATGCAGAACGTTCGAAAAGAGTTATTTTTGGTGCAGTTATTTGGTGCGCTGCTTTCTAAAATTTGTAGCGTCACGGACGGGACAGACGGGACGGGACATACATTGCGAATTATGTATATTGATTACTTTCATTACGCATCGCCAGGGCAAACATATTAAGTCTTCAAAAGTAAACATTTTACATCTTCTCGTTTTTTAAAAATCCCTTACATTAACTTCACCGCCGTCTCATTCGTCCTCGACCATCGTCCCTTGACCGCGACGTCCCGTCCGTCATCCCGCGGAAAAACAAAAGTCAAAAATGACCCACTTCCAGTGAAGCTATCGAGCTGAAATTTGGCACACGGACCCGTCTCACCTAACAATGCATCGTGACAAAATTTCAGATCGATCGAAAGTACCGTAATTAAATTAGTGCATTTTTAGTTTATCTATATAAATTACTATTTATAATGTTTAGTCGTCGTCTGCTAGAGTTTTGACCTAGTTTTAAAGCCAAGGGAGATAATTTGGTTTCAGTCTGTAAATGCTTGTCACTTTTAGTTATGTCTCATATATAAGGGATTTATAGTCAAAATCTTTGTTTTTACGGGGTTGTTTAATTCTCTCTTACACAGCCCAAGAGCTCCATAGTTCATAATAAACAGAGTACCAAAATTCAAGCGAAACGAATTTAAATAAATCACTGGTACACACGTTTTCCATTAACTCCCCTAGACCTCAAGCGCAGTGTTTGACATGAACGTGACAAAAATTTGGCGATTATCACATTGTCATCTCCTTTCAACTTTCTGTTACCTATCTCTTCCCTGAAGTCGTAAAACATGTTTGTTTAGCAATAATTTCTCAACTTACAGTCCTGTTACTTTTAAATAAAAACACATTCATAATCTGACAATTTAATTGATTTGTTGGATGAAAGGGTTTTGGCATATGAAAATAACACGGTAAAGAGGGGGTGGGGTGGTGGATGGTGGTGATCACCTCTAAACCTCCGCATCATTTTGAGACAAGTTTGAAAGCTATGGCCCTAGTGAAACCAAAAGTGTGCCGCTGCACACAGGTCGCTGTAACATCCCTACGCACAAGCTGACCTTTGTGGTTGTCAGGCAGCATTTGAAGAGCAAGTCACGAAATTTCAAAGCATAGAAATTAAGTTGATGATATTGATCAAATGACATGCTTACAATGTTCTCGTCCTGTGTCAATAACAGATGCTCTCTGCAGCCTTGTCCCTTTTTATGAACCCCATTCTATAGCCAATCTTCCATGTCCCTTTATATGATCTCCATTCTATAGCCAATCCTCCATCTCCCTTTATATGATCTCCATTCTATAGCCAATCCTCCATCTCCCTTTATATGATCTCCATTCTATACCCAATTCTCCATCTCCCTTTATATAGTTTCTCCATTCTATAGCCAATCCTCCATCTCCCTTTATATGATCTCCATTCTATAGCCAATCCTCCATCTCCCTTTATATGATCTCCATTCTATAGCCAATCTTCCATCTCCCTTTATATGATCTCCATTCTATAGCCAATCTTCCATGTCCCTTTATATGATCTCCATTCTATAGCCAATCCTCCATCTCCCTTTATATGATCTCCATTCTATAGCCAATCCTCCATCTCCCTTTATATGATCTCCATTCTATAGCCAATCCTCCATCTCCCTTTATGTGATCTCCATTCTATAGCCAATCTTCCATGTCCCTTTATATGATCTCCATTCTATAGTCAATCCTCCATCTCCCTTTATATGATCTCCATTCTATAGCCAATCCTCCATCTCCCTTTATATGATCTCCATTCTATAGCCGATCCTCCATCTCCCTTTATGTGATCTCCATTCTATAGCCAATCTTCCATGTCCCTTTATATGATCTCCATTCTATAGCCAATCTTCCATGTTCCTTTATATGATCTCCATTCTATAGCCAATCCTCCATCTCCCTTTATATGATCTCCATTCTATAGCCAATCTTCCTTGTCCCTTTATATGATCTCCATTCTATAGCCAATCTTCCATGTCCCTTTATGTGATCTCCATTCTATAGCCAATCCTCCATCTCCCTTTATATGATCTCCATTCTATAGCAAATCTTCCATTTCCCATTATATGATCTCCATTCTATAGCCGATCTTCCATCTCCCATTATATGATCTCCATTCTATAGCCAATCCTCCATCTCACTTTATATGATCTCCATTCTATAGCCGATCTTCTGCCCTTTCACATTAATACTAGTGACTATAACAATAACGGAAAAACAAGACCCTGACACAACATTGCACAACATTCGTATTAGCTACATTATCATTCTTGTCTATGCATCTCATTTATATACGAGTAATATAACACTCACGCTTATTAGCAGTAGCATGTTGCTCAGTAATAATGGTCTTCTCCATTATTTGATTTTATGTTCAAAACTACAGCCTACGTTGAAAATTTACATACCATATTTCCACTGATTGCACATTTGAGTGCAACTTAATGTAGCGGTAAAACAGTCGACCTGTTCACATCAATCCCAACAAAATTATTACACGGGCAAGATAAAACTAATTTTGTCAGCGTGAGCCATGGAATTACTATAAAATGGCCGGATACAATCAGTGGTTTATTGACAGAGTTCAAATTGTTGGTTGTTTACCGTATTAACTAGCCAATCAACGTTTGTTCATGACTAGCCAATCAAGTGATGGCTTACTCTGTCAGAATTTCGATGGAGTATGAAAAGACACAATCCAACGACATCCCTGGAGCTGATTGAAAGCTTGTCCAGTCAAGTCAAATTGACCCCTATTCTCTTTCATTGCGTCAGTTAAAGAAACCCCATTGAATTGTTGTCAGCTATTTTTTTAACCAGTGCGCTTGTGTGGAGGAAACGACCAGCGCCGGTTATGGTAACATTACTAAGGGTGAGGGGCTCTATGGACGGAGTTTGATATGGGTGGGGTTTGCTCAGGGTGCCAAATGTATTAAGGGTGGAGTGTATTCAGGGTGCCATATGTGTTAAGGGTGGAGTGTGTTCAGGGTGCCAAATGTGTTAATTGAGGGTAGGGTATGGTAAGGTAAGAGTTTAGGAAGTGTGGTGTGTGTTACAAAGGTAAGGTGACAACATCAAATCATATCATAATTTGAGACTAAATATTAATTATTTTGTCAATAGGATGTTGTTATATTTTTTTTAGAAAACATTGAATTATTTCAAATTTAAACACGCATGACAGCATAGAATACAAACGATACGAGAAAACTCATCGAAAGAGAATTACTGTTTATTGAATTTAACAAAGACAGATTCATTTAAAGATTAGCAATTATTATAGATCAAATTCAAGTATAGACTTCAAATCTAATTTTAATCACAGCTGTAGCAAGTAGCAAGTGAAAGAAGGAAGAAGAAAAAACAAAATACATAGCTAAAAATTATTTAAACCTATCCGATTGAAAGAAAGGTAACATTGAACATATGTGGTTGAAACCAGTTACATTTTATCATACAGTTCAAGTAAAGATGTTTAACGTACAGTTTTGAAAGAATAAGGTTACTGTACTTTTAAATAAAAACAACAACAGCAACACAATATAGAAACTGCTTAACAAGAAATTAATGATCTAAAACATGGAGTTGATCGCAACAAAAATTGATCAAATCAATAGCCCACTGCTCAGCAGGGTGAGCTATAGACACTCGTGCTACAACTTCAGAAATGATACTCCGACTCATATACCTCCAGATGTATTATAATTCACTTTGTGGAATGTAAACAAATTAAAGTCATCCATAATCAATACTTAGAGAAATTCATTGACAATGTAGAAATAAATAATTCAAAACTAAATTATGGAATTAATTTAAAATAATCGATAAATCATATATGCAGTCCGTGACCATATTGTAAATGATACGATAATTGAAGAACATAAGATGCTGTATATGTTGGATATATTTCATCTCTATGTCCGTGACCATATTGTAGATGATACGATAATTGAAGAACATAAGATGCTGTATATGTTGGATATCTTTCATCTCTATTTATCATAATGTAGATAACCCCCATCAGTAGCTCTGATATTATCGTTGTCTCTCTTCACCTATTTCTTCTCTATTTTTAGATGCATCCCATCTCTATTTCACGTGTGTTAGATGGCACTCGTGAGCTCTGATCTGTCACGATGTCTCTCATCTTTATTTCTTTGATTTAAGTTTCCATCCATCATCAGCTCTGATATTTGAGATATATCCCATCTCTTTCTCAGATGCGTTTCATATTCATCGTCTCTAGTTATGATTTATGATATATCTCGTGTCTCTCTATATTTTATTTGTTATGCATCTCTCGTCTCTAGCTCTGAGATTTTAAGGCTATTACAGATCTAATTCTTGTCAGCTGTTAACAGCTATGTGATCTCGTTCAAGCGTTATTTTATCATTAAAACTATGGCATACAAATTGCTAGCTGAAGAACAATTTTACAGAGAAATCCACATGATAATTGGTTCTGTGAGAAGAGAACACAAAATCTCATGAAACTAAATTAGAGTAAAAATAAAGGCATTATTATTAAGAGATTTTAAGAAATTTAATTTAAAATTTAAGTAATCATAATGGCAGAGTGCATGAGAAGAAAGAAATGATCGATTGAGTAGTCATGACATACGTATGAATGCTACTCGAATATTTGGCAACACTCTGTCAAGACCTAAGCCAAGTTGTCAAGTCTATGTTTTCTTATGGAAGGTATCGTCTGACGTCACAGACATGAAACACGCTCACTTCTCAAGTTTGCAGGCAATTCACACAACTCTCAAAAGCTTTGATGGCAAGAAAGTAAATTTCAAAGTCAAGTAAAAAGTCAAATAAAAGTCAAGTGCAAAGTCAAATAAAAATCAAGTGCAAAGTCAAAAGCAAACTCAAATACAAACTCAAATAAACAAGTACAAAGTATATTACAAAGTCAATTACAAAAATGCAAGTACAAAGTCAAATACAAAGTCAAGTTATAAGTCGAATAAAAATTCAAATCTACAATGAATGATCAGAGAACATAGGAGTGATTTAGGATTAAGACAAATAGACACAAGACTAGTATTACGATAAGACCCAGAGACACATGGCCAGTATGGGAATAAGCCACAGAGACATACATACACCCAGTATTGGGGTGAGACAGACACATCTGGTCAGTATCTGGATAAGAAACAGTTAGCTGGCCAGTAGTGAGCTAAGACATGGAGAAACCAGGCCAGAATTGGAATTAGACACATGGACTCTTGCCAAGATTTATTAAAAGCCAACAAGATACATGGCTGGGTTGAGACAGTGAGACACATGACCAATAACTCCTTTACATTCGTGAAATACGACACACCTGTAAAGAAGTAGGACTAGTCACGCAGAGTCCACTGGGATGTAGTAGAATAAGATAGAGAAAGATGCCTTTGCTATTGAATAATTGCATTTGTCTTATATAATTCACTAGAACTAACAAATTGCCCCACATTAGAAGCCTTGCTGTCCCCTTGGTTATCATGACCCTGATTGTTGTTAACGCAGTGGCTCAAGTCTGTCTTGTTATTGACGTCTTTACGACCTGGATTCCTATCATTTATGTGATCAAGACCCTTTTGCACCGCCCCTCTGATATCACGTGACATGTCTTCTGTGTCCGAGTGGAACCCTCGACTCTTGTTATCACTGGACACGGGCTGGCAACTGCCAAGCCTGGAAGCCTGGTCAACAACTGATAAGTCCTGGTCACTCAAACCGTCAGTGCATTTCCGTACTGAAGATTGGTAGGCACGGGATGCACCAGAGCCGCGCCCCGCGGTTTCCAGAGGCGTGGCTGATCTGCTTCCGTCGGGTGTTGTAAGATCAATGTAGTCGACCTCCGTCTGTGGAGAGGTGGACACACGCCCCTGTGGCTTAATGTCTGTGGGCAGTACCACACTGCCAGGTGTTTGGTTGACTTTGTTTTGTCTGGCCGTTGGCTCAAGTCTACGTGAGCCCTCATTAGGAGCCGCTGGCTCAGGCGAGTCATCAAGGTACTCAATCTCTGTGACTGGAGAATGGCATGCAGTGTCTCCCATGGCTTGCTGTTTGAAACTGGACAATGATTGAACTGACCTCACGACCGCTGGCACATGCTTGTTCCCTTTCACATCGACTTCTGAAGTCATAGAATAGTTTACGTGTTTTTCAGTTTTAGTGCAGACACCGTCAGCCATGTCTAAGTATTCTATCTCCGTCAAAGGGGAGACAAGATCTCTTTCTTCTACCGGAGACTTGGTGGGCGGGTGAGACTTTCCTTTGATTTTATTTGAGAGTTTGTTTTCACAAAGCAAGGCGCGTTCTGACTGTTTTACGACTGGTGTTGGTCTGCTCGATACTACATCTGGTATTGTTGTGCTCGATACACATTCTGGCTCCGAGGACTCTTGGATGGTCTCCCATGGAGTTATACTGTCCAGACATTCAGTCTCTGTTGGTGGGGATGCGGAGTCTTCTCTGTTCACATGTGATGGTTTGTTGCTGGGCTGTTTGCCAGCACTATTGTGCGTGGTCATAGACTGAGCTGTGGGCGTGGTCTTAGACGGAATAGTAGGCGTGGTCATAGACTGAGCCTTGGGCGTGGTATTAGACGGAGCAGTGTGCGTCGTCCCAGGCGTAACCGTTGTTGCGGGCTTAGGCTGTGCGGCGATTTCTTTCGCTTTTAACGCCTCTTTGCGAGTAACATAATCAAATTCGCGTCCTTGGTCCACAATGGTTGTGCGCGTGACCTCATCACTGCTCGTATCAGATTCCTCAACGTCATCCTCACTGCTACATTCTTCGTCCCCGCTGGTACATTCCTCATTGACTTCAATGCCACTAGGTGCTGGGGATGGCGTGCTTTCACTGTAAGTCGACGCCCCACAATAAGGGGTGCCGTTGTGCACTTGTTTCCGCGGGTCGAGTGAGTGGGACGCCTCACTAGAGGAAGGCGTGTACCCACAGTAAACGCCCCCATCGGCATAATAAGGAGACGAGCTGTCACTGTGACGAGGCGTGTCATCACTGCCGCTGGGCGTGCTTCCGCAATAGACTCCGCCCTCAGCGTATAATGACGACGAGTCTCGAGAGGTGTCCAAATCACTGGACAGCCCAAACTTGACGAGGCTGGACTCTGTGTCCGAGAAGACCTGCTCGTCTGTGTCACACTCACCGAATTCGTCGCTCAGAGACACGTGACCCTGAAGACGTCCGTGAGTGTTCTCCCCCTTGCCTGTTTGTCCCATGGGGTGCGAGTAGCTGTGGGACAGCGCTGCTTTAGTCGACTGGTCTAAGAGAACAGCTTCATCTGGCTGCTCGGAGGCGCTAAAACTTCTCTGCTTATTTCCCTTGACGCCAATCTTCTTATGACTGCTCTGCGACTCCGATTTAATAGAACTTGAAATCTTATCCAAAATACTCAGGTCCGAACATTTTGATCTCGCTGCCTGCTCGGAACTTTCATCCGCGCTTTGAGTTTTTGTCTTTTTTAACAAACCTTTCATTTTGCTCTTTGATTTTTCCGTTTGTCTCGGTGGCGATGCTTTTGGGGATCCCTGTAGGCTCAGCAAACTTTCTTGGGTCGATTTCTTCCTGTACTTCGCCATCGTTGTCGTCAACTTTGCCAATCGGTAGAACTTTGCAGAAGGCTTTAGGAATTCAACCTCCGGTTTCTGGTATCCCTGCTTAAGGCACCACTCCAAGGGAGTTAACTGATGGACTTTATCCTTGACCGTTAGCGATGCCTTCCCCTTGAGGGCTAATATTTTGGCGCACTGGAGGTAGCCATTCCTTGCGGCTACATGTAAGGCCGTGTAGCCCGCTTTGTTGTAGTGGTCAACTTGAAGACCCAGACGTCGGAAGTTCCTCACGAGTAACTCAAGGGCCACGTCATTTCCGATGTTGGCACTATGGATCAGGGCACTGTTTCCTGGGGAGTACAGATAAGAGATGTATGAGTGGTACACATGAGTAGTACACATGAGTGGTACATATGAGTGGTACACATGAGTGGTACACATGAGTGGTACACATGAGTAGTACACATGAGTGGTACACATGAGTAGTACACATGAGTGGTACATATGAGTGGTACGTATGAGAGGTACACATGAGTGGTACGTATGAGTGGTACACATGAGTGGTACACATGAGTGGTACACATGAGTGGTACATATGAGTGGTACGTATGAGTGGTACACATGAGTGGTACACATGAGTGGTACACATGAGTGGTACATATGAGTGGTACGTATGAGTGGTACACATGAGTAGTACACATGAGTGGTACACATGAGTAGTACACATGAGTGGTACATATGAGTGGTACGGTTGAGTGGTACACATGAACGGTACGTCTGAGTGGTACACATGAGTGGTACACATGAGTGGTACACATGAGTGGTACATATGAGTGGTACGTATGAGTGGTACACATGAGTGGTACACATGAGTGGTACGTATGAGTGGTACAAATGAGTGGTACACATGAGTGGTACACATGAATGGTACGTATGAGTGGTACATATGAGTGGTACACATGAGTGGTACACATGAGTGGTACACATGAGTGGTACACATGAGTGGTACGTATGAGTGGTACATATGAGTGGTACATATGAGTGGTACATATGAGTGGTACATATGAGTGGTACACATGAGTGGTACACATGAATGGTACGTATGAGTGGTACATATGAGTGGTACATATGAGTGGTACATATGTGTGGTACACATGAGTGGTACGTATGAGTGGTACATATGAGTGGTACGTATGAGTGGTACATATGAGTGGTACGTATGAGTGGTACACATGAGTGGTACACATGAGTTGTACACATGAGTGGTACACATGAGTGGTACATATAAGTGGTACGTATGAGTGGTACACATGAATGATACACATGAGTGGTACGTATGAGTGGTACACATGAGTGGTACACATGAGTGGTACAATGAGTGGTAAACATGAGTGGTACAATGAGTGGTACAATGAGTGGTAAACATGAGTGATACACATGAGTGGTACACATGAGTGGTACAATGAGTGGTAAACATGAGTGGTACAATGAGTGGTAAACATGAGTGGTAAACATGAGTGGTACACATGAGTGGTACAATGAGTGGTACAATGAGTGGTAAACATGAGTGGTACACATGAGTGGTACACATGAGTGGTACAATGAGTGGTACACATGAGTGGTACAATGAGTGGTACAATGAGTGGTAAACATGAGTGGTACACATGAGTGGTACACATGAGTGGTACGTATAAGTGGTACGTATGAGTGGTACATATGAGTGGTACACATGAGTGGTACACATGAGTGG
Source organism: Ampullaceana balthica (assembly GCA_944989445.1). Taxonomy (NCBI): domain Eukaryota; kingdom Metazoa; phylum Mollusca; class Gastropoda; family Lymnaeidae; genus Ampullaceana; species Ampullaceana balthica. The sequence continues at coordinate 1,904,814 of CALYLW010000047.1, forward strand.
TTCATATGAGTGGTACACATGAGTGGTACACATGAGTGGTTCATATGAGTGGTACACATGAGTGGTACACATGAGTGGTACAATGAGTGGTACACATGAGTGGTACAATGAGTGGTACAATGAGTGGTAAACATGAGTGGTACACATGAGTGGTACACATGAGTGGTACGTATAAGTGGTACGTATGAGTGGTACATATGAGTGGTACACATGAGTGGTACACATGAGTGGTTCATATGAGTGGTACACATGAGTGGTACGTATGAGTGGTAAACATGAGTGGTACATATGAGTGGTACACATGAGTGGTACACATGAGTGGTACATATGAGTGGTACACATGAGTGGTACACATGAGTGGTACATATGAGTGGTACACATGAGTGGTACACATGAGTGGTTCATATGAGTGGTACATATGAGTGGTACGTATGAGTGGTACACATGAGTGGTACATATGAGTGGTACACATGAGTGGTACACATGAGTGGTACATATGAGTGGTACACATGAGTGGTACATATGAGTGGTACACATGAGTGGTACACACCTAGAGCTTACATGATCCAGACTGTCTAGAAACTTTAACGTATTTTTTAAAAAAAAATAAAAAAAAGATAATGCGTGCGCTTGACAGGACGTCACAAAATAACGAACGTGTCGGCAAAAAGTCGTCAACAAACATACAAAAAGCTACCAGCAGTGTTTATTCCAGGAATCGATTATCCATCTTTCTGGTTGATGGATTCCAGGGCATAAAACAGCAGCTGAATGTTTTATTTTCGTACTTCTATTCAGTTTTTGTTTGCTCGCTGACGAAGGCTTTTTGTCGACACGTTCGATAGTTTTTTTATGGCATCCTGTCGGGCTCACGCACCAACTTTTAATATATATATTCGTAAACAACCAGGCTAATTGTAGCCCACACAACTTAATCCTAAAACTTTGTTGTATCGTCTTTCCCAACGTGATATAAAAAAATAACAAACCATGATAGAATAGATTTGTTATGATTAGAAAATTATGCCATAACTACAAAGCTGTACTTAAAACTATTTCAGCTTTAAATCGAGTGTCATGTTGGAGGTGATTCGAAAGCTTTTCAAATAGACATTCAAAGCACGAAGACATTTTTTAAAACATAAATAGTAAGTATTGAAATCCTTATCTGATCAATATTTTGTACCGCTGCTTTGTTACCTTTTATTTTATTGAAACATTATTTACATGATATAAAGTTTCAATTCATAGCCCGCCTCCTAATTCCCGATAGACAATAAATTTATATGCACATAAGAATAATTGATTAGAGATAAACAACGAATCACAAAAATATTTAATCAAATGAATAAATTACTGTTTACAGTGCAATCAAGCGCGCGCATTCCAACACACACACACACACACTAACACAACAGTCCAACCCACACACTCCCACCCTTCAAGAACGGCATGATGATTTTATAACAAGTCTGGACATTAGATCTGAGCGCCTTGTTGTGAATAGATTTGGGGGGGGGGAGCTGTGTTAGGAAATAGTTCAAAGTACGGTGCAAAAGGCGTTTTTTTTTCTTTTCCACTCATTTTTGAACTATTTCTTAGGCGTGATGCAGAGATGAGGCAATCATTCAAATTTTCACTACGATGCTCCCTCGCTCTGATCTCGTCTGAAAGTCTTAAACTACGTCACCTGCCATTGAAATTGATATCAAATATTTGGACAAGCCTTAAATTAAAATCAATAAATGGTCTCAATCTTGAAGAAGAGGAGATAATTCAAATAATTTTAAAACGAGATAAAAGGCAACATAGACAGGGTGCTGTCCCCTGTGGTGCGGTTTCTATTAATTCCACAAAGTTAACAGCGATGCGTATTAGACAAAAAGTTAGTTATCTTTTGAAATGTTCATTTTGTTTAATTAAACAATGACATAATAACTCTGCAGGACATAAACTATTATGTCATTAGTTAAATATTTTAGACTCACTCTATACGTAACCCGAGATAAAGCACTGGTTCTAAAGCCACATTACCCAATACAACCTGGGACGTTCTACAACAGACATTCAACCTCAGACATTCAACATCAGACATTCTACATCAGATATTCTAAAACAGACATTCAACCTCAGACATTCTACATCAGATATTCAACATCAGACATTCTAAATCAGACATTCAACCTCAGACATTCTACATCAGACATTCGACAACAGACATTCTACATCAGACATTCTACATCAGACATTCTACAACATACTTTCAACCTCAGACATTCTACATCAGATATTCTACACCAGACATTCAACATCAGACATTCTACATCAGACATTCTACATCAGACATTCCGCCTCAGACATCCTGGAGATGTTATGGGTTTGTGATGGTACTGGACATGACAGTACCACATTTCAAAAGGTACGTAGGGAGATGGGAAAAAGTATTTTTTAAAATTACATTTCAAATTTGATTAAATTGTTTCTACTTGTTTATAACATGAGCATACAATGTAAAATAAAAATGTTTTGCATTTTCGAAAACCCCCATTTTTTATCTCAGGAATAAAATTGAATGTTTATCCAGTAGTTGAAAACTTGCAGGATCAGAAGTGATTTAGATTTGAGGTTAGTCAAAAGTTTTAGCTTTAGATTCTTTACATTTTACAAATTTTGCATAACTCGAAGTTCGATTCTATTTGTGACACTATCATACCATCCCTGATTTGAACGGCTACACATAGAATTGTAACACCCTTAAATAAAATGTTAACACCTTTGTACAGAACACGAAAAGGGTAAGACGTAGCAAAGTTACGATATAACCAACTGTGCCCATTTTGATACTTACATGAGGGTAAAAGGTACACATTTTGGTAAAAGACTCTTTGGCCTTCTAATAATAAATGGAGTTAAATAATTTGTTTTAGAAGACTCCTCCATCATTCAGGCCGAATTGGTTTCATGGAGAAAAAAAATAAACATTGACAAAATAAAGAGGAAATGTATGTTGGGATCTGACTAGACAACTCTTTCGACACCCTATTCATGCGATGCTCTCCCTTGCGACGTGAAAGGTCTTAAGGTGGCCTTTTCCTGAATAAATTCTAAAGCAACAATTTGACGCAATCTATAGGAACTAGGAGCTAGACGGAAATTTTCCATGTGTGTGTGGGGGGGGGATATATGGGAGGCGGTGTGCTCAGGAGAGATGGCTGGGCTCACAAAGAAACGTCCAAGAAATATCTAAGTATGACGTTACATCCGATCTTACAGGATATTTTTTGTAAGTCAAAATGGCGTCACAGTAGTAATGGCGAGCTGTTAGACAAGGAATTAACAGATGATAACAACGGAGGATGGATGCAGTAGGCTAGGATAATAAATTATAAATTATCGTGTTATTATCTCGTTAACAGCGAAAAATGACGGATGTAAAACTATGATATTATGGTGGATAATGGAAGAGGGATAAAACAAGTCGAGCTGTGGAAGCTACACGCTATGAAATGGAACCTGCACGCTATGAAATAGAAGCTACACGCTATGAAATGGAAGCTACACGCTATGAAATGGAAGCTGCACGCTATGAAATGGAAGCTACACGCTAAGAAATTGAAGCTACACGCTATGAAATGGAAGCTGTATGCTATGAAATGGAAGCTGCACGCAATGAAATGGAAGCTACACGCTATGAAATTGAAGCTACACGCTATGAAATGGAAGCTACACGCTATGAAATGGAAGCTGCACGCTATGAAATGGAAGCTACACGCTATGAAATGGAAGCTACACGCTATGAAATTGAAGCTACACGCTATGAAATGGAAGCTGCACGCTATGAAATGGAAGCTACACGCTATGAAATGGAAGCTACATGCACGTAATGAATGCTAGGTGAACCTATCATAAGGTTTGGCTCAGATACTTGGAAACTACCTTGTTGAGGACTAAGGCGAACATTATCACAACCATTTTCGCCAATCTTACTACATTTAAATTTTCTCTTAAAACAGTTACAAAGAGGGTCCATGAGATTATGAGAACCGCTGGTGAATTAGGTTAATTTTCTAAATGTCTATCCATGCCAACGTAATGAGGTGTATAATGAGCTGGAGGTCTTTCATGTCAGTAAACGTGAGAACCTTTGGCTTCCTTGACATATAAATGTCAGCAAGGTCATGTTAAGGAATGACGTGTTAGAGATCTTAGATTGTGTGAGTGTCATTGGGTCTGTGTAAAAGACACGCGAGGCCTCGCTAATAACTTAAAGGGAGAAAAAATAAGTTATAAAATGTTATGAAAACTGCTCAATCTTCTGTGGTTTTGAAATTATTTTCAATCATGTCCAATTTATTTTTTCCAAATGCTTGTATTGTGAAGAGTTGTATTGTCGGTAAAAACATTTGTTATCTTTATTTATTCGTGAACAAATTTTAATGGGTTTATTTTTTATTCTACCTCTAACCCTAGTATGATTTCACACCCATTTTTTCTATTCAATTTTCACAGAGTTCAGATGTTCATAATTTGTAGTTAAAATAAAAGTTTTGACATTAAACTTGGTTAAACAGCATCCTATTTTTGTGCAATATTTTACCAAATTTGCTGCGCGGTACTTCTAAACTGCTGCGCGGCATCCGTCAGCTATCTGCGCGGTCGCGCAGCCTAAAGGGAACATTCGTCCTAACTTCTCTTTTAATGGGACTAGTTGGTTACCGTGACACGAGGGGTGTCAATATGTGGTTTTCGTCATCAGATCACGTGACAAGTAGTTGACGAGAAGAGTCAACATTGCCATTGTCTGGTCGAAAATCTATTTATAAAAGGGAAGAAATATTGATCTAAGCGTATCGATTAGACATTCAATAGAAAGACATCATCAATACAGATAAATGGCTCTAATCACCATGGCTATCGCTTTGTTCTCACTGGCCTAATGAAAAATCCATGATCACAAATAGCTCCCGGAGTATGTGCTGTCCTTACCACTAAGTAAATATCTACTAGACAGGTTTGTACAGATAGCGCTACCATCCCCCCTCTCCGGTCCCTTGGGAAGAAAACAGAGACACACCAGTAAAAACGGACATGTAGAGACCCTATGACCATCTACATTCTTTTTATTTTACCCATGTGCTCTGTCTAATTGTAAACAGACAAGGGAATGCTATCTCCTAAATTATATCAGGAGCATATTGTCCCCAGTGATTATTTTATTGAATAAAAAAGGAGTAAAGGAATAAAGCAACGTTCAGATTAACTATACTGAAGAAAAATATTGTTGATTACGACATTAAAAACAAAATTCCGAGAGACACTGGGCTACCCGTCTTGTTGTGACAGTTAAAACGTCACCCAAAATATTAGACCCAAAAGAAAATTCTGCTATGTCTGAATTGAAAAAACAAAACAAAAACAACAGAACTCACATATTTCAAATATTAACAGGCAACATTTTTTAAAGGATAAATGTATGTTTTAAAACAAAATTAAAAAAATGAAAAAAAAAGCTAATTAAGTTAGAAACTGTATATGTCTTGTCATTATGTTTAGATGTGCTAATAAGAGGGCAGTCAGTGTTACAAATTTCGTCAGGTGCTCTAAAGAACTGTGCCAGGTGGTGCTACAAACTTTGACAGGTGTTCTAAAGAACTGTGCCAAGCGGTGCCAAATAGTGCAAAATGTGTCATAAAATTGTGACAGGCTGTACTAAGAACAAAACGGGTAAGAATTTCAAAATGGTGTTAAAAGAAATTGGATGGGCAGGGTTGTGACAGATGGTGCTAAGAAAAGAGACGGTGCTAAAAACTGCGACATTGACTGCTTGCAAAAGTGACAAGCGGTAATATTTCTGGTGCTCAGAATTTTGAAAAAGGGTAATACCCAAAGCTTTCAACTATCACATTCATATTTATCCATTGTGACATATTCTATTTCATCAACTGCAAATGTTATAAATGATGCTGCCAAAAGTGACATGCATTTACATCCCCTCAAAAGTGACATCCTATGATATCAAATGTGACATACTGTGCTATGAACTGTGACATGCGGTGCTATGAACTGTGGCATGCGGAGCTATCAACTGTAACGAGAATGCTATCAAGTGTGACATGCGGTGCTATGAACTGTGACATGTGATGCTAGAAAATGAGCAAGTTGCAGTGATTGGCAGCTCACATGTTTTTACAATAAACTTTTTTGAGTTTTGAGAAGCCAACTGTAGAAAGGCAATTATAAAAAATGATATTGAAATCTAAGATCCAATCTGGCACGAGGAGAAATCGTGACAAATAACTTCTGGTAAAAATCAAGGTCAAAAGATTGAAATATCCTATAAAGAATTTTGTCCCAAACTTAAAAAGGGGCTAAATTAGGATCCAATTAACAAATATTTTTCTAAATTAAAATGCAGCTGAAATGAAATAACACCGTTATATGAGCTGATCAGTCTTATTGCTTAAAGCCTAAGCACAAATATCACAAACAGTTTTCTTTGAGCACATTAAATTGTCTCCGACTTACAGAAACCTTATCTTTCATGGCCTTCTCCCATTGTGAAATTATGTTTAAACCAAACTTGCCAGTCAAATTTCACAAACTGTCGTGTGATAGGATTATGTTGATATCAAGTTTATGTTTGAGGTGTCAATTATTTTCCTCTTATTGAATCCATTCGGCCTTAGCAAATATAATTTTTAACGCAATTTCCCATATGAAAAAATGCGCTTATATATTTGAAATGTCTGTTTTGTCTATTCGTGCTTGATCATGCAACTCCTCCTGAAACATACCACATAGAGCGTTCGGGTCTTTGCAAATATGTTAAGGAGGTCCCAAGGATGTGCACGTGCCAAAAAATTACCGAAAAGGTTTACTGGATTTCCTGGAAAATAAAAAAAACCGAAAAAATATCAGTATTTTGTCAACTTCTCGCCAACCATAACATCTATCGGGTTTAAACAAACGCCAAACGATAGCTAATAATATTTAGAACAATGTTGGCGGGGAATTTTTTGGAAACCTCTATTCGTTCGACTCCCGTAATTTTAGCAGAAATTTGTAGATAGCAATTGTTTTGTTTAGTTTCAGAATTATTGATTTGAAATGACTTTTGATGTAATCTAGAATGATTTCCATTGAATACAAAAATAGGAAATTCTTTGTTGGAAATTGCGTTTAAATACTCATTCGAGTTTTTAATTACTTTTTTAAAAAGCGATATAAGACCGTTTACATAGCGTGTCTCAATTTTCCCATAAAAATCCCCACTCTGTTACTCTGGTGTGTTGTGTGAGATACGCTGGTATGGATCAAAAATATTTTGGGAAGTAATCTTGCTGATTGAGCTGTCGCATATATTTTCCTCTGTCATTTCATTCGTCGTTGTCATAGATTGGCTAAAATAACATGGACTGGGGGATGAAATCGTGAATATGGAGGACATGTACTATTGCAATGTTGCAGTGAGAGTTTATACAAATTAATGTTACGGCGTTTGTTTAAATGGGATACGCCCGTGATACATTCATGGTACTTTGACCAGAATTCGGGCGTAAACTATGGGATAATTCAGATATACAGGCGAGATATGTCTGATACCATTGTTGTTGTATCCTGTGGGGGTAATTTAGGGATAGATAATGCCCTTTGACCTTTTGTTCAATGGAAGAAACTTGTATTTGAAATCGGATATGCCGCCAACATCCCAGTTTTTCTTTTTATCATCTATGAGATAATTTAAAAAATATTACACTTTTATGTTACGGTTACCTTGGTCTTGAACTTTTAATACAATTAGTGCACACAAATATGTGCACACAAATATGTGCACACAAATAATAATGTGCACACAAATATAAATATTTCCCGGAAAATAATAAATAGTTTTTTTTAAATCTTGACATGCAAACATTCTGATCAATATTTTGACCTAATGCTGAACGTTTTAAAACGTATTAGTGACTAAACATTCTTAGACTTATTAACGGGGATACCATTTCCTAAATAATAACAATTGGCGAAAATTGAACACCATCTTTATCTTTATATGACTATAAGCAAACGCAACACACTAAATCACTACTAGAAGGAACGCATCAACTAAAGACATTTAGTTTTGACAAAAATACCAGACCATTTGTCCTACATCCTTAGCGTTCATTGACTGCATTTAATATAATTTCACAAATTTGAATGGTGCAAAGCCAGCAAAATCAGGAGAATAAAGTTAATTATTTGTCTCTCCTGTATTTTCCAGTCCTAGCTTTGTAATGTGGGCTTTAAATAAAGTATGGGTTCTGGCGTAAAGAATGGTGCAGGGACTTCTCTCTATTACATATTTTTCTTCAATGAATTTTTAAAAAGAATGTCGTTTGATAAAACTATATATTTATATTAATTCATAACAGGTAAATACAATCGGCTGACTAACTAACTATTTCCCAGATCGCATGAACATCAAGTTAATAAAGTAAAACGTCTGCGATGATGTTTAACTAAAACAGGTAAAATCAATAAATTAAACAAAGCCGTTGTTTGTTTTCATAATGTTAATTTTTAGTTTTTGAGATTATCAATGTGGCATTTTACGTGTTTTGAGCTACATATGAAGAGCGTCTTGATTTCTGCTGATGGTACGATTCTAAGAAATCAATGAATGAGAATGGATGGTATTATACGGTTGGTGGAGAATATGAGAACGTATGGCATGTACAGATCCAATGTTTTTAAGTTGTGCCCGACAAGGATTGAGTTAAATCCTATATAATAAAAGGCAATGTTCTTTGCGGTCAACAATAGCGATTGTTCACTCAAACTCCCACAGACTCCTACAGCCAATCATATTGAACACGGACGTTCAAAACGAGTTATTTTGGTGCAGTATTTCGTCCAAGACTTTATTTTGAGTTATGCGCTTGGGATTTGCGAGTTTTTACCAGTTAGTTATTTTTACTATAATGAATAGTATTTTTGACATGATGCACATGTATGCCAGTCGAGACAGCTGTTGGAAGGGAGTTACAACATGCCACCGAACGGTGGTGGAACGTCCTTGGGCGGGCTTTGTTGCTCGTAATCTATAAACCTATAAAGTTTCGGCCATCTGTTGATCGATGAAGTTACTATAATTAATACTCATACATGTTGTAAAGATATTTCGAGCAAAGTTTGTAAACATTCTTTGATCTTCTTATCGAAATGCTCTTTGTATAGATCCCGTGTTTTTCTGGCTATCGGTCTTCCAATATAAGCCCAGAGATATCGAAACTACAAGGTACCATTGTTAAAAAAACCGCGAGAGCCACCGGTTTATAAAGGACAGATTACTAGAGGGAGATACGCAGGATAGTCTTTTACACATATATATCCACACGCCCTTAATAACTATTTGAAAGTTAGGTACATAATTAGCTTTGCTACCTTTCAACTTTAATTGTCTTTGCATTTCGAGTCCCCGTCTAAGCCAAGAAGGGCACGATTGTAAAAGTAGAAGCCCTAAACATTGAGGTATAAAATATCAAGTGGCTGTGCAAATATTTTATCGATAATAAGTTGAAAATCCTTGAACGCGAAACTAAATGGACAAAATTATTTCTTGATCTTAAATGAATTTCTAGTTAAAGGTGAAAACAAAACAACACACACATTTATTATAGTACAACATATTAGATACACTACATTTCAAATTATTATCATTTTTATATACATAATGCAAATGTAGTTGATAAAAGAAATACAAGAAACAAGCTAAAATAAAATATGAATAAAAAATAGATAACATTTCTTAATTTGGATATTTCGTGCTATCAAAACTAATAAAAATCTATTGATTTTTGGAGGCAAATAATGTCCGAGACGGCGGTGCGGGCGTTTAGACAAACATCGCCTGATGGGCTCCCCCTGCGGTGTCTAGACAAACATCGCCTGATGGGCTCCCCCTGCGGTGTCTAGACAAACATCGTCTGATGGGCCCCCCTGCGGTGTCTAGACAAACATTGTCTGATGGGCTCCCCCTGTATTGTCTAGACAAACATCGTCTGATGGGCTCCCCCTGCGGTGTCTAGACAAACATCCTCTGATGGGCTTCCCCTGCGGTGTCTAGACAAACATCGTCTGATGGGCTCCCCCTGTGGTGTCTAGACAAACATCGTCTGTTGGGCTCCCCTTGTGGTTTCTAGACAAACATCGTCTGATGGGCTCCCCCTGCGGTGTCTAGACAAACATCGTCTGATGGGCTTCCCCTGCGGTGTCTAGACAAACATCGTCTGATGGGCTCCCCCTGTGGTGTCTAGACAAACATCGTCTGTTGGGCTCCCCCTGTGGTTTCTAGACAAACATCGTCTGATGGGCTCCCCCTGCGGTGTCTAGACAAACATCGTCTGTTGGGCTCCCCCTGTGGTGTCTAGACAAACATCGTCTGTTGGGCTCCCCCTGTGGTTTCTAGACAAACATCGTCTGATGGCCTCCCCCTTTGGTTTCTAGACAAACATCGACTGATTGGCTCCCCCTGGGGTGTCGGTATTTAAAAGCCAAATTAGCCTTGCAGGAGACGTCGCCATTTCTTTAAAAAAAACTAAAATATCGAGAACCCTCTACAACTACAACCTCATCGGCCTCTTTATGTATTTTCTCTTCCCAATAATCAATATCGCGAAATTTTATGTTTTATGCTTTAAAAATGGTTTTTTAAAAAATAAAAATTCTGAACGATTTGTGCGCATGAAATTTTTTCCTGTTAAATGATATTTCGTGTTCAGAGACCTTGTGTTAAACATATTTCATTGTACTAATAATCAAACGTGGTTAATGTTAATTGTATGCCTCAAATAATCACTTGAAGTGTTAATAAATCGGGTCTTATACTGTGTACTTGATTGTGGCCTAATATCATAAGATGAATGTGTAAAACGGAGAGTTTGGTATTACAAATACCTCATAACTATTTGAATATGTACAAAAAAACGTTAATTATTGCAAGCATTCTTGTAAAAAAATAACTAAAAAACGGAAACACTTAAAGCTGCGGAAATAATATAAATAATAATGAAAGTAATGATAATAATAATAATAAGTAAAATAAAAACAATTATACAAATAAATTATTAATAAAATAAAAATAGTATAATAATAATAAAACTAGGGCTGATAAAGATTAATTTAAATTTAATCGTTAACTTTCGAAAAATTAATGATTAATTCATCGTTAATTTCGATTAAAGCCAAAAATTAAAATTTATGATGTCATAACACTTATTAAACATTCTTGTTGAAAATCTAAATAACACTGGAATGTCTCCTTTATATGTCATCTTTTAACCAACTACGCAAAAAGACGAGTGTGTTGACATTATTCGGTTCAAGTGATGAGCGGGTCTAGTAGACAATATAACCAACGGAGCTAAACAATCATTCACATGGAACTTAGGTAACTGGTATGCACAAAATGGTCTTGGCAAGGAAGGACATTATCGGATATCAGTGTTCATTAAGTTTTAACCATTGTAGAGGGTTAATGGATTCCGGAACTTTCATCTCCATTTTGGAACGCAGTAATTCATCAGAAGAGCTGTCATCATTTTCTGTCTCTGAGTCAGACTCCAATTACTGCAATTAGCTTAATACGCCTTTCATTTGGTTTGATAAGTTAGAACCATAGTAGGCAAACGATTTATCACACTGGATACAATAAACTTTATTAACATTTTGAACATTCCCGTCAGTCAATAGTTTAAAACAAAAATATTCGTGTAATCGTCAGGAATTTTGTAATTATTTATCGGCCACTATTTTATTTTTTTATTCACTTTTTGACTTTCAATAATTTGTAAGTGATGGGTCAATTAATCGTAAAAAAATAATTTAATCGTTAAAATTTGTAAATAGTTAAATATTAATCGAGAAAATAATCGTTAATTTCCGCAGCGCTAAATAAAACATATATCATGCGGGTACTTATCAAAATTATGCATTTAAGGATATGGGGCGGGGGGGGGGCTGCGGTAAAACTAATATTACGTTAAAGGAAAGTGGGACAATCAATATAACACAAACTAATAGTAAACAATGGTACAATAGGCCTTTGTAACCGAACAGAACCGCTAGATCGTGGTGTTCAAAGTAATATGTGAATAACCTTAGTGACATCAACCCCCTCTCAACACCAACGGCTACCACTACCACTCCTTCCCAATACAGCCACCACAAACACCACCACTACCAACACAACCACTACCAACACCCCCACTACCAACACAACCACTACCAACACAACCACTACCAACACAACTACCAACACAACCACTACCAACACAACTACCAACACAACCACTACCAACACAACTACCAACACAACCACTACAAACACAACCACTACCAACACAACCACTACCAATACAACCACTACAAACACAACCACTACCAACACAACCACTACAAACACAACCACTACCAACACAACCACTACCAATACAACCACTACAAACACAACCACTACCAACACAACCACTACAAACACAACCACTACAAACACAACCACTACAAACACAACCACTACCAACACAACCACTACCAACACAACCACTACCAATACAACCACTACCAACACAACCACTACAAACACAACCACTACAAACACAACCACTACCAATACAACCACTACCAACACAACCACTACCAATACAACCACTACAAACACAACCACTACAAACACAACCACTACCAACACAACCACTACCAATACAACCACTACCAATACAACCACTACCAATACAACCACTACCAATACAACCACTACCAACACAACCACTACAAACACAACCACTACCAACACAACCACTACCAACACAACCACTACCAATACAACCACTACCAATACAACCACTACCAACACAACCACTACCAACACAACTACCAACACAACCACTACCAACACAACCACTACCAACACAACTACCAACACAACCACTACAAACACAACCACTACCAACACAACCACTACCAACACAACTACCAACACAACCACTACCAACACAACCACTACCAACACAACCACTACCAACACAACCAATACCAACACAACCACTACCAACACAACCACTACCAACACAACTACCAACACAACCACTACAAACACAACCACTACCAACACCCCCACTACCAACACAACTACCAACACAACCACTACAAACACAACCACTACCAACACAACCACTACAAACACAACCACTACAAACACAACCACTACAAACACAACTACCAACACAACCACTACCAACACAACCACTACCAACACAACCACTACCAACACAACCACTACCAACACAACCACTACCAACACAACCACTACCAACACAACCACTACCAACACAACTACCAACACAACCACTACAAACACAACCACTACCAACACCCCCACTACCAACACAACTACCAACACAACCACTACAAACACAACCACTACCAACACAACCACTACAAACACAACCACTACAAACACAACCACTACAAACACAACTACCAACACAACCACTACCAACACAACCACTACCAACACAACCACTACCAACACAACCACTACCAACACAACCACTACCAACACAACTACCAACACAACCACTACAAACACAACCACTACCAACACCCCCACTACCAACACAACTACCAACACAACCACTACAAACACAACCACTACCAACACAACCACTACAAACACAACCACTACAAACACAACCACTACAAACACAACCACTACCAACACAACCACTACCAACACAACCACTACCAACACAACTACCAACACAACCACTACCAACACAACTACCAACACAACCACTACAAACACAACCACTACCAACACAACCACTACAAACACAACCACTACAAACACAACCACTACAAACACAACCACTACAAACACAACCACTACCAATACAACTACCAACACAACCACTACCAATACAACCACTACCAACACAACCACTACAAACACAACCACTACAAACACAACCACTACAAACACAACCACTACAAACACAACCACTACAAACACAACCACTACCAACACAACTACCAACACAACCACTACAAACACAACCACTACCAACACCCCCACTACCAACACAACTACCAACACAACCACTACAAACACAACCACTACCAACACAACCACTACAAACACAACCACTACAAACACAACCACTACAAACACAACCACTACAAACACAACCACTACAAACACAACCACTACAAACACAACCACTACCAACACAACCACTACCAATACAACCACTACCAATACAACCACTACCAACACAACTACCAACACAACCACTACCAACACAACTACCAACACAACCACTACCAACACAACTACCAACACAACCACTACAAACACAACCACTACCAACACAACCACTACCAATACAACCACTACAAACACAACCACTACAAACACAACCACTACCAACACAACCACTACCAATACAACCACTACCAATACAACCACTACCAATACAACCACTACCAACACAACTACCAACACAACCACTACCAACACAACTACCAACACAACCACTACCAACACAACTACCAACACAACCACTACAAACACAACCACTACCAACACAACCACTACCAACACAACCACTACAAACACAACCACTACAAACACAACCACTACAAACACAACCACTACAAACACAACCACTACCAACACAACCACTACCAATACAACCAATACCAACACAACCACTACCAACACAACCACTACCAACACAACCACTACCAACACAACCACTACAAACACAACCACTACAAACACAACCACTACAAACACAACCACTACCAACACAACCACTACCAATACAACCAATACCAACACAACCACTACCAACACAACCACTACAAACACAACCACTACAAACACAACCACTACCAACACAACCACTACCAATACAACCAATACCAACACAACCACTACCAATACAACCACTACAAACACAACCACTACAAACACAACCACTACAAACACAACCACTACAAACACAACCACTACCAACACAACCACTACCAATACAACCAATACCAACACAACCACTACAAACACAACCACTACAAACACAACCACTACAAACACAACCACTACCAACACAACCACTACCAATACAACCAATACCAACACAACCAATACCAACACAACCAATACCAACACAACCACTACCAACACAACCACTACCAACACAACCACTACCAACACAACCACTACCAACACAATCACTACCAATACAACCAATACCAACACAACCACTACAAACACAACCACTACAAACACAACCACTACAAACACAACCACTACCAACACAACCACTACCAATACAACCAATACCAACACAACCACTACAAACACAACCACTACAAACACAACCACTACAAACACAACCACTACCAACACAACCACTACCAAACAACCATACAACACACATACCAACACAACCAATACCAACACAACCACTACCAACACAACCACTACCAACACAACCACTACCAACACAACTCACTACCAATACAACCAATACCAACACAACCACTACAAACACAACCACTACAAACACAACCACTACAAACACAACCACTACCAACACAACCACTACCAACACAACCAATACCAACACAACCACTACCAACACAACCACTACCAACACAACCACTACCAACACAACCACTACCAACACAATCACTACCAATACAACCAATACCAACACAACCACTACAAACACAACCACTACAAACACAACCACTACCAATACAACCAATACCAACACAACCACTACCAACACAACCACTACCAACACAACCACTACCAACACAACTACCAACACAACCACTACCAACACAACAACTACCAATACAACCACTACCAATACAACCACTACCAACACAACTACCAACACAACCACTACCAACACAACCACTACCAACACAACCACTACCAACACAACCACTACCAATACAACCACTACAAACACAACCACTACCAACACAACAACTACCAACACAACCACTACCAACACAACCACTACCAATACAACCACTACCAACACAACCACTACCAACACAACCAATACCAACACAACCAATACCAACACAACCACTACCAATACAACCAATACCAACACAACCACTACCAATACAACCACTACAAACACAACCACTACAAACACAACCAATACCAACACAACCACTACCAACACAACCACTACAAACACAACCACTACAAACACAACAACTACCAACACAACCACTACCAATACAACCAATACCAACACAACCACTACCAATACAACCACTACAAACACAACCACTACAAACACAACCACTACAAACACAACCACTACAAACACAACCACTACCAACACAACCACTACCAATACAACCAATACCAACACAACCACTACCAACACAACCAATACCAACACAACCAATACCAACACAACCACTACCAATACAACCAATACCAACACAACCACTACCAACACAACCACTACCAATACAACCAATACCAACACAACCACTACCAACACAACCACTACCAATACAACCAATACAAACACAACCACTACCAACACAACCAATACCAACACAACCAATACCAACACAACCACTACCAATACAACCAATACCAACACAACCACTACCAACACAACCACTACCAATACAACCAATACAAACACAACCACTACCAACACAACCAATACCAACACAACCAATACCAACACAACCACTACCAATACAACCAATACCAACACAACCACTACAAACACAACCACTACAAACACAACCACTACCAACACAACCACTACCAATACAACCAATACCAACACAACCAATACCAACACAACCACTACCAACACAACCACTACCAACACAACCAATACCAACACAACCAATACCAACACAACTACCAACACAACCACTACCAACACAACTACCAACACAACCACTACAAACACAACCACTACCAATACAACCAATACCAACACAACCACTACCAACACAACCACTACCAACACAACCACTACCAACACAACCACTACCAACACAACCACTACCAACACAACCAATACCAACACAACCACTACCAACACAACCACTACCAACACAACCACTACCAACACAACCACTACCAACACAATCACTACCAATACAACCAATACCAACACAACCACTACAAACACAACCACTACAAACACAACCACTACCAATACAACCAATACCAACACAACCACTACCAACACAACCACTACCAACACAACCACTACCAACACAACTACCAACACAACCACTACCAACACAACAACTACCAATACAACCACTACCAATACAACCACTACCAACACAACTACCAACACAACCACTACCAACACAACCACTACCAACACAACCACTACCAACACAACCACTACCAATACAACCACTACAAACACAACCACTACCAACACAACAACTACCAACACAACCACTACCAACACAACCACTACCAATACAACCACTACCAACACAACCACTACCAACACAACCATACCAACACAACCACTACCAACACAACCACTACCAATACAACCAATACCAACACAACCACTACCAATACAACCACTACAAACACAACCACTACCAACACAACCACTACCAACACAACCACTACCAACACAACCACTACAAACACAACCACTACAAACACAACAACTACCAACACAACCACTACCAATACAACCAATACCAACACAACCACTACCAATACAACCACTACAAACACAACCACTACAAACACAACCACTACAAACACAACCACTACAAACACAACCACTACCAACACAACCACTACCAATACAACCAATACCAACACAACCACTACCAACACAACCACTACCAACACAACCAATACCAACACAACCACTACCAATACAACCAATACCAACACAACCACTACCAACACAACCACTACCAACACAACCAATACCAACACAACCACTACCAACACAACCACTACCAATACAACCAATACCAACACAACCACTACCAACACAACCACTACCAACACAACCAATACCAACACAACCACTACCAATACAACCACTACCAACACAACCACTACCAACACAACCACTACCAATACAACCAATACAAACACAACCACTACCAACACAACCACTACCAACACAACCAATACCAACACAACCACTACCAATACAACCAATACCAACACAACCACTACAAACACAACCACTACAAACACAACCACTACCAACACAACCACTACCAATACAACCAATACCAACACAACCAATACCAACACAACCACTACCAACACAACCACTACCAACACAACCAATACCAACACAACCAATACCAACACAACCACTACCAACACAACCACTACAAACACAACCACTACCAACACAACCACTACAAACACAACCACTACCAATACAACCAATACCAACACAACCACTACCAACACAACCACTACCAACACAACCACTACCAACACAACCAATACCAACACAACCACTACCAACACAACCACTACAAACACAACCACTACAAACACAACCACTACAAACACAACCACTACCAATACAACCAATACCAACACAACCACTACCAACACAACCACTACCAACACAACCACTACCAACACAACTACCAACACAACCACTACCAACACAACAACTACCAACACAACCACTACCAACACAACCACTACCAACACAACTACCAACACAACCACTACCAACACAACAACTACCAACACAACCACTACCAACACAACCACTACCAATACAACCACTACCAACACAACCACTACCAACACAACCATTACCATCACAACCACTACCAACACAACCCCTACCAATACAACCACTACCAACACCCCCACTACCAACACAACCACTACCAACACCCCCACTACCAACACAACCACTACCAACACCACCACTACCAACACAACCACTACCAACACCCCCACTACCAACACAACCACTACCAACACAACCACTACCAACACAACTACCAACACAACCACTACCAACACAACTACCAACACAACCACTACCAACACAACTACCAACACAACCACTACCAACACAACCACTACCAACACAACCACTACCAACACAACCACTACCAACACAACCACTACCAACACAACCACTACCAACACAACCACTACCAACACAACCACTACCAACACCACCACTACCAACACAACCAATACCAACACAACCAATACCAACACAACCACTACCAACACAACCACTACCAACACAACCACTACCAACACAATCACTACCAACACAACCACTACCAACACCCCCACTACCAACACAATCACTACCAACACAACCACTACCAACACAATCACTACCAACACAATCACTACCAACACAACCACTACCAACACAACCACTACCAACACCCCCACTACAAACACAACCACTACCAACACAACCACTACCAACACAACCACTACCAACACAACCACTACCAACACAACCACTACCAACACAACCACTACCAACACAACCACTACCAACACAACCACTACCAACACCACCACTACCAACACAACCAATACCAACACAACCACTACCAACACAACCACTACCAACACAACCACTACCAACACAACCACTACCAACACAACCACTACCAACACAACCACTACCAACACAACCACTACCAACACAACCACTACCAACACCACCACTACCAACACAACCAATACCAACACAACCACTACCAACACAACCACTACCAACACAACCACTACCAACACAACCACTACCAACACAACCACTACCAACACAACCACTACCAACACAACCACTACCAACACAACCACTACCAACACAACCACTACCAACACAACCACTACCAACACAACTACCAACACCACCACTACCAACACAACAACTACCAACACAACCACTACCAACACAACCACTACCAACACAACTCCCCCCAACTCCACCTGCTACAACTACCACTCCTTCCCAATACAACCCCTTCCAACATCACCTCTGATAGCAAGCCTTGTCCCACCCACCCCCTCCCCCAACAAAAATTAAAACCATTATCCGCTCCATGTAAAGTTTCCTTAGACCTCAGTTGGCCACCTCCCCCTCGCTGACTCACATTGTACAGGAAGGAAAGGATCGAATGAACTTCATTTTGCCACTCGGCAATACTTCTCAAACAAAATCAATATTAATGATTAGATGTCGGACCCTCTAAAGCCCAATTAGATGTCGGACCCTCTAAAGCCCATTGGATTTTATTTAGCAGGTAAAGAAAGAATTCCTGGAACGACTTTTTGGACGGATTTGTTATGAATTGTTACAGATATAAATGAACATGAAGTACTAGCTGAAATTATCAGGGGCATGTAAATACTGTTGACAAGTCAGTACATCGTATGCACAATTTTTACGACACACAACAAAATCATCAATAATATACACAGCTAATTTGGGTTACAAAGTTATAGATCGTATTTAAGGCTGTTATTATTGCACATCCATGGATCAAATGTAGATGAAGTTTATCTAAATAATTATAAACTACACTTAACCGTGGTGATCGAGTGGCAGCGCGCTCGACCGGCGTACCGATGGTCACGAGTTCGAATCCATGTAAAGGCAAGGGTTTGTTCCCGGGGCCTAGGGCGTCCCTGAGTCACCCAGCTCTGAATGGGTACCTAACACTAGTTAGGCGGCTGGGTAATGCGTGGAACCCACAAAGCCGTGGCCTTTGAACGCTTGCCAACAGATCATCTGTCATGGTCTGTGGACGCAATTATCTTCTGCATAGAAGGAGCGTCTGTATAAATAAGATAAGATAACCGACAGCCAAAACCTACGTGAGAAAGACTATTGTGGTTATAAACTAGATGATTAGGTCTCGTACAAAAATTGATGTGAAAGACAATTGTTAAACATTAAATCTTACCCTCGTCAACGCTCATCTCGGGAAATTCTCAGCCTCCTGAGCCACTAGCGTTGTAACTATCAATCTGTTTATCTCTAATCATGGTTATTCTTCCACTTTGTTTAACTCTCATTCTGTTAACTTTAAAAGTGATATCATCTCTCCGTCTGAACCACTCACTGTCTGGCAAACGTTGATCTCTGGTTATACTGCTTCGTTTGATATTACTCTTATACATAAAAGTGAAAGGCTCAACACTGAAATAAATGAAGTACATGTTTTGACCTGCACCAAGTTCACGACCGTGTACCTCATCCTGTCTGGACGGACACACGTCGTACCTCCTGGCATGGCGATCTCTCGTGGGACGGCTAGTGTCTTGATATGGACAGGACAGGAATTGTCCATCTTTGCCCTTCCCGCCTCCCTCCTTTCAAACTTAGTGTGTTTTTAAGCTATGTTAACTCTGGCGATATATATATATACGTCGATATATATGCGTCGTTATATATACGTCGATATATATACGTCGATATATATACGGCGATATATATAAAGCGATATATATACGGCGATATATATACGGCGATATATATACGGCGATATATATACGGCGATATATATACGGCGATATAAATACGCGATATATATACGGAGATATATATACGGCAATATATATACGGGACCAATGATATATATACGGGAGCTGCTAAAGCCAAGCTAAGATTGATTTCTCGCGTAGTAACACCGAACGTTTAAAAACCTGGCTAAGATTGGTTTCTTGTAGAAACACCGAAAGTTTAAAAACCTGTCTAAGATTGGTTTCTTGTAGAAACACCGAAAGTTTAAAAACCTGTCTAAGATTGGTTTCTTGTAGAAACACCGAAAGTTTAAAAACCTGTCTAAGATTGGTTTCTTGTAGAAACACCGAAAGTTTAAGAACCTGTCTAAGATTGGTTTCTTGTAGAAATACCGAAAGTTTAAAAACCTGGCTAAGATTGGTTTCTTGTAGAAACACGCGACACTCATCCCCTCATCTATCATTGGATTTCAAATGGATTTTAAAAAAAGTCTAAAATGGATTAGAAGACGCAAACCTCCCTAGGAGATCAAATATTGTTCGTCTCTTGTGTCTCAGGCCGAAATTCGCTTCGGGAATATGGGACTAGGGGTGGGGTTAGTAAGCTACTGGGGCGTCCTGCGTGTGCTCTTAATCAGAAGCATCTCGGGGCGCCGGCGCTTTCAACAGTTGAAATGATTGTAAGGTCCCAGGAGGCCAGCAAAGAGCTCCGACTCTTGAATCCGAACAGGATAGTAGGGGCAGATAACTGGATTTTACTCGAGAAAATCATTAACAGAGTAGTCCGTCCTTAGGTTACGTTGGGTCGGTGAGGAGTCTCAACTCGGAGTCTTAGATCGATGATAGACAATATCGGAGTTTAGTTTCACTGGATAAAATACAATGGCTCTAAAAGGTAGTCAAGGGAAATAGACATTTTAGTTACAAAAACACGAGGAAGTTGTGTATGTAGCAACGTCATTTTATTTCTACTCAATCCATAGGCGTATAACTCTACACTTATTAAATCAGCAATAGAAAATATATCATGATATTTCACGGGTATTAACTTCAGGGTCTCTCCACCAACATACACAGAGTCAACGTATTTATTGTTATCTTATCTTATCTTATCTGTATCAGACGCTCCTTCTATACAGAAGATTATTGCGTCCTACGCTTATCTATGGTTTGTGTTTAGTCCTGCATTCTTATTAGAGTTTTAAATGTTGATAAAGTGTTGGTTTTCCTGGTTTCTTCAGGCAACCCATTCCACGCCCGAATTCCGGACGGGAAGAACGAAAGTTTGTATGTGTTTGTTCTTGCATACGGAATAAGAAATGTGTTTTTATCCTTATGTCTATCTGAGGGTTGTATTAAGTTATCTTTGAGTTGTATTTCTAAATTAGAGTTAATTGCTTTATGTATGATTACTACTTTACTCTTGGTTCTTCTATCCTCTAGTGTTTCAAGGTTTAATGATTTAACTAATGGTGTTATTCTAGTCAGTTTTGAATATTCTCCTGTATTGAATGTGTCAGCTCTTTTTTGTTATTCCAATTATGTTAACTGTAACCTACTTGAATTGGAATTATTGTGGACTAATAGTTGTAAATAGAGAAATTTGAGAATAAATTCATTAACCAATATAAATAAACTAAAAAAGTCCATATTCTTTAATTTTATATACAAAAAGATTGAAGTTATATTTATTTTATCGGAATTTTTTTTTCAAGAAATCTTTTGATATCAGCCTAAGAATACAGCTCAAAATATTTACACTTACTACATCGGAAAACAGAAACAACGTGATGTCTTTAGTTTCCGAGAAATTTGTCTTCCTTATCTTCCATGTTTCCAACGTTATTTTTTTGGTGGGTGTATTTGGGGGAAGGGA
Organism: Ampullaceana balthica; assembly: GCA_944989445.1. Taxonomy (NCBI): domain Eukaryota; kingdom Metazoa; phylum Mollusca; class Gastropoda; family Lymnaeidae; genus Ampullaceana; species Ampullaceana balthica. The sequence goes on from CALYLW010000047.1 coordinate 1,928,258, forward strand.
TGGGGGGGGGAGGGCATTAGCCGGTCAATGTGATATTATATTAGATATTTCGCGATTTGGCCGCTAGTTTCCACTTTGGCTGATTTAGGGCGTTGGCCGTAATATTTGGCCGCTAGGTCCCACTTTGGCTGATTTAGGGCGTTGGCCGTAATATTTGGCCGCTAGATCCCACTTTAGCTGATTTAGGGCGATGGCCGTAATATAATTTATACACAGTATTTTTTACTGGTGGGGCCGTCCATTCACAGTTAATATTTATTTTTGAAAGAACAAATTTCATTTGTTACAGCGACTGTAATATCTTCGGATCGAAATATACAGTACTTTCTAAATTTCCCATTCAATGGTGAACATCCTTTTACTCTCCCGTTAACCCATGTTGCCGGTGACGAAATCCGGTACACCCCTTAATGATTTCACATGGACATGTAGTGCACATGCTGTTCTGTGAGCTTAAAGAAGACGTATGACAACACGGCATTGATACTGTCAAATAGTTATAACAATGTCTCTACTGAGAAACAAGTTCATAGCCATACATTATGAATCTAGTACAATAAAACTAATCAATAAACGTTTGAGCAAAACGTTTCCATCCATCAATTAGAAAAAAATGTGTATTCGAAGAATCAAGAGAAATGAAGCTTAATGAGCAGGCAGAAACGTTTAAAATGTTACTGGGTTACGTTTTACAAAACTAATAGGTCCAGTATTGAAACAAAATCACGAATGTTTTAGGTTTCATGCAATTAATCTCTTAATATTACTCACAATTTACCAGTAAATGAAATAATTTCTGGAAAATATTCCAAACCTATGATAAACAGAAAACCAGAAAATAAAGACCTCCAAAGCCTTCGAGACAATAGAATCTAAGAACTGATGTAATGTAGCCAATTTCACCGGGAAACGGAAATGTAAATGTTAGACTAGAGAAAAAAATACAGGAAGTGGCTAACGGTTACGGGAGATATTAGCCACGGCTAACATCTTGTGGCTGCAATGTTATCAAACTCAAATGAATCTATTCTCAATCAACAGTGTAGCCTAGAGTGGCCTCGGGTGGCCTAGAGTGGCGAGGAGGCGCTTTGAGTGGCCTAGAGTAGTCAAAGGGGGCCTAGAGTGGCCAAGACGGGCCTTGAGTGGGCAAGAGTGGCCTAGAGTAGCCAAGAGGGGCCTAGAGTGTTCAAGAGGGGCCTAGAATGGGCAATAGTAGCGAAGCGTGAACTAGAGTGGCCAGGAGGGCTAAGAGGGGCCTAGAGTGGCAAAGAGTGGCCAGGAGGGGCTTAGAGTGGTCAAGTGTGGCATTCTAGACTCACACATTTTATAGTCCAATTGTTGACATTATCAGTGCCCAATCTTTAAATTACATAAAGGCCTACAGCTGATTTGAGCAATATCCAGAAAAATACCAACGTTCATTCACCAGAATACAAATCAGAATCGATACACGATATCAAGATGGATAGATTCATCTTCTTAAACCATTAACTCAGGCAGACTCTGCTGGGGCGGTCTATTCCCTGAGTGTAATATTTCACCCCATCGCGTGACTTCTACCCAAGTTTCCGGAGACTGTTCCTCTCCGAGTGTCAATGGTGTATTGACTTTCCACCCTGCTGGTCTTGATATTATTGGTAGATTTCTTGTCTTCCCATTTCTTTACTTGCACGTGTACTAGACATTGTGTGAATGTGAGTGAGTAAAATAATGTATTATTTGTGTGTGTTTAAATGTCTTTCTGAGCTGGTGTAATTTTTGTTGTACTTGTAACAAAACTCAAGACCGTTGTCTGTATTTTTTTCAATTTTAAAGATCGATGAATGCCTGTATTCAGTATCTACCAAACCATCACTCTATATTACTATTCAACCTACCAGTACATCAACATAGTTGTACAGATGATGGCTTCCTACCGTCACGTGTTTTATCATACTTTTATATCCCATTTCATTCCATATAAGAGAACAGACACACACACACAGGCACACACACACGCACATATATTTGATCAAACTTAAAATATAAATAAATCGTTAGGTTTGTTTAAAAAAACAACACCTCTTGTTAGAAATTTCGAAAACTTAAGTAGTCATCCGCTAGCTTCCTGTTCCTACGACTAAAACGCCTTAAGTAGGAATTTTGCGTCTTGGTTGTTGAGAGTGACGTCATTTAGATTTTAGATAATGGCGTTCCTCTACACGAGCTGCCTTTTGTTTACAAAGAATACAGAGGCGAAAATGAACAGTGGCTATTTTAAACTCTTGAATAACAGGTGCCACTCAACAAAATTAACAGAAATGTTAATACAGAGTAACCATGTTAAGACGTGGCAGTGGAATATCGACAATAAGAGACTGGAACAACGCTAAAACGTTATGGTGAAGCTACGCTAATAAGTGACAGTGACAATGCTAAAGCGTGTCAATGGAACAACAGTGGAACAGAGATAGAACCTGAGAGTGAAACAACGCTAAAGCATGACATTGGAAAACTTCTAAGACGTGACAGTGGAGTCACGTTAAAACTTGATTCAGACTAGATCATGACGGCTGAGTCTCGCTAATCGCGCAATAATTGTGCTCCAATTCATCGGATTGCGTAAAAAAATATTTTTTTAGAAAGAAATTTAAAAAAATTACAGCGTTGGAAGACAGTAGTCCAATAGAAACATGACTTTAACAAAAGTAGAAAGTATCTTATTTTTAAAATATAAACCATTTGAATTACCATTATACATAGAAAAAATGTGAAAGTCGATCTCTGAAAAATGCTGTCATTGGTACGCAAACATTGAACTCAATATTTTACCTGTTTAAATTACCGTATATACTCGTTCTATAGCCCGTTCGTTCATACGCCAACCCCCCCCCCACACACACACACACTTTTGGAAGGGAAAAGTATTAAACGTGTATAAACCGCTCGCAAGCCGACCACACAAAATAATAGGACAGCTTTAAAAAAAATGCTAAATATTTTTTTTTAACTACAAGCTAAATCGGCCATTATGATTGTTTACTTTGTTATGCCTATCTTTGTCTTTCTGCTCTTTGTTAAGCAAGAGTTACAGGTATTTAAAAAAAAATATATTAGGTAAACACTGACGAAAGCGCGTACATTAAAATCCGTGGTTGAAAACAAAAGTTGTAAACAAATTTATTAAAACGTTCACAAAAATCAATAAAATGATTAAATACGGTAAGCGCTGATTTTTAATAATATATTATAGCTTCTGATAGAGCAATCGCATCTTGTAGAATGTAGAAAAGGACATTGATAATCTGCAATAACAACACCGATATTCAATATCCATGCAGAAATCACCTATGACCCACTCATAAGCTGACACCCCCCCCCCTTTTTCCCCCTAGATTTTGTCCAATGAAGGTTGGCTTGCGAACGAGTATATACGGTAACTTAGCTATTTAGAATTTGAGAGATGTTGTTGGACAGAAGGAGAAGCGGAAGCAATAGTTTTCTAATGTGTAATAAATCTTGATTACAACATTAAATATTCATTAAATTGGAATATTTCTTTTGCAGACTACGCGTATTTTGCCTAAGACATTTCACTTATTCGACTATTTTTTAGTCGACAGGTTGTTAAATTAAAAGCTCACTTTGTCTCTGTCTGTCTGTCCCATAACCTCTTTTCGAGGTCGTAGGAGGTTCTAATGTTTCCATTTGAACATTCTCGGGCTTAGTGGACCTTTGCGGCGCCCATCCCTCTTCAGATCAGCGGAGGGCTTTCTTAGCGTTAGTCATTCATCAACATTTTTATGGTGGCTTTAACGTGGGCTCGATCCCACGCCCCTCAGCTTGTGAGGCGAGCGCACTATTGACTTCGCTACCCAGCCGCCACTTTGTCTCTAGCAGTGCTTATAACATTTTCTAGTATGGCGGACTGGCAGGACTTTTTCCATTGCACCAGGGATCGGTGCACTATTTTGCCTATTCTGACACGGTAAAGAAATGTAATTTATTTTATTTTATTTGCTTCATCTTATGTGCTTATTGCCGAAAAAGTTGACATATTCTTTATGGTTAGTATTAATGGATGAAAATGTGATGATTATAATTATATTTTTTGTTCATTTCTTGATAACTTCTGAGGACCGGCGGCGGATAGCCCACGGACCGGCACCGGTCCGCGGACCACCACTTTGAGAAGCAATTCTCTAGCAAAGAGTTTATAGTTGTAATCTCTGGATTTTTTGTCCAATTTTTTTTTCTTAATAGTCTGGAAACTTTCTATGCTCTACATTAGGAGTAAGTTGATCACATTGTCACAGGGAACCAATTAATAGGCAACCAGAAAAGTAAGGAACAAAAATTGTGAAGAAGTTAATGTAGGCTAAAACAACAGAGAGTCAAATAATGGGAAGTTCATGACTATAAGGCTCCTAACAGAGATACAGAAACATTGATATATAATAAATTATTTACCTAATGGTACTACATTAGATATTTTAGGGATTCTGATAGTTAAAATTTAGTTAATTAAAAGTACTGCAACTATTGTAGTTGTGTTCTTTTTATATTCTATAATTATGTTAGCATTTTTAAAAGGCGTCTGTCTTCTCCTAGCTATGGAGATTTTGCAGACTTTAGCAAATACTCCTGTGGTAGGCTTGGGTCCTAAAAGGTGCGATTTAAATGGCCTAAACGTCTTTAAAAATGTTTGATTCGGTCCTTTAAGGTGACATTTTAATAGTTTAAACTTCTCAACTAATTGACATCGTCGGTAAGCGATTTTCTAAAATCACACTGAAATGTGCGTCCTTCCAACAAACTATGGAATAATAGAGCCCATATGGTCGCAAATACGATATCAAGCGTTAATATCCCACAAGGGAACTCAAATTCCCTGGGCTGGCGTCCTGTTTAAGGTCAATCACCGACCACATCAGATTTGGATGTCATGCTGGTCTGGATACGGGTCCAGGTATAAGAGATTAAAGCCGTGGATATGGGTAAGATTTATTTATCGATAACTTGCAATGTACCCCACACCAATGGAATATTTTAAACTCCATTTATAGTTTGAAATATTACGTTCCTAAAAAATAAATTTTCGCACTCAAATCCCGTCTGTTTGTACACAATATTAAAATGGGACAAAAACAATTTGTGCAAATAAAACCACAAACGCTAAGTTTCCCAAATAGATGATATACAGGTTAAACGTTTCGGCAAGAGTCGTAAAATGTATTATTTTTTATTTGTACGGATAAAGGTTGTATCTAACTTTGTCTATTTGTACCGATGATGGTTGTGCTTTACTTGGTCAACTTTAAGTTTTAAGCCTATCGCAGTCCATCTCTATATAATACTAGGGGTTGTAGGGCGCCTATGGTGCCCACTGGGGCTGAAGGGCGCCTATTGCACCCACTTTTTTGTCAAAACCCCAAGTAACATATCCTTGTTTGATAAATACGAAATATTAAACTTCCTGAAATGTACACAAAGTATTTTATAATTATAAATCCTTAAATCCTATTTTTACATGGTTCCCTTTTCCAAAATTAAAATATCAGCTAAAAAAGTGACGTCATATAATATTTTTTACAGTGCGTCTTTAATTTATAATTATTTGCACACCTTTTGATGCACACTTTATATTAAATATAAGATCCAACACTGACGTCATAGCGTTCCACATCCAGTGAGCCAGTGAGTCAATATATATATAATGGCATTCTTACTTTAAAAGTTTTGGTTTAAAAAACATACAACAACCTTTCTTCCAGAGTGTACACGAGCTTTCAAGATCCATCGCCATCATCACCAACACCACCACACAACACATCCATTGATTTTTCCATAGTTAAAGAGTATTATAAAGGCGTGTAGAACCATTGCGCTAATGCTGAATTATTGGGTATAAAACTGGTTTATCTAATGAGACGCCCACTCCTGCATGTCTTTATTGAATGTAAATCACAAATTCTCGTTGAGATAAATGCAAAACTCTTGTAAAGACTTGGTATGGTCATGACGCTGAGATATTTCAACACAGACAGGACACCGGCCGGTTGCCCCGTGAGTTAACAGTCTACCCCAATATCAATCAATATCATTCACAATTGAACTACCCTTGACTATCCTTTGCTTGCGATCATCTATTTTCACAAACATCTAGTGAAACATATATATAATCTGATATGAAAAAAAATCAGTAGATACTACACCATAAGATAGATAATTTTGATAAGAAGACGCCATATTATTTATTAGCTTTGTAGTGTTTAGTTTGAAAGAGTAGTGTTAAGATTTTTATGAAAATCCACCTGCCCTCACTGTGATATAGTGATTGTAATGTTTGCGAACTAAATGGTTGAAACTTTGACTTAAAAAAAAACCTTCCTTAAAATGGCCAATAACGTAAGAGCCACGCGCACTCTCAAATCCCTACGTGGGTCGGTTTCTCAATTCAGTTTCTCAGTTTGACGTCACATCACGTGATGATGACGTCAGCTCGCAAGGTCAATCTAAAAAAACCCGCCAGAAACCTCAACATGCCAATCTATTGGTGCACTCAGAGTCACTCGTAGTCAATCTTTTTGACCACCAGACGAGCCGTTAGCGAGTTCCTTTTAAACTTGCTTAAACCATTAGTCAATCAAATCAACAGAATGGTAGAGAGTAAAAAAAATAAAATCAATGATAGAGTTATAACCGAGAAACATGCAGGGGAGGCATATAAGAGAATATTTAATTATTTTGGGGCATTTCTTAGTAGAATAACCGGGCACATGTTTCAGTTAATTAAATCACAACTTGATAGCAATCGAACCGTGAATAAGCTGTTTACTAACTTTGTTGCAGACATGCTGATTACAGATTGGAGTTATGACGAAGAAGACATTCAAAGCTGCATGTCGGTTTGAACAGTGAGCAAAAAGGAAGTTTGTAGATCGTTGAAAGTGTTGCCACTCTCAGTGTTAAAATAACATTTTTTCTCTCTCTCTTGAAATGGCAAATTATTGAAATCATTTTATATCTTGAACGATTCTGTGAAATGTTCCCAAAATTGATTTATAACTGTGAGACTACCAGGAAGATGTAACTTAGACAAAGAAGCGAGGCACGAAAAGTTCATCAAAATCAGACCCTGAAAATCTAATTTTAACGAAAAATAAAGACTCCTGCAATTAGCACACATAAAAACACACAAACAATTAGCAACAAAAAAAATAATAAAATAGAAAAAATACAATTAACAAGCATGAAATTAAACACATTAAAAAGCAAATACTTATGAAATTCAATTGAATAATATTAATAAAAATTAGATGTTTAATTATACCGAGCTAGACGAGATGGGATAATTTATTACCATACTAATGTCTGTCCATACTAATATTACCTGTCTCCCCTAACACGTCTCACGTTGGTCATTATATAATATTAAAAATAATAATAATACATTCAACAGCAAGACCGTCCCGGGAATCAAACTCGTCTCCCTCATGTCGGTTGCCCAACACTCTACCCAACGGTGGTCAAACCGCAACTCACAAGCTGCATGGGTCACTTTTGATGTCACATTGCGAATAGCAAACATTTATGGAATTAAAACTCTGTTTGAAATATAACATTTTAAAAATAAATTAAAGTTTATAAACATCTCGACGGAAACAACAGCTTGAAAATAATTTGGGCTTGATTTAAATTATTTAAATTTTAAAGGTTAAAGGGATCGATTGGTTTCTTATTGGTTGGTGATGTAAACTGGTAAAATTTTAGATAAGGTAAAATTCCACATTTCGAAATATTGACCATTTTTGTTAGTCCCACTAAAGTTAGTATTTTTTTATTGTAAAAATGAAATCAATATGGCAACAAGTAGCAGGAAACGAAAATATAAAGGAAAAAAAAGTTCATAATAAAATGAATTTCATTATTGACGTAATCAAAGATGGTTTCAGCTTTCTATGAACATTCTAATGGAACCTTCTGTTGCTGAAATGCAGATGTTACAGTTACAGGAAGTTTACACAAGTCCCCATCTATGATTGTTTTGTTGAAACTCATTACAGAGATAATATATCCTCAACTTAAGAAAGCTAGTTGATAACTTATGCCAGTTTTCTTAATAACTTACTGCTGTGCATCTTTGTACTTCACCAGGAAGTTCATAAAATGAAAACATTGAACCGCAACTAGTAACCATCACCTGACAGACCTTCTTCGCCTTACAACTACTAGCTACCAATCAGATTAAAAGAAAATTGCCTGTTCAAAGGCACTTCAGCAGAATCATAAAAATTCACTTTTACTATTCTTATGAGTCTATACGCATTGTATTTGTATTTGTTGATTTTACATAGTTAAATATTTATTGTATAACTGTTAAAACAATGGAAATATTTAAAATATGAAGTTAAGATAAAAAATTATTAAAAATAAAATAAATCGTACAATTTTTTAAATGTTTAAAATGGGTTTCAGTTACCATAGATCTGGCCACCCCTGCTCAACACCAACGTTACATTACTTCATTTTTTCTGAATTAAACTCTTTCAAAAATCCTTTATATTAACTAGTGGTGTCTGAGGCCTTGATTGTTTTCCGAAAAAGTTTTGGATCGATTTTTGACCCACTTCCTCGTAAGCTAGCGAGCTGAAATTTTGCAGGCAGACTCGTGCCGATGATAAAATGATGTATAAAATTTTCAGATCGATCGCATGTACGGTAATTAAATTAATTAATTTTTAGATTTTCTTTATTTATCTCTATGTAACACGTTATTTTTTGTGCTAGAGTGTCGCGGTGCGTATTATATTTAACAACCTTTCCTGTCGCGCAATAAGGTGCGTATTATATTGAACATTTCCTGTCTCGCTATTCGGTGCGTATTATATTGACAACACTTTTTAAAAAATATATTCCCGATCGGTGCGCATTATATTGAACAACATTTCCTGTCTCGCAATTAGGTTCGTATTATATTGACAATACTTTAAAAAAAATATATTCTCGATCGGTGCGCATTATATTAAACATGTTATACGAGACAGAACTAAAATTTTGGATTTTTGGATTGTCGTGCGCTGAGTATCTATATATATAATTCTCTTCGTGGTGGGACCCTGCGAGACAAGCTGCAAGTATGTTCAACAGATACTAATTTTAGAAAGCAGCGCACCAAATTACTGCACCAAATGCATCAAAAGGTGTGCAAATTAAATATGCGCTGTAAAAAAAATTATATGACGTCATTGTTTTCGCTGATATTTTAATTTTGTAAAAAGGGAACAATGTAAAAAGAGGATTTGATAATGGTTAATTATAACATAAAAAAACAAAGGGGGCGCCATAGGCGCCCTACAACCCCTATTATAAAATACTTTGTGTGCATTTCAGAAAGTTTAATATTTCGTATTGATCAAACAAGGACAAGTTAGTTGGGCTTTTGAAAAAGCTCGGTGCCGTAGGCGCCCTAAAAAAGTGCATTAAAGGGGTATAAGAACTCTCCATGAGCAAGTCTGCGGCGTATGCTACGCCGCGAGGCGTCTAGTTATGATGAACATTCTTTTAGTTATGTCTGATATATAAAGGATTTATAGTAAAAAACTTGGGTTTTTTTCGTTGTTTTTTTTAAATTAATGATGCACCTCCTTCTGCAACACATTAAAAAATAGCAACTTTTATCCGATAAGAAAAATAAAAAAAATGAAGTGTTTGTTATTGTCATGGAGGCTGATTGTTAAAGGGTTCGGTAAAGACATCATGGAGGCTAAGTTGTTTCTGCTACTTTGGAAATAATGAGTTCTTCTTATTATATATTATGTCATTATTTTTTGTAAATGATTTGTTCAAGTTTCAGTAAAAGGGGCGTATTCTGTGACTGATTCCTTATTTGAATTGAAGAGGTGTTGCGAATGTTAATCAGGGAAGGGGCGAACAATGAAAAGAAATGGATGGGAATACATGGGACATATCATTAGTAACAAATGTTACATCATCAGAATTATCAAGTTTGTCAATTTCAAGACAACAAACTACCACAAGTTATACATTCGAATAAAGAAATTAAAAAGTAAATAATGTGCATGATAATTATTATTGACTCTAACAGCTTTACATTCATCTTTGCAGTCTTTGGGACAATATTATTGCAACTGATTTGATACAGTTATCTATATCTATATATATAAAAATCAAATTATGTCTGTGAGTGTGTGTGTGTGTGTGTGTGTGTGTGTGTGTGTGTGTGTGTGTGTGTGCATGTCCTTTGTAGCTGACTAAACTATTCATCCGATCGTCATAAAATTTTCTAAAATTTAACACTCATGGGGCACCGGGGGCCCAAAATGTCATTTGTTGCTTATATGAGCTATATAAAAATTAGTTTAAGCGCTAGCTACTGTGTAAATTGTTGGATCTTAACCAAACTTTGTATATGACAACTTGATAGCCAACATTAAAATACTATAGGGCACTGAACTGCAAATAGTCATTCCTTTGGGGCTGGGGGCCCAAAATTCATATTTCGTAAACGTTTAAGATTTTATTCACCATTCAGTCATTAACAATCTTGACAAATAATGACACATGTATCCATTATTATACACATTGAAATGAACAAGTGTTTTGAACTTTATATCTTGCACTGAATGGGCCCCGGGGCCCTTAATGTCGTTTAAAAATATCTTATATGAGTTATATACAAATTAGTTTCTACGTTGGCTACTTAGTAAATGAATAGATCTTCACCAAACTTTGCATACGAAAACTTGGTAGCCTATATTAAAATACTATAGACACTGAACTTCTAATGCCAATATCTTCGGGGCCAAGGGCCCCAAATGTATTTTTTCGTTTATGTTTAAGATATTTTTCCTATTTACTTTTTAAAGATCTTGAGAAATATAGCCACAATAAAAATGAACTAAAATGAACAGGTTTTTGAAATTGACCTCTTGCACTGGATGGGCCGGGGCCCCCTTAATGCTATTTCCCCCTATTTTAGGTATATAAAAAGTAGTTTAAGCGTTAGATAATGAGAAAATAACTGGATTTTGACCAAACTTAGAATATAAAAACTTAAGAGGCTATATTACTATAGGGCACTGAACTCCTAATGTCCATTCCCTCGGAGCTGGCGGCCCCAAAGCCTTTTTATTGAACTTTAATCATTGTATTCCCTATTCAATTTTACATGATATTGAGGAATATAGCTTGAGTACAATGGCAATAAAAAACTATATTATCACTCATTTTGGGGCCGGACCTTTAATTTCGTTTCTTCTTGTGTACGCTATTTAATTATTAATTTATTTATCCGTTTGCTATGAAACTTGGAATTTTTTTTCACAAAATAGGCTACTTTTTTCAAAATTTAACACTCATGGGGCGCCGGGGGCCAATAATGAGAATTTTTTCTTATATGAGCTATATAAAAATTAGTTTAAGGCTTAGCTGCTTGGAAAATGAATGGATCTTGACCAAACTTGATACTTAACAACTTGATAGCCTATATTAAAATACTATAGGGCACTAATTTCCTAATGTCCATTTATTCGGGGCTGGGGGCCCAAAATGTCTTTTTTCATAAACGTTTAATATTTTATTCCCAATTCAATTATTAAAGATCTTCAGAAAGATAGATAAATATATCCACTATAAAATTGATTGAAATAAATAGGTCTTTTGAACTTGATATCTTGCACTAATTGGGCCCTGGGGCCCTTAATGTCGTTTTTTGCTTATATGAGCTATATACAATTAGTTTATGCGTTAGCTACTGAGTATATGATTGGATCTTAACCAAAATTTGTATATAAAAACTTGGTAGCCCATACTAAAATAACAAATGGCACTGCACTTCTAATGTCCAATTGTTCAGGGCCGGGGGCCCCAAATTATTTTTTTGTATACTCTAAGATATTATTTCCCACTCAGATTTTAACGATCTTGAGAAATATATCCATGAATTTAAATGAAGAGGTTTTCAAAATGTACATCTTGAACCAAATGGGCCGGGGGAACCCTTAACGTATTTTTTCATTATATTAGCTATATAAAAATTAGTTTAAGTGTTAGATAATGAGAAAATAACTGGATTTTGACCAAACTCGGTATATAAAAGCTTAAGAGCCTAAATTAAATTACTGTAGTGCACTGAACTGCTAATTTCCATTTCGTCGGGACTGGGGGCCCTAGATGTGTTTTTTCTAACTTTTAATATTGTATTACCCATTCAATTTTATTGAATAAATATAGATAAATACATATACATCATTCTTATGAAATTGATTGAAATGAACAGATTTTTAACTTCATATGTTAAACTGATAGGCCCGGTGACCCTTAATGTAATTCCTTTTTTTATCTATATGTATTCCTTTTTACTGAGATCGTTGAAACGCACGACTGGTCTGCTAGTCAAACATGCAATATGACTTACATAAAGCAGCTAACCAATGTAAACATAAAAGAGTGATAAAAACTCGAATTAGTGTTTAAAATTTAAACGAAATTTCCAATAAGGAATTACCGACTTTTTTTTATTCAAGGGAAATCATTCTAGATTACTTTAATAGTCATTTCAAATCAATAATTCTGAAAGTAAACAAAACAATTGCTATCTACAAATTGCTGCTAAAATTAAGGGAGTCGAACGAAAATGAGATTTTTCACAAACTAAATTTCCAACATTGTTCTAAATATTATTAGCTATCGTTGGCGTTTGCTTCAACCCGATAGCTATTATGGTTGGCGAGAAATTGACAAAATACTCATATATTTGTTCTTTCTTTTTTTTTCGAGTTTCCAGGAAATCCAGTAAACCTTTTCGGGAATATTTCTTGGCCCATGTACATCCTTGTGACCTCCGTAACATATTTGCAAAGGACACGAACCCTCTATCTGGTATGGTTCAGGAGTAGTTGCTTGTGCAAGCTCGAACAGACAGGACAGACATTTCAAATATATAAACGCAATATATCCCTTAATTGCGTTAAAAACTACACCGATATCGAAGAAAACAAACGAAAAAAAACAACAAACAACAACTTAACACAAAGACAAAATACATAAAAATCAACTATGCAGTTTAAATACCTTATTCTCCAAACAAGAGATAGTAAATCCCAGACTAAGCTAAGCCAAGCAGTGGGATTTCTTTTATTATTTACTCTCTCACAACAAAACAAAAGCTTAAACCAACGAGTTTAATTGTCTCGTTTGCAAGACGTGAAGTCAAACATTTTGTTTCTATATACCGGAAATAGAAAAGCAATTAAGTTCTAGCTTTTGCCATTTTGGTTGCTCACGCAAACCGGAAGTTTGTGATATAGCTACACACGTCACAAAGGCTACAGCTCATGTAGCCTTCCGCTATCATTCGAATAACTTGATACCTTATCACAGACAAACGCCACAAGGGTGTCTATGATAAGTTAACAAGTTATTCGAATGATAGTGATAAGCTTACACAAACCATGGATACGTGTAGGACGCAATAATCTTCTGTATAGAAGGAGCGTCTGTAACAGATGAGATGCATTAGTTGTAGCCTTTGTGACGTGTGTCTATGATATGTTATCAAGATATTCGAATGATGTTGATAATCTTTATTATATGCATTTATCACGTTTGTCAACTATACATGACAGGTTGTCGTCCAGATCCTTAATGATAGATTAGACACACATCCAAACAGAAGACATGCCAATAATAAATCCAACTTAAGGACCTTGGTTCTGGAGATGATACACTAACTGGATCATCTCACGGGATGACGTTTTGGAGCCACAGGCTTGTCCCTGTGACAGGTAAGATTGAGATGGTCAGGAATTCTGTTAACAGGTTACGTCTGGGTAACTTTGAGCTATGGCCAATAGTGTAACAATAGTGTAACAATAGTGCAACAATAGTGCAACAATAGTGTAACAATAGTTTAATAATAGTGTAACAATAGTGTAACAATGGTGTAACAATGGTGTAACAATAGTGTAACGATAGTGCAACAATGGTGTCACAATGGTGTCACAATAGTGTCACAATTGTGTAACAATAGTGTAACAATAGTGTAACAATAGTGTAACAATAGTGTAACAATGGTGTCACAATGGTGTCACAATTGTGTAACAATATGTGTAACGATAGTGTAACGATAGTGTAACGATAGTGTAACGATAGTGTAACGATAGTGTAACGATAGTGTAACGATAGTGTAACAATAGTGTAACAATAGTGTAACGATAGTGTAACAATAGTGTAACAATAGTGTAACAATAGTGTAACAATAGTGTAACAATAGTGTAACAATAGTGTAACAATAGTGTAACAATAGTGTAACGATAGTGTAACAATAGTGTAACAATAGTGTAACAATAGTGTAACAATAGTGTAACCAGGCCTGTTCGCTAGAATGAACGACGTTTAAATAAAGGCACACAATGCAATAATGATGTTCAAATTAATTTGATTATAAAATAAATGTATATTAATTTAACGGCATGATATTTTGAAATCCTAATGCATAAACCTCACAGAACATTGTTAGTTGGAAGTGGATGCCAATACGGAGGTAGAGACATACGTAAGCGCCAATAGATAGGAAACTAACTCAGCGACAGTTAAGGTAAATCCAACAGCCCTCTAAACTAGGTGATTATTTCGATGTTTCCTTGCCCTTAGACATGAACCGGGAGAGTGTGTATACGCTCAAGGGAACAATCCATTCTGTTTACAAAAATTCCAAACTCCTGTGATTTCCTACAGCGAGGTCTTCACAACAATATTGTGTGTGAGTGGCACTAAAAAAATTAAATTCCATCCTTATCCTCTTTGTTGTCTAGTCAACTGAGTTTCGCACATCTCTTCTCTGATTCATCCGTTCCAGCCCCCTTAGTCCTTCTCTCACCTTTAATATGCCCTGCACTAATCATATCTACGTCCAAAATTATCGGTGCTAGTGTATCAAAATACCATGATACGTTTAAAAATGTAGATTGAAAATACTGGGATGGGAGGATTCACAAGCGTCAATATTGGTATCAGCATAAATGTATCGTATGAAAGTATCGTTATAAAAGTATCGTTATAAAAGTATCGTAACGAAATGCGTGACCCCGAACCAGGTTGATCTATTCCAATTTTAATTTGAGTTTTGGTTCAGATCGATGTAGTGATGTCCAAGACCAGAACACCGAGAAACGCATGGTCGATGAAAAGTTCATTAAAAGAATTTGCTGAAAGTTTTATTGAGGGCGAAAAAAGCAAACAGATGGGGAAATTAAAATTTAAATAGTTGAAACTGAATTTTAGATGGAGGTCTCTAGTTGGATCTTGGGTTAAATTGTGTGAGAAATGTACTGTCAACTTTCTGAGTTGATGTGTTGTACATGGTGAGTTGATGTGTTGATCATGGTAAGTTGATGTGTTGTAGATGGTGAGTTGATGTGTTGTACATGATGAGTTAATGTGTTGTACATGGTGAGTTAATGTGTTGTACATGGTGAGTTGATGTGTTGTACATGATGAGTTGATGTGTTGTACATGATGAGTTGATGTGCTGCACACGTTAGTTTATGCGCCTTACATGTTGAGATGATGTGCTCTAAAAATAGTGTTGTTTCTCTATTCCTTTGTATAAGTCGGTATGATTAATGTGCTGTCAGTCTGTTGTTGAGAGATAATTTTCCAAACTTTGGCATAGAGATAGCCACGCGTGTATTGATGTTCTCATAGAGGTAGTCACGCGTGTATTGGTGTTCTCATAGAGGTAGCCACGCTTGTATTGATGTTCTCATAGAGGTAGCCACGCGTGTATTGATGTTCTTATAGAGGTAGCCACGCGTGTATTGATGTTCTCATTGAGGTAGCCACGCGTGTTTTGATGTTCTCATAGAGGTAGCCATGCGTGTATTGATGTTCTTATAGAGGTAGCCACGCGTGTTTTGATGTTCTCATTTCTGCACTCAACAAAGCCTTATGGCTTATATTTAATTACAACATTAGAGAGAATCTGATATACAAGTGTGAGTGGTAAGGAACGGTAGCGGCTTTGAAAGCTGTCATTTCAAGGGACTCAACTCTTCTCACAATCGCCTAGTTAGGAGGTGATCAACACCACCGCGGTATCCATGACAACAGGATGGTGTCGTATTGTTGTCTTTGGTGGTGGCGTGCTTGTCGGCCGGATTCAAGTGTTTGGCTGGTAACAAAATCTGCCAGCCCGGCTGATGGAGGAAGAAACTAGTTGGTACATGCTGGGATTAGCGAGGGATTGAGTCGTGGGGCTCCAGGGTGGGCCTTTGGTAACAAAAATAAACGATTCATTACACGGGCAGCCTCGATTTGACATGTGGCTATTTAGAGAACACGCTGTTTTTGTAGTGTTATTTTAAACAAACGCAGTTATAGTGATATAATGCTTAGCTTCGTTTTTCTTATAAATTTCAGATTAGATGAACAATAAATCTGAACATAACTCTCTGTTATAAAGATTTTGTTTCATTAAAAAAAATAATAGATCTTCTTTTGAAAAGTTTAAACAAATTTTTTAAAAAATATTTTATCTTAAAATTGTGATAAAGTAGATGCTTGACTAATTGAGTAAACTTGTTACAATGTCAATAACAGGAGTCCAACTATTCTCACATGAAAGTCATTTCCCCAAAACTCACGTGCCTAACGTGCTAATACAGATGAAACAGAGAGAACACCAAAAAGAGAGAGATGATCCATCTACGAAAAAAAAATCAACTGAGCGAAAAGTCCAGTGCTATAAACACAATGATTATTCTTGACAAACAATCGAGGTGCCAAGAAGAGAGACTCAAAGACAGAGCTTAAATCTCATTGGCTCGTTCAAAAATAGCTTTTGAGATTTTTTTTTAAAGATCCAAAAGTAAATAGAAGAACCAAGAGTAAAGTAGTAATTTTACATAAAGCCATTAATTCTGATTTGGAAATAAAACACAAAGATAACTTTATACAACCCCCGGAAAGACATAAGGATAAAAACACCTTTCGTATTCCGTATATATGCAAGAAAAAACACATACACATTCTCGTTCTTTCCGCCCGGAATTCGGGCGTGGTATGGGTTGCCTGAAGAAACTAGGAAAATCAAAACTTAATAAACATTTAAAAAGCTAATAGGAATGCAGGACTAGACACAAACCATAGATAAGCGTAGGACGCAATAATATTCTGTAAGAAGGAGCGTCTGTAACAGATAAGAAATGATACTTAACAAGCCTGATGCAGTCCCAGCGTATTTGGCACTGCATCAGGCTTGTTAAGTGAATGAGTCCTGTCGTGACAAATATTTCGGTGTCTGCCATTTAGAAGTTTGCTCAGGCTTTTGGTGTGAAAGTGATTCAACAATGACATCGTCGTAGTTGCGTGAAGTTTTGGAATGAGATTGGCATCAAGCTAAGTCAAATGACTAGTTAAACAGCATTATATCGAATTGATCTGTTTTAGGGAGTCTTATAGCTGAACTAAGTTTGCAGGAAATTCATGGAAAAGATTTCGGTCTAAAAATGAAAAGAAAATTAATATTTAAGGCATGTTGAATGTTATATTTTATAAACTATAATTTCAGTAATCAATGATAATTATAATAAACTAGAAAAATACCCGCAGTTTGTAGCGGGAGTGTGCTGACCCTTTATCCAAGTATTAGTTGCTGGTTATTACAATTTTTATTTGCCAAGTTAAATTTCAGATTCATCTATTTAGTTAAAATCTTATGAGAAACAGAGATATGCCATTTTACCGCGTGAGTTGTTTTCACTTAATGCAGTGCCTTTTAACATAACCTTACTATTTAAAAAATATGATTTATTAAATAATGATTCTTGCCGACCATGATAACTAAATTTACAGTTTCATTCCCACTTGTACAAAATTAACATAACTTATAGGTTTTCCGAAAGAGCTCTACCACCCTCGTCACTCAAAAATTTAATATATAATTACGAAACTGCATCGTATCACAATTGTAAGTTATATAATATTTGTAACCACGTCTATGAGATAAAGAACATGTGGCACTATCCCTTTAAAAGGCAAAAGCTAAGTGACTTATAGCGCAAATAAACAAAATTATAAATGTACTTTCTAAAATACTTTTTAAAAAAAACCGGTCGTATTAAAATGATATCAAAAAAATGTGCACACCATATTTAAACAATATAGAAAGCTGGCCGCATCAAATTAGGTCTTGTTATAAAGTAAATGTATTGGACCAAAATAACTCCTCCTTTTGACGTATTCACAATTGCTTTAACAGGGAAATAATATTTAACATTTTTATGTCTCTATATTTTACGATTTATAATTACGGTTTATAAGCAATGTGTATAATTTAAAAAAGGAATCTTTTTTTTGTTCCCTATTTCGGATAAGGCATCATATTTTGTAAATTATATTCAATGCACACACACATACACCAGATTTTATATCTCAAAAATAAAATAAAAATGAAAAAAAAAGATTTAACCGTCTGTTAATAAGCGCATCTTAAAAATGATTAAAAGGCAATTTTAGAAATGGCCTATGCTATTCTGAATACAAAGGACGGAACATAAAAACATATTCAATTCGCAATTTATATTACTTAAGAGTTTTCAGGATCAATTCATTAAATTTAGTCAACTTTTTTTAATACGTTCGGTAGCGAAAGTTTATAATGTATAGTGTATATAAAGCTTAAGTAAACTGTTTTAAAGTGTAAGTTTATTTGACATAGGCCTTCACTTTCAACATAAAACAAACTCGCTACATCTATGGTTTCTAATTAAATGTCGAGTTATGAATTAAATTTTTAAAAATCCCAATTTTATTCATTGCATGAAAAATATTAATACAATGCATCGTGAAAATAATTGAAATAAAATAATTTAAACGCATATGTAATATATAAAGGTCATATTAATAGGACACAGCTAAATTTAAGATGCGTACACGAAAATGTGCGCACAGTAATCAGGCGATAAAATATTTTAGAACGCGCACTGCTAAAAATGAAGCCATGAAAAAAATACTGACACAATTATTACATAAATAGGTTTTTTTATTAAATGTCGAGTTATGGAACAGAAAATAATTAAAACAAATTCGCAATTAAATTTAAACGTGTAAACAATTAAATCTAATGCATCGTGTAGCAGTTGTAATTAAATATGTTTACGTGTCTATCTAATATATAGAAAGTAACAGTAAAGAAAATGACAATTCTTTGTACTACACAGCTCAAATTATGAAGCGTACACGAAAATGTGCGCACCGTAATTAGACATTATAATATTTTTTGAATGCGCACCGCTGAAAATAAAGTATTG
This sequence comes from Ampullaceana balthica, assembly GCA_944989445.1. Lineage (NCBI taxonomy): Eukaryota > Metazoa > Mollusca > Gastropoda > Lymnaeidae > Ampullaceana > Ampullaceana balthica. The sequence continues at coordinate 1,947,571 of CALYLW010000047.1, forward strand.
GGGAAAAAAACGTCACCAAAAGTAACTCGCTTTGAACGGCATTTGAACGTCCGCGTAAATTTGTTCAATACAGAAATGAGGTTAAATTTTTTATTCTTTGTCTCTGCATTTTCTGATTATTTAATTTAAGGCATTCGGGCAAAAGGGACCATTACAAAAACTAACTTAAAACCACCTTCAGGGTAAAAGGAACTGTCCTGCCAAATTTGGTCCCCGTCCGTCATTTGGTTTTTCCGTGGCTGTCTAACAGAAAGTCGAAAACTGAAACATACAAACATACAAACATACAAACACCAACTGAGCTTAATATATTAGATTAATTCAGTTTTATTGTCACTTTTACATTGCCTAGCTATAACAGTCCAGCTATTGGCGCCCTATTACTATAGCTCAGGCATCAAAGTTCAGCTACTAATGTCCAGTTACAATAGTCCATTGAAATATCTAGCTCCCAAAGTACAGACTATCGAATCCCAGGTAACTCAGTTCAGTTACTTGTCCAGCAATCAGAGCCAGATTTAAGCTACACAAATTCATTTACAATGGTACAGCCACCAAATCCAAAGTTCAGCATTCGCAGGCCAACTACCAATGTCCTTTTACCACAGTCCGTCTACCAAAGTCTAATTACCTAAATACATTTACCATAATCATGCATAACGCCCCATATGCCCCTTCTTATTATCATATTTTAACTCTCGGGTAAACCAGGGTTGAGCTGTTTAATGTCATCCACCAAAATAGCAGACGTGAAGATTTAGCAAAGATCCAGCAGATTTCATTAGTTGGGATATCAACTGGATCTTTTTTTTAAAAATTAGGTTCTATTGTTATGCCAGACGATAGTCTGTATGGACCACGGATGTCTGACCGCGAGCCAGTCAGTGATATGTACTTCATCAGGGGTATGGTGCTGCAACGCTACCATAGAAACCAAGTGTAAAATAGTTTATAGTATACTGCAAAAATGTACCTATTAAAAGTATTATTTTTAATATTTCCTTGTATCATTCATTTGATCAAAACCACTGTCTATAACTTATCTATACTGATATTAATTTAAACGTATTCTTGTTCTCTTGTGACTGGAGCTTAAGCTCCGTTGCTTATGTTATTTGGGGAACTGACTCCGGAAATCTCTTTGGATTTATTTAAAAAGCTCCTGGATTCAGTCAACGTTTCACTCATGTCTCGTTTGTTGCAATAGATCAGTAAGTGATAATGCTGATAAAACTACACGGTGATTGCATTTTTGGCCTCTTCTCTTTTTTAATCCTCGGATGTTGGATGTAAAACGTGTTGAAACCCTATTCTCGGCAAGAGTCTACCATCAGATGTAGTGGAGGAGATTAAACGTCTACCCACAACAACTGACTACATAATTGCAATAAACAAAACTACATTTCTCATTATTATAATGTTTACTTAAGGCAAGTAAATCTTCTAATATACGGCCGAAGCTTTCGACATTTTTTTTTGTCAACAGTCAAAACGCATTTGGCATTGCATTTTTAAAGAAATATATGTCTGTCAATAACTTTAAACAATCTATCAATCTATCAGAGATATCTTTCTATTTGCTCGCAGTACCAGCCAACTTATATCAGAAGTAAAGAGTAACGTTTGTTAGATTGGATAGATTTTGTATTACTCTCAGTTTTATATTTGTTCAACTAAAGTCAACTTGTTTCCGTGACCCGTCAAAACGTGGGGCGGGCGCTTATGAGGTTTAACATATGCGGTTCACTCACTCTCTCACTTATAGATCTCTCTTTTGCCTTCTAAATTAGAAATCTTTAATTTTTTTACCAAACACCCGCCCCACGTTTTTATTCATATTTAATCGAAGTACTTGAACTTACAAGTTTTAAATTATTTTCTTCTTTTTAGTCCACTTGTAAAAACGTGTTTTTTAAAAATCATTTTTTTACCTTTATTTATTTTATTCTTTTTAGTCCACTATTAAAAACGTGGTTTTTAACAATATTTTTTTACCTCTATTTATTTACCAAACACCTCATCAGCGCCTGCCCAACGTTTAATAACAAAGCGATCAGGTCACGGGGTGAACTCGCCACGTGAAATTAAACTACGTCAGGCGGGTATAGATGCTTATTTAAAGATAAACTAAGAAATGCATTAATTTAATTAGGTACATTCGATCGATCTGAAATTTTAACACAAATACAATGTATTGTCATCCAATATCTATCTGTGGTAAAATTTTGAGCTCTCTAGGACCATTAGAAGTGGTTTAATTTTACGTTAGCAATTTTGAAAAATTGTGGACAGACAGACTCGAAAGCAAGTATATAATAAAATATAAACTAAAAAGTTCAATAGTTTAATAATGGTACATTCGATCGATCTGAAATCTGATACAATGCATTGTCATTCAAGATCTATTTGTTGTAAAATTGTGAGATCTCTAGGACCATCAGAAGTGCTTTAATTTTACGTTGGCAGATTTGAAAAATTGTGGACAGACAAACCAACAAACAATGCCACAGGAACGAAAGCGAGTTAATAAAAAGTGGTAATAATAAAAAAGAAAAATAACGCTTAAAATCATGTTTTTAATTACTTTTTTTTGGGTGCGGGGCGGGGGGGGGTGGGGGTGGGACACGCTCGTAACCATGAAACAACGTAAGTTTGAACCGTCGTAACCCTAGGACTCCCTTTATTTAACAAAATGCAACAAATCTTCACAAATTCCCACACGCTTTTTACTTTCTTTTATACGGATAGCTTGAGTACCGTTTCAGTAACGTTGACTGTAATAGTATTTAAATGGTCAACTAACATGACTCCAACACCTTGTGGTCTGGGTAACAACTGTCTATAATCAATCTATACAATCCACTGCAATCAACTCCGGTTACCTCTTGAACCGTCTATATGACCCAGATTATCAATCAGAAAATAATACAATTAAAAACATTGAACAATTCAGTACACGAATTCTAACACTTAATCTTCAAATGTCTTTCAAAGCACAGCACACCTTCATGTCTCTTTATCTGGGTATCTCTTTGGTGGCTTCACCTGTCTCCCGTATCTTGTTGTTGTTATTGCTGTTGCTGCTGTTGACTGCGCTTGCAGAGTTGCGACTCTTGCTGATGACCCATTTCTACCAACGCTGGGAGCGTGTTCTTCATGCTCTATTTCTGGTGTGTCATACTCAAAAATAACGGTCACACCTATCCTTCCACGAAATGCCTGTCTCAGCATGTTGTTGTTTCGTCGGTATGTCATACCATCGTTAGTCTTAACGATTTTCATTGACTTACAAGTTTTATTAGATGATTTTAGACTCCACCCGCAACCACTGGAACTAAATTGAAGACCACTCGAAGAGATTTAAGCAGTTCTTCCAGATATACAAGATAGCCAGTGGACTAGACACAAAAAGCAAAGAAGTGCAGAACATGACACTGCTGCAAGTAATTGGCCATGAAGCAGTGGAAGTCTACGATACATTCGAATGGACTGGACAGGAATGTGACGATTGTGACACGGATTTCCATTCAGTGAAATGTTTGTTAAGAAAATTCGAGAATTATTGTTAACCAGACCACAAGGTGTTAAAGTCTTGTTACTTGACCATAAATACTATTACGTGGACGACATTTCCTATAAAAGTATCAGAATCTAAACATAGGTTTCTATTAACTTTTGAGTGGTTTCGGGTAACCGGAAGTGGTACTTTATTTCTTAAAGCTTAAGACTTTTGTTTATGTCATTAGCAAAATAACCCCTTACCAATATTTAGAGGAGCCCACTCCAACTAAGAATAATTATTATCATTATTATTATTTATTTATTTTTGTGTGGAGGGGATGTAGAACTTTTTGGCAGTCGAAGAGTGGAGTTTATGTAACCATGCAGTGGCGTAACAACGGGTTGGCATCGGGGCAGTTCCCAAGGCCGTAGCTCAAAAGGGCGCCACTAAATCTCTAATGTTTATATTTTTTTTAAATAAATACCGTCGGACCTCTCTAAGTCAAACTCAAAAGGAACCGAAAAAAAGTCGACTTAAGGAGCTTTTGAGTTACGAAAAATGACGTAAAAGGTGCCGATTAATCAAGGACAATGTAGATATTGAGAGTTGGGGTTAACAGCCATATCGGCTAGTAGGCTTGACAGGAAAGAAAAGCGGTGTCTGAAGTTTCATAAGAAAGGAAGCTAACTTGCTTTGACATACCGACACAAGCCCATGAGAGGAGACACCTTCCCTCCCCTCCCCCACTTTACTTCCTCCACAGTGGGATGGGGGCGGGAGTTAGATTTTTCTTTTTAGAAAGATTCACAGCACGCAGCAAACGGACTCGAATTAGTTACCACTCCTTTTTCTTGTGCTTGTCATTTTTTGTATTGCAAGGGTCGCTTAATCCCTCGTGGAATATACTTAAATTACAAATTTATGTGGCTCTACTGAACACGTGTTCTGAAATGTCACTCCAGAATAATAACCCAAACGCCTTCGAAAATTCGATTAAGAGAGGTTGAAATCTTGAAAGAGAGCCAAAAATCTTGGAGTTAAGGAGATCTAAAATACATTAGTCTGATGGAATTGGGCGGGGATCTAACAATTAATTCGATATAGGGAGATTTTCGACTTACGGAAGTTCGACTTAGCGAGGTCCGAGTGCATTTCACTTTTATCATCGATAAAAAAGTGAATAATTAATTATATTTAAATATATTTCATTTAAACCATTATAATATTTGTTATTATGTTTGTGGCCTTTGCGGGGCTTCTTATCATACACATGTCAATATGATTTTACAATCTTTCTTTTAAAAAGAAAAATCTTACTACCCCATCCCCCTGCCGAGGGAGTTAAGTGGAGGAGGTGGGAAGGTGTCTCCTCTCACGGTCTTGTGTCGGTATGTCAAAGCAAGTTGGCTCCTTTCATATGAAACATCAGACACCACCTCTCCTTCCTGTCAAGCCTTCTAGCCACTATGGCTGATCCCCCCACCTCTCAATATCAACATTGTCCTTGATTAATCTGCGCATATTACGCCAGTTTCCCTAACTCGAAAACTGAAAATAAAGAGCAATTTATTATCGATATAAAATGCTTTAAAACCAAATGATTGAACTATTGCAACAACAACACCCGATGACATGTTTCATTTAGATCTTCTAAATGTTCTCGATACATGGGAATTCCAAGAATAGTACCGAAATATCGAACTAGCTCTGAAAACATTTCTTACAATGCCAACCACGGTAGCCACTGTTAAAAGGAGTTCCAGCAAACTAAAAAAAAATTAAAAAAATTACTTGAGATCGACGTCAGGTCAACAACGCACATCATCTCTAGCTCTTCTTTCCATCGAAAGTGAACTTACCAGTCAAAAAAACTTCGATGAAATTATCACTAATAAAGCAAGAAAAGTTACGTTTTGAAACGTTGATATGGGACACAGGAGTGGATCGGTGGAGTGTTACTTAAAGTTACTTATAATTGTGAGTTTCTTTCGTTATGTATGAGATAATGAGTATGACACATTGATACTATTGTTATTATTTGTAATACACGTTACTTCAAGTTTTGCTGTAGTCTTTATTAACGCAACAATATCCAGATTTATCCACCAATTTATTTCGCATTAGTAAATAATAAACTGCAAATTAGTATTGTTCCTGTTTTATGCATTCTTTATATTCACCTTGTACGACTGTCACTGTCAGACTACATAATTATTGTCATAAAAAAAATAAGAGAAATTCAATCATTTTTGTTTAATGAAAAAATCTCAAAGCTGAATCTTGTCAATTTATCAAGGGCGCCAAAAATAAATTAGCCAAGGGTGCCAAAAACCTAGTTACGCCTCTGTAACCATGATAGGGATAGTCATTAAGATTAAGTTTTTATAAAGTTAAAAAATAACCTTGAAGTAAAATAAAATTAACAAATGCTCTAAATATTATCGGAAGTACTAATTCTTAGGAAATCTTTTTTTTAAAAAATCATTTTTAAAAAACAATTTGAAAATAAATAAAGGAAAGGGAACGTTAAAAATAAGACGCCACTTAAGTTGGCCGTTTTTACCCCAATTATCCTTTCATCAAGTAATGCGATAATACACACGAGATACTTTTGATATTTAACATTTAAGTCTTTTTTTCTATTAGAGAACTGATGATGTAAATGTAGCTCAATTGTTAGAGCAAGAAGCGAAAAATATAATTGCTAACAATCTAGAGACGGAAGTGAAAAACGTGGATCGTCCGTAACTCAGTGGGGCGATTAAGTGAAGAATTTTAGTCTTTTAGCTGTACAATGTACACTTTAACTTAATTAAAGCCTCAAAAGATGAAAATCTAATATTTCAAAATCGTAATATTTTTTAATTATTTGAAAACATAAAGTAATTTGGTGTAAATAATATCACTAATATCAATTTTAATTCATTAAACAAGACAATATGAGATCGAAAATAATTAATTCGATTAAATTCATCACTCCTGCTACCGTCAAGACTGCAGCTCATAGACACAGGGTTTCAATGAGTTTAATCGCCAGTGAGGCTCAATTGGCGAACAGTCACTACCAAATAACGTAATCTGACTTTTGGCGATAAGCTGTCGTGTACAGCACATATCATATATGGGTCAATTTATTTCAGGTAAGTTATTGTGTACACTACACATGAGTTAGGTCCTACTACAGCTGCTTTCTCATTATTCATATATAACGAAGTGTTTGTAATAATGCAAGACTTTTGAGCCATTCGAATTTTCCCGCTACATTTTTTTTTGCACAAATACGCCCCAACACAGATACATTAAAAATACACACATACAAACACAACATACATACACCAACACACACATACACACACAGATCAACCAACACGCATACAATCAAACCCACAAATACACAACGTCACACTCAAATTAACATGTAACCACAGACACATTTATGAATGTGTTGACTTGGTTTAGTGGATACATCGCCACAATAGTATAGTCTAGTCAACATACTTATGGAAGGTGTCAAGAAATGATATAGATACAGGCAACAATAGTCTAGTCTAGCCAACGGACACATGGCAGTTGACAAGACATGGTAGAGACACAGACAACAATAATCTAGTCTAGCCAACGGACACATGGCAGTTGACAAGACATGGTAGAGACACAGACAACAATAATCTAGTCTAGCCAACGGACACATGGCAGTTGACAAGACATGGTAGAGACACAGACAACAATAATCTAGTCTAGCCAACGGACACATGGCAGTTGACAAGACATGGTAGAGACACAGACAACAATAATCTAGTCTAGCCAACGGACACATGGCAGTTGACAAGACATGGTAGAGACACAGACAACAATAATCTAGTCTAGCCAACGGACACAAGGCAGTTGACAAGACATGGTAGAGACACAGACAACAAACACAGATAATTAGACACTAACACTATGTGACATTTCGAAATTAACTGAAATTCCTGACATTTTTCGAACTTCGCTGATTCATCTCAAGTTCATTTCCCTAGATACAACAAGTAACATTGATATGCTATCCGAACGTATTAACATCATCTAAATATAATTTCCATTTTACTAGATAATTGTTCCTTGTCATTTCCCCTCATGAATTTATCTAAATTAGAACAAATGCCCATCAGTTGTATGACTGGCCATGGATCTGCACCATTAGCTTCAATCCCATTTATTGATCAGCAATCATCATTTTTTTATATTCCACACTGTAAAAGTAGATAAAATAATTTCTAAAGAAAAAAAAATCACCTTCAACCGGGTCTTCACTTTATCTAATGGCTTTCAACTTAAGCGTTTCAAAATAACATTTGGAACAAGAAAACATTAAATGAGGATAAACAGATCCGTTAACACAATTTGGAAACAGAGATAGTCTCATGTACGACACAGAGATGGTCTGAAATACAACACTGAGACAGTCTTATGTACAACACTGATATAGTCTTATGTACAACACTGAGATGGTCTTATGTACAACACTGAGATGGTCTTATTTAGGACACTGAGACAGTCTTATCTACGACACTGAGATGGTCTTATTTAGGACACTGAGATGGTCTTATGTAGGACACTGAGACAGTCTTATCTACGACACTGAGATGGTCTTATTTAGGACACTGAGATGGTCTTATGTAGGACAGTGAGACAGTCTTATCTACGACACTGAGATGGTCTTATTTAGGACAATGAGATGGTCTTATGTAGGACACTGAGATTGTCTTATGTAGGACACTGAGATGGTCTTATGTAGGACACTGAGATTGTCTTATGTAGAACACTGAGATGGTCTTTTGAAGGACAATGAGGTGGTCTTTTGTAGGACACTGAGATGGTCTTATGTAGAACACTCAGATGTTCTTATGTAGGACAGTGAGATGGTCTTATGTAGGACACTGAGATGGTCTTATGTAGAACTCTGAGATTGTCTTATTTAGGACACTGAGATGGTCTTATGTAGAACACTGAGATGGTCTTATGTAGGACACAGAGATGGTCTTATGTAGGACATTGATATGTTCTTATATAGGACACTTAGATTGTCTTATGTAGGACACTGAGATGGTCTTATGTAGGACACTGGGATGGTCTTATGTAGGAAACTGAGATGTAATTATGTAGGACACTGAGATTGTCTTATGTAGGACACTGAGATGGTCTTATGTAGGACAGTGAGATGGTCTTATGTAGGACACTGAGATGGTCTTATGTAGGACACTGGGATGGTCTTATGTAGGACACTGGTATGTTCTTATGCAGAACTCTGAGATTGTCTTATTTAGGACACTGAGATGGTCTTATGTAGGACACTGAGATGGTCTTATGTAGGACACTGAGATGGTCTTATGTAGGACACTGAGATGGTCTTATGTGGGACACTGATATGTTCTTATATAGGACACTGAGATGTTCTTATGTAGGACACTGAGATGGTCTTATGTAGGACACTGAGATGGTCTTATGTAGGACACTGAGATGGACTTATGTAGGACACTGAGATGGTCTTATGTAGGACACTGAGATGGACTTATGTAGGACACTGAGATGGTCTTATGTAGGACACTGAGATGGTCTTATGTAGGACACTGAGATGGTCTTATGTAGGACACTGAGATGGTCTTATGTAGGACACTGAGATGGTCTTGTGTTGTAATGTTAGTTTTATTTCGCACACTAACATTAGCTTACTTCTGGCATTTAGAAATACATACTTTTTAATATCAAATAGTCATTTATACTAAAATTATGAATTAATGCATATGTGTGTGAAGATAGTTAATGAACGGGTTAAGTTAATAAATGAATCGGTGACATTTGTGTATGACAATGTAATAGTAAACTAGGTACTTCGAAGGCACATAACCTATTATATAACTTGTTCAGTGTATGATCCTTGCATTTTTTTTGTAGCAGTCACGTGATAGCCCAGAGACTTGTCTGTTACGTTGAAGAACGTTTGACATTTCCTCCACAATGGACCAATTCTCCTCGGTGACATCAATTTCAACACCCCCACACACCCTTCACATACACACACTCCGCTTAAACACATACACTCACACGCACAGCCTCCATTTATTTCATGCCGTTTATCCCAAACGGTTTTTTTCACCACCAGAAGATTAGCTGTAATTATTGAAGAGTTTAACGAGGATATATTATCATCTTGTGCTCAAAGGTAAATGTCTTCTGTCACACAACCACATCCGTCCACTTAACTCCGACACACACCCACACTCACAAACAACATACAACATTCAACAAACACACACACATGCACAAACTCAAGAATGTTTGGGTCTCCAACAACAACCTAAGCAGCAAGTTAAAAGTAAGGATTTTTAACGCTATGGTGAAACCTGTGCTGCTATATGGAGCCGAGACGTGGAGAACAACGGCCGTAAACCTGACCAGAATCCAGTCTTTTATCAACAATTGTCTAAGAAAGATTATCAGAATTCACCGGCCGGACAAAATCAGCAACCGGGAACTGTGGCAGCGGCAAAAACAGAAGCCAATTGAGGAAGAGATTCTTCAGAAACGGTGGATTGGTCATACAGTAAGAAAACCTGCTTCTAATACAACAAGGAAAGCCCTGAAATGGAACCCCCATGGTAAGCGAAAAAGAGGCCGTCCAAGAAACACTTGGCGCCGAGATTTGGAGGCAGACATCAAGAGAATTGGCCATGAATGGAAGATCCTGGAGAAGCTGGCCCAGGATAGAGACGCCTGGAGGTCACTCGTAGGTGGCCCATGCCCTTGGAGGAATTGCAGACGCCAACGATGAACGGTGGATGCCCCTTATGGACGAGAAGGCTCAGCACACACATACACACACTCATTCATGAACACGTTTGCGTTCACTTTCTAAAAAAAAACAATCCTCAAAACTTGTATTCGACAGGATCCACAAAACTTGTATTCGACAGGATCCACAAAACTTGTATTCGACAGGATCCACAAAACTTGTATTCGACAGGATCCACAAAACTTGTATTTGACAGAATCCACAAAACTTGTATTTGACAGAATCCACAAAACTTGTATTTGACAGGATCCACAAAACTTGTATTTGACAGAATCCACAAAACTTGTATTTGACAGAATCCACAAAACTTGTATTTGACAGGATCCACAAAACTTGTATTTGACAGGATACACAAAACTTGTATTTGACAGGATCCACAACACTTGTATTTGACAGGATCCACAACACTTGTATTTGACAGGATCCACAACACTTGTATTTGACAGGATGTTTGAACTTGAACATATTTCTGTAGGAGAAAGAGCACGTGAAGTTTTGTTTGGCACGTGACATGAGTCGTTATCTTCCTTGAATCGCTCTATTAGCATCCCTGCGTACAATGTAAACATTTCACTCTAGATGGCCCTGCTATGTAACGTTACTGTTACAACAAGAGCAAAAAGAACAACGGAAAAACAAACAAACTAAAAAACAACCAATTTAAAAAAAAACACGCTCTCTTACCTATTTAATTTTTAAAAAATGTTAAAACCACTTGTTCCGATACCCCCCCCCCGAGAGTTGGTATGTAAACTGTTATTGATAGAAACAACTTGTTATACGGCACTTGTTAACAGGTTCGCCTCTTCGCATCGATTTTAAGGAAGAGAAGCCTGGACAGCATGCCTGCCATTAAAGGTTGCCTCTCTCAGAGTTGTGCTTGAAGCACATTTCTGTGGTTTTATTCCTGCCATTAGACGTTGATTGTGCAGTGCGACTACTTGTGTGTCAGCCAGACCGTGGCTTGTCTGTCCCAGGGCTAGGTACAGATGAATACCTGAGTACAGACGGTCTGTGTCGGCGCTACTACTTGAAGCTAGGAGGAGGTTGTTTGTCAATATTGTTTCTATCTTGCTTCACTGACCGAAAATTGTAGCATACTTTTCTAACTTTAATATATTGGATACGCTGCCATGAAACGAAGGTAGATATAGCAAAAATGAAGATAGCAACAGAAAGAAGTTAGCTAAAGGAAAAGTAGCTTTAGAGAAAGGCAGCCATATAAATATATAGTGATATGTATAAGGTGGCCGCTGGAAGAAGGTAGCCGTAGAAAGAATCTGATTATCGAATAGAGATTGCAATTAAACAAAATTATGTTAGCAACAGAGAGGGAGAGAGAGAGACAAAAGGAGGGAGAAAGAGAGAGAGAGAGAAATAGAGCGAGAGAGGGAGAGAGATAGAGGGAGAGAGAGATAGAAAGAGATAGAGAGCGAGAGAGGGAGCATAATGAAAAAATAATGAAGCATCATAATGATTAAACTATGTTATAAACATTTTTTTAAAAATCTTCAGAATGGCTTACATCAGGGGTGGGCAAACTTTTTCTATGGAGGGCCGCATTGAAAATGTTATTGTTATAGGCGGGCCGCATATATATTTTGTCTACTTCAATTACAATTGACAACGTTTAAATAGAATATTACGAAGTGTTTACTGCTACGACTTGTCGTAACAATACGAAATAATTTTTTTGCTACGACTAGTCGTAGCAGTAGTTTACTGGCTAATGTTACGACAAGTCGTAACACTAGCAATATCATATAAATTCATGATAATAACCACCTACTTGCCATTTTATTTCACATTCACACTATTACACATGTACATTACATTTTAAAATACTAACTGAAACCGTTTCTAATTTCATAGTAAGATTTTACTATTCATTATTATTTCAACACACATTTATTGTTACCTGTCATAATAACTATGAAGAAGTAGGAACATAATTTACTTATTCGCTGACCATAGAGTACAATTATAATTAATGATAAGTAAGTAACTTTTCACAATTAAGGATAATGTTCTTGAACTGTGGAACCAGTTTAACTGGTTGTGATTCTCATGCCTGCATTCAAATTGCAGTCAGTCATTATCGATATGTTCTTAGACTTGCTGAATCTGACAAGGAACTCATTGTTAGAACAGACTGTCGTCGGTTGCAGCATCTTGTATTAAAGATTGTTTTCTGAGAGCAGTTTGCTGCTTCTTTAAATTATTAACCAACTCCTGGCAATTCCCCTTTTCTCTCTTCGTTCGTTAAATTGTGACCGAAAGCAAAATATTTTGTTTAGTGGTGTCTTTTTAAGTTGTACTCCTTAAAGAGGCTCACACACTCGCGCACAGCAAGCAGACTGCTTTGCTGCAAAAGCTCATAAAGCGATATCTATTGGTCCATTCGTCATTAAAAATTCAACATCGACCCCAATCTTTATTTCTTGGCAGCACTCATGGTTAAATCAAAGACTATTCACTTTTTCACAAAACCGCCAATATGTAAACAAAGGCCACTTCAGGTTGAGCTGCAAAGCAGTTTCGAATAAGGATGTTAACAATTGATGACTAATAACCATTAATCAATTATGTAGCCATAAAACCCATTTAATATCCATAGATTCGAATCAAACTCGGAATAAATTTTAGGAAATAGCGAACATTCTAAACAAAGAAAATTAACAGTGACATAAGATCGCAACATGTACATGTCTACGGGCCGCTTAATATCCTTTGGCGGGACGCATGCGGCCGGCGGGCCGTAGTTTGCCCACCCCTGGCTTACATCAAACACAATGATATCCTGCACGAAAGGTCGTGTCTATGAGACCCCATCTGTGCGGTCTTCTCTGTGAGCTAAGGTGTGTTAGTTATGTAAGGGATGTAATTTATGTTAGATAATGTCTGTGAGGTTCTATAAGCAAAGTTATGTCTGTGTGGTTCTATAAGCAAAGTTATGTCTGTGGGGTCCTGTATGTATTTTTCATGTCTGTGAAAGTCATGTCTGTTACGTCATGTCAGTCAGGTCCTGTCTGTGAAGTCATGTCTCTCAGGTTCTGTCTGTGAAGTCATGTATGCGAGGTCCTGTTTGTGAAGTCATGTCTGTCAGGTTCTGTCTGTGAAGTCATGTATGCGAGGACCTGTTTGTGAAGTCATGTCTGTCAGGTTCTGTCTGTGAAGTCCTGTCTGCTCATGTAATCTCTATTGACGTGGTGACTGATGATATGTTATGTTTGACTCATATTTTCAGTTATCTCCTGTGATACATTACAGGCGCTCCTTCTATACAAAATGTAATTGCATTCAACGTTTTCCATGGTTTATCATATCATTGCTAGTTTTGCATTTTGTCATCGTTTTGAGTGTTAGCTTTTCTGGACCATTGAGATAACCCATTCCATGCCCGAATTCCACATGAGAAGAAGGATTTGTATTGGTTTATTCTTGCATACCGAACAAGTAACAAGTTTGTTTTTTTAAATCCCTATGTCTGTTAATTATATTGTTGTTGTATTGCATTTTCAAGTTAGAAATTAATGCCTTTTGAATTTTTACTACTTTGCTCTTAGTTTTTCGATCCCTTCTTTTCTCCAGTTTTTGTAAATTAACATTTAGTGTTACTCCTGTATGTTTGTATATTCACCAGTATCAAATCTTGCAGCTCTTGTTTTGAATCACAGCGCCTGTGAAGGTTGGCTGAGTGTGGAAATGTGCTCGGATGAAACCAAAACAAAAACAATGTCATAAATAAAATCAATGAGTTGTTGATACACATCGGGCCATTAGTGGGGCCGAGGTAATGATAGACTTCGGTTTGTTGTTGGTGCTGAACGCTATCAAAAACAAGGACGTGTGGAGTAAGAATTGCTTAAATAGGCAGATATGTACCCAATAACACAAAGGAGACGCCTTGGCGCGCATCAGGGTTTATAACGAGACATCAGGATTTATGACGAGACATCAGGGTTTATGACAAGACATCAGGGTATATGACGAGACATCAGGGTTTATGACGAGACATCAGGGTTTATGACGAGACATCAGGGTTTATGACAAGACATCAGGGTTTATGATGAGACATCAGGGTTTATGACGAGGCATCAGGGTTTATGACGAGACATCATGGTTTATGACAAGACATCAGGGTTTATGACGAGACATCAGGGTTTATGACGAGACATCAGGGTTTATGACAAGACATCAGGGTTTATGACGAGACATTAGGGTTTATGACGAGACATCAGGGTTTATGACAAAACAGAAGGGTTAATGAAATGACAGATTCCCACTATGTCTACACACATCACAACAACATGTCCATGTATAACCCCCATTATTTCCACACACAGCCCCCATCATGAACAAACAGCCCCCATAAAGGAACAAACACAGCCCCCATCATGAACACATCCCCTATAAGGAACAAACACAGCCCCAATCATGAACAAACACAACAAACCCTCACCTCCACACACATCAAACCATCATCTCCACACACATCAAACCATCACATCCACACACATCAAACAATCACATCCACACACACCAAACCATCACCTCCACACACATCAAACCATCACATCCACACACATCAAACAATCACATCCACACACACCAAACCATCACCTCCACAAACATCAAACCATCATCTCTCCAAACACATCAAATCATCATCTCTCCAAACACATCAAACAATCACATCCACACACATCAAACCATCACCTCCACACACACCAAACCATCGCCTCCACACACAGCAAACCCTCACCTCCTCACACACCAAACCATCACCTCCACACACAGCAAACCCTCACCTCCACACACAGCAAACCATCACCTCCACACACATACCAAACCATCACCTCCACACACATACCAAACCATAACCTTCACACACATCAAACCATCACCTCCACACTCAGCAAACCATCATCCCCACACACCCCTCACACAACAGCACCACCTACCATCTGTATCGTCAATGTCCGGGTTGATGTTGCAGTGTTGCACAAGGATCCTCACGATGTCATTGCACCTCTGCTCACAAGCGTGTATCAGCGCCGTGCGTCCGTTCCTGTCTTTCATGTTCACGTCTGCCCCCGCGTCCTTGAGTATCCGTACCATGTGATCTCGCGTGCCTTCCTCCTGGGATTGAAAGAAAAACATTTTAAAATAATTTTCGTGTATTGAAGTCTGATCATAAAACTCAATCTCTAGCGGAGACCATCTCAGTCCTTTGTTTCAGTGGTCACAGTTTGAGTTTGTCTTGTTAAGACTTTATTAACGCACTTTCCCATGGAATAAACTGCGTTTATATATTTGAAATGTATGTCGAGCTGGCACATGCATTTCCTCCTGAACAATACCAGGTAGAGGTTTCGGATCTTTTGCAAATATGCTGAGGAGGTCCCAGAGATGTGCAACGGCCAAAAAATACCGAAAAAAGTTACTGGATTTCATGTATTTTTTTTTAAAAACTCGAAAAAATATCAGTTTTTTGTCACATTTTTGCCAACCATAACATCTTTCGGGTTGAAATAAACGCCAAACTATAGCTAATATTATATAGAACAATGTTGAAGACTGAATTTTTGAAAAAAATGTCTTTTCGTTCGACTCCCGTAATTTTTGCAGCAATTTTTGAAAGCAATTTAACCTAGAATGATAGTTAATGGGGTTTTCCGCTTTGTGAACGCTAATCTTAGATTTTAGTGCGGTGCGCATTATATTGACGTCATATTGTGTTTACTTTAAGAATTACTTTTTTTGAATCAACTTTTAATGTAATCTAGAACAATTTCCTTGAATAAAAAAATTGGAAATTCTTTTTGGAAATTGCATTTAAATACTCATTCGAGTTTTATTACTTGTTTCAATGGTCACAGTTTGAGTTTGTTTTGTTGTATCACATTACGTCAGAATTATGCGTCAACCAACTGATGCCTAATAACTGTTTATTTGATTTTTTTGATGATATAGGAATGGATTTGTGGTATTTAAGACAAGTTACAACTTAATGCTGAAAAGGTGAGTAGCAGGAGTGGTTTATATTTTGGACGTTATAGCAGAATGTAGACAACATTTGAGAATTTGGATCTCGACGAAAAAAGAGTTTTTGTTAACCCCCCCCCCTTTTTTTGCCATAGTAAAAGAATCCAATTTGACTGTTTTTATCGTTGTATGCATCGACCGAGCTTGCTCTATGATGGGATACCATGATAACAAAGATTGGGAACTATCAACATGGTCAATCAATTCCCATGGCTATGAAGTGGTCCACCTAAATGTCCAGCAATGTTCCTTTGAAAATGCGCGGCTGCGCGGCCGCGCAGATATTTGACCGACGCCACGCAGATATTTGACCGACGCGCACAGCAGTTTAGAGTTACCGCGCGGCAAATTTTGTAAAATATTTCACAAAAAAATAGATGCTGCGCAACTTTGCACACGAGTTTTCATTTACTTTGGACACGGGCCAACGAACCTTAGAGGGAACATTGGTGTACAGTTCAGCCTACCCCCTCAAGCCCCACTCTCCGACAGACTTGATGTGGTCCACCGACATGTCCAGCCAGCCCCTTAAGCCAGTCGGCACGGCTGAGATCAAGGAAGGACGTGGCATTAAGGGAGGGAATTAGTGTCACGGAGACGGCCCTGGAGCCTGTTCCTCGAACAACATCAATCATTGCCGGTATCACGACTGGCCGTCCGTGTGATTTAGGCCACCACTGACCAGTAGTGACCACACAGCCGCCAGCCAAATCGGTACCAATATGCTTGAAGTGACAAGAATGGTTTGAGGTTTTGTAATGAACGTGTCAATGCTTATACCCCTAATTTCCTCATGGTTGAACCCAACACGATTTAACCGCTCCCCATTTCCACACGGCCGATCCAAACAATATTTACCTTTTCCTGATATCATCATGGCTTAGACATACACTATTTATTGACTAGGCCCTGATTGTGTTCCCTCTATAAACTGCCCATAGACGCTAGACTCAGACAGGGAGGGGGGCAGGAGTAGCAGTGGTTGTACGCGACTGTTATTGTCACAATAAGTTTCTGTTTACTTTTGGAGATCATTGGGTTCTCATGCCTGACATTTTCTGTTCTAACTTTAGTTGACTTCAAAGTAATTTCAGTATAAATATGTTAACACTATTTAAGATAACTTCATCAACTTGAACGATATTCATGACTTCTCTCCTTAGCAACCTTTTAGCTCACCATTAGTGCCTTCCTACATCTCCCTTTTCGCAACGAGTTAGCTCTCTTTTTTAGCACGCTCACATTATTCAAAATTGTTGCTATATCGATACATTCATTTACTTTTACTTAGATCATATTGCATCTCAACAAACAAAGAAAAGAGAAAATAGAGGAAAATAGCAATTATTTTATGGTAAGATGGTTTTAAAAAAGAAAAAAAAAGAAATGAAAAAACAACAACAACCGATTATTATATATTTTGTAAATAGATAGAGCACAAATGTATTAAAATCAATAAGATTTAATCTCTAGCGAATAAGCCACGAATATTTTCTTGGGATTAATGTGTTGATATTGGTCAGCATTTCATTAAGATATTTTTTCTAATCCACCGTCATACATATTTAATCTATGTTTATATTTATAAATACATATTTGTCAGATGTTCAGGTTAGGGGCCGTCCATAAAGTACGTCACGCTATTTTTGACCATTTTTGACCCCCCCCCCTTTTTCACAAACTGTCACATATCTCGGGGACCCCCCCCCCTAAAGTACGTCACACTTTCCAAATTTTAAAAAAATTAACACCTAATTAAAATATTTCATTTAATACTTATAATACACTTCACTATTAAATTGTATTAAAATATAAAATTTCCACTTAAAAGTAGGGATGTACCGGATTCAAAATTTTGAAATCCGGCTGGAGCTGGAGTGTGCCGGATTTATGAAGTGAAATCCGGCTTGAGCTGGAATCAGATTTGTTAAAATGTCCGGATTCCGGATTTTCCGGGGCCATTATTATTATGAATATATATATAAATTAGGGATCTACCGGCCAGCCGGATTTATGAAGTGAAATCCTGCCAGAGCCGAAGCCGGAGCCGGATTTTTAAAATTACATAATAAAAAGGAAACAAAACAATTTGACTAAAAAAAAAGACTAGATTGACAAATTATGTGACCAACTCTTGTGCTATATTTAATCTGTTTATTATGGTCCTATGAATTATATTTCATTCAAAAATATTCCCTGGACATCATCTGTGTTCATCCATAGTTACGACTGACATCAATCTTTCACAATCATCGTTTCCTGGAAGGATAATTGCAGACAGATCAACTCGTCCTCATCTAGCCACTCTACAGCCTGTGTATGTGCATCTTCTCTTCTGACAATAACTGCCATGGGTTCTCTTTGTTTTCTAGAAGTGATTCTCAAAGGACGGATGCGTTTTATCTGAGTTAATTCTTGAACAGTTTGGGTGGGCACATTCTCCTGAGCCCAAGCTCTGTGTTGTCCTGTATGTTTCTTCAACATTGTTTGTGATGCAAAATATGAGTGACATACTTTGTAAAGTCGATCAAATAAGATGGTAATCATATGATTGTACTT
This sequence comes from Ampullaceana balthica, assembly GCA_944989445.1. NCBI lineage: Eukaryota > Metazoa > Mollusca > Gastropoda > Lymnaeidae > Ampullaceana > Ampullaceana balthica. The sequence continues at coordinate 1,966,512 of CALYLW010000047.1, forward strand.
TGAAAGCTCATGTTGATCTTGACATAATTTCATCAAATTTTAGAGTTTGTGTTACAAACAAGGAAGGAAATTTATGAGAATCTGCTTCTGCTCTTTCTTAAGCTTTGAGTCCATCATTTGTTTGGTTGATTGGGATTGGAGGAGGGAAGAATCTTTAAGGCAAAACGTTAAAATATGAGCTTCGTGCTTTGTCGCAACATTTCATGTCCTGATATTTAATAACAATTTGAGTGAAATATTGGCTGGTGCGAACATGATTGTCAAACCATTCCTGATCCATCGATATCAGTCCTGCTGCATCCAATTCCGATTTATCAACAACACATTCAGTAGATACGCATTTCAATGCTATTTTGACATAAAACTAATTCCAATGTTTCACAAAATTTTTTTAAATTATTTTTAAAGCTATTTAAATTCTACTAAAAATATATCAATAAATTAGGAAAAAATGCTAAAAATAATAAATGTGTGACATCACACATGGCCTGACCCCCCTCCCCCTGTCACAAATTCACACTTTCTTAGACCCCCTCCCCCCCTCGGAGCGTGACGTACTTTATGGACGGCCCCTTATTACATTTAATTTGTATATGTATTTATTTTACTAACTTTATTCTTGGATCTAAAAACTACAGGTATTGAATGGTGTTAACATATTAATATTGAATTAGGTTACTGAAGTGGGACATGACAATTTCGTAAGTGACAAAATGTCCGAAACTGATTTATGATTTTCCCTTACCAGCTTGAATCACAACCGATGTGTACAACTTGCTCTAAGCTATACATCAGCTATCAACAAATACCTTTTTAAGAAAAATACTGAGTTTTAAGAACAAAATTATTTAAGAACAAAAATAAATGATAAAACCTCAATATTTTAAATCTGCTGTTCTCTACTTAGGACACTTTTCCTTCAATAGACGGTATGAGTGGAGCTACGAAAGATTGCCTTCTCAACTAGCGTCTTCAAATTTGAGTTCAAAACTCATTTGGTAAATTAAGAACGATCCAAGGGTATGAGAATCACTGTTAGCGAACTGTTGATGTCCGTCTGGAGCAAAATGAATGACTAACTGTGTGGCTCACAGTAGTTGAGTTAAACTTTAACTTTAAAGGAACGATTCATGCACCTACGGGTGGGGGGAGGGGCGGGGGGGGGATAACAGGTGTGAAAGACAAGAAGATTGCTCGCTTTTATTGTGGAATATGTGCCGGTGATGCTATGCTGAGTAGAGAGAGTCACGTGAGTTATTGAGGATACAGACAGAAGATACATGATGTCTAGAAGTTTTGTGGTGTAGAGCTCGCATTATAGAGGGTTGGGGCAGAGGCGTAACAACGAATTGGCATTGGGACATTTGCAAAGGGCGCCGCAAATAAACAATTTATATGTGTATAATTTATTATTTTCCTTATTTCTCAAGGGCTCCAAAAACGAATTAGCCAAGAGCTCGGAAAACCCAGCTACGCTTCTGGGTTGGAGAAATGGGTTTATGTTATAAGTTAAATAATATAAGGCTAAACTAATTATGGAAAAAGTTTTCAAAGGAGAGAAAAATGAAATTTGATGGAAGAAAACGGAATACATTTTTGAAACTTTTTTGTTTAAACATTAATTTTTTAATTATTTATGTAAAAAACAGTTATTAATTTTAAATACTAAATTTTTAATTTGATATTATCTTCTCTCTGTCACACATGCATATTTAAAATGATTTATAGTACTATTTACAATAATATTAAAAAAGAAACCTGGAAATTTAATTAAAGTTATTAAATAGGATTGACATTGGCTTGAACCTCATACCAAATATGTTCGTCCATTATAGAGCCCGTAAGGGTATCACCCGAAATGCTATAAAAAAATGGAGGTTGTCATGGGCAACGTCCCGACAAGCTGTAGCAGGAGCGAGCCAAAAATTAATAAATAAATTAATAAGTTCAAAGAAATATATAAACAAATAGATACGTTAATTAATGTGTTTGTTATAGAGCCCGAAAAGGCAAAACCCGTAAATGTAACATCCAAAAGTGTAGAATACGTTCGTCGGGTAACACAGTTTTTATTATAGAGAATACTAGGGCAGAGTCTGCAAGGGCAGCACTCTCATGGGTATTGCCAAAAAAGGGTAAAAAATAATAAAAAATTCTTCAAAACGATTTCGCATCCAGAATCCTTTATCCAAGTTACAACAGTTGTACCGCCCCCCCCCCACAATACAAATGTGAAGTGTTTGATACCTGCATGATGTCACCATAATACCAGCAGAGCTAGAGTGTTGATAGAATGCGTGAAAACAAGTCTAAATATTACTTTGGTGTGAAGAGTGGCCGTGGCAATCGCTCACTGGTTGAGATTCAAATGATCCACCACACAACGCATCAACGTCATCTCGACTTGTCGTTGTTAGTGGTTCTGTTGTTAGTGCATGGTTCTGTTGTTAGTGGTTCTGTTGTTAGTGGTTCTGTTGTTAGTGGTTCTGTTGTTAGTGGTTCTGTTGTTAGTGGTTCTGTTGTTAGTGGTTCTGTTGTTAGTGGTTCTGTTGTTAGTGGTTCTGTTGTTAGTGGTTCTGTTGTTAGTGGTTCTGTTGTTAGTGGTTCAGTTGTTAGTGGTTCTGTTGTTAGTGGTTCTGTTGTTAGTGGTTCTGTTCTTACTGTTTGATCTAACTTTAAACTTTTCATGTCAACATATGTATTCTCTAAATAAAATCATTATAACAGTTGCCAATTTGCTCTTGGGTTAAAATCATTTGAGGACCTTTGTACTGAGTAGAATTCCAGGGCACTTTATTCGCCAGGACGAGTCCTAGCGTGGCCTTGACAAGCTGAAATAACAACAATGATTGGTCTTGACCGAAGACCTTCATTGAAATTCTAGACAAAATCATTATCATTGAAATCATTGGCAGAATCGATGTTACTGAAATCAGAGATGAGATCAATATGAAAAGATTAAAGATTACAGTAGATTAATATGAGCGAGGTATCGGATCCCTCAGAAGTAAGCTCCGATGTTTCTCACAGTAGTGTTCGATAGCCCCCGTGAGAGCAGTGACAACAGGCCGTAATCTGATCAAACCAGAATCAATCTCAAGTCATCCGGTTATAAGGGAGTGCTGAATATAAGAGCGAAGTTCATGGCGTCAAATTAAAAAAAACTATTAACTCATCAGGATACAAAGGAATTCTGGATACACGACGTGATCAAATGGGAGTGACTATTAAGTGATCAGGCCATTGGGGAATAATGTTTATACGAATTTATGTATTATCGAGAACTTCAATACTTCAACACTTAAAAAACATCATATAAACTCAATGTAAAGAATTATATTTTTATTTTGGCCCGTACAATGTATGTCAAGCAATAGCCATTCAGTCAAAGTAAATGTAAGTTAAAACTAAATGCATTGATTCTTTAAAAGAAAACATTGATAACTCTCAATATGACTGGAATCGTACAACACAATTAGCATCTAACAATATCTAGTAACCTTAACAAAACAATTGGCCCGTCAAGGTACCCAAGAACTCTTACAACACCTTAATTGGTCCCGCACAACATCCATGGACTCTTACCACATCTCAATTGGTCTCTCACAATATCCATGGACTCTTACAACACCTAAATTGGTCCCGCACAACATCCATGGACTCTTACCACACCTCAATGGGTCCCGCACAACATCCATGGACTCTTACCACACCTCAATGGGTCCCGAAAACATCCATGGACTCTTACCACACCTCAATTGGTCCCGCACAACATCCATGGACCCTTACAACACCTCAATTGGTCCCGCACAACATCCATGGACCCTTACAACACCTCAATTGGTCCCGCACAATATCCATGGACCCTTACAACACCTCAATTGGTCCCGCACAATATCCATGGACTCTTACAACACCTCAATTAGTCCCGCACAATATCCATGTACTCTTTCAACACCCTTGGCCCACACAATATCCATGGACTCTTACAAATCCTCAATTGATCCCGCACAATATCCATGTACTCTTTCAACACCCTTGGCCCACACAATATCCATGTACTCTTTCAACACCCTTGGCCCACACAATATCCATGTACTCTTACAACACCTCAATTGGTCTCTCACAATATGCATGGACCCTTACAACACCCTTGGCCCCACATAATATCCATGGACTCTTACAACACCCTTGATCTCACATAATGTCCATCTTGTAATTCTATATTCTAAAACTCATCAAGATGTCAATCTCTGAACTAAAACAACAACTTTCGTTCATTAAAACAATATTTGATTGTTGTTTGTTGTCATCAGCAGCCACACATTTATATCATAGACCAGATTCTTTTACTATGCTTATCAAGACATAATATCACTTCCGTGGAGCAATTGAGAGAAAAAAATGTTGGCAATGTGTAATATGCCAATACATTTTAGTTATAAATATGTTATCACATTTGGAAAGGATTTGTGGGGATTACTGTGCTATGTACATACACATGTGGGGGTAGATGTGTGAGATCAACATTTACTTCTTAAAGATAAATTGCCAGATGGATGAATGTGCTCCGCGGTTCTGAATGACATTTTCCAACACGAGTTGTCACTCCACGACGAGCCGATAGGGGGGTTATTGATTGTAAGGACATCTAATGTAGACACATTTATTGATTATAAGGACATCTAATGTAGACACATTTATTGATTGTGAGGACATCTAATGTAGACACATTTATTGATTGTAAGGACATCTAATGTAGACACATTTATTGATTATAAGGACATCTAATGTAGACACATTTATTGATTGTAAGGACATCTAATGTAGACACATTTATTGATTGTAAGGACATCTAATGTAGACACATTTATTGATTATAAGGACATCTAATGTAGACACATTTATTGATTGTGAGGACATCTAATGTAGACACATTTATTGATTGTAAGGACATCTAATGATGACACATTTAGTGATTGTGAGGACATCTAATGTAGACACAATTATTGATTGTAAGGACATCTAATGTAGACACATTTATTGATTGTAAGGACATCTAATGTAGACACATTTATTGATTGTGAGGACATCTAATGTAGACACATTTATTGATTGTGAGGACATCTAATGTAGACACATTTATTGATTGTGAGGACATCTAATGTAGAACATTTATTGATTGTGAGGACATCTAATGTAGACACATTTATTGATTGTAAGGACATCTAATGTAGACACATTTATTGATTGTGAGGACATCTAATGTAGACACATTTATTGATTGTAAGGACATCTAATGTAGACACATTTATTGATTGTAAGGACATCTAATGTAGACACATTTATTGATTGTAATGACATCTAATGTAGACACATTTATTGATTGTAAGGACATCTAATGTAGACACATTTATTGATTGTAAGGACATCTAATGTAGACACATTTATTGATTGTAAGGACATCTAATGTAGACACATTTATTGATTGTAAGGACATCTAATGTAGACACATTTATTGATTGTAAGGACATCTAATGTAGACACATTTATTGATTGTAATGACATCTAATGTAGACACATTTATTGATTGTAAGGACATCTAATGTAGACACATTTATTGATTGAAAGGACATCTAATGTAGACACATTTATTGATTGTGAGGACATCTAATGTAGACACATTTATTGATTGTGAGGACATCTAATGTAGACACATTTATTGATTGTGAGGACATCTAATGTAGACACATTTATTGATGATGCAGGGACAAAAAACTAAATGTGTTTTCATTATTGATAACACATGCCCAGAGCCTGACCCTAACAGGATGTTTAGGAAAGCAGAGAACTGTGATATATAAATAATCGAGTTTTCTGGGGTAAACAGAGAGACAAGAACAAAATAAATAGCGATGGGTACGCGTACAGAGTACATTAAGTGTTAAAAAGATAATATTTATAAACTCGTTTAACTATATTAAACGTGGAGTTAAAGTCATTTCAAAGGCAGCGTTACCCGAAATATAAGAGGAGAGAGAGAAAGGCTGAATGAGATAAATGAATAGTTATAAATACCCATGCTCATCCCACCTAGAAATAAGTTTGAAGCTTTTATAAAGACTATGTTGATATGTGAAATAAATTATGATTTAGTGTTTGTATCTACAGCCACAAGCCAATTGGCCTTTGTAAATGTATACCCGGCTATTTGCACTTTGTAAATGTATACCCGGCTATTGGCACTTTGTAAATGTACACCCGGCTATTGGCACTTTGTAAATGTATACCCGGCTATTGGCACTTTGTAAATGTATACCCGGCTATTGGCACTTTGTAAATGTATACCCGGCTATTGGCCTTGGTAAATGTATACCCGGCTATTGGCACTTTGTAAATGTACACCCGGCTATTGGCACTTTGTAAATGTATACCCGGCTATTTGCACTTTGTAAATGTACACCCGGCTATTGGCACTTTGTAAATGTATACCCGGCTATTGGCACTTTGTAAATGTATACCCGGCTATTGGCACTTTGTAAATGTATACCCGGCTATTGGCCTTGGTAAATGTATACCCGGCTATTGGCACTTTGTAAATGTACACCCGGCTATTGGCACTTTGTAAATGTATACCCGCTATTGGCCTTGGTAAATGTACACCCGGCTATTGGCACTTTGTAAATGTACACCCGGCTATTGGCACTTTGTAAATGTATACCCGGCTATTGGCACTTTGTAAATGTATACCAATTCATAAACCTTTGTAAATATACAGCCAACCATAAAGCCTGGTATATGTACATCATCAATACAAAATTTTATCAGTGGCACTGCATGTATGGCTCTGAAATTAAATTACCACATCTCGAGCTGAGGAGGTAGTCCTAGACATCAGAGATTAGCTGATGAGGTAGTCCTAGAAATCAGACAGAGATTAGCTGAGGAGGTAGTCCTAGACATCAGAGATTAGCTGAGGAGGTAGTGCTAGACATCAGAGATTAGCTGAGGAGGTAGTCCTAGAAATCAGACAGAGATTAGCTGAGGAGGTAGTGCTAGACATCAGAGATTAGCTGAGGAGGTAGTGCTAGACATCAGAGATTAGCTGAGGAGGTAGTCCTAGAAATCAGACAGAGATTAGCTGAGGAGGTAGTGCTAGACATCAGAGATTAGCTGAGGAGGTAGTCTTAGACATCAGAGAGAGAGATTAGCTGATGAGGTAGTTTTAGAAACAAGACTGAGATTACAGACACACAAGAAACGCGCAATAAATCCACAATTCAGAAAAATTACGAGAATTAAAAAACTGTGAAACAAATTTAAAACATTCAAATTTATTTTAAACCATTTCAATTTTTTAAATTGCTAATTCCAAAGAGCAGATTAATTCTGGCCGCTAAACGATTACCTGATCTTTTATTGTGCCTTCCAGAACACAGCGTCCCATCAGGCGGTGAACTTTGAAAACATTCACTTACATATTCCAACTATCGCATGATGACGTAACCCAGCGTTCACCAGTTTCGTTTGATAAATCTTTCAATATGTCGTCACATCCGGTCTTCAGCTAAGATAGGCATGAATATTGTATGACCTGTGACGTTAGACTCTGATAAAGGTGGCGTGATGAAGATAAATGGCTCGTATTTTCATATTTTCGCATCTGACAAATGGCATTTTATAAATATTTGGTCATTTTCTATGATGTAAACAGCAATGAGAAAAGGGCAAATTTGTAATTAGTTGTTTGGAAGAGTTATGTTGAAATCTAGCTAAATCCGTAAAATTAAGCTATTTTATAACTCCAATTCTAAGATTGAGTAGCTGTAATATTGTCTCAGTGGCAAAGCAAGACACTTCACTGCTGGGTTGTACTTCCATTATCCCACCAGAAAGCTTTTAAACATTATTGTGGTTTTAGTAATGGATCTCAAAATAACTAAACTAGCAATGACAATGTAAGTGTCGCTGGAACTGCTAAATCTTCGAATAAAACACAATACTACTTTTTCATTCTAAATTTCATAATGTTCAAGAAATTTTTAAAAAAGAAGAAGAATTTTGAAAACTTTTTTAGTTGTGAAATTTTTGAATTACCGTATATACTAGTTATATTGCCCGTTCGTTCATAAGCTGAACGCCCCCACGCACAATTGTGGAAGAGAAAGGTATAACCCGCTAACAAGCCGAAATCCGAAAAATAATTTTACAGCTTAAACAAAATGGTTCAGATTTTTTTTTAAATTACAAGCTAAATCGGTCATTATGATTGTTTACTTTGTACTGCCTATCTTTGTCTTTGTGCTCTTTGTTAGGCAATAGTTACTGGTGTTTAAAAAAATATAATTTGGTAAACAGTGATGAAAGCGCTTACATTAAAATTCGTTGTTGAAAACAAATTTTTTAAAACAATTTATTAAAGCGTTCACAAAAATAAAGAAAATGATTAAATAAGGTAAGTGCAGATGTTTAATAATATATTATAGCTTCTGGTAGAACAGTTGAATCTTGTAGAATGTAGAAAATGACCTTGATGATCTTCAATAACAACACCGATATTCAATATCCATGCAGAAATACGTTAATGACCCGCTCGTAAGCTGACCCCCCCCCCAACTTTTCCCCCTAGATTTTGTCCAAAAAAGGTCGGCTTGCGAACGAGTATATATATACGGTACGTCTATGATTTATTTATTTTTTTAAATTGAAATTTTCACCAACTTGAAAACAACATAAATTATTTTCAAATATCAATGAATAAAAAATGTATTCCCTTTGGGTTTAAACATATACCTTCAGATTATTATGAAATCACTTTACTCCTTCTTACAGAAATGTTTAATGTTACAGTAATTTTAACAAGGAATACTTGTCAGATGCAAAAAGCATTTTGTGTCCAGAACAGAAAACAAAATTTGATAGCATTTCTTTATCAAGGAGAAATGCAGTCAGGCGTGTTCAGTAAATGCGTGACAATTTCATGCATCAACTTCGAGATGCAAGCAAAGACTTTTTGTGGTACTCTCTTGCGTTGGACGAAAGTACAGATGTACAGGACACAGCACAATTGTTGGTATTCATACGGGAATATACACACTCGTTTTGAGCTTACTGAAGACTTACTTAGTGTTGAGCCACTCAGAGACACAACCACAGCCCAGGATTTATTCAATGTAGTCATAAGAATCACAGCTAGTAAAGTGGTTCCACAGTTCATGAACATCATCCAAAATTGAGAACAGTTAGGCTACATATTTCTCATAAATTATAAATGTACTCAATGATCTGCGTGTAGGTATATTACGTTCCTGCTTATTCATAGTCATTATGACAGGTAACAATAAACCTTTGTTGAAATAATTATGAATAGTAAAATTTTATTATCAAAATAGAAACTGTTTGAGTTCGTATTTTAAAATGAAATGTACATGTTTAATAGATTGTGAATATGAAATAAAATGACAAGTATATGTTTCCAATCATAAATTTATATTTTGATACGTTGTAAATTTTAACTGAAGTAGACAAATATATGTGCGGCCCGCCCATAACAAAAAGTTTTGTGTGTGGCCCTCCGTAGAAAAAAAGTTTTCCCACCCTTGCATTATAGGATTCCATGCCAATTTACCCATTTATTATTACACACACCTATGTACTTTCCAACACTAGGTTAGATTAGCTGTTTTCCATGACTGGATTAGTTTGCACTTATTTGCTTTTTTCTTTGATATTCCTAACGGTTGGCGTTTTCCTGGCTGGGATGAGCTACGAGTTGAACAGTTCCATAAACATAGCTCAACATACATTTATTCATAACAGACTCTCGTGCAGGTAAAAGAGTTGAGCTCATAAATCCGAGATGACTTAAATGAGGGAAGTATATTAGGTCAGACAGCATCACTTGTAAAATACTTACGTTGGGGCATCTTTTAAAAGTATTCTATGTAGATTAAGCTCAGATGATATTTAAATCGTACGGTAACCGATTAAACCCCACTCCAGGTCATTTTTTAAAAACAAAAATTAAATCACTTTTAATAGTTTTTTTTTAAATTGTCCTTAAAATATAATAGGACGTCAAATTTCAAACAAATTTATCAACAATAAGTAATTGGAATATCAATTACGAAATTTTACGGAGATGACAAATGACATACAATCAATAAATAAAATGCAACGTTTATATTTAAAAATGTATATCTCTCACTTTCTTTTAAAATGACATTTGATTGTGAAAATAAAGAAATAAAACCGCCAAATTGTTTTCCAGTGATCTTGCGATTTCGTTTAATACCACGTAATCAAATGACGATATATACAAGGGGTGGCCACTGGCCAGACCTGTAGTAACTGACAGCCATTAATAAGAAAAATTGTTGAGAGCCGTATTGAAGCACTATGGATAATTAAACCTGGCTTGGAAATCTTACAGTGATACTTGTTACTTTTATTTCATAACTTGTAGGCGAGCGCAATGTAAATACAAAAGAGCCGCATGCGGCTCGCTAGCCGAGGTTTGGCCACCGTTAATACATACCGTCTACTGGCTTTAGATTTTCTAGAACTGACGCATGGCTTTTTCCTATTTAGCTCACTTCTTTCCGTCTCAAGTTGGTGTTTTAGAGGGTTTGAAGAATATGCAAGCTAAATGCACCCCTCCCCCCCCACACACACATTTTAGGCAATATCTCAGGGAGCCAGAAACACAGAAGTGTAGTAAATGATTATATAATAAATTTAGGTCGAAAAAAGTTATAGCAAAAAAAAACACGTGAATCCAGGGTGGCAACTACTCCTAATTCGTGCGTGCGTTATCTCCCTAGACTTTATCCCTACCTAAACCGAACCAGTAACATGTACAGAGGAACCTTTGAGTAATAATTGACTATAATCTGACATCACTAACATTTTACTTTTGACATCTTACTTTTCACATCAAACTTTTGAATTTATGCATTTCACATCAAATTTTTGAAATCAGACATTTCAAATCAAGCATTCGACATCAGACGCTTCACATTAAACCTTTGACATCAGACATTTAACATCAAACTTTTGACATCAGACATTTGCATTCTGCATGAAATTCGAAAGACCCCCTGGATATTGTAACAATTTCACTCTAAAATGATATAACACTTTAAAAATACATATGTATGTGCACAAGAAAAAACTATGCACCACCCCACACCCTGGCTGACCCGAAAATGACCCCTGGAGACGTAAAAGAGGCGTTAAGAAAATCCGATAATTCCATGAGTGAGATTGACAAGCCATTAATGAAAAAATCCTGGGGGTAGGGTGGTGGGGGAGGGGGCACGCCAGTGGAAATATGGCGAAAATAAATTGTTGAACGATGTTGAGAAGAAATGGTGGGTAATCTTTTGTACCATCAAGTGCGTCTGAATAGGTGTGCGTCCGTCTGAATACATGTTTGTCCTTACATAAGTGTGTCACTGCAGCGACGTGGTTGCATCTTTGAGCAGATCCAGTTTCTTTTCTGTGCCAGGGTCCTGAGTTTATTGTTCGTTTTCAATTGTGATAAAAAATGTTCATAAATTTAATATAATTTTTTTTTAATAGTTTAGGTGAACAGCTAGACCCAGATCAATATTACTGGCATAGTCCAGCATCCTGTGGGTATGCAAGTATGTGCATTTCCACGTACACATTTCAGCACCTGGTTCAGCCCTACTGCGTACTCGTCTCCGTTTGCTTGTACGTGTAGCTAAAGTCAAATATGCAGAGAATATCATGGGTGTTCTACATGTGAAATGACGTATGACTCTACATTTCTGCCGTGGAAGTAAATTTTAAATACTTTAAATTAACGTTATCAAGTGTGAATAAGATCTATTTTACTGTGTACAAGGCAAATGCCAATAACTGTCGAAGTTGCGATTGCTGCTTACAAGTCAACCTGCAAACTATGTACAAGTCAACATGTCAATAACTGCCTACAAGTCAACATGTCAATAACTGCTTACAATTAAACATATCAAATACATTGTACGGGTATACATGCCGATTGCATGGTGAAATTCAACATTCCATTAATTTTGTTCAGTTAGAACGATGCCTATTCCATGACATCGACAAGATATCAACACTGCGGCAACTCGCTGCATTGAAGACAATAAGGGACATTTTACAAACAAGATGACCATATAATTAGCACTATACTGCAGACATGCCTGGCCGTCTGTTGCCACAATGAGTTGGTCTGTGCGTTGAGGAGGCGGATATTGCTGATGGAGTGAGAGAAATACATTGTCTGATTTGATGGAATCACGGCATGGAATTGTGGGACTGATGGGGTGAGGAAATGGTGGCAACATCCGGTTGGCTGGTATAGTGATCGGTTGGTTGGTTGGTAGGTAGATGGTTGATGGTAGATGTTTGATGGTTGGTTGGTTGGCTGGTTGGCTGGTAGGTTGGTTGATGGTAGATGGTTGATGGTTGGTAGGTAGATGGTTGATGGTTGGTTGGTAGATGGTTGATGGTTGGTTGGTTGGTTGGTTGATTGGTAGGTTGGTTGATGGTAGATGGTTGAAACTTTTAAAATAATTTAAATTTAAGATAAATTGAGGAACTTTGTTTTACGCATGGCTTAAAGCTAAATAATTATGTACTTATGTCAACATAAATTGAAATGTCTAATAGGACTGACATATCAAAACTAGGCTGGGTACCTTCGCTTCTGACAACCATGATTTTTTTTAATGATTCACTCTAATGCATACAACAAACGCGTATTCGCTACTCTCAAAACATATTTCAACGCACTTTGGCTACCCCCGAGAGGTTTTCATACAAGTTTTGGTTACCTACAAATATATTTCAAACGCGTTTTGGCTACCTTCAAGCATTATATTTCAGCACGTTTTGGCTTCACTCAAGCATATTTCAAAGTAGTTTTGGCTGCCCACATGCATTTTTGCAAACGACGTTTTGGCTAGTCTAAGGCACATTTAAATAACTTTAAAAATAAAATACAATTTTAAGGCATATTATAAACTGATTTGGCTTTCTATTTCTATTGTTTAAATCCAACATGTTAGAGTCATGTCAAAGTTTGCTTAAGTTTTAACAACAAACAAAGACCGTTCATTGTTTTCAGCCAAGTCTCAGCAGCAGCACTGTACAAAAATCATTGGCTCTGTTAGCATGGCTCTGCGGACGTCACAGGTGTCATTAACTTTGATATGTCAGTCACGTTCACCATCTTTTATTCTTCTCGTGGATTTGACCGACCGGTTTGGTCGTTAAAATGGTCGTTAAAATGGTTCATTTTCTCCCTCGTCCAAAGGGACAGAAATAGATTCGGTCTAACGCAAAGTAATATACAAGACGGAGGCTTGGAAATCTACTTATTATTAAAATGTTATCATTGATATTATAATAGAAGATTGTTTGAAACAACTTTGTTATTTGTTATTATGATAGTAGATACAACTAAGTCATCATTATTATAAAGGTAGATCATTTTAAAATATCATGGTCAATATGAGTAGATAGCTTGACAGGATCATTGTTGCCATGAAAATATTTGAAACTTGTGATACAAGGTAAACCGAACCTCTTAATATGACCATAGTTATGCATACGGATTTAAATTATTGCTTTTTGATTTGCCGCTTGTGACTTGAGGTCTTCCATGCAGAGAACATCATAATAAACCAATTGGTTGCTAAAAATATCAATGATAACATGTTTTATTGTCAGTGACTCGACAGTTGAGATTAATAAGAGAGACGAACGGACATTTGATACCAACTCGGATGGCAGGAAACATAAAGTTCAAAGTTTGTGACAAACCGTTAGGTTTTTAAACATAATGAACACGGCCAATCACTTTGGTCGAACTGCTAACTTAATTTTTAACCGTTGTCAGTTCATGGTCATTAATTCGAGATACGATTCTGGCCCTCACGAGGGTCATCCTATAAGAGGCAAGAGGCAATATTAATGTTGCTATATTCCAAAAGTCTTTAAGCGTATAGTTTTGTTTGCGATGTTCATAGAATGTTTAGATCTATAGTTTTGTTTGCGATGTTCATAGAATGTTTAGATCTATAGTTTTGTTTGCGATGTTCATAGAATGTTTAGATCTATAGTTTTGTTTGCGATGTTCATAGAATGTTTAGATCTATAGTTTTGTTTGCGATGTTCATAGAGAGTTTAGATCTATAGTTTTGTTTGCGATGCTCATAGAGTGTTTAGATCTATAGTTTTGTTTGCGATGTTCATAGAGAGTTTAGATCTATAGTTTTGTTTGCGATGTTCATAGAATGTTTAGATCTATAGTTTTGTTTGCGATGTTCATAGAGAGTTTAGATCTATAGTTTTGTTTGCAATGTTCATAGAATGTTTAGATCTATAGTTTTGTTTGCGATGTTCATAGAATGTTTAGATCTATAGTTTTGTTTGCGATGTTCATAGAATGTTTAGATCTATAGTTTTGTTTGCGATGTTCATAGAATGTTTAGATCTATAGTTTTGTTTGCGATTGTTCATAGAATGTTTAGATCTATAGTTTTGTTTGCCGTGTCCGAAAAATATTTATAATTTTTTTCACGTGTTCTACGAGTGTTTATATGTCTTTTGATTTCGGACAAACCCAACATCCAGACCGAGATGAACAAACATAGCACGCTATCGGGTTTAGGAGCTGCCTATAAGATGAGTAATCCCCCATAAACAAAGTAAACAAACATGTGGATGAATCTATCAATGTCTTTGCACGAAGTCATAGATTAAAAGTGCAGAAAGTCCAAGTAGATTTATTGAGTCCCAATCTTCAGGCTGCAGAATGCTGTAATTGATTTTATATTAACTCTGGTCAGTTCATCAACACAGTCACGGGACGAAATCATTGTTGGTGAGGGTTGACTGTGATTTTGATGAGGGTTGACTTTGATATTGGTGAGGGTTGACTGTGATGTTGGTGGGGGTTGACTGTGATGTTGGTGAGGGTTGACTTTGATGTTGGTGAGGGTTCACTGTGATGTTGGTGAGGGTTGACTGTGATGTTGGTGAGGGTTGACTGTGATGATGGTGAGGGTTGATTGTGATGTTGATGAGGGTTGACTGTGATGTTGGTGAGGTTTGGCTGTGATAGTGGTGAGGGTTGACTATGATGTTGGTGAGGGTTGACTGTGATGTTGGTGAGGGTTGACTGTGATGTTGGTGAGGGTAGACTGTGATGTTGGTGAGGGTTAGCTGTGATGTTGGTGAGGGTTGACTGTGATGTTGGTGAGGGTTGACTGTGATGTTGGTGAGGGTTGACTGTGATGTTGGTGAGGGTTGACTGTGATGTTGGTGAGGGTTGGCAGTGATGTTGGTGAGGGTTGACTTTGATGTTGGTGAGGGTTCACTGTGATGTTGGTTAGGGTTGACTGTGATGTTGGTGAGGGCTGGCAGTGATGTTGGTGAGGGTTGGCAGTGATGTTGGTGAGGGTTGACTGTGATGTTGATGAGGGTTGACCGTGATGTTGGTGAGGTTTGACTGTGATGTTGGTGAGGTTTGACTGTGATGTTGGTGAGGTTTCACTGTGATTTTGGTGAGGGTTGGCAGTGATGTTGGTGAGGGTTGACTGTGATGTTGATGAGGGTTGACCGTGATGTTGGTGAGGTTTGACTGTGATGTTGGTGAGGTTTGACTGTGATGTTGGTGAGGTTTCACTGTGATTTTGGTGAGGGTTGGCAGTGATGTTGGTGAGGGTTGGCAGTGATGTTGGTGAGGGTTCACAGTGATGTTGGTGAGGGTTGGCAGTGATGTTGATGTTGGTTGTCGTTGATGTTGGTGAGGGTTGGCAGTGATGTTGGTGAGGGTTGGCAGTGATGTTGGTGAGGGTTGACAGTGATGTTGGTGAGGGTTGGCAGTGATGTTGATGTTGGTTGTCGTTGATGTTGGTGGCTAACAGGTTGAGGAAGAGACTTATTAAGGTAGGGAATTTTTTTAGTGGAAAGGATATCTGTTTTAAGGTGTAAGGTCAGTGGGCCATGTCAAATTGAAACTATTTGTCAGCACAGAATGTATTTGTCAGTATAACACCTAAGTGTTGACGCTGATATATTAGTTTCATACGACTGTCATGAACTAAAATTGAACTTTATGTACATATGCTTAATCAATGCTATTATAAATCCCCCAACCAAAAAAAAATCAAAATAAATTTTAATAAATAAATTGCTTTATATTACACAAAGAGTTTACATAAATGACATGAAAATAAAAAAGAATTGCTTGTGAATCGGTGAATTATATAAAACATGCAAGAATATATGCTTCTAGTTTGGATGCCCTACTAAGCTATAAAGAACAGCTCAACTCATAGAAGCCAAAGCTATTTCTCAGATTGCTTCAACTCATAGAAGCCAAAGCTATTTCTCAGATTGCTTCAACTCATAGAAGCCAAAGCTATTTCTCAGATTGCTTCAACTCATAGAAGCCAAAGCTATTTCTCAGATTGCTTCAACTCATAGAAGCCAAAGCTATTTCTCAGATTGCTTCAACTCATAGAAGCCAAAGCTATTTCTCAGATTGCTTCAACTCATAGAAGCCAAAGCTATTTCTCAGATTGCTTCAACTCATAGAAGCCAAAGCTATTTCTCAGATTGCTTCAACTCATAGAAGCCAAAGCTATTTCTCAGATTGCTTCAACTCATAGAAGCCAAAGCTATTTCTCAGATTGCTTCAACTCATAGAAGCCAAAGCTATTTCTCAGATTGCTTCAACTCATAGAAGCCAAAGCTATTTCTCAGATTGCTTCAACTCATAGAAGCCAAAGCTATTTCTCAGATTGCTCTCGTCCTTGACACACCACGTGATTCAGATTTATTTGCACTTGCTCGTGTTAAATAAAGGGCGAGCATTACAACCAGAATGTCTGGAAAATGCCAACGTATTCCCAGCGAGTTAGCGACCTGTGGTCAGGGCTATTTTAGGCATCTCAAAATTAGCTATGGGCCTTTCATTGCCATGAAGAGCCTCTCAACCCTCCCCCCCCCCGGCCACACTCCTGAAACCCCTCTTCTCCAACACCTCCTATAAACCCTTTGCTAATTCGAGAAACTGAGCTTGAATCGGACGTTAAATTTAGTTAATTTGCTTTCCATTTTTTCGCTTTCCTCCCTAAATAGTCCAATGAATGAGTATTGAATCCACGAAATAGGAATGTCATCGATTCGAAAGTACACGTGACTTTGTCCATTCATCTGTAGGATTGATGACTTCCTCGTTCAAACACTGGGAAGTTTTGGAGATACAATCTGTTTGAATGGAACACAACAAGTCTCTCACTGTGATGTCCTTTGAAAAAATATATTATGTGATGAGAAAACAAGGCTTGACATAAACATGCTTCAGGTAGTAGTTGGGAGCATTCAATTTTCTGTTTAATACAAGAAAATTAGTTTGGAAATCTTTAAAAAAATTATTCGACAGGATATAATTTCCGACAAAGGGACAGGTATAGAGAGTACTGTATGTCATCAAAATGACAGGTATAGAAGGAGTTGCATGTCATACAATATGACACGGGTATAGAGTAATGTATGGGGTACTGAATAATATACAAAAGAATGGATTTAGAGGGAATTGTATGTCAATCAAAATGCCAGGGGTATAGAGTGTATAACATATACATTGACAAGAATATAGAGTACTGTATGGAGTACTGTATAACATATACATTGACAAGAGTATAGAGTACTGTATGGAGTACTGTATAACATATACATTGACACGTATATAGAGTACTGTATGTCATTCTATAGTGGGGTAAAGTTTCTTGGTCATTTTTAACGTGTCAGTAGTATGGCATGTGTTTGAGAAAACGTTTGTTTATAAAGTTGATTGAAAGATATTGATTACAAAGTTGATTGAAAGATATTGATTACAAAGTTGATTGCTAAGTTAAGTTGATTCACTCGATGACTGGATACTATTTATTTTAGTGTCTAGACTTTGTTTAACGAAGTGTGTTGATTGCTTTCATTGGTTCTCCTACCAATTCATTACATATGTTACCGTTAATGTACTTTGAATCAATGTAAATTACCCTGCTTTACATGAGTTTCACATATATTTAGGATATTTTGTGGCCAGAACAGTTGGTTCGTTTAGGTCAGTAAGAGAAAAGATATGTCGATTTGATGAGGTCAGTTACTGGACAGAAGAGTTTTTGGTCAGTTACTGAACAGATTTGATAAATCCAGTAACTAAGAATTAGAAACTTCCATGAGGCCAATCATTGAACAAAACTTATACAAATATTGTAAAGTCACTTATTGGACAGAGCAGAAGATTTTAGTACACTCCTAGAATGAGAATAAAACAAATGTATTGAAAAATTGGAATGCTTTTTACTAGTCCTGTTTTTTGTTTATTGTTAACTACAATTGAACCAGAAAACGTCAAATCTAACTAAGTTATTTTCATTAAATATAGACAACCTCATTTCTGTGTATAATTTACTATTGGTGAATAAAATATCACTTACAAAAATTAGCTAATTATTTATTCACTAGCGTATCACACGTCAAAAATGACGGAAGTTGTCAAAATAAATAAACATCAGATTAAAAAATAACGTAATGCAGAACTTTCATTTATTTTATTTATTTTAATTTGATTCATTTATTATCATATTGAACAATTTTATGCAGAAGGTTCAAAAAGTGTTATTTTTGGTTCACCCGTCACAAATGACGGAAGTTTTCAAAATAAATATACATCAGATTAAAAAATAACGTAATACAGAACTTTCATTTATTTTTATTTGATTCATTTATTACCATATTGAACAATTTTATGCGAAACGTTCGAAAAGTGTTATTTTTGGTGCAGTAATTTGATGCGCTGCTTTCTAAAATAAACAAAATCGATCGCAGCGCCACCTAACAGCATTATAATTACATCCATACATACAGACGACGGAAAGTATGTATATTGATAGCTGACTTCAATGAACGCACAAACTAAAATGCCAAACGATCAGAACTGATTGGTTTATTTCCACAAAGTGTGTTACCTTGAAACGGATCTCAAACTAGTATTGGCACGGATCTCAAACAGATAGGATGTGCGCGGATCGTTTCCTCCTTTGTTTGGCGGGTAGCGTCTAATACTAAATAAGGAATTAGTTCACTCTCGGATGTTTGATGTCAGTTTATTCAACTTCTGGACAAACATACGAGTGCCATCAATGAGAAGGAAGATACAAATCGATATTCCCAGTGCTCGATCAATGTTAGCCACAGTAACAAACGTAAAAATAACACACACACACACACACAAGTGTTCCATTATGTGCACCCCATTTTTTGTACCAACTAAACAAGGGTTAGTTTTTGGTTGTTTGGGGATAGATGATTGAATGAAACGAGATGATTGCTTGTTATCGCATGGCTGAATACTTGATCTGTCTCGCTTGACGGGACGCAGAACAGTTGCAAAGCACGACTTATCAGGGAGTATGAGGGTCAGATTGTGTTTTGTGTGTGTAGGGAGGGGGCGGGGTGGGAGGACGTGTTTATGTGCGAGTGTGTGTGACAGTGTGTTTGTGGGGAGGGTGAGAGGATATATTTACATATGTCTCTTTTGTCAGGATGTGGGCGTGCTTGATTGTGTGGGTGTTAAAGTGACGCGTGTGTGTGTGTTTAATAAGTACCTGTATGCTTGAAAGTAGTGAGGCGTGTGTGTGAGTTTAATAAGTACCTGTATGCTTGAAAGTAGTGAGGCGTGTGTGTGTGTTTAATAAGTACATGTATGCTTGAAAGTAGTGAGGCGTGTGTGTGTGTTTAATAAGTACATTTATGCTTGAAAGTATTGAGGCGTGTGTGTGTGTTTAATAAGTACATGTATGCTTGAAAGTAGTGAGGCGTGTGTGTGTTTAATAAGTACATGTATGCTTGAAAGTAGTGAGGCGTGTGTGTGTGTTTAATAAGTACATGTATGCTTGAAAGTAGTGAGGCGTGTGTGTGTGTTTAATAAGTACATGTACGCTTGAAAGCAGTGAGGCGTGTGTGTGTGTTTAATAAGTACATGTATGCTTGAAAGTAGTGAGGCGCGTGTCTGTGTTTAATAAGTACATGTATGCTTGAAAGTAGTGAGGCGTGTGTGTGTGTGTTTAATAAGTACATGTATGCTTGAAAGTAGTGAGGCGTGTGTGTGTGTTTAATAATTACATGTATGCTTGAAAGTAGTGAGGCGTGTGTGTGTGTTTAATAAGTACATGTATGCTTGAAAGTAGTGAGGCGTGTATGTGTGTTTAATAAGTACCTGTATGCTTGAAAGTAGTGAGGCGTGTGTGTGTGTTTAATAAGTACATGTATGCTTGAAATTAGTGAGGCGTGCATGTAAGGTGGATTGAATGTCAACAGTTCCAGTTTGTGGAAGTTTGTCTGTTCATTAATGAAACATGATGTGTGTATGTATGTGAGTGTGTATGTATGTGAGCGTGTATGAATGTGTGTGTGTATGAATGTGTGTGTGTGTGTAAATTGCCACTGTGTCTTTAAAGTACTAGTTAAACCACTTCCTCTTATCTTGTCACACACACACATACACACGCACGCACACGCACACACACACACACACACACACACACACACACATGGTAGTAAACAGAGAAAGCTTGAATTGTTAAATATCAATTTTAAAAATTCAATTAAATTTGAAAAATTTGTCAAGTTCTAAAGTTTCGTTAACAGAGAATAACAATAATTAGAAATTTTCTTCACAAAAGAAGATTGTAACTGGTTGGATCCAAAATCACTAAATAATTCTAACTCAATTAAATAATGTGAGCAAGAGCAATTGTCTTGGTTCAGACCACAGATTAGACATTAATGTACTGTAGGAATAATTATACACGTATTTAGAAGTCTTCATTGCATGTAACACGAGTACACGATTAGGTTGCGATTGTGCGATTCAACAATTTAACAATTAATCACAAAATGAATTGTTTCAGTAAGAGTACACTGAAAAATACATAAACATCAGCATTTTCAATAACTGCATTCAGTAAAAAAATACATTCGAAAAACAACAACAACAACGAAGCAACAAAAACAATTAGATCCGTTAGTATAACAACAAAATTAATCTAAAAATTTGACACAAGTCAAAATATGTTATCTTATCTTCTTATCTATACAGACGCTCCTTCTATGCAGAAGATAGTTGCGTCCACAGACCATGACAGATGATCTGTTGGCAAGTGATGCAGCTTTCACAGGCCACGGCTTTGTGGGTTCCACGCATTACCCAGCCGCCTAACTACATGCAGTGTTAGGTACCCATTCGGAGCGGTGTGACTCAGGAACGCCCTAGGCCCCGGGAACAAACCCTTGCCTTCACACGGATTCGAACCCGTGACCATCGGTACGACAGTCAAGTGCGCTGACACTCGACCACCGCGAGTGTTAATGCAATAGTGTAATATAAATGGGATGTGTCCAGGACAGTTGACTACTGTACTGGTCAGATCAACTACATAAATCTTATAAATATGACATTATATGACTAACTGATAGCATCTATATCTACATCAGAATATTTACGGCTAACTAATAATAACATCGATGTATACATCACAGTTCGGAAATGAGGTACTTACTTGTAAGAACAAAAATATCTTCGTCAGAGTTCTTATATAACTGACTTACAGATATATACTATACCAGGTTGTTCTTTTCAAAAGCCAAAGTAACTTATGTGAATGTTATTGCATGCCTCTAAATCGATGATCCCGACACCCAAAAATTGGTATGTGAATGAGTTCAATAAAAAGAATGAATAATTAAATTTTAGTTCATTAGAACGATTTATTTTTCACAAAATTTCTCTCTATATTATATATCCCTTTCCCAAAATTAACATATAAGCTCAAACAATGAAGTCATATAATTTTTTACGACGAGAAACACCACATGCTCTGTTAATCTCGACACCAAAATGATTATGATTTTACGTCTATATTTTCAATTTTAAAAAGTGCTGATTATGTCCCTTAGCGTTACAGAATGACTTGGGCTTTTAATTTTTTTATGCATACATCATGTTTATTTTATCACTTACATACTGATATAATCTGTAATATCTACATCATAGTAGTAAAGTGATTAACTTACAAAATATGCTCTATATTTACTAAGAGTTTTTATATTACTAAATTATAGGTTGATTCTATAATTACTTCTTTTGCTGATAGAATGGATAATGCATACTTCAGAGCACTTAAAATGTTCGAACTTACTGATAGAATCTATAATGTCCACTGATGTCATAAGTTAGATTAGGTCACCCTCTATACACGATACAGACATCGAATTGGGTAAAACAAGTTCACGCAATCAATTTCAAAATTGCTTATTCCTGTCCTGTCGTTCAATTCCTCTGCTGTTATCATGTAACCAACACTGGCTAGAGTTGATGACTTGACACTTTCATATTTGATGATTCCACCGCTCGAATCAATTTGTCTGCGGCTGAAAGTTTGATCAAACGTTGATTTTATTGGCTGATTGAATCACTTACTAACGGGAATACTCAGAGGTACCAGCGAAAGTTTAAACTGCGTTGGCTTGTTGCCCTATTCAAACCGACCAATTGGAAATCTTCATGAGCTGTTGCCAGTTTGAAAATCCGTTTCCATATAAGACGTGATTTGTACAATTTTAATACACCAAGCTATGTTTAAGCGCATGTTGTTGATTTAATATGTCAAAGTTTTATATATTCATCGTTTATGATAGTACGTGTACCTGTTATTACAATATCTGTTATGCTTGGATATGTCTCTGTTATGATTAGATCTGTCTCTGTTGGGATTAGATCTGTCTCTGTTGTGATTAGATCTGTCTCTGCTGGGATTAGATCTGTCTCTGTTGTGATTAGATCTCTCTCTGTTGTGATTAGATCTGTCTCTGTTGGGATTAGATCTGTCTCTGTTGGGATTAGATCTGTCTCTGTTGGGATTAGATCTGTCTCTGTTGGGATTAGATCTGTCTCTGTTGGGATTAGATCTGTCTCTGTTGGGATTAGATCTGTCTCTGTTGGGATTAGATCTGTCTCTGTTGGGATTAGATCTGTCTCTGTTGGGATTAGATCTGTCTCTGTTGGGATTAGATCTGTCTCTGTTGGGATTAGATCTGTCTCTGTTGGGATTAGATCTGTCTCTGTTGGGATTAGATCTGTCTCTGTTGGGATTAGATCTGTCTCTGTTGGGATTAGTTCTGTCTCTGTTGGGATTAGATCTGTCTCTGTTGGGATTAGACCTGCCTCTATTATTAACGTATCTTTACATGTTATTACTCGATCTGCCTCTGTTGTATATCTGCTGAGAAGTGGTAGCTTCATTAGACTGGTGAGTGTAGGTCAAAAACGTTCTTTGCCACGACAAGTCTCCTATGAATGGAATAGGAGGCCGTGGCATAATTTTGACGGAAATGACTTAGGATGAGACTCTCGGAAATATTCGCGTGTTATATAGTGTGAAGTGGCTAAAATTTCTACCTTTTGGAATAGAACTTCATAGATCGTTGTTTAGGTTTATCTTATCTTATCTGTTTACAGACGCTCCTTCTATACAGAAGATTATTGCGTCCTACGCTTATCTATGGTTTGTGTTTAGTCCTGCATTTTTATTAGAGATTTAAATGTTGATAAAGCGTTGGTTTTCCTGGATTCTTCAGGCAACCCATTCCACGCCCGAATTCCGGACGGGAAGAAGGAAAACTTGTATGTGTTTGTTCTTGCATACGGAATAAGAAAGGTGTTTTTATCCTTATGTCTATCTGAGGGTTGTATTAAAATATCTTTGTGTTGTATTTCTAAATTAGAATTAATAGCTTTATATATGATTACTACTTTGCTCTTGGTTCTTCTATCCTCTAGTGTTTCAAGGTTTAATGATTTAACTAATGGGGTTATTCTTGTCAGTTTCGAATATTCTCCAGTAATGAATCTGGCAGCTCTTTTTTGAATTTGTTCTAGTTTATCAATGTTTTCTTTGGTGGATGGGTCCCATACAGAAGATGCATATTCTAGTACAGGTCTCACCAAAGTGAGGTAGCATTTTAGTTTTATATCTCTATTACATTTGTTAAAGTTCCTTTTTATAAAGCCTAAGGTTTTGTTTGATTTTTTAATTACTTCATTGACATGGGGATTCCATGATAGTTTCTCATTTATTAAGACTCCTAAGTATTTTGCATCTTTAGTTTGGGTCAGTTCTTTTCCATGAATGCAATATTTTGAATTTATTTGTTTCTTTTTCTTTGTTACTCTTAACAGTTGACACTTTTCTGGGTGGAAAGACATACTCCAGTTAGTTTTCCATTTTATCAATTCATCTAAGTCTTTTTGTAAAATTTTGCTGTCTTGTTCTGATTTAATTGTTCTATAGATTATACAATCATCAGCAAATAACCTAACTTTTGTACCTGTTGAGATGTTGTTGGGTAAATCATTTATATAAATTAAAAAGAGTAAGGGACCTAGCACAGTTCCTTGTGGAACTCCTGAGTTAACCTTTATTGCTGCAGATTTAGATAGGTTTGTAGAAATAGGCATCCCCATAACTTTATGGCTCGCCAGTTGATTCTCAAAAACTGACCAATCCTCATGACTGACCCTCTAGTCCAGCAGGTCTTCAAACCCCCCACCCCACCTTTTTTTCCTTTCCGGGGGGATATGAGCCCTTAAGATATACTTGTAAGAATTCACCTTCCTACTATGAAAGCCCACATTGGAACAAAAGGTTGCAACCATTACCTTTGCAATACTTGTCCATACGTAATCAAAATTGATAGTTTTTCCTTTCTTCTGGAAAATTTTAAAACAAAATATGGTACAACTTGCACAAGTCGAAACTTCTTTGCAAGAGATGTAATAAAATATATGTGGGTGAGACCGATCGTCGCCTCTGAGATCAGTTTAGAGAACACCTGTACGCTATATAAATAAATAGGCACTTTATCCTGTCTCTAAAAAATTCAACAGTGCTGATGAAGGCGAGATTTCAGATATTGCAGTTACTGGACTTAAATATTCGACCAATACCCATGATAGGATCTACATACAGAATATATTTATGCAACGATTTGTTACGTGGGCTCCATATGGATGAAACTAAATTTCACGATTTTTCGTAACTGTCGAATCTTTTTTTTTCATTTATGGTTTTTACTGATACTTTTGATATTTCCTTCCTTTTCTTATATCGTTTATCTCTGTTAAGTAACTGTGCTCATCTTTCGTCTTTAAGTTTCTGTGTTTTTTATGTTCGCTTAAGTATTATTTTTTCATGATATAATTTGTCTTATATAATGTAACATTAATTTTAATGTTTAAGTTACGTGTACTATTGAAGGCATTACCCAAAACATCCTCTTGTGTATTAGTCAATTAATAAAGCTTTAATTTATTATTTGATAACACAATTCGCGTGTGTATCTTTCATTAGAAATAGGCAAAACGGCAGAGGATGCGTCTATTTTATGATTCTAATGTTTGCAAATTTGACCAGCTTTAGTGCTAAGGTAAGTAAATGTCAAATACAATTCTATTTAACAAAGATTCCAATAGTTATTCTTTATCTAGCTGTCGTTCTGTTCTCATTTATTCATTGACCACCAGACAGTGTTAGTTCTATTGCGCATTAGTGAATGTTAGTGTATTTGATAGATTGGATAGGTTTAGGTTTGAAATATCTTTATTAATTAAATGATAACGTGACCACACTAGAGAGAGAGAGAGAGAGAGAGAGAGAGAGAGAGCGATAGAAAGAGCGAGAGAGAGAGAGCGAGAGAGAGAGAGAGAGAGCGAGAGAGAGAGAGAGAGAGAGAGAGAGAGAGAGAGAGAGAGAGAGAGAGCGAGAGAGAGAGAACATTTTCACTGGTACATGCTTGGCTATTATTACAGTTTGATGTAATATATAACAAGCATCGGAATAAGATATTACAGGCAGTAATTCCAAACCTCAGAAAGTTTAATTAGAAACAATAAAATATACAATTTTAAACAACAAAAAGAGCTATTACAGGACGTAGAATATACCAAACTAGAAAGTAGTGTATTCTGTTCCAAGAACTATTTAAAATTTTCTGTACTATCAGACTTTGTATTAGAAAGAATTTTATATCTATATCGAATCAATCTGTAACTAAAAATACGATTTTTGTCTCTATTTGTTTAAGATTCAAAACATTTTCTTGTAAAGTCCTGACACCAAAAGCCTCACACACTCCCTCCCACCCCCACATATTACACCAAAAGCCTCATACACTCCCTTCCACCCCCACATATCGCCGTTGTTTCTGTGGCAGATAAAAAGAATCGTTATAATTAACAAGTTGAAAATAAGCCTAACGAGCCGAATGCTGTTCTCTAGTTAAGATCAGGTCTCCCTGTATTTTTTTTATTCAAGTTAAGATGGAAATTGGAAACCCTGGGTGGGAAATTGAAGCTTTACAAAATGAGATAAAATTAAACAGTTCCAGTCATGATTAAAATATCCATTTTCAAATGTTTGTTCGTGGTTTCACTGAAAGAGAAATCTAATCAAGAGTCGGCTTTTCGACACGATAAATAACAGAATTCACTTTTTAAAAGTATGATATTTTACAGAACGTCACTGATTGGCTTAATGTTAAGGTTATGATTAAATATGAAAATTAGGAGTAGATTACAGGCGTAAGATGAAATTGTCTCACGACAGAAAGTTAAATGACTAACTGTTAGGATTGGGCTTAATGTCTAGGTAGGATGAAATGTCTGCATGACGTGGGAACTAATGTTAGGGTAGGACTAAATATCATCTTAGGACTAAATATCATGGTAGGACTAAATGCCATACGTGAAAATAATGAAAATAAATGTCAAATATTAGGGTATGGCCAAATGTTAGGTAAGGACTAAATGTTAGAGTAGGACCAAATGTTAGAGTAGGACTATATATTAGAGTAGGACTATATATTAGGGTATGACTAAATGTTAGGGTAGGACTAAATGTTAGAGTAGGACTAAATATTAGAGTTGGACTAAATTTAACTGTGGGTCCTAATGTTAGGGAATTACGAAAGGTACGGGTAGGAACATATGTTAGGGTATGAAGAAATATTAGAGGTGAACTACTTAGTAGCTTGGGACTAAATGACAGTGTAGGAATTATTGTTAGGGTAGAACTTGATATTTGAGGATGGGACTAAATGACAGTGTAGGAATTATTGTTAGGGTAGAACTTGATATTTGAGGATGGGACTAAATGACAGTGTAGGAATTATTGTTAGGGTAGAACTTGATATTTGAGGATGGGACTAAATGACAGTGTAGGAATTATTGTTAGGGTAGAACTTGATATTTGAGGATGGGACTAAATGACATGGTAGGAATTATTGTTAGGGTAGAACTTGATATTTGAGGATGGGACTAAATGACATGGTAGGAATTATTGTTAGGGTAGAACTTGATATTTGAGGATGGGACTAAATGTCCCTAATATATAGGGTAGGACAAAGTTTGAGTACAACAACTTTATTGATGTTGCTGCACTTGATTATGTGGCAGTTCTTTATGTGGAATTAGTTGATTGATTTGTCAGTACCGGATTTATGTGGAAGTACTTTATTAATGAGATTGTGTTTGGATGATAGGCTTCACTTGTGTAATGAGTGTGTTCGTGTTTGAAGCGGTAACACTTGTTTGGTTAGGCTGCACTTGATAAATGTGGCAACACTTTATTGGTGGGACAACTCTCCCCATAGAGGTATAACCAGAGTTATCTGCACAAGATTATTGATCTTTGAACGCTTAGTTTTAGTATGCCACAGAAATGCTATTTATGATCCGCCCATGGCGCCCCGGGGGCTGGCATAAACCATCTTGATTGAACGAACTCATCATTTCACCGCACATCGCTTTGTCTGCACAGATCACGTGATTTGCTAGTCTGCTCCTCATGCCATGACGTTCACAGTAAAATATGTTGGGATGGAATTGCTTTATGTATCCGCTAGTGCTGGCCTCGAGTGCTCGCCCCTTGGGAGCTGAGCGGACAATGGTGAAATATATCTGTGGATTAGGGCTAAAGGGAGGACTAACGACATCAATTAAATATTAACTCTTAAAGTATTTTTTTACATTCTATCTACCAGCAAACCTATTTTTATAAATTTAAACTCCTATTTCTACACTAACCTCTTGTTTCACATTTAACCTCCTATCTTACATTAACATAAAGACTACATTTAAAATCAAATCTACATTTAACCTTCTATCTTAAATTAATATAAAGACTAAATTTAATATCAAATCTACATTTAATATCCTATCTTACATTAACATAAAAACTACATTTTATATCAAATCTACATTTACCCTTCTATCTTACATTTAACATCTAGACTACATTTAAACATCTAGACTACATTTAAACATCTAGACTACATTTAACCTCCTAATCTTGATTTTGTTATGATTATGATGATCCTTAGAGCAGAGTAAATATATTTTAAACACATGTAATTTTAGTTAATAATGTGCGGTACACAATTGTTGGCATACAATTTGTAGTACAAAATTGTTGGCATACAATTTGTAGTACACAATTGGTGGCATACAATTTGTAGTACACAATTGGTGGCATACAATTTATAGTACACAATTGGTGGCATACAATTTATAGTACACAATTGGTGGCATACAATTTGTAGTACACAATTGGTGGCATACAATTTGATGGAGATTAAAATTCATTTTTTTCACGAACATTAAATTCCGCGACTATCATTATTTCAAATTTGAAAAAAAAACCAACCATTTAACGTCTTATTCACTTCTATAATAAAATTGAAGAATGCTTAGAAAATCTAGTTGTACTTTTTAATTTTTAGTAATACTAATGACTAAACATTTTTGGAACATTTAGCACACTGCCTCGCATTAAAAAAAAAGTTTTATAGTTTTAAGAGTAATGATAATTTGTTTTTATAAAACTTCAACAATTACTGAGACGAAAAAACACATTTAAAATTCAACTTCATTAAATTTATTAAAATCGTGTATTATTCTGGAAATGATATGTATTTAAAATTTCAGAATATGTCTATCAAGTTATTAACATGAAGAATTTATTATAATCCGATTTTTATGGTGAAATAAGTGTCGAATAATGTAGCACTCATGCAAATTATTTATAAATTAGTTACATTTTTAATAACATATAAATTTTAAATTTTGTTAGAAACCCCCCCCCCTCCCAACACTATTTTACTTGAAATAAAATCACTTGGCGTGGAGTAGGATTGATGTTAAACGAAATTTATGAATTCCATCTCTTCCAGGGTTAATAAGAACCATTAACGTATTAAAATTTAAATGTTTTTAAAAAATAGTTAAGTTTGGATTTGAAACGAAAATCTCCGGATTTCAAAGACAGCACTCAACTCTTTGGACCAGATGTGTTTCATGACAAAACATTTCGTTTAAGGTAGCTCAAAAATACCTGGCGGGCACACGTAGAGACGAGTGCGCTAAAATCACAAGAAAGTATACATGACACCACAGATATTTGTGGATTGGTGGTTGGGTCATTTTATTGACAGTGATTCTAATGCCATCAGATCTCTAAGAAATATGAAATGTGGTGGAAGTTCTGTAGAGCTTGACACTAAAAATTGCAGAACTTATTTGACGTGAGCATTTGTCAATCTTTTAAATTGAATTTAATTTAAAAATTCCACAGAGTTACAGCCCATGAAACAGGGTTCACTGAAAGAGGTCACAGACGCCAACATTTCACTGAAAGAGGTCACTGACGCCAAAATTTTACTGGCAGCGGTATCACGGACAGAGATAGCACTAACTAGATCCCACCGAGAGAGGATCCGTTAACAGTTCCGTAACCCCGATAACCTACACATCGAGGCCGGCCTCTCTCCTCCGAATACACTGGATGACCGTGGATGAGATAGCGGAGTTAATCTGCCGTGACGGGCATTGGAGCACCAAAGAGAGACACACGTCACAATCAATGGAAACATCCAGTTTGATCTTCAAATAATAACTCCGGGGTTTTCCGAAAACAGCTATAACGCGATCTTATCATGAATCAATGTCTTATGGCACATTTGTGTGTGTGTGAGTGCGTACATGTGTGTGTGAAGATATTGGTGGTTTGGGTGGGTAGGATGGGGCAGTTTCTACTCTTCAAACGTGGAAGATTAATTTCAACTTATTTTGTGATGATATATTTTCTTAAAAGAAACACCTCTCTGTCCTTGTTTTTTTATCGTTAATGACGCACTTGCAAACTTTGCTGTCTTTCTTTAAGAACGAATTAATTCTTATGTATTCTTATATCTCTCTCTTTCTTCATTATAATCTGGTTATTTTTTTAAACTCAGTTCTCTTTATTTTATTCTGTGTCTGTTTGATATGATAGTGCAGACTTCTGGGCGATACAAGTATGAAGAAAACAATATATACAGATTGCAAACCAAAACAAAAATCATTGACAGACTTAATTTAGTTGTTTTGTTGAAATAGTTGGGATGGAGGCTAGGTACCGCGTCATTGCGTGTCGTGGTCTGGGGACAATGAAGAGATTATTGTATCTACATGGAAGTGATTCCTAAAATAAGTACATAATTGTAGGTCCAAAAAAAAAGTATCCTATAAAACAAGTTTTGATCACTAGAAAATGTACAGGGAAGCTTGAGTCTATGCCTGTCGATATCTCTCATCACTGGCGTAGCTAATGGGAGGGGCGGGGAGGGGCGGGGAGTACGGAACGCACCGGGTGACTACATTTGAGAAACTGATGTTACATGACATTTGGAGTCTCCATCTTTGTACAGGCAAAAAAAAAGTTAAAACAAATGATAAAATAAAGTTTACCCGATGCCCCGAAAATTGAAGTTGTATTGCTTGTCAAACGCGTATAAAATCAAAAGGTAAGTTTATTCTTACAGAAACGGTAAAGTAACACTAATTGCCAGTATTCAGATCAATAAAAAGTTCGTAATGGTAAAATATTATTTTTTCTGAAATTCCAGGTCATTTTTAAAACTGTAAAACTAGGCACTCTTTCGAACTGTCAAGTCAATAATAATAATAATAATTAAAATAATAATAATAATAATAATAATAATGCAATGTGAGCTGGATTACCGAAGTCAATAGTGCGCTCGCCTCACAAGCTGGGGGGCGTGGGATCTAGCCCATTTCAATGCAACTATAAAAATTTTAATGCATGACTATCGCTTAAAAGTCCTCCGCTGACCTGGAGGGGAGATGGGCGCCGCCAGATCTACCCAGCCCTGATAAAGCTCTTATGGAAACATTAGAACGCCCTACGACCACGAGATTTTGATACACAAAAAAAAGTGAGCTTTTAACTTCTATGCTCACAGTGTTTCAAATAAAAACTATAAACACGAGATCTGCAGTGAGCGTAGTGACAATTTAAGACGAGATGAAAAATATATGGAGAAGTGCGTCTGCTAACAATGTTCCTACGTGCGTCTGCTAACAATGTTCCTACAAAAAGATGCCATCTGGCTAGAAAACCCGACAGTCAAAAATGGCGTATTCTCTCCTGAAAACGTTAATGCTTTGCTACACATTTTATTGTTGTTGCTGTTAATGTTATAGGAACAAATTCCATATTTAAACTAGGGTTAGCAGGTAGTGGAAATTAAGCTAAAAGTTATAAAATCACGAGACACCCGAAGAGTAAAAATGTCTTGGTAAAGGAAAAACAATGACGGCATTGTCAGGACTATATGAAATAATGACGCTGGAAGTATTGCTGTGCTGGGTAAGCGTGGGCGGGGCATGGTGGGATATCGTGCTCAGCTTGTTGAACATCAAATGGCTACTTGCTATACAAACAATTTCCATCAGTGGACAAAGAATATGAGTATTCAGTGAATATGCTGAGGAAAATGTCCTGCTCTGGTTGAGTTACTATCTAAATCCGACCTAGTGCTTTAAGTGCTGCTAACATAAGTGTACACGTCCGCATCTTACTTTATGCGAGAACAAAATATATTGTACTAGATACAACTCACAGCGTAGAGCATACGCCGCAGACTTGCTAATAGATAACGCAAAGAACGGGAGGAAAGAACGAACAGAAACAACAGCACGACGAAATGAAAACAATGTGAGATATCGTCGGGGGGAACCGCCGACGCATTGTTGGTCTAAATAAATTGTGATTGGTCTAACCTAGCAAGCGTCATTCGTCATGCTTATTTGCAAACGTCTTGTGCTTGTCCTGGTGAATGATATATAGATAAACGAATATGCTGGGTAATCGTGTAAAAAGGTTTTGATCATTAGTAATAATGTCTCCGTGGTATCTGGGAGTAATGTCCGACAACCCAACTAAAATGTCATGCTGACCAGATGTCGGAACTTATCAGATCAGTGGATATTTTCAATAAAAAAAGTTTAAAAAGAATGTGGGGGGGGGACAGTTAACTCAGCTATGTCTACGTTTATTCGAGCCACTATACTCGAGTAAAATAACCGTACGCATCAACATTTACACGTAGATAAAACCTTTAATTATTGACTAGAGCGCTGTCATTTAACGGAAAATTCTATTGAAATGAAACTTTATAAACAGAAAAGTTGAATCATGGTAAGAAGACTTTCAAGTTAAGAGCAGAATATGAGAAGAGCAGTGACGACATGCTGGAATGCAATGATCGCTTTAATTCAATACTCCAGATCAGATATACAGAAAGATGAAAGTCTAGATACCACCTATAAAGGCGGATGATATTGTTTGAATATTCAAACCATAAGTTGAAATTCTTGAAATTTATAGCTGATTATTATTTTATTAAAATCCCTTCCAATACTCTCGCAAAAACTTCTATTATTTTATGACAATCTGTGTGTCTGTTATTTCATCTGAGAGGATCGTTACAAAACTCAGACATTTCAACAAACTTTTAAAGACTAATTAGTCATTCAATGGGAAGACTTTAGTCTGATGTGGTGAAGGACATTGTAGTCAATCAAGTGATTGGCAGGTTTGATAACCAGGGGCATGAATTGTTAAATAAAGTCAATCTGAAAGATAACCAGAGGAGTGAATTGTTAAATAAAGTCAATCTGAAAGATAACCAGGGGCATGAATTGTTAAATAAAGTCAATCTGAAAGATAACCAGAGGAGTGAATTGTTAAATAAAGTCAATCTGAAAGATAACCAGGGGCATGAATTGTTAAATAAAGTCAATAAGAAAGATAACCAGGGGAATGAATTGTTAAATAAAGTTGATAAGAAAGATAACCAGGGGAATGAATTGTTAAATAAAGTTAATAAGAAAGATAACCAGGGGAATGAATTGTTACATAAAGTTAATAAGAAAGATAACCAGGGGAATGAATTGTTAAATAAAGTTAATAAGAAAGATAGCTTAAAACTTAAGTTTACCCAGTTGTTACACATGTTCAAATACTTTCCTTAATTAGTTTTTGTGCTTGGCTTGTTATAGTGTGGAGTAAAATTGACAAAAGTAATCCGTCGTATAAGTGGATGGGGGTGGGGGGGGGAGGTTTGACACACCGAGTGTACCACACCGGTCTACACCAACCCTAGCTACGGTACTGTGTCTAGAAGTGGATCTTCTAAAATATTGATGTTTGTTCTGTATCTGTCATATATAATTTGACTACAACAGATGTCAATATGTCACCGTGACCTGCCCGCTCTTGTAAGTCATCTGTCAATATGCGACTGTTATACATATCTTGACCGCGCTGCTGTCGGTTGTCAATCTTTTAATGTGTCACACAACTTGATTACACTATAACTCCATCATGACATTGTTGTACTCGCCAAACCGCCAAACCAGCCCACCCCCCATCCCCCAACTCTACTCTGTTTCTCTATAAGTTTAAAGATGACCATAAAATCCCGCTTGGACCAAAATGATCGATGACGTAGACGGCTAGCACAGAACTTTAACACCAATGAGGTCCTTGATTTCCAGCCTTGAGTTCACATAACAAAGACAAATGGCCGTTAATGTAACCTTAAAAAACCTGGTCTCGTAATAGAGGAGAACTTCCGGTTTTCATCTCTGCTGCCCACTATCCCGGATGTATCCAACATATTCTACTACGCCTATACACAATCGATTTCAACACAAAAGCAGACCAGACCCCTACTTTTGAATTTTAACCAAAATTGAAAGTTAGTCTGTTTTCTAAAGAAACTTGTCAGTGACTTTCATATCGATGCTTGTCGTCTGTGACCTGTTGTCTTGAGTATCTTGTCTTTTGTCTGTTGCTTGAAGCACATTGCATGTATCTGTTGTCTGTAAAAGTTGCGTGTTAGGATAATTCCACCTGCTTTAATTCACGCAGATGTAGGGATTCAATTAAATTAATTTGTATCCTCGTTTACTTGCCTAATTCTTGAAATACAAAACCCCGTTGCCGTGCAATTACCCGGGTGGTAAAATTGCGCCCGGGTACCCGTAAAACTGTTGACGCAATATCCATTCCAAAAGTGGTCAAACTTCGCTCTTCTGGGCTTAAATTTGGGCTCGTGAACAATTTATTAGATTAAAACATTTTGTTTGAAATGTATGCTGAGAAGTACCTTAAACAGGAAAACGCTTAAGAGGAAAATATCTGTTAAAAAGGAAATAAAACAAGGTCTCGACAAACTTCAATGTATTTTGATACACCTTTTTTCTTTGAACATGAAAAAAAAATTATTGCACGCTAAAAGTCTTTGGTTCTTTGAATTATTTAAATAAGGAAAACACGACCGAAACGCCGACAGTTAAGGGGGGGGGGTTGGAAATGACAGAAATCAACTTGGCTTTGGCTTTGAAATACACCGACAACTTTGGGATACGGTTGAGAAAAGCCTTTGTTGTTTATCTATCACCAATAACAACTCCTTCCTCCCATCCCCATATACTTTTTTAAAAAAACGCATCTATTATTCAAAAAAAAATTTAAAATATTTCAGTCGTTAAATGATTTTCACTGTAATAACAAAAATAAATGATGTATCCAGTTAGTAGCGCCGCCTAGCGGACATTAACATTCAAGCTGCTGGGTCCGTATGACCTGACCGAACGTTACGTCATTATTGTTGAATTTTTTTTTAATGTTCATTTTACTGTAGTTTGAGTTTAAGAGTATGACGAATGCGTTTACAGCTGGAATAAAAGTTGGAAGTTCATTAAAGTTCACAATATTATGTTATTAGAAGCATGCCGTCGGCTACTGTGTGAAATGAGGTGCATGGATGTTGGCTAATTTGCATGGCATAGAGGTCATGACGGCGAACATTATGCGAAGTTACGACCGGGTACCTGCTCGAAATTTGCACGGGTACTCTGGCAGCTTTTATTAACAACATTGACAGCCCTAGAAATTAGACATCAAAAATTGATTGCTAAAACAGCGCCAAGTATCTCCAAAATAAAATCATACATTCCGCTTAGGATTGCCCTGCTTTTTATATGTAAAAATTAAAAAAAATCCCCACATATTCTGTGAGAAAAATGAACGTTTAATTATTAGTTTCTGATCTTATACAAATCGTAGAAAATTCTTGACTTTAAAAAAACACACATTTATTTCCAGTGTGTTTCTAACTAATGTTTGTGTAAACACCATTCTGATCGTGACCCAGTAACCCGAGTAAGGTTTCTAATTTCTGGGAGCAAATGAAATTGTCTGTAACTAACACGGGGAATACGTTGCCCGGTCGAGTTTTTTCAATCAGCCCTTTCAGTTATCTAAATCCATCAGTTGTCTGAGGGGGGATGTAGATCGGGTTTTTCCCCATAAGCTTCTCTCAAGTGACATCGTCTCCATGGAGATATGCCACAACAATAAGTCACAGATCTAACAAAGTCCAGTTCTCTCCCCTATCAACTGACACAAGACCTAGTGGGGGTAATGGTAGATTGTCAGTCCGTTTTAACATGGATTATTTTCTGGAGAAGATTATTAGTTTGAAATTAGAGAATGGAAATCGAAATTAAAGAAAAGTGATGGGTGGGTGATAGATGAATGATTTATATAAAACTCAGAAGAGTATGACGATGAAAACAAAACCTCAAAGCACGGGAAAATTAAATATCAAAATTAGAATAAGTATCGTCCGATCATTTATACAGCGCCATACAAATCTAAACACGCCAGTTTGTTTGTAAGAAGATTCATCATCTTAAGTTAAGAAGAGTTAAAATATGTGTGGGCTGTAATTTGTTAAAAAAAGATTATATCTGAGATGTTGAGAAATTTCACGAAGGCTTCGTACTGATGAGATGGTCCTGACTTGATTAAAAATACGATTATAACAAATACCAGTGTATAGAGGATGTGAGGTATGATAATGGAGCTTCAAGTCTCATTTCATTGCATAATTATCTGGCATAACCAATGGAATTTAGCGTACACTTGTAGCAGTTAAAACATATTACATCATAATTTTGTATCATAGATGAGATATCGCAAACATATGACAACGTATGTTAGTGTCCGCTCAGATCTCCTATCAAATTCAACAACAAATTGTTACAAGCAGATGAAGACAACCAGCGTGTCAAGTTAAGCCGTGTCAATCATTCAGCGTGCCAAGTTAAGCCGTGTCATTCATTCAGCGTGCAAAGTTAAGCCGTGTCAATCATTCAGCGCGCCAAGTTAAGCCGTGTCATTCATTCAGCGCGCCAAGTTAAGCCGTCAATCATTCAGCGAGCAAAGTTAAGCCAAGTCAATCATTCAGAGTTCTACATTAAGCCGTGACATTCATTCAGCGTTCCAAGTTAAGCCGTGACATTCATTCAGCGTGCCAAGTTAAGCCAAGTCAATCATCCAGCGTGCTACATGAAGCCGTGACATTCATTCAGCGTTCCAAGTTAAGCCGTGTCATTCATTCAGCGTGCAAAGTTAAGCCAAGTCAATCATCCAGCGTGCTACATGAAGCCGTGACATTCATTCAGCGTTCGAAGTTAAGCCGTGACATTCATTCAGCGTTCCTAGTTAAGTCGTCAATCATTCAGCGTGCTACATTAAGCCGTGACATTCATTCAGCGTGCCACATTAAGAAGTGACATTCATTCAGCGTTCCTAGTTAAGTCGTCAATCATTCAGCGTGCTACATTAAGCCGTGACATTCATTCAGCATGCAAAGTTAAGCCGTGACATTCATTCAGCGTGCAAAGTTAAGCCAAGTCAATCATTCAGCATGCTACATTAAGCCGTGACATTTATTCAGCGTTCCAAGTTAAGCCATGTCAATCCTTCAGCGTGCCACATTAAGAAGTGACATTCATTCAGCGTTCCAAGATAAGCCAAGTCAATCATTCAGCGTGGTACATTAAGCCGTGACATTCATTCAGCATGCAAAGTTAAGCCGTCACATTCATTCAGCGTGCAAAGTTAAGCCGTGACATTCATTCAGCGTGCCAAGTTAAGCCAATTCAATCATCCAGCGTGCTACATTAAGCCATGACATTCATTCAGCGTTCGAAGTTAAGCCGTGACATTCATTCAGCGTTCCTAGTTAAGTCGTCAATCATTCAGCGTGCTACATTAAGCCGTGACATTCATTCAGCCTGCCACATTAAGAAGTGACATTCATTCAGCGTGCCAAGTTAAGCCAAGTCAATCATCCAGCGTGCTACATTAAGCCGTGACATTCATTCAGCGTTCCAAGTTAAGCCGTTTCATTCATTCAGCATGCAAAGTTAAGCCGTGACATTCATTCAGCGTGCAAAGTTAAGCCAAGTCAATCATCCAGCGTGCTACATTAAGCCGTGACATTCATTCAGCGTTCCAAGTTAAGCCGTGACATTCATTCAGCGTGCAAAGTTAAGCCAAGTCAATCATTCAGCATGCTACATTAAACCGTGACATTCATTCAGCGTTCCAAGTTAAGCCGTGACATTCATTCAGCGTGCAAAGTTAAGCCAAGTCAATCATTCAGCATGCTACATTAAGCCGTGACATTCATTCAGCGTTCCAAGTTAAGCCGTGACATTCATTCAGCGTGCAAAGTTAAGCCAAGTCAATCATCCAGCGTGCTACATTAAGCCGTGACATTCATTCAGCGTTCCAAGTTAAGCCGTGACATTCATTCAGCGTTCCAAGTTAAGCCGTGACATTCATTCAGCGTTCCAAGTTAAGCCGTGACATTCATTCAGCGTGCAAAGTTAAGCCAAGTCAATCATTCAGCATGCTACATTAAGCCGTGACATTCATTCAGCGTTCCAAGTTAAGCCGTGACATTCATTCAGCGTGCAAAGTTAAGCCAAGTCAATCATTCAGCATGCTACATTAAACCGTGACATTCATTCAGCGTTCCAAGTTAAGCCGTGTCAATCCTTCAGCGTGCCACATTAAGAAGTGACATTCATTCAGCGTTCCTAGTTAAGTCGTCAATCATTCAGCGTTCCAAGTTAAGCCATGTCAATCCTTCAGCATGCCACATTAAGCCGTGACATTCATTCAGCGTGCTACATTAAGCAGTGACATTCATTCAGCGTTCAAAGTTAAGCCATGTCATTCATTCAGCGTGCAAAGTTAAGCCGTGACATTCATTCAGCGTGCAAAGTTAAGCCGTGACATTCATTCAGCGTGCAAAGTTAAGCCGTGACATTCATTCAGCGTGCAAAGTTAAGCCGTGACATTCATTCAGCGTGCAAAGTTAAGCCGTGACATTCATTCAGCGTGCAAAGTTAAGCCGTGACATTCATTCAGCGTGCAAAGTTAAGCCATGACATTCATTCAGCGTGGTACATTAAGAAGTGACATTCATTCAGCGTGCAAAGTTAAGCCGTGACATTCATTCAGCGTGCAAAGTTAAGCCGTGACATTCATTCAGCGTGCAAAGTTAAGCCGTGACATTCATTCAGCGTTCCAAGTTAAGCCGTGTCAACCCTTCAGCGTGCCACATTAAGAAGTGACATTCATCCAGCGTGCTACATTAAGCCGTGACATTCATTCAGCGTGCCAAGTTAAGCCAAGTCAATCATCCAGCGTGCTACATGAAGCCATGACATTCATTCAGCGTTCCAAGTTAAGCCGTGTCATTCATTCAGCGTGCAAAGTTAAGCCAAGTCAATCATCCAGCGTGCTACATGAAGCCGTGACATTCATTCAGCGTTCGAAGTTAAGCCGTGACATTCATTCAGCGTTCCTAGTTAAGTCGTCAATCATTCAGCGTGCTACATTAAGCCGTGACATTCATTCAGCGTGCCACATTAAGAAGTGACATTCATTCAGCGTTCCTAGTTAAGTCGTCAATCATTCAGCGTGCTACATTAAGCCGTGACATTCATTCAGCATGCAAAGTTAAGCCGTGACATTCATTCAGCGTGCAAAGTTAAGCCAAGTCAATCATTCAGCATGCTACATTAAGCCGTGACATTTATTCAGCGTTCCAAGTTAAGCCATGTCAATCCTTCAGCGTGCCACATTAAGAAGTGACATTCATTCAGCGTTCCAAGATAAGCCAAGTCAATCATTCAGCGTGGTACATTAAGCCGTGACATTCATTCAGCATGCAAAGTTAAGCCGTCACATTCATTCAGCGTGCAAAGTTAAGCCGTGACATTCATTCAGCGTGCCAAGTTAAGCCAATTCAATCATCCAACGTGCTACATTAAGC
Source organism: Ampullaceana balthica (assembly GCA_944989445.1). Taxonomy (NCBI): domain Eukaryota; kingdom Metazoa; phylum Mollusca; class Gastropoda; family Lymnaeidae; genus Ampullaceana; species Ampullaceana balthica. Next base: position 2,006,184 of record CALYLW010000047.1, read on the forward strand.
CATGACATTCATTCAGCGTTCGAAGTTAAGCCGTGACATTCATTCAGCGTTCCTAGTTAAGTCGTCAATCATTCAGCGTGCTACATTAAGCCGTGACATTCATTCAGCCTGCCACATTAAGAAGTGACATTCATTCAGCGTGCCAAGTTAAGCCAAGTCAATCATCCAGCGTGCTACATTAAGCCGTGACATTCATTCAGCGTTCCAAGTTAAGCCGTGTCATTCATTCAGCATGCAAAGTTAAGCCGTGACATTCATTCAGCGTGCAAAGTTAAGCCAAGTCAATCATCCAGCGTGCTACATTAAGCCGTGACATTCATTCAGCGTTCCAAGTTAAGCCGTGACATTCATTCAGCGTGCAAAGTTAATCCAAGTCAATCATTCAGCATGCTACATTAAACCGTGACATTCATTCAGCGTTCCAAGTTAAGCCGGGACATTCATTCAGCGTGCAAAGTTAAGCCAAGTCAATCATTCAGCATGCTACATTAAGCCGTGACATTCATTCAGCGTTCCAAGTTAAGCCGTGACATTCATTCAGCGTGCAAAGTTAAGCCAAGTCAATCATCCAGCGTGCTACATTAAGCCGTGACATTCATTCAGCGTTCCAAGTTAAGCCGTGACATTCATTCAGCGTTCCAAGTTAAGCCGTGACATTCATTCAGCGTTCCAAGTTAAGCCGTGACATTCATTCAGCGTGCAAAGTTAAGCCAAGTCAATCATTCAGCATGCTACATTAAGCCGTGACATTCATTCAGCGTTCCAAGTTAAGCCGTGACATTCATTCAGCGTGCAAAGTTAAGCCAAGTCAATCATTCAGCATGCTACATTAAACCGTGACATTCATTCAGCGTTCCAAGTTAAGCCGTGTCAATCCTTCAGCGTGCCACATTAAGAAGTGACATTCATTCAGCGTTCCTAGTTAAGTCGTCAATCATTCAGCGTTCCAAGTTAAGCCATGTCAATCCTTCAGCATGCCACATTAAGCCGTGACATTCATTCAGCGTGCTACATTAAGCAGTGACATTCATTCAGCGTTCAAAGTTAAGCCATGTCATTCATTCAGCGTGCAAAGTTAAGCCGTGACATTCATTCAGCGTGCAAAGTTAAGCCGTGACATTCATTCAGCGTGCAAAGTTAAGCCGTGACATTCATTCAGCGTGCAAAGTTAAGCCGTGACATTCATTCAGCGTGCAAAGTTAAGCCGTGACATTCATTCAGCGTGCAAAGTTAAGCCGTGACATTCATTCAGCGTGCAAAGTTAAGCCATGACATTCATTCAGCGTGGTACATTAAGAAGTGACATTCATTCAGCGTGCAAAGTTAAGCCGTGACATTCATTCAGCGTGCAAAGTTAAGCCGTGACATTCATTCAGCGTGCAAAGTTAAGCCGTGACATTCATTCAGCGTTCCAAGTTAAGCCGTGTCAACCCTTCAGCGTGCCACATTAAGAAGTGACATTCATTCAGCGTGCAAAGTTAAGCCGTGACATTCATTCAGCATGCAAAGTTAAGCCGTGTCAATCATTCAGCGTTTCAAGTTAAGCCAAGTCAATCATTCAGCGTGCTACATTAAGCCGTGACATTCATTCAGCGTTCCAAGTTAAGCCATGTCATTCATTCAGCGTTCCAAGTTAAGATGTGTCATTCATTCAGCGTGCAAAGTTAAGGCGTGACATTCATTCAGCGTGCAAAGTTAAGCCGTGACATTCATTCAGCGTGCCAAGTTAAGCCGTGTCAATCCTTCAGCATGCCACATTAAGCCGTGTCATTCATTCAGCGTTCCAAGTTAAGATGTGTCATTCATTCAGCGTGCAAAGTTAAGGCGTGACATTCATCCATCGTGCCAAGTCAGGCCGGGCCATTCAGCGTGTCGGCTCAACTTCCACAGAGAGACTTAACACATACAAAATCAGAGTAAAGGAATTTGTCAGAACTCAATGAATTTTATAAAAATGCTTTCAGCCTTGATTTTATTAGTAGAGTTCATGGTGCGTTTTCATTTTGAAGTCGGTAAGAAATTTTATCTTCTAAATTCTAAAAAGACATTTTAGTATTGAATCAAAGATCTTAGGATTTCAAAAAAACATTTATGATTAATTTCGATGGAAACATAATGGAGTCTTACCCTCCAATAATTTTGAACATAATAGTTTTTAAATCCTTTATATTATCTTCACCGTCTTGTCGTGGTCTAACCCGCGGAAAAACAAAAGTAAATAAAACAAACCCGTAAAAACAAAGTTTTTGACTATAAATCCCTCATATATGAGACATAACTAACAGTATTGATTATTTTCAAACATTTACAGACTGAATCTGTCTTAACTCAACTTTGCATCATAACCCTAGTGGGGGGGAGGGGTGGGTGGGGGGAGAGGGGAAAAGTCTGGTCACCGATTCGCTTGACCGAGCTCAGAGTGACACGTAAAATGTAAACAAAAGCGCCCGTCGCTTCGTTGGGTCGCCTCAATGCGTCAGCTCAAAATTTCACGTGGCAAAAAAACAATAACAAACCGTGAATTTAAATTACATACCTCATATAAGGATAAACTAAAAATGCATTAATTTAATTACGGTACGTTCGATCGATCTGAAATTTTGATACGATGCATTGTTAGGTCAGACGGGTCCGTGTGCCAAATTTCAGTTCGATCGGATCATGGGAAATGGGTCATTTTCGACTTTTGTTTTTCCGCCCTCCGAGCCCATGAGAGAGATGATGAGAGAGAGACAGACAGAGACGGCCGCGAAGTTAATATAAGGGATTTAAAAATGACCCACTTCCAGTGATCCTATCGAGCTGAAATTTTGCACATATACTTGTGTCACCTAGCAATGCATTATATCAAAACTAGTTTGTGCTGCGGCGCCGTGGCGCCTGCGGCGCCCCCTTTTTTAGGACGCCTACGGCGCCCACCTTTTTCAAAAGCCCAACTAACTTGTCCTTGTATGTTAATACGTAATATTAAACTTTCTTAAATGTAAACAAAGTATTTTATAATAGTTTTTTTTTGGTCAAAAGCCCAAGTAACTTATCCTTGTATCATAAATACGAAATGTTCCTGCAATGTACACAAAGTATGTAGACTATATAATATTTTTTACAGTGCTAATCACCACACGATTTTAAAGTAATTTTAGAAAGCAGCGCACCAAATTACTGCACCAAAAAAATAACTCTTTGAGTCCGTCAGCACTGTTTACAACATAAATGCTGACGTCATAGGTTCGTGCGTTAATCTGGAAACCAAAAGGATTATGATTTTCAAGTCTATAATTTCAATTAGCTTTAGGCGGCAGTCAGCGATAATTGAGCGTAAATATATATATGACTAGCGTACAACCGTCAAAAATGACGGAAGTTTTCAGCTGAAATCTATTTATTTTATAAAAAATGCACTTTATTAGGGCGCCTACGGCGCCGACCTTTTTTCAAAAGCCCAACTAACTTGTCCTTGTTTGATAAATACGAAATATTAAACTTTCTGAAATATACACAAAGTATTTTATAATAGGGGTTGCAGGGTGACTACGGCGCCCCCTTTGTTTTTTTATTTTATAATTAACCATCATCAAATCCTCTTTTTACATTGATCTCTTTTCCAATAATAAAATATTAGCGAAAACAATGACGTCATATATTTTTTTACAGCGCATATTTAATTTGCAGACCTTTTGATGCTTTGGTGCAGTAATTTGGTTTTCCCTGCTTTCTAAAATTAGTAGCGTCAGGACTGACAGACACTTCTTGAATGACAATTGCAAATTATATTGTTTAATGATTTCAGATCGATCGAATGTACCGTAATTAAATTAATGAATTTTCAGTTTATCTCTATGTATCTCTATGTAGCATGTGTAGCCGTCTGCTATAGTTGACCTCCATGGGTCACTAGGGTTTCACTCTAGCCCTCGATGTCACAGGGGTCTGTCGCGCGGTGCGTATTATATTGAACATAATCAATACTTTTAATTATGTCTCATATATAAGGGGTTTCATAGTCAAAAACTTTGTTTTTATTGAGTTTTTTTTTAAAGTTTGAAATGAAATATATGTTTAGATGACATTAACGAGCTGCTAACAGTTAACCCTCACTGTAGCAAGCAATAATGGAAGAAATGGGTCCTATCACAGTGGAACAATGACTTCGTGCTTCCGATCAGTAGCTGAGCACAATCCAACAATTATGTAACACATTTCCACAATAATATAACATATTCACACAAATATACAACGTATTTCAAAAATTATACAGCACAATCCAAACAATTATGTTGGACTTCCCTGCCATTAAATAATAGGTGGAAAATAAGAAAATACTGGGTATTAAATTAATTATAGTGCACATAAAAATTATATGAGGTGGGACGAGTGGTCGAGTGGAAGCGCGCTGGACTGTCGTACCGATGGTCACGGGTTCGAATCCGTGTGAAGGCAAGGGTTTGTTCCCGGGGCCTAGGGCGTCCCTGAGTCACCCCGCTCCGAATGGGTACCTAACACATTCGGCTGGGTAATGTGTGGAACCCACAAAGCCGTGGCCTGTGAATGCTGCATCACTTGCCAACAGATCATCTGTCATGGTCTGTGGACGCAACTATCTTCTGCATAGAAGGAGCGTCTGTATTGATAAGATAAGATAAGATAAGATTCATATTTATGACATTACCCCCAAAATATTGCACATTTCAGCGTATATTTAGAAGGTTGGAACAATATGCAGCACATTCCAATAATACTATAACATATTCCAACATTTGTTTAGCGCCGCCCATGTCTACTAAGCCCGAGAATGTTCTAATGAAACATTACAACCCCCCAAGACCACGAAAAGATGTTATGGGACACACACACAAAAACCAATATAACTGAACATCTTGTTTAAACGTACATGGCACATTCAAAGATTTACATGGCACGTACAATGCATTATGTAGAATATCTCAACATTTAAATGGACCATTCTATACATTATTTAGCATAATAATATCTCAATATTTCCATAACAAATTATGAGCATTTTCTTTAAATTCCATAGTGTAGAGATTAGGATGGCGTGTAGGTGACGTCAAAGCGTGTAAATAGCGTGTGTTTGGTGGATTGAGCAGCTGATCAAGCCTCCTGTGTTTGTATACAAACAAGCAGAGTACAAACATTGACCCTGTAAGTTATGAGTAGCTGAAAGCGGCTCAATACAAGAGTTTTACTGAAAGCGGATTGGTCGACTGGGAGGGTTGTGGCAAGGAGGAATTAACTCAACAAAGAGTTACGTCACTGGTCAATGATATCAGGAGACGTATCCATCAACTCAAAGTGTACTCAGAATTTAGGCTTAGAGGAGGAATAGTGGAGGCATAGAGAGGAATGGCGCAGCCATGGAAAAGGAATGGAAAAGGCAAAGGGTGGAAAAGTAAATGTTTAAAGGGGAATGGTGGAGGAAGAGTGTAGGCATAGAGCAGGAATGGTGGAGGCATAGAGCAGGAATGGTGGAGGCATAGAGCAGGAATGGTGTAGGCATAGAGCAGGAATGGTGGAGGCATAGAGCAGGAATGGTGGAGGCATAGAGCAGGAATGGTGGAGGCATAGAGCAGGAATGGTGGAGGCATAGAGCAGGAATGGTGGAGGCATAGAAGAGAATGAAAATTATGATAAAAGCACTGTGAAGGCATAGAATGGAGAAGTGTAGGCAAACGGGCGAAGAATTGAGGCTTAAGTTTAACAGAGAAGGTTTATGGCGGAAGAATGAAGTCTTAGAGATGGAGAGTGGTGGCATTGGGAGAAAGAATTGAGGCATAAGAAATATTTTGGGCATTGGAGGGGGGGGGAGAATTGAAGCATTAGAAGAAGAGAAGATTTATATAAAAAGAGTGAAGGGTTAGGAAAGAAATATGGAGGCATATGTAGGAATAAATAATGAAGGCGTCTGTAGGAAGAGAAGTGAGTCCTGGCTCCCCGGGGCCAAAATTCAACGATTAGTGCATATTGTAAGCAATGTAGCATTCCGCAGTATTTGGAGTTTGTGACACATGAATAGTTCTTTCAGTAGGTGAACTTCAATTGCATGGCAGCCTCAAATATTCATAGCATTTATTCAATGTATGCACATGACATGAGTATATACAGGGGCGCAAATACCACATTAGTATATGGCCTGTCCAGACGTGTCCGACTCTTTCTTGGACCAATGTCCAGTCTTTTCAATTCTTCTGATCCCACTGCCCCCTCCCCCACATTCTTTGTACATTCACATTGACGATAAAACCAAAACCTACAGCATCGTAAAAGTCAGAGGTTAGATTGTATCCCCTACTCATCAATGTATTGTAATTTCATCACGTGACGCTGTGACTTAGTCGGCCACCCCCCTCCCGCGAGCAGATCGAAATTAAGAAGATTTAAGCTATGGCAGCAATGATTTAGGAAGATTGTAGGAATTGTGGGAGAATATTGCAGTGGAGAGAGCGCAGACATAGTGATTGGAGAGTTGATGCACGGCAGTGTAGGCATATTTTAGAGAAATGGAAAGAATAAAAGAGGAAGAATGGGAGGAGAGGGTGAACGAGTAGAGGTAGAATGGGAGGAAGGGGCAGAGTCTGGGTGGTGCCTTTGTTTTCTTATTCTCAACTGTGGTGGTCACAACATCAGGATATTGCTGGACAGATAACTCAGTGTTATTTCCATGACAGCCTCAAAGTCTTCGCTTATTGGCGTTTAAATTTTACATATACATTTTATGATGTTCTAGAACAGCTTTCCTGAAACGTGGTGCAAGCGTTGGAAAAAGCGAAAAAGGGGGTGGGGTAGCTAGGGTGTGTCGTGTGAGAAAGTGTTAAGAGGGGGGTGCTAGGGTGTGTCGTGTGAGAAAGTGTTAAGAGGGGGGTGCTAGGGTGTGTCGTGTGAGAAAGTGTTAAACACATTGGTCGACGTTAGACTTGCTCATGCCCCTGCATAATGTTCTTTTTATTTGATATTGCTTGTGCCGTTAAAATAGTCCCCTCCTTAATTAACTCATTTAGTCATTTTATGTTGTCGGGCATTAGGTCTGCTCTGGTAAAACTGTTTCTTAAAAACTGCTCAACCGTTTATGGCGTGTTTATAACTTTATTGGCAATAGGAAATAATTATGGCATTATGGGAACAGCAATTAGTTTAGCTAGCAGTAACCATTTATTGAGAAACATAAGCATCTTTTATATTGATAAGCATGTCAATTCAAAATCAGGTAGTTCCGGTCTTACGTTAAAACAACGATTAAGAGCTTCATAACACGTTTCAATCAGGTAATTGGCTAAATACGAGAATAAGTAGAGGCAAACTTCTTGAGATGTTTATCCAAAATAATGGCAGTGACGTCACTGTGTTGACTCAACACAATCCGACTGCTAGTTATCATGAAAAACATGACAATAAATTATGGGATAAATCTGACTTATAGGACAAATCAGCAAGAGTTTCCCGTATTAAAGCGTTATATATTTTTTCACTCAGTGTTCTGCATGGATTATCTCCCCAAATATCCTAGTTTATATTTTTCAATGGGCTGGTTCATCCCCTTCAGTTGTCTGGTTCATCCCCTTCAGTTGTCTGGTTTATCTACTTCAGGGTTCTGGTTCATCCCCTTCAGTTGTCTGGTTTATCTACTTCAGGGTTCTGGTTCATCCCCTTCAATTGTCTGGTTTATCTACTTCAGTTTTCTGGTTCATCCCCTTCAATTGTCTGGTTTATCTACTTCAGTGTTCTGGTTCATCCCCTTCAGTTGTCTGGTTCATCCCCTTCAGTTGTCTGGTATATCTACTTCAGTGTTCTGGTTCATCCCCTTCAATTGTCTGGTTTATCTACTTCAGTGTTCTGGTTCATCCCCTTCAGTTGTCTGGTTCATCCCCTTCAGTTGTCTGGTTCATCCCATTCAGTTGTCTGGTTTATCTACTTCAGTGTTCTGGTTCATCCCCTTCAATTGTCTGGTTTATCTACTTCAGTGTTCTGGTTCATCCCCTTCAGTTGTCTGGTTCATCCCCTTCAGTTGTCTGGTTCATCCCCTTCAGTTGTCTGGTTCATACCCTTCAGTTGTCTGGTTCATCCCCTTCCGTTGTCTGGTTTATCCCCTTCATTTGTCTGGTTTATCTACTTCAGTGTTCTGGTTCATCCCCTTCAGTTGTCTGGTTCATCCCCTTCAGTTGTCTGGTTCATCCCCTACAGTGTTCTGGTTCATCCCCTTCAGTTGTCTGATTTATCTACTTCAGTGTTCTGGTTCATCCCCTTTAGTTGTCTGGTTCATCCCCTTCAGTTGTCTGGTTCACCCCCTTCAGTGTTCTGGTTCATCCCCTTCAGTTGTCTGGTTCATCCCCTTCAGTTGTCTGGTTCATCCCCTTCAGTTGTCTGGTTCATCCCTTTCAGTTGTCTGGTTCTTCCCCATTCAGTGTTCTGGTTCATCCCCTTCAGTTGTCTGGTTTATCTACTTCAGTGTTCTGGTTCATCCCCTTCAGTTGTCTGGTTTATCTACTTCAGTGTTCTGGTTCATCCCCTTCAGTTGTCTGATTTATCTACTTCAGTGTTCTGGTTCATCCCCTTTAGTTGTCTGGTTCATCCCCTTCAGTTGTCTGGTTCACCCCCTTCAGTGTTCTGGTTCATCCCCTTCAGTTGTCTGGTTCATCCCCTTCAGTTGTCTGGTTCATCCCCTTCAGTTGTCTGGTTCATCCCCTTCAGTTGTCTGGTTCATCCCCTTCAGTTGTCTGGTTCATCCCCTTCAGTTGTCTGGTTTATCTACTTCAGTGTTCTGGTTTATCTACTTCAGTGTTCTGTTTTATCTCTTCTAATCATCTTTGAACAATGTTTTTCTAGTTTTAAATTCGTTACAAATAGTATGCATCCTGTTTAAATGAACTACAGAGATCTGATTTTTGGTACCATATTCCTCAAGCATATTTTAAAATTATTCTTTATTTCATTCCCAACGCTAATGATTGATACAGTAGTTGTCTCTTATTTGCAGACACGCCCTTGGTAAATAGATTTATTTTAATATAACTCAAAACTCAAAACAACGAAAATCACCGTGTACCAGGCCTGTGTGCTCAGCATACTCCTCTATAGCAGCGAGTGCTGGACGACCTATGTCAAACAAACAAAGCAACTCAACAGCTTTCACTTACGATGCTTGCGCAGAATTCTACACATCAAGGGGCAGGACAAGATGACGAATGTCGAGCTACTCAGAATGAGTCATATGCTGAGCATGAACTCAATCCTGATTGAGAGGTGCCTGCGGTGGTTGGGACATGTCCGCAGGATGAGCTCGGAGTGCATTCCAAGAGCCTTGCTTTACGGCGAGCTGGCAACTGGTATGCAGAAGAGAGGACGCCCCTGCTTGCGCTTCAAGGATGTCTGCAAGAAAGACATGACTCTGACGCAGATTGACCATAAAACGTGGGAGACCATTGCTGTGGAGCGCACCTCCTGGCGGGCAAAAGTGCGCGAGGGGTTTCATGTCGCGGAAGCTTCCCTTACAGCCAGGAGCGAGGAGAAAGGGGCCAGGAGAAAGGGGAAGTAGGGTAGAGGAGCAGGAGGAAACGCCATCATCCCATGAGGATGGACGGATGCCATATAACTCAAAACATGTGTGGTTGACACATGCAGGTTGGTGATTTGAAACTCGCAATAATATCAGACTGACCGCTATGCGAATGAAAACGTGTTTGTTCAGATAAGAGTTTCTCATCTATTATTATTGTTTGTCAGTAGACTGAGCAATGAGTGTTGAGCTGTTTGAATGCAAGCAAACACAACTTTTTAAAACTATGTTCATCCATTTAACAAATTATTAACACAATTATTTACGTTAGCATCTTTTAACAATAATCATCTGAAATACTGCCCAATTTCAGCCACCTACCCAGCAAAAAGAAGGTGAAAATTCTATTTTAAGATTTGATCTGCGTGGACACACTTCAAGAATGCGAGTCTTTAAAAAGAATGGCAAAAAAATTGGACAAAATGACGTCACCACAAGACGAAACTAGACAAATCTTTGTGTAATTTTTTCTCTGCCAACTCGGCCGAAGTGTTCTTGGAGGAGAGAACTCCTAATGAATTAACTCATACGTCAGGGGGTTGCGTCCCTTGAGTCTCACTAATGTTTACACTAAATTGAATCCTGGTCTGTTTCCCCACACAACATCTTTTATTCATTGATCATCCAAGTTGGACAACGCGCTCAACAGTTGGAATTAGGACGTTAAAAATTAGCAGACTGGCCCGTGCTCTCCCAACCGGCCTTTGGCCAGAGGAGGGAATTCTTTGCCCAGTTAAACATCATAAATCAAATAGCGTGATCTTTCCCTTCATACATTTTTATTTCTCTTCAGTTTTTCCCTTTACTGCTCCCACACAACAACAGCATTAAGAAAGAAAAATGGTTTTAAGAGATTAAAAGGTCAAGACAAACAATGAACGATGAAATAAGTAGATGAGTTCGATGAATACTTCACAAAATCATGGTCTACGTTATGGTGTGCACAAAGTAATGAAGTAGAATATGGGGCATATTTAAAAGGAGATTATAATATGTTGATCACATACAAAATAATACTGTTAAATATATTGCACATACATGGGAACATAAGTAGAATGTTTGTTCTCATTAGAGTGAAGATTAAAATATATGTCGTAGTCATGGTAAGGTCAGTCCAGGGAAGACCAGGATTCGACCACAACTCTTCATCATATTCTGAATAAAGATCATCTTTCCAGGTCATAGGTAACTCTTCTACCTTAGAGCCACAAACATTCCTCCGTTATTTAACATTCTTTACCATATTCTGAAACCATTAAACTCCCCTTTGCCAACACTGCAAAGAGCCTCCTCTCTCCCATTCTATAGAAATCTCATGTCCTCCATCAAATACAAACACATCGTACGTCCTTTTACTCTCAGAGCTACGGGCACCCCATGCGCCCCTCACCACCACCAATGCCTACATGCGCCCCCCTCACCACCACCAATGCCCCCATGCGGCCCCTCACCAACACCAATGCCCCCATGCGCCCCCTAACCAACCACCAATGCCCCCATGCGCCCCCCTCACCACCACCATTGAACCCATGCGCCCCCCTCACCACCACCATTGAACCCATGCGCCCCCCTCACCACCACAATGCCCCCATGCGCCCACCTCACCATCACCAATGCCCCCATGCGCCACCCTAACCACCACCAATGCCCCCATGCGCCCCCTCACCACCTTCAATGCCCCCATGCGCCCCCCTCACCACCACCAATGCCCCCATGCGCCCCCCTCACCACCACCAATGAACCCATGCGCCCCCCTCACCACCACCATTGCCCCCATGCGCCCCCCTCACCACCACCAATGCCCCCAGGTGCCCCCATCCTCATTCAGCGATCAAATAAAAAATCAATGCACCCAAAGTTTCCGTTAAGTAAAACTCAATCTTACTTTCCAGAACAGCGCCACCTGTCCACACCGCCGGCTGTTATCTCCCATGTGACAGAAATCCTGGCTGTCCTTCAAGATCACCCTTCAGACAACACAATCAGGTTGTGTGGTTGGTCTGATAGACAACCTCGCTTGCCATCATTAGCCAAATGACGGTAGTCAATAGTCGATAACTAATCCAATAGTAACACGTCCCGTCCACACAGCTGCCGTTATCCTTCACACTATCCTCATTATCCTTTACAGTATCCTCATTATTCTTTAAATAAGCTTGCCGCTTGTCAACGAGTTCTCTTTTCATAAAGATACTGTCGGCAAGCAATTCTTTGTATTTTCATATCAGCTTCCTTTAATAGAGTAGATACACGCTACGAAACAGCAGGAAAACGCACATGCTTTGAAAGATACGCCAGTTAAATTGGATGTGTCCAAGATTCACGTCTTAGAATGTCCGAGGACGACGTTCACGCTATAGGACAGTGGTTCCTAACCTTTTGGGGTCCATGCACCCCTTCAGACGACTGAAAACGTTCATGCACCCCCTCGTGAAACGTGCAGAAAATGCATAATAAACTATGTTTATTTTAGGAACACAACAGATTTGACAATAGGCAATAGGGAATCTAGTGAGAGATCTGGTGCTTCTTATGATCAACTAGCGATTTAAATCTGGGTACTGTTTAGGACAAAGCAACTCTCATGTCATCCTCGGAATTCAACTTATTCCTTTCCTTGGTTTTAATCGTCAAAGGTGTGGAGAATCCTGCTTCACATAGATGGGTTGTGGCAAATGGAAGGAGAGTCAGTACTGCCCTCTTGGCTAGTTGCGGGTAGGCATCTAGCTAGGGCACCAAAATTCAAACTAAAGGCACTCCTCAGTACTTCTTTGGTTCTCAAATCAATCAGGTCATCGTTAGCAAAGTCACTGTCATCAATATTGCCCAAGTCACAGAGAAAAGGATTACGAATCTAAAGGTATTTCCTAGCAATTTCTTGATAGAAATACCCATCAAAGGACTTTTGCAATGTTGAAAGGTGCTCTGAAATTTCCCCTTTGATGTTGTCCGGCAGTGATCCTTCAGTGCGTCCTTCTGCACCATATATTACAACTTCATCCAAGAGTGGAAAGTTGGCCAAGTTGGACTTTTCTAGTCGTCGTTGGAATAGTGGCACTTTGTTAAGGAAGGTTTGCAATCTCTAAGTAGCATCCATTACAGTCACAGCAGGTCCTTGGAGAGATGTGTTCAACTCATTCAAGATGGTGAAGATGTCAGCCAGGTATGCCAAGTAATGAATGAAATTTGGACAGTCAAACTTGTCAGCAAGGTCACTCTCTTTTTCTCGAAAGAAAAGGCAAGCTCCTCTCTCAGTTCTACTAACCGAGAAAGTATTCGTCCCCTGGACAACCAGCCCACCTCAGTGTGGTAGAGAAGACCTTCATGCTCAGAGACCACCTCCTGACAGAACAACTTGAAGAGGCAGTGGTTCAAGGCATGTGAGCGGATAAAATTTACAAATTGGACTGCAGTAGAAAGAACTGACTTCAAGGTTGGAGGTAGAGTTTTGCATGCTAGGGCATGAAGATGAAGGATACAGTGTGTAGTGAAAATATCTGAAACTTCTTTCTTTACCAGTGCTGAAAATCCTGACTTCTTACCGATTATGGAGGGAGCACCATCTGTGCAAATTGAAGAAATTCTTGAATTCAAGTCAAACTGGTTTTCAGTGAAGAATAACCTGACTAGCTGCATCACATCAGCAGCTTTGGTAGTAGCTAGGAGTGGCTTACAAAAGAGAAATTCCTCCTTCAGCAATCCACTGAGAACATATCTCAGAAATACAAGAATCTTACTGAATTGTGCTACATCTTTGGATTCATCCAGCTCCATGCTAAATGGAAAAGGACTGCTTCTCATCTCGCACAAGACTTGATCCAGAATGTCTGCAGCCATGTCACTAATCCTGGAATAAATAGTGTTATTGGACAAAGGAACTTTCTCAACCTGCTTCCTCTGCTGGTGACCACACATCAGTTCCACCCTCTCCAGAGCACAAGACTTCACCAAAGTTCTCCAATGTTGTGGGGCTTCTGGTTCTTTGCAATAAGATATGCAACCTTGAATGATGCCTCCAGTGCAGGTTTCTGTGACAAAGAAAATCCAAGCTTGGGCAAGGTACCTGAGGTCAAGAAGCAAGCTCTCTTCTGCTTGAAGACCTCAACACTGTCCTTTGAATTGGATGGATGGACTTTCTCCAAATGCTCTCGGAGTCTAACAGGCCTCATGTTGTCATTGCACAGGATTTTTAAACAGAGATGCTTTTGTGTTCCATCTCTCTCTCTTTTTAAAAAAATATTTATTAACGATTTTGAGGGGGTGATGACGATCGGAAAGTCGTACCAGTCTACGGCAAATTTTTAACTGACGAAGTTGATTTTTTAATGAGCGGAACTGGATGCTCAACTCAAGATTTTAGGTTTCAATGACGAATAATGGCTTACAATTAACGTTTTTAAGACCTTTGCAGCGCACCGAGCAAAAAAAGTGAAGGAAAAAAAATCCCAACGTTAACATCCGCTCAAAACAGTTAGAGGGTCACCGGAAAACATATATCTGACGTATTTGATGACAAAATTAAATTATTTTTAGAAAACTGACGTAAAACACGAAATTCCGAGGAACACATAGAGCGAACCGTTCATTTTGCGAAACAGTTTTTCCGTCAATTTTCGACATGCGCAGAACGATGCGCTAACTAGTATAAAAAATGTTGTACATGGGTGCCCTTTAACGCGGCATACCTTGCTTATGATTTACATTTTCAGATTATCAGTTTTACTTTTTTTTCCGTCTTTTTTTTTCTTCCTTTTTTCTTTTTTTCTCTTAATGGTTCATGCACCCCCTGGAACCTGCTCATGCACCCCTTGGGGGTGCATGCACCACTGGTTAGGAACCGCTGCTATAGGAGGTCATGGCATCTTTGAGGATGTCATAGCACGCCAATAGATGCTATATCACGTCATATAATGACATAGTATATCATAGCACGCCAATAGATGCTATATCACGTCATATAATGACATAGTATATTAAAGGACGCCATAGCACGCCAATAGATGCTATATCACGTCATATAATGACATAGTATATTAAAGGACGTCATAGCACGCCAATAGATGCTATATCACGTCATATAATGACATAGTATATTAAAGGACGTCATAGCACGCCAATAGATGCTATATCACGTCATATAATGACATAGTATATTAAAGGACGTCATAGCACGCCAATAGATGTTATATCACGTCATATAATGACATAGTATATCATAGGACGTCAATGTGTAGGGAATGATAGGACGCCATACCAGGCCCATAGATGTTATATCACGTCATACAAAATGTTGGTGAGACTGCAATCAGGCTTATAGATTAATAGATGGATAACATGTACACAGGGATGCCATCCTTGTGAATTTTTAGAAGGAGATAAAAAGATGGCTTACCCAGATCACAGTCAAAAATGTGCATCCTCCATGAAGTTCATTCACAAGATTTTGTTGAAATACTTAGGTGAGACGGGTTGGTTACTCTCTTGTCGCATTGCAGAGCATGTACGTGCGATTAAACAAGACAAACAGTGTCCTGTCTCTCGACACTTCAATGGACGTGACCATATGGGCATCGATGACCTGTCAGTCACCGCCATGGTCTCTTACTCAAACACACAGCACTAGACAGGGTCTGTCTGAAAAAATGACTAATCCAAGAGTATGGGACCCTTGCACCACATGGGATGAATGTTGTGTTTGGGCTGACACCTAATTTATTTGCCACATCCTCTCTCTCTTTCCTATATAAGCTCATACTACTCTCTTCTTACTATTGCTCTCTTTGGCTCTGGATTTCAACGCAGCTAAATTTTTATTTCTTTATATTCATTTTATTTGTGTACTATTTGTTCATTGAAGAAGGCTATTTGCTGACACGTTCGCTGTTTTGCTACGTCCTGTCAGGCTCCCTAAAACCTTGTTTATATTTTATCCATAAATAACGTCATATGACGACATAGTATATCATAGGATGTCATAACAAGTTTAAGACATGACAGGACGTCAAGACTGCTGAACACTTATATTATAGTAATGTCTCAAGGTCCCTGGGTGTGGTATATTATCATTTTAAGTCGCAGGGGATTCGTTTAGAATCAAATGTTTTTTGTGCATATTTCATATAGATGCATAATTAAGTGAAACACAGAGAAATAGTGCTTGGGGTGAAGAAGTACTACTACACAAATATAACTTTATTTGACTTGTAAGACAGGGAGAAAGAGAGAGAGAGAGAGAGAGAGGAGAAAGAGATAGAGAGAGAGAGAGAGAGAGAGAGAGAGAGAAAGAGAGAGAGAGAGAGAGAGGAGACAGAGAATGGAAAAGAGTGTTAAAGAAAGAGCTGAAAACAAACAGATCTTGTAGGTTGGAGTAGAGGATGGAGTAGAGAATGGTAGACACAACTGTGCCATGGACCGGACCCTTCTAGCCACTGCCAGTGTGTAGTAATGATTAGATGTGTTGAGCTGAGTTGAGCATTTAGATTAGAAGAGGGAAGCGTAGGTAAAGAGTTGGAAAAACGGATTTAGACAAACATTGATAAACAGTTATCACATGAACTTTAAAATGGACACATGGACAGATGGAATATAAGACGGACACACTGATGGAGATATCTTACTTTGATGTAGCAGCACTCGATGAGTGGTGTCTTGCCATCCTTGTCCCAACAGTTGAGGAGAGCGTTGTTGGAAGCGGCCAGCATGAAGCGGGTCAGGTGACCTTTGCCCTTTCGGATGGCCCTGAACAGGTGCTGGACGTCCTGCTCGTGATAGGTCTCCCCTTTGGGTGACGTCATGACCACAGTGTCATCTGAGTCAGATGACTCCATGACTTAAGTCCTGGCCTTAACTCGGAGTCTGTTAAATATAGAGAGAACATGGTTAGAAATCAGGCATTCGGAAAAATATATTAAAAGCTTTGTTTAAAAAGATCTAAAGTTATGCTATAAGGCATCACGTTTTATTGTAAGAGATCAAATTATATTAAAATACATTCTTTATGTCTAACGCTTTTAAGTCTTTAAACTAAACTAGGTGCCCAGAAAATAGGTTAAAATAAACAGCTAAATGAACTTAGGATGTTTTAAAATGTCAACCATGCAGCGCTAAACTGTATGTGGTAGAACCTTTTCCTTGCTGTACTTTGTAATCAGGAACTAATGATCTTGCTTAATAAAACGCTGTAAGGAAAACTAAATTATTTCGATATGAATTTCCGTTTCTTAGATTATATCTGAAGAAGGTCACCTTAGATTATATCTGCAGAAGGTCACCTAGGATTATATCTGCAGAAGGTCACCTTAGATTATATCTACATAAGGTCACCTTAGATTTTATCTGCAGAATGTCACTAACAGTTGATGTGAGAATTTATTGATAGAGGGGATGGAAAAGCATTGACATTTTGAGCTCAATTGGACGCAAGGAATTTGGGGAATATGAGGACGGGAGGGGGGGATAGAGATAAATCAAAGAAACGTCCAGGCTGCCCTTGACCCATTGAACGCGTCAGGTTTTATTGTCAGTCATGGTGCACATTTCTGCCCTATGAGACATCAGTCAATGGGGCTCATTGAGATGCCAAATGGAGGTTATGGAAGGTTACGTGAAGGTTGCTCACTGACATTATGTCGACCATAAATATGTGTATGATCACTGAATTGTTTTGATGTACACATTCTAGCTCAGTTGATAATAAGCCCGATAATAATACTTGTCTGTATGTTGTGTACTTGTCTGGATGTTGTGTACTTGTCTGGATGTCTTGTAGTTGTCTGGATGTTGAGTACTTGTCTGGATGTTGTGTACTTGTCTGGATATTGTGTACTTGTCTGGATGTTTCAATTTCTCGATGGTCTGTATTTGTAATGACGCTGTCCACTTTGTCACAAACAGTGAGTTAAAACAATTACCTCAAGACAAACCAAATTCTTCACAAACGAGCATCATCAACATTAGGGCAATATCAAAATAAGACCATTTATTAGCCCGAGGGCTGACAGATAACACCATAGACCATTAATTAGCCCGAGGGCCGACAGATCACACCACAGACCATTTATTAGCCCGAGGGCCGACAGATTGCACCACAGACAATTAATTAGCCCGAGGGCCGACATATCGCACCACAGATCATTAATTAGCCCGAGGGCCGACAGATCGCACCACAGACCATTATTTAGCCCGAGGGCCGACAGATCGCACCACAGACCAGCACACATAAAAACAAATAAAGTTCATAAAAAGTAACCGGAGACTTCCAAATAAGTTGACAAATTATGAAAATCGTCTGGGGCAGGGGGGGCATAATTGGGTGATGGAAGGATGGTGTATTGACGAAATCAATTTTACATAAGTCGCGTTTTGTTCGCTTTAAGTAAATTGATGACGTATCTAATTCGATTAGCGTATGCTGATTTCTTATTGAAAGCTATTAAATATGGACAATTCCTGGCGGGAATTATTGAACAAAAATGTAGAACTGTAAAAACCTGTTTGTGATTGTCGTAACATGGAATAACAAATCGTCCATTTGTGTCAAAGACTCTTTTGTGCTACAAGTTTTTGTTAATGTTTTAGAAAAGTTTTCGTGTTACAAGTTGGTGTTACATGTTTGTGCCATGTTTCAATGTAACATTTTGAAATTCCTCTATTTTACGATGACGGTTCTATATCACAAAAGAATTTTGCAGCAACAATTTACCATTAAAACAATACCCACTGGATTGAACTACACACCCTCCCTCACAACCCTCGGTTTGATACTGTTGGCTACTGCAGCATTGTGTAATTAAGATTGATAATAATGTGAGCTACTGCAGCATTGTGTAATTAAGATTGATAATACTGTTGGCTTCAACATCATTGTGTAATTAAGATTGATAATAATGTGGTCTACTGCAGCATTGTGTAATTAAGATTGATAATACTGTTGGCTACTGCAGCATTGTGTAATTAAGATTGATAATACCAAGTTATCTTCCTGAAATTGGAGATGACATTTTATTTTTAAAAAAAACTTGCAATATGCTACAGTTGACTCGATGTTATAAATAAAAGTTGAATCCAGTCAATAACAGTGCCGATATCTCCTGAGGGCATCCAACTCTCCACTAAGCAACCAGCTCATCTCTGCAAGATTACCGACAATCAAACACGTTATAAGAAAAATAACTAGAAGAAATTAGTTGAAACATTGTCAAGAAGTGAAGGTAACTAAAATTAGACGAAATGTAATTTCTATTTTTGACCAAGGCTTAAAGGCGTGTTAAATTGACAGGGATAAGATATTTTAAATTTGACTAGGGCGAGAAATTATCTGAAACTACGCTAAATTTTTGGGATAATTTGGCTAAGTTGAGAAGGCGTCTGAAATTTGTTTATAGCAGGAATATTTAAAAAAACTAATCTGAGATGTGAAGGTATCTGCAGTAGTGAGATGCAAATACCGGTAATCTACAACAGTGCTTCTCAAACATTTTAGTATTGCGGACCAGCAGGAATTTTTTCCATTGCACCAGGGACCGGTGCACTATTATCCCTGCACTGACAATTTTTTCTGTCCTTTTTTTGAGAACATCTGCGGACCGGCAGCGGATGGCCCACGGACCGGCACCGGTCCGCGGACCACCACTCTGAGAAGCAATGATCTACAATACCATTCAGTGACAAAAACATAGATAAAAATAATAGGCATGGGAAATAAAATAAAAATACACACAAGAGTGTTTTTAATTTATTGAAGGTTAGTGATATGTGAATTTCTGATGGATGTGTTAGTAAAAAATAATTATTGGGCTAAAAGGGAAATAAGTACTATTTCTGGGTGGATTTAAATATTTTACAAAGTTTTTTTTTATATTGTGCTCTACTCTGTGTTTTGTGTACTTGTCTGGATGTTCTGTGCTTGTCTGGATGTTGTGTACTTCTGCAGATTATGTATACTTGTGTAGATGTGTATTTGTCTTCACGTTCTGAGCTTGCTTACATACTGTGTACTTCACTGAAATTTGTGCACTTGTCTGAAAGTTAAGTACTTGTGTGGATGTTGTGTAGTTGTTTGGATGTTGTGTAGTTGTCTGGATGTTGTGTAGTTGTCTGGATGTTGAGTACTTGTCTGGATGTTGTGTACTTGTCTGGATGTTGTGTACTTGTCTGGATGTTTCAATTTCTCGATGGCCTGTATTTGTAATGACGCTGTGCACTTTGTCACAAACCGTGAGTAAAACAATTACCTCAAGACAAACCATATTCTTCACAAACGAGCATCATCAACATAAGGGCAACATCAAATTTTGGTGTCAACAAAGTTTGGTCTGATCTGGAAAGCATCTCTATATAGTAGGGTCGCCAGAAAGTATGACACTGATGCAAATGCCTCTCTGCTAGATTGCTTTGACCTTCCCAAAAAGCTGTTAAAAATTTGATTTCTTCCAATTGTGAAAAGTCAAGCCTTAATGTTCCCACAGCTGTTATATAGGAAAATAAGAAGTGAGAAATGTAATGGGGGAAATCTATATGTCTAAAGAACGACGAGATGTTGAAGGGCTGCTTGAACCTGATCGACGGAGTGCAACGGCCGGGGGTGTCATGGCAGGGGGTGGGGGCGTCATGGCAGGGGGTGGGGGCGTATGCTAGACATCACTGTTGCAGACATTTGTCTCGTCCAATCAAAGAAAAGAAAGAAAGAAAAAAAAGCTTTAAGGGAGAGAATTCATGTCTTTGTCGTATTAGCGGGGGATCAACCTGGGATTGTCCAGGGGGAGTAATGTGACTTGTTTTGTGAATAGCAGACGAACAACATCATTTAACGTGAGCGTGAACGGATAATTGGTTGTCTTCTCAGTTTGGACTAAATATTCATTGCTGCCTAACATTTTAGAGAGCAGTAGGCAGAACATTCCACATAAACAGTGCTGTCATTTGTGGACCACTTGTCGTTTCACCTTGTTCAGGCCACATATCTAGCCCAGTGTTTCCCAATTTCCGCATTTCGTTTGATTCGAAACCGGGTAACTGATGTATTTTTGTGTGTGTGTCCCATAACCTCGTGGACGTAAAGGGGTTCTAATGTTTCCATTAGAACTTTCTCGGGGATTGGTAGACCTAGCGGTGCCCATCTCCTCTCCAGGTCAGCGTAGGACTTTTTAGCAATAGTCATTCATCAACGTTTTTATTGTGGCTTTAACGTGAGCTAGATCCCACGCCCCTCAGCTTGTGAGGCGAGCGCACTATTGACATCGCTGTCCAGCCCGGACTTATGTCAAGTGTTTGATGGTGATTGGTTTCTTATTGCCTACCAGACATGACGCTAAAATGAACGAGAGATGGTAGTAGTGCTACACATTTCTAACCCAAAATTTGAATTTTTTAAAATGTGTTAAATAGCAGTTCGAGATATACATCTCAGATATCTGTCCCTAGTAGAAATCCAAGATAGCAATCCTATTTCAAAATCGCAATATCTTTGCTATTTTAGATGCTTTAAATAAATACTTTTTTTTAGCTAAAAGGATTTTGGTCATTATATTTACGATGTTTACATTTCTATACGTTACTATGTGGATATATGTTATGTTTTAAACTCATTTCTGATCTTATTTTGAATCTTCACAGCTAGCAAAGTAAAAATAATAAAAATTATCTGTTTCCTTTTTAAAATACGCGTTTTGTGGAGTTCCACTAAAGAGTATTGCATAATAATTAAGCTGTAAAAGTGTGCTAAAACCTATTATTACAAGCTTGCCTCTGAAAAAAACAAGAGGCTTACATGATATATATTTAAAAGGTACTCATCTATATCATCTTCTATCTCCGTGCTTTCAAACCCCACCCTACACGTTTATAACTATGTACAATAAACACGGAATTCAAGGCAGATGGTGTTGTCCCGGGTGATGGGTATATGAACAATGTTGTCCTAGCTGATGGGTATATGAACAATATTGTCCTGGGTAATGTGTATATGAACAATGTTGTCCTGGGTGAAGGGTATATAAACAAAGATGTCCTGGTGATGGGTATATGAACAATAATGTCCTGGGGGAAGGGTATATAAACAAAGATGTCCTGGTGATGGGTATATGAAAAATGTTGTCCTGGTGATGGGTATATGAACAATAATGTCCTGGGTGAAGGGTATATAAACAAAGATGTCCTGGTGATGGGTATATGAAAAATGTTGTCCTGGTGATGGGTATATGAATAATGTTGTCCTGGTGATGGGTATATGAACAATGTTGTCCTGGTGATGGGTATATGAACAATGTTGTCCTGGTGATGGGTATATGAATAATGTTGTCCTGGGTAATTCGTTTATGAGTATGATGTCCTGGGTGATGGGTTTATGAATAATAATGTTCTTGGGGATGGGTATATGAACAAAAGTTAAATTTGTTGGGACAGTAAAGGTTGATGAACAATCTTATACACGAATGTGTCTCTCAAGGTTAATTGAATGTCACTTATTTGTGTTTTTCTGATACTAAATGGTAGTATTTACATCGTGTTTAGCTAACTGTACACGCGTTTAACTAAAAGAAATGGATCAAAATGGAGATGCAAGATTTCAGCACTAACACGCACACCAGCAAATTAAATTAATACAAGTTTTTTTTAAAAAATGTGAACATTCTTTCGACGGATACTTTTTTTGTTTCAAAGAAATGTAAATATTGATGTTTTAAATGTGAAGTGCAAAGTGGAGATTTACAAATAGTGCAGTTATGGGCAATGAAAAAAAAGGTGTGCAATACATCTTATAGGCACTAATTATTATTATCAAGTGTGTTATTTGAATCCATATTTGTGAAAAAACTGTAGCAGATGGTCATAGCCTGGCGGGTTATTTCTAGCCTACAACTTGATGTATGTTATTTTAGCCATCAATTTTATGTATGTTATTTTAGCCATCAATTTTATGAATGTTATTTTAGCCATCAATTTTATGTATGTTATTCTAGCCGCAATTTTTAACGTGTGTTTTTCTAGCCATCAATTATATGTATGTTATTCTAGCTGCCATTTTAATGTGTTATTCTAGCCTTCAATTTAATGTATGTTATTCTAGCCGCCATTTCAATGTGTGGTATTCTAGCCATCAATTTAATGTATGTTATTCTAGCCATCAATTTTATGTATGTTATTCTAGCCACCATTTCAATGTGTGTTATTCTAGCCATCAATTTAATGTATGTTATTCTAGCCATCAATTTTATGTATGTTATTCTAGCCGCCATTTCAATGTGTGTTATTCTAGCCATCAATTTAATGTATGTTATTCTAGGCGCCCCTTTTATGCGTGTTAATCCAGCTGCCACGTATTGGATCATTAATTCTACCGTCCAAAAATGTTCATAAAGTAGAGGAGAGAGGAGGGTAAAGTAGAGTAGATGAGAGCTGCTAAACTTTTTCAAACTTATGAAAGAAACGAATGCATCTTCCTGTCAACCAATGGTTCTTCCTGTCAACCAATGGATCTTCCTGTCAATCTTTATTAGAGAGAATAATCTGACATGATTAAAGTGTAGATTTAGTCTGATGCCAAAGGAATAAGTTGGACATGTTGTATAACCCTATAGTCTGACGTGGACATGTTGTCTGACGTGGACATGTTGTCTGACGTGGACATGTAGTCTGACGTGATATTATTGAAGTGGACATGTAGTCTGAATTGGACATGTAGTCTGACGTGATATTTTTGAAGTGGACATATAGTCTGACCTGGAAATGTAGTCTGACGTGGAAATGTAGTCTGACGTGGAAATGTAGTCTGACGTGGAAATGTAGTCTGACGTGGACATGTAGTCTGACGTGATATTATTGAAGTGGAAATGTAGTCTGACGTGGAAATGTAGTCTGACGTGGACATGTAGTCTGACGTGATATTATTGAAGTGGAAATGTAGTCTGACGTGGAAATGTAGTCTGACGTGGAAATGTAGTCTGACGTGGACATGTAGTCTGACGTGATATTATTGAAGTGGAAATGTAGTCTGACGTGGAAATGTAGTCTGACGTGGACATGTAGTCTGACGTGATATTATTGAAGTGGAAATGTAGTCTGACGTAGAAATGTAGTCTGACGTGGACATGTAGTCTGACGTGGACATGTAGTCTGACGTGGACATGTAGTCTGACGTGGACATGTAGTCTGACGTGGACATGTAGTCTGACGTGGACATGTAGTCTGACGTGGACATGTAGTCTGACGTGGACATGTAGTCTGACGTGGACATGTAGTCTGACGTGGACATGTAGTCTGACGTGGACATGTAGTCTGACGTGATATTATTGAAGTGGACATGTAGTCTGACGTGGACATGTAGTCTGGCGTGGACATGTAGTCTGACGTGATATTATTGAAGTGGACATGTAGTCTGACGTGGACATGTAGTCTGACGTGATATTATTGAAGTGGAAATGTAGTCTGACGTGGAAATGTAGTCTGACGTGGAAATGTAGTCTGACGTGGACATGTAGTCTGACGTGGAAATGTAGTCTGACGTGGAAATGTAGTCTGACGTGGAAATGTAGTCTGACGTGGACATGTAGTCTGACGTGGAAATGTAGTCTGACGTGGAAATGTAGTCTGACGTGGAAATGTAGTCTGACGTGGACATGCAGTCTGACGTGGAAATGTAGTCTGACGTGGAAATGTAGTCTGACGTGGAAATGTAGTCTGACGTGGACATGTTGTCTGACGTGGACATGTTGTCTGACGTGGACATGTTGTCTGACGTGGACATGTAGTCTGACGTGGACATGTAGTCTGACGTGGACATGTAGTCTGACGTGGACATGTAGTCTGAAGTGGAAATGTAGTCTGACGTGGACATGTAGTCTGACGTGGACATGTAGTCTGACGTGGACATGTAGTCTGACGTGGACATGTAGTCTGACGTGGACATGTAGTCTGACGTGGACATGTAGTCTGACGTGGACATGTAGTCTGACGTGGACATGTAGTCTGACGTGATATTATTGAAGTGGACATGTAGTCTGACGTGGACATGTAGTCTGACGTGGACATGTAGTCTGACGTGATATTATTGAAGTGGACATGTAGTCTGGCGTGGACATGTAGTCTGACGTGATATTATTGAAGTGGAAATGTAGTCTGACGTGGAAATGTAGTCTGACGTGGAAATGTAGTCTGACGTGGACATGTAGTCTGACG
Organism: Ampullaceana balthica; assembly: GCA_944989445.1. Lineage (NCBI taxonomy): Eukaryota > Metazoa > Mollusca > Gastropoda > Lymnaeidae > Ampullaceana > Ampullaceana balthica. Next base: position 2,030,926 of record CALYLW010000047.1, read on the forward strand.
TGGAAATGTAGTCTGACGTGGAAATGTAGTCTGACGTGGAAATGTAGTCTGACGTGGACATGTAGTCTGACGTGGAAATGTAGTCTGACGTGGAAATGTAGTCTGACGTGGAAATGTAGTCTGACGTGGACATGTAGTCTGACGTGGAAATGTAGTCTGACGTGGAAATGTAGTCTGACGTGGAAATGTAGTCTGACGTGGACATGTTGTCTGACGTGGACATGTTGTCTGACGTGGACATGTTGTCTGACGTGGACATGTAGTCTGACGTGGACATGTAGTCTGACGTGGACATGTAGTCTGACGTGGACATGTAGTCTGAAGTGGAAATGTAGTCTGACGTGGAAATGTAGTCTGACGTGGACATGTAGTCTGAAGTGGAAATGTAGTCTGACGTGGAAATGTAGTCTGACGTGGACATGTTGTCTGACGTGGACATGTTGTCTGACGTGGACATGTTGTCTGACGTGGACATGTAGTCTGACGTGGACATGTAGTCTGACGTGGACATGTAGTCTGACGTGGACATGTAGTCTGAAGTGGAAATGTAGTCTGACGTGGAAATGTAGTCTGACGTGGACATGTAGTCTGAAGTGGAAATGTAGTCTGACGTGGAAATGTAGTCTGACGTGGACATTTTGTCTGACGTGGACATGTAGTCTGACGTGGACATGTAGTCTGACGTGGACATGTAGTCTGACGTGGACATGTAGTCTGACGTGATATTATTGAAGTGGAAATGTAGTCTGACGTGGACATGTTGTCTGACGTGGACATGTTGTCTGACGTGGACATGTAGTCTGACGTGGACATGTTGTCTGACGTGATATTATTGAAGTGGAAATGTAGTCTGACGTGGACATGTAGTCTGACGTGATATTATTGACGTGAATCTGTAGACAAGCCTTATAGGAATTCTACTGGACATGTAGTCGAACATGACAGGTACAACGGAAATTTATGATGAAACATTTTGAAAGCTCATATATCTGATAAAAAAAGACTTTGTCATTTGTATAAATAAATCTTAAAATAACCTTAGGGTTATTATGCTATATTTTTATACCATAACGGGTCAAATCCAGGCTGTTCATAATTAAATCCTTTAATATCAGTTCACTCAAAATGGGAGGTAATTCAATTTTAAATAGTTTGACGTTGATAAACACGCTTTATCTGATATAGCAATAAATTATTCTCCAAAATATTAAAGGAAGACCTTCACAGAATTGAAACTAGCTATGTAAAACAGCACATATTTTTCCCTCACATCATGGGACTTGTATACACGTTTTTTATAAGTTCCCAGTATATTAATTATCTTAATGATTTGTTTGACCCAAAATTTTGAGAAAATCTCTCGATTCCGTTATCTAGCCGTTTACGACAAAATTAAAAACAAAAACCGTGATGTAGCGTTACCAACACAGTATTTGAATATCACGTGACATGAAAAACACACACAATTGTTATAATAGGATACCTGGTAAAAACACTGCATCACAATTTCATGGTCATTATCCGTGAATATCTCGATCTTATCTCAAATCCCAAGCGTGAACAGTATCTATGAACATAAACTTAAGGCGACCAATGGTCCAGTACGATGCAGTAAATTGATGGAGGACATTCTTGCATCCTGTATCAATAATCTCGAGGTATAGTTTTATCGCGTTGTCAGACGATTCTCTGAAATATACGATATCCCTAAACGAGAGGTGGAGGAAAAATTGTTTTCTTGAGTGAGTTGGCGCGTGCAAGCTTCTCCCAACACTGTGATTTGATTGGTCTTCGCCTCACGTGCGACGCAGTATGGGTCTGAATGCCAGGTCTGATCACCAACATGAACTGATGCAGGGCTCTTGACAAGGTGAAGTACAGCGTTTGGACGGCACTCAATGTGTGTATGTGTGTGTGTGTGTGTGTGTGTGTGTGTGTGTGTATTGTGAGGTGTGGAGTTGGTTGGGAGAGGTAAGAGTTGGTGGGGGAGTAGGGTTGGCTATTTAGGTGTGGTTGTGGTTTGGTTATGAGGTGTAAGATTTGGTGTGGTTGGCTATTAGGGTGTGGTTTGCTATAAGGGTGTGGTTTGCTATTAGGGTGTGGTTTGCTATTAGGGTGTGGTTTGCTATTAGGGTGTGGTTTGCTATTAGGGTGTGGTTGGCTATTAAAGTGTGGTTTGCTATTAGGGTGTGGTTTGCTATTAGGGTGTGGTTTGCTATTAGGGTATGGTTTGCTATTAGGGTCTGGTTGGCTATTTTGGGTGTGGTTGATTATTTGGGTGTGGTTGACTGTTAGGGTGTGGTTGGCTATTAGGGTTGGTTGACTATTTGGTTGTGGTTGACTATTTGGGTGTGGTTGGCTATTAGGGTTGGTTGACTATTTGGGTGTGGTTGGCTATTTGGGTGTGGTTGGCTATTAGGGTGTGGTTGACTATTTGGGTGTGGTGGCTATTTGGGTTGTGGTTGGCTATTAGGGTTGGTTGACTGTTTGGGTGTGGTTGACTATTTGGGTGTGGTTGGCTAGTAGGGTTGGTTGACTATTTGGGTGTAATTGGCTATTAGGGTGTGGTTGACTATGTGGGTGTGGTTGTTTATTTGGGTGTGGTTGGCTATTTGGGTGTGGTTTACTATTTGGGTGTGGTTGGCTATTTTGGTGTGGTTGACTATTTGGGTGTGGTTGACTAGTTGTGTGAGGCTGTGGTTAGTTGGGGGAGGTTGTGGTTGTTTGGAAGGTGTTTGGTTTGGGTATGTTGGCTAATACAGTGAGGTTGGCTAGTACAGTTAGGTTGGCTAGTAGAGTGTTGTTGGCTAGTACAGTGAGGTTGGCTAGTACAGTGTGGTTGGCTAGTACAGTGAGGTTGGCTAGTACAGTGAGGTTGGCTAGTACAGTGTGGTTGGCTAGTACAGTGAGGTTGGCTAGTAGAGTGTAGTTGGCTAGTACAGTGAGGTTGGCTAGTACAGTGTGGTTGGCTAGTACAGTGAGGTTGGATAGTACAGTGAGGTTGGCTAGTACAGTGTGGTTGGCTAGTACAGTGAGGTTGGCTAGTACAGTGAGGTTGGCTAGTAGAGTGTTGTTGGCTAGTACAGTGAGGTTGGCTAGTAGAGTGTTGTTGGCTAGTACAGTGAGGTTGGCTAGTAGAGTGTGGTTGGCTAGTACAGTGAGGTTGGCTAGTAGAGTGTTGTTGGCTAGTACAGTGAGGTTGGCTAGTAGAGTGTGGTTTGCTAGTACAGTGAGGTTGGCTAGTAGAGTGTTGTTGGCTAGTACAGTGAGGTTGGCTAGTACAGTGTGGTTGGCTAGTACATTGAGGTTGGCTAGTACAGTGAGGTTGGCTAGTAGAGTGTTGTTGGCTAGTACAGTGAGGTTGGCTAGTAGAGTGTTGTTGGCTAGTACAGTGAGGTTGGCTAGTAGAGTGTGGTTGGCTAGTAGAGTGTTGTTGGCTAGTAGAGTGTTGTTGGCTAGTACAGTGAGGTTGGCTAGTAGAGTGGTGTTGGCTAGTACAGTGAGGTTGGCTAGTAGAGTGTGGTTGGCTAGTACAGTGTGGTTGGCTAGTAGAGTGTTGTTGGCTAGTACAGTGAGGTTGGCTAGCAGAGTGTTGTTGGCTAGTACAGTGTGGTTGGCTAGTACAGTGAGGTTGGCTAGTAGAGTGTTGTTGGCTAGTACAGTGAGGTTGGCTAGTAGAGTGTTGTTGGCTAGTACAGTGTGGTTGGCTAGTACAGTGAAGTTGGCTAGTAGAGTGTTGTTGGCTAGTACAGTGAGGTTGGCTAGTAGAGTGGTGTTGGCTAGTACAGTGAGGTTGGCTAGTAGAGTGTGGTTGGCTAGTACAGTGTGGTTGGCTAGTAGAGTGTTGTTGGCTAGTACAGTGAGGTTGGCTAGTAGAGTGTTGTTGGCTAGTACAGTGTGGTTGGCTAGTACAGTGAGGTTGGCTAGTAGAGTGTTGTTGGCTAGTACAGTGAGGTTGGCTAGTAGAGTGTTGTTGGCTAGTACAGTGTGGTTGGCTAGTACAGTGAAGTTGGCTAGTAGAGTGTTGTTGGCTAGTACAGTGAGGTTGGCTAGTAGAGTGTTGTTGGCTAGTACAGTGAGGTTGGCTAGTAGAGTGTTGTTGGCTAGTACAGTGAGGTTGGCTAGTAGAGTGTTGTTGGCTAGTAGAGTGCGTTTGGCTAGTAGAGTGTGGTTGATTAGTACAGTGTTGTTGGCTAGTACAGTGGGGTTTGCTAGTAGAGTGTTGTTGGCTGGTACAGTGAAGTTGGCTAGTAGAGTGTTGTTGGCTAGTACAGTGAGGTTGGCTAGTAGAGTGTTGTTGGCTAGTACAGTGAAGTTGGCTAGCAGAGTGTGGTTGGCTAGTACAGTGAGGTTGGCTAGTACAGTGAGGTTGGCTAGTAGAGTGTGGTTGATTAGTAGTGTGAGGTTGGCTAGTAGAATGTTGTTGGCTAGTACAGTGAGGTTGGCTAGTAGAGTGTTGTTGGCTAGTACAGTGAGGTTGGCTAGTACAGTGTTGATGGCTAGTACAGTGAGGTTGGCTAGTAGAGTTTGGTTGGCTAGTACAGTGAGGTTGGCTAGTAGAGTGTTGTTGGCTAGTACAGTGAGGTTGGCTAGTAGAGTGTTGTTGGTTAGTACAGTGAAGTTGGCTAGTAGAGTGTTGTTGGCTAGTACAGTGAAGTTGGCTAGCAGAGTGTGGTTGGCTAGTACAGTGAGGTTGGCTAGTAGAGTGTGGTTGATTAGTACAGTGAGGTTGGCTAGTAGAGTGTGGTTGGCTAGTACAGTGAAGTTGGCTAGTAGAGTGTTGTTGGCTAGTACAGTGAAGTTGGCTAGCAGAGTGTGGTTGGCTAGTACATTGAGGTTGGCTAGTACAGTGAGGTTGGCTAGTAGAGTGTGGTTGATTAGTACAGTGAGGTTGGCTAGTAGAGTGTGGTTGGCTAGTACAGTGAGGTTGGCTAGTACAGTGTGGTTGGCTAGTACAGTGAGGTTGGCTAGTACAGTGAGGTTGGCTAGTACAGTGTGGTTGGCTAGTACATTGAGGTTGGCTAGTACAGTGAGGTTGGCTAGTAGAGTGTTGTTGGCTAGTACAGTGAAGTTGGCTAGCAGAGTGTGGTTGGCTAGTACAGTGAGGTTGGCTAGTACAGTGAGGTTGGCTAGTAGAGTGTGGTTGATTAGTACAGTGAGGTTGGCTAGTAGAGTGTGGTTGGCTAGTACAGTGAGGTTGGCTAGTACAGTGTGGTTGGCTAGTACAGTGAGGTTGGCTAGTACAGTGAGGTTGGCTAGTACAGTGTGGTTGGCTAGTACATTGAGGTTGGCTAGTACAGTGAGGTTGGCTAGTAGAGTGTTGTTGGTTAGTACAGTGAGGTTGGCTGGTAGAGTGTGGTTGGCTAGTAGAGTGTTGTTGGCTAGTACAGTGAGGTTGGCTAGTAGAGTGTGGTTGGCTAGTACAGTGTGGTTGGCTAGTACAGTGAGGTTGGCTAGTACAGTGAGGTTGGCTAGTACAGTGTGGTTGGCTAGTACATTGAGGTTGGCTAGTACAGTGAGGTTGGCTAGTACAGTGAGGTTGGCTAGTACAGTGTGGTTGGCTAGTACAGTGAGGTTGGCTAGTACAGTGAGGTTGGCTAGTACAGTGTGGTTGGCTAGTTCATTGAGGTTGGCTAGTACAGTGAGGTTGGCTAGTAGAGTGTTGTTGGCTAGTACAGTGAGGTTGGCTGGTAGAGTGTGGTTGGCTAGTAGAGTGTTGTTGGCTAGTACAGTGAGGTTGGCTAGTAGAGTGTTGTTGGCTAGTACAGTGAAGTTGGCTAGCAGAGTGTGGTTGGCAAGTACAGTGAGGTTGGCTAGTACAGTGAGGTTGGCTAGTAGAGTGTGGTTGATTAGTACAGTGAGGTTGGCTAGTATAGTGTGGTTGGCTAGTACAGTGAGGTTGGCTAGTACAGTGTGGTTGGCTAGTACAGTGAGGTTGGCTAGTACAGTGAGGTTGGCTAGTACAGTGTGGTTGGCTAGTACATTGAGGTTGGCTAGTACAGTGAGGTTGGCTAGTAGAGTGTTGTTGGCTAGTACAGTGAGGTTGGCTGGTAGAGTGTGGTTGGCTAGTAGAGTGTTGTTGGCTAGTACAGTGAGTTTGGCTAGTAGAGTGTGGTTGGCTAGTACAGTGTGGTTGGCTAGTACATTGAGGTTGGCTAGTACAGTGAGGTTGGCTAGTACAGTGAGGTTGGCTAGTACAGTGTGGTTGGCTAGTACATTGAGGTTGGCTAGTACAGTGAGGTTGGCTAGTAGAGTGTTGTTGGCTAGTACATTGAGGTTGGCTAGTACAGTGAGGTTGGCTAGTAGAGTGTTGTTGGCTAGTACAGTGAGGTTGGCTAGTAGAGTGTTGTTGGCTAGTACAGTGAGGTTGGCTAGTAGAGTGTGGTTGGCTAGTACAGTGAGGTTGGCTAGTAGAGTGTTGTTGGCTAGTACAATGAGGTTGGCTAGTACAGTGAGGTTGGCTAGAAGAGTGTGGTTGGCTAGTAGAGTGTGGTTGGCTAGTAGAGTGTGGTTGGCTAGTAGAGTGTTGTTGGCTAGTAGAGTGAGGTTGGCTGGTAGAGTGTGGTTGGCTAGTAGAGTGTTGTTGGCTAGTACAGTGAGGTTGGCTAGTAGAGTGTTGTTGGCTAGTACAGTTAGGTTGGCTAGTAGAGTGTGGTTGGCTAGTACAGTGAGGTTGGCTAGTAGAGTGTTGTTGGCTAGTACAATGAGGTTGGCTAGTACAGTGAGGTTGGTTGGTAGAGTGAGGTTGGCTAGTAGAGTGTTGTTGGCTAGTAGAGTGTTGTTGGCTAGTAGAGTGAGGTTGGCTGGTAGAGTGAGGTTGGCTAGTAGATGAGGTTGGCTAGTAGAGTGAGGTTGGCTAGTAGAGTGAGGTTGGCTAGTACAGTGAGGTTGGCTGGTAGAGTGAGGTTGGCTAGTAGAGTGAGGTTGGCTAGCAGAGTGTTGTTGGCTAGTAGAGTGTTGTTGGCTAGTAGAGTGAGGTTGGCTAGTAGAGTGTGGTTGGCTAGTAGAGTGTTGTTGGCTAGTAGAGTGAGGTTGGCTAGTAGAGTGTGGTAGCTAGTAGAGTGTGGTTGGCTAGTAGAGTGAGGTTGGCTAGTAGAGTGTTGTTAGCTAGTACAGTGAGGTTGGCTAGTAGAGTGTGGTTTGCTAGTTGGCTAGTAGAGTGTTGTTGGCTAGTACAGTGAGGTTGGCTAGTAGAGTGTTGTTGGCTAGTACACTGAGGTTGGCTAGTAGAGTGTTGTTGGCTAGTACAGTGAGGTTGGCTAGTAGAGTGTTGTTGGCTAGTACAGTGAGGTTGGCTAGTAGAGTGTGGTTGGCTAGTACAGTGAGGTTGGCTGGTAGAGTGAGGTTGGCTAGTAGAGTGAGGTTGGCTAGTAGAGTGAGGTTGGCTAGTAGAGTGAGGTTGGCTAGTACAGTGAGGTTGGCTGGTAGAGTGAGGTTGGCTAGTAGAGTGAGGTTGGCTAGTAGAGTGTTGTTGGCTAGTAGAGTGTTGTTGGCTAGTACAATGAGGTTGGCTAGTACTGTGAGGTTGGCTGGTAGAGTGAGGTTGGCTAGAAGAGTGTGGTTGGCTAGTAGAGTGTTGTTGGCTAGTAGAGTGAGGTTGGCTAGTAGAGTGTGGTTGGCTAGTAGAGTGTGGTTGGCTAGTAGAGTGAGGTTGGCTAGTAGAGTGTTGTTAGCTAGTACAGTGAGGTTAGCTAGTAGAGTGTGGTTTGCTAGTACAGTGGGGTTGGCTAGTAGAGTTTTGTTGGCTAGTACAGTGAGGTTGGCTAGTAGAGTGTTGTTGGCTAGTACAGTGAGGTTGGCTAGTAGAGTGTTGTTGGCTAGTACAGTGAGGTTGGCTAGTAGAGTGTTGTTGGCTAGTACAGTGAGGTTGGCTAGATGAGTGTGGTTGGCTAGTACAGTGAGGTTGGCTAGTAGAGTGTTGTTGGCTAGTACAGTGAGGTTGGCTAGTAGAGTGTTGTTGGCTAGTACAGTGAGGTTGGCTAGTAGAGTGTGGTTGGCTAGTACAGTGAGGTTGGCTAGTAGAGTGTTGTTGGCTAGTACAGTGAGGTTGGCTAGTAGAGTGTTGTTGGCTAGTACAGTGAGGTTGGCTAGTAGAGTGTTGTTGGCTAGTACAGTGAGGTTGGCTAGTAGAGTGTTGTTGGCTAGTACAATGAGGTTGGCTAGTAGAGTGTGGTTGGCTAGTAGAGTGTTGTTGGCTAGTAGAGTGTTGTTGGCTAGTACAGTGAGGTTGGCTAGTAGAGTGTTGTTGGCTAGTACAATGAGGTTGGCTAGTAGAGTGTGGTTGGCTAGTACAGTGTTGTTGGCTAGTAGAGTGTTGTTGGCTAGTAGAGTGTTGTTGGCTAGTAGAGTGTGGTTGGCTAGTAGAGTGTGGTTGGCTAGTAGAGTGTTGTTGGCTAGTAGAGTGAGGTTGGCTAGTAGAGTGAGGTTGGCTAGTAGAGTGTTGTTGGCTAGTAGAGTGTTGTTGGCTAGTAGAGTGTGTTGGCTAGTAGAGTGTTGTTGGCTAGTAGAGTGTTGTTGGCTAGTAGAGTGTTGTTGGCTAGTAGAGTGTTGTTGGCTAGTAGAGTGTTGTTGGCTAGTAGAGTGTTGTTGGCTAGTAGAGTGTGGTTGGCTAGTAGAGTGTTGTTGGCTAGTAGAGTGAGGTTGGCTAGTAGAGTGTTGTTGGCTAGTAGAGTGTTGTTGGCTAGTAGAGTGTGGTTGGCTAGTAGAGTGTGGTTGGCTAGTAGAGTGTGGTTGGCTAGTAGAGTGTTGTTGGCTAGTAGAGTGTTGTTGGCTAGTAGAGTGTGGTTGGCTAGTAGAGTGTGGTTGGCTAGTAGATGTGTTGGCTAGTAGAGTGAGGTTGGCTAGTAGAGTGTTGTTGGCTAGTAGAGTGTTGTTGGCTAGTAGAGTGAGGTTGGCTAGTAGAGTGTTGTTGGCTAGTAGAGTGTTGTTGGCTAGTAGAGTGTTGTTGGCTAGTAGAGTGTTGTTGGCTAGTAGAGTGTTGTTGGCTAGTAGAGTGTTGTTGGCTAGTAGAGTGTTGTTGGCTAGTAGAGTGTTGTTGGCTAGTAGAGTGTTGTTGGCTAGTAGAGTGTGGTTGGCTAGTAGAGTGTGGTTGGCTAGTAGAGTGTGGTTGGCTAGTAGAGTGTTGTTGGCTAGTAGAGTGAGGTTGGCTAGTAGAGTGTTGTTGGCTAGTAGAGTGTTGTTGGCTAGTAGAGTGTGGTTGGCTAGTAGAGTGTGGTTGGCTAGTAGAGTGTGGTTGGCTGGTAGAGTGTGGTTGGCTAGTAGAGTGTGGTTGGCTAGTAGAGTGTTGTTGGCTAGTAGAGTGTGGTTGGCTAGTACAGTGAGGTTGGCTAGTAGAGTGAGGTTGGCTAGTAGAGTGTTGTTGGCTAGTAGAGTGTTGTTGGCTAGTAGAGTGTGGTTGGCTAGTAGAGTGTGGTTGGCTAGTAGAGTGTTGTTGGCTAGTAGAGTGTGGTTGGCTAGTACAGTGAGGTTGGCTAGTAGAGTGAGGTTGGCTAGTAGAGTGTGGTTGGCTAGTAGAGTGTGGTTGGCTAGTAGAGTGTGGTTGGCTAGTAGAGTGTGGTTGGCTAGTAGAGTGTTGTTGGCTAGTAGAGTGTGGTTGGCTAGTACAGTGAGGTTGGCTAGTAGAGTGAGGTTGGCTAGTAGAGTGTGGTTGGCTAGTAGAGTGTGGTTGGCTAGTAGAGTGTTGTTGGCTAGTACAGTGAGGTTGGCTAGTAGAGTGTTGTTGGCTAGTACAGTGAGGTTGGCTAGTAGAGTGAGGTTGGCTAGTAGAGTGTGGTTGGCTAGTAGAGTGTGGTTGGCTAGTAGAGTGTTGTTGGCTAGTAGAGTGTTGTTGGCTAGTACAGTGAGGTTGGCTAGTACAGTGTGGTTGGCTAGTACAGTGAGGTTGGCTAGTACAGTGAGGTTGGCTAGTAGAGTGTGGTTGGCTAGTAGAGTGAGGTTGGCTAGTAGAGTGAGGTTGGCTAGTAGAGTGTTGTTGGCTAGTAGAGTGTTGTTGGCTAGTAGAGTGAGGTTGGCTAGTAGAGTGTTGTTGGCTAGTAGAGTGTTGTTGGCTAGTAGAGTGTTGTTGGCTAGTAGAGTGTTGTTGGCTAGTAGAGTGTTGTTGGCTAGTAGAGTGTTGTTGGCTAGTAGAGTGTTGTTGGCTAGTAGAGTGTGGTTGGCTAGTAGAGTGTTGTTGGCTAGTAGAGTGAGGTTGGCTAGTAGAGTGTTGTTGGCTAGTAGAGTGTTGTTGGCTAGTAGAGTGTGGTTGGCTAGTAGAGTGTGGTTGGCTAGTAGAGTGTGGTTGGCTAGTAGAGTGTTGTTGGCTAGTAGAGTGTTGTTGGCTAGTAGAGTGTGGTTGGCTAGTAGAGTGTGGTTGGCTAGTAGAGTGTGGTTGGCTAGTAGAGTGTGGTTGGCTAGTAGAGTGTTGTTGGCTAGTAGAGTGTTGTTGGCTAGTAGAGTGAGGTTGGCTAGTAGAGTGTTGTTGGCTAGTAGAGTGTTGTTGGCTAGTAGAGTGTTGTTGGCTAGTAGAGTGTTGTTGGCTAGTAGAGTGTTGTTGGCTAGTAGAGTGTTGTTGGCTAGTAGAGTGTTGTTGGCTAGTAGAGTGTTGTTGGCTAGTAGAGTGTTGTTGGCTAGTAGAGTGTGGTTGGCTAGTAGAGTGTGGTTGGCTAGTAGAGTGTGGTTGGCTAGTAGAGTGTTGTTGGCTAGTAGAGTGAGGTTGGCTAGTAGAGTGTTGTTGGCTAGTAGAGTGTTGTTGGCTAGTAGAGTGTGGTTGGCTAGTAGAGTGTGGTTGGCTAGTAGAGTGTGGTTGGCTAGTAGAGTGTGGTTGGCTAGTAGAGTGTGGTTGGCTAGTAGAGTGTTGTTGGCTAGTAGAGTGTGGTTGGCTAGTACAGTGTGGTTGGCTAGTAGAGTGAGGTTGGCTAGTAGAGTGTTGTTGGCTAGTAGAGTGTTGTTGGCTAGTAGAGTGTGGTTGGCTAGTAGAGTGTGGTTGGCTAGTAGAGTGTTGTTGGCTAGTAGAGTGTGGTTGGCTAGTACAGTGTGGTTGGCTAGTAGAGTGAGGTTGGCTAGTAGAGTGTGGTTGGCTAGTAGAGTGTGGTTGGCTAGTAGAGTGTGGTTGGCTAGTAGAGTGTGGTTGGCTAGTAGAGTGTGGTTGGCTAGTAGAGTGTGGTTGGCTAGTAGAGTGTGGTTGGCTAGTAGAGTGTTGTTGGCTAGTAGAGTGAGGTTGGCTAGTAGAGTGTGGTTGGCTAGTAGAGTGTTGTTGGCTAGTAGAGTGTGGTTGGCTAGTAGAGTGTGGTTGGCTAGTAGAGTGTTGTTGGCTAGTAGAGTGAGGTTGGCTAGTAGAGTGTTGTTGGCTAGTAGAGTGTGGTTGGCTAGTAGAGTGTGGTTGGCTAGTAGAGTGTGGTTGGCTAGTAGAGTGTGGTTGGCTAGTAGAGTGTTGTTGGCTAGTAGAGTGTTGTTGGCTAGTAGAGTGTGGTTGGCTAGTAGAGTGTGGTTGGCTAGTAGAGTGTGGTTGGCTAGTAGAGTGAGGTTGGCTAGTAGAGTGTGGTTGGCTAGTAGAGTGTGGTTGGCTAGTAGAGTGAGGTTGGCTAGTAGAGTGTTGTTGGCTAGTAGAGTGTGTTGGCTAGTAGAGTGTTGTTGGCTAGTAGAGTGTTGTTGGCTAGTAGAGTGTTGTTGGCTAGTAGAGTGTGTTGGCTAGTAGAGTGTGTTGGCTAGTAGAGTGTTGTTGGCTAGTAGAGTGTTGTTGGCTAGTAGAGTGTGGTTGGCTAGTAGAGTGTGGTTGGCTAGTAGAGTGTGGTTGGCTAGTAGAGTGTTGTTGGCTAGTAGAGTGAGGTTGGCTAGTAGAGTGTTGTTGGCTAGTAGAGTGTTGTTGGCTAGTAGAGTGTGGTTGGCTAGTAGAGTGTGGTTGGCTAGTAGAGTGTGGTTGGCTAGTAGAGTGTGGTTGGCTAGTAGAGTGTGGTTGGCTAGTAGAGTGTTGTTGGCTAGTAGAGTGTGGTTGGCTAGTAGAGTGTGGTTGGCTAGTAGAGTGAGGTTGGCTAGTAGAGTGTTGTTGGCTAGTAGAGTGTGGTTGGCTAGTAGAGTGTGGTTGGCTAGTAGAGTGTGGTTGGCTAGTAGAGTGTTGTTGGCTAGTAGAGTGTGGTTGGCTAGTACAGTGAGGTTGGCTAGTAGAGTGAGGTTGGCTAGTAGAGTGTGGTTGGCTAGTAGAGTGTGGTTGGCTAGTAGAGTGTGGTTGGCTAGTAGAGTGTGGTTGGCTAGTAGAGTGTTGTTGGCTAGTAGAGTGTGGTTGGCTAGTACAGTGAGGTTGGCTAGTAGAGTGTGGTTGGCTAGTAGAGTGTGGTTGGCTAGTAGAGTGTGGTTGGCTAGTAGAGTGTTGTTGGCTAGTACAGTGAGGTTGGCTAGTAGAGTGTGGTTGGCTAGTACAGTGAGGTTGGCTAGTAGAGTGTGGTTGGCTAGTAGAGTGTGGTTGGCTAGTAGAGTGTGGTTGGCTAGTAGAGTGTGGTTGGCTAGTAGAGTGTTGTTGGCTAGTACAGTGAGGTTGGCTAGTACAGTGAGGTTGGCTAGTACAGTGAGGTTGGCTAGTACAGTGAGGTTGGCTAGTAGAGTGTTGTTGGCTAGTAGAGTGAGGTTGGCTAGTAGAGTGAGGTTGGCTAGTAGAGTGTTGTTGGCTAGTAGAGTGTGGTTGGCTAGTACAGTGAGGTTGGCTAGTAGAGTGTTGTTGGCTAGTAGAGTGTGGTTGGCTAGTAGAGTGTTGTTGGCTAGTAGAGTGTTGTTGGCTAGTAGAGTGTTGTTGGCTAGTAGAGTGTGTTGGCTAGTAGAGTGTTGTTGGCTAGTAGAGTGTGGTTGGCTAGTAGAGTGTTGTTGGCTAGTAGAGTGAGGTTGGCTAGTAGAGTGTTGTTGGCTAGTAGAGTGTTGTTGGCTAGTAGAGTGTGGTTGGCTAGTAGAGTGTGGTTGGCTAGTAGAGTGTGGTTGGCTAGTAGAGTGTTGTTGGCTAGTAGAGTGTTGTTGGCTAGTAGAGTGTGGTTGGCTAGTAGAGTGTGGTTGGCTAGTAGAGTGTGGTTGGCTAGTAGAGTGAGGTTGGCTAGTAGAGTGTTGTTGGCTAGTAGAGTGTTGTTGGCTAGTAGAGTGAGGTTGGCTAGTAGAGTGTTGTTGGCTAGTAGAGTGTGTTGGCTAGTAGAGTGTTGTTGGCTAGTAGAGTGTTGTTGGCTAGTAGAGTGTTGTTGGCTAGTAGAGTGTGGTTGGCTAGTAGAGTGTTGTTGGCTAGTAGAGTGTTGTTGGCTAGTAGAGTGTTGTTGGCTAGTAGAGTGTGGTTGGCTAGTAGAGTGTGGTTGGCTAGTAGAGTGTGGTTGGCTAGTAGAGTGTTGTTGGCTAGTAGAGTGAGGTTGGCTAGTAGAGTGTTGTTGGCTAGTAGAGTGTTGTTGGCTAGTAGAGTGTGGTTGGCTAGTAGAGTGTGGTTGGCTAGTAGAGTGTGGTTGGCTAGTAGAGTGTGGTTGGCTAGTAGAGTGTGGTTGGCTAGTAGAGTGTTGTTGGCTAGTAGAGTGTGGTTGGCTAGTACAGTGAGGTTGGCTAGTAGAGTGAGGTTGGCTAGTAGAGTGTTGTTGGCTAGTAGAGTGTTGTTGGCTAGTAGAGTGTGGTTGGCTAGTAGAGTGTGGTTGGCTAGTAGAGTGTTGTTGGCTAGTAGAGTGTGGTTGGCTAGTACAGTGAGGTTGGCTAGTAGAGTGAGGTTGGCTAGTAGAGTGTGGTTGGCTAGTAGAGTGTGGTTGGCTAGTACAGTGTGGTTGGCTAGTAGAGTGTGGTTGGCTAGTAGAGTGTTGTTGGCTAGTAGAGTGTGGTTGGCTAGTACAGTGAGGTTGGCTAGTAGAGTGAGGTTGGCTAGTAGAGTGTGGTTGGCTAGTAGAGTGTGGTTGGCTAGTAGAGTGTTGTTGGCTAGTACAGTGAGGTTGGCTAGTAGAGTGTTGTTGGCTAGTACAGTGAGGTTGGCTAGTAGAGTGAGGTTGGCTAGTAGAGTGTGGTTGGCTAGTAGAGTGTGGTTGGCTAGTAGAGTGTTGTTGGCTAGTAGAGTGTTGTTGGCTAGTACAGTGAGGTTGGCTAGTACAGTGAGGTTGGCTAGTACAGTGAGGTTGGCTAGTACAGTGAGGTTGGCTAGTAGAGTGTGGTTGGCTAGTAGAGTGTGGTTGGCTAGTAGAGTGTTGTTGGCTAGTAGAGTGAGGTTGGCTAGTAGAGTGTTGTTGGCTAGTAGAGTGTTGTTGGCTAGTAGAGTGAGGTTGGCTAGTAGAGTGTTGTTGGCTAGTAGAGTGTTGTTGGCTAGTAGAGTGTTGTTGGCTAGTAGAGTGTTGTTGGCTAGTAGAGTGTTGTTGGCTAGTAGAGTGTTGTTGGCTAGTAGAGTGTTGTTGGCTAGTAGAGTGTGGTTGGCTAGTAGAGTGTTGTTGGCTAGTAGAGTGAGGTTGGCTAGTAGAGTGTTGTTGGCTAGTAGAGTGTTGTTGGCTAGTAGAGTGTGGTTGGCTAGTAGAGTGTGGTTGGCTAGTAGAGTGTGGTTGGCTAGTAGAGTGTTGTTGGCTAGTAGAGTGTTGTTGGCTAGTAGAGTGTGGTTGGCTAGTAGAGTGTGGTTGGCTAGTAGAGTGTGGTTGGCTAGTAGAGTGAGGTTGGCTAGTAGAGTGTTGTTGGCTAGTAGAGTGTTGTTGGCTAGTAGAGTGAGGTTGGCTAGTAGAGTGTTGTTGGCTAGTAGAGTGTTGTTGGCTAGTAGAGTGTTGTTGGCTAGTAGAGTGTTGTTGGCTAGTAGAGTGTTGTTGGCTAGTAGAGTGTTGTTGGCTAGTAGAGTGTTGTTGGCTAGTAGAGTGTTGTTGGCTAGTAGAGTGTTGTTGGCTAGTAGAGTGTGGTTGGCTAGTAGAGTGTGGTTGGCTAGTAGAGTGTGGTTGGCTAGTAGAGTGTTGTTGGCTAGTAGAGTGAGGTTGGCTAGTAGAGTGTTGTTGGCTAGTAGAGTGTTGTTGGCTAGTAGAGTGTGGTTGGCTAGTAGAGTGTGGTTGGCTAGTAGAGTGTGGTTGGCTGGTAGAGTGTGGTTGGCTAGTAGAGTGTGGTTGGCTATTAGAGTGTTGTTGGCTAGTAGAGTGTGGTTGGCTAGTACAGTGAGGTTGGCTAGTAGAGTGAGGTTGGCTAGTAGAGTGTTGTTGGCTAGTAGAGTGTTGTTGGCTAGTAGAGTGTGGTTGGCTAGTAGAGTGTGGTTGGCTAGTAGAGTGTTGTTGGCTAATAGAGTGTGGTTGGCTAGTACAGTGAGGTTGGCTAGTAGAGTGAGGTTGGCTAGTAGAGTGTGGTTGGCTAGTAGAGTGTGGTTGGCTAGTAGAGTGTGGTTGGCTAGTAGAGTGTGGTTGGCTAGTAGAGTGTGGTTGGCTAGTAGAGTGTTGTTGGCTAGTAGAGTGTGGTTGGCTAGTACAGTGAGGTTGGCTAGTAGAGTGAGGTTGGCTAGTAGAGTGTGGTTGGCTAGTAGAGTGTGGTTGGCTAGTAGAGTGTTGTTGGCTAGTAGAGTGTTGTTGGCTAGTACAGTGAGGTTGGCTAGTAGAGTGTTGTTGGCTAGTACAGTGAGGTTGGCTAGTAGAGTGAGGTTGGCTAGTAGAGTGTGGTTGGCTAGTAGAGTGTGGTTGGTTAGTAGAGTGTTGTTGGCTAGTAGAGTGTTGTTGGCTAGTACAGTGAGGTTGGCTAGTACTGTGAGGTTGGCTAGTACAGTGAGGTTGGCTAGTACAGTGAGGTTGGCTAGTACAGTGTGGTTGGTTAGTACAGTGAGGTTGGCTAGTACAGTGAGGTTGGCTAGTAGAGTGAGGTTGGCTAGTAGAGTGTGGTTGGCTAGTAGAGTGTGGTTGGCTAGTAGAGTGAGGTTGGCTAATTAGAGTGAGGTTGGCTAATTAGAGTGTTGTTGGCTAGTACTGTGAGGTTGGCTAGTACAGTGAGGTTGGCTAGTACAGTGAGGTTGGCTAGTAGAGTGTGGTTGGCTAGTAGAGTGTGGTTGGCTAGTAGAGTTTTGTTGGCTAGTAGAGTGTGGTTGGCTAGTACAGTGAGGTTGGCTAGTACAGAGAGGTTGGCTAGTAGAGTGTGGTTGGTTAGTAGAGTGTGTTTGGCTAGTAGAGTGAGGTTGGCTAATTAGAGTTTGGTTGGCTAGTAGAGAATGGTTGGCTAGTAGAGTGTGGTTGGCTAGTACAGTGAGGTTGGCTTGTACAGTGAGGTTGGCTAGTAGAGTGTGGTTGGCTAGTAGAGTGTGTTTGGCTAGTACAGTGAGGTTGGCTAGTACAGCGAGGTTGGCTAGTACAGTGAGGTTGGCTAGTAGAGTGTGGTTGGCTAGTACAGCGAGGTTGGCTAGTACAGTGAGGTTGGCTAGTAGAGTGTTGTTGGCTAGTAGAGTGTTGTTGGCTAGTAGAGTGAGGTTGGCTAGTAGAGTGAGGTTGGCTAGTACAGTGAGGTTGGCTAGTAGAGTGAGGTTGGCTAGTACAGTGAGGTTGGCTAGTAGAGTGTGGTTGGCTAGTACAGCGAGGTTGGCTAGTACAGTGAGGTTGGCTAGTAGAGTATGGTTGGCTAGTACAGCGAGGTTGGCTAGTACAGTGAGGTTGGCTAGTAGAGTGTGGTTGGCTAGTAGAGTGAGGTTGGCTAGTACAGTGAGGTTGGCTAGTAGAGTGTGGTTGGCTAGTACAGCGAGGTTGGCTAGTACAGTGAGGTTGGCTAGTAGAGTGTGGTTGGCTAGTACAGCGAGGTTGGCTAGTACAGTGAGGTTGGCTAGTAGAGTGTGGTTGGCTAGTAGAGTGTGGTTGGCTAGTAGAGTGTGGTTGGCTAGTAGAGTGTGGTTGGCTAGTAGAGTGTGGTTGGCTAGTACAGCGAGGTTGGCTAGTACAGTGAGGTTGGCTAGTAGAGTGTGGTTGGCTAGTAGAGTGTGGTTGGCTAGTAGAGTGTGGTTGGCTAGTAGAGTGTGGTTGGCTAGTAGAGTGTGGTTGGCTAGTAGAGTGTGGTTGGCTAGTAGAGTGTGGTTGGCTAGTAGAGTGTGGTTGGCTAGTACAGCGAGGTTGGCTAGTACAGTGAGGTTGGCTAGTAGAGTGTGGTTGGCTGGTTGGATGTGGTTGGCTAGTAGAGTGAGGTTGGCTAGTACAGTGAGGTTGGCTAGTAGAGTGAGGTTGGCTAGTACAGTGAGGTTGGCTAGTACAGTGAGGTTGGCTAGTAGAGTGAGGTGGGCAAGTACAGTGAGGTTGACTAGTACAGTGAGGTTGGCTAGTAGGGTGTGGTTGGCTGGTTGGTTGTGGTTGGCTGGTTAAGTTATGGTTTTGGTTAGTTGTGAGGTGTTAAGGTTGGTCGGTTTTGCCAGTTGGATGTTTTTAATAATGGTGTGTTATTGATTTTTTTGGAGTGTTCCATATGACGTTGGTGGTATGAGTGTGTTGTGTTGTTTTTTTGGGAGTGAGGCATATGACGTTGGTGGTTGGAGTGTGTATTGTGTTGTTCTTTTAGACGGAAGTGTTGGATTAAGGGTGTATACAACACAATCAGTATCGCTACTGGGTGAAGATGTAGGGTGTGGGAAATGGTCGCGTATTGTAAGTGTCTGTATGTGTAGTTGGCTGGAAAGAAATTCACGATTTTGAAAAAAACAAAAACTAACAAGATCGAAACAAAATAATTTGGACATTAAAACGCATCCACCAGAGTAACGCTAGATAAACATTAGATATAGATCAAACACGTCCTTATACGATAAACATTACATTTATTAATCAAATACGCACATATAAAGATTAGATATAGATCAAACACGCACATATAAGATAAACATTAGATATAGATCAAATACGCGAATATACGATATTTTGAAATAAACCAGATACTGGATAGACTATTGACATCTAGATAATTTCAACGTCTTCTGTGTATATCTGTCGGAAACCAACATCCATTCGACAATGAACAACACAATTCCATTAAAACTGTCTCTGGCTAACTTGTTACAAAACATCAACTACAGTGGGGAAGAAAACAAAATAAAAAACTCACGTTTTCAAAGGTTTCTTGCTGAGTTAATTTAGAATAAAGAAATATTTTGTAATTTTAAATGAATTTAAAAACAAAAATGTATTGATCGAATTTGCATTCTGTGTATTTATGTATGTTTTAGTTTGCAAAGACAATGAAAATATTTTGTTTTTTAAAAAAAACATGTTGAATTATGTCCTTCAGTAAATTATTCTTTAAAACATTTATTTGATAAAACATGTTGTTTTTTTAAAAATTTGGACAGAATTTGTTCACACATTTCACCATTTTTAAATTCTGGCTTAAAAATAGAGAAATATTTTTGACAAAAAAACTTTAATATCATTTGTAGCCTGATAATCTAAAATTTGCCTCGAAAACATTTTAATGTTCACAAAACTGAAAATGCAACATCCTCCTGCAATCTCCACAACCTCCTATCACCAAATGACACCACCACCCACACATCCCCGCCCCCCATCCCCCACAAACCCTAACCACCCCACCACCCACACACCCCCATCCCCCACAAACCCTAACCACCCCACCACCCACACACCCCCATCCCCCACAAACCCTAACCACCCCACCACCCACACATCCCCGCCCCCATCCCCCCACAAACCCTAACCACCCCACCACCCACACACCCCCATCCCCCACAAACCCTAACCTCCCCCACCAGCCACACACCCCCCCAACAAACAACTACCCCCACTAGCTCCCACTACCAACTGTAACCTCCCACCACAACTGTTACCTCTCCCATGCTGCTTGTTTTCTACCAATCGCCGGCAGCAAGTTAAATTTGACGATACCAGTAGAAATAATAAAAGACAACCACAAGCGACCAGGCAGGGTGACTGTCTAATTTCAACTTGTTAAAAGTCAAATGTTCCCTGGAATTAAAGTTTAGAATTAAAACCCACCAAGGGAGACAACACACTTAATTAAATACACCGGTTGACACAAGCTCGATAAATCTTGGCCGTGACGTCAGGCGGGCGTTGCCATGGAGACCATGACGCTACCTACAGGGCCGCCATGATTAAGGAGATACAATCAGACAGCGCCAATTAACTAAGTGCAGGAGCAGACCAGCGGCCAGGCGAGCCAGCATCCAGAATGCTTAGCTAAACTCTCGGCAATTAATGTCTAATCGCTCCTCGGATGAAACGTATTTACGGCCCGCTTCTTGCTGTATGGGAACCATTGGCGGTCGGCGGGCGGGGGGCGGGGGGATCGCCATAACAGCCTGACAACATGAGCTCATTAGCGCTTGGCTTAAGTCAGATTCACAGTATTGAGCAATATTGGGATAGTACTGCTGGGTGTAATCATTAGCTAAATGCTCTTTGTAACTTTCCCTTTGTGTCTCAGCTTGTGGCACCGTCCGATCCAAGCCGACACATTCCTATGTTTAGCAACATATTTATTAGAGTGGATTGGCTGCTTTTTTTAATTTTTTTTAAAGGTTATTTACTTCACTTCTAAAATCATGGTTCCCAAAAATTGCGATATTCAAATATTTAATGTAATACATCACATGACTTTGTCGAAATAGAGAGCATGCAGTTTATGCAGACGTTTTTAAGTTCATCAGAATCTGATCTATTTATAGCCAACAAGTGTTTGAAGGTGACCTCAAAGAAGCTCGTTTGGAGTAAATATCTTGTGATTTTATTGATAGAAATTTGATTGTACCAAGAGTCCCTCGACTTTAAATACAAAAGTAGTTTAACATCAAAGATTTTTGTTTTAATGGAAACTTTAAAAATAAGCAGTGTTTATAAATTCTTTCTAAAAGGTATGACTCAACGTCTGTATTAATTTTTTTAAATTTCTGTCTTAATGACTATCTAAATGTCTGTTTTATTTTCACCCCCCCCCCTTTTAATACATTTAAGATTTCAAAGAAATGCATAATAAAAGGGGTACTGAATATTTTGGATTTCATCCAGTTTACTGCTGTCACGTGGTCATCAAACTAGGATAAATCATTGGTTTTACTTCAGCTCACGTATGATTTTAATAAGCTTGTGATAAAGAGTTTACGATTTCTACTCATCTCATACAACAGTGAAAAATGTTTCACAAAATCATCACAATAGAGTTTGCGAAATTTCATTGTAATTCCGATGATATCAACTTCGACAGCTCCTAACATTATTAAAACGCCATCCTTATCATTTGTGTCGGTGCACTGGGTCATTAAACTGCTAAACAGAGCTAGTTAGAGTGGAAGGCAAAGCTATTGAGTGAAATGGACTGAGTCGGCCAGGGGCCAGAGGTATAGCCAACAGCTAGTCACAGGGATAGATAAAGAGTCTGAGTGATATTTTATTCTATTCCTGTTACTTTTGCATGCTTTTCAGACAAAATCACATTGTGTAATGTTATTTCTTTGCTATATGTTTAAATGTGGGAGATGCACACGAAATAAATGGAGAATTCGATTACTTTACCACCAATAGATACACTCCATTTGATGTTGTTCGGACGTTCCCTGCTCCAGTGACGGTGCTGGTCCTGGTAGAGATGACTGTTGTCGGCCTAATAGCTTCCACTTTCTGCATTTCACTAATTGGCGTCATGTATTCCTCGTCTAGGAATTCATCCTCTCCCAGGACTGAAATGGTTTTTGTTGCTCTCTTTGGTATTTTTGTAACAATATTTTTTTTTACTTTGCAGTGTCTCTAGCCTTGCACGCAACCACCTTAGGGGCTGCCGTGCCCCTCACAGCTTAATGGATATCTGTCTTTGTTCGGGTTGGGTCCCTAGCCTTTGTGGATCCCTCAACTTCCTACAAGGCAGTAGCGCTGATAATAGTCCGACTTGGGTATTTTATTTCCCCGGTACCTTCAATCTGTGGTGGGCTTTCCCCTATCCGCCGGCTGGGGAGGTACTAGATGGAAGATCAGCATCTCCGACTAGACTCTTTGCTGTAGAGGTTTAAAAAATCGTTGAAGATTAATTCGATTCTTTCAATTATCAGAACCATATTATTCACCACAATAGGTGAAATCAATTGTTAAACTGAATTTGAAGAATCTGTATATATAATTCACCAAAGTGAGTATGTGCAAATTAGCATGACGAATTACCCTCGCTGCTGTCAACCAATCAGTTTTATGGTTTGGCAAGCGGAGGTGGTGGAGAGAGGGACACGTTTTGGTTTTTGTTTTTCGTGACCAACAATGGTTCTTGCATTCACTTGCGTTGTTCCTTCACAGAATAACATGTGATTCGTAGTTTACTGGTTATCACGTTCGCCTTACACGCGGAAGGTCCTGGGTTCAAGCCCAAGCGAAGCATTATTTTTTTTTAATTTTTAAAAGTGTGTGTGTGTGTGTGTGTGTGTTTGTGCCCGCTCTTTTCACCTTTTTTTGCGAACATGGCTGACCCTCGCTAGGGTCGGCCAATCACAGTTTATGGTTGACAAGCTAGGGTGGTGAAGGGTGGTTGGCAGGTAGATAACCGCAGTGCGAATGCCTCGAGATCAACAATGCGTCGGTGGTTCTCCCCACCAACGTTCACTCGCGCTGTTTTGATTTCTTCGTGCTGTAGTTTGTGTCCGTTCTTTCCCTTCTCGCTTTGCACTATCCAGGAGCAAGTCTGTGGCGTAAGCTACGCCTTGGGGCGTATCAGTTATAAGATAATTTCTTATACTAAACTTAGGTAACGTTCGAATAAATTATTTACTTCTTTTTAAATGAAACATTTGGAGATTTTTTTTGCTCTGCAACTTAAATCTTAACTGAAAAAACAAAACGAAATAAAATAAATAAAAAAACAACAACCAGAAGAACTAACAAAACAAGACTTCACACTGCTAGCGCTGGCTGTAACAATCTCCAAACCAAACGTTGAGCACATACAATGGTCTCCCAGCACGCACGCAGTTAGTGTAGCATGACCAGGTAATGAATGTGATGTGTACACTAATGAAGCTGTTTTCCATACGAAGCGGCTGTACTTCTATAATTGATAACGCTTTAACCTGGTCAACAAAGGCAAAGGAATGAATGCTTCAATCATTCCATATTTATTTCATAGCGACAAATTTGAGGAAGCGCTTCATTTGCAACTGGTATAGGAAAAAAAAATAACATACATGTATAATTAAAAACACAAATTAACTCAAAACAAAGAATAAATAACTGTGATTAAAGTCACAGGATGAAATGTTTTGAAGTTGCAGGCACAAATATTCTACAGATAATTATGTCTTTTATGCAAAGTTATATATGTACTATTCATGTCATATTATATATGTACTATTCATGTCAAAGTTATATATGTACTATTCATGTCAAAGTAATATATGTACTATTCATGTCAAAGTTATATATGTACTATTCATGTCAAAGTTATATATGTAATATTCTTCATGTCAAAGTTATATATGTACTTTTCGTGTCAAAGTTATATATGTACTATTCATGTCATATTATATATGTACTATTCATGTCAAAGTTATATATGTACTATTCATGTCATATTATTAATATGCTCTAAATGCCATGTTATAGATACTCCACATATGCAACGTGTTATAGGTATGTTCTGTATGTCAGGTGTAATGTACATACTATGTCGTGTTATGTACGTGTCAATATGTCCTGTAACAGATGTGAATTATTTTCATGTAAGAGATAATCATTTAGGGACATATCATGTTATAGATATGTCATGTTATGTTATAGATATGTCATGTTATGTTATAGATGTTTCATGTTTAGTTATAGATGTTTCATGTTATGTTATAGATATGTCATGTTATGTTATAGATGTTTCATGTTATGTTATAGATGTTTCATGTTATGTTATAGATGTTTCATGTCATGTTATAGATGTTTCATGTCATGTTATAGATATGTCATGTCATGTTATAGATGTTTCATGTCATGTTATAGATGTTTCATGTTATGTTATAGATATGTCATGTTATGTTATAGATGTGTCATGTTATGTTATAGATATGTCATGTTATGTTATAGATGTGTCATGTTATGTTATAGATATGTCATGTTATGTTATAGATGTTTCATGTTTTGTTGTAGATATGTCATGTTATGTTATAGATGTTTCATGTTTTGTTATAGATGTTTCATGTTTTGTTGTAGATATGTCATGTTATGTTGTAGATGTTTCATGTTTTGTTATAGATGTTTCATGTTTTGTTGTAGATATGTCATGTTATGTTATAGATGTTTCATGTTTTGTTATAGATGTTTCATGTTTTGTTGTAGATATGTCATGTTATGTTATAGATGTTTCATGTTTTGTTATAGATGTTTCATGTTTTGTTGTAGATATGTCATGTTATGTTATAGATGTTTCATGTTTTGTTGTAGATATGTCATGTTATGTTATAGATGTTTCATGTTTTGTTATAGATGTTTCATGTTTTGTTGTAGATATGTCATGTTATGTTATAGATGTTTCATGTTTTGTTATAGATGTTTCATGTTTTGTTGTAGATATGTCATGTTATGTTATAGATGTTTCATGTTTTGTTGTAGATATGTTATGTTATGTTATAGATGTTTCATGTTATGTTGTAGATATGTTATGTTATGTTATAGATGTTTCATGTTTTGTTGTAGATATGTCATGTTATGTTATAGATGTTTCATGTTTTGTTATAGATGTTTCATGTTTTGTTGTAGATATGTCATGTTATGTTATAGATGTTTATGTTTTGTTATAGATGTTTCATGTTTTGTTGTAGATATGTCATGTTATGTTATAGATGTTTCATGTTTTGTTGTAGATATGTTATGTTATGTTATAGATGTTTCATGTTATGTTGTAGATATGTTATGTTATGTTATAGATGTTTCATGTTTTGTTGTAGATATGTTATGTTATGTTATAGATGTTTCATGTTTTGTTGTAGATATGTTATGTTATGTTATAGATGTTTCATGTTTTGTTGTAGATATGTCATGTTATGTTATAGATGTTTCATGTTTTGTTGTAGATATGTTATGTTATGTTATAGATGTTTCATGTTATGTTATAGATGTTTCATGTTTTGTTGTAGATATGTTATGTTATGTTATAGATGTTTCATGTTTTGTTGTAGATATGTTATGTTATGTTATAGATGTTTCATGTTTTGTTGTAGATATGTCATGTTATGTTATAGATGTTTCATGTTTTGTTATAGATGTTTCATGTTTTGTTGTAGATATGTCATGTTATGTTATAGATGTTTCATGTTTTGTTATAGATGTTTCATGTTTTGTTGTAGATATGTCATGTTATGTTATAGATGTTTCATGTTTTGTTGTAGATATGTTATGTTATGTTATAGATGTTTCATGTTATGTTGTAGATATGTTATGTTATGTTATAGATGTTTCATGTTTTGTTGTAGATATGTTATGTTATGTTATAGATGTTTCATGTTTTGTTGTAGATATGTTATGTTATGTTATAGATGTTTCATGTTTTGTTGTAGATATGTCATGTTATGTTATAGATGTTTCATGTTTTGTTGTAGATATGTTATGTTATGTTATAGATGTTTCATGTTATGTTATAGATGTTTCATGTTTTGTTGTAGATATCTCATGTTATGTTATAGATGTTTCATGTTTTGTTGTAGATATGTTATGTTATGTTATAGATGTTTCATGTTTTGTTGTAGATATGTTATGTTATGTTATAGATGTTTCATGTTTTGTTGTAGATATGTCATGTTATGTTATAGATGTTTCATGTTTTGTTGTAGATATGTTATGTTATGTTATAGATGTTTCATGTTTTGTTGTAGATATGTTATGTTATGTTATAGATGTGTTAATTTTTGTTATAGATGCATCATGTCTTTTCATAGATGTGTCAAATTATGCTATAAATATACCAATTTATGTTATAGGTGTGTCATATTATGTCATAGATGTAAAATTACGTCAATCTTTATGCTTTTGTTTTTAACTTGCTTAAGTAGTGCCTTGAATGACAGCTGATATTAGACATCCGAAACTATAAAAAGATTTTGAGTACTAAATACGATGAGGTTAAATGATAACAAAAATCCAGGACGACTTCTTGTTGCCAAAGTTGATATTCATTACAAAAAGCCAATAAAGTTATGTGGTGTTATGTGTACAAAAATATATGAATGTGTCGGTGTACTTGAAAGTTAAAAAAAAATAATAAAAAAAAATTATTATGTCACAATTATTACGCTACCCTTTCGGCTCTAGTTATATTTTACAAATTTTATTTATTGTGAGGTAAGTAAGGATTGCAGTACCTTTGTACCATAATTTGGTTATTTGTTATCCATTTTTTTAAATAATTTTTTTAGTTGTGTGTGTGTCTGTTTTGTCGTAACTTTCTAATGATAGAATAAGACATTTATAAAGTACAAAGAAAAAAGGGGGCTATCTTTACAAACACAAAACAATCATACGATTTAATAATGTTTACTCAGTCAAAACGATTTTAATTGTTTATTATCTTAATGCTCCAGCGAATATTTTTACTTCATGGAATATGGCCGTCTTTGCAAAAAGTTTTGACTAAGGGGTAGAAATTCAGTATATGAAGAGGAAATAGATGAGTTCTCTCCCTTTACGTTTTCTTCAAAATTTCCAGGATCATTGATTATTAAAATGTTGATAATAAACAAATATAAGATATTATGCAACTTTAGGATGAAATTATCACGATGAAAAATTAGATAAAATTATTAAAATTCATAAAATTCTGCAGACACATAATATGATAGAGCTGTAGGATAATATTATAAAGCTGTATCATGACATTATCGAGCTACAGGTTAATATCACTGGGCTATATGATGATATAATAGACCTAAAGAATGATATTATAGGGCTAAAATATGATGTTATAAGGCTATATCATGATAATACAGAGCAGTAATTTATTAATGTATAGATCTGTTGTACAAAATCCTAACACACAATTCTCAACAATCATACATCCCTGACCTGACTTGCCTTTCAGAACAAATGTTTTAGATGTTTGATTTTAAGCATATGTTTACACTAATATATAATGTTCACAATAGAGCAGTGATGGCGAACGTATGGCACGCGTGCAACAGTCGGCACGCATAGCCTAATTAGCCGGCACGTAACTAAATTAACGCTTCCTTAATGAAACCACTTTGCAGGCACTTTGTGTTGGCACTTTGCTATAAATAAGTGGGTTTTTATTGAATTTTGGACTCACGGCCTCAAAAAGGTTCACAATTACTGCAATAGAGTAACATTTTTAAAAACTAAATAGTGGGATCCCCTAAATATCGAATAAATATAAGCTTAAGCAATGAAAACGCAATCTATTTATTACAAGAATGGTATCGCCTGCAAATTAAATAAAGCAATTGGATCGCCTTATACATGGCAACTAAAACAATGGAATCATCTGCAAGTTAAACAAAACTTTAGGATTTCGGCAAGTTAACTAAAACATTTGGACCACCTACACGTTAAGCTAAGCTTTAACCTACACGTTTCCTTACACCTATTAGATACGTAAGTTTAACTCTAGGTGTTGGTTGTGGCTGTCACTAACAATCACGTCTTATGTACTTTAAACAGACAAGCCCGTACGTGATCCCTTACAGATGTACTCTTGTTATTTTTTGGTTTTAAAAAAGGTAATCGGGGGTTGTTGAAATTTATTAAAATGAAGCTTATTAATGAATTAGTGTAAAAAATATTTTATAAACTTTGCAAATATCATAATCTACAAACTGAACAATTTAGTAAAAACACAATCGTAAAAAAATCAGAAACCATTCTTTTCAAAATCTAAAATTAAAAACGAGTATATATTTTAAAAAATCACAAGGATTAAGTTTCTCTTAAAGTGTAGCGACTTTCTTCATATTAGTAGGCAGTGTTTTTAGCTCAGAACATGCCTAATAGACACAGGCTCGGCAGTTACGGTTCATGTGTTTCAATTTTTAAACGCGAGAGACATTTCCCGCGGTAAATGCTCTTACCCTGCCGTCTGCTTGGACAATTGGATGTTATGTGGGATTGATGATCTATTATATTTATATAAATACGTCTGCGAAAATTTATATATTTTTACACTGGTAGATTAAGCTTTGATTTTAAACTCAATCAAGATTAAGAAATTTAAATTCTAGATAAATGCATACAATTATTTTTATAACATTTTATCAACATGTATTATTGTCAAAACAGACATGTCGGGCTAGTTTAAGCTCTAGGTCAGCGGGAAGTGAGTTTAATTTAATATTTAATTTTCCTGGTATGAACGACGACATGTCGGTCTAAAACAAATTCGCTTTTCCAAAATGCTGCATAAAAGTACATCCTCCGAAACATTTATATTCATATGACTGAAAAGCGTGGGGCGCCTGTAAAAACAATGGGTGTGACCTCTGACAATGAACTTGTGTCACCATTTCTCTCATGAGTCACGATCAATTCAAGGGATGTAAAACATGTGAGCTCAAGACTGACACAAACGTAGTAATGAAATAACAAAACACTGCAAGTTCTCGGACGAACACTGCATGTTCTCGGACGAACACTGCATGTTCTCGGACGAACACTGCATGTTCTCGGACGAACACTGCATGTTCTCGGACGAACACTGCATGTTCTCGGACGAACACTGCATGTTCTCGGACGAACACTGCATGTTCTCGGACGAACACTGCATGTTCTCGGACGAACACTGCATGTTCTCGGACGAACACTGCATGTTCTCGGACGAACACTGCAAGTTCTCGGACGAACACTGTATGCTCTCGGACGAACACTGTATGCTCTCGGACGAACACTGTATGCTCTCGGACGAACACTGTATGCTCTCGGACGAACACTGTATGCTCTCGGACGAACACTGTATGTTCTCGGACGAACATGTGTTCCATTTGTTGGAATATTTTCGGAGAGGTGCATTACAAAAATGTATTTTGTAGACAGTGTGAATCTAATCTTTACCCTTGAGTTATGGAGCAGGATATGGGTATTGGTAGAGTATGTGTAGGGTATGAGTAGGGTATGTGTAGGGTATGAGTAGGGTATGTGTAGGGTATGTGTAGGGTATGAGTAGGGTATGTGTAGGGTATGTGTAGGGTATGAGTAGGGTATGTGTAGGGTATGTGTAGGGTATGAGTAGGGTATGTGTAGGGTATGTGTAGGGTATGTGTAGGGTATGAGTAGGGTATGTGTAGGGTATGAGTAGGGTATGTGTAGGTTATGTGTAGGGTATGTGTAGGGTGTTGGTATGGTATTTTTAGGCTATGGGAAGGTTATAGGAAGGATATGGGTAGGGTATTGATAGGTTAATGCTAGGGTATTAGTAGGGAATGGTTAGGGCATTGTTAGGGTATGCGTAGGGTATTTGTAGGATATTGGTAGGGTATGTTTAGGTATTGTTAGGGTACGTGTAGGGTATGTTTAGGTATTGTTAGGGTATGTGTAGGGTAAGTGTAAGACTGTAAACGACGCTTAAGGTGTATCATGAAATTAAACATTTTTGTTTATCTTATAAACGTACTTCTAGTTTATTTTTGCTCGCAGTCGAACACCTTTTGTAGATACGTGCATTTGCAGTCCCACCCAACTTTACGCCCCTTTTGCCTGGCCTAGGTGCGAGGTTATCAAGTTCCGATATAAGAAGCTTCCAGGATGTGGCGTAAGATGTAGTGCTTAGTCGCCCAATCAGCTCGTGACATTGTGGGATGGGAAGACAACAACGTTAAGCCCAGTGATCTCCCTTGAGAACAACAGTTGGTCAAGTTGACATATGTGAGATCAGCGTAAACAAGCCAGCAGGACCTCCCTGTAACTGATGTCATATGTACTGCCACTCCTCCTTGTTACATATGCCATGTTACTCCTCCTTGTGACATATGTCACGTCACTGCTCCTAGTGACTTATGTCGCAACTTTCACACTTTCCAGTGACAAATGTTACATAAGAATATTATAGTTTGCCACAAAACTCTTACTTACAAAATAAGTTATTTTGCTCTTTTTGGCTTTGGTATACACCGCAGCTAAGTTTTAATTTCATGTTATTAGTTTTATTTGTTTTGTCTATTTGTTCATTGAGGAATGCTCTTTGCCCTAACGTTCGTTATTCTGTGACGTCTTGTCAGGCTCATACATAACCTAATTGAATGACATATATCTACTTAAAATAAGTGTTACATTTCTAGAGACCTACGCTGCGTCCTGCCTGTTCAAGATATTTACTTCGGAGATTCTGTCTATGAAATATGCCTAATTAGGACGTAAGTGGAGATGATTGATATGGAGTTGAATGATGTGGAGAATAATACGCAGTTTAAAAGAAATGGCCTTTAATTTTGTTGGCTGAATTTTCAAGCAAATTGAAATTCAAAATATACTTTGTTATTTATTCTTTGACGGAGTTACCGATTTAAGTTTTCATAAATGTGCCACCAGAATGCAACCTCTGTTACAATCTCTGCTACAACCTCTGTTACAACCTCTGTTAGAACCTCTGTTAATACATCTGTTACAACCTCTGTTACAACCTCTGTTACTACATCTGCTACAACCTCTGTTACAACCTCTGTTACAACCTCTGTTACAACCTCTGTTACTACCTCTGTTACAACCTCTGTTACAACCTCTGTTACAACCTCTTTTACAACCTCTGTTACAACCTCTGTTTCAACGTCTGTTACAACCCCTGTTACAACCTCTGTTACAACCGTTTTGTTTCATTCAGTTCCTGACTTTGTCATCCGAATGAACCTTCTCAATTATCCCATAATTCATAGGTACTTTTTGGACAAATATTTGCTTAGTAAATCACCGGATCAGACCAGAAGCCTTGTTTTTCATTTCAAAATTTGCTGAGATCTTTCGTATTCTACAGAAAACAGAAAAAAATATACAACTGGACATGCAATACATCAATGATCTGTTAAAGATAACGGCAACTACATAACACAGGTATACTATAACGCGGTTATTACAGCACAAACTCAAACACACTTAGACCAAGGCAACCCTATTCTAACACAGACACACTTGTACGCACCTAGACCAAGGCAACCCCATTCTAACACAGACACACTCGCACCTAGATCATGGAAAACCCATTCTAACACAGACACACTCGCACCTAGATCATGCAACCCCATTCTAAAACAGACACAATCGTACGCACCTAGACCACGGCGACTCAATTTTAACACAGACACACTTTTACCCACCTAGACCACGGCAACCCCTTTCTAACACGACATCCAACCTCAAACTTAGCCCCAATAAATCATCCTCATCCTAATGTTGACGTCACGCCGTCATGTTGGACGTAGAGTCGGTCAGACGTTGAGCCAATCAAGCAGCGCCTGGCGCAGCCCACTGTCACATGACAGGCATAGTTCGCACTTATTAGCATAACGCTTCCACTAATGAAGTACAGCGCTCGACAAAGGTCTGTGACTCCAAGCTTTAAGAAAATTCTTAATATCATTAGAGGCTACGTTATCTCGATAAGATACCAATTAACTAATCGAAAAGACAACTGTCAAAGTAACACATAATCTGAACTTCAGTATAGCAGTACTATAAATAAAGAAATCAAATGCGCTTAATCAAATTAAATACATTAATATAGGTATAGTTAACAGGTTTTTTTTCATCAACAACACATGATTTATTCATAGAACTAGTGTTTATTTGATCAAAATATTTCATATTTCAACAAAGTGTGATTCATTTATTTAAATTACCAGACAGTTCATCAACATTGCACATACTACAGAACATATGACATTAGTACATACAGGTTGAATTCATCATAAAATATTACATTTGTCTGTTACGCACCATAAACCATCTTACGCAAATTTGAAATTACCACTTGATGTATTATAACCCGCCCACCCCCCACCCCCCTGCTGTAATTAAATTTCTGTATGCCCCACCACAACCGCACATCATGTTTTCTGTCTCAGCTGTCATAAAACTCTAACATCCATTTGTACCTCAGTCAATTCTTTAGCCACGCTTTGTTTTTATCATTAGGACAAGAGCTGTGTAGCATTTGGAATTCGTGGACCACCAAACTTGATGGCGTCATTAACTCCTTTGGCAAAGGCTACACACAACTTTACATGGGTGTAAAGCTGACACAATGGGCCATAACCTCATTTCACTGGTTTCCAGCACGAGTTATTACTCTTGAGATACTGGTCTTGGCTGTCTGATTAATAAATAGAAGTAAATAAATAAAGGTAAAAAATTGATTTTTAAAAACCACCTTTTTATAAGTGGACTAAAAAGAAGAAAATAATATAAAACTTATTAGTTCAAGTACTTCGATTTAAAATGACTAAAACGTGATGCGGTACTTATGAGGTTTAACATATGCGGTTTACTCATTCTCTCACTTATAGATCTCTCTTTTAACGTCTAAATTAGAAATCTTTAATTTTTATACCAACCATCCATCAGTCTGTAAATGTTTGTTGCGTTTGAACATAATCAATACTTCTAGTTATGTCTCATATATAAGGGATTTATTGTCAAAAACTTTGTTTTTAAATCCCTTATATTAACTTCACCGCCATCTCTGTCTCTCTGTCTCTCTGTCTCTCTCTCTCTCTCTCTCTGTCTGTCTGTCTTGGGCTCGGCGGGCGGAAAAACAGAAGTCAAAAATGACCCACTTCCCATAATCCGATCGAACTGAAATTTGGCACACGGACCCGTCTTACCTAACAATGCATCGTATCAAAATTTCAGATCGATCGAAACGTACCGTAATTAAATTAATGCATTTTTAGTTTATCCTTATATGAGGTATGTAATTTAAATTCACGATTTGTTATTGTTTTTTTGCCACGTGAAATTTTGAGCTGACGCATTGAGGCGACCCAACGAAGCGACGGGCGCTTTTGTTTACATTTTACGTGTCACTCTGAGCTCGGTCAAGCGAATCGGTGACCAGACTTTTCCCCTCTCCCCCCCCACCCACCCTCCCCCCCCCCACTAGGGTTATGAAGCAAAGTTGAGTTAAGACAGATTCAGTCTGTAAATGTTTGAAAATAATCAATACTGTTAGTTATGTCTCATATATAAGGGATTTATAGTCAAAAACTTTGTTTTTACGGGTTTGTTTTATTAAATCCCTTATATTAACTTCACCGGCGTCTCTCTCTCTCTCTCTCTCTCTCTCTCTCTCTCTCTGTCTGTCTGTCTTGGGCTCGGCGGGCGGAAAAACAGAAGTCAAAAATGACCCACTTCCCATGATCCGATCAAACTGAAATTTGGCACACGGACCCGTCGAACCTAACAATGCATCGTATCAAAATTTCAGATCGATCGAACGTACCATAATTAAATTAATGCATTTTTAGTTTATCCTTATATGAGGTATGTAATTCAAAATTCACTGTTTGTTATTTTTTTTTAAATTCCAGTTCCACGTGAGTTTGAGTTGACGCCGACCGTCGTGTTGACGACGACCGTCGTGCCGACACCCCCTCACATCCCACCCCCATTTATTAAAGACAAGGGACATCACTCAGTGTCAGTCTGTAAATGTTTAAAAATAATCACTACTGTTAGTTATGTCTCATATATAAGGGATTTATAGTCAAAAACTTTGTTTTTACGGGTTTGTTTTATTAAATCCCTTATATTAACTTCGCGGCCGTCTCTGTCTTCATCTCTCTCTCTGTCTTGGGCTCGGCGGGCGGAAAAACAGAAGTCAAAAATGACCCACTTCCCATGATCCGATCGAACTGAAATTTGGCACACGGACCCGTCTGACCTAACAATGCATCGTATCAAAATTTCAGATCGATCGAACGTACCGTAATTAAATTAATGCATTTTTAGTTTATCCTTATATGAGGTATGTAATTTAAATTCACGGTTTGTTATTGTTTTTTTTGCCACGTGAAATTTTGAGCTGACGCATTGAGGCGACCCAACGAAGCGACGGGCGCTTTTGTTTACATTTTACGTGTCACTCTGAGCTCGGTCAAGCGAATCGGTGACCAGACTTTTCCCCTCTCCCCCCCCCACCCACCCCCCACCCCCTCCCCCCCCACTAGGGTTATGAAGCAAAGTTGAGTTAAGACAGATTCAGTCTGTAAATGTTTGAAAATAATCAATACTGTTAGTTATGTCTCATATATAAGGGATTTATAGTCAAAAACTTTGTTTTTACGGGTTTGTTTTATTAAATCCCTTATATTAACTTCGCGGCCGTCTCTCTCTCTCTCTCTCTGTCTGTCTGGGCTCGGCGGGCGGAAAAACAGAAGTCAAAAATGACCCACTTCCCATGATCCGATCGAACTGAAATTTGGCACACGGACCCGTCTAACCTAACAATGCATCGTATCAAAATTTCAGATCGATCGAACGTACCGTAATTAAATTAATGCATTTTTAGTTTATCCTTATAAACTAGTATGTAAGTCTCTATCGTTTACATTTTACGGGTCATTGACTTCTGCCAGCCACCGTGTGAACACGTCTCGTGCTTAAACCAGGTAAAGCGGCGTGCTTTTGTTTACATTTGGCGTTTCACGGTGAACTTGCCCAGCGATCGGTGACCAGACCTTTCCCCTCTCCCACCCCCACCCCACCCTTTTTGGGTTAAAGCAAAGGGGAGTAAAGACAGATTCAGTCTGTAGATATTTGTAATAATACTGTTAGTTCTGTCTCATATATAAGGGATTTATAGTCAAAAACTTTGTTTTTACGGGTTTGTTTTATTAAATCCCTTATATTAACTTCGCGGCCGTCTCTCTCTCTCTCTCTCTCTCGTCTTGGGCTCGGCGGGCGGAAAAACAGAAGTCAAAAATGACCCACTTCCCATGATCCGATCGAACTGAAATTTGGCACACGGACCCGTCTGACCTAACAATGCATCGTATCAAAATTTCAGATCGATCGAACGTACCGTAATTAAATTAATGCATTTTTAGTTTATCCTTATATGAGGTATGTAATTTAAATTCACGTTTTGTTATTGTTTTTTTTCTTCCACGTGAGTTTGAGTTGACGCATTGAGGCGACCCCACGAACGACGTGCGCTTTTGTTTACATTTTACGTGTCACTCTGAGCTCGGTCAAGCGAATCGTGACCAGACTTTTCCCCCTCCCCCCCCTCCCACCCACCCCTCCCCCCCCCAGGGTTATGAAGCAAACTTGAGTTAAGACAGATTCAGTCTGTAAATGTTTGAAAATAATCAATACTGTTAGTTATGTCTCATATATAAGGGATTTATAGTCAAAAACTTTGTTTTTACGGGTTTGTTTTATTAAATCCCTTATATTAACTTCACGGCCGTCTCTCTCTCTCTCTCTCTCTCTCTCTCGTCTGTCTTGGGCTCGGCGGGCGGAAAAACAGAAGTCAAAAATGACCCACTTCCCATGATCCGATCGAACTGAAATTTGGCACACGGACCCGTCTGACCTAACAATGCATCGTATCAAAATTTCAGATCGATCGAACGTACCGTAATTAAATTAATGCATTTTTAGTTTATCCTTATATGAGGTATGTAATTCAAAATTCACTGTTTGTTATTGTTTTTTTTAAATTCCAGTTCCACGTGAGTTTGAGTTGACGCCGACCGTCGTGTTGACGACGACCGTCGTGCCGACACCCCCTCACATCCCACCCCCCATTTATTAAAGACAAGGGACATCACTCAGTGTCAGTCTGTAAATGTTTTGAAAATAATCAATACTGTTAGTTATGTCTCATATATAAGGGATTTATAGTCAAAAACTTTGTTTTTACGGGTTTGTTTTATTAAATCCCTTATATTAACTTCGCGGCCGTCTCTGTCTCTCTCTCTCTTCTCATGGGCTCGGCGGGCGGAAAAACAAAGTCAAAAATGACCCACTTCCCATGATCCGATCGAACTGAAATTTGGCACACGGACCCGTCTAACCTAACAATGCATCGTATCAAAATTTCAGATCGATCGAACGTACCGTAATTAAATTAATGCATTTTTAGTTTATCTATATAAACTATATGTAGAGGTCTCTATCGTTTACATTTTACGGGTCACTTGACTTCAGGCCAGCCACCGGTGTGAACACGTCTCGTGCTTAAACCAGGTAAAGCGGCGTGCTTTTGTTTACATTTGGCGTTTCACGGTGAACTTGGCCCAGCGATCGGTGACAAGACCTTTCCCCTCTCCCACCCCCACCCCACCCTTTTTGGGTTAAAAGCAAAGGGGAGTAAAGACAGATTCAGTCTGTAGATATTTGTAAATACTTTAAGTTCTGTCTCATATATAAGGGATTTATAGTCAAAAACTTTGTTTTTACGGGTTTGTTTTTTAAATCCCTTATATTAACTTCGCGGCCGTCTCTGCTCTCTCTCTCGTCTCTGGGCTGGGCGGGCGGAAAAACAAAAGTCGAAAATGACCCACTTCCCGTGATCCGATCGAACTGAAATTTGGCACACGGACCCGTCTAACCTAACAATGCATCGTATCAAAATTTCAGATCGATCGAACGTACCGTAATTAAATTAATGCATTTTTAGTTTATCCTTATATGAGGTATGTAATTTAAATTCACGGTTTGTTATTGTTTTTTTGCCACGTGAAATTTTGAGCTGACGCATTGAGGCGACCCATCGAAGCGACGGGGCGCTTTTGTTTACATTTTACGTGTCACTCTGAGCTCGGTCAAGCGAATCGGTGACCAGACTTTTCCCCTCTCACCCCCCCCCACCCCCCCCTCCCATGGGTTATGAAGCAAACTTGAGTTAAGACAGATTCAGTCTGTAAATGTTTGAAAATAATCAATACTGTTAGTTATGTCTCATATATAAGGGATTTATAGTCAAAAACTTTGTTTTTACGGGTTTGTTTTATTAAATCCCTTATATTAACTTCGCGGCCGTCTCGTCTCTCTCTCTCATCATCTCTCTCATCTCTCTCTGGGCTCGGCGGGCGGAAAAACAGAAGTCAAAAATGACCCACTTCCCATGATCCGATCGAACTGAAATTTGGCACACGGACCCGTCTGACCTAACAATGCATCGTATCAAAATTTCAGATCGATCGAACGTACCGTAATTAAATTAATGCATTTTTAGTTTTATCCTTATATGAGGTATGTAATTTAAATTCACGATTTGTTATTGTTTTTTTGCCACGTGAAAGTTTGAGCATTGAGGCGACCCAACGAAACGACGGTGCGCTTTTGTTTACATTTTACGTGTCACTCTGAGCTCGGTCAAGCGAATCGGTGACCAGACTTTTCCCCTCTCCCCCTCCCACCCACCCCTCCCCCCCTAGGGTTATGAAGCAAACTTGAGTTAAGACAGATTCAGTCTGTAAATGTTTGAAAATAATCAATACTGTTAGTTATGTCTCATATATAAGAGATTTATAGTCAAAAACTTTGTTTTTACGGGGTTGTTTTATTTACCTCAATTTTTTTTTATACCAAGCACCCCCTTAAGTGCTCGCCCAACGTTATATACCACGGTGATGTGTTCACGTGGTGAACTCATGGATGTCAACAAAGCAGACGGGTACCGATGCTTATATAAAGATAAACTAAAAATGCAATAATTTAAATACTGTACATTCGATCGATCTGAAAATTTGATACAATGCATTGTCATCCAAGATCTATCTGTGGTAAAATTGTTAGATCTCTAGGACCATCAGAAGTGGTTTAATTTTACGTTGCAAGATTTGGGGGAAGGATACAACATACAAACAGTGTGACTTAAATAAAAATAAAAACGTGTAATAAATAGAATTAAAAAAAAGATTTTTAAAAACCACGTTTTTAGAAGCGGACTAAAAAGAAGAAAATAATTTAAAACTTGTAAGTTCAAGTACTTCGATTTAATATCACTAAAAACGTACGGTGGGCGCTTATGAGGTTTAACATATGCGGTTCACTCATTCTCTCACTTATAGATGTCTCTTTTGCCTTCTAAATTAGAAATCTTTAATTTTTATACCAAACACCCACCCCACGTTTTTAGTCATATTAAATCGAAGTACTTGAACTTACAAGTTTTAAATTATTTTCTTCTTTTTAGTCCGCTTCTAAAAACACCTCACAAGCGCCCGCCCAACGTTTTAAAAACATTGTGATGTGGTCACGGGGCGAACTCACGGATGTTAACAAAAGCCGACGGTACAGATGCTTTTATATAGACTATAGATAAACTTAAAAGTTAAATAATTTAATAACGGTACATTTGATCGATCTGAAATGTTGATACAATGCATTATCATCCAAGGTCTATCTGTGGTAAAATTTTCAGATCTCTAGAACCATCAGAAGTGGTTCAATTTTACGTTGGCAGATTTGAAAAAATCTTGGACAAACAATGCCCGACGAAAGCGAGTTAATAAAAACGTAGTAAATAAAACAAACCCGTAAAAACAAAGTTTTTGACTATAAATCCCTTATATATGGGACATAACTAACAGTAGTGATTATTTTTAAACGCTACAAACATTGACAGACTGACACCGAGTGATTTCCCTTGTCTTTAATAAATGGGGGTGGGACGTGAGGGTGTGTCGGCACGACGGTCGGCGTCAACTCAAACTCACGTGGAAGTGGAAGAAAAAAACAATAACAAACCGTGAATTTGAATTACATACCTCATATAAGGATAAACTAAAAATGCATTAATTTAATTACGGTACGTTCGATCGATCTGAAATTTTGATACGATGCATTGTTAGGTTAGACGGGTCCGTGTGCCAAATTTCAGCTCGATCCGATCACGGGAAGTGGGTCATTTTCGACTTTTGTTTTTCCGCCCGCCCGCCCAGCCCATGAGATGAGAGATGATGAGACGGCCGCGAAGTTAATATAAGGGATTTAAATAAACAAACCCGTAAAAACAAAGTTTTTGACTATAAATCCCTTATATATGAGACATAACTAACAGTATTGATTATTTTCAAACGCTACAAACATTGACAGACTGACACCGAGTGATGTCCCTTGTCTTTAATAAATGGGGGTGGGACGTGAGGGGGTGTCGGCACGACGGTCGGCGTCAACTCAAACTCACGTGGAAGTGGAAGAAAAAAACAATAACAAACATGAATTTGAATTACATACCTCATATAAGGATAAACTAAAAATGCATTAATTTAATTACGGTACGTTCGATCGATCTGAAATTTTGATACGATGCATTGTTAGGTTAGACGGGTCCGTGTGCCAAATTTCAGCTCGATCGGATCACGGGAAGTGGGTCATTTTCGACTTTTGTTTTTCCGCCCGCCCGCCCAGCCCATGAGATGATGAGATGATGAGACGGCCGCGAAGTTAATATAAGGGATTTAATAAAACAAACCCGTAAAAACAAAGTTTTTGACTATAAATCCCTTATATATGAGACATAACTAACAGTATTGATTATTTTCAAACATTTACAGACTGACACCGATTGATGTCCCTTGTCTTTAATAAATGGGGGTGGGATGTGAGGGGGTGTCGGCACGACGGTCGGCGTCAACACGACGGTCGGCGTCAACTCAAACTCACGTGGAAGTGGAAGAAAAAAACAATAACAAACCGTGAATTTGAATTACATACCTCATATAAGGATAAACTAAAAATGCATTAATTTAATTACGGTACGATTGATCGATCAGAAATTTTGATACGATGCATTGTTAGGTAAGTCGGGTCCGTGTGCCAAATTTCAGCTCGATCAGATCACTGGAAGTGGGTCATTATCGACTTTTTTTTTCCGCTCGCCCAGCCCATGAGATGATGAGAGAGATGATGAGATGACGACAGAGACGGCCGCGAAGTTAATATAAGGGGTTTAAAAAGAGTGAATTGGGTGGGAAAATGGCTTGAAATATCGTGGTATGTAATTATTTATTGTAATTTATTTGACAACAACTTCAAACTATTAAACGCCATCATCACTGTGAGATGACTGTTTGACTAGGTTAGGTCATCATGGTTGTATTACATGCTGAAACAGAGCAATATTAAAGAACAAAACGTTTTTAGATTACAAAATGAATTATTTGTAAAATTTTATTTTTGAGAGAAGAGCTCACTTTTACATTGACGATAATTTTAA
The DNA here is from genome assembly GCA_944989445.1 of Ampullaceana balthica. Classification (NCBI taxonomy): domain Eukaryota; kingdom Metazoa; phylum Mollusca; class Gastropoda; family Lymnaeidae; genus Ampullaceana; species Ampullaceana balthica. The sequence goes on from CALYLW010000047.1 coordinate 2,069,965, forward strand.
AGTGAGACACCATCAAACTCTTATACTCATTTGCTTGAATGTCTAGTGTACAGTGTAAACATGGATAATATCTATTGTACAGTGTAAACATGGATAATATCTATTGTACAGTGTAAACATGGATAATATCTATTGTACAGTGTAAACATGGATAATATCTATTGTACAGTGTAAACATGGATAATATCTATTGTACAGTGTAAACATGGATAATATCTATTGTACAGTGTAAACATGGATAATATCTATTGTACAGTGTAAACATGGATAATATCTATTGTACAGTGTAAACATGGATAATATCTATTGTACAGTGTAAACATGGATAATATCTATTGTACAGTGTAAACATGGATAATATCTATTGTACAGTGTAAACATGGATAATATCTATTGTACAGTGTAAACATGGATAATATCTATTGTACAGTGTAAACATGGATAATATCTATTGTACATTGTAAACATGGATAATATCTATTGTACATTGTAAACATGGATAATATCTATTGTACATTGTAAACATGGATAATATCTATTGTACATTGTAAACATGGATAATATCTATTGTACATTGTAAACATGGATAATATCTATTGTACATTGTAAACATGGATAATATCTATTGTACATTGTAAACATGGATAATATCTATTGTACATTGTAAACATGGATAATATCTATTGTACATTGTAAACATGGATAATATCTATTGTACAGTGTAAACATGGATAATATCTATTGTACAGTGTAAACATGGATAATATCTATTGTACAGTGTAAACATGGATAATATCTATTGTACAGTGTAAACATGGATAATATCTATTGTACAGTGTAAACATGGATAATATCTATTGTACAGTGTAAACATGGATAATATCTATTGTACAGTGTAAACATGGATAATATCTATTGTACAGTGTAAACATGGATAATATCTATTGTACAGTGTAAACATGGATAATATCTATTGTACAGTGTAAACATGGATAATATCTATTGTACAGTGTAAACATGGATAATATCTATTGTACAGTGTAAACATGGATAATATCTATTGTACAGTGTAAACATGGATAATATCTATTGTACAGTGTAAACATGGATAATATCTATTGTACAGTGTAAACATGGATAATATCTATTGTACAGTGTAAACATGGATAATATCTATTGTACAGTGTAAACATGGATAATATCTATTGTACAGTGTAAACATGGATAATATCTATTGTACAGTGTAAACATGGATAATATCTATTGTACAGTGTAAACATGGATAATATCTATTGTACAGTGTAAACATGGATAATATCTATTGTACAGTGTAAACATGGATAATATCTATTGTACATTGTAAACATGGATAATATCTATTGTACATTGTAAACATGGATAATATCTATTGTACATTGTAAACATGGATAATATCTATTGTACATTGTAAACATGGATAATATCTATTGTACATTGTAAACATGGATAATATCTATTGTACATTGTAAACATGGATAATATCTATTGTACATTGTAAACATGGATAATATCTATTGTACATTGTAAACATGGATAATATCTATTGTACATTGTAAACATGGATAATATCTATTGTACAGTGTAAACATGGATAATATCTAGTGTACAGTGTAAACATGGATAATATCTATTGTACAGTGTAAACATGGATAATATCTATTGTACAGTGTAAACATGGATAATATCTATTGTACAGTGTAAACATGGATAATATCTATTGTACAGTGTAAACATGGATAATATCTATTGTACAGTGTAAACATGGATAATATCTATTGTACAGTGTAAACATGGATAATATCTATTGTACAGTGTAAACATGGATAATATCTATTGTACAGTGTAAACATGGATAATATCTAGTGTACAGTGTAAACATGGATAATATCTAGTGTACAGTGTAAACATGGATAATATCTAGTGTACAGTGTAAACATGGATAATATCTAGTGTACAGTGTAAACATGGATAATATCTATTGTACAGTGTAAACATGGATAATATCTATTGTACAGTGTAAACATGGATAATATCTATTGTACAGTGTAAACATGGATAATATCTATTGTACAGTGTAAACATGGATAATATCTATTGTACAGTGTAAACATGGATAATATCTAGTGTACAGTGTAAACATGGATAATATCTAGTGTACAGTGTAAACATGGATAATATCTAGTGTACAGTGTAAACATGGATAAAGTCTAGTGTACAGTGTAAACATGGATAATATCTATTGTACAGTGTAAACATGGATAATATCTAGTGTACAGTGTAAACATGGATAATATCTAGTGTACAGTGTAAACATGGATAATGTCTAGTGTACATTGTAAACATGGATAATATCTAGTGTACATTGTAAACATGGATAATATCTAGTGTACAGTGTAAACATGGATAATATCTAGTGTACAGTGTAAACATGGATAATATCTAGTGTACACTGTAAACATGGATAATATCTAGTGTACAGTGTAAACATGGATAATATCTAGTGTACAGTGTAAACATGGATAATATCTACTGTACAGTGTAAACATGGATAATATCTATTGTACAGTGTAAACATGGATAATATCTATTGTACAGTGTAAACATGGATAATATCTATTGTACAGTGTAAACATGGATAATATCTATTGTACAGTGTAAACATGGATAATATCTAGTGTACAGTGTAAACATGGATAATATCTAGTGTACAGTGTAAACATGGATAATATCTAGTGTACAGTGTAAACATGGATAATGTCTAGTGTACAGTGTAAACATGGATAATATCTATTGTACAGTGTAAACATGGATAATATCTAGTTTACAGTGTAAACATGGATAATATCTAGTGTACAGTGTAAACATGGATAATATCTAGTGTACAGTGTAAACATGGATAATGTCTAGTGTACAGTGTAAACATGGATAATATCTAGTGTACAGTGTAAACATGGATAATATCTAGTGTACAGTGTAAACATGGATAATATCTAGTGTACATTGTAAACATGGATAATATCTAGTGTACAGTGTAAACATGGATAATATCTAGTGTACATTGTAAACATGGATAATATCTAGTGTACAGTGTAAACATGGATAATATCTAGTGTACATTGTAAACATGGATAATATCTAGTGTACATTGTAAACATGGATAATATCTAGTGTACAGTGTAAACATGGATAATATCTAGTGTACAGTGTAAACATGGATAATATCTAGTGTACAGTGTAAACATGGATAATATCTAGTGTACAGTGTAAACATGGATAATATCTATTGTACAGTGTAAACATGGATAATGTCTAGTGTACAGTGTAAACATGGATAATGTCTAGTGTACAGTGTAAACATGGATAATATCTATTGTACAGTGTAAACATGGATAATGTCTAGTGTACAGTGTAAACATGGATAATGTCTAGTGTACAGTGTAAACATGGATAATATCTATTGTACAGTGTAAACATGGATAATGTCTAGTGTACAGTGTAAACATGGATAATATCTATTGTACAGTGTAAACATGGATAATGTCTAGTGTACAGTGTAAACATGGATAATGTCTAGTGTACAGTGTAAACATGGATAATATCTATTGTACAGTGTAAACATGGATAATGTCTAGTGTACAGTGTAAACATGGATAATATCTATTGTACAGTGTAAACATGGATAATGTCTAGTGTACAGTGTAAACATGGATAATGTCTAGTGTACAGTGTAAACATGGATAATATCTATTGTACAGTGTAAACATGGATAATGTCTAGTGTACAGTGTAAACATGGATAATATCTATTGTACAGTGTAAACATGGATAATGTCTAGTGTACAGTGTAAACATGGATAATGTCTAGTGTACAGTGTAAACATGGATAATATCTATTGTACAGTGTAAACATGGATAATGTCTAGTGTACAGTGTAAACATGGATAATATCTATTGTACAGTGTAAACATGGATAATGTCTAGTGTACAGTGTAAACATGGATAATGTCTAGTGTACAGTGTAAACATGGATAATATCTATTGTACAGTGTAAACATGGATAATGTCTAGTGTACAGTGTAAACATGGATAATGTCTAGTGTACAGTGTAAACATGGATAATATCTATTGTACAGTGTAAACATGGATAATGTCTAGTGTACAGTGTAAACATGGATAATGTCTAGTGTACAGTGTAAACATGGATAATATCTATTGTACAGTGTAAACATGGATAATGTCTAGTGTACAGTGTAAACATGGATAATGTCTAGTGTACATTGTAAACATGGATAATATCTAGTGTACAGTGTAAACATGGATAATATCTATTGTACAGTGTAAACATGGATAATATCTATTGTACAGTGTAAACATGGATAATATCTAGTGTACAGTGTAAACATGGATAATGTCTATTGTACAGTGTAAACATGGATAATATCTATTGTACAGTGTAAACATGGATAATATCTATTGTACAGTGTAAACATGGATAATATCTATTGTACAGTGTAAACATGGATAATATCTAGTGTACAGTGTAAACATGGATAATATCTATTGTACAGTGTAAACATGGATAATATCTATTGTACAGTGTAAACATGGATAATATCTACTGTACAGTGTAAACATGGATAATGTCTAGTGTACAGTGTAAACATGGATAATATCTATTGTACAGTGTAAACATGGATAATGTCTAGTGTACAGTGTAAACATGGATAATGTCTAGTGTACAGTGTAAACATGGATAATATCTATTGTACAGTGTAAACATGGATAATGTCTAGTGTACAGTGTAAACATGGATAATGTCTAGTGTACAGTGTAAACATGGATAATATCTATTGTACAGTGTAAACATGGATAATGTCTAGTGTACAGTGTAAACATGGATAATATCTATTGTACAGTGTAAACATGGATAATATCTATTGTACAGTGTAAACATGGATAATATCTATTGTACATTGTAAACATGGATAATATCTATTGTACATTGTAAACATGGATAATATCTATTGTACATTGTAAACATGGATAATATCTATTGTACATTGTAAACATGGATAATATCTAGTGTACATTGTAAACATGGATAATATCTATTGTACATTGTAAACATGGATAATATCTATTGTACATTGTAAACATGGATAATATCTATCGCAGTTTACAACAAACGCTCCCGGCTTAGACATTCCCCGGTTAATGAATGTCTTAGTTAATGAATTTTACGGTTAATGAATTTCCCGGGTAAATTAATATTCAGAATAAACAGGGCATGCAACAACTTCTGTGAACAATATTCGCCGCTTATAACGAAAGACACTTCAGATTATGAGCAAACGAACCTACATGTGAAAGTAAATCAGTAGCCCCGAGCCTAGTGCTGCTCATGGGTCTTCCCGGAAGACCCTCTCAGTTTTCTGGCCCCCAAGGGGACGTAACAGCTGAGAAAATCCCCAGGAAGCGGTCGCTTCTGAAGCGTCTACCTGGGCATCCAGGACAGACAGTCGAAAATACCTCCAACTTAATTGACCTCAAAACGAGGGGTGGGATTCCCTACTGCGACCCGCTACCACTTTGGCGCCACCCCAGCAAAGCACACGAGTCTCCATGGTTAGGACCACCGCTAAGCGGGGGATCATCAAAGACCTACCTAGGGTGTGACCCCCACTGGAAGGTTTCCTCAGAGCTGGCGTCCGTTGCGCTCTTCGCGTTACCTTTTGCTAATCCGTGCTGGCTCTCCTGGCCCTAAACCGGCACCGCTCAATGGCGTTGCTAGTAAAATGAAGATGACGAAACGGTCGCTTCGGAGTAACCCGACCCTCAACGGGTACTTTGGGGGTATTGCAACGGGTATTGCTCTTCCTATCTACTCCTATGTCCTCATTGGAACTACACAGTTTCAGTTTGTTATAAACTCGTTTTGTAACTTTAGAATGGCTTCAACAAGTCTTGATTCATTTTAGCAATTGTTGTAAACTCACCGCTCTCTTATTTCAAACGTCATTTTGGTACACAGATGGAAATGTTTGTAAATATTTCAGTGGGATTGAGCTTGTGACAGCTGAAGTGAATGTTTAAAAGAAAAACACACACACAAGTTATGAGTATTGAAAATGGTCTTGGATCTGTCCACAAAGCCTAGAAATAAAATGTTAGGAAGGGGGGGGGGTAATTGTTGTATTTATAGATGATAAATGAAGTTTATAAAAACGTTCCGTTAGTTTAAGAAACATAATGTTTTTCCTACAATACATCACGTGACACAAAGTCTACAGAAGTGAGGATGACAATTAGATGCATCCAAAATATGAACTAAGTGAAGTTAAACATCTGAAATCTGAACTAAGTGAAGTTAAACATCTGAAATATTTTATTAGTATTTAACAATATTTTCTACACAAACTTTCTTGGTATAATTCCCCTTTTCCCTCCCTCTCTTTCGCTCTTTGTCTGTCTCCCCCAACTTTCTCTAATTCTAACGCTGTGCAAGGGGAGAAATAATAAAAAATAAGTAAGGGAGATCATCTCAATAACTAGAATTTTACTCCAGGATTCTGCTGTCGTTATATATAATAACTCTTCAATCGTCGATGTGAACAACTCAAAAGTCAACAAAGAATAATTTACACTTTACTAATAAACCGACAAAAGAAGATTAGTTAGCAGAGATGACGTAATTTTAATCAAAGCGCCTGGTTTGCGTGAAAGAGAAGATTAATTTTTTGATCAACACATTACTACGAAGCAGGAGCAGCAGATGTTTGAAGAAAGCTGGTAATATTTCATCTATTTGAATATGTTAAATTTATTTTATGCCAGTGCCACATACAATAATATGATAGATTATATCTCCACAGAACAGCGCTTATTCTGAAAATGTCATCGTTCTAAGGTTGTGACTTATTCATTGTTGTACAAATCAACATACCCTATCGATATACTGCCGGGTAGATTTGTGAGTTCATACAGGGGCCATCACTGGGATGACTGACCAGTTGCAACATAAAGGATGGATTGTTGACCATTTATGCATCAGTTAAGGATTCATGGAAGAAGACGAAAAGCGCTGACTTGGTCTGAATATAAGGGTGTGGTGGTGCTGGCTAGAGCCATACTTGGGTTGTAGTGCAAATGGTGCTGTTGTTTTGATACTCTTTAAAAACATCGTAAGTAGCACATTTATGTGGCTGCTGAAGTTTTGGAGCCAACTGTAATATATTTAAACAACGTATTCGAGGAAAAATGAATTTGTCAAAACTAAAAATCCCTTATCAATTTTGTTTGTATCACTGTCTAATGCAGTATGCCAGAAAAGAACAAAAAGTATACAAATTGGAGATGAACGAAATTAAATGTTTAAAACAAATGAATCGATTGAAGACAAGAAAGATAGATTAACAAAAACGATTGAACCCTCAATGAATGGTCAGTTGAATGTCCATTGATTTGAATAAAACTCAAGAAATAACTTTATTGTTGGAGAGAGATGGCCAATATCTCACTTTTACCCCAGATTCTTTCAGAAGACAGTGTCAAATTGTGAACTTAATCCTGACGTCAGAGTTTACAAAGTGGTTTCCTGATTCAACGGAAAAATCTTGCTGACTAGACCAATCTATCACAAGGGATCTTATTTTATTACATTCTGCCTTCAACCGTCCGAAAATAAACTGGGAAGGTGTCTTATCTTACACTGTATGATTCAATATACGACACTCGATTTGACCTATTGACCTCTTCTTGTAATTTGGGGTAAGAATTTAGTAATAAAATATGACAGCTCATCCTTGACTTCCGGGTCAGAAGAATTCAATGATTTGTGTTTGACAAATCTGTTTGATACCATTTTTATGGGGCTTATAACCGATTACCGCTAGCCGTTCAAAATGTATTAAACAAAACTCAGAACAATAAATTTGAGGAACGATTTTTATGGAATCGAATTCCTGTAATGAAGTTAAATGTCTGTACAGAAATTGATAGTCTTTACATTAATTGATTGACTGCACAGAAATGAATTGCATGTATAGAAAATGATTGCCCTTCTATAAACCAATGTCAATTTGTTTGCAAAAAGATTTTGGACGTCAGAAAAAAACGCAGCCATATTTAAAGAAAGGAAAATACATTTCGAACATCAATAACCATTAAATAAAGCACCAGAGAGCTAAAAATAAAACCAGGAATGCGTTTCAGAGTGGTATCGGTCAGCTGTCATCTTGGCTTTAGGAGGGGGGAGGAATAGAGGACGTATCAGCTGGACCATATTGTCGGAACCAATTTCTAATTTTTCATTAATACATGTCGCCTCTTTTGGATGTCGCGGTGGTAATGTCGATAGAGTGTTGCCCCAGTTCCACCAGTTGACCCTATCGAGAAATGATAACGTCTCCGTCACAGCATCAGAGAATGTGTGTAGTGCTACAGACGCAGAGTTGCAGGGGATGAAAAAAGTCAAGAGCGATAAGCAGCGCCTGTGACAATCTTTGGTGTAGTAATAATGATGACGAAGTTGACTAAACCTCTAGGGCTGTGATAGTGCTGATTTAAGCCCAATGTCTGAGGATGGTTTTATCAACGCCGTACAACTGATTTTATTTCTCCAGAAAATATGTTTAAAAAATTATCTTTTTATCACGATAGGACCTTGAGCTTTATTCTAATGTAAATTACATGGAAAGTTTATTTGTACAAAATCAACTCAAAAAGTTAGCTTGAATAATTTAAAATGTGAAAAAAGTAACAAAAATAAACAATTATTCCAACATGTTTTTTAAATGTACCGTCATATTCTAATATTCAGATTTAATATCACATATTCTAAAGCCTTAAACAAATATCACAGTAGCGTAAATCAACAGTAGAACTCTCTAAACCAGCTTGTATCATTTCCCATCAACCAGAATATGACTGCACGGTCCCCACCACCCGCCTCCCCCCCACCCCCACCACACATTTCATCCCCACAGATAAGCCTGTTGTTTCTCAGCCTGTTTGTCCAACGGGACCGTAAAGCCAGAGATGGGTCTACCTGCACAACTACGGGAAACATTCATTCTTAACATATACCGAGTACCTGAAACTACGGCGTGTGACGTCATTTTAATGACTTTATGAACATTGCTTAAAGACAAAAATTCATAACGAAGAGGTTCAGCCTAACTCAGCACTTTTTAAAATATCTCTGAAAATGTTCAACACTTTGAAAACAGCGTTGGCCTAATCATGTCCGCATGGATTCCTTACCGTGTGTTTGTTAAGTTGTTGTAACTTTGTTGCAATAGCCAAAAACACGCGTTTGTGACTTTTCAAAATAAAACTATCAATGTTTTTAACAGGGATCTTTTTAGCGTATCCAAATTTTTATCAGTTTTTGTATCATGCACTTGTTGCCTTGTTTGTGCCTTTGACGAGGAACATTTTTAAATGAGTTTATTATCTTACAAAAAATCTTGGTACACGTCTGCTGTGGCATAAGTCCAATTTAGCATACGTCCTGTTTGTGTGTGTGTGTGTGTGTGTGTGTGTGTGTGTGTGTGTGTGTGTGTGTGTGTGTGTGTTGTGTGTGTGTGTGTGTTGTGTGTGTATACATTGTATATTATTTTATATTGTATCATATTATATTCCAAAAATTAGTCACAGGCTAAAAGTGTTTTGAGATTTGTAAAAATGATATTCAAAAAAAATCGGCCGGAACTTCCATTTGATGCGCAAAAATAATTTGTTTACGAATAAAAGGAAACAATGTATTGTGGTCGTCAAAGTGATGTACTTAAAACTTTAGTCACGAAAAGCTTAAGCAAAAGGGGGAGTAACCAGAAAGATCACTCAAAGAGCCACTTCGCTAAAGAAATCTTTGACGTTCTCTGAACGTTAACTGACAAAATGTGACACACAAGAAAAACTTTTTTAAAAGTTCGATGTCAACTATACCAACTTAGCCTTACTTACACGTCACAGTCACAAGAAATTTTATCGTCTTTTTCCGTCATCATTTCCAACGCATTACGTCATAGTTTATACATGTAATCGCTTAGTAATGGTACTTAATTAATCAACCAAATACATGTACTGAATTTAGTTAGTAGTTTTTAAGGCTACAGAATGCCAACAACGTTATGAATGGACGATACGTATCATCAAAACAAATTTAGACAGTAAAAGAAGTGACTGGAGGGGAGATCAGGTGTCCAAACAGTGAGACTACGTTGATGATTGACTCCTAGCTCTTCACAAAGTGAAACCAACCGTAAGCCGGTGAGGTATTATTAGACTATTATAAACATTATTATACATACAAGTTTTTTGTAAAATTTTTCTGAATTCTCTGTAAAATGTAAAAATTAAAGTTTTATACTTATAATCGATCCACAAATGATGAAATGAAAAGGGCTGAAAATATTTGTTGATTATTGTAATTTTCCCTCGTGGTGACAATCTCACATCATGTCTATGGAAATATTAGGTAAAACTTTTATTTTTTATGAAGTAGTTCAAAAATATAAATGTAATAAAACTTTAGTAGTGACCGATAAAATATAATAGTTGAATACTTAAAAGTCGTAATCTGTAGTTTTTTTCCTTTCAATGGTTGAAAGCTCTCTAGCTAATTTCTGCTAAGTCCTGAATTTTGAAATGATCATTAGAGCCATGGGCGCCACGGGTGTGATACTAGGGCAGGAAGTTAAAAGATTTTTTTAAAAACAAACAATGGGGCTTGCCACAGATGGAATAAATTAAAGGTACGAATGACTCAGAGTGTCAAATGTGACATTTACAGCCCCCACCCCAACTATCTTCACCAAAAAATATAGTAATACATATCATTCCAGAAATATCCACCTCCTTTTTTCCATTTTTCTGACTGAATCTGCTTGATGCCAACATGCACAAGAGTTATCGCCACCCTTGACCACTGACAACTTCCAACTTTCACATGGGAGCATTGTACCTCCCCTAACCTCCATGACCAAAATAAAAGTATCTGCAAATTGCTAGAATCAAAAATATTTAGCGGAGTTAAAAGTCATGCTTGATTCCTTATCTTTGCTGATGATTGAGACAGTCATTTTGCGCAAAATTAAATTTCATGATGTACTTTGCCAGATGCAAATCTAGAATAAAGAACTTTAAAATGTAAAGGTTTGCTTTATCTGACTTTTTCATCTATTAAAAAAGTTACAATATGTTTGTCTATTGTTATTAAAAAAATAATTAAATATTAATTTTAATACAGAAATAACATATCGTAGGTTTTATTTGAGTGATACTAGTACAAACATATGTGTTAACAGCGGTGTCACAAAGGTGGGTGTCATCCAGTTCGGTAGGTCATGGTGTCACCCCCTCACAACTTACCTCACAGACCTCCTCCGAGTATACCAATGCCAAATAACGAGGCATATAGAATTTTACCCAAAGGTGTCACCCGGTGTGGTCCGCACCTCCCGCAATCCCTTGCGACGCCCCTGTGTGTTAACAACTGTTTTGTTTTGTTGGTTTGCTTAATATTGAACATATCAGCGGTCAGTGGGGGATCGGGGCAGAAGGGGGCACCCATGTGGGTTTGTGCCTCGGGCACCAAGGTGGCTTAATCCGACCCTGCCTTCACCCCACTCCACCCCACCCCACCTTTAAAAACTCTTCTCTTTAAATCTCTACCAGACCTCAGATGGGCACGTCTTGAATGCCGATGCTGAGGGGTGCATCCGTTCATTAATTTAGCTTTGATTGAACAGGTTAGCGATGACAGTTTCAAATTATAGAATCATCCGTTCAGTCAGGAATTGAAATGCCTTCAATTTTGTAACATACAAATTCTTGAGTAGCTGTCTTTTAAAGTTCAAGAAACATTTTTTTTTCACACTCTAAGTATTTGGACTATAAAAAAATCTACATTGGTGTTTAGTGAATACCAGTTTGAGAATCACCGAGACTAATTTAAAAATATTTTACTCATCTGAAATCATGGTCTGGGCTTTGATAAATGGCCGCTCTTCTTCGGTCTTAAAATTCATACACATCCCCGTCGGTCCCACGTGACAGAGAACTGACGTGATCTGTCACGTTAAATTACCCCCAGCAGCCACGCCACGTCGTCCTCCATGGCAGTATGCACAAACTCAAATTCTTCAATGACTTGAAAACATCATGAGATATTTCACTCGGTTGTTGATGAAATTGGAACAAACATGGATTTGACGGTCACTGAGATTCTGCGTGCTTCCATTACATAGCCAAGGGTGACGATTACGCGAGTCGTCTTGGGTCTGGAACTAGCGGAATTCAAGTGTTGAGTGATGCAGTTTGCTTGTCGAAAAACTGTATTATTAATTTATTATGACATGCATTTATAGTTATGTCGAGGGACATGCATAAATAAGGTGTTTTTAGCTACCGGTGACCTACAGTAATTGTTTATTAAAAGTGACGTGCATTTTTAAGTGGTGATTGTTTGTGGCCTATATCAACGTGTTCAAACTGGGAGTCCTGTCAAAGGTCATTTTTAAATTTACTGTCAATAACTGAGAGCTTGAAGGCTATTAGTTAATAACAGGTTTCATCAATTTCTACCATCAAGATGATATCACGTGCAATACTCTCAAAATAGTTGAGCAACTTTAGAATTGTTTCATCATAACTTAAGATTTGTGTTTCAGTAAAGACCAATATCTCAATGAATTATAACCGGTTCGCACTGAATGCGGCTTTATTGAACATGTGACAAGAACAATACGTAACATTTTGCTACTACTACTTTTTTAGCCTATGGTAACATGAAACCCTAGCTTCATAATATATTTTGCGTGCTACAGTATATTATTATTCAGATTTTAAAATTTAAAGGTTAAGTTGCGCATTAACATTTGAAAAAGAAGAAGGAATATCGAAAATTTAAATAAAAGAGAATTCTTTGAATCTCATTTGTGCATAGAACTATTTGCTTAGTGGATTCATTCACGAAGAAAATTTTGAAACTATAACTATAAAACTCTTTTCATATAAATCCCGTGTAGCTGCTTGGTGTCGTATGCGTCGGGGGGCACAACGCTCTGCGCTCTAAGAAGCTTATCACTGACAACAGCGTTGTTCTGGAGTACATTTCGAAATACCTGGAACTTAACATCAAGTCTAGGACCACTCCTACTGACATTGACAAACATCTTCGCAATCTACCTTTTCTAACACACTTGGGTTAAATTCTCTGATCATCAACGAAGGACAGCTAAAACGTCCAAAATTCCAATTGTATGCTGACCAGTAAAATAATGTTGCTGCAGATTGTCTTGTATTGTTTCACATTCGCTGTATGTGTTTATAGTCAACCTAACGCCGATGTTCTTCCACTAGGTAAGTTTATTTGATCAATTTAAAATCAGAAATGGATATTTGATTTGTTTTGTTTTGTTGGGTTTTTTTCTCGACGTCGGCATTGCAAAGCGTGTTTTTTAGGTCAGTAGTATTTAAATTGAAGAAATTAGTTAAAGAATTCTATACACGCAATGAACTCACAATTTACTGTACTTATAAACTGTAAAGTTTGATAAAACATTATATTATATTATATCTGCGTTTGAGTTTGACCTAGATTTCAGTCCTATATTTTAAATGTACTGATATATTGTCAACAAAGATGAAGGTATCGAGTGGTCTGACTCGAGTCTCAATGTTGTTATTGCAGGTACTTGTGACCAGCCTTGGGTGCCCACCTACAGTCATGACTACAAGGGGACCACTGTCCACGGGTCAGTGGCCGCACTTCAAAACCACATTCTCAAAGGGTTTATGGTCAGGGTGCAGTTCTCAACTAAAGAGTGGCTCATCGCTTTTGATTTGGATGACGTCACATTCAGAGGCAGGTCAGTCAGTTTTGTTTGATGGGGTGAAAAGATCAATTATAAACTTCAATTGTTCTGAACAGGTAAATCATATTTCTTTCATAAATTGGTCTTTACAGCCTTTTTTCAAATCCGCTTCAGATCAATAATTTGTCATTCTTGAGCCTTGTCATTTTTGTTTACATTACTCGAGGATATGCAATAAAATGGCTAAGTTAATTACTCTAAAAAATTACAAATTTCTTGAATTTTTTAAGCTTTATTATTAGAAAAATATATTTTCAATACACAATGAATAAATGATGGGATACATTCAAATGACTGGAACCGATTAATGTAAAGAAAAATTGAAATTAAATTTACATCTAAATCAGAAGCTGTTAAAATAACTACTGCGAGTTTTTGAACATCTATATTTCATTTAACTGGACATGTTACAACTTTGTTTATGTCACTAGTGTGAAATTCTGGAAAATGTTATTTCGTGTAGAAAGGCCGGCGTATTGGTGAGGAGTTGAGCATAAACCTCTAAAGTAAATGAAAACATTTAGCTCCTTTCTTTGCCGAAGTGGAATGCTAGAGAGTGAATGTGTCAATTTAATTGAAATATTTTTATGTGTATTGTTTAAGGCATTTCTGAAAACTATTAGCTTTTAAATAATTAATTGACAATATACTCTTGAACATATTTCATGACACACATAATGTGTACCGTTGAAATCTCAACATGTGAACGTTGGCTGTTAATGGCATTAACCAAATCAATTTTTTTACATAATAGCAGAAATAATTTCAATGTGTTTTTACATTGTTTCCCACGAAATTTCTGTGGCGACTGTGGTGTAAAGATTTAATATAATGAGGTTCTATACCACCCGCTACCACCTTATTTTAATTATTAAAAAATATTTTATGATTGAAATTGATTTTTATTTTTGAAATGTGATTAACAAAAAATATTCCACAAATTCTGTGTTTATACTTTGAAAAACGAGAGACGCGGTTAAGCATCTTTTTGTTGAATAAACTCATCAAGTATAATTTTCCAGGCATCTTTGTGGCAGTTTTCATTCGATTCTGTCAGACAACGGGACACACATAGACACAGATGCTGACTGGTTGCCAACTTTAGTGTGTACCAATGGAGAGGTTAGTATTATAATTTAGTGTGTACCAATGGAGAGGTTAGTATTATAATTTAGTGTGTACCAATGGAGAGGTTAGTATTATAATTTAGTGTGTACCAATGGAGAGGTTAGTATTATAATTTAGTGTGTACCAATGGAAAGTTAAGTGTTAAATTTAGTGCGTACCAATGGAAAGGTTAGTGTTAAATTTAGTGTGTACTAATGGAGACTTTAGTGTTAACTTTAGTGTGTACTAATGGAGAGTTAAGTGCTAACTTTAGTGTGTACTAATGGAGAGTTAAGTGCTAACTTTAGTGTGTACTAATGGAGAGTTAATTGCTAACTTTAGTGTGTACTAATGGAGAGTTTAGTGCTAACTTTAGTGTGTACCAATGAAGAAGTTAGTGTTAAATTTATTGTGTACCAATGGAGAGATTAGGGTTAAAATTAGTGAGTACCAATTGAGAGATTACGTAGTTTTAAATCTAGTATGTACCAATAGAGAGGTTAGTGTTAACTTTAGTGTGTACCAAGTGAGAGGTTAGTGTTAACTTTAGTGTGTACCAAGTGAGAGGTTAGTGTTAACTTTAGTGTGTACCAAGTGAGAGGTTAGTGTTAACTTTAGTGTGTACCAAGTGAGAGGTTAGTGTTAACTTTAGTGTGTAACAAGTGAGAAGTTAGTGTTAACTTTAGTGTGTACCAAGTGAGAGGTTAGTGTTAACTTTAGTGTGTACCAAGTGAGAGGTTAGTGTTAACTTTAGTGTGTACCAAGTGAGAGGTTAGTGTTTTATTTAGTGTGTACCAATAAAGAGGTTAATTATAAATTTCATGTGTACGAATGGAGTAGTTTGTGTTAAATTTAGTGTGTACCAATCGAGAGGTAAATGTCAAATTAAGTGTACGCCAATGGATAATTTAGTGTTAAATTTCGTGAGTACCAATGACGAGGTTAATGTTAAATTAAGGAGTGCGTGTTGAGATGTTTCTGTTAGCTTCATATGGTACATAAGAAGTGATAATTGTCAATTTAAGAGTGTACAAATAGAAAGCTTATTATTTACACAGCATAAATCTCAGTGATAGGATAAAGTCAAAGTGTGTTAAATAATGATGATGAAAGATGCAACTTCAGTTTGTAATAAAATGGGTTTTCATGATGTCTGTTGTTGGCGATTCTGAGAAGTCCACAAGATGGCGAAGATTCCCTTGAAGAAAGCCCAGGCCAGGGGTCGGGAAACTTTTTGTCTCAGAGAGCCATAAACACCGCATATTTTGAAAAGTAATTCTGTGAGAGCCATACAATATGTTTAAAACTAAAAATTCAAGTAAATGTGGGCATTTAGTTTAATTTCAAAACTATAAGTGCAATAATTAGGTCTCTGAATTCTTTTAATAACATTTTTATGCTGTTTTTTTATATACAATTATAATGTAGATCAAAGGATTCTGAATAAAAAAAAATAATAATCGAACATTCGTCTGAGAGCCAGATGCAGCCATCAATAGAGCCACATCTGGCTCGTGAGCCATGGTTTCCCGACCCCTGGCCTAGACGATCATAGTAATTTTAAACCTGACAGAAAATGTACTTAAGTCTGTATGTTAAGAAGGGAAATAGCTTTTTTTGTTGCTTTTAATGAGAATTAATGGAGAAGTAATTTTATCAAGATTATCATCCAAAATCTAGCATAATGTTGTATTAGCATGGCATAACTGATTACTTATAACTTGCTTGTTAGATAAGAATAAATTAAAAAAAGGATTCATCAACAAAATTCAAGAGACGTGTTAACTGGATCAACTGTGTACATACTGGATGTATCAATTTAATTAATGGAAGCCTCTTATATTGTGTACCAGTTGTATATATATTGGATGTATCTCTTTAAAGGAGTTCTGATATATAGTGAACAAGATATGTACATACTGGAGTTAGGGGCTATTTTTTACCATTTTAAACTCCCCCCTCCCCCTGTCACAAACTGACACACATCTAGGACCCCCCACACCCCTAAAGTACGTCACACTTTCGAACAAAAATTTGGTTTTCTATTAACAAAATAATTAAAATTTAATATAAATCAGCGTGTCGTCACACATGGCTGGACCCCACCCCTCCCCCTGTCACAAACTGTCACACTTTCTTACACCCCCTCCCCCCTGTGGAGCGTGACGTAATTTATGGACGGCCCCTTTTATCTTTAAAAGAATCCTCTTACATTGTCTATCATTTGTGTATATACTTAAGCCATCCTCATGTTGTGTAGCATTTGTGTACATAGTAAAGCCGTCCTCGAATATTGTGTACTATGTTTGTACAAACTGGATGTATTTCTTTAAAGCCACGCTCTTATATTGTGTAGCATTTCTGTACATTATGGATGTATCTCATTAAGAGCCGACCTCTTATATTGTGTCCCTCTCTAGGTCAGTCGTCTCAACTACACGTCCGCCAATTGGGTCAGTGAGGTGGGGACCCTGGACATGGAGTTGGATGGAGAAGTCTGGTGGTACACTAAACCAACACATTGTAATGATGAACCTCTGTACTCACAGTTTGTAGATGGATCTACTGCATCAGGGTCCTTGTCTAAGGTAGGTCATTAGGATTTTTAACTTATGTAGGTCATTATGATGTTTAACTAATGTAGGTCATCAGGAAGTTTAACTAATGTAGGTCATCAGGAATTTTAACTAATGTAGGTCGTTAGGATTATTAAGTAATATAGGTCATCAGCTACATTTAACTAATGTAGGTCATTAGGATCTTTAACTAATGTAGGGCATCAGAATGTTTAACTGATGTAAGCCCTACTTATTTTCAATTAAAGTAGGTAATCAAGGTCTTTATCTTGAGTAGACCATCAGTAACTAAAGTAGCGTAGGCCAGCAGTATATCATCAACTACTCTTGACGTAAAATTGCAAAGGCAACTTATCAGTTATAATAGAGCTTACAAGAAATCAACGTTATTCCTACAAATAAAACCTTTCCAAAAGAGTTTGTCACAACACTTGTATCAATTAGAAAAATCGTCCTTTCGACATTAGTCCAATAGCCGATTACCGGTATTTTATTTTATCACACTAATTAAAGTGTCCACTCCAATTCGGCTTCGCTTACATCAATATTTATCAACTGATCTATCAAATCGAAAATATAATGTTATTTTTCTATGGTTTATTTACACATATTGTGTTATGAATGTCCGCGGAAACTTTCAAAGACAATTGTGTCTACATTGTGTCTTCTCAGCTGATGAGGTACGCCAAGTGGTCGGAGCTGCGAGCCAGCATGAGGGACAGGGGCTACGCCTTCGTTCTACAAAACCAGAAAGTCTTTAATGACGAGCTAATCACAGCACAGAGCTTGAACCATTACAGTTTGAGATACACTCAAAGTTCAGTCAAGGTAAGAGCCTGATGTCTGAGGTACACTCAAAGTTCAGTCAAGGTAAGAGAGGTGCGGGAATATTTCTAGAGTTTGTATTTCAGGCCTTGACTGCTCCATTGTTTTCTTGATGTCTCAATGTTTTATTTAATAAAGCTCACGGCTCGAAAACACGTTTCGTAGTTTTAGAAGTGGACGAAAATTAAATATCATGTCATTTTGGGGTTAGGTAATGCGTAATGCAGAAGGGAAAGACAAATAAAGATCTAAGAATGTGATCTAAAGATGTCACCTGGAGATGTCCTCTAAAGATGTCAATTAAGGATGTAGTCGTTAGCCACTGGAGTCCAAGAAACGTTACAGTCCTATATTTTTTCAGTGAAATTTCGGATTCGGTGGTTCAGAATAACGATGAACTTTGTTGTTTCATTATATTGATGAACTTTGCTGTATCATTATATTTATGAGCTTTGTTGTTTTGGTATATTGATGAACTTTGTTTATTCAGTCTGTTGATAAACTTTGCTGTATCAGTATAATGAAGAACTTTGCTGTATCAATATATTGATGAACTTAACTGTATCAGTATATTGATGAACTTAACTGTATCAGTATATTGATGAACTTAACTGTATCAGTATATTGATGAACTTAACTGTATCAGTATATTGATGAACTTAACTGTATCAGTATATTGATGAACTTAACTGTATCAGTATATTGATGAACGTAACTGTATCAATATATTGATGAACTTAACTGTATCAGTATGTTGATGAACTTAACTGTATCAGTATATTGATGAACTTAACTGTATCAGTATATTGATGAACTTAACTGTATCAGTATATTGATGAACTTAACTGTATCAGTATGTTGATGAACTTCGCTGTATCAGTATATTTATGAAATTTGCTGTATAATTATATAGATGAAATTATCTGTATCACTATATTTATGAACTTAACTGTTTGCGTATATTGATGAACTGTGTTGTTCCAGTATAACGACGCACCTTACTACTCGTGGCTAGCAGTGTGGTCAACCAACGGCCGGAGAGACGTGTCCAGATGGTATATAAGCAACACGACGATGTACAAGCACAACAACGACTTTGTGTCGCTGGACTGGTATGGTGACGAATGTTGGAGGCGAGTCTACTCTACCGACAAGTTTGGCTTTGCTACATACGGGACTCTTGATGAACTCATGTACATGATTAAACAGGGTCACAGGGTAAGTCCATTTACTACACTGGGGGTGCAGAAGTCATGATATAATAGCCATGTGTTTTTGTCTGTTTGATAGGTGGTCTCGTTTCTCACAGGCTATTTATGTCCAGTATTTTCTTCTATTTTGTAATAGGTCCGCATCTATTTTGACGGATACAACCTAAAGGCCAACAGCGTCCGAGTTCTGAAGGGCCTGGTGGTGGCACAGACTATTGAAGAGTTCGCCAGACGAGGCAACTACCCTGCGTTCGATGCTCCATTTTTCAACACAAAAGCTAGGGCCGTGTACAGACTTATCCATTCCACTGGCCTGGTAAGAAACTATTGTCATTGTTTTCAGAATAATCCGTTCTATTGGCTTAGTAAGACACCAGTGTAACTTTGACAGATTTGTCTTTTCTATCGCTCTGGTATGATAGTGTTGTAACTGTAAGACGTGTTAAAATTATCTTCAAACTCTTACCTGTACCATTACAGTTCTGGACATATTTTAACACAGCTGTCATCCTACCTACACATGTTTTACCAAAAAATAAATATTTTTTTAACACAATTGAAGTACTGCTAAAATAGTATTAAATTTGAAACTTATCAACACAATAAGTGCAGAATTATGATAGAGAACACACTGACATTCATTGTTTCCCACCCAAAATTGTGCAACCGCAATACTATTTCTGATTATCTAGGTGAGGACTTACATGTACAGCATCGACAACTTCGCAAACGTTGAGAAGAAAACAGACACATTCGCCATTGACTGGCTTGTAGACACACGCATATGGAAGAAGGTAATAACTGTGGCGCCCCAGAGCAGCGAAGCGTGAGAGCGATCCTGGTATTAGAACAATTTGGTCCTGACAACATTGTTGCTCTGCTCAGGTCTATGGCTATACAAGACGTTCATTGTTAGAAGGTGTTCGTTCAACATACAGGAAATCGTTAAATGTATTCATATTATTATTTCTTTACACTTTTTTGTATTAACAATGACATAGTTTATTTTAAAATTTAAAGTGCTTTTTTATGATGATGATTATTATTTTTCTTTATTAATTTAATTATTTTTTGGGGGTGGGGGCGGGGGTCTACTTTATAATAGAAGTAATTGTTGTTCAGAATCGACATCTCTGAGATATTGTTATCTTATATTAGATCATCTTTATATTTTACTGTAACTGTAATCCAGAAGGAAATATTACAAATACACGCAATGACTCAATGTTTAAGAAAAAAAAATTAAAAAATAAGTAAAGAATTATAAAATTATAATTGGGCTGAAAGATCTGATAGGGGACAACGAGGCAAAGAATTTATGCAAAACTCATAACATTTCTTAAAACTTATAAACGATATATGCCTTATTTAATGAAAATACCAGAATCTCGATTACCAACTACAAATGCCATGATGTAGATACGAACAGCGACGAACTACATTCAAATGGCTGTCAGTGTTATGACATTTTCAAGAAATAAATACACGCATTTAGTGTGGTGTTATAACATCTTGTCAACATCACTAGATAATAGAGTTGTATTGTCACATTTTGTTAACATTACAAAATAATAGTGTGGTCTTAAGACGTCTTGTTAACAAAGGTAATAGGGTGGGGTTGTTTCATGTTGTCAACATCACAAGATATTAGTGTGGTGTTGTAAAATCCTGCAAACACCTTAAAACTATGTGGTATTGTATGTTCCTGTCAACGCTACAAGGTGATTTTATATGTGAAATATGTTCATGCATTCATTTCAAATAGTTGTTTCTCAACAGTGTATTCTTACCCCCCCCCCACCCACACCCCAAACAGATTCTCAGGACAGACGCATTTGGCGGGATTACCTATGGGATTACTCGTGACCTTGAGGATGCCGTGACCTTGTCAGCCAGTGTCCGACTTAACATAGAACAAGATGAGCTGGCTGGACAATTTTTTACAGAGGCGGACAATATTCGGATAAACTTTTTTACTACGGAGGTAAAAAGGACATAACGTCTTTTGTTGATGTCTAATTTGATCCAATTTTCAACATCCCATTGCAAGAGAACATGCGTCAGTTTGTTTGAGAACAAAGCGATTATTTAAATATACAGTATATATTTTCTTTTTCTATAAGTATTTTCTGAAATAGTATTTTTATTTATTCGTTTCTTTTTTTTTAAAGATTTATTATTCAAGTCTGGTTCTTAGCAAAAACCGTGATTAGGTTCAGTGCCTTGTTTTTTCCAAAGTGTTTTCCTGATAAGATATTGTCATAAATGTCATCTATTTATTGTACAGTTTTTTCTCAATAAGATTCACGATTTTGTCCTAAATGCCATCTATTAATTGCTTAGATTTACGCCCAAGCGCTCAAACATGTGAGTGACCAGAAAGTTCAGACGGTGGACGAGTACATCTTGCAGAATGATGTCTTCCGATGGTGCCTGATGGTCAGTTCCAGTGGTGTGGTTGCTATGAATGCCAGACGCTTGTCATCAAGGTCTCATTTATACGACGCGGTTTCCCCTGCAACAAATGTTACGTGGTTCGTCAATCTGTAGGCTCTAATTTATTATTTACACAAAATTGAACGAAAAAAGAATGAGCTGTTAAAACAAAATTCACGATTTCCTTATTAAGTACTTCAGTAAGTTGTTTCATGTATAATTAAAATAAATCAAGCGATTTTTCGATTTTTAATTTCTGATTTATTTTTTATTGATTTGATGAAGGTCTTTAAACTAATCTTACCAAGACAGTTTTCTATCTTTTCATAAAGAATTGTGCTTGTCTGCATTTTAATTGGTTAAAAGTAATTTTTAAAAATCAATTTAATTATACTGCAAATATCTTTTTCAAAGTGGAATGTGACTACTCCGTAGAAAGCCATGGAGTAGTCATTGATAATGAATTAGATTATTAGCTTGAGACCCTCTGAGAAATGTGATTTTGAAATAGTCCCTTTAAAGTTAGCACTGAATAAAATGGCATTTGAACTAAAAACTTGGCCTTGTCTGTGTAAAAGCGAATAGAAGGTTTTGTTTTATAAATAAAGAAAAATAAATCTTAAATCAATTTTAGGTCAACTTGGTTGGCTATCCTCGGGCTGGAGCATAATTGACAACCTTTGAGTTAATTCGTAGAAGGCAACCCTTGGGCTCTTAGGATAAAACTCATGACATTCTAGTCTCTACTGTCCTAGAGACCAGTTACCAAGGGGCAACAGAATAAGATATATTCGGTTTGTCGATAAAAACAAGTTTGAATGTGTTTCCGATCTACACAACCTCATATACCGGACTAAACAATTCAGTGCGAAGATAAGAGTTTAATTAAATATCAACAACTAGACGCCCCGCGGCGTAGCATACGCCGCAGACTTGCTCATGGAGGGTGCAAAGGAAGTGGAGAAAGAACGGACACAAACTACAGCACGAAGAAATCAATACAATGCAAGTGAACCTCGGTTTGGGGGGGGGAACTGCCGACTCACTGTTGGTTTCGAGACATTCGCACTGTGGTTATCTACTTGCCCACCACCATTTACCACATTAGCTTGCCAACCATGGCATAAACTGTGATTTGCCGACCCTAGTGAGGGTCAGCCATGTTGGCAATAAAGGGGTAAAAGAACGGGCACAAACAGACATTTTAAAAAATTTTAAACAAATGTTTTCGCTTTGGCTTGAACCCAGGACCTCCCCCGTATAAGGCGGAAGTGATAACCAGTACACTACGAATCTCACGTCATTCTGTGAAGGAACAATGCAAGTGAACGCAAGAACTATTGTTGGTCTGGAGACATTGGTCGACCCCAGCGAGGGTCATTCGTGATGTCGTTGGCACATCTCGCTTTGGTGAAGGGGTGGGAGGAGGGTTAGAGAGTCGGCGTGTTTGCGTGGTGTCCCGCATGGTTGGGCGGCGTAGAGAATTATGTATACAGATAGTTTAGCACGCGCTTCGCTTACAAAAATACTTCAAACGATATAAAAATTGCAATTTGAATGCATTTGTGGCAGGATTTGCACTATGCACCGTAATTTGAGTATTGAACATTGCAAGTTTGATTATCTTCATCTCAGTTATAAATTGACGCAACGGTTTCCCAAAGGAATAAGTTATTTTAATCTATGGTCAAAGTCGATTGGGTGTGGATGGAAGTAACCCTGGACCGGGGGTTTGAATGGCGCAGAGCCATAGTTTGTATATCAATGTATATCACGATTAAAGCGATTAATTTGTAACAACACCAAATTTAAAGATAAATGCCAGGAAAGTGAGCGGTAAACTTACTTGTTTAAAGTAACCAGGTGTTAATGTCATGATGGTAAACTCATAGAGTTGTGTAAGCACTTATGTAAGTATTTGTTGGGTCATCGGTCTGATGACCATCCTATTGTTTGAGTCTGTCTGATATTTGATTGGAGCGTTCGTAATTAATTACCCATGATGCAAATGGTCAGAATATAACATGTTTTGTATGACGAGGTGAAGTGATTTTTATACATGATTTTATGTATTCTAAAAATTCAAACCTAGAGAGCATATTTGTTGAGAAACATATTTGTATTGAATAGAATTTAAAAATGTATCGACCAATAAACTGTTTTCCTTGACCTTGTGTTTAGTCATCTATTTTTCCTTACGTGTATACATGTATTTTATTAAACAACACAGGACGCAATGAAGCTATGAACGCATAGCTTAAGTTTTAAATATAATACATTGCGTCTTTGTGCAATTATAATCGAAAAAAAATCCACTGTCATCCCCTTTGTTTTGCTAAGATATAACTAAACTAGGGGCAAGTACCCGGCTCCCGCCCGGGTTTAACAACAACAGCAACAAAACAAAAACAACAAAAACAACAACAAAACAACAAAAACAAAACAACAACAAAAACAACAAAAACAACAAAACAACAAAAACAAAACAACAACAAAAACAACAACAAAACAAAACAACAACAAAACAATAACTACAACAACAACAACAAAACAACAACTACAACAACAACAGCAACAACAACAAAGCAACAACAACAAAACAACAAATACAACAGCAACAACAACAAAGCAACAACAACATGAAGGACATTGTCGTCGCAGGGCAAGGGATGTGGACAACAACAACAACAGCAAAAACAACACAAAAGCAACAACAGCAACAACAACAACAACAGCAACAACAACAAAAACAACAACAGCAACAACAACAAAAACAAAACAACAACAAAAACATCAACAACAAAACAACAACAAAACAACAACTACAACAACAACAGCAACAACAACAAAGCAACAACAACAAAACAACAACTACAACAACAAAAGCAACAACAACAAAGCAACAAAAAATTTTATTTTATGGCGATAATCGCCTTCTTGTTAATCTCGACACCAAAATGTTTATTAATTTGCGTCATTATTTTACGTCTTAATTTTCAATAATTTTTATTTTATATAGCTCATATAGGGAAAAACTACATTTTGGGCCCCCGGGCCCCAGTATCTTATATATATGGAACGAAACCCGTTTAATAACCTTTCCGGTATAATTTTGTGTACGTGTACCAAATTTCACGTTATTTGGTTGTCTGGATCTTGAGTTATTAGGGAACAGACAGACAACAAATGCGGCTTATATATATAGAGATAGTGGCAACATATATCCCATTCGTAATAAGTAAATCGGTGCAAATTATATTCACTTTTAATAACTAAATAGTGGAAATTTATATATATATACATCAACTTTAAATAACTAAACAATACAACATATATGTAATAGTAATAGTATAATTGTTACTAAAGACTTCAGTCAGCGGTCTGTGTAACAACTCACTTTATTTGCCCTTCTTTCTACATTTATAGTCATTCTGAGTCTACAACACGAAACAAGTATTCATCCTCCAAAGTCAGTTACTCAGGTCGCATACTCAAACAACATTACAATATATTCACTTTGTTATAACTAACTAGTGGCAACATATATTCAGGATGTAACCGTTACAATGAGATAAACATATCCACTTTGGAATAACTAAATTGTAAATGATGTATCCACTTTATTACAAATAATAGAGCCAAACATATCCATCCTCTTGGCAATAAATAAATATGAGGGACATATCCACTTTATCACAAATAATAGAGCCAAACATATCCTCTTGGTAATAAATAAATATGAGGGACATATCCACTTTGTCACAAATAATAGAGCCAAAAATATCCTCTTGGTAATAAATAAATATGAGGGACATATCCACTTTATCACAAATAATAGAGCCAAACATATCCTCTTGGTAATAAATAAATATGAGGGACATATCCACTTTATCACAAAATAATAGAGCCAAACATATCCTCTTGGTAATAAATAAATATGAGGGACATATCCACTTTGTCACAAATAATAGAGCCAAACATATCCTCTTGGTAATAAATAAATATGAGGGACATATCCACTTTGTCACAAATAATAGAGCCAAACATATCCTCTTGGTAATAAATAAATATGAAGGACATATCCACTTTGTCACAAATAATAGAGCCAAACATATCCTCTTGGTAATAAATACATATGAGGGACATATCCACTTTGTCACAAATAATAGAGCCAAACATATCCTCCTGGTAATAAATAAATATGAGGGACATATCCACTTTGTCACAAATAATAGAGCCAAACATATCCTCTTGGTAATAAATAAATATGAGGGACATATCCACTTTATCACAAATAATAGAGCCAAACATATCCTCTTGGCAATAAATAAATATGACGGACATATCCACTTTGTCACAAATAATAGAGCCAAACATATCCTCTTGGCAATAAATAAATATGAGGGACATATCCACTTTATCACAAATAATAGAGCCAAACATATCCTCTTGGCAATAAATAAATATGAGGGACATATCCACTTTGTCACAAATAATAGAGCCAAACATATCCTCTTGGCAATAAATAAATATGAGGGACATATCCACTTTATAATAAATAATAGAGCCAAACATATTCTCTTGGTAATAAATAAATATGAGGGACATATCCACTTTATCACAAATAATAGAGCCAAACATATCCTCTTGGTAATAAATAAATATGAGGGACATATCCACTTTGTCACAAATGATAGAGCCAAACATATCCTCTTGGCAATAAGTAAATTTGAGGGACATATCCACTTTGTCACAAATAATAGAGCCAAACATATCCTCTTGGCAATAAATAAATATGAGGGACATATCCACTTTGTCACAAATAATAGAGCCAAACATGTCCTCTTGGCAATCAATAAATATGAGGGACATATCCACTTTGTCACAAATAATAGAGCCAAACATATCCTCTTGGCAATAAATAAATATGAGGGACATATCCACTTTGTCACAAATAATAGAGCCAAACATATCCTCTTGGCAATAAATAAATATGAGGGACATATCCACTTTGTCACAAATAATAGAGCCAAACATATCCTCTTGGCAATAAATAAATATGAGCGACATATCCACTTTATCACAAATAATAGAGCCAAACATATCCTCTTGGCAATAAATAAATATGAGGGACATATCCACTTTGTCACAAATAATAGAGCCAAACATATCCTCTTGGCAATAAATAAATTTGAGGGACATATCCACTTTATTCACAAATAATAGAGCCAAACATATCCTCTTGGAAATAAATAAATATGAGGGACATATCCACTTTGTCACAAATAATAGAGCCAAACATATCCTCTTGGTAATAAATAAATATGAGGGACATATCCACTTAGTCACAAATAATAGAGCCAAACATATCCTCTTGGCAATAAATAAATATGAGGGACATATCCACTTTGTCACAACTAATAGAGCCAAACATATCCTCTTGGCAATAAATAAATATGAGGGACATATCCACTTTGTCACAAATAATAGAGCCAAACATATCATCTTGGCAATAAATAAATATGAGGGACATATCCACTTTGTCACAAATAATAGAGCCAAACATATCCTCTTGGCAATAAATAAATATGAGGGACATATCCACTTTGTCACAAATAATAGAGCCAAACATATCCTCTTGGCAATAAATAAATATGAGGGACATATCCACTTTATAACAAATAATAGAGCCAAACATATCCTCTTGGCAATAAATAAATATGAGGGACATATCCACTTTATCTTAAATAATAGAGCCAAACATATCCTCTTGGCAATAAATAAATATGAGGGACATATCCACTTTGTCACAAACAAAAAGAGCTAAGACTGTTTGTAATAACTTGAACTTGAACTATCCCTTAACCCGTTGTTGGGTCATTGGGGCACCATCGTGAACTGCTCACTAACACACGCCATTTGTCCCGGTCCTGTGCTGCCCTTTGAGAGTCTCTGAATGACAGGCCGGTCCACTCTTTGATATCGTCCTCCCATCTCTTCTTTTGTCTGCCTCTTCTCCTTCCTCCCTGGACTGTGCCTTGCAATATAGTTTTTGCGAGACCTCCAGTTCTTGTCACGTGTCCGTACCATCGTAATTTCCTCTTCTTAATTGATGTGAGTAGGTCCTCGTAGGGGCAACTGTGAGTACTTATTGTAATAACTAGATATGAGTAAAATTTTCTCTTGGTAATAACTAGATAGTGAGTGGTAACATATATCTACTTTGTCGCAAATACGAAATATAAAGCAAAGAATCTGAAAGACAAATTACAGAATTTGAAACTTATCAGATATATAGAGAGTAATGAAATATATTATATATCCAATATTACAAATTGCAGTTAAACTAATTGCCAAGAAAATAGTAAAGTACTTTGACAAAAAGTCGTCACACAAAATAAACTGAAAATTACAATAACCAATTCAACCAGTATTGACATATTTCTACGTTTTTGGACACACCCAGAACCTATCCAATAACTTCATTTCATGACGACATCATATTTTAGTGGTAATACAAGTCATCAAGACTGAAACACACCTTGAATTAAACAGTGCCAACCGTAGTACATACCGCAGGCTATAAGAAGGCGCCTGGCTCATATACCACTCAATAGTCTTGTAAGCAGGCGCAGGGCGTCATTAGAGTTTTTTGTCACCAGGTGCGGTAGCTCATGATGTCACCCCTTCACGACCTCGCGCGAGTCTGCCAGTGCCAAATAAGAACATTCAGAATTTTATAATTTTGTGCCACCCCTTGTGATGGTGTCACCCAGTTGCGGTCTGCACTCCCCACACCCCTCCCTAGTGACGCCTCTGAGAAGGCGGAAGTTTAGTTTAAATCGGTCGTCACATGTTGTGTATGACTGTCCATTCTTTATTGGTTATAGTGGATTCGATGGTAACCTTTAACCTCTTCAGAACCAATACATTTCTTATCGGCTAAGTGTTAACGTCACATTAAGTTTATAAGTGTATGTAGATAACATTTTTTGAAAGATAAGATGCTTGCCGAATGATTGTAATAAGTGTATAAATCAGTTTTTTAAAAGTCAATTTGTTAAATTATCAACAACGTAGCATACGTCGCAAAATCAGAACATCGCGATTGAAGAAGAGAACAATGAGACACGCAACACGCCAGAGCAAGTAAAACGCAGACAACCCCTCCCTACTTTCCTGCCCATCGATGATCTCGAGACATGTGAACTGCAGTTGAGCTACCTCCCTTCCTGCACCTCCTCGCTTGCGCAGATACCAATACCTGCGTCTTACTTGCTCTGGAAGGTTGCCTGCGTCTTGCTTGCTCTGGCGTATAATATATATACTAGATGTCAATCCACGGCGGAGCATACGCCGATGACTTGCTCATGGATAGTGCAAAGAAAGGGGGGAACGAACGGACACAACGATTTTTAAAACTTATAAAAAAAATGATTACGCTAGGGCTTGAAACCAGGACCTTCCGCATGTAAGACGGACATGATAACCACTACACTACGAATCACATGTTAAACTGTGAAAGGACAACGCAAGTGAACGCATGGCCATTGTTGGTCTCGAAAAATGCCAATCACCCCCCCAACCTTTTTTTTGAACCCACTTCGCTTGATTGGTCGAACCCAGCGATGGTCATTCGTCCTGCTCATTTGCACATACTGGCTTTGCTGAATTATATAGATAGATATATAGAGAGAGATAATTTTTCCATACTTGAATATTTTGACTGAAATCATGTTTTTTGGGAAGGTTTTGGAACAAATGGTTTCATTTATTTTCCTTTGGGGAATCTGTCGGTTCAGGGGAGTCTGTTTTTAAATATGCCATGAGATGTCTCTGCAGTTGAAATGTTTTAGAACAAATTGTGCGTTGAAATTCTTCAGTGGAATGGGTTTGTAAGTGGTTCTTGAGAGTGGTAATTGTTTTGAAGCAGTGCTGCCTTTTCTTTTATATAGTGCGTCTCAGTGCGGTAGGCATTGTGCGGAGCGGTGCTGGTGTGCACACTACTGGACTGCGTCTTGCTTGCTCTAGATTCTGGCGAATTATAGACATAGATAGATCATGTTGATTAATAATTTGTTGTATTGAAAATTTTATTTCGTTCTCCTGTTTCTACCACAAGTTCGAAGTGTATCCAGTTTGTGAAACTCATCAATGTTTTCCTGCTTTCTTCTGAACTTCCTTCTCACTCATTATTGGGTTGAATGTACCATTAGTTTGTGACTGTATCCTATATAATAAAAGGCTGTGTTCTGTGCGGTCATCGATAACGATTGGTCCTTCAAACACATGTGACCCGTACAGCCAATCATATGGAACACGTTTACGCGGACGTTCAAAACGAGTTATTTTTGGTGCAGTATTTCTTCCAAGACTTTATTTTGCGTTATTCGCACCGGGATTTATAGCTCTGTTTTACGAGTTATTCATTTTAACTATAATGAATAGTATTTTTGACGTGTTCCAAATGTATGCATCTCGAGACGGCTGTTGGAGGGGAGTTACAACATGCCATCGAACGGTGGCGGAATATCATTTGACAGGCTTTGTTGCTCGTCTAAAAATAAAACAATATGTACATAGGTTATTTTCAACATTATGCATAACCTCGTAACAGTAATATTACGAATGCAGAGATAGGTATAACTGATTCACACACACATTGCCTAATACAGCGTCTCATTTTGCCTTATCTAATTATACAACGTTATCATATTAGCATCAAATTATAATAATTCCATGATGATGAGTAACATTAAAAACGCATTTAAACCCAATGAAGTTTTAAAATTTGTTTGAAAAGGTAATCAGCCATTGACCTTCCATCATGGGATCATAAGTCACTTTTAATAATTAAACAACCCCTAAAAAAAACAAAGTTTCTCAATATAAATACCTTATACGCGTTCTCTCTGTTCCTACGACACGCACCAAAACGTTTGGTGAAAGGTCGTTCTCTTTTTGTGCAGCCAAACAATGGAATTCTCTACCATTACACATACGTAGTATTCAAACAACCAAGTCCTTCAAGACTGCACTTAAGACACATCTTTTCAAAATTTATTTTTAAAATTGATGAAACAGCATTTCTTGTAAATGATTAACGTAGCTTATGTATAATGTATTGTAATTTTGTGTGTTTGTTGTGATATGAAAGTTAATTTAATACTTATAAGTATGTTATTTCTTTCATGTAAAGCGCTGTGAGCCCAGTTCCTTACTGGGATACAGCGCTATATAAATAATCAATTTATTATTATTATTATTATATGTGAGACAACTCAACGCGACAAACATTTACACACTGAAACTGACTTAAGTCCCCTTTGCTGTAAAACCGGGGGTGGGGGAGGTGTGGTCACCGATGGCATGCGTGTACGACTAAAATGACACGGGACGCTGAACAATAACGAACCGTGAAATTGAATTACCTATAGTTATATAGAGATAAACTAAAAGTGCATTAATTTAATTACGGTACATTCGATCGATCTGATATTTCGATACGATGCATTGTTAGGTAACACGAGTCTATGTAGGAAATTTCAGCTCGATGGCATCACGGGACATGTGTCATTTTAGTCTTTTGTTTTTTCGCACGCAAACGAGAAGACGAAAGACAAGATTTAGAAGTTAATATAAGGGATTTAATTAACAATCCCGTAAAAACAAAGTTTTTGTCTATAAATCACTTATATTTATATCTCAGACATAATTAAAAGTATCGATCATTTTCAAACGCAACAAACATTTACAGACTGAATCTGCCTTAACTCCACATTGTTGTATAACCCAGGGGGTGGTGGTAGTGGGAGTGGGGAAAGGTCTGGTCACCGATCGCTGGACAGAGAAAAGCATGAAACGTAAAATATAAATAAAAGCATGACCGCACATTGATGGCTGGCGTCAACGCGTGAACTGAACTGGCACGTGAAAGAAAAACAATAACAAACCGTGAATTTGAATTACAGGTCATAACATATCATGTTATCTAGACGTAAACTAAAAATGCATTAATTTAATTACGGGTGTTCGATCGATGTGGAAGTCGATTTTTAAATCCCTCATATTAATTTCACCACCGTCTCTCTCTGTCTTGGCGGGCGGAAAAACAAAAGTAAAAATTGACCCACTTTCCGTGAAGGCATCGAGCTGAAATTTGGCACACGGACCCGTGTCACCTAACAATGCATTGTATCAAAATTTCCAATTGATCGAACGTACCGTAATTAAATTAATGCATTTTTAGTTTATCTATATAAAACTATATGTAGAAGTCGCTATTGTTTACATTTTACGGGTCACTTGACTTCACGCCAACCATCGGTGAACACATCTCGTGTTTTAACCAGGTGTACCGGCGTGCTATAGTTTACATTTTACGTGTCACGCTGAGCTCGGTCCAGCGATCGGTGACCAGACCTTTCTCCTCTCCCACCCGCCCCCAGGGGTTATAAAGCAAAGGGAAGTTAAGACAGATTCAGTCTGTACATGTTTGTCGCGTTTGAACATAATCAATACTTTAGTTATGTCTCATATATAAGGGATTTATAGTAAAAAACTTTGTTTTTAAAGGGTTTGTTTTATTAAATCCCTTATATTAACTTCACCGACGTCTCTATGTGTTTCCCTCTCTGTCGGTCGTTTGTCGTCGGACAGGCAGGCGGAAAAACAAAAGTAAAAAATGACACATTTCCAGTGATGCCATCGATCTGAAATTTTGCACATAGACTCGTATCACTAAACAAAGCATCGTATCAAAATGTCAGATCGATCGAATGTACTGTAATTAAATTAATGCATTTTTATAGTTTATCTCTATATAACATATGTAATTCAAATTCACAGTTCAGGTGCCAGTTGAGTTCACGCGTTGATGCCAGCCGTCGATGTCCACACCCCTTCCCGTCCCTTCCCCCGGTTTTAAAGCCAGGGGATATCACTCGGTGTCAGTCTGTAAATGTTAGTCACGTTTGAACATAATCAATACTTTTAGTTATGTCTCATATATAAGTAAAAGGGATTTATAGTCAAAAGCCTTGTTTTTACGGTGCCGTTTAATTTCTTTTGTTTTTCCGCCTGCCCGACCAAGACAGAGAGAGAGAGAGAGGGGCAGAGAGAGAGAGAGAGAGAGAGAAAGAGAGAGAGAGAGAGAGAGAGAGAGAGAGAGAGAGAGAGAGAGAAAGACAGTGACGGCGGTGAAGTTAATATAAGGGATTTAATAACAAACCCGTAAAAACAAAGTTTTTGACTATAAATCACCTATATATGAGACATAACTAAAAGTATTTACAAATATTTACAGACTGAATCTGTCGTAACTCAACTTTGCTTCATAACCCTGGAGGGGGGGGGGTAGAGGGGGAAAAGTCTGGTCACCGATTCACTTGACCGAGCTCAGCGTGACACGTAAAATGTAAAAAAAAAGATCGCGGGTACGTCGATGGCTCGCCTCAACGCGTCAACTCAAACTTTCACGTGGAAAAAAACAACAATAACAAACAGTGAATTTGAATTACATACCTCATATAAGGATAAACTAAAAATGCATTAATTTAATTACGGTACGTTCGATCGATCTGAAATTTTGATACAATGCATTGTTAGGTGAGACGGATCAGTTTACTAAATTTCAGCTCGATCGGATTACGGGAAAAGGGGTCATTTTCGAATTATTTTTTTCCGCCTGCCCGCCCGCCCAAGACAGAGAGAGATGATGAGACGCCGGTAAAGTTAATATAAGGGATTTAATAAAACCAACCCGTAAAACACAAAGTTTTTTACTATAAATCCCTTACATATGAGACATAATTACAGTAATGATTATTTTCAAACACGATAAACATTACAGACTGAATCTGTCTTAACTCAACTTTGCTTCATAACCCTGGGGGGGGGGAGGGGAGAGGGGAAAAGTCTGGTCACCGATTGCTTGACCGAGCTCAGCGTGACACGTAAAATGTAAACAAAAGCACCCCGTTTCTTCGATGGGTCGCCTCAAAGCGTCAACTCAAACTTTCACGTGGGAAAAAAAACAATAACAAACCGTGAATTTGAATTACATACGTTATATAAGGAAAAATTAAAAATGCATTAATTTAATTACGGTACGTTTCGATCGATCTGAAATTTTAATACGATGCATTGTTAGGTGAGACGGGTCCGTGTGCCAAATTTCAGCTCGATCGGATCACTGGAAGTGGGTCATTTTCGACTTTTGTTTTTCTGCCCGCCCACCCATGAGATGACGACAGACAGAGACGGCCGCGAAGTTAATATAAGGGATTTATTAAAACAAACCCGTAAAAACAACGTTTTTGACTATAAATCCCTTATATATGAGACATAACTAACAGTATTGATTATTTTCAAACTCTTAACTCAACTTTGCTTCATAACCCTAGGATGGGGGGGGGGCAGAGCTCAGCATGACACGTAAAATGTAAACAAAAGCACGCCGGTATTTCGATGGGTCGCTCTAAGCATCAACTCAAACTCTCACGTGGGGAAAAAAACAATAACAAACAGTGAATTTAATTACATACCTCATATAAGGATAAACTAAAAATGCATTAATTTAATTACGGTACGTTCGATCGATCTGAAATTTTGATACAATGCATTGTTAGGTAGTCGGGTCCGTGTGCCAAATTTCAGCTCGATCGGATCACGGGAAGTGGGTCATTTTTGACTTTTGTTTTTCCGCCCGCCCGCCCATGAGATGACGACAGACAGAGACGGCGCGTGAAGTTAATATAAGGGATTTAATAAAACAAACCCGTAAAAACAAAGTTTTTTGACTATAAATCCCTTATATATGAGACATAACTAACAGTATTGATTATTTTCAAACACGACAAACATACAGACTGAATCTGTCTTAACTCAACTTTGCTTCATAACCCTGTGGAGGGGGAGAGGGGAAAAGTCTGGTCACCGATTTGCTTGACCGAGCTCAGCGCGACACGTAAAATGTAAACAAAAGCACCCCGGTTCTTCGATGGGTCGCCTCAAAGCGTCAACTCAAACTTTCACGTGGGAAAAAAACAATAACAAACCGTGAATTTGAATTACATACGTTATATAAGGAAAAACTAAAAATGCATTAATTTAATTACGGTACAATCGATCGATCTGAAATTTTAATACGATGCATTGTTAGGTGAGACGGGTCCGTGTGCCAAATTTCAGCTCGATCGGATCACTGGAAGTGGGTCATTTTCGACTCTTTTTTTTCCGCCCGCCCGCCCATGAGATGACGACAAACAGAGAGAGAGAGACGGCCGCGAAGTTAATATAAGGGATTTAAAAAGGCATATAATGTTAATTTTTCGAAAATATGATTTATTATTCAAATATGGTCCATGGGATCTACTACTGACTTCTGGTCCATGGGATCCACTACTGACATCTGGTCCATTGGATCCACTACTGACATCTGGTCCATGGGATCTACTACTGACATCTGGTCCATGGGATCTACTACTGACATCTGGTCCATGGGATCCACTACTGACATCTGGTCCATTGGATCCACTACTGACATCTGGTCCATGGGATCTACTACTGACATCTGGTCCATGGGATCCACTACTGACATCTGGTCCATGGGATCTACTACTGACATCTGGTCCATCGGATCTACTACTGACATTTGGTCCCAGGGATCTATTACTGAAATTTGGTCCATGGGATCTATTACTGACATTTGGTCCATGGGATCCACTACTGACATCTGGTCCATGGGATCCACTACTGACATCTGGTCCATGGGATCTACTACTGACATCTGGTCCATGAAATCTATTACTGATATTTGGTCCATGGGATCTATTACTGACATTTGGTCCATGTGATCTATTACTGACATTTGGTCCCAGGGATCTATCACCTACATTTTATGCATATCATATGCTAATTACTAATTATCTCAAACTGCAAACTTACTTAAAGAAACAAATCAACCAGAAAATTTCACTTTAAAATAATAGTGCATTTAAAAATTATGGATATTGCTAGTGTAGGGCTGTGGGTGTCTTTTGGAACCACAAAAACAACGTGACACCAATAACAACACAAACAACTACATAACCACACACTCTGCACAGCACACTTAACACTACAGGGCACTAATGACACCACATCTACACTACTACAACTACGGCTGGGTAATGCGTGGAACCCACAAAGCCGTGGCCTGTGAACGCTGCATCACTTGCCAACAGATCATCTGTCATGGTCTGTGGACGAATTTATCTTCTGCATAGAAGGAGCGTCTGTATAGATAATATAAGATAAGACGACATCACAATCCTCTACATCGTCTCTATGAAAAGGCATCTACGATGTCACATCCACAACACAACACTGCATCTACAACATCACACCTACAACATCACCTACAGCACTGCACCCACGACACCACGCCTACAACATGACACCACACATACATCATCATATATACAACATCTTACCTACAGCACTGCACCCACGACACCACGCCTACAACATAACACCACACCTACATCATCATATATACACCATCTTACCTACAGCACTACACCCACGACACCACGCCTACAACATCACACCTACAACATGACACCACACCTACAACATCACACTCAAACACCTCACCACAGAACCACACTGACAATACCACAACACAACGCCACACAACATCCCCCAGCTACAGGAACACAAGACATTCTCCTTAAAACACCCTCACCACTCCCTGCACATACCTGTTGTCTGTCAGTCAAAATCCTGGCTAAATGTTGAGAGCTGTTAGGTCGTAAATCATGCCCCAAGCCCCGCCCGCCCGCCAAGTTGTCGTGTCTGCCAAACAGGCTGACATCAACAGAGCCCTCTTTACAATTTATTCACCTTAAAAATAAAAAATAAAACAAAAAGACACTAGAAAGAGAACAAGAAAAAACTATAGAAAAAGTCTTTCACCTTCTTTGGACTAACTATCACGGATCTGATGTTTGATTGATTTAAAGTCAAAGTCAAGTTTTTTATAAACCCTGGTTACTACAATAACAACCTATGTTTACAAAATTACAGAAGTTACTTTATAGGTTAACTTAAACATTGGATTAATTAAACTGAAATTTCTTTTCACACGTAAGTAAAATATTGTTTATTTACTTTTCAGCTTTTTATGCAACCTAGACGTCAATAGTAGTGTTCAATTGTGAAAATGGTGGTTTATGACTAAGAACAATATTTAAAATGGTGTTAATAGTTGTGTTAATAGTGTTGTTTATAGTGGTGTTCATAGTGCTGTTAATATTAAGTCTAGTATTCGTATTTACACTAAAAGTTAATGTTGATAGTAGAGATGATATTGGTGCCAAACATAAAGTTACTAGTGGTGTTTATAGTGGTGCTAAGAGTAGGCACAATGTTGTCTTTAATGGTGGCGTTTATACTGATGTTAACAACTGTGTGATTAGTGAACTTGCATTGCTCATCTCACCAATGCCAATGATTGAACTTACATTTCCAAATGATTAATCTCTCCAGGCCCAACTGATTAATACCATCAGCCCTAACAATTAATATCAATAGGGGCAATGATTACTATTGTGAGGCGAAATTGATTAATCTTACTCGTTTAAATACATTGTCCACAGTTGCTATGCTTTTTCTCACCAGCCCAAATGATAAACTGCTGTTCATTGCAGAACAGCGAATTATTTGGATTAAATTAAATAACTGATTTTTTCCTCCAGAATCCCAACAAAAGAGAACAAAAACTATGATGCTGTTGCTTGTTGCGTCCGTTCTGTATTTTCACGTGCATTCTGGGAATTCCCAATTTCAGTTCGAATATTCTGAATGTAAGTATTTTTAGCACGAACTATTATTATAACGTTGGAGTGCGTAGAGGGTTGTAAATGGTGTGATAGCCTCCCTTAGTATCACTGTAGCTTTACATTCATTGTTTATTTTGGTAAAAGAATGTAACTGAGAAATGTTTAGATTTGAGATGTTTAGCCTAGTGACATGTAGATAAATATGTGTAGATTAGATGTTGTATCTCAGTAATGTGAAGCTAGGAGGTGTGCAGATGAGAGATATGTAAGCTAGTTATGTGTTGCTGAGATATGTGTATATAAGAAAAGAGTACAAGAGGGATGTGTAGAAGAAATATGTGTAGATGAGAGACGTGTACATGAAAGATGTGTAGATGAGAGACGTGTACATGAAAGATGTGTAGATGAGAGACGTGTACATGAAAGATGTGTAGATGAGAGACGTGTAGATGAGAGATGTGTAAAGGAGAGAAGTGTAGATGAGAGACGTGTACATGAAAGATGTGTAGATGAGAGACGTGTACATGAAAGATGTGTAGATGAGAGACGTGTACATGAAAGATGTGTAGATGAGAGACGTGTAGATGAGAGATGTGTAAAGGAGAGAAGTGTAGATGAGAGACGTGTACATGAAAGATGTGTAGATGAGAGACGTGTACATGAAAGATGTGTAGATGAGAGACGTGTACATGAAAGATGTGTAGATGAGAGACGTGTAGATGAGAGATGTGTAAAGGAGAGAAGTGTAGATGAGAGACGTGTACATGAAAGATGTGTAGATGAGAGACGTGTAGATGAGAGACGTGTAAAGGAGAGAAGTGTAGATGAGAGACGTGTAGAAGAAATATGTGTAGATGAGAGACGTGTAGATGAGAGACGTGTAGATGAGAGACGTGTAGAAGAAATATGTGTAAATGAGAGACGTGTAGATGAGAGACGTGTAGATGAGAGATGTGTAGGTGAAAGACGTGTAGATGAGAGATGTTTAGATCAGGGATGTGTAGGTGAAAGACGTGTAGATGAGAGATGTTTAGATCAGGGATGTGTAGATGAGACATGTTTAGATGAAAGACGTGTATGTGTGAGATGTGTGTTATGAGAGATGTGTAGATGAAAGATGTGCATGTGAGAAATGTGTAGATGAGAGAAGTGTAGATAAAAGATGCGTATATAAGAGATGTGTATATGAGGGATGTGTAGATGAGAGATGTGTGTATATGAGAGATATGTAGGTGAGAGATGTGTGTATATGAGAGATATGTAGGTGAGAGATGTGTGTATATGAGAGATATGTAGGTGAGAGATGTGTGTATATGAGAGATATGTAGGTGAGAGATGTGTGTATATGAGAGATATGTAGGTGAGAGATGTGTGTATATGAGAGATATGTAGGTGAGAGATGTGTGTATATGAGAGATATGTAGGTGTGAGATGTGTGTATATGAGAGATATGTAGGTGAGAGATGTGTGTATATGAGAGATATGTAGGTGAGAGATGTGTGTATATGAGAGATATGTAGGTGAGAGATGTGTGTATATGAGAGATATGTAGGTGAGAGATGTGTGTATATGAGAGATATGTAGGTGAGAGATGTGTGTATATGAGAGATATGTAGATGAGAGATGTGTGTATATGAGAGATATGTAGATGAGAGATGTGTGTATATGAGAGATATGTAGATGAGAGATGTGTGTATATGAGAGATATGTAGGTGAGAGATGTATAAATCAGAGAAGTGTAGATGACAGAGAAGTAGAAGACAGATGTGCAGACGATGATAATTCAATTGATATATGGGTAGATGAGATGTGCAGAGCTGAATGGCTTTTATGACACAAGTGTACAATGGATAGCCAAACAAATGCAAAAAATAAAATCTTTACAATGAAATACTAAATTCCTTTTAAAACAAGATTTTTTTTTCACATTAATGTTATTGAAATCACTTACGCTGTGGAATAAACGAAACATAACTAACATGTTCCCTGGAAAAATCTATTTTTATAAAGTGTGTGTTTATTTTGCATGGCATATATTTTGTTAAATAAGTTTTAATAAATAGATCTATCTTTAAAAGCTAAAAGCTGTACAACCATAATGTGAACGTACTTTCGGCAATTCTGTTACACACGAAATGGGGGTATGGTGGCTACAAAACGGCATAGTTTAAATGACATTAATTGAGTGATGTGATTTTTCCTACATTTTAGAAACTTGATGGGATTATAGTAATCTTCTAAACAAATAATTTTTTTGTTTTATACTATTTATTTCAATGCGAACAAACCACCAAGAATTCCAGAACCATCAGACAAATTTCTTTATACATGTTCCCTTATTTGAAAAAATTTTAAAAAATAAAAAATAAATGTCTTGATGAGTTTGTTCCCTTTGAAGTAAAGGACTTATCTCCCATGTCAATATTATTCCCATTTCCAGCCGTGTGTCAAAGGTCATGGTACGATAGACTCTTTTGGACACAGGCTGACCCGACTAAACAAAAATCGGATGTGCTCAGAACACACATTCTCATGGGCAAACCGGTCAAGGCAGTCATAAGGGTCGGGAAGTACAAGGAGACAATCACTCTGGACAACTTGAATATGAATGGCCAGGTCATCTGTGGGGAGGTAAGCGTTGGTCAACTCATGCGTGGGCAGGTAATCATTGGTCAACTTATGTGCAGGGAGGTAGGCATTGGTTAACACTTGTGTGGGCAGGTAATTACGATCAACTCATGTGTCGGCAGGTAAACATCGGTCAACTCATGTGTGTGCGACAAAGCGTTGGTCACCTCGTGTGTCGGGAGTGAAAATTTGGTAAAACTTAAAACAAATAATATCCTAATACCATGCCATGATCTCATTTGATAAAAAAATGGTGGTCCTGTTTATTTTAAAGGGATGTAACCGTCAATTTTTAAGATGTGGTGAGAAACAAGAATTACATTCCGTAGAGTAGTTAAATTAAGACATTTTTTTCAAATTAAATTTCCATTGTTCTTAAATAACTTTGTGTTCTATACTTACTGTGCCTACTTTTACTAATATCGTTTACATTTACTAGTATTACTAGCTGACACAACCTCAGTAGAAAGTAAATTCAAAGAAACCAGTGTGGGGTCAAAACACCTGAAGATTGCGATTCCTTATCATGATGTATTTTTGTGTTAATATTTGTCAAGATCTGTTAAAATAGTATAGAAAATAATGTCCCTAAACTTTACGCAAAAATAGTTGGGCCCCCTCTCAAAAGGAATGGACATTAGCTGTTCAATGCCCTATTGTATTTTAGTTTGGGCCGTCCATTGTTAAGTACCAAGTTTGGTCAAGATCCATCAATTTACCAAGCAGCCCTTGCTTACATACATCCATTTACCAAGTAGCCCTTGCGTACATACATCCATTTACCAAGTAGCACTTGCTAACATACATCCATTTACCAAGTAGCACTGGCTTACATACATCCATTTACCAAGTAGCACTTGCTTACATACATCCATTTACCAAGTAGCACTGGCTTACATTCATCCATTTACCAAGTAGCACTTGCTTACATACATCCATTTACCAAGTAGCCCTTGCTTACATACATCCATTTACCAAGTAGCACTGGCTTACATCCATCCATTTACCAAGTAGCACTGGCTTACATACATCCATTTACCAAGTAGCGCTTGCTTACATACATCTATTTACCAAGTAGCACTTGCTTACATACATCCATTTACCAAGTAGCACTTGCTTACATACATCCATTTACCAAGTAGCACTGGCTTACATACATCCATTTACCAAGTATCACTGGCTTACATA
This sequence comes from Ampullaceana balthica, assembly GCA_944989445.1. NCBI lineage: Eukaryota > Metazoa > Mollusca > Gastropoda > Lymnaeidae > Ampullaceana > Ampullaceana balthica. The sequence goes on from CALYLW010000047.1 coordinate 2,111,678, forward strand.
CATCCATTTACCAAGTAGCCCTTGCTTACATACATCCATTTACCAAGTAGCACTTGCTTACATACATCCATTTACCAAGTACACTGGCTTACATTCATCCATTTACCAAGTAGCACTTGCTTACATACATCCATTTACCAAGTAGCCCTTGCTTACATACATCCATTTACCAAGTAGCACTGGCTTACATCCATCCATTTACCAAGTAGCACTGGCTTACATACATCCATTTACCAAGTAGCGCTTGCTTACATACATCTATTTACCAAGTAGCACTTGCTTACATACATCCATTTACCAAGTAGCACTTGCTTACATACATCCATTTACCAAGTAGCACTTGCTTACATACATCCATTTACCAAGTAGCACTGGCTTACATACATCCATTTACCAAGTATCACTGGCTTACATACATCCATTTATCAAGTAGCACTTGCTTACATACTTCTATTTACCAAGTAGCACTTGCTTACATACATCCATTTACCAAGTAGCACTTGCTTACATACATCCATTTACCAAGTAGCACTGGCTTACATACATCCATTTACCAAGTATCACTGGCTTACATACATCCATTTACCAAGTATCACTGGCTTACATACATCCATTTACCAAGTAACACTTGCTTACATACATCCATTTACCAAGTAGCACTTGCTTACATACATCCATTTACCAAGTAGCACTTGCTTACATACATCCATTTACCAAGTAGCACTTGCTTACATATATCCATTTACCAAGTAGCACTGGCTTACATACATCCATTTACCAAGTATCACTGGCTTACATACATCCATTTACCAAGTAGCCCTTACTTACATACATCCATTTACCAAGTATCACTGGCTAACATACATCCATTTACCAAGTAGCACTTGCTTACATACATCCATTTACCAAGTAGCACTTGCTTACATACATCGATTTACCAAGTAGCCCTGGCTTACATACATCCATTTACCAAGTAACACTGGCTTACATACATCCATTTACCAAGTAGCACTGGCTTACATACATCCATTTACCAAGTAGCTCTTGTTACAATAATTTTTAAGTAGTCGTCAGCATTAAATGAGTGGGATTTTTTTTAATGCCATAAACCTTGGCGGGAGTGTGCTCAACAAATTCCCAAAGTTTCAAGGCGAACAAATGAATAAAATAATATTGATGCGGCTTACATAAGAAAATTACGACATTTAGGGCCCCCGCGCCCAAGCGTTAAAAGATGATTGAATTATTTACTTTACCTCACAGTCAGAACAAACGTAACGTGTTTGGTCACAAAAGCTGAACAAATGATTATTTATGCTTCATGACAAAAACTATACAATAAATCAATAAATACAAAAAATACTTTGAATTTTCATATTTGAATTTAACCCATCATACAGGCGGTTGACCGGATGTCCCACCCCATTGGCCCAGAAGCAGAATTCCAACCAGTCATCGTTTGCACTGATGGTTTGGTCAGCTACTTGAACGCGTCTGCCAGTCAGTGGAATGGTAACTCTGTGGCGCATGATTGGAATGTTGAGTCCATCATGTTCAGAACAAGGGTTTGTTGAACAATTGCACTGTCACGCTTAGATTTAGAGTTTGTTGTACTATTGCACTGTCACGTTTAGAAGTAGAGACTTTGTTGAACAATTGCACTGTCACGTTTAGAAGTAGAGACTTTGTTGAACAATTGCACTGTCACGTTTAGAACTACATATTGTTGAACAATTTAATTTGAACAATCGTTGAACAATTTTGTTTAAACACTTTAAGAATAGAGTTTTTTTTAAGGAATGTTACTGTCATTTTGAATGATAAGAATTATTTTTAACATGCACTTTTACGTTATTATTATAGTTTATTGAACAAAATTGCGCTGTTACTTACGATTAGAGTTTATAGACGACCAGACAAAGATGTATTTATGGTTTATTTACTTTTTAATGTTTTCAGTAATTTTTCCCAACATGGGCTTTAAACCCAAATGATCTACTACTAACATTTGGTCCATGGGATCTATTATTCGATACTAGAGTTTTGTTATATTCATTCTTTAAATACTTTCATGAATTCGTTAAATTTATGAGAAAATAATATTCGTAGATATACTATTTTAAATAGTATAATTTTATTACTTACAGACATTTGTATTTATGTAAATACATGAACTAGTTGTTTATGTAAAAGTTGAACTAAATAAAGTTTTGTTATTTCACCCGTCCTTGTAGGACTACAGTCCAGAACATAAGCCTGTGACGTCACGTTATCTGGACGGCTCAACCAGCAATGGCTTCACGGACAACTTTCTAGCAATGGCCGTCAAAGTAAGTTTAGACTAAGTCGAACATTTGCTTGGTTTGTTGTTTCTTGCAATATGCAAGCAACGGTCAATTTAATCCAACGACATATGAAAACGTTTTGTTATTATTGTCCACGTTACTCATACTGTTAAATTTAGCGCTATTCTTGTTCTCTGTAATGGCATTAGAGTCTTTGCAAAGAAAATACCTTTTTGCTTATTTTTATTTAAGATTAATCATTTATAATTGTGTGCATTATGTTTTTTAAAGGTTTGTAGATTGTTTAAATTTTAAAAATTCGATCAGTTACCATTTCATTGGTCGCAAGAAACATAGCTCAATAATAAAAAGGATCTCAATGATCCTATATACATGATCCCTCTCAGCTGAGAACCCCCCCTCTCCCCACCCCAGAGCGGTCGCTTCTCAGGCGGCCCCTGGGTATCCAGGACATGAAGTCGAAAATGCCTCCCACTAAATTGACCTCACAAGGAGGGATGGGCATCCCTACTAAGACCCGCTACCACTTTGGCGCCACCCCAGCAAAGCAAAAGAGTCTCCATGTTTAGGACTGCCGCTAAGCGGGGGATCATCAATGACCTACCTAGGGTGTGACCCCCAATGGAAGGTTTACTCAGAGCTGGCGTCCACTGCGTTCTTCGAGGTACCTTTTGATAATCCGTACTGGCGCTACTGGCCCTAAACAGACACCACTCATTGGCGTTGCTAGTAAAAATGAGGGGGATGAAACGGTCGCTTTGGAATAACCCGACCCTCAGCGGGTACTTTGGTTTTCATAATCGGCATTGCATCTAGATGCTTTGCCTAAGATCCGTACAACCACTGTAATCATATAAGACTAGCACCTCACACCTAATATAACGGACTTCGGAATTGCTTGCCAGGAGTTTTCGGTTTCGGGTGGCGGTCAGATCCACGACCCTTGACCCAACTCGTCCGTCGAGCCCCGTAGAGGCCACCCCTTCTCGAAGGACCTCATTAAAAGTTGCTATATTCCCTGGTATATCAATCAGCTCAATAAAAGGTATTCTTTCCCCTTTCATACAAAACACTTCTGTAAAAGTTAATCTATTCCTTATTGTAATAAGAAAAAGCAAAATAAAATTGTCTTTAAAACTCCCTACAATAACAAGCAACTCAGTAAAGTATTCTATCCGCTATTTATAACAAGCGCCTTAATCTATCCGCTAGTATAAGAATCACCATTTTAAAAGGTTTCTATCTCATAGCATAACAATCACTTCAATAATATGTATTACCTTAAAAGTATTTAAAAACAGCAAAAAAAGGAATTCCATCACCAAGTACAGTGACGGCGAACCTATACCACGCTTGCCACAGTCGGCACGCAGAGCCTTTACAGCCGGCACGCGACTAAAACATTACTTCCTCAATCAAACCAGCTAAACAAAACCCAAATTTTCGTGTGTCATTGCGGTGTTGGCACTTTGCTATAAATAAGTGGGTTTTGTTTTGAAATTTGGGCATGCGGCCTCAAAGGGGATGCCATCAATGGCCTAGTATCTCAAACATCCAAATAAAAGCATGTGTAGCCCCTAGTATAACCTGCAGTAATTAAAGATTTTCTCTTCCAGTCCGAGATGAGAGGAGTGATGAGAGACCGTGGCTACTCCTTCAACATGGAGAATGTCCACACCGACTACCCGACCCGGCACATCAGCGGTCAGAGCCTGAGTCACCTGAGCCAGAGCTACACCAGCACAGGGGGAATAACTTTCAGGGAACAACCCTATCATTGGTTTTCTTCATGGGAGACAACTGGCACGTAATACATCTAGTCGACAAGAGGCAATACAAATCATTTAGCATGTTAGAAAATGTAACAGATGATAGATAAACAATTTTATTGAAATTTTTAAGGAGTAATCATCATAGCAGATTGAGTATGTGTACCAAGAAATATGTCAAAATGATAAGTGTAAAAGAATGTTCGATTTATGAAGGACAAAGGCAGCATTGTAAATAGCCTAAGGGCTAAGTCTAAATATCATCATTCTTTGAAAATACTTTGAAAAGTGAGTGGTGTGGCGTTTATTTCTCTGCTATATATATCCAACTTAACAACGATGGCGGCATGGCGTGAAATTAAATCAACTGTTACTTCAAAATTTATAAAGTAACTATCGGTAATGATTTCTTCGAATTTACATTTCTGCGAATTTATCATTGCATCTTATTGAACACATCGTTATTCCCTACATCTACATACAGAGAGAATCTATTAGGGGCTATAAAAAAGGTCATCTGATCGTGTCCCTGTTTCACGCTCCTAATTCTGAATCGACCATCATGCAGGTCGCCGTGACTCGGCCAGGTGGACACTGGGCAGTATGCAGCCGTTGAAGCACACCAATGACTTCGTGGCTGTCCAGTGGTATGCTGACTCCTGCTGGACCATCGTATACGAGCATGACAAGTCCGGTAAGCCACTGAAAGGCTCGATGGACATGCTCAAGAGTTATGTCAAGATGGGACATAGAGTCAGGGTTAACTTTGATGTAAGAATTGAACTGAACATCTCGAGAACGTTGTTTATAACTCACTCATTTTAGAAATATTCTGAACTTTGTGCATTAGAGGCTAATACTGTATGTACGTAGATCTATTTATTTTTCTACATGAGCTAATTCAAGGTGGCAGCAAAAGCCACAATCAGATAGTTCACGTGTTTACTGATCACAGCAAAATAGTCCCTACGTAGTAAGCATTTGTTATTATGTATTCATACGCCAGGGTTACACCATAGAAGCCAGTTCAGTCTTTGTATCACCTGATGACGTCATTGTTGCTCAGACTTCGACGGAAATGGCCAGGAGGGGCGGAGCCAATGTGGACAAGACGTTTTTCAACACCAAGACACGGCAGGTGTATAGACTGGTTCACACAACAGGTTAGTTAAACTTATCATTAGTCAACAATGGTTGAGTCATGCAACAGGTAAGTTAAACTTATCATTAGTCAACAATGGTTGAGTCATGCAACAGGTAAGTTAAACTTATCATTAGTCAACAATAGTTGAGTCATGCAACAGGTAAGTTAAACTTATCATTAGTCAACAAAGGTTGAGTCATGCAACAGGTAAGTTAAACTTATCATTAGTCAACAATGGTTGAGTCATGCAACAGGTAAGTTAAACTTATCATTAGTCAACAATGGTTGAGTCATGCAACAGGTAAGTTAAACTTATCATTAGTCAACAAAGGTTGAGTCATGCAACAGGTTAGTTAAACTTATCATTAGTCAACAAAGGTTGAATCATGCAACAGGTAAGTTAAACTTATCATTAGTCAACAATGGTTGAGTCATGCAACAGGTAAGTTAAACTTATCATTAGTCAACAATGGTTGAGTCATGCAACAGGTAAGTTAAACTTATCATTAGTCAACAAAGGTTGAGTCATGCAACAGGTTAGTTAAACTTATCATTAGTCAACAAAGGTTGAGTCATGCAACAGGTAAGTTAAACTTATCATTAGTCAACAAAGGTTGAGTCATGCAACAGGTAAGTTAAACTTATCATTAGTCAACAAAGGTTGAGTCATGCAACAGGTTAGTTAAACTTATCATTAGTCAACAAAGGTTGAGTCATGCAACAGGCGAGTCATGAAACAAGTGAGTCAGGTTATAGGGGAGTCATGCAACAGGCGATTCATGGAATGTTTGAATAATGTCACAGGTGAGTCATACAAAAGGTGAGTAATGTAACAAATGAGGCACACAACAGGTGAGTTCTGGATCTGGTGAGTGATGAATCACGAAGTAATCTTCAGGGTCAGAAAAACGTTCATAGAGCAATGTTTCTATAGCACAAACACGTTTACAAAATATTTCCTTGTTTGAAACATGTAACCAAGTATTTGTGTTGTCAAGTGCACGTGAGTGACTTTAATTAAAATATTTAACAACGATCTATTTAGAAAAGTCCAAACAGGTTATCCGAATATTTGATTAAAATCTTAATGAAAGTGTTCCGATTGACTACCCTTCCGGTCAGTTAATAGATTACTTCTGTGATTAAACGACTAAGCGTTTAAACTCTTAGAAAATGATACAAATGTTGCAACATTTTGAGTTCAACGGTTGTTGTAAGAGTAACGTGACGACATCTTTCTATGTCAGATCACAATTCAAAGTTGCCAAGTCTTCTACTTCTAGTTGCACATACTTAAAACAAACGATATTTAAAGTTACAGATTAGTATCTGAAAGAATCATGTAATTGTGATACAAGAATATTTAATCATGATGAATGCCCCTATGAAATTGTTTTAGAAAATTGGATTAAAAAAAATAAACCATACAAATCGTGGGTTTTTACTCTACATAACCGATGGCTGGTACCTTCGAAAAGCTTGACGCTTGTTTGATTTTGTCGACCTGCAAGGCGTTTTCACAATGTAATTTTATTTTTACTATTCTAACGACTGATCAGGTGTGGTGAAAAGTTTCTTGTACTTCATTGAAAACGGAGAGCTGTCGGCCAAGACGACCGAAAATCTTAGCGTCATCTGGTCAGTCGACACCCGCCCTTGGAATCCAGTGGTCGCTACTGACAAGAATAACAGCCTGGTCTTAGGAAACATATCAAGTCTGGTCTACGCTATGGACACCTCCAGTGTTCGCGTCAAACTGGAATTAAAGGTAAATCAAAGAATTTTTTTTTAATAGAGAAAATGTTATTGAGCGTGAAATAGTAACAATAATTTGCCGCCCCTAAAGACTCAACCTTGAAAGATTGACATTGACGACTCGTAAGTCACACCAACTTAGGTATCCCGACGTTGCGAAAAAACAATGTGAGTATGAAATAAATTAGTTTGCCAATGTTAAAATAGGTCATGACATCATGCGATACAGCAGACGGCAAACACATCTCGCCCATCACTTTTCATTTCTACATGATCTTTATTTGATGATTTTTTTAAAAGTAAAGATTAAAGGACACCAATGAAATCAAATTACCCACAAACATTTGTGCTACTCAACAACATGAAACGTGGAAGACCATTGCTGTGGAGCGCAACCTCTGGCGGTCAAAAGTGCGTGAGGGCATTCAAGTTGCGGAAGCCACACTCACTGCTAGAAGTGAAGAGAGGAGAGCCAGGAGAAAGGGAAAGGGGGAAGAGGAGCAGGAGTAAACGCAGTCGTCCCTTGAGGACGGATAAATGCCATATATGTGTCCTAAATCTATAATCTATGTGTTTAAAAATATAGTTGACAACTAAGCAGTTTTTGCTATGATTACTTGATTAGTTTCATTTTTGGATTTCTCTTCTAGGAAAAAGACCCAATGTTTGCTGGGAAGAATTCCGAGCTTTTCATAGAGATCAACAATCTCCGCACCTTTAACTCGACTGTGCCGAACCCAGAGGTCATAGGTCAATCCCTTAGGACGATTCCGTTCTACCGTGGGGGAAACGGCAAGGAGTATTTCATGTACTTGTACAAGCCGGTCAAACAGTTCATCCAAGTGTCCACGGAGGCGGGAGTCACCATAGCAACCTTCGAAATGGCGACACGGAACTACGTCAAACCGACTCCCTGGTTGGTGGAGACGATCACGTGGTTTAAAGACGAACGTCTGTATTGAAGTTAATTGGTTTCTAAAATTTTGAACGAACAACATAAGGGCTTTAATTCTTATAATTTAATGAAAGGAAAAATTAAATGAATGGTAAAATAGTGTAATTTATTTATTTTTAAAAAATACAATCTGGAGCTAAAATCCTTAATTTTATTTCAAGCATTATATTCTTTAGTCATTACACATCTCTTAATTTACGATTATGTACTGGAACAAGTAATTTACTATTTTATCAAGCCAAAATACTGGAAGTCTTAAACTGATGGCTATTACAGCCCATGTCAGCATTTAGAAACACACATTGAAAACAAAAGATGTTTGGCATATTCGAATGAATGCCAGCAGTTAATTTAAAGCAGACGGTAACGTCATTAACATCAAACAAAAAGGTCACGTTCAGTGGAGTTTCTTGTTATGTCAAATTTTATGAAGTTAGAAAACAAACCTGTGACCCAGAATGGCGTAAGATATTTATTAGCATGGGTTAAATAAACCAATTTATATACAATTTTGTCTTACTTTTTTTTTAAAAGTACATGTACTTAGAATGAATTTGGATATTCTTTAATTAGTTATCAAAATAGTCTTCCTGTCTGATGGTCGTGTTCCTCTCCCATTAGTCAGTTTTGAAAACCTTTTTTTTAAAAATATTCCGATTGACTTTAAGTATTTCAAAAAGTAGACAACTTTACCTGACCAGTAGCTGTTAACAGCTTTTTCTGACCAGGTCGGCTTGTGTTAGGATTTGGTCCGAATTGCCCCGTGAGTGATTTCTGCAGGTCCATTTATGCCAAGCTGTAAACTTTGCCACCACACTCCACCATCCCACTCCATCATCCCACTCCACCACCCCACTCCACCATCCCACTCCACCATCCCACTCCACCATCCCACTCCACCATCCTACTCCACCATCCAACTCCACCATCCAACTCCACAATCCCACTCCACCATCCAACTCCACAATCCCACTCCACCATCCCACTCCACCATCCCACTCCACCATCCCACTCCACCATCCCACTCCACCATCCCACTCCACCATCCCACTCCACCATCCCACTCCACCATCCCATTCCACCCTTCCACAAAACACATTTTTCTACAATCAAATTTATAAGGTACTTTTCTATTTGTCTATAAACATGTTTTTTTTAAAAAAGATTTGAGTCTATGTGTCATTTCTAATCATCTATGACACAATTTTATGTCATTTAGTATATCCACAAGTCTACAACACAATTCATCGTTAGTTAATATATCTATGACATTACCTTATGTCAGTTAATATATCCATGACATAACCTTATGTCAAATAATATATCTATGACATAACCTTATATCAGTTAAAATATATATTTATATCAGTTAAAATATATATGTCATAGCTCATAACCTTATATCAGTTAACATATCTATAACATAATCTTGTCAGTTAATATATCAATGACATAACCTTATTACATCTAGAATTAATCCGTAAACAATATATTGATTTTTCTAATGTCAACAGCGCGAAAACATCTTCACTAAAAAAACAAAAAACTATTTCATATAAGAGAAACCACTCTGACAAAATGCAGCACTTTTAATCTCTTGGTTACCTGAGAATAGTTGCGACAGTCCGTTAAGCCTGTTAGAAGTTGAGAAGCCAGATCATAATTACACAGATGTTGCATGATGGATTTGATCAATTATTGAAGTAAAAATACTTGACTCGATAAATTTGGTTTAAATAATTGTTCACTTAACTATTTACTTAAGATTTTATTTTTTAAGTATAACAAAGTTGAGTTGATCCTGAATATGGATAAAAGTCTTAAAGAATTCCAGACATGAGTGTGAGAGTCTTGTGAGTGTTCCTTGCCGTCAATCTGAGATGTTGAATGTTGGCCGTCTAGAATTTTAAATGAATATTAATGTAGTGAACTTTAAAGTTAAGTTGCCAAAATAATATTTTTTTAAAATGTGTTTTATTTTTATGTAGCCGTGTCAAGTGGTCAGTGGGTAGGAGAACTGACCGTTTAAAGAATGTTGTTTATATTTAAATACATGACGTTGTGTAGTGAAAAATGTCACTTTATTTTTATATATCTTTTACAGTTTGATAATAGTAAAATAAGACTTGGGTTTAAAGAAAAAAGTGAAATAACAAAAATAAATAAATTATCAACATTTTGATTAATCCCATTTACTAAACAAAAGTATCAGGGGGCAAATAAACAAATAATTGAATTGTGGCTATGTCATAAGTTAAGTCAATGGGCCGATATTAGAAGTCCACAGTTTTACCCCAGCTCCCCTCCCTCCACCTTTAGATCTATATGTTGTTAGGCAGTGCAGTAAAATCTCAGTGGGTTTATTTCAGAAACATCTCTTACCACGACCCATTTAGCTGAGTTTACCTACAGATCTAGATACTGATCTAAAGGGTAATCTTCTACAGATATCCTACTCTTCGCCATCGATAATTGAGTTGACCTACAGATCTAGATACTGATCTAAAGGGTAATCTTCTACAGATATCCTATTCTTCGTCATCGATAATTGAGTTGACCTACAGATCTAAATATTGATCTCTAGCAATGATAATGCCTAACTCGATGGTCTTTTAAACATTTATCATTTAACAAAATCAATTGTGGCTGTTAGTTGTAAAGGAACGTGTTTGTGGGTCTCTAAGGCTCACTGCTTGTACGTATGTCCCACTAGGGGGCATCATTGTTAAGGAGTGATTTCATTGACAGTGAACAATCAGTGAACAATCACGAGAAAAAAACACTGTTTAATTAGCTCAGTAATAAATTGAGAGCGCCTCTATCAGAAACAATACTTTACATACTCAGAAATTTAACAAGTACCTCATATAACAAAACAATGCATTACATACTCAGTAATAAAAGGGTGAAGCCTATGGCCTATATCAAAACAATAATTTACATGTTCAGTAATTAACATATACCATATATAACGATAATACACTTAAAGTACTCATTAATGAATAGAATGCACAGATAACAAAACACTAATTATCGAACTGAGCAATGAACAGAAAATAACTATATCATAGCATTATAAATTGTAATTCACAAAATATGGTGACGCTCCTAGAAATGATTGGTCTGCACTAGTCTCTATCAACTCAAATGAGTAGGTCGCATCGAACGTAGGTGATGTAAGAGACGCAGTGGCCAGAATGCAATGTCAAATTTAAATTATCAAATCCTTGGTTTTATTTATTTTAGTTTAGAATCAGCAATTTACAATCATTTCACACCCCATTAAATAACAGTCGATATTTTCATTAGTTATGAGTTGGTTGCAAATAAAAAAATGTCTTGTTATTTATCTATTAGTCTACGTCAGCGGTTCCTAACCTTTTGGGGTCCATGCAACCCTTCAGATGCCCAAAAAAGTTCATGCACCCCCTCGTGAAACTTGAAGAAAAAGCATAATAAACTATGTTTATTTTAGGAACACAACAGTTTTCACCATAGGCAACACGGAATTTAGTGAGAGATCTGCTGCTTCTTATGATCAATCAGCGATTTAAATCTGGGGACTGTTTTGGACAAAGCAACTCTCATGTCATCCTCTGCATTCAACGTATTCATTTGCTTAGTTTTAATCGCCAAAGGTGTGGAGAATCCTGCTTTACAGAGATAGGTTGTGGCAAATGGAAGGAGAGTCAGAACTGCCCTCTTGGCTAGTTGTGGGTAGGAATCTAGCTGGGCGCACCAAAATTCAATCAAGGTATTGCAACTGAAGGCACTCCTCGGTACTTCTCTGGTTCTCAAATCAACCAGGTCATCTTTAGCAGTCACTGTCATCAATGTTGTCCAAGTCACAGAGAAAAGGATTGCGAATCCAAAGGTCTTTCCTAGCAATTTCTTGACAGAAATACCCATCAAAGGACTTTTGCAATGTTGAAAGGTGCTCTGAAATTTCCACTTTGATTTTGTCAGGCAGTGATCCCTCAGTGCTTCCTTCTGCACCAGATATTACAACTTCATCCAAGAGTGGAAAGTTGGCCAAGTTGGACTTTTCTAGTCGTCGTTGGAATAGTGGCGCTTTGTTAAGGAAGGCTTGCAATCTCTCAGTAGCATCCATTACAGTCACAGCAGGTCCTTGGAGAGATGTGTTCAACTCATTCAAGATGGTGAAGATGTCAGCAAGGTATGCCAAGTAATGAATGAAATTTGGACAGTCAAACTTTTAAGCAAGATCACTCTCTTTTTCTCTCAAGAAAATGGCAAGCTCCACTCTCAGTTCTACTAACCGAGAAAGTATCCGTCTCCTGGACAACGAGCGCACCTCAGTGAGATAGAGCAGAACTTCATGCTCAGAGACAACCTCCTGACAGAACAACTTGAAGAGGCAGTGGTTCAAGGCATGTGAGAGGATACAATTTACAACTTGGACTGCAGTAGAAAGAACTGACTTCAAGGTTAGAGGTAAAGTTTTGCATGCCACGGCTTGACGATGAAGTATATAGTGTGTAGTGACAATATGTGGAACTTCTTTCTTTACCAGTGCTGAAAATCCTGACTTATTACCGAGCATGGAGAGAGCAACACCTGTGCAAATGAAGAAATTCTTGAAGTCCAGTCAAACTGGTTTTCAGTGAAGAATGCCCTGACTAGCTACAGCACATCAGCAGCTTTGGTTGTAGCTAGGAGTGGCTTACAAAAGAGAAATTCCTCCTTCATCAATCCACTGAGAACATATCTCAGAAATACAAGAATCTGACTGCATTGTGCTACATCAGTGGATTCATCCAGCTGCATGGTAAATGGAAAAGGACTGCTTCTCATCTCGCACAAGACTTGATCCAGAATGTATGCAGCCATGTCACTACTCCTGGAATGAATAGTGTCATTGAACAAAGGAACGTTCTCAACGTGCTTCCTCTGCTGGTGACAACACATCAGTTCCACCATCCCCAGAGCACAAGGCATCACCAAAGTTCTCCAATGGTGTAAGGCTTCTTGTTCTTTGCAATAAGATATGCAACCTTGAATGATGCCTCCAGTGCAGGTTTCTGTGACAAAGAAAATCCAAGCTTGGGCAAGGTACCTGGGTCAAGAAGCGTGCTCTCTTCTGCTTGAAGACCTCAACACTGTCCTTGGAATTGGATGGATGGACTTTCTCCAAGTGCTCTTGGAGTCTAACAGGCTTCATGATGTCATTGCAAAGGATTTTTCAACAGAGGAAGCACTGAGGCTTTTAAGTTCCATCTCTCCTTTTTAAAAATTATTTATTAATGATTTTGAGGGAGTGATGACAATCGGAAAATCGTACCAGTCACAGGCAAATTTGTAACTGACGAAGTTGATGTTTTTAATGATCGGAATTGGATGCTCAACTCAAGATTTTTGGTTTCAATGACGAATAATGGCTTACAATTTACGTTTTGAAGACCTTTGCAGCGTACCGAGCAATAAAAGTGAAGGAAAAAAAATCCCAACGTTTACATCCTCTCAAAACAGTTAGAGAGTCATCGGAAGACATATATCTGACGTATGTGATGACAAAATTAAATTATTTTTAGAAAACTGTGACTTAAAACACGAAATTCCGAGGAACATGTAGAGCGAACCGTTCATTTTGCGAAAAAGTTTTTCCGTCAATTTTCGACATGCGCAGAACGATGCGCGAAGGTTGTATATGGGCGCCCTTTAACGCGGCATGCCTTGCTTATGGTTTACATTTTCAGATTATCATTTTTTTTTCTTTTTTTTTCCTTCTTTTTTTCTTCCTCTTTTTCTTTTTTTCTTCTCTGAATGGTTCATGCACCCCCTGGAACCTGCTCATGCACCCCCCTGAGGGGTGCATGCACCACTGGTTAGGAACCCTTGGTCTATGTGTTATTTATAATTCATTAAAAAAAATATTGCGTACCAAGAAACCCCAACCTGGAATCGACTAGCCCCAAGCGAGGACCTCTCGTGCTTTAAAAATAATAAACAAAATCATTCTACTATGAACTCTCCACACCATATTGACTTACTGCCACATGATTCTGTCCCTCCACTCTCGACCCTAACAAGCTATCAAGACCAAAGCTTTAATTCCCTGCTTCTTGTGTCAGATAATTATATGGAGTTTTTCTGTTACTTGGGACCCCATGGGGCTGAAGGGACGGGGATAAAAACAGATTTCTCGCCTTCTCGGGTGTTTAATGATGTGCTCTGGAGGTCCCAATAAGACGACATTTGCAATTCATGAATATTGGCAGTTAGTAGCGGCTGTAGAGCCATCGCAGCAGTAAAAGCTGACCACAGCCAGTGGCAAACAAACAGGCCTGAGAGAATTGATTGGTCGTTGGCCTACATTTAATTTAGAGAACGCGAATTATTGTCGTGATGTCGGCTGGGTTTGCTCAAAGATTTCTTCACTCGCTGCTTAACAACACACACACACACACAATAACCTTCCACACGGAAGTGTCTTTTCCTCTTGATATTAAACAATATACATATATGAAAGTTCAATTTTATTAGTAATAACATATTTTCACCTACCCCCTCACTAGAAAAAAACAACCTATCTCTCTCAGACACACAAACAAATTTTTGACAAGATGTTTCTTAGACTCCTTTTAAATTTTTTTTTAAAAAAATGAAATCTACTAGAAATCTTATTTAAATCGATTTTCACTCCCACATTGGTCGAGAAGATTAGAGAAAAAAGGAGCCATTATGATCAGAAAATAAATGGAAGTAGAAGAGAAAGAATCATTAAAATGAATTTTTAAATTTAATCCAAACTGGGAAAATACAAAAAGATTATAACCTAACGATGATAATCTAAAGATGACAATCGATTAATAATCATCTACTAATAACGTCTCATTAAATTCACATCCTGAACTTAAAATTTATGGACTAAAACTCATTTATTTGAAAATGTGAACAAGGAAAAGAATTTTCTTCTTTATAGAAGAGAATTCCAGATATTCCTATTTTTCCAATCTTAGATTTCAAGAAATATGATAAGATTGTTTCCGTATTTATTGTGGTGATATCCGTAACAACATCCGAGAGGTTATCTTGGAGGATATGTTAATCCCATACCTCTTAGGATATCTGTAAGGATGTCTATTCTATGAGCATCCATTTGAATATTCCTGTTAGGATATGATAATTTTAACGCTAAAATGCATTTTAGGCATTGTTATGGTAAAATACAATAATTTCAAGTTTGAAAGTTTGACACTAGGAAGATATATATTTATACAACAATGTCTTAAAATCCAATTCGTTTACAGAAAAGAACATTTGATCTTTGTCGTGTACAATGGTGGATAAGATTTTCGTTACAAAATATTGTTTAGTCTCCTTCTTTCCAGTCCCGATAAATGAAAGGAAAACATTAAACAAGAAATAATTAAACTTATTGAGCTTATAAAATTATAGTTTGATCTTTTACTTCAATCCCACTTTGAATCAAATCACTCGTCAATCGAATGAACAACAATATATTTTAATTTTTATTATTTATTTGGCAATCAATTATTCCTTAGTTTTCAACTCTATTTTATGTGCCAGAAAGGATGAAACTCGTGGTTCGTTGATTACCTATCGCTCTTGCAATTCGTTAAGCATCCTTCTATTGTAAAGTACTGTATATACTCAGAAGTAAAATCCTCTATAATTCAAAAACAGAGTTTACTTAAAATTTGTAGTTGCTAGTTAAAATTCCAAGATGTTAATCCTGACTTAATCTGACGAAGTATCTACTATCTACTTTTTTATAGCTTTTTTAACACCCCGATTTGACTTTATTGGTGCAGTATTCGCTTTGGCAACACAGGTCTTACCTTTTTACCAAACAGGTGGCAGTCACTTGGTTCAACACGCCAAAATGTGATGGGCTAAGGAAGTGTGTTTGGCCTGGTCATAGAGTGGGTATGGTCCATGAAGTCCCGGGCAGGGCCGGCTTTAGGGAATTGGAGGCCCTAGGCAAAGCGAATTTGGTGGCCCTAAATGTAAAATGAAAAAAATACACACGGAAAGAATAAAATTACACAATTTATTAAAAACCACCTTATTTATTTCTAAATCAACAAATACCTGAAATTTATACAACCATTTTCTTGCAGAAGTCATAAACCTTCAACAAAAATCAACTTTTCGTGTTTGATGGCAGCAAATTCCACAATAAATTGAGAATAATCCAGAGACCGGACGATATCTCGTGCGATAAATATCATTGCCAGACTGTTCAGGCGTTCTTGCGTCATAGTCGTTCTCAAATAGTTTTTTTTAGTAATTTCAACTTGGAAAAACTTCTTTAACCCTGATGCAACAGTAATCGGAATAGTCAATGCTATACGAAGGGCTATAGCGACATTTGGAACAGCAGTATTCAAACCATGATCATAAATAAAACGTAAAACATCAAGAGAAGACGAAACAGAATCTGGAACAATGCTGGAAAATATTTGCAATTCCCTGCATTTCGACATTTTCACAAGAGGGAAGCAACAAGGGTGTTCCAGTAGTCTGTAAAAATTAAAATTTTAAAAAACTCTATTATAGAGTTGCAATTAACATCACTGCATCACTTCACTGGATAGAGAATAAAATTCTGTATATGTAAATAAAAATTGGCGATGGAAGATGAACGAGACAAATTTTAGTAGAAAAATTTACATGTAAATAAATAATCGTAAATCAAAAAGGCGAACATTTCATTCATTGTTTTGGAATTCGTTAATCTCAAATTATAACATTAAAAACAGTTAATTATTATCCAGCAGTCAATTAAAAACATTTTCAAACATAAATTATTAATATACGTCGGCAATGGACAAAGTTATTGTCGTAACCTATGATAGTTTAACGTCGAATATGTCAAATTTTGACCGATCAAGTCTCCCTGTCAAACAATATATTAAAATATGACTAAAATATTGACCCATGATGTTTAATATCAGTAATGAGATCAGAGGAATGTATAAGAAGGAGATGGACAGAACAGGAGGGACTTGGGGTGACTCTAAAGACGTTGAATACGTCAGGAGTTCATCTTCAGACAGACTCTTATTCTTATTGATGGAGGGGACAGACGAGAATGGACAGATGTATAAAGAGAAAAAGGATGATATGGGCAATAATAAATTTTCTTTTGACATTCCCCGTATTGTTAGAAGTTATTAACGAAATTGTAGTTTTAGAAAGAATTCTTACCTTTTAGTAATCGAATTAAATCATCATTAGCGCAGCCTAAGACAGATTTGACATCAATAAAACAAACAATAAATATTAATCTTCATTGGCATGACGTTAAACTCCATCCACACCAAGTGAATCATTACCATTGGATTGCGCTAATGACCTTTCTGTGTTGAAGCACTGTTATGCTATTACAAACTAAAAAACTCACAAATACACTGCAAAAGGTGACTTTAAAAAAAAAGAGTAATCTTACTTCCCCCATCCAACTGTGGATGGAGTAAAGTGGGGGAAAGAAAGGGAAGGTGTCTCCTTTCACGGGCTTGTAGAGATATATCAAAGCAAGTTGGGTTCCTTTCCCATGAAACATCAGACGCCGTATCTCTTTCATGTCAAGCCTTCTAGCCGGCAAGTCTGACCCCATCCCCCCCCTTTCTCAATATCAACATTGTCCTTGATTAATTTGCGCATATTACGCCATTTTCTCTAACTCGAAAACTAAGTAAATCGATTTTGTTTTTTCGGGTCACTTTTATTTCAACTTAGAGAGGTCAGACTGTATATATTTTTTTCCCTAGAGTCTTGTGCGAGGCCCCCACTAATCGGAGGCCCTAGGCAGCCGCCTAGTTTGCCCATGCCTAAAGCCGGCCCTGTCCCGGGATAGACATGTTGGCGTCGTATAAAAGTGGGCGTGATAGACATGTGGGGCGTGATAGATATGTGATCGTGGTAGATATTTGGGCGTGATAGACATCTGAGCATGGTATTCATGTTATAGAAACGTGGTTGTAATAGACATGTGGGCGTGATAGACGTGTAGGATGTGGTAAACGTGAGAATTTGGGGCGTGTTAGCATTTTGGGTGTGGTTTGTGCTGAAGGCATGATAAACGTTCCAGGCTTGTAAGGTATCTTCTCCCAGACAACATCTACACTGTAAGATACATGAAAAAAAAAGCATATAAATTATAAGATAAATGGCCAACATACCTAAATTAAGCGAAGTCTAACCGATACGACTCCCCCCACCTTCCATCCAAACCACGCAGTACGTGACGAGAGTTGACACTGACCACAGCAGACAACTATGTCTGACTGACACATGCATCCATTATTTAGCTGTGATTGCAATAACGAGTGGTCAGAGGAGTGTTGAGATGACGAGATCGAAACAATAAAACAACGCAGTCGTGATTTGAGCACACGTCTCTTGTTTAACAAACGCACAGAAATAACAATAAATATTCCTTAAAAATGTTTACGCAAAGAAAGACTTGCCATAAAGGGAGAGGATCAGTACTTGTAGCCAAATCATATATTTTATTACAATTTTAAATCGTTACATATCTTGGCACATATATCCCCCACGATAAAAATTTAAATCTGGGAGAATTTGGAACTTTAATTCTATACCCACTTTATAAATAATATTTGAAACTTTGATTACCGGGTGAAGGAATTGGTCGAGAGCCAACTGGGTACTGACAAACTAAATGTTAAAATTAAACAACCCGTAAAGACAAAGTATTTGACAATAAATCCCTTATACATGAGACATAATTAAAATATTGATTATGTTCAATATAATATGTACCGCACGACAGACTAACATAAACATTTACAGATCGGGAATATATTATATAAAATATGTTCAATATAATACGTACCGCACCGCGCGACAGGAAAATATTAAAAAGGTTGTTTGATATAATACGCACTGCGCGACAGTCTAGAACAAAAATGTATATGCTAATTAGAAGCACATAGAGATAAACTAAAGATTTATTAATTTAATTACGGTACATTCGATCGATCATAAATTTTGATACAATGCATGGTCGTTGAGCCTTCTCGTCCATGACGGGCATCCACCGATCATCGTCGGCGTCTGCGATTCCTCAAAGGGCATAGGCCACCTATGAGAGACCTCCAATACATTGTTAAGTGACAAAATTATATGTGCAAAATTTCAGCTCAATAGAATAACAGGAAGTGTGTCATTTTTTACGTTTGTTTTTCCAAGGAACCATGACAGACAGACAGAGACCAGGACAGACAAGATTGTGAAGTTAATATAAGGGATTTCAAAACTACTGTGATTTGAACTTCAAAAATGTATTCCTTTTTGCCATGTGTCCCAATTTATTTTCCTATATATAATCTATTTAAAACACCTTAAACCAGATACGACCCGCAGCGTAGCATACGCGCAGACGTGCTCATCATAGATAGTGCATAGAACGGGGGGTGAGAGAAAGGACACAAACAGCAGCACGTAGTAATGGGGAAAAAAGCGAGTAAGCGTGGAGACATTCGCATTGCGGTTGTTTTTACCTGCCCCCCAACCCTTAACTACCATCCCTTGCCAAAATTAAACTGTGATTGGCCAACCCTAGCGAGGGCTAGTCATGTTCGCAAAAAAAAATTGGGGAAAAGAACGGGCAGAAACAACCATTTAAAAAAAATTTCACGCTGGGGCTTGAACTGAGGACTTTCCGCGTGCAAGGCGGACGTGCTAACCACTACACTACAAATCATATGTTATTCTGTGAAGGAACACCAAAAGTAAACGCAAGAAGCATCGTTGCCACACCCTACCCCCTTACTTTTTTTCTTTTCATCCAACTACGAGGGTCATTCGTCATGCTTACTTGCAAATACTCGTTTAGGTGAAATATATATAAATAGAACATATAGAAACAAAAACACATTTGGATTACACATGAATTGAAGGGTCATTAAAGTTTGCAGCTGTATCCTTAGTGGAATACACCATTTTTTAAATATAAATAAATTTAAAGGTGATATTATCACTTACTTTATTCTGATCTCTTTTGGGGCATTTTATAATTTCATAATTTTAATATTAAACTTTGCTATTTTTAAGCGATTTTAATGAGCGCTCTTTATAAAGCCTTACCCCAATCGCTTCCCAGGCTATTAATTTAAGATTGGTGGTTTTATTCACTTTATGCGAGGCCTATCTAAAAAGTTCAAAAATGTGAATAAGACGAATTTTAAATTATTATCCCATCATTTATCAATCTCATTTCAATATTTCCAATATGACGTGATATAATAACTCCCCAACGGAGAAACTCTTTAAACTTAAATAACAAAAGTTATAGCTACTCAGCTGGTGCATTTGCTTGCAATATTTATTTCTTTTTAAAAATAATAACTTGGAAGAAACATTTAAAGCTAATAACCGGAATATAAATGAATGTGTAGAATAACAGTAAACGCGACTTTATTTGCTGATGAGCCTTACCTACAATTGGGATATACCTTAATATTTCAAAATGAAAAGGGAATTTAACAAGTGAGCACCTATCTACCTACACATACATTTTGGCGCATCTTGCTCGCCTTGCTCCGGGAACTGGAAACACGCTGCACCACGGCTCTAGCGTAAAGTGTTTCAAAGCTAAACGTTTTCTAGCGGCTTATATAAATCCCCTGCACTAGCGACATGCTAACATAGAGATTCAAATAAAATTTAGTTGATGTTATTTTCTTTTATAAATTTATCATTCCATTGGTAAAAACAAGCATGTCGGCCGTGTCGTTTTTTGGGTCATGTTGGTCAAAGTTTATGGACCAGCCACTCCCAATAAAACTTGTCTGACGCACTGATTGCTTTGCAAGTCCATAACATGATGACATCCGTGCGTCTTGTGGGGGTCAGTGATTTAAGTTCATGAGGCCCAAATGTTTTGAACGTGTTGTGCAGCGCGGTCAAACAGTATCGAACAGGAATTTTCAAGACTAAAATATTCTACTTCCGGTGAGACCAGCCGGGTCCCAATTACTGTGTCTGTGTATTTCATTAAAGATTGAAAACTAGACTGCAGTTTGTCGATATTCTTTTAAAAACACAATGATTTTTTGTTTGCTAATATATCTTCCGTGAATGTCAATTAAAGGCGTGAAACACATGCGAGGGAAGGTGATGGATTCGGGTTGGAGTTAGAAGACATCAGAGAAAGATGAAGGGTCAACAACCTACCTTAGTAGTAGAGGTCAAATCACCGTTATTTAATGAATATCCTTTTAATACGTTCGTTTAGCAAACTCGTGACATTGAAATAATATCTCATATTAATCAATGACCTTAAAATGTACTATGCTTCTAAAAAAAAATCCTATGACGTCAGAGAAAAGTGGCTAATGTTCACTATTGACATCTACCCAAATAATGGAACATGGGTTGCTTAATTGAACACATTTAAAGTAATACGATCTTTAAACATTATTTATCTTTTGCCTAGATTTAGATTTGTTAAAATGTATCAATACCATGATGGGAAGTAACTTTGGCAAACAATAAATTAAGCCAAAGCTAAGCTAAGAGCAGAGAATAAATTAGAATAGGTTCATAATAATTGGATGCTAATAATAGGAAACGACGTTACTTTTGTTTATCTGGCCCCAGTATTTGTTTATACGAACCGTGATACTGGTTTATCCGACCAGTAATAAAAATTTTATGGCCTCCTATTTCCGTGTTTGCGGCTCGCGTTGTTTCTTGCTCCTGCCTGCGAGTGCAAGATAGATGTTCAATTTAGAGAAGTTTTAGACTCTATGCAGAGTATAGTCAGTTCATAAGGTTAAGGGAAGACAACGTCATCAGGGTATATAAATACTTTTTGGAGATTCGAAAAAAAATTATAAAAAATTTTGTTTTTAAATTTAGAGCTAAATAAAATTACAATAAGGTGCAAAAAAAAATATAAATTGTTCAAAATTTTTCCATTGTAAAATATGAAAGAGATATGGAAATTACTGGAAATGTATACGTCATGTAGAAAGAAAGATTTATAAGTGAATTGTATTTCTTTCGTTAACTTCAAACATGGATGCTCAATTTGACACAAATGAAAAAACGAACATTTGGACTTACCTTTCAGGTGGGGCATTGATGTGAACGTTTGGCGGTATATATTGTAACAGATGTAAGATTGAGAGTTGTCTTCAAAATAAAATACCGCCCTACGTCCTTAAAACCATTAATACTTCTGGAAATTAGTCTTTTTCTGAAAACTTGAAAACTTTGTGAATTTGAATCTCATATTTGAAAGTAAAAATTGAATTTTTAAAATATGTACATCGATGTCAGCGCTTTTCTGAATGTCATTTGCCCACAAATTTGTTGTGTTAATAGTTTTTTTTGGTGGTTGAAGTAGCAATTTTGGTGGTGGGTATGGTAGTACTTTTTGTAGTATTTTTGGTGGTGGGTATGGTAGTACTTTTTGTAGTAGTTTTGGTGGTGGATATGGTAGTACTTTTTGTAGTAGTTTTGGTGGTGGGTATGGTATTACTTTTTGTAGTAGTTTTGGTGGTGGGTATGGTAGTACTTTTTGTAGTAGTTTTGGTGGTGGATATGGTAGTACTTTTTGTAGTAGTTTTGGTGGTGGGTATGGTAGTACTTTTTGTAGTAGTTTTGGTGGTGGATATGGTAGTACTTTTTGTAGTAGTTTTGGTGGTGGATATGGTAGTACTTTTGTAGTAGTTTTGGTGGTGGGTATGACAGTACTTTTTGTAGTAGTTTTGACAATGCTTTTGATAGCCATTGTTACAGTTGTGTTGGTTAAAAAATTGTATCATGTAAAGAGAATCTAGGCGACCCACATTTCAAATGGCGATCTTTGAAAACTTGAGTTGCAGTTTCAAAACCATTTTAACAACGTCATGTTTGTGTCTGTCATATTTAAAGATAGAGCCTTGCTCATAATTTTTTTTCCTTCTCATAGTCCAAGTTCTACTCCTTGTCACTGCTGTAGTAATTATCTTTATATAGTACTTGTTATACTCATTGTTCTATCCCTATATCTATGCCTTGTGCTACTCGTATCCCTTGTCTTAATCAAAGTCATTGTCCTACATCTATTCTTTGTACTACTCGTAATCCTTGTCCTACATATGTTCTTTTTGCTACTCGTAATCCTTGTCCTACATTTATTCCTTGTGCTACTCTTAGTTCTTGTCCAATATCTATCCCTTATCCTACTCATAGACCTTGCACAGAAAATTGTCTTTAGAGGGTCATTGTGTTAAGTATTGGTTCTTGCAGTAAGTCTTGCACTTGTTCAAATGAATGACCCGGTATAAGACCATGTCCTATTACTACATGACAATAAAGTATGCATGTCTAGTCTAAAATTTTAAGTTTTAAATTTAACTAAATGTGCTTGTTGGAATAACATGAGAAGATAATGTTTATAATTAAGGCCACTTTAATTTGTTAAAAATTTTATAATAAAAAAAATAAATTATTAGGATGTAAAATATTTAACGACCTATTACAAGTGATAAAATTATGTTCCACTTTTGAGAATATTCTATTTTTAAATCCTTTATATTAACTCGTGGTGTCTGCGGCCGACCGACCGACCTTGTCGCCAAAACTTTTGGTCGATTTTTAACCCACTTGCTCGCAAGATAGCGAGCTGAAATTTTGCAGGCAGTTTCGTACCGATGATAAAAACAATGTATCAAAATTTCAGATCGATCGCATGTACCGTAATTAAATTATTGATTTTTTAGATTATTTTATTTATTCCTATGTATCATGCTATTTTTTGAGATAGAGCGTCGCGGTGCGTATTATATTGAACAACCTTTCTGTCGCGCAATAAGGTGCGTATTTTATTGACAGCTCTTTTTATAAACATATTCCTGATCGGTGCGCATTATATTAAACATGTTTTACGACACAACTGCAATTTTGTATTTCTGGATGGTCTGGCGCTGCGTATTATAATGAACATTCTTTTAATTACTTCTCGTACATAAAGGATTTATAGTCAAAAACTTGGTTTTTTACGGGTTTTTCTTATTATATTAATCACTATAATAACTTTTGATTATGCAAGCCATAGAAACAATTAGCATTTAAAGATATAAAGTGTGTTTTGTTTCTATAAATTCTAAAAACAACTTTATTGATGAATCCAGCTCAGCAGCAAAGTTTGCGTTGAAATTTTTGTCAATTATTTCAACAAAAGTTTTTTTTGTTAACGGCAGGACCATAGAAACATTTTGAAATAAACGTAAAATGAGTTATTCTTAAACTGAAATTAAGCATAAATGATCATGCTGGTTAAAAACAGCTTGTTTATGGATAAATAAAATGTTAAAAGTTGGAAACGAACAGCGTTTGGATTAGTAACATGCTATAACCTGGATAAAAACAAACAGATTCTTTGTGGATAAATACAATTTTAAATAATTGATACAAACAAACAATACGGATACAAATGAGTATGATTTTAAAACTAAAGTTGGTAACAGGGAAAATACTTTATCAATAAAGTCCACTGATATGAACATGAATTTAATTAGTAGTCCAGACACACAAAGACCAGACATACAAAGTCAGACACAGACGCATGACTCCAGAAAGTTCAAAACAATAGAGCGCGTATTGTATTGAGGATGAGAAAGTCTCATCATATCAATTGTTCGCTTAGGGATTTACATTGGTTGTGTGTGGCTGAGTGAACATACCACACAATTCTGTTGACTGTCTTATGGCTGAATGGACAGATTAGTGCCGCAGTATTTAAATGAATTAACACCGGAACGTGTTATAAAATGGATGCATTCCTCTACGTAGTCCCTTCTGAAAGTCCCATGAGTGGATGTACACAGGATGATGTCCCTTGGCGTGCGCTCCCAGGAATCGTTGGCACCGAAATTTGTGGTAGAGTCTTCCGAAATTTTTGAAAAAGTGCGACGATGAAGACAAATTTAAGAAAAATTTGAAGACTTTTTTTTATTTGATAAAGGTTTTGTACATCAGAGCGTAACGGGCATGGATAATGTTAGCGTTATAGAAGAAAGCCATCATCATTATCATCATTAAGAAGATGAAACATTTCTAAACTTGAAAAAGAATTCGTATGGGGGTATCTCAATATTCAATTGTGAAGTATCTGTGGTTATATTTTGGTTTGATTAATGTGGTACGTGTGGCTGTGTGTTGTTTGTTTCAATAGTTGTAAGGTGTGTGTGGGGTTCTATGTTTGTGGTGGAGGGGCTATGTGTGGTTATGTGGTTGTGGTAGAAGAGCTATGTGTGGTTATGTTGTTTGCTGGAAGAGCTATCTGGGTTTATTTATTTGTGGTAGCGGATCCAATTCAACTTACAATGATATTCAGAGAATGGAGTCGTTAAAGAATTTATAAAATATTAATATGAGAACTTATAAAGCGTAGTATCCCGTATGGGAATGGGCTCACCCTGTGTCAAATAAAAATAAAGAAAACTATAGTTGAAATGCTAAGCATTAATAATAAATTAAATAATGGCATTTGAACGCTCTTATAGTTTATGATTATTATTTAAAGAAAGGCCAGATTCTAAGAATGGAAAATAAAATTTGAAAATTTCTGTTATGAGTGAAGATTTCAAGGCCTAAATAGTTTTACGAATGTTTAATGGGAGAGAATTCCATTGTTTTGGGGCACAAAAAGAGAAAAGCCGTTTACCGACTGTTCTAGTGCGTGTTTAAGGAACAGACAGAATACGTTTGTCTTCAGACGAGTTGACTAACGAGAAGGGAAATAGAAGATCAGAAGTCGGAGAATTTGTAGTAGACAACGGACAGTTGTAATTGTTGCGTGCTTGTTCAAGGGGCCACAGGAATTAAACAAGCCGTGGGATGATATGGTTGGGTGCTTATTTTTCTTTTATATATAACTACATTAACTAGACTGGCAGCTTAATTTCAGACTCTATCCAATGTCTAGATTATAGATGAGGATATTTTCTTTGGCCATTTGCTATGGAAACTAGTTGTAATCCCTAAAATTACTTACTTCGTTCATCATTGCGTGCAGCATGTACACAATTTTCTGAAAACCATTACTTTTTATTTTATGTTTCACCAACAATATTTTCAGTAATAGAAGAAAAAAATTAATTTTGTGAACATAAAAATCACATTAATATTTTTCATACAACATAGGACACAATTTTTAAAGAGATAATAAGCCATTACTTGAATAAATTCTCTAAAAATAATTTGTAATAAATAATTTTAATAGTGCCATGAAATTCAGTTAGTAACATTTAATTTTATGTATATATCACTTTTAAATTTAATTATTAAATTTTTGTTGTAAATTCAAAAAAGTTGCCCCAATTTATTGATTACACATATCTTGAACACAATAGCTAGGGTAAGTTAAGTTGTTACATTGGCATCCCGAGGGAGCAATCTCAAAGAGCATTTGAAAACCCATGGTCTGACATCACGCCTCGCCGTGCAGCCGACCAAAGTTTCACGTTATAGGAACACCCCACTCTTTCTTCTTTAGTGGACACACCTATGGACTCATGGAATAAATATTGCAGAACTGATTCTGCGAGACGCCTCTCCTCTCCCCCACACACACGTGGTTTTTCAATGTGTGGGCTGGCAGCCCAGATGTGATCAAGAGAGATATTATATGTAATCCTTTTTGTTCGTGGGTGAGTAGATTGAGAGTAGACGTTGAACTGTTTCAGTAACGGACTAGACAGGTCAGTAGGGGTCACTTGGCGATAGGGTCTGTTGGGGTCGAATAGAGGTTTGATAAGCTATTGAATTTACAAACAATGTTTTTCCCGTAATCATAATTTTACAGAAGAAAGTTCATTCCGCCCGCATTTTATCACTCTTTTTCAAATTAAATGAAAATGGAATTTTGTTTTCCATTACAAGATATTAAAATAGAATTTAATGGATTAGAATAAGAAAAACATACTTAAAAGCAGAAAACTTTAATTTAAAATAATTGAAGTTCACTAAAAAAAAATAATAATGATTCTGCTGATAACAACTAAAAATGAGAAATTAAGGCTCGTATTGTGACGTAACGTGGTAATTAGGCTATGAAGACTGGTGGATTGTGGGACAAAGTGAGACACAGTGAGTGACAGGATGTTGTGGGACATGTGACCGCGTTTTTAAAATCTGGGAAGTGAAACTCTCATCCCGGCATTCTTTCTTTCAGCCCACGTTAACTCCAGTGTGTGTGTGTGTGAGTGACGTGCTTAAAACCATTGGGTAGTTGTTCTGTGGGAGCTTCTCTACAGGATACGAGGGGACAGTCTAACTTGACCCAGGATAGGAACTGTCGGCTCATCAAACCATACTCCTAAGGTAAGTGTAACCAAACATAAGTAGCCATCATGATGTAGGCCGGATGAATGGTCAACCATCTGACCGGTTTTATAAAAGCTATTTAGTATAAGTTATCATGTCAAAACATTACATATATTGTACATATTTTGGACATTATTCTCATTTGTGTAAGAGTTATATTTTAGCTTAAATGTAAAGTTAACTTTTTTAAATGGTTAACTCGTGTTGAATTGAGTAAAGTAGGGCTTAGGAAATCAATGAAGAATTTCTCGATCAATCGTTAAAAAATTTAACGATTAGAATTTTTTTAACGATATTGTGTCCATTGAGAGAAATCGCTTGCCTACCATGCAATGTTCCCTATAAGTCTAAGCTTTGTTGGTTCGTGTGCAAAGTTAAAAAAAAACTCGTGTGCAAAGTTGCACAACGTCCATTTTTTGTGCAATATTTTACAAAATTTGCTGCACGGTGATTCTAAACTCCTGCATGGCGTGGGTCAAATATATGTGCAGCCGCGCTGCTTTAAGGAAACTTTGCTACCATCGTGCTAACACTTCGCGTACATATCATCTGCATACCAAAAATTCACTACAGTATGGGAAACTTCAGCTGAGACAATCTAAAGCTTTCTGAACGATTGTTCAGCTCGGCTGGTTATATTGTCAATATGACCCGCTCATCATTTGAACCAAATATTGTCAATAGACTTGTCTGTTTGTGTTGTTGGTTAAAAGATGTCATATAAAGAAGACATTCCAGTGTTATTTCGATTTCAACAAGTATTTTAATAAGTGTTACTTATGACACCTTTATTTCATTTTTTGGGCTTTAATCGAAATTAACAATTAATTAATCGTTAATTTTTCAAAAGTTAACGAATAAATTTGAATTAATCGTTAACAGCCCTAGACTAAAGATTTTTAGACGTTCGAATATGTTTTAGGGCTTTTGTTTACATGGGACAACCAAAAAGTTCATTTTGCTTGTATACTGGCAACACATTGAACATTCTTTCGTTATCTATAGTGTACGGCTGCATTTAGCTTTAGCTGTTCATGTATAGTGTACAACACTTTATATTTTGTTATATATTGTGTACAACTGCATTAAACTGCTATTTACAATGTATGTACAATTGCTAGACATTTGAAATTGAGACATTCCCCATCCAAGTCAGCTTCCAATATTCAGCCCCGTAAAATCGGTCCGTCATATTGGCGCACGATAAAATTGTGCCCTGTAGTCATATAGCCTATGTCAAAGGTCCACCACCATAAAATCCCCCTTAAAAAGCCCATTCCCTTGCAAATAATTCTCTCGACGAAAGTGTATCAGATAATCTAATCCCCTAAAATAAGGCCACATACCTAATTTTAGGTGGTCGTCAACAATGTTCCCTCTGAGGTCCGATTGGTCTGTGTGCAAAGTGAAAAAAGTCGTGTGCAAAGTTGCGCAGCACCCTTTTTTTGTGTGCATTAATTTACAAAATTTGCTGCGCGTTAATTCTAAACTACTGCGCGGCGTAGGTCAGATATCTGCGAAGCCGCACAGCTTAAAGGGAACATTGGTCGACAACTAACACTAAAATTGGAATGAGTTCATTTTTATATATATTATTTGGATAGGCGTAATTATTTGGCATATAATTTGTTTAGGGAATTTACTATGTAAAATTTAACTAATGAAGTGACTGAAACTTTTCTGGTTGACCTCCGTCAAATAGCGGGTATGTCAATGAAGTACGTCACACAGCTGTGGGCTGTCAATCAGGTACGTCACACAGCAGTGTGTTGTCAATGAAGTATTTCACACAGATGTGGGCTGTCAATCAAGTACGTCACACAGCTGTGGGTTGTCAATCAAGTACGTCACACACAGCTGTGGGTTGTCAATGAAGTACGTCACACGGCTGTGGGTTGTCAATGAAGTACGTCACACGGCTGTGGGTTTGTCAATGAAGTACGTCACACAGCTGTGGGTTGTCAATGAAGTACGTCACACAGCTGTGGGTTGTCAATGAAGTACGTCACACAGCTGTGGGTTGGCAATGAAGTACGTCACACGGCTGCGGGTTGTCAATGAAGTACGTCACACGGCTGTGGGTTGTCATTGAAATACGTCACACAGCTGTGGGTTGTCAATGAAGTACGTCACACAACTGTGTGTTGTCATTGAAATACGTCACACAGCTGTGGGCTGTCAATGAAGTACGCCACACGGTTATGGGTTGTCAATGAAGTACGTCACACGGCTGTGGGCTGTCAATCAAGTGCTTCACACAGCTGTGGGGAGTGAGTCTTAAAAAATATCTTTGACAGTTTACTAGTTGGCATAGTTAATTCCCCCGGGCATATTTTGTCGGGGTTGTAATGTACGGGCATTAACAGCGGTATCCATAATATCTTATCTGTTTACAGACGCTCCTTCTATACAGAAGATATTATAATATTGGTCACAGGCTTCACTTTCCCAAGTGTTCCATGGTTGATGTTTTATTGACTTGCTTTATAATTTTAATGTAAAAAATCGCTGACTTTTTAGACTTTTTAAAAATTGTTTTAAATGCTGAAATTCATGACTCTCTATAGAAGTGTTCCATATTTTTAATGTATTAAATTACTAGCAAGTTGTTCTTTCTGTCTCGACGTTCAAATTTCTAATGAATAAGTCAATTTTCAAAGATCTTGTCCAACGGATTATTATGCGATGAAATGAAAACATGCTTTGCTTTCAAGGAACGTTTCTTTATCATTTGAGACTGTATTAATGTGAGATTTGTATAATGTAATCTTTAGCTCTCGATTGATATCCCAGACATGTCATATAATCATGTCATTTGATCGCTTCAATAACCCGCCAGACTTTCACAAGTTTGCTATGTTCGAGCGATTTGACACTATCGGTCAGGGAACTCCTTTTTTTTTCTTTTAGTGTTATGATTGCATTTTTTTTCCTTAGACATTTTATCGTATGACTTTTGAGTTAATGGGAAGGTAAATTATATTTTATATCCCTAAAATCTTTTAGAATTTAATTAAAACTCAACAACTCATGAATGGGGATTTTTATTTGTCGATTTTAATAAACAAAATGTTATTGTAGTTAAATAAACATCATCCATTCAAAATTAAATTACTTTTAGATAGACACCACAATGTTTATGTAAATGAGCACAATGTTTAGGTAAATGAGCACACTGTTAATGTAAATGAGCACAATGTTATGTAAATGAGCACAATGTTTAGGTAAATAAACAAATTATTATCTTTCATTTTGTTATAAAAATCAAAATGTTTAGAATTAAGAGCGACAAAATCTTTGAATAACGAAATTAGTCCTCAATGCCTGCTCAAATGCGAGTGAATGTCAAGGTGAAAAATTATTTTAGCCTTGAAAGACATTTATTATTATTATTATTATTATTATTACTATTGTTGTGTAATAGAAGGTTTGAGAATCATTGATCATCTATAAATTGGGTATTAGTTAAAATGTACACAATATCATTTTGACCTACTGTACGGTTGTCAGTGGTGATAACTAGGAACTCAATGATGCGGGGATAAATAGACTCAATGATGCGGGGATAACTGGACTCAATGTCTTCGCTAAGCATCAACGCATATAAACGGAGATGTACTTGTAGTCTCGCAAACACCATATCGAACCCATCCTCTAAGAGCGGCGCGATGTCTGTCCCATAAATGTGAGTTGCACCAACCAAGTAAACCTCCACAAGTGTTTGGCAGAATGATGAATCATCTGTTTGATACAAGTAACAGATAAAATGCTAGGGTCTCCGTTACTTCGCCACACAATTTGAGACCACTGAATGTCATATCTTATTGATATTGACACCATTGTTATTTGGATGTGCTCTAGGTCCCATAATCCATGAGTTACGATCATACACCAAGAGTTATGTCTGATATTAATTACTAAATCTTTGTGTCCCAGAACTCGTTTAATGTCGAAGAAATCTTCGTTTGTCTCGGTGTGTATATGTGTATGTGTAAATGTGTGTGTGTGTGTTTGTGCTCTGTGGTGTGTGTGTGTTTGTGTGTCTGAGTATTTATGTATTGTGTGTTTAAGTGTAGGTTTTATTGCGTATGTCCATCTGTTTGTCTTTCTTTGTGCAATACTATATGTGTATGAATTCATGTCTAAATTTATTCAGTTATCTGTCTCTGAGTGTGTGCATTTTAACGTATTCTTAGACACTTTTGAAGTTCTTAATATAAATTGTGCTTCTAAACATAATTTCCTTTGCCACAGATGTGTCACTTATCTCATATCTATATCGGATCTAGTCATGTGATGATATGGTTAAAATTGATTAAATAATTTCTAATAGCTCGAGTTGAATTTATTCAAAGACGAGGTAAATTTTTCTTCCTTGTCTATTCATTTAGATTTTAGATGGGAGATTGTATATAAATTATTTACAAACTTATGCTTTAGTTTTTCGATTAACTCTATTGATGATTAACTACACTGATAAATTACATTCACTTATGATTCTATTTACCTATGATTAACTTTGTGATGATTAACATCAAAGTTTATGTAATCTTATATAATGGTACTCGTTGTCATGGTTGTAAGAACAATAACAATAGAGAAGAAACTCTCTAACAAATACTATCCAATTATCTCGTTAGATTACTCTAATGAAAACCTATGTCGTCGGTCAAGGACACACAAGTCGAAACACTACCCTAATTATTGTAACTTGAGACATATCTTAACTGTGATCGTGATGAATAAAGTCTGACATAAGGCTTAATGAAAGAGTTAACACGCTTGCAGCGATCAAATCTTATTTCAGTATTGCTTGTTGGAGACCCGTCCTCTCCAAGCAATGAAGTTTGTACAATGTTCGATCCGATTTGACGTTTTTGATATGATATGAACTGAGCTGAAATATGGCTGCCATAGCAACAAAGGTTAAACAAGGTTTAGTGGTCAAGCTAGGTTCGATTTTCTATGTTTGTCCTCTTTTCAATCGTTCTTTTTTTTACGGAAATAAAAATGAGGGATGTGGTCATTTTTCAAGGTTTTATCAGCTCTGCCCTAAACTGTTGTCACGTAAACCATAAAGTTTCCAACAGTTAAAGCTTACGTAAACAGAAACTTAGAGACTCTGCTCAAAAATATCATGTTACCATGACAACTTGTTTGATTTCAGTCTAAGATCTTATGTCTGACAAAGGCGGATAGTGGTGTTTGACAGTGAAGGGTCGTAAGAATGGGTGACAGTGACAGGTTGTGATTTGTAACAAATTGTGATGTGTTACAGATGTGCGTCAGGGAAAGTTTTGTGATCTGTGGCGCAGTGACTGATGGTAATATGTGACCGTTAAAAAACATTATGTGTGACTGTGACAGATTGTGATGATTGACATATTTCGACGACCAACAGTGAAAGACAAGTTTGATATGTGACAAACCATCCAGTGTGTCAATGACAGAACGTGGTGTGTGTCAGCCAGAGTTTTTGAGGTGTGATAATGAACACGTTAAAGCCACAATAAAAATGTTGATGAATGACTATCGCTAAAAAGTCCTCCGCTGACCAGGAGAGGAGATGGGCGCCGCCAAGGTCTACCAAGCCCTTAGAAAGTTCTAATGGAAACATTAGAATCCCCTACGACCACGAGGTTATGGGACAAAAAACAAACAAACAAACAAACAAACGAACAGGTCATTGAAAGTTGATCAATAGCATTGTTGACGCCTTGGTTCCGCACTTGTATTGCAAATATATCGACATTGAATAGTGTGTCCATGGTGTTATTCAAGTATGTTTTTTGATGTTGTTACAGCGTGTCAGTAATGTTGTGATGATGTGTTTATCATGTTGTTTTAGTGTTCCATAATGTTGTAATAGTGTTTCTCAATATCTCATGTTACCTCATGCACCGCATGTTTAATAACCTCCAGTCACCTTATCTCCTGTTACATCAGATTTTTCTACCTTATATCCCACAATCTCAGCCCCTGGTACCAAATCTCCTGATAAATCATCTCGTTACCTTTGCTTCAGTAACCTAATCTCCTATTACCTCCTCGCCTGTTACCTCATCTGCTGTTACCCCATCCCCTGTGACCACACCTCCTGTTACCCCATGATCCCGTTGTCTGTCCCACACCGCTTGTCGCGAGGTCCATACAAAGTGTCCGATAATGAAACCACTGAAGCTCCACCGTTTGCTGCCCCCAGCAACAACAGACAACATGACCAGCTAAAAGATTGATCTGACCAATGTCGTAACTATTGATGTTGTCCTTCCGATGATGGACATGAACCCCCCCGGCACACCGGACACCAGCGTGGGTTTCGAACTAGATCTCCCAAAGGAAGGATTTTATTTCAAGTGGTTTTCTCTTCTCGTACGCCGGAGATTACAATTAGTTCAATCACTCAGCCGTTCCAATGTTAGCAGCTGTTATAACATATACATTGCTATATTCTTTTATTCCTGGTGAATTGTTATATCAATCCAAACAGCTGTACTTTTACGATTAGTTAACAAATGTCAGGTTGTCAAAAGGACTGCTACAAGAAGTAGTATTGCAAAGATCGTGTGATATGTAAAATAATTTAATTTATAAATATATAAAAAAGTTTATTATTTTGATAATCTTTTAAAAGTTGTGTGTTTAAGAAATGGAATACGTATATTTATTTACCTTGTAATATGTATACACATTACAATCGTAATTATTTTGTGAAGATAACTAGGCGATTAGATGATTATACCAGTAACTGATACAACCAGAGCTGAGCGTGATGTGATATAAACAGATTTCAGCGCACGGGCTGGGATTTCCCCATTGAGAGAAATCGTCTCCGGAATGATAACAAAAACATATGCCCTTGCTGAAAGAAAAGCGACATTTAATTTTTTTCTGAAAATATGCAAATCAAGTTGTTTTTTAAAAAATCCTTTATATTAACTCGTGGAGTCTGCTTGATTGCTTGATGCCTTGCTTGATTGACGAAAAAATTTTGGATCGATTTTTAACCCACTTCCTCATATGCTAGCGAGCTGAAATTTTGTAGCAGACGCGTGCGCTCAATAAAAATGATCTCTTTAATGTACTGTAATTAAATTAATGATTTTTTAGCTTGTCTCTATTTATCTCTATGTAGCATGTTAATTTTTATGATAGAGTGTCGCGATGCGTATTATATTGAACAACCATTTTAATACTTTCCTTTTGCGCGGTGCGGTGGGTATTATATTGACGATACTTAAAAAAAAATATATTCCCGATCTGTAAATGTAAATGCTAATAATTGCTAGTCTGTCTCGTGGTGCGCACTATGATAAACATGTTTTATAGCCCTTTTCCCGTGATCAAATCGAGCTGAAATTTAGCTGGCAGACTGTAGTAGTTTATTTTTTTATTTTTATAAAACCTTTATATTTGAGACATAACTACAATTTTGAATTTTTGGATTGTCGTGCGATGTGTATTATAATATTTATAATGAACATACTTTTAGTTATGTCTCTTAAATAAAGGATTTATATTCAAACACTTTATTTTTTACGTTTTTTTTAAAAAAAATTCATTATTCAGATACGTTTGCATTACAGTATTATTAATTGAATAAAATTATGATTGAAAACATTTTTTAAAGTTGATTTCCTTAATTTTCCAACTCAAATTTCTCTTAAGTGTCTAGCCCGGACTCAATTCTCCCATTGCTTTTACCCTCTTCCCAAATATCTCCTCTCCCCGACTCTATTTCCCCCAAATATTTTTTGACCACATTTTTGTTTCAGTTTTCTCCTTCTCTCATATATCAGTCTGCCTGTCTCTCTCTCCCCTATCTCCCCCCCCCTCTCTCTCTCTCTCTCTCTCTTTCTCATTCCAAAAGTCTTACACCCATTGATTTCATATAATCCCAAATCTTTGCCCCGTCTATTTGAGTCGCCATATTTCCGGCAATCATAATGTATTGCAAACCCCTGAAGACCTCAGATTAGGATTAGGGATTTTAGATAATCCATCAGTGTTTTAGCAAAACCGGAAGTTCCCGCCTCACCCAATAATGTTGTTGTTTCAACAAGTCCTTCATTTCGCAAAAGTCTCTCTTCAAGATTTAAATACCATAATTTTTAGTTCAGCCTAATGTTGAAGATCCTTACAATGCCATAAACCTTGTACACCAAATGGAAATATTTCTTGACAGCTTATACACTAATTTCTTTAGGAAAAAGCAATCAATCAAATATCTGGTATAAAAGATAAATAGTTCTCAACCTCTGGTTTGTGACTCTATTGGTGTTTGCTTGATTAATGCAATATAGGAGGTTTGAAAAGTACACAAATAGCCAAATCTTCTGGGCCATTAACATTCTCATTGGACGGAAAGAATTTAAAAATAAATGCAGTGTCAAGAATGTATCAAATCTAGGAGTTTATGTAATGTCAAGAATGTATCAAATAAAGGAGTTTATGTAATGTCAAGAATGTATCAAATAAAGGAGTTTATGTAATGTCAAGAATGTATCAAATCTAGGAGTTTATGTAATGTCAAGAATGTATCAAATAAAGGAGTTTATGTAATGTCAAGAATGTATCAAATAAAGGAGTTTATGTAATGTCAAGAATGTATCAAATCTAGGAGTTTATGTAATGTCAAGAATGTATCAAATATAGGAGTTTATGTAATGTCAAGAATGTATCAAATATAGGAGTTTATGTAATGTCAAGAATGTATCAAATCTAGGAGTTTATGTAATGTCAAGAATGTATCAAATAAAGGAGTTTATGTAATGTCAAGAATGTATCAAATATAAGAGTTTATGTAATGTCAAGAATGTATCAAATAAAGGAGTTTATGTAATGTCAAGAATGTATCAAATATAGGAGTTTATGTAATGTCAAGAATGTATCAAATATAAGAGTTTCAAAACGTTTAGTTTTTTCTTCATGACTGCACGAATTCAATTGGATTGCGATATACAACATAACACTAAAACAACATAAAAAAGTATAAAACAACTAAAAGATAACACAACATAACACACCCGCAACATAACACGCAAATAGTTACACGTACTAAAGGATACAAATTTCATTGTTATCTATTTTTGTACAGCATTCTAAAAAATTGCATACAAAGCCAAAACCTTTCTCTTTATAGAAGACCACTGCGCACATTAAGGGCTCCTTTGAACTTCCTTTTCATTTATGACTTGCCATTCCTGCTGTGCTATCGAATTGTGATAGATTTACCATGCCCCAAAGACCTAATTATGAAGCTGGGTTTTATGGAAATATAATGCGAGTATTAAAACAAAAACCGCCAAGGTTCTTTTGTTGCGCTTTGTTTGTATTATAACATCAAAGTCTTAAAAAAATTAAATTAAAATGTCTGTTTCTGCTAGTATCTTTCATTGGTCTGTTGCATCGCAGTCATATTTAGACATCTGACAGTCTATCTGCTATCTGATTATCGATCCCTTTAATTTTAACATATTTGGGTCTGTGAGAATGTGGGGCCGTGTCGTGGTGTAGGGCTATGTGATAATGTTGGACATTTTCATTGTTTAGGGCCCGAGACGATTTAAGACTCTTTGATACTGTAATTTTCTGTCATACTGTCGAGCTCAGTTGTAGCACACAGGGCTCTGTTACACTGTAGAACACATGGCTCTGTTACACTGTAGCACACATGGGTCTGTTACACAATAGCACACAGGGCTCTGTTACACTATAGCACACATGGCTCTGTTACACTGTAGAACACAGGGTCTGTTACACTGTAGAACACATGGCTCTATTAACCTATAGCACACAGGGCTCTGTTAAACTGTAGCACACAGGGCTCTGTTAGACTGTAGAGCACAGGGCTCTGTTAGACTGTAGAGCACAGGGCTCTGTTACACTGTAAACCATTGTGCTCTTTTTACACTATAGCACACAGGGATCTGTTACACTGTAGCACACATGGCTCTGTTACACTGTAGCACACAGGGCTCTGTTACACTGTAGCACACGGGGCTCTGTTACACTGTAGCACACGGCTCTGTTACACTGTAGCACACAGGGCTCTGTTTTACTGTAGCACACAGGTCTCTGTTACACTGTAGCACACAGGGCTCTGTTACACTGTAGCACACAGTGCTCTGTTATACTGTAGCACACAGGGCTCTGTTATACTGTAGCACACAGGGCTCTGTTATACTGTACCACACAGGGCTCTGTTATACTGTAGCACACATGTCTCTGTTACACTATAGCACACAGGGCTCTGTTACACTATAGCACACAGGGCTCTGTTACACTGTAGAGCACAGAGCTCTGCTACACTGTAGACCTTTGTTCTCTTTTTACACTATAGCACAAAGGGCTCTTTTACACTGTAGCACACATGGCTCTGTTACACTGTGGCAAACATGGCTCTGTTACACTGTAGCACACAGGGCTCTGTTATACTGTAGCACACTTGGCTCTGTTACACTATAGCACAAAGGGCTCTGTTACACTGTAGCACACAGGGCTCTGTTACACTATAGCACACAGGGCTCTGTTACACTGTAGCACACAGGGCTCTGTTACACTCTAGCACACATGGCTATGTTACACTGTAGCACACAGGGCTCTGTTACACTATAGCACACAGGGCTCTGTTACACTGTAGCACACAGGGCTCTGTTACACTGTAGCACACAGGGCTCTGTTACACTGTAGCACACATGGCTCTGTTACACTGTAGAACACAGGGCTCTGTTACACTGTAGAGCTCAGGGCTCTGTTACACTGCAGCACACATTGCTCTGTTACACTGTAGCATACTTGGCTCCGTTACACTGTATCACACAGGGCTCTGTTACACTGTAGCACACAGGGCTCTGTTACACTGCAGAGCACAGGGCTCTGTTACACTATAGAGCACAGGGCTCTGATACACTATAGCACAATGGGCTCTGTTACACTGTAATTCACATTGCTCTGTTACACTATAGCACACATGGCTCTGTTACGCTATTGCACACATGGCTCTGTTACACTGTAGAACACATGGCTCTGTTTCACTGTAGAACACATGGCTCTGTTACACTGTAGAACACATGGCTCTGTTACACTGTAGAACACAGGGCTCTGTTAGACTGTATCACACAGGGCTCTGTTACACTGCAGAGCACAGGGCTCTGTTACACTGTAGAGCACATGGCTCTGTTACACTGTAGAACACATGGCTCTGTTACACTGTAGAACACATGGCTCTGTTACACTGTAAAACACATGGCTCTGTTACACTGTAGCACACAGGGCTCTGTTAGACTGTGGCACACAGGGCATTGTTACACTCTAGCACACAGGGCTCTGTTACACTCTAGCACACATGGCTCTGTTACACTATAGCACACAGGGCTATGTTACACTGTAGCACACAGGGCTCTGTTACACTCTAGCACACATGGCTATGTTACACTGTAGCACACAGGGCTCTGTTACACTATAGCACACAGGGCTCTGTTACACTGTAGCACACATGGCTCTGTTACACTGTAGCACACAGGGCTCTGTTACACTGCAGAGCACAGGGTTCTGTTACACTGTAGAGCACATGGCTCTGTTACACTGTAGAACACATGGCTCTGTTACACTGTAGAACACATGGCTCTGTTACACTGTAGAAAACAGGGATCAGTCCGACAGCAGCGCACAGGGCTCTGTTACACTGTAGCACACATGGCTCTGTTATACTTTAGAACACATGGCTCTGTTACACTGTATCACACAGGGCTCTGTTACACTCTAGCACACATGGCTCTGTTACACAGTAGCACACAGGGCTCTGTTACACTATAGCACACATGGCTTTGTTACACTATAGCACACAGGTCTCTGTTACACTCTAGCACACATGGCTCTGTTACACTATATCACACAAGGCTCTGTTAAACTGTGGCACACAGGGCATTGTTACACTCTAGCACACAGGGCTCTGTTACACTCTAGCACACATGGCTCTGTTACACTATAGCACACAGGGCTATGTTACACTGTAGCACACAGGGCTCTGTTACACTCTAGCACACATGGCTATGTTACACTGTAGCACACAGGGCTCTGTTACACTATAGCACACAGGGCTCTGTTACACTGTAGCACACATGGCTCTGTTACACTGTAGCACACAGGCTCTGTTATACTGTAGCACACATGGCTTTGTTACACTGTAGAACACAGGGCTCTGTTACACTGTAGAGCTCAGGGCTCTGTTACACTGCAACACACATTGCTCTGTTACACTGTAGCATACATGGCTCCGTTACACTGTAGAACACAGGGCTCTATTACACTGTAGAGCACAGGGCTCTGTTACACTGTAGCACACAGGGCTCTGTTACACTGCAGCATACAGGGCTCTGTTACACTGTAGCACACAGGTCTCTGTTACACTTTAGCACACAGGGCTCTGTGTTACTGTACCATACATGGCTCTGTTACACTGTAGTACACATGGCACTGTTACACTGTAGCAAACAGGGCTCTGTTACACTGCAGCACACACGGCTCTGTTACACTGTAGCACACATGGCTCTGTTACACTATAGAAAACAGGGCTCTGTTAGATTGTACCGCAACTTGCTTTGTTACACTGTAGAGAAAAGGGCTCTCTTGCACTATAGAGCACAGGGCTTTGTTGCACTATAGAGCACACGGCTCTTTTACACTGTAGCACACTGGGCTCAGTCAGACTGTTTGCCCAGTGACACTGTAAAACACAGAGCTCAGTCCGACAGTAGCGCACAGGGCTCTGTTACACTGTAGAGAAAAGGGCTCTGTTGCACTATAGAGCACAGGGCATTTGTACACTGTAGCACACAGTGCACTGTTAGACTGTAGCACACAGTGCTCTGTTACACTGTAGCACACAGGGCCTGTTTCACTGAAGAACACATTGCTCAGTCCGACTGTAGGCCCTGTGACACTGTAAAACCAAGGGCCTAATCCAATTGTCATACTGCAGTTCTCAGGTATTCATGTAATTTATGGAAATTATATTCTGTAGTTTTCAGGTTAACATTGTTCTTTAGTTATATTTCTTGCTGTGTAATAACTTTACATCTTACATCCCTACCATTTCAACAGCTGTTACAGTTAACAACACTTAGGTTCTTAACATAGTTTACACTGGAGCTTCTAAGAGAAAATTCTAAAGGTCTTCTTGACTTCAATCAATTCTTGCAAATCTTGAAAACAATTTCATTGTTTCTTCTTGGTATTCTTTCATGTAGCGTCTATGGCTGACCAAGGACAACTTGTGAACGTTAAGTCGAAAAGTGTGTGATAGTTCTAGAACAGGCATGTGTTTAATAGTGTTTATCTTCTGCAACATGTGTGTGTTTAGTTGTGTTTGATCTACAGATGCGCGTGTGTAACACCAATAAAATATGTCTGCGATGTTGTACGTTTTATCAGAAATTGTTTGTTTAAGATTATGGAATAACTTTTACAAAAGCACATATTGATACAAATTTTGAGAGTTCATATCTATGAACTTCCATCTCCGTTCTCTTGAAGACTCTTGGATGGAGGACTTGATCCCTTCACTCTATGGGTGGAGGACTCAAGCAATGCTCCCTATGGGTGGAGGACTCAAGCAATGCTCCCTATGGATGGAGGACTCAAGCAATGCTCGCAATGGATGAAGGACTCAAGCAATGCTCCCTATGGGTGGAGGACTCAAGCAATGCTCCCTATGGATGAAGGACTCAAGCAATGCTCCCTATGGATGAAGGACTCAAGCAATGCTCCCTATGGATGAAGGACTCAAGCAATGCTCCCTATGGATGAAGGACTCAAGCAATGCTCCCTATGGATGGAGGACTCACGCAATGCTCCCTATGGATGGAGGACTCACGCAATGCTCCGTATGGATGGAGGACTCACGCAATGCTCCGTATGGATGGAGGACTCACGCACTGCTCCTTATTCACTCTTTAGGACTGTTGAGAAGAGGACTTCTGTTGAGGATCAAGCAAAACTTTGTCACAGAAGAAAAACAATGAATGAAGAAATTTAAAAGCCAGAAGTGTTTGTTTGGACAACCTGCCCCAGCTGTCTTAATGGAGACGAATCTTATGGCAACAAAGGGGATGTCACCATGATCTCTCGTGATAGATTTAAAATTTGAATTCCTTGTGTGAAAAAGCAACGAAAAAAACGGGCTAAGAGCAGTTTACTGACGAATGCAGAAATAGTCAGAAATACATATCTTTTATTGAGATTTATGTTGAAAGGGATTCGAAAATCTGCATTTTCCAAAAAAAATTGCTCATATTTGATGTCAGTTTGATCAAGATAATTTTTTTAAAATGGTATATTAATGTCTCCATGGGGACCTTATCTTTTGGATGCGGTTGAGATAATATAGAATGACAAGTCAAAAACTAGCAACACTCGCTAGAGAACGTGTCAGATGGTAGTTTTGACAGAGGCCCTGAATTCCCCAAGAAGCCATGTAGCAATGGTGGCGAACCTTTTTGGGCCACAATCCCAAAATTCAACCAAAACTTTTTTATAGCAAAGTGCCAATACTCCATTGAAGCCCGAAAATGGGTAGTTTGGCTTAGCTGGCAATATTAAGGAAGTAATATTTTAGTCGCGTGCCGGCTGAGGATGTTCTGCGTGGCGAATGCGGCACGCGTGCCATGCGTTCGCCATCACTGCCTTATAGATCAATGACGATATTGATAAATGCGCCAACAATAATGAAAACAATATTGCATGTACTGTGTGTAACTTGTATTGTTTAAAAGAACCGGATATTTCCCCTATAGGGGTGGAATCAAAACATGTTGGCAACCGCTGGCCGTAAAACATATTCTGGACAACAAATAATCTAATTGGTCTCAAGGGCGTTAAGGGGAACGGGGCGGTGCGGTTGTCAATGAGCGATTGAGGACATCTGAAAACCTTGTCTTCCATTATTGATGACATATGAAGATGTTAAAGAATACAGACAAACTTGATAACTAAGATGGTGAACAACATAGAGTTTATAAGGTGTAAATAGACCAAGTTGATAAGGAAAATGTTAAAGATAAAGTCAAAGTTGTTAAGTAAAATTATGAAGATAAAGTCAAAGTTGTTAAGGAAATTTCTGCAGATAAAGTCAAGGTTGATAAGTAAAATGTTGAAGATAAAGTCAAAGTCGATAAGTAAAATGTTGATAAAGTTAAAGTTGATAAAGAAGATGTTACAGAATATAAAATAGTTGCCAAGAAGATGTGAAGAATAAAACGTTGGTAAGGAAGACGTTAATTGTCTATCTCCAGCCGTACAAAACCCAAGCGAGTGTGAGACGAGCTGGGAAATGTTACGTATTTTGTTGGTGTATTTAAATTTCAAATCAATATCGAGTTATAACATTGTATTTCAGAATTTTGCTAGACTTTTTATTTCGTAGACACATTAGACTTACATTATCATTTTTCCTTTATTTTGTTTCCTGATTATCATAAATATCATAAATGGTGATGAAATGTACAATCGAATTGTTGTAGGCTACGCTAGTCGGCATGATCGACAACTGATCATAAATACGATAAACTTCAATCAAATTGAGCCCAATTTTTAATGTTCCAGAGTTACCATACGCCCCTCTCCTTCATTCACAACATCTTTCCTATCAAAATACATTTTGTTGTACCTGGAAACTTTTTATGAATTAAAAGCAATACTGAAAAAACATCTTTATTTTGCACTTGATCTGTCAAATGTTCAGGAAGAAATGTTGAAGCTATTAGTCTGTACAATATTCTACATTAGATTTAAGG
Organism: Ampullaceana balthica; assembly: GCA_944989445.1. NCBI lineage: Eukaryota > Metazoa > Mollusca > Gastropoda > Lymnaeidae > Ampullaceana > Ampullaceana balthica. Next base: position 2,154,733 of record CALYLW010000047.1, read on the forward strand.
TAATTGACGAATAACGTTGAAAATAGTTTCATAAAATAGGCACATGAAATAGAGGATAAAAATATTAACGTCTATGACAGACGGATACATTATTTTAAAAAGTGTGATAGATGAACTGAGCGTAACAGGTAACTCATGGACGAAACAAATCAAATTTTAAAAAATTGTAGCAAGATAAAAAAAGGGAATCTGACAAAGAAAATGAGTTGTTATTATTACAGGGTGGAACTCTTCAGTCCCGTTTTGAAAACGTCAAAATGATAAATATTCGCTTATAGATGTCATAGCATCCTCACGGTAAAAATTATTTTTCTTCTTCGCTTTAATACTACATTGTTTTCTTGCTTATAGATTACTAGGGGCAAGGACCCTGCTTTCCAGGGTTTAAAATACGGTTTTCTGTAGAAGCGTACAGTACTGTTTATTTGCATGCAATAAAGGGTACATTTAACTTAAAGCAATGTGATAGACAACATTTTTGGCAGTTCCATTTGGAGTGTGTACAAAAAGATTTTCCTCTTTGCCAACTCTGGAGCAGGCCACATACAACTGCCCATGACAAAAGCATGGTGTCTGCAAGTCTATACCAGCAATCCCAAGAGACTGAGTGATAATTTATATATTTTTTACCTGTTACCATCGTCAAATGATACTTAACATCCACCGAAAGGTTCATGCTTCTACCTACACGGCCCCCAGTATCTTATATATATGGAACGAAATCTGTTTAAGAACTTTTACCATGTAATTTTGTGTATGTGTACCAAATTTCACGTTATTTGGTTGTATGGATCTTGAGTTATTAGGGAACAGACAAACACACAACAAATGCGTCTTATATGAATAACATTTGGGCCCCCGGCCCCCCAGTTAGTGATAATTTTTTTCGACTGCTACCATCAAGGGAGGTACTCAACAACTGTCCAAAGTTTATGTTTGTACCTACAAAGAAAGATAAAGAATTAGTTTTGTTTCAGTTTTATATAACCCATATAAGGAAAAAACGGTTTTGGCCCCCTGCCACCCATTAGTCAAATTTTTAAAATTATTTTCGCCAATTATCGTCATAAGAGTGTATTCAGCAAGTTCCCAAAGTTTCATGCATCTACAATCACGGGAAATTGAATAATTAGTGTTGAGTCAGTTTTAAATATAAGAAAAAAAACTACAATAGGGCCCCTGGCCCTCAGTAAGTGATAATTTATATAATTGTTTTGCCTGTTACCATCGCCAAATGATATTTAACAACTACCGAAAGTTTTATGCTTCTACCTACACGGTAAATATGATATTTTTTTATTTTATTTTTTTATAGAGCTCATATAAGGAAAAATTACATTTTGGGCCCCCGGCTCCCAGTATCTTATATATATGGAACGAAACCTGTTTAATAACCTTTCCGGTATAATTTTGTGTACGTGTACCACATTTCACGTTATTTGGTTGTCTGCATCTTGAGTTATTAGGGAACAGACAGACAGACAGACAGACAGACAGACAACAAATGAGTCTTATAGGTATAAATAGATATTGTGTTTTCGCTTAAACGATACATAGTTTCCCTTCTTTACGTTCAATAAAGGGATAAACTATTTCAATTCAGGTCCTTTTTTTTAAAATTTTTGAAAGTATTGACGTCTTGAAATTATTTCTGATGGTCTCAAACTAAAAATATCAAGCTGGCGATGTCCATTTTTTCGGTGGTTTTATTAGAAGTAACGGATACATCATTAGTGGTCAAATAGAAAGTGATTCGCCAACAGGATACTTTGGTTATACAACTCAAACATGATTCTGTTTTCACTTTTAGCCGGGAAGAAAGGTTTTTGACGATTTTAGGAATAAACTGAACTTCAAGTCTGACTCTACGAAGCATGAACACACAAGTTCCCCATCATCACTACATAAACACATACACATATACACACGTACACATATCCACAAACACAAAATTAGTGAACATAGAGAGATACACATTAAAGTATACATTTGCATCCAAAGATAAACACATACCTCAACAAACATTCATACACGCAAACTAAATAATGCGCATAAGCACGCAAAATAGACAATAAACTAATTTGTTCGTAGTATTACGACATGTTGCAATAAATATCTATATTTGTGTGTGTGTGTGTTTGTCTGTGTGTATGATTGACGTCGCATCCGCTTCACAAAGAATATCCTGAACTCTATCTCACTCCCATGAATTTAAAATCTACCTTTTTATGGTCTCTCTTTGCCAGACCAGCGGCACAAAGTAGCATAACTCTATAGTTACCGTATGAATGAATCTACAGTTAGTCATAAGTTGTCGGACCTGCCTACTAGCGTAGCCTACAACAAATCGATTGTACATTTCATCACCAGTCAGATACCCAAGGTGGATAAAGGTGAAGACAGCAATCTGGTAACTATAGTAAAAAGACCTGTGCCAACCTAGGTTTAGGAAAACCTGAACTCAAAGCAAATTCTCGTGTCAACCATAATCCTTAACAAACAAACAGACTACCTGAGAGCTATGTAAACATTGTAACTATCAGTTTTAAGGTCTGAGAGATCAGTGATTGGAGTAGAGAGAGTTCAGATCAGTGATTGGAGTGGAGAGAGCTCAGATCAAAGATTGGAGTGGAGAGAGTTCAGATCAAAGATTGGAGTGGAGAGAGTTCAGATCAAAGATTGGAGTGGAGAGAGTTCAGATCAGTGATTGGAGTGGAGAGAGTTCAGATCAAAGATTGGAGTGGAGAGAGTTCAGATCAAAGATTGGAGTGGAGAGAGTTCAGATCAAAGATTGGAGTGGAGAGAGTTCAGATCAAAGATTGGAGTGGAGAGAGTTCAGATCAAAGATTGGAGTGGAGAGAGTTCAGATCAAAGATTGGAGTGGAGAGAGTTCAGATCAGTGATTGGAGTGGAGAGAGTTCAGATCAGTGATTGGAGTGGAGAGAGTTCAGATCAAAGATTGGAGTGGAGAGAGTTCAGATCAAAGATTGGAGTGGAGAGAGTTCAGATCAATGATTGGAGTGGAGAGAGTTCAGATCAAAGATTGGAGTGGAGAGAGTTCAGATCAATGATTGGAGTGGAGAGAGTTCAGATCAAAGATTGGAGTGGAGAGAGTTCAGATCAAAGATTGGAGTGGAGAGAGTTCAGATCAGTGATTGGAGTGGAGAGAGTTCAGATCAGTGATTGGAGTGGAGAGAGTTCAGATCAGTGATTGGAGTGGAGAGAGTTCAGATCAGTGATTGGAGTGGAGAGAGTTCAGATCAATGATTGGAGTGGAGAGAGTTCAGATCAAAGATTGGAGTGGAGAGAGTTCAGATCAGTGATTGGAGTGGAGAGAGTTCAGATCAGTGATTGGAGTGGAGAGAGTTCAGATTACTGAAAAAGGGCGACACGTAATTGATAGTCACAAGTAGGTGGCGGAAAAAATTCCACAAATGATGGAAAAGCGGTCACTCTTCCCATGCGCTGCAAAGATTTTTTTAACAACTGAAAGTTAATCAATAGAGCAATGATAAAGACACAGAGATACAAAAACTTACTCCATATTCAAGAACAAACACATTATTTCCCGTCTGGAATTTGAGCTTGGATTTGTTTGCCTGATTAAACCAAGAAAAGCAACACATAAACATTTGAAACTATCATAAAAAAGCAAGACAAAACATAAACAATTCATAAGCGTATGACGCAATTATCTTCTGCAGAGAGGAGCTTCTCTTATAGATAAGATACGATAGTCAGAGGTTTTCTCTAAGTTTTCCTTATGGTGACCGATGGTGTAAGAACGAGTCGCGATGCTTGTTTGATCGTCGTAAATCTTTTCACCACTTTTAATGTCGTTAAATTACATTACATTTTTTTCAAATCATTAAACGAAATACTTTTGGTAGAAACGTCCGAGAAGCCAGACTAAGTATCGCTTATGGCTCGAAAGACGTAGATGAATCTGTGACAAGTCTGAGGAAGCTGCCCCGATCCAAAAAGTCCTTGATGAAGATAAACTGTTGCGTAGGCTTGATAAAACGTGTGTTTTCCCCCGTTTTTGCTATTGTTAAAGATTGCCGGAGAAGTCATTTTGCTACACCGCTCATTCTATAAGTTGATTCAATTTCTCAGATTTTCACGGTCCTAGTTTAGCTAGTTTCTCTAAAGACCAAGTAATACCCCTAGGGTAAGACTTTGTTGGACCGTTACTATCATAATTCCATGGCATGTAGTTAAGACAGTTATGGTCTCATCAATATGTGCTTTTACCAATCTGTTAGCATTGGATATTAATGGTTACAATCGCACTGATCAGGCTGCCCCCACCCCCACCCCCAATAGCATCCAGCCCCAACTTCGTGATGTTTTAAATAAATACATAATATGGGTTGATTTTAATTTTTTTTAATGTATGATGCACATATAAAGATAATATGAATGAATTTCTCATCTTTTTACGGCAACGTATAAAGAGACGAACTAAATTTATTAAATATGCATGGCACACAAAAGCATAGTGCTAAACGCCGTGGTGCTAAAGGCGAGGAAGCACATATCTTTTAGCCATTTATCGCGTGTAATTAATTGATGAAAGAAATTGTTTACAAGGATTCTCAGTCTTCAGGTTGTCCGAAATAATCTCTATGGACTGCGTCACTTCCGGATAATCCAATGAAAGAATGTTAATTTTTAAAACAGATTGGTCAGATTATTTTCTGTTTAGGTTGTCTCAGTTATTGCCGGTGTGGCATTTGCTGAGTACTTATCTCTGCCATACTGACAGACTGTCATACAATGTTTTAGTTTCATAAAAAAACAAAAATGTATACAATTAGAAATCGATCATGTGTACATTTTTTATTTGTAGAACAACTTTTTATGCGTTTCATTATCGCGCTTAGATTAAGTTCACCTCCATGTTTCTTCCTCCGTATTGCTGAGTTCTAGCAGTAATTGATAGTAAAAACTCCAGTCAGTTTTAAAATGGATTTCATTAAATACTCGGCAAAGTTAAAAATCCAGTACAGACTACCTGAGACGAGAAGACTTGTCTGTAGTTCTACTACCTTACATTGCTGCAATGTTGTTGTTTTTATTTTGGTTGTTGTTGTTTTTTTTTGGGTTGTTTTTTTCAATAAGGAAAAGAAAAAAAAGCATTTGTTTTTAATTAAACATTTTCTTGTAAATGTGTCTTTTTTAAAAATAAGTTCCATGTTAAATTTAAGTCTTTTTTTCCGGGTGACTGTACATATTCCCCGCTGAAGGGCCAAAGAATTATTCCTACTATTTCTCAAATCTGAAAATATTTATTTCATTTCATTATAATGACATGTATCTCTTAGCTCTGAATAAATAGAAGCAGGTTTTTTTCCCCACGTAACGCACCGGGATGGCGTTCCGGCACCATTTTTCCACATACTTATTTTTATTGAACTTGGCATGTCTCATTCACCAAACTTGTTCCTGTTACAGTGCCACCTGCAATTCTTAATCTTAATGGAGTCTCGTCCAATCAATTCACCTAATGGTGTTTTATTACATTCACCTTTACTTAATAACTACCACAATTACAATACGTATTGACAAAACTTAATGAGATCAAATATTTTCCTAACTAAAAAGCATTTAAAACATCTCGTATTGACACAACATTAAGAGAAATAGACAACTCATTTGGGAAAATCAAGTTATGAAATCAGGGAAAAAAATGTCCTTGACAGGCAACTATTACAGCTGACCCCCCACCCCCTTTCCCCGTCCCCAGTCCAACTTTAATAAAAAAAACTTTAATAGGCCTTCGAATGTCGTTTTTTTCTCGTTTGAATAATTCACGAGCGCCATTAGCGCTAGCCGTGTCAAACCCTCTCCGTGGAAGGAGTCGATGAATCATTTTTAGCGTCGTCACGAGCTCTTCTTGTTGTCAATACAAAAAAGTCGAATCTTTGTCGACATAATCTGAACGTTTTTGACATAAGTTTTCCGAGGCGATTACGGAACAAATAAAATGACAGGGAGAAAATATGTTATTTGTAAGCTTTAAATATTTTGACATTGGGGAAAGGAAGAAGCGGGAAGGATGGGGTGTCTAATCCAACAGAAATATACCAGGTTATGAGATATTTGAAAAATGGTAACTGTAATAATATAGATAATAATATAAGTGTAACTACAAATGTACAGAACATGACAGATTTTTCGGTTACTCCAACTAACGACGACTACTCAACTGAGCGAGATATTGAGAGTTTTAAAACTAAAGATGCCTCCGGAATCAAGCGTTGCCAAAAAGAGTTGCCTTTTAAATGTTGCCAAACAAGCTTGGCATTCCACAGGTTTCCAACCAAGAGTTGCCATCCAAGCATTGCTAACCAAGAGTTACAATTACGTCTTGCCATCTAAGTATTGCCATTAAGTCTTGCCATCCAAATATTGCAATTAAAGTGATTCCATCCAAGTGTTGCCATCCAAGTGTTGCCATCCAAGTGTTGCCATCCAAGTGTTGCCATCCAAGTGTTGCCATCCAAGTGTTGCCATCCAAGTGTTGCCATCCAAGTGTTGCCATCCAAGTGTTGCCATCCAAGTGTTGCCATCCAAGTGTTGCCATCCAAGTGTTGCCATCCAAGTGTTGCCATCCATGTGTTGCCATCCAAGTGATGCCATCCAAGTGTTGCCATCAAAGTGTTGCCATTCAAGTGATGCCATCCAAGTGTTGCCAACCAAGTGTTGCCATCAAAGTGTTGCCATCAAAGTGTTAGTGAGACTCACCAAACCAAGGATGCTGGTGATTTTATTTCATCCACTTGAGTTTTGTTTGGGATTCACGCTGCTTACGTAACTAAGCCAACCACTAGCAACTAGCCACTAGCAACTAACCACTAGCAACTAGCCACTAGCAACTAGCCACTAGCAACTAGCAACTAGCCACTAGCAACTAGCCTCTAGATTTCAAAGAACATAGTGGAAACATCCTTGTATTTTTATATGCAGTTCTGGAGAAAATAATTATTATCATTTGTTATTAAATTGTAGAACCAATCACTTTCATCAGTATAGTGAAGTATCTGTTCTTCTTACATTATGGAGAATATGTAATGTCATAAGGCAAAAGTAGAGACATCGCTTTATGTTATAAAAATAGTGAAGATATTTATATACGGTCCATATCATATTATTGATATCAAAGACACATTATGTAATCTACATGTTGATTAAATTATTGGATTTTGGGCACGATGAGATTTTTTATTTGTTTAAATTGAATTGGTTTACTTACTACTACTACAGTTTTAGACGTAGAAAATGTTTGAGTTAATGAAGTATTACAAGAATATTAGTATGCCTTATCATTAACTTATATCTTACACTGTTCTATCTGGTACTCTATAAAACATGTTATAGCATAAAAATCTCAGTCTGACGTCATATCCACACGCCATTAGTTGTCGGAAGGTATTGAACTCTGGTCTATGTTTGTCCTAAAAATTAACTTGCTACTAACCAAACATCTGAGCCAGACATATTTGATCATCGTCTTTTCAACAACTCTTTAAAGTAAACTTTGTTTTATCCTTAATTCTAAGTATATTTTTTTTACTTCTGAATTTTTTTTCAGAAACAAAAATTGTTACCGAACAATTATTTAGGGTGGGGGGAGCGTGGGGGGTCAAAAACCTACCCCCCCCTTTCCACTACTCATAATCCCCAATAAACAATATAATAGCCCAAGTCACAGGTGGGAAGGATCCGTAGCGCTATGGCGTCATTTTTGATCTTATATTTAAGTATATATATACAAGGCGCGCATCAGGAGGTGTGCAAAGTTTTAAAAATTCTAAAAGATTCTTTAAAAATATTATATGACGTCATAGTTTTAGCTTATATTTTAATTTTGGAAAAGAGAGCGATGTAAAAAGCGGATTTGAGGATTTAAAATTATAAAATACTTTGTGTACATTTCAGGAAGTTTAATATATATAATATAAAAGCCCAAGTAACTCACTGGGTAGATGTACGGATGTGGAACGCTGTCGATGTCAACAGTCTATAGCAGTTGAAAAATCTTGTGTTGATTAGCACTGTAAAAATATTTAATATGAAGTCATTGTTTGATCTTATATTTTAAAATACAAGGTGTGCATCAGTGCGCAAGATGATTATAAATTAAAGATGTAAAATACTTTGTGTACAAAGTGTATTTATCAAACAAGGATAAGTTACTTGGGCTTTTGACAAAAAACAAAGTAGGCGCCTTACAACCTCTATTATTAAATACTTTGCTTACATTTCAGAAAGTTTAATATTTCGTATTTAACAAAAAAGGACAAGTTAGTTGGGCTTTTAAAAAAGGTTGGCGCCGTAGGCGCCCTAAAAAGTGGGCGCCGCATGCGCCACGGCGCCCCGGAACAATCTAGTATTTCATGTTTATCAAACAAGGATATGTTACTTGGGCTTTTATCCAAAAAAATTGGACGCCATAGGCGCCTTAAACCCTTAGTCCTAAATATAAAGCTTGATTTAAAAAAAAATTTAGTTACTCTCTACTAGGGCTGTTAACTTAAATGGACTTTCGTATTTTATTTTGGTAGAGGGCAGGTCACGTTTGTTTGATCTACGAAAGTTGTCTTCCTTTTAATTATCTCCTTATCTATGGGGAGGTCACATTTGTTTATTTGACAGAGTTGTCTCCCTAATCTGTTGTCTCCCTTTATCGTAACGATTAATTTAAATTTAATCGTTAACTTTTGAAAAAATAACAATTAATTTATCGTTAATTTCGATAAAAGCCATAGATTGAAATAGATGTAGTGTCATAAGTGTCACGTATGAATCACGAGTGTATCGCGTGTTGTATGACGGAGAGGTCACGTGAATAAAAGCGCTGGAAGAAAGAGTCGTTCCCATTGGCTAAAGAGGTTGGGTGATAAGTGTTAGAGTTGGCTGGTGTCATGGCAGAGGTATGCCAGTGTGGTGTTCCACATTGTATAACCTCAAACTATATTTCTTGTACAAAGTATACATATTAAAGTTGTTTTATTGAAACCAATTCTTCAGAGGATTATTGTGTACAAGGTTTTGTATTGAGAGAACGCCTACAAGAGTTACATTAAATAAGCAAACCATTGACAATAAGTAACATTTATTAAAATAATTGTTGAAAATCGAAATAACACTGGAATGTCTTCTTTATATGACATCTTTTAACCAACAACGCAAACAGACAAGTGTATTGACATTATTTGGTTCATGTGGTGAGCGGGTCTTATTGACAATATGAGCTTTAGGTTGTCTCCTCTGAAGTTTCCGATACTGGAGTGGATGTTTTGGTATGCAGGTGATATGTAAGTGAAGTGTTAGAACTATGGTAGCAATGTTCCCTTTGAGCAGCGCGGCTGCGCAGATTAGCGCGCAGCAAATTTTGTAAAATATTGCACAAAAATGGTCTTTGTGCAACTTTGCACACGAGTTTGTTTGTTTTTTTAACTTTGAACACGGACCAACAAAGCTTAGACTTAGAGGGAGCATTTCATGGTATGGAAACGATTTCTCTCAATAGACACAATAACCTTTATCAACATTTTGAACATTCACGTCAGTAAATATTTTAAAACAAAAATGTTTGTGTAATAGTGAGGAAATTAGTTTATATTTATCAGGCGAAATATTTTAATTTTTGACTTCCTGTATATTTCTAAGTGGTTGGTCGATTAATAGTTAAAAAATTCAATCATTAAAATTTTTAACGATTAATCGAGAAATTAATAGTTAATTTCCGCTGCCCTACTCTTTACACATATTTATGTTTTATTTTACTATTTGGATCATTTTTTTTTCTTTGCTGTTGTTATATAGTTCTGACGACTTCTTGGCGGGCTCAACCATTTGGTTACTCTTAAATAACTTGTATCATCTAATGAAAGATGCCAAGGAATGTGCAATTCTGAAAGTCTAACAATTTCAAAATTCCTTATTTCAAATTATTTGTAATTGTTTTTCTACAAAAGAAAACGTTTTTGTTTCCCGTCAGCTGTAGGTGCAATAATTTAGTTTCTTTACAATGACTCGCTGATTAAGGGAGTGAAGTAATGAGGACACTAAAACAAACCAGGATTAAAAGAAATATTAAAACTACAGAAAGATACAAAACAATTTTTTTTCATGGGAGTGATTCTCGTCAGAGATAACTGATTGTAAGGATGACAAATTTGTCAAATAACAGGATGAGTATTTTAAACAGAGGTAACAACAGGTAAATTATTCAAACAAAAAGGGTATATGTGTATTATTAAAATAACAGGCATGATTTTCTGCAACAGGTAGATTTTTCAAACAAAGGGTAACTTTTTCAAATAACACTTCACAGAAAAACATAGGATGAATTTTCTAGAAATAACTGATGTGTTGCATAAGCTATTTGGTTGCAATGCTTTCCATGCTGCAAAATAAACCAACAAATTACTTGAAACAAAGACACATAAAAATGCAACCCATTTTGATATCAATTTTGTATAAATAACAACTTTAAGAAATGCCTTTTTAACAATGACTTCAGAAAAAAAATCGTTCTCAGAAATAGAACTGGCCTCCATAAGGCTGATTGCACTACATATTACCAAAGATCATAGCCTGATAAATGATGCTTTCCTAACGTGTGGGTGTAATTTACATAGCGATATCCTTCTCTAATCAATTAAATAATGAAGATACCCCAAAAATTCAATCAATATTGATCAAAGTTTTGCAGACAGAAAAGCTGAAACGTTGAGAATAAATGAATAGAATCTTATCTAAAGTTAGATAACTGTTAACGAGCTTTGTCTTTATTTACAACCTTCAGGGCCTTTAACAACGCTTGTGTTACGGAAGAGCCGTAACTTTCTGGGTCAATTTTCAAGAAACGTGATTGCATTGACCCAAACGGCCTCACAAACCGCCCATCGGTCTCTGTACGCCTCGTTACTCCATCCCTCACACGACATGACACGCAAGTCACAACTGATTTGTGATATCACACATAATCAAACACCCGAGGCAAATTAATGTGTATTTTCTTTCCTCGGCTTAATGGACCCGATCAGTTACGACCGAGTTCCGCCCATGTCATGTATCCAGTCAGTCAACAAAGAAATCACTCCGCGCCCCTCTCTTATTTGTCATGTCCGTTCCCGGATAAAGCCGTGATTAGATGCGTTAGATGTCCATGATAGTCAGTCCAATGGACGAAGCTTGAAACAATGTGACTCCATGTCTACGGTCTCGTAATGACACTTTACTGAAGCGTTCATTGGTCATTGGTATTCCAGTTCAACAATAACAGATACTTACACAATGGCAGTGTGTGAAAGGTGCTTAAGGTACTAATGCATGTCCAAAGAGCTTTTAACTGTAATATCGGCGGCTGGTTAAACTTACAACTGAAAAGCAATTATTTGAAGTGGCGGCTATCAACTCATTGGTAAAAGACATTACAGAAAGGAATCGCCAGAGAGTAAACCTATGTATCGTTACTCATACGTTACTTATTTTGACAAGTCAATATCTGACATATTCCCAGGATCACAACCTGGGCAAGTCGGTATTGTGATATCCGGATAATTGTCATTTTGATTTGCTAGCAAGACTTGTTTGAATTTTTTAAAGTAAATATTTCACATTATTGTCTGAAATTTGTTGATTTATTAGTCACATTTTTACATGGTTTTATAAAGCTGATTTTATCATTTCTAATTCTCAGTTTTGAAATTTGTTGATTTATTTCAACAAGCTCTGACATTTTAGATGACACATTCGTTTATTTTTATAAAAAAAAGACTTATTTATGACATCATTTGAGCAGCTGTCGGCCGACTGTTCACTCAGAAACTTTGCGAGAGAAAATGTCTCAAGCGTGTTGTAAATGAACCTTATAAAAAATGAGGATAAAAAACAAACCCGTAAAAACAAAGTTTTTGACTATAAATCCCTTATATATGAGACATAACTAACAGTATTGATCATTTTCAAACATTTACAGACTGAATCTGTCTTAACTCAACTTTGCATCATAACCCTAGTGGGGGGGAGGGGTGGGTGGGGGGAGGGGTGGGTGGGGGGGAGAGGGGAAAAGTCTGGTCACCGATTCGCTTGACCGAGCTCAGAGTGACAAGTAAAATGTAAACAAAAGCGCCCGTCGTTTCGTTGGGTCGCCTCAATGCGTCAGCTCAAAATTTCACGTGGCAAAAAAACAATAACAAATGTGAATTTAAATTACATACCTCATATAAGGATAAACTAAAAATGCATTAATTTAAATACGGTACGTGCGATCGATCTGAAATTTTGATACCATGCATTGTTAGGTTAGCCAAATTTCAGTTCGATCGGATCATGGGAAGTGGGTCATTTTTGACTTCTGTTTTTCCGCCCGCCAGCCCGCCGAGCCCAAGACAGAGAGAGAGACAGATACGGCGGTGAAGTTAATATAAGGGATTTAAAAAGTGAATGTTCATTTCTTCTCAACAATATTTGTTTTTTTTTGTTTTTTCTTTTGTCTCAGAAAGATTGTCGTATTGCTCGGACAATGATCTCGTTTGAATGAACAGTTTTGTTACTGCCTTATTTTTTTACTTCTGAGTTATATAAAAATTAAGATATTGAATTTTGTTTTTATTACTTATGATTTAGACATTAGGAAGAACTTTCCCTTTCGCAACTGGAAATAAACCACGTCGTATTGAATATTTAGATCTTTAGTTCGTTTTTGGCCTGGAATAGTCAGTGACAGAATTTAAAGCTGTCAACTTAGTGCACAACCAGGTTAACTACCTCATCAGCTTTATAAAAATTTCAGCACTATTGAGATAATCTCAGCACAGATATATCGGCTATATTGCAACTAGAAAAAATACATTTTTTTCCTTTAGAAAATCTCAGCAAAATTTCAGACGAATTTCTTAAGAATGTTTGAAATATATCGTTTTAGAAATATTATATTTTCATCACCAATAAGTCTGACATACAGTTATATCATAATGCCCCTAAAAAGGTCTTCGAAAATTAAGACTAGTGATGACTTTATACGGTCTCTCATTAAACGACAACGTCATAATGTCTGGGATATAAAAATCTGAACAAATCTCTAATGCAAAGCTAGAGAAAGTCTTAGAGTAAAAGTCTGTTACTTTTTTTTGTAGTAGAAAATGGATGATCATGTTATCTTACATCGGCGTTTCTCATTTAATATTTAACACTGTTTTGATGTTCGTGATAGATTTCATGTATAGTTTTCAGAGGTAAACGTCATAAACAGACATCAAGATTTTAAGTTATTGTAAAGAGTTTAGTTTAAAACGAGTATACTGAATTGTATCAATGAGTTATATTTTTGAATTATTAAATGCAATACAGGATTCTATCAACTTATCTTCAATTGTTTAATTAATATATTTTACTTATTTTTTTGCAGTTTACTCCTAAACCTGAAAAGTAAAATAAAATAGTTCTACCAAGTCATTAGATAAAAAATAATAAAGGACAGAAACAGAAGCAGAACGTGACAGACAACAACAAGACAAAATAGGAAACAATAATACAGCAAGAACAGAACATAAACTGGAAGCACTGTCACAGGACAGGTAAAAACAGCACTGAACAGGAAACAACATTGTAAGACTGAGAGAACAGAGTGTGACAGGGAGCAACAGAGTGTAACAGGGAGCAGCAGAGCGTGACGGGGGAAAACATCTCAAGACAAGGAGCAACAGCGCATGACGGGGAGCAACAGCGCATGACAGGAAGGAACAGTGCAAGGAAGAAAATTGGAAGAAAACGTTTAAAACTCTAAGATGTCGCACGCTAATGTTACAAAGCAGGTAAGACGTACTTAACAAATTGCAAGACAATAATCAAAAGAGCATGTAACTAAATACTTATAAAAAAAATATCATATTAAATAACACAATGAAATAGGTTTTTTCTTCAATGAAAAATTTTTATTAGACAATCCAATGTAAAATACACCACACACATTTAAAAAAAAATAGATTGTACAGATTGCACAACATTCTAAACCCTTCAAACAACACAATAATATATATATTAGTAGATCTTAGAAAGACAAATAACGAAAGCAGCAATTTTTTAGACACGCAGTTACTGGGTTTAGTTAAGTTCAATAAGTTTGGCACATACATCACCATCCCGTCTCATCCCACTCACAAAAAAAAACCCAAAGAAAAAAAATAATAAAAACCAAGACCCAACACAGACAGATTAGACATTGTCATAAAGCAAAAGGAATTTAGGACATTTCGTACCAAACAAAATAATAAACAGATATGAAACGGAATTATATTAATAAGATTGAAAAATTTGGGAACTTTGTGTTGACAAAGTTAAACTTTGAGAAATTTGTGTTGATTAAGTTGAAAACTTTGAAAAATCTTTGTTTGTAAGGATGAAAGCCTTGTTTTGAAAAGATTGATAATTTTTTAACTTACATCTTAAATAGAATTCATCATCTAAAACAAATTTCCAATATCTTCCTTCTTTTCATTCCACCCGCATGTTTACATTCAGTAATTGCTATTGGCTCTAGTATATTTTTAAAGTCTATAATATTCTTTGCTTCTTCAAGTCCACACTTTCTTTTTCCTACAAAATTCTGTATGAAAACAAAGCCTTTTAACACCCAATAAAGAAGATGTGGGGCCAGACTTTCATTTCTGGCCCACCTTCCAGGCCCACCGTGGGTTAAACGAAAGGTTAATAACAAGTCAACGGGGCAGAAAATGCTGAGGAACCAAGGCCAAATATCGGACAAAATTGCCTGTTTGCATTTCACGTCTTTGTGAAAAGTTTGTTCTTTTGCTTTTGATTGTGTGCGTGTTTTTTTTGGTGGTTTTTTTTTGTTTTTTTTTGTTTGTTGTTGTTGTTGTTTTCTTTTGTTTAAAAAGATAAATTCGATTTGTTTTCCGAACACGGCTAAAAAATTTAATTGAATAGACAGCTTTTGTCTTGATTTCTTTTAAAGGTTTGTCATCTTTTACAACTTTTTACAAATAATAATGAAACATTGAATCGCTTGAGTGGGTCAGTTGTTGTTTTTTTCTTTTCTTTTTTTCCCCAAGAAGGCGTCACATGGGGAACTTTCATTAAAATCAATTTGACAAAATGTCTTCTCGTGTGAATAGCTGGAGATAATGATGCAACGATAGATTGATTAAATTTGGAACTACTGAACTTAACAGTTTTCAGCTTTTATGCAATACATACAATTATTTATTTTATAGCTTTGACTATCAAAAGATGAAAATAATAATCCTTATCTTTTCCTGGTGAACGATTTCCGTTTCTGACTACGCAAAATTTAAATCATTTACTTTCCTTCCGTTTAAAGGCAGTTTTTTTTGTCTAAATGACAAGCTTGGTCGTGTAGTTAGCTAAAATATATGAGCCGCCAGGCATACCCAAGCTCATCTTAGGGATTGGACTAAGATGGATAATAAAAACGAAGATTTGCCATCAATTTCAGCCAGAGCTAAGTGGCGTGTAACACATAAACAACAAAGACAAACAACAGGTATAGTGATTAAAAAATTCCACCCCTCCTTGTGAGGTCACTTTAGTGGGAGGCATTTTCGACTTTGTGTCTTGGATGGCCAGGCGGCCGCTTCAGAAGCGACCGTTACGGTTCTCAGCTGTTACGTCTTCTTGGGAGCCAGGTAGCTGAGAGGGTCTTCCGGGAAGACCCACGAAAAGCACTAGGCTCGGTGCTGCTGACTTTCTTCCACATGTAGGACATTTAGTGATTAAAAAACGTTCTTAAGTTTACGAAACTAAACATCTGGTAAAGAGTGGTAAAGAGTGGTAAAGAGTTGTAAAGAGTGGTAAAGAGTGGTAAAGAGTGGTAAAGAGTTGTAAAGAGTGGTAAAGAGTTGTAAAGAGTGGTAAAGAGTGGTAAAGAGTGGTAAAGAGTTGTAAAGAGTGGTAAAGAGTGGTAAAGAGTGGTAAAGAGTTGTAAAGAGGGGTAAAGTGTTGTAAAGAGTGGTAAAGAGTGGTAAAGAGTGGTAAAGAGTTGTAAAGAGTGGTAAAGAGTGGTAAAGAGTGGTAATTTCAACAAGTTTTCCTTTCATGTGCTTCTCTTTCAGGAATTAATTGGCTTTCAAATCAATGAGCTCATCGTTGAGCGTGCGATTAAAGGAATTCTGGAACAGAAATCTGTCACTCTAAATTCTGTAAAAATCTAAAAATGTCTCGGGGATTTTAGAAGAAAACTTCTTTAGGACAGTGAAAATGAGAAAGGTTTTATTCGATTGTGCTTCAAACAATAACAGCTTTCTCCCAAGTCTTTTAATTGATTCTTTACAGACCGCAGATGAAGTTATTTATGTTTCCCCCCAAATATCTATCGTCTAGTATATGATGTTGATAAATAATGACAACTCTGTCAACCAGGTAGGATCTGACAGTTGCGGATCAGCTCGATCTTTTTTTCAGTTAGAAAAACGTGTATTAGTTTTGAATTGTGCAAGAGCGAAACGGTAATTTACCACAGTTGTTTGATAAACAAGTAATTGAATTCAGAATCAATTTCCTCGATTGAAGCATGAAACTGACTGGCGTTGAGTGCGTGTCCACAAATGAGTTCACGGAAAGAAACGACTGGTTTCAGTACAGACGAAATATCCAAGTTTTGGCCGACAGAGCGCTTGCCTTTGTGAAATTTGAGCAGATGAACACGATAAGTTGTAGCATAGCCTCAACGAGATTAAGAGATTACCAAAACTTCTAAGCTTTCTCGCGTATCCACAGAACCGAGTCTCTACTATTTCTCCGTTACCAACACAACTGAACTTGCAGAAAGGCTGACACTACAAATAAATCTGCTCTCTTGTGACACAAGACATTTGCTTCCTTTATAAATTGCAATCAGTCAACGGTTTTACCGTTCTTCCATCTTAAATTCCGATTTGTAACTTAATCTCATAGTATTCTCAAATTAAATTTAACTAGTGTTGCAACGGCTCTCGTTTCATCCGTTTCATCAGGTAAATTCACGTACCTTCGGCGGGCTGGATAAAACGACGTTGCGGGTCGCATCTGGCCCGCAGGCCTTATATTAGTTACCCTGTTCTATAACATCGTCATAGATCACCCACGTCCATGTTACTACCATATTCAAATGGCGATATTTTGAGTGTCTTGGAAATTAATCTTTTTAAAACTAAAGTAATTTAAATTTGAAATACTTTTAGACCTATTAATAAATTAAATATCAACTAGTGTATTACACGTCAAAAATGACGGAAGTTATCAAAATAAATACATTTCAGCTGAAGTTTATTTATTTTGAAAAAAATACACATCAGAATGAAAAGTAATGTAATACAGAAATTTTATTATATTTTTAAATCCTTTATATTAACTCGTGGTGTCTGCGGCCGACCGACCTTGCTTGCTTGCTTGTCGCCAAAACTTTTGATCGATTTTTAACCCACTTGCTCGCAAGATAGCGAGCTGAAATTTTGCAGGCAGTTTTGTACCGATGATAAAAACAATGTATCAAAATTTCAGATCGATCGCATGTACCGTAATTAAATTATTGATTTTTTAGATTATTTTATTTATTCCTATGTATCATGCTATTTTTTGAGATAGAGCGTCGCGGTGCGTATTATATTGAACAACCTTTCTGTCGCGCAATAAGGTGCGTATTTTACTGACAACACTTTTTATAAACCTATTCCTGATCGGTGCGCATTATATTAAACACGTTTTACGACACAACTGCAATTTTGTATTTTTGGATGGTTTTGCGCTGAGTGTTATAATGAACATTCTTTTAGTTACGTCTCATACGTAAAGGATTTATAGTCAAAAACCTGGTTTTTTACGGGTTGTTTTTTTATTATATTCTGTTATTTTCATGTTGCGCAATTTTATGTGGAACGTTCGAAAAGATTTATTTTTGGTGTAGTAATTTGGTGCGTTGCTTTCTAAAATTAGTAGCGTCATGGACAGACGGACGTGACATACATTGCAAATTATGTATGTTGATACTAGGGATATTAGAGTGGCTTTGGAAAAGTATGTTTGGGGATGCTACTTTTTCCTTTATTTGGAAGTGTGGTTAATTGGCCGCGGCCACAATCTTGTCCCACACCAAACAGCACCAAACATGATAGCTAGCCCACTGACCAGCTGTAACTGAAATATTGGGCACATTTTGCCACAAGCTCGGTCTTTAGACATGTGTGCAAATAAATCTTCTCGAAACATGTTGGTGGTTTAATGAAAGTAGCACATGTATACCCCACACTCATTAGGTTGTTTACTGACAAAAGTGTGTATGGATACACCAACACTCATTAGTAGAACGACTGCCTAAGTACGTCTATTAAATAGAATTAATAAGGTTACTGGATACCCAATGGATTTTTTTTAAACGAAAACTCAGCAAACAATCACTATTTTTATGTTATTGTAGTGGTTGCTAGCGAGTCTCAGCGCGTTATGATTAACCGGTCATTGATGAGATCTGTCTCTGTTTACCTTGTACTCGTGTTATTTCTATCGCGTTGCTGGTGTTTTGTATAGGCTCATTCGTGGTCTCTTTGATTGCCTGTGTTGTTGTTTGATCGGCAAAGCGGCCCCCACGCCTTTTCATACCACTGTCCTAGCCGGACTTTAATATGATTACCTGATATAGGAAGAATCACTTTGTTAGGGGAGGTAAGGATGTCGTGGGTGGGGTGGGAGAGAAGTGACAGTTCCCTAAATGATACTAGGAGTGGGGTCACTGGGCTGGCAGTCGGGTCACTGGGCTGGCAATGGGGTCGCTGGGCTGGCAGTGGGGCCACTGGGCTGGCAGTGGGGTCACTGGGCTGGCAGTGGGGTCACTGGACTGGCAGTGGGGTCGCTGGGCTGGCAGTGGGGGCGCTGGGCTGGCAGTGGGGTCACTGGACTGGCAGTGGGGGCGCTGGGCTGGCTGTGGGGTCACTGGGCTGGCAGTGAGGTCACTAGGCTTTCACTGGGGTCACTAGGAAAGTAGTGGGATCAATAGCAGAGTTGTGGCATCACTATAAAGGCAGTTGAGTCACTAGAAGACATTTGAATTAACTTAGATGAAATTTTATCAATGTTCGCTGCTGTCTGACAATAGATTTTTTTTAAGTGACAAAATACCCCCAAAAAATAAAATTGGTGTCCATACAATGCCGTCTAATCCATTAGGTACTGAGAGCACTTTGCCTAGGGCTTATTAACATTTAATGGGATTCGAACCGGATGGCTTACGAAAGCGAGAAAAAAAAATTGAAACATGAATAGTGAACCTCACCTAAAAAATATATCAGAAATTAGAGATAGAAAATTATAAGGCATGTACAGAGGAACCTCGGTTCACGTCTGCTTTGGTTGAAGTCCAACTTGGTGTACGTCCTGTTTGGACGTGAAACATTTTGCTTGGTATACGACCTTTGTTTGGAATACGATCTTTTTTTGAAATACAACCCGCATATTAGAAATTATATGGGGTCGCCCATTCATGACGTCACGCAATGTTGGCCGATCCCCCCCCCCTCCCACACCTCATAACAGCCTCCCGTCAAATATGACGTTACAAAGTTTTGCCCCCCCCCCTTTAATAAAAGCCGTATTTCTTATTTGAAAATAGGCATGTTTCAAATCACTTTATTGTCATTTAAGTTTTTCTTTAATGTCAGGCTACACTCTAATATCATAACACGCGTGAAGCAATTTACAGTTCATTTAATAAAATTTTAGAAATAAATTATTTCAGTGGAATGTTTGTTTAAAGTTGCACGTTTTAATGTGACGTCACGTTTCTTAAACACCTCCTTCCACCTCGTTACAAAATGTGTCACCAGCACGGTGCGTGACATCATTTTGGACGGCTTTTGTGAGTCAAAATGACACATCGCGCATACGTAACTTGTAGGAATGACACCGCGCGTTTTTCAAGTGTGTTATTACGGAAGTTGCTATCATACAGTGGACGACTCACCCAATAAATAAATTATCACGTGATTTTCTGTATTTCTAGTAAATTATTAGTAAATTCACTTAACATGAGTTCTAAGAAAGATAATGAGAGGAGCCAAGCAACTAAAAAATTTGGGTAGCATCGTGAGGGAGTTGAAAAAGAAGAGATTGTTTAAAGGATTAAACTGGCGTGCGTGTCTGGGACATAATACTTGCAGCATACCGAAAAAGGAGGGGGGGGGAGAACGATTTCTTTGATTGTGGAAAAACAAAGACTTAATTAAATAGGCAAATGTTGCGAAAAGGGTGAAATCGATTACAAAACAAAGATCAGGGACATTAGATGATGTTGAAAATTGCTTTTGATTATGGATAACAGGAAAACATAAAAAATTCGTCGAAGTTCTTTTTACTATGTATTTTAGTGTTGATCAGTGTTTAAATTATTTTATACAACCACGTCAATAAATGTATGACATATAAATAACATTATGTTTTTTTTTCCTTCTAAACACATTAATCATTTTCCCTCTATTTCTTTTTGTTTTAAATAACGTTTGGTATACGTCTTTTTTTGGAATACGCACGCGTGTCTGGAACGGATTAAGGACGTAAACCGAGGTTCCACTGTAGTTCGAACCATTTAAGATGACAACTTGAGCTGTTTTAAAGTATGTTAACTTTCTGCTCTTTGCGCTAGCAAACTTACGTATGCCGTCTTCGAATGTCAAAATGCTTGTAGCACTAGATCAGGGGTGGGCAATTGTTTTGCCTTGGGGTCCACTTTGTGGCTGCGGATTTTAGTGGAGGCCCCGACCTTTTAAAATAATTGCATTCTTTAGTTAAACATTACATTTCAAATCAGAAAAAGAATAAATGGTGTGATAAAAATCAATGATTGAGTCAATGCGAACGTTTTCAAACAAAAAGTTTTCATCACAGCACACAATACGCTTGCACAATCTACAAGTCACTGCTTAACAAATTCACCAACCGAAAAAGGCATCATGCGCTTAGCCAGGTTCTGGGCTATCATGAAACTGGCCTCTGTAGTACTACCCTGAAGTGATGATTGCTTTGTAAACGATGTTTGTTTCTTCTTAAACTTTGTAAAACAATCAGCAGCTTTCTTCTTGTGTTCGTCCTCAGAAATTTTGCCGCCAAAATCGTTATGTTTTTTTCCTGGTGTCGCTTCAGATTGTACTCCTTAAATACGGCAATCGTTTTATGGCAAATCTGGTATGACGGAGATGTTCGTATTTACACTGCTGGCACACACGCGCATTGACGTAGCCGCTCAGTGTAAATCATGAGACGGACTTTCAATGGTGGACATGAAGCAAATCTGAGTTCAAGGCAGGATTCCTGAATGTCTTGGTTGGCCACAAAAAACAAGTTGACGGACCGCATGTGGCCCGAGGGCAGCACTTTTCCCACCCCTGCGCGAGAGTTTTGTCATTCATAAGTTATTTAAAATTTAACAATCGCCTTATTGAAGCTGAAGCTGAAAAAATAAAATCTATTGGACTACCTAAAAATGCATAACAGTCCATTGCAGCTGGACATCTGTCCACGACAAATGAAACAACATAATTTAGGCCCTGGGCTACACATGGCAGACATCCAGCTAAATTATTAATCCCTCTAAATCTAGCTTGATGCCAGGATAAATGCCACTCATATTGCTGGTATTATCAGATGATTGTGACCTGCAAACAAAACTAAAAGTATACAGAGCTGTAGTGCTCCCCAAGTTATTATATGCATGTGAAACTTGGACTGTATACCAACGCCATACGAGGTTGCTGAACCATTTCCACACCAAAAGCCTTAGAAAAATTCTCAATATAAAATGGCAGGAAGAAGTTCCAGACACCGAAATATTAGCCAGGTCAGGACTCCCCAGCATCCACACTAGCCTCATGCAAAGCCAACTACGCTGGGCGGGGCATGTAGTGCGCATGCCCGACCATCGCCTCCCCAAGAGGCTCTTCTATGGTGAGCTTACAGAAGGGCATAGAGCACGCGGAGGTCCACGTAAGCGCTTCAAGGATGCACTTAAAACTGCTCTGAAGGCCTTTGACATCGGACATTACCCCTGGGAAGCAGCAGCCAGTAACCGAGGCCACTGGCGCTCTATGATATGGAATGGCGCAGCTGTCCGTGAGGCTAATAGACAACATGCTGCCAAGTTAAAACGTCAATACAGAAAGGACCGTATCCAAAACCCTCCTGAAGGGACCGCATCCATCTCTTGTCCGACATGGGACGCCTTTTTCGTGCCAGAATAGGGTTTATAAGCCACCAGAGGACACGTGGCGGCCCAGCAAATATGATGAGAGTGGTCATCGTCGACCACGACGGACGAATCACAAAAACAGACCTGCATATAGCGATACCTACAACATCAAGTCTATTTTTACTCAGGATAAGACCGAAATGTGTCAATCGGGCTGTTCATTTTGAGTAACTAGAAGTAACCACTCTACAATATTTCCATAGCTGAGAGTTTGGTGGAATGAATAAAAAGTGTAATTCAATAACATTTAGCATTCTTAAGTTCATAAATGATAGCCTTGAACTTTTTTGATCCTGAAAAATCAATACAACATCACATGCAGTGGCACAAATATACACCAAAAAAAAACATTACCCTTCCGGCATTTCCGTATCTCTAAAAGTGTACTTTTCACAAGAGCTGTATGCTGGCGTCCCAACAACTTGACAGCCCATCAATGAGATTGCTCGATAATAATACAGTTGGAGGCAATTAAAATGCCCCTGATATTAAGTAAACTACAATGTATATTTTATTTTTACAAGAATATATGTTTTTTGAAAAAGAAAACACTCGACAATAACTTTAAAATATATTTAAAAAATAATATGATCTGAAATCGGGAAATAATTTGAAACTTTTAAGCTTAAATAGACAATTGGTTGCTTAGTTAGCAGTTTTGTTTGAGAACTGATCCTGTATGTTGGGTGGATGTTGATTTATAAAGGTGTTGTTGTTGTTTTTTTTTGTTGTTTTTTTTTGGGGGGGGGGCAATAGAAAACACAGGAAAAGGAATTTATATAATCAAAGATGAGTTTATTTTCATGAACAATAAAAGTAAAATATTTAATAGATATGCTTTGTCTGGAATACATTTTTAAAAACCTTTCAACTTAAATGTAGGCATACATAAATAATAGGGTAAAGATAGATTTTTTGCGATGCTATACGTAACAAAGGTGTTACAGTTTAATGAGCAGTTACAAATTTAGCCATGGATTAAAGTAATCGATACATGACGTCAGAGACGAGCAGACCAGAATTTGGTGGATTTGAACTAGGCCCATTCAGTGTTTCAGTTATACAATTGAAATTTTTACCTAGTATTGTTAGAAGTAGTTTCCTGACCAATTATTGCCAAAGGTATACTCGTGTATACACAGCTCATTTCAGAAGCGTAGCGAAGGGGTAAAACGGGGCGTTCATATGTGCCCGGGCCCCAAAGTGCAAGGTTGCTAAATTGAGGCGTACAACGACACATTATGATAAATGTATTAAGAGTAAGTTATATACGGGTGGGGAATAAGTTTAATATTTTGTACCCGCCCGAAAAATATCCTAGCCACGCCTCTGGCTCAATAATTCTGACCTTTAATTGAGTGTTTTCACAGCTCAATAATTCTGAAAATGATAAGTAATTGAGTGTTTGGACAGCTCAAAAATTCCAAGAGGTAATTGTTATATGTACAGTTTCACTGTGGGTAGTTGTCATAATTTTATTCACTTGCCGCAACGAATAATTAATTTTCCACCGTTCATTTCTTCCCATTAATATTAATACAGTCTATTAGTGTCTATAAGATTTAAGATATCAGTGCAATAAGATTTTTTTCATGCTTTTCGTTATTTTAAATCTAATAATATATATATTATATAATCGGAGTATTCATTCTGTCAATCAGATCCGAAGTGTGTTCAGGCTATTCGTTATTCCTAAATTCATAACATTGAAGTGTATCCCACCATACAGATGTAGATATCTAGAGAATTTTATTTTAAACAAAAGACTGTAAGAATGATATACTACTTAGAATTGTTATAATGACCCCGGCACTCTGAAACAATTCTATGTGTTAAGAAAAGACTTTGTGGTGATCTTTATAAATTACCGGATGAAATGGTGGTCATTACTTACATCAATGATAAAATAAGAACCTGAGAAAAAAAACTAATTTATAAGTTATCACTGAAAGACAATATGTGCTTTAATACATTAATGTGTGCAGTTTGTGAACATCTATTTTGTTCAATGCACCAAAAGAATTTAGATCAAAACTTTAACTTCCAAATTTATGTCGAACTCTATCAAGGTCGATTATTGGTACATTCGTTTGGTTAACTCGGCAATTGATTCATCTTCACATACAATAATAAAATATGGCAGTTTATTTCAAATTCTGGCAACACCAATTTCTAACTAAATAACCCTTATTGAAATTAGGTGCTTATTTTTCTTTAAAAGTGGCCTAAATAATAGACGTCATAATTTGTAAGTTCTTTGCAATGCTTATCGCGATAAACAACTAGGATGGACCAAAATAAATATAATTTACTTGAGCAATTATCGATTTACGTTAAAAACAATTGATTTACTTAACCCAAAATTGATGTACTGGAGCATTCGATTGATATCTCTATCCTAAACAATAGAACACATCTTTGATCTAAGCTTTAAGTTTGAACAAGTGGTAACATTTTTTTGTTATTTGTTAATGAATAGCGTCCCCTTTTATGACGTCATAAGCTTGAACTATAAATGTAATTTCTCAGTCCACATTCGGTCTATATTAGAAAATTGATTCCTCAGCCTCTCTTCAACACCCGATAGTAAAATACCATTTGTTTCCACAACCCAAGAATCTTGATCCAGTATTGGACATCACGACTAGAACCGAAGACACACAGATCACATGTTGTTTTATAGAGCAATCGATGAAATATATACCAGAATGCCTCATGTTGCATGGTTGTGGTTTGAGTTTATATAGGGACGGCACCTTATTGTAAATGAAATCATCGGTGAAATATTTGCTTTCACAGTGATAGTTATAACAGTGTACTTGATAGCCCTAAACGTTCTGTTAAATACATACTGGAAAGGCTGAAGAGTTCTGCTATATACTGGGCAGTCCTAACAACAGCTACTGGACATATATAAAACAGGTTTTTTTAAACTGATAAACTCTAACAGTTCTATTACATAATAAACAGTACTAAGGGTTAAAGCATTATATACTAGACAAACAAAAAGTGAAATGCTGGACAGTCTTAATAGATAAATTATATTCAAGACAGTTGTAATAGATATATTCTATGCTAGACACTCTTAACAGTTATATTATATGCTAGACAGTCCAAACAGTTATATTATGCAAGACAGTAGTAACAGTTCTTATATTTATTATATGCTAGACAGTCCTAATAGGTATTTGTATTCTATTCTGGAAAGTTCTAAAAACCCTACACTGACTGTTGAGATCTGTACAAATTAACATAAGACCCCAAGGAGTCGGCCCCACCCACCACCACCCACCACTCACCAACCGTTCTTAACCCCCACTCAAAGAATTTTTTCCACCGATTTCATCGTTGTTGACATAATTTTTCATCGTCTCTCGTGGCCCGAGGGACACTTTGTCCCGACACTAACAGACTGACGAAGCGACAGTAATTCACTTTGATTCTCTGAAGGCCCTCTCTAAACAAACGCTTTTCTCCATTAAACGCTCTTTTCGTTTACGGCAGCTTTCTACAATTTTCTCAGTCTTTTAAAAACTGATGACGTCATAATGATGTTTCAAGGAAAAATACTCTCGAGGAAGTATTTTTTTTTCTTTCTGGTCTTGATTAGATGATCAGCGTGTGGGTAAGATTTCTATTGCCTCCATCATGTAGATAGAAATGTCATGGACCTGAAAATATAATGCAAGACCACTTTTCTTATTATGGACTAAAAATTGAAAAATATTGTCTAAAAGTCTGAGCGCTAAGGATGGGTGTCCGTCTGTGTGTGTGTGTGTGTGTGTGCGTGTGCGTGTGTGTATGTGTTTATATGTGTGTCAATATTCCTTCTAAGGTTCGTTGGTCCGTGCGCAAAGTAAAAACCTCGTATGCAAAGTTGCACAGCATCCATTTTTAGTGCAATATTTTACAAAATGTGCTGCGCGGTATTTCTAAACTGCTCCGCGGCGTCGTTCAGATGTCTGCGCGGCTGAGCGGCCGTGCAGCCTCCATTGCAGCCTCCCTTGTAAAAAAATGTGTGGATATTTTTGCATAGTATTTAACCACCGAACAGGTTAAATAAAAAGTTGAAAAAAATACTTAAATCTTCTTTCTTTTAAATTTTTCCTGACTTAAGTTTCCCCGTTATATAAATCTTCCATAAATTAGAGCCCTTAAAATATTAAAGTATTTGCAAAGAAAACGCCTATATAATTTTGGATCCTTTTAGATTACTTCTCTAAGAACGCCCCTACGGCTCCCAATGATCCGTTATTGACATAGAAGAACCATCTTTTATGCACACGTTTCAGTCCGCACTGTTTTTTGTCCAGGCGCCTTATGGCCCACGCCCACCCTAGACTGTAGATTGTACAACACTGCTGCCTTTAAAAACTCAGTCAATAATTATAGGTGTTCATCGAAAGAGATCGATTGCAATTATAGGTGTTCATCGAATGATATCGATGGCAATTATAGGTGTTCATCGAATGATATCGATGGCTATTATAGGTGTTCATCGAATGATATCGATGGCTATTATAGGTGTTCATCGAATGATATCGATGGCTATTATAGGTGTTCATCGAATGATATCGATGGCAATTATAGGTGTTCATCGAATGATATCGATGGCTATTATAGGTGTTCATCGAATGATATCGATGGCAATTATAGGTGTTCATCGAATGATATCGATGGCAATTATAGGTGTTCATCGAATGAGATCGATGACAATGTTGCTGAGACTCAGTTTTTACCTTATTATTTGCTCAGACGTTGTTTTTTTTTCGTCAACCACTCCTCTCGTTCCATACTTATCACACGATGATAAGCAAATATCAATGGGGGTGTATCATACCTATCACTTCATGATAGACCAATGTCACTGGGGTATGTCAGGCTTTTCAACTACAAGACGACGCAATATTACCGGAGTCATCGAATGCCCCAAACTGATCCGTCATTGAGTGACCTCCACTCCTCTGGCAATGAACGCCCCCATTATACCCCTAATGGAAGAACGTGACCAAATGAATGTTGTCACGTGATAATGTTCTCATTCAAACTGAACTCCCAGTCTCCAAGGCACGCACAGGTCTATCACATCACGAGCCGACTGCCGATCTGTGGCGTCACGTGGTCAAGTGGCAGTAGCCCAAATCAACAATTGAGGATAGAGCACTTCAATAGTTCCTGCTAGTAAGCCTCTAGATTTCGATGAAGCTATTGAATAGTTCCAGCTAGTAAGCCTCTAGATTTCCATGCAGTTATTCAATAGCTCCAGCTAGTAAGCTTCTATATTTCGATGAAGCCATTCAATAGTTCAAGCTATTAAGCTTCTAGATTTCGATGAAGCTGTTCAATAGTTGCTGCTAGTAAACTTCTAGATTTCGATGAAGCTAATCAATAGTTCCAGCTAGTAATTTTCAGATATTGGTAAAACACTTCAATACCTCCATCTATACGCTTCTAGATATTGGTAATACATTTCAATAGTACTAGCTAGAACGCCTCTAGATATTTGTGACACTTCAATAGTTCCAGCTATGCGCTTCTATATATTGGTATAAACTCCAATAGTTGCAGCTATAAACTTCTAGATATTGTTAACGTTTGCTATATTTCATGAATATAACATACCATTTGTTTCCGCTTATAAACTCAATATATCAATACTCTTTGGAATACTCTATTTTATTCTCATTGGTTGCGCATTCCGGATGATGTAATTTTGAATTTCAAATGTGGCTTTCACTCATAGTTGTGCTTATTGAAATTCAAAGGGGATTACATCTTCACAAGGAGTGATTAGCACAATGTTGTATGTTTAATCGGGCGATATGTGAGACGCGCAATGTGAGCCATTCAGATCAAGGACACAAATGATTGGCCACGCCTCCCTCCCTGTGGGGTACTACGCTTGGTCACGAGCCACATTGGTCTTGTAACCCGTAACTTGGTAAAAATAAATCTGACCACTCATCCCGCCCCCCCCCCTCTCCCTTTTTTCTTATGTACACGCCATGAAATCATTAAAAGGATTAGTCCTAAAGCAGCTTAGTGTCAAAGTTAAAGACATAGCCGGAGATTATCACTATTAGGTTGGCTGCCCATTAGGCAAGTCGCTTAATAAACAATGAATCGGCTAAGACAGCGCGGATAACTAAATAACGATATTTTAAACAGAAATCGGGCTTGAACTTCAATAGAAACGGATTTTAATTTCTATAATTAAAACTTTCAGTTTTGATGACTCCACGAGAGAGCAAATCTAGTAAGTGCAACGGTTAGACATGTTTGTTTTGACAACATCATTTGAAATTGGGGCCAAAGTGGCTGCGTTTATTCAAGTAATGTAGGATGCGTGGTTGTTGTTTTTTTTTCAGGCTGACTCAGGTTGACTATAAATGTGACTCAGATTGACTATAAATGTGACTCAGATTGAATATAAATGTGACTCGGATTGACAATAAATGTGGCTCAGATTGACTATAAATGTGACTGAGATTGACTATAAATGTTCAGAGGAAGGCAAATAAACGGGTTGTTGATCAGATCACGGCCATATTCCTACTTCTCTGTATTTTATGGTCCTTAAAGTTTTTCCACCACAGCCCTATGACGTGTAGTTTGATAATCACCCAGCCGGTGCCCCTCCACTCCACCCTGTGACGTGTAGTTTGATACTCATCCAGCCGGTGGCGTGGAGCTGAAACGCTTACGTCATTTTTCCGTCTTTCAATTTTTCTCTTACGTTCTTCGCTAAATAATTACCATGACAACAAGAACACAAACTAACTAACATGTTACACATTATCTCAATAGCTAAACACCACAGAGTTGTCAATTACCCAACTCTCGGTGTCGTGTAGCCCATCGACTCGGCATCTGCCAATAATTAAATTGGGAATCTTGTATTTGAATTTGTGGAAATTAACTTTCGCTATCTTATCTTTTTCTCCTGCTTTATGCTATGCTAAACTTAAATCATTTATAACTAGTAATTATAGATTTCGAATGAGATACGAGTACTTCTCTACATACTGCAAACCCATGGATCCGTACCTATAAATATTTGCAGAGTGACTGCGGTAGTCTTCATGTCATACACCGTGATTCAAATGCTCCATTGTCATAGAGCTGTATAAATGATCTTGTATTAAAATAATGTACGTTAAAAGAAACAATAATGTTCTTTCTCTTAGAGTTGTTAAATTTTGAAATAAGAGACAAATCAATCTAGTTGACTATTACAATCTTAATTTCACTTTTCAAATTCACATATTGTTTCTTGTTGTTTTGTCAAAGTGACAATTGGGATCTGTCAACAGGAAGTGTGTTACGGTGATACCTTCTACACCAAATGAAATTTATCCTAAAATTGAAGAGAATATATAATATTTCTGAGATCTGAAAAGATAAATAAAAGAAACCATTTGCATACGTTTGTATGTTATATTTCAAATAACAAAAGCTTAGAATTGTATTTTGTTTAAAAAGTGCAAAACAATTAACTCTATTACAATTCAGCCCTTTGATTATCACACAGCTGATTAGTTTTCTCTGAAATGACGTCATCTGCAAAAATCCAAGACTCATTAAAAGTAACTCCCTTTATTCCCATTTGTCTTGCTAAACGCATTGGCCCTGGGACGCAACTCGTTTTAACGTGTTATTATAATTAATATTGATGTGAAGGCAGTTGTGAACGTGAATATTTGTGTGCCTGCGGGCTCCAACAACATCACCCAATTATCGTAAAAAACAAAACCAGATCAGCACCTAGATCCTCACATACACCCAAACAACAGTCCCCACATCATCACAGACACCCACACAACAGTCCCCACATCATCACAGACACCAAAATAACAGTCCCCACATCATCACAGACACCAGCATAACAGTCCCCACATCATCACAGACACCAATATAACAGTCCCCACATCATCACAGACACCAACATAACATTCCCCACATCATCACAGACACCAGCATAACAGTCCCCAAATCATCACAGACACCAACATAACAGTCCCCACATCATCACAGACACCAACATAACAGTCCCCACATCATCACAGACACCAACACAACAGTCCCCACATCATCACAGACACCAACATAACAGTCCCCACATCATCACATACACCCACACAACAGACCCCACATCATCACATACACCCACACAACAGTCCCCACATCATAACATACACCCACACAACAGTCCCATCATCATCACATACACCCACACAACAGTCTCCACATCATCACAGACACCCACACAACAGTCCCCACATCATTACAGACACCAACATAACAGTCCCCACATCATCACATACACCCACACAACAGTCCCCACATCATTAAAGACACCAACATAACAGTCCCCACATCATCACATACACCCACACAACAGTCCCCACATCATTACAGACACCAACATAACAGTCCCCACATCATCACATACACCCACACAACAGTCCCCACATCATTAAAGACACCAACATAACAGTCCTCACATCATCACATACACCCACACAACAGTCCCCACATCATTACAGACACCAATATAACAGTCCCAACATCGTCACATACACCCACACAACAGTCCCCACATCATTACAGACACCAACATAACAGTCCCAACATCATTACAGACACCAACATAACAGTCCCAACATCATTACAGACACCAACATAACAGTCCCAACATCATTACAGACACCAACATAACAGTCCCAACATCATTACAGACACCAACATAACAGTCCCCACATCATTACAGACACCAACATAACAGTCCCAATATCATTACAGACACCAACATAACAGTCCCAACATCATTACAGACACCAACATAACAGTCCCAACATCATTACAGACACCAACATAACAGTCCCAACATCATTACTGACACCAACATAACAGTCCCAACATCATTACAGACACCAACATAACAGTCCCAACATCATTACAGACACCAACATAACAGTCCCAACATCATTACAGACACGAACATAACAGTCCCAACATCATTACAGACACCAACATAACAGTCCCCACATCATTACAGACACCAACATAACAGTCCCACCATTATTACAGACACCAACATAACAGTCCCAACATCATTACAGACACCAACATAACAGTCCCAACATCATTACAGACACCAACATAACAGTCCCCACGTCATCACAGACACCAACATAACAGTCCCAACATCATCCCAGACACCAACATAACAGTCCCAACATCATCCCAGACACCAACATAACAGTCCCCACGTCATCCCAGACACCAACATAACAGTCCCCACGTCATCGCAGACACCCATACAACAGTCCACACGTCATCACAGACACCAACATAACAGTCCCAACATCGTCACATACACCCACACAACAGTCCCCACATCATCACAGACACCCACACAACTGTCCCCACATCATCACATTCACCCACACAACAGTCCCCCACATCATTTCAAACATTTCAAAATGTTAATAATCCAATGTGTGATCGCTAGTTTCATATCAATTGGGTTATTTTCTATTCTAGTGGCAGAGGAAAACCAGGATATCTGATAGCTAATTAACTAGTCCTCCCCCACTGTTTGTCCATTTAAGTCAATCTTCTGAATTGATTTGATGAAATACCTGAACTGCGTGGGTGGTATCATGTCCAACGTAATTGCATACAAACGAGGTTTCAAATCCCATGCGAGTTCTTTCTTTTCTTTTTGGCTTCGGGTCAATGAAAATATTTTTCCTTGTCGTTGTATAAACAGTGGAATAGTATGTCATAATTACATAGAACAATGAAAAGATGTTACGGCAGCGGACTTGGAGACAAACATTTTTAGACGATTGATATGTCTCAGCAGGGGATGACGCCTACAAGAAACCAAATGAACTATTTGACATTAAGTAACTTATAAGACTATTCGATTATATTAGATGCAGCTTGACACTACTAGGTACTCGACGGCACCATATGAAAACGTTAGATCCTGGATTACGTAAAACATCAATCGTTAAATGTAAATAAGTCAATATCTTATACAAATTATGAATACAAGTATTGTTTCTGTTAAATAAATCGAAACAAGTTGGACTAATACGCCACAGAATACCACATTGATTAATCTGTAATTTCACTTTTGAACGTAAAATGATTTTATTTTATCTATCTGCTTCTTAAGACGTACTCTCGACTTGCTTTTCCATTTTGTGAATGGCCGGCTGGAGAGTTTGCTATTTATTTAAATTATCTTCGTGTCCTCCGAAAATGTTCAGCCTGAAAGTAACAAGTGGACACCGTTTAATAGCGACGATCATAACATATTTTCATTGTTGGTTTACGTAAGTCTCTTTAATTGAAACTTTCAAAAAATCTTTTTGTAATAATAATTTTAATCACGAGGTTAGTTTAAAGATTTTAAAAAATTAATTTAAAATTGCAAATTTTAAAATTGTGTAAAAGAAATGATTTTATAAGTCCGCAAGATTGTATTTGTTAAAACGATAATGTTAGTTTTTACTTGCTCTTTCAACTACAATATGGTATTTTATATTTGCATATACATAATATGAAATTGATTTGTTTGAAAGATGAACGAATTTTTTTAACTTCTCGATTTTATTTTTTAAAGGTAAGGTGTTATATTTCTCTTGCTTTAACAAAAGAGGATTTCATTTAAATATTTATTTATTGTTTTTTATTAAAACATGTATTAAAAATTTTCTTATGTGGCATACATTGAGCTTTCAAAGACTGAAATCTTCAAGGCAAATTCTCCTGTTTTTCCATACGCTTTTAAATTGAAGTCTTTGCTATCAGCTAAGACTGGTTGACGTAATCAGGTTTTGTTTTTGTAATCTTTTAACTTGGACAATCTAACTTGAAGGTTTTGGCCCAAGCTTTCTATTCTTCACTGACCAGCAATAAACTCTCCATTCTTGCTAGAAGAAAATTTCATGAATAATCTCCACAACATTTGCCTTCTAAAAAATTTCCTTCTCGTTAATAATGGCTTTAAAAAATGTTTTTTAAGAAAGTTGTTATTAATTGTTACATGTTATTTAAAAATGAAATTCTGATTCAGATGTGAACAGCAATACCTTTTCAAAAACGTGGGCCAAGGCGCATCTGATAATTGTCTATAGTTTAGATGCGCCAACTCTTTGTCCAATGAGACTAGAAACGCTGCTAATGGTAATCTAAGATTAAGTTCTGTTACTTATAAGAGTTCAACTTTTAAACATATTTATTTGATCTAACTCTAGTGATGGCTGCTAGCTGAGACTCGTAATAGGATAGCCTATTTTATTGCCATCCGTAATACACTCAAAGAAAATGGATGTTTCCCTGTTAGGTTTATGAAGCCAATTTATAAGACAATTTTATTTACACAAACTAATGACTGGACAAAAAAAACAACAACAACGTAAACATCGTTTAACATCTTTGTAACACAACCGATTAGTTATGTAATTGGCTGAGCGTTTCCCTCGAGGGTTTTGAAAATGAACATTACGTTCGAAGATCTCCCGTGACTTATAGTTCACATTTCATTTGTAATGTCCGCTCCTAGAATGTTGACATTTAATTTGTTGCGTCTGCCTGTTTTATATTGAACTTGAAGACATCAATTTTCATCAAGAGCGTGGTTTGAAAGCGCCCCGCCCTACCCTCTCCTCCTTAAGTCAACAGTCCCTTGAGCCGACTAAATGACCGTCGCCATCACCTCCTCCACGTAACTGCATTTTGTCTCCCACGTGCTGGCTCGTGCAGTCCATTTATTGACTGTTTTAATGTCACAGTTTTCCTTCAGCATCAGCGATTCTCACTCCATTACAAACAGTGGATCTTATATTGTGCCTTTCTGCTACACAATGAAAAATTTTAACGTAGTAGACAGGGTTAATTGAACTAACAAAGGTCATAAAACTGTACTGTTCATCACCTTCTTTAAACTTTATAGGATTTTATTACAAAACTCCGTCGATTTGTCACAAGGTTTAAATTTTAACACTCTGTGTAAAATGTGGCCTGACTAAGCTCCCTATGGATTGGATAAATGAAAAACATGTTGGATAGGTATTTCGTGTGTCCATTTCAGAAGGAATAATATTATTTTAACATCCAAATATAACAAGTATCTTGCAAATTTTAGCTCTTAAAGTACATAATTCTATCGTATAATAAATTTTTATGTGAAATTTAATGTACATGTATTTTAAAAATATTTGTTTAAAGTCTAATCTGTAAAAAAATAATCAGTGGCATGTCTATCAATGCACCTTTAAAAATATTTTGTTCAAATCTCTGAAAAATTCATGTTGTAGAAAACACATTAAATTTCCTGATCTGTTTTGATGACGTAAAGTGGGAATTTTTAAATTGAATAAATTTGTCACGTTCTGTAAAAGGGGTTAAAATTGAAACACGATTGGTTATTGTGACATTACAACGCTATAACAGTGCTGAAATGGTTCAGTTTATTATTAGCACTGTATTACACTGTCATTACTGGACTGCAAACAAGGCGATGACATCAATGTCAGCTGCAATAGTTCATAAATAAAAAAATAGTTTTCTAAACGTTTTCTTCGGTTAACAAATAAAGTTTATTTTTATGTATAATGTGTGGAACAAATTATATAAACTTCGGAAACAATTATTGCACAAATCAAATCAGGGGAGACATTACGACGACTTTGAAAAGATCTACAAATGATTGTAAGCGGAGCAATTTAACTATGTCAGTTTAGTTGTTGCTTTTCTCTCATTACGTTTTTTGTTAATTCTTGGGCAGTCATTCATAACTCTGCTTAAAAAAAATAATTTCAAACTATAGTTTACAGACTGAAAATCTGACATTTCTTTGACCCAGTGGCGTCACTAGGGGGGGCGGGGGGGTGGGCCGCCCCGGGTGACACCCATCAGGGGGTGACACCCGAGCCTAAAATTTTACTGTGTACGATTTTATGTCAGAAAACAAAAGATGAAAAAAAAATTAATCTCGAAAGAAATTAAGAAATACAATGAAATACGTTAAACGTGAAAATTCTTATTAAAAAAAATATCAGTTAACTTGCAATAATAAAACAGTCCCAACACACGAACAACATTAAAAAAATTTGGGAAAAAAAGAAAAGAAATAGTCGCAGCAGAGAGGCTGGAATGAAAGAGGAAGTGTCTTCTGTTTAAAAAGATATAAAGCCATTTGGGCTTGGACACACCGACAGCATGAACGAATCCCACCTCACGACTCCCTCCACCACAGTGGGGTGGGGGGGAATACGATTTTTATCACCACCCCCCAAAAAAAATAAAAATATCAAAAGATGTGTTTTCTTTGTTGATGTTTTTCTTGAGGAAAATTATGATTTCAATGTCTTTGAGTTAATATTTTATATATATATATTTATTAAAGGCGTGAAAGCATAGATATGAATGTTTATATACAGGTAGTCCTCCGGTTACGACGGTCCCATCCCGCTGTTTAATGCTTACGAACGCGCCCCCGTAAAGAATAGTATTACGCGTTATTCCGTATTTTTTTAAAAAGAAAATTTCATGAGGTAACGAATTCTTTTCACTTTTTGAAATAACAAAAATTATTGAAAAAAATATGTATGATTATTATTTTAACCTACAACTTTCGTTTGCGAATTTTTCAAATGGCGAAGTTTTCAATCAAGTCAATAAAGCTGAGTAAGCTTACAAGTTCCTTTCCAATGCTCATTATAGAGAGCATATTCAGCCTTTTTCGTCCCATGCAAATTCTAACTCATTATATATTCTTTTCAACTTTGAAAAGGATCGCTCTCAGCTGCAGTTTGATGTCATCATTGAAAAATAGATGCGAAGTGCGATGTGTACATTTGTAAAGGACTGTGTCAAATATAGCTCATTCAAAAGCAGCAACATTTTTAGCTCTGTGCAAGTTTTTTCAGTTTTGCTTTGTGCTAATTCCTTTTCCTTACCCTGGGGCTGGACAATAACTTTTTTAAGAGTTCTGAAAATTTGACTAATTCTGAAGGTAAGCAGTCTTCGAAATCACTCATGAACCTACATGTGGAAGAAAATCAGAAGCCCCGAGCCAAGTGCTCTATATGGGTCTTCCCGGAAGACCCCCTTAGCCATCTGACCACCAAAGGGACGTTGGTTGGCTTTCCTTATGTCTCGTGAGAAGATGGACGATTCTGTGCTCTTGTGGGATCCTCGCGCATGGCCCTGCAGCTTCTGCTGTGGTTGTACAAGCCCACTCGTGAATGGCAGCCTTTGCCGCACTTCTGACACTGAAAGGCAGCACATGTGGTTGTCTGATTAGCTCTCCTTTTCCTCTTTTGGCGGTCTGCGTCTGCGACCTGTCGCAGGTCTCTTTCTCCTGCTTCTAGCCCGGCAGTCAACGATTGTCTCCATCTGTGTCTGTCAGTCATTAGGGACATGCTTTTTGCGGATGATGCTGCCATAGCTACCCACAATGAACCAAATGGACGTAACAGCTGAGGAATCCCCCCAGTCGATTCTGAAGCGGCCACTTGGGCATCCCAGGACATACAGTCGAAGATGCCTCCCACTAAGTTGCCCTCACAAGGAGGTGGTGGAATTTCCTAATACGACCCTCTACCACTTTGGCGCCATCCCGGCAAAGCACACGGGTCTCCATGGTTAGGACCACCGCAGACCGGGGGATCATCAAAGACCTACCTAGGGTGCAACCCCCACTGGAAGGTTTCCTCAGAGCTGGCGTCCAATGCGTTCTTCACGGCACTTTTTGCTAATCCGTACTGGCGCTCCTGGCCCTAACCCGGCACCGCTCGATGGCGTTGCTAGTAAATTGAGGGGGACGAAACGGTTGCTTAGGATTTACCCGACCCCTTCTTCGAAATCACTTGAATGTTCTTCCATTAACTTGGCTGCTGCACATCGGGTGGCGAAAGTGCTGAGCTCAGTTAGGTTTGTAAGAAAGCCAAATTTCTCATGGATGTATTTATATGCACCTAACCAATGTTGTAGGGCTTAAGAAAGTTTGTCAATGGTTACCAGAAATACCTCAATCTTGAATATACTAGATTGTTCCGGGGCGCCGTGGCGCCTTCGGCGCCCACTTCTTTTAGGGCGCCTACGGCGCCCACCTTATTCATAAGCAAAAATTAAACTTGCTGAAATGTTCACAAAGTATTTTTATAGGGGCCGTCCATAAAGTACGCCACTTTTTTTGTCAAAACCCCAAGTAACTTATCCTTGTTTGATAAATACGAAATATTAAACTTCCTGAAATGTACACAAAGTATTTTATAATTATAAATCATCAAATCCTATTTTTACATCGTTCCCTTTTTCCAAAATTAAGATATAAGCTAAAGCAATGACGTCATATAATATATTTTTTACAGCGCGTCTTTAATTTGTAATTAATTTGCACACCTTTTGATGCACACCTTGTGTTAAATATAAGATCAACCAATGACGTCATATTAAATATTTTTACAGCGCTAATCACCACACGATTTTTTAAAACTGCTATAGACTGTTGTACATCATCAGCGTTCCACATCCAATGAGTGAGCCACTTGGGCTTTTATATTATTTATTTTTTCTCCAGGACAATACTGTTTTGTTGATGTTCCTTTATCAAATTGACGCTTTCTTTTTTGTTTGATAGCATTGAAGATTGTTTACACTGTTTTTACCACCGACTTTTCCTTTCCTTTGTCTTCATAGGAATAAAATAAAGAATGCTATTTTTCAACAAACTCAATGAGAGACTTCCTTTCTAAAATTGTTTCCCAAATTTCAAGTAAAATAGCGACTTCCAGTTGTTCAATTTGCTTTAGAAATCCTTCTTCTTCAAGTCGGCAGTCACTTGGCTGATTTTCATTCGTTGCTAATTCTTCCAGTGCTGCAATATTCTCATGGTATGAGCTATTAACAGACCTTACAGCATAATGTCAGGCTGACCATCTTGTGTCAGACAATGCTTTGTTAGTATGTATCAATTTCATATGTTTTTGAAGTACCTGTCAACGATGAGTAGATGCAACAAGTCGGGTATAAGATTTTGCAGAAGACAACAAAATCTTACCGCAGTAGGACAACCTACTGCTCTTTTCCAAACCAAATTAAAGGAATGAGCTGTGCACGGCACATAATGAGCTACAATGCACTTCTCACGAAGAATAGCCTGGTTTCCGTTATTTTTCCTACTCATTTGCAGCATTGCCGTATGACTGTCCAAGGCATTTTCATGGATTCGTACAAACATAATGGCCTGCATCTTTATTATACATTATAATTCATAAAAAGTTTTGGGGCCCTTAAATTATTGGGGGCTTTAGCCCGTTCAGCACCCCCCCCCTTTTAATCCGCCATAGGGGGGAGGTCACGCATCTGTGACGATGTGGTACGAGGAGGGGGGTGTTTAATAAGAAATGTGACGTCACGTCAAAAACGCGAAACTTTAAATAAAAGTTCCACTTAAATATTTGATTGTTTACCATTTATTTAATTACGTTTTCAATGACTTCACGCGTGTTACGATATTACAGAGCAGACTTACCCTAAATACATATTTAAATGACAAAAAATAATTTGCAACATGCTAATTTGTATTGAGAAAATACGGCTTGGGGGAGGGGTGTCAAAGCTTTGTGACGTCATATCGTAAAAAAGGGGTTGGGTCTAAGTTTTTGTGACAAAGTATGACGCTGGGGGAGGGTGGGGTAAATATCGGCAACCTCGCGTGACGTCATTTATGGACGGCCCCTTCAGTCGTGAAGGGGTGACACCATGAGCTACCGCCCCGGGTGACACCAACCCTATTGACGCCTCTGCTTTGACCGATAGCTTATATGAGCGGCCCTTTAAATAAAAGTTGTTTTTAAATTATGAGACTCTATCCCAGACCTTGCATGGACTAACATCATAACGTCATTATTTCATTCCCAGGTCAAGCGATTGGTGATTGCCATCCTTGTCATCTCCCTCTCCGGCCCCGTGGTACTGGCACGTTCGTCCAAAAGTCTGGAGTGCAACCCCCTACAAGTGAAGATGTCCTGTCTACTTGGCTGTTTCGCCTGTTTCGAGGCCTACGGTGTGGAGCTGTATGACATGGCCGCCTGCTGCAGAGATTGTCGTCTGACGGATGCCGACGTCATTGACGAGGGACCCTCGCGCTGTTCTCGTGACTACATCCGGAAAAGTTGGTTGAAACGATTTGGCTGAGCAGTCCAATGAGACAAGTCTACTTTAGTTTAATAGACGTTTGAGTTTTACAACACTACCATGATTTATGCTTGTAATTTTTTTATTGTGTCTTTATTGTTGTGTGTGTGTGTGTGTGTCTTGTTGGACTCAGTTACAAACATTTACTATTTTGTCACGAAAACTCACAGTTATGAACGTTGAAATTCATAATAAAACTTACATCACCAGTGAATGCGGAAAGCATCATCTAGTGATAGTTGCATGAAAGACACCACTCTTTACATTATTGAACATGTGTTAGCATATTCCAACAAACAAATATGTTTGGTGGTAGCAATATTTAAAATGACGCTAAACAAAACGCATCTATTGCTAGCTGCGATGACGACTTACCACTATTGGGATACAAAATATTTTTGATTTTTAGTGAATTAGTTTTAAAAAAGACATAACACTCAAAAATACAAGTTCACTGTAAAGATAGAAAAACTAACATAGCAACTGATCATATTCAACTTTTAGATATTTTATTTCCATCATTTTATTTCAGTTACATAAACCATTTCCAATTAAAAATGTATGAGTTATTCTTGTTTCAAAACAAGACATTGACGTCTCCACAAACTAATATATTTGAGATTTATAGCAAAGAGAATTCTTGGCATTGAGATAATTCGTTAAAAAAATTCTTACTGTCCCCTTAGGAAATATTTAAAAAGCAATTATCAGCCAACACCATATTTAGGAGACAAAAATATCGCTAAATACCCAGGCAAGTTACAAGGACAGATTGTTAAAACTCAGACATCGGATTGATATATAAAACTTGTTTTTTGATGTATAAATCTATTGAAGCTGATGCTCCATCTTTTCTTAGACCTTTGAAGGCTTTAAATGTATATTATGGAGATTCAACCAAGGCCCTCATGGCAGTGCCATGCCCCGCCCAATCTACCATGAGTTCAGATAACCGAAAACTGTAGTAAAACTTAATGGCGAGAAAAGGGGTGTGGACATTATGACAAATTTTTAAAATGTCCCTAGTCACAAATAAAAGAAATGTCTCGATTTGGCCGAATTTTAAAAGTGAATAGATTCAGTTATCGTTTCTACGAATGATTTTATATACTCATGTAAGCTTAAAAACACAAAGTGTGTCTTTATTTTAAAAAATGTATCTAAAATAGTTATAAAAGGTGAGCCCTTTGTTTGAGAACAGTGACGAGACAAAACATCAAAGAGGTGAGCATTGAGCACCAACTAAAACAAATCAAGTTTCTATGACATCAGTTTCTCCTAACCTTTATTTAGCCATGCCACATTCAAGCCTTTATAAAAATTTTATACCCGCGCCCTTTGTATCATGTATAAAAGTTTGTTAATATAAAATAGGGTTTTTAATTGAAAAACGGTAAATAATTGGTTTTCTGAAGAAATCGCTAGGATGAAAGCCATAGGTTGAGGAAACCAAGTAAGAATATTTTCAAAACAAATATTCGGGAACTGAAATTCAAGTCCGATTTCAATGTAATGAAAGATTTTTCTGTTTGATTTTAACTATTAGTAGTATGAGGAATATTTATTATTGAAGTTGAGTTATATTTTTTTAGTTTTATCAAAGAATCGGCTCAATAAATCACCAATACTATCAAACGTTAACAGATATTTCTTGTCAGGTTTGTCACTTTTAAAAAATTATAAGAATATGACATTGTTCTATAAATTTTGTCAGGCGATTCCTTTTGGAAAGACATAAAAGTTGGGGGAGACGGCAATCAGAAAAAAATGAAATATTTAAACAGGGTATATGTAGCCCTGACAGGACGCCACAAAACAACGAAAGTGTTGGCAAAAGGCCTTCGTCAGCGAACAAAAATACAATAACTAATAAAGTGAAATAAAAAATTTAAAAAAACTAAGCTGCAAAATTATAACGAGAATCCAACCAAAGAAAGAGGATGAAGAGAATAATGCAGAGGTTGTAAAGACTAAGAGAAGAGTGGGCGTGGCAACGTTTCAACATGTCAGTGAGAACAACACATTCATCGCATGTGGTAGGAAGGTCCATATTCTTGAATATGTCAGTCTTGAATGAAGACTTATTCAAGAATACGAAAGAAAACCATCTTAACTCATTTCGAAGTAAAAGTCACCCCTTGGTTTGCAATTTGTTGTTTTTTTTCCCCAAAGAAGAAATGTTGGAATTTGACATTACTTTTAATAGGTTAAATACACTTTATTACTGAATTTATTAATTTATTTAGAAAATGCGATGTGTTTTAGCTACTACGTTTTTCCTGTGAATAACATAATGAAGAAGTTATATTCATGGCTTCTCCTTTTTCATTAATTTTAAGCAGACAATTGTTTCTCCATTGTATAAGGAGAAACGTCTACAGAACAAATTGTTGACTTATTCATTGACATTCTATTCACATCTCAGTAGCTTTTTGATATTATTATATACAACTTTGGCGGCAGTGGTACTTTTTAATGACTTACAGAACAACATTTCTTAGCAAAGTAACAATAATCTAACGAAAGTTATCAATACAGACTTAGCAAGGAGTAAGGAAATTTGATGACTAGTCTGGAAAGTAAGATTTACAGTTGCAGTGTGAGATGTAAATCCATATTTTGATGCTGCAAGTCTTCGGCAAAAATTTTCTTTAAATTTTAAAAATATAAAATATCAACTATGAAATAATAGAAATTCAGTTTTTCCACTTTCTAATGCGTCTTCAGACTACCTCATATCATTGATTCGTAGGTCAAACATTGTTGGCATAAGAGACAAGAATGTAACTGTGAACAGCGGGTCTAAAACCAAACTTTAAATATTCATCCGAATAATAAAAGTTGTTAAAGCTTGAACTACATGTTTTACTATGGGCTCATAGAAATAAACATAAGATCAAGTAACAACGAATTATTAAGTATATATTAATATTAATTTAATGTCATTGAAGTAATGGTAAAATAAACAATCAATATTTAAATGTAAATAAGTGACACATTTACCCCACCTCAAAATAACATTTTTAGTCATTAGTAGATTAGTTATAGGTCAATAATGCAATTAGTGTGCTCAGTAAAGTAATAGCGTCATAATGTAAAAACTACATTCCATATCAACTAATCAAAACAAGTAATAAAAATGCGTGGATTCAGCTAATAAGTTGGTTCTTTAGTGAATAATTATACACATAAAAGTTTGTTTGCACTTATCTTAAAAAATCGCCATTGCCTCCCTTAAAGGCAAAATTAGTGCGTGGGACCAACGTTGGGACACACCGAGCAATATCAATTAAACAAGCCTTAAAAACAAAGTTATTT
Source organism: Ampullaceana balthica (assembly GCA_944989445.1). NCBI lineage: Eukaryota > Metazoa > Mollusca > Gastropoda > Lymnaeidae > Ampullaceana > Ampullaceana balthica. The sequence continues at coordinate 2,197,538 of CALYLW010000047.1, forward strand.
ACTGTTTCCCTTATATATGAGACATAACTAAAAGTATTCATTATGTTTAATATAATACGCATCTCGCGACAAACATTTACAGTCTGAACGTGACTGAACTCCCTTTGCTGTAAAACACGGGATGTGGTCATCGATGGCTGGAGTGAACTCCAGTGACACTTTGAGGTCAACAATAGCAGACGGCTACATAGAGATACACAGAGATAAACTAAAAATGCATTAATTTAATTACGATACATTTGATAAATCTGAAATTTTGACACAAAGCATTGTTATGAGACAAAAGTCTATTTGCAAAATTTCAGCTCAATAGCATCACGGGAAGCCGATCATTTTTGTATTTTTTTTCCTCCCGACCAAGAGATCAGGACAAGACGACACGACGGTGAAGTTAATATACGGGATTTAAAAATGTGATTCTATTACCATATATATTCATTCGCAAGCCGAAGTCTTTTTTTACAAAATCTAGGGGGAAAATGTGGGGGGTTGGCTTACGAGCGGGTCATTTACGTATTTCTGCATGGATATTGAATATCGATGTTGTTATTGTAGATCATCAAGGTCCTTTTGTACATTCTACAAGATTAGACTACACTACCAGAAGCTATAATATATAACTAAACATCTGCACTTACATTATTTAATCTTTTTTTTTAATTTGTGAACGTTTTAATAAATTGTTTCACAAATTTTGTTTTCAACAATGAATTCTAATGTACGCGCTTTCGTCACTGTTTACCAAACGATTTTTTTGGTTTAAATACCGGTAACTCTTGCCTAACAAGAAGCACAAAGACAAAGGTAGGCAGTCCAAAGTAAACAATCAAAAGGACCGAGTTCGCTTGTAGTTTTAAAAAAAAATGTACCATTTTGTTGAAGCTGTCCTATTATTTTTTGGGGGGTCGGCTTGCGAGCGGGTTATACACTTTTAATACTTTTATCTTCCAAAAGTGTGTGTGGGGGGGGGGTCGGCTTATGAACGAACGGGCTATAGAACGAGTATATACGGTAAAATTTACTGTGCCACTAGTCGCATGTGATCACTATGATATAAGTTACAATTATTACACAACTTCAACTGAAAATAGTAACATACGAATTTTGCTTTCAAGTATGTATGAAGTATGATGATGTGTTAAAAGTTAAAGACTTATGTTGACTAGCGAGTACACTGTCACAAGATTATGAGGATACGAGATTTTTTTGACAAAGGATAATGATGATTAGGGATTATATTTACCATGGTTTATTTTGACTATGGATTAAGTAAATCAGAGACGAAGATGACAGTGGACTTTGTTGACGGTGTGCTATATTGACAGTCGGCTTTGTTGACCATGGATTAAGTTGACAGTGGATTTTCTTGACACAGGTCTACTAAATAATGGATTTTGCTTAAATTAACAGAACTTTCTTTGACATATGTTTTTCAATTTAAAAAAACAACATCTTAACAACTTGGAAGGGGATTCACTTAATTCAACGCAGAATGGTTTCTATTATAATTTATTGCTCCAATGCGTTTATCCATGTTATAATGGCTGTTTCATTTTTAGACACTTTTATAGAACATTCCAGACGAGCATAACTTATGATTTAAAATAAATATTTCTTGCCAAGTGTCAAATGTGTGACAGACTCATTAGATGCCTTTGATAGATCGACAGAAACTTTGAATACATAAAACAAAGAAGGAGAAAATATAACGAGATGAGCTAATCCTATTCTCAAGCCTTCGAGTTTGAGGGCGCTTAGATGCTTAGAGGATGTTAACGGTAGGTCTAATTTCAAGTTTAACGCCTAGAAGAGTTATAGTGGACGCAATGTAGATGTCGCTGTGTCGGGGGTTGCTGTGTCGGTGGTTGCTGTGTGGGGGTCGCTGTGTGGGGGTCGCTGTGTGTCGGGACGCTGTGTCGGGGGTTGCTGTGTCGGGGCGCTGTGTGGGGGGTAGCTGTGTTGGTGGGGGTAGCTGTGTGGGGGGCGTTGTGTGTCGGGTCGCTGTGTGGGTCGCTGTGTGGGGGCGCTGTGTGTTGGGTCGCTGTGTCGGGAGTAGGCCTGTCAACGGGTACCCGGGACCCGGGTACCCGTTGCTCGTGTGATTACCCGGGTAGTAAAATTCCGCTCGGGTACCCGTGAAAATATGGCTTCAATGTCTATATTAATCGTAGGCCAAACTTCGGCTCCCATGCGACTTTTTTGTGTTTACATTATGACTCCCGAAACAATTTATCAAGTGAAAATTTTTGTTTCAAAAATATGCTTTGAAGTACATCTAAGGAGAAATATCTGTCAACGGGAAATAAAATACGGCCCCAACAAACTACTATGTATTTGGATACATCTTTTTTCTCTCAATCTGAAACAGAAATCGCACAACACAAAAAAAGTTTTGGTTCTTTAAAAGAATCATTTAAAAATCATCTGCCAAAAATAAGGATGCACTGCTTAGAGATGAAAGACGCTGTTAAAAAAAAACTGCTTTGACACTAACTTTGCTTTGAAATACGCCGATTGATACTAGCTAATATTGTTTATCTACCCCCTCTCCTCCCTTCACTCCTATAACCCAAGCCCCTTACATCCGCATGTGTTTCTTGTGTTTATTAACACGTGGTGACCTAGAAAAACTGATGGTAATAATGCGTACAAGGTCATCAGTATTTAAATTTAATACATTAAATAGTTAGTAACAGTGTAGGATGGGCAGACGTCGGCTGTGAGGATGGACTGCACAGAGATGAAAGAGGTCGTGTTTTTTGTTCATGAAACACCCTTGTTTTGACATTAACTTTGCTTTGAAATAGCCGACAGCGGGTCACCGATTGATACTATCTAATGCCGTTTTTCTCCCCCCCCCCACTCTCTCTTCACTCCTTTAACCCAGTGCTTCTCAAACTTATTAGTATGGTGGACCGGCAGGATTTTTCCCCACCGGTGCACTATTTAACCTGTACCTACATGGTAGCGAAATGTATTTTGTTTCCTTTTATTTCTTTCATTTATTCGCTTATTGTCAAAAATGACAAATTCTATTGGGTTAGTATTATTGGTAGCAATTGGAGGTTTATAATTATATTTTTCTTTCCTTTCATGATAACTTCCGCGGACCACCACTTTGAGAAGCACTGCTATAACCCACGCCCCTTGCATTCGCGTGTGTTACTTGCGTTCATTAACACGTGTTTGCCTTGCCCAAAATTGATATTAATAATACACCCAAAGTTAATAAGATGGTTAAGACGTCGTGTGCAATCAGACCAACCGAGTTGACAGTGACACAGCAAAATGCAACCGTTGTAATGAAATTGTGTCTGCGAAGGGTGGCAACCCAACGCGATAAAACGCCATCTGAACGATATTCATAAAATTGATATTGATAAACACACCGCCGATCCACCCAATATCAGAAATTTTTTGGTGTTAACAAAAGCAGTACCACTGACTAAAGCAAGATCACTTGAGATTTACCGCAGTATTGCGTCCTTCATCGCCCTTAGCATCAACTACCGACGCCAAGTGGATATTAATATTCAAGGTATGACACTGAACGTTACGTCATTGCTGTTGACATATTTTTTTTGCATGTTTAGTTTACTGTAGTTTTAGTTTATGAGTATGACGAATGCATTTACAGCAGGAATTGAATGTAATTTTTAGCGCATTATAGTTAATTGCAGTGCATTAGTAAAGCATGTTACTGGAAGCAAGCCGTTGGTTACTACTACTGTGTGAAATGAGATGCATGGATGGTGGCTAGGTTGCATTGTATAGCGGTCATGACATGGACAATTTTGCGACTTTTAGAACGGGTAACCCGGGTACCCGTTCGAAATTTTCACGGGTACCCGGGCAGCTTTTTTCAACAAAATTGACAGCCCTAGTCGGGAGTTGCTGTGTAGGGGGTCGCTGTGTGGGGGGGGGGCGCTGTGTGTCGAGTCGCTGTGTGTCGGGTCGCTGTGTGGGTCGCTGTGTGGGGGCGCTGTGTGTCGGGTCGCTGTGTCGGGATTTGCTGTGTAGGGGGTCGCTGTGTGGGGGGGGGCGCTGTGTGTTGAGTCGCTGTGTGTCGGGACGCTGTGTGTCGGGACGCTGTGTGGGGGGTAGCTGTTTTGGGGGTTGCTGTGTTGGGGGTGCTGTGTGTCGAGTCGCTGTGTGTCGGGTCGCTGTGTGGGAGTAGCAATTCTGGGTCGTGAGCCCATTCATTCCATTGTCAGCTACCAATGCAAGCCGACAGAGAACGTTCCGATCAGGCGAACAAACAAAATGATATAATTGTAAGCCACGCAATGGCACCGCTGACTTTGTTCAAGGTTCCTAATGGTTCAAGTATTTTGTCTCAAACATCACATCACCCAGGCGATCACATCCACTGTGTCTGATATCATTTACGTTCCATCCATTCTCTCACTTTTCCCTTTTATACTGCAACGGTTACTTTCTCACTCTTCCTCTCTCACTACATGTATCTAGCAGTAGGTAGGACAATGGTTTTAAATAAATGTACAATTTACAAATTTGAAACCAACGAGCGATGTGTGAACAAATGGCATGACATTCCACTTCCCATACTGTGTATGTAACAGCTGCAATCGATGTATCGTTTATATGACAGCGGCACTTCAAATTCTGTCTATGAAAAAACTGCACTCTAATCGCAGTCATGTTATTCAAATGTACATTTCTATCTGGACATCCATTAACATGGGGTAAGGTGGATCAATGTGGCAGTAAATCTATATTGTCAATGAAAAACGACAGTCCCACAATATTGACTCGATACATTGACCTCTTGGGAAATGTTGGAAAACATTGTACTGTCAAGTCCTTCATTTAGGTCCTTTAGTTAATGATCAATTTGGGCCTAAGTATGGACATTTATGTCCTTAGAGTCATCAATATTGGCCACTTCAGTCGTCACTCTCTCTCTCTCTCTCTCTCTCTCTCTCTCTCTCTCTCTCTCTCTCTCTCTCTCTCTCTCTCTCTCTCTCTCTCTCTCTCTCTCTCTCTCCAACAAAGGGACATTACTCATGGCCTACAACTGGGTGCTGCTGGTCCCTGGTCGTGACCTACTTGCTGGAATCTTCCGATGTTTGGTCTCGGACTGAAACCGTTTACAGAAGAAAACTTTTTGCATGACTTTGTCATACGGCTCTAGTGATCTCATCGGTTCTGGTAGGAACTTCCAGTTTCTTAATTTGTTCGGTAAAATTTGGGGTCGTTTTGTTTGAATGAGTTTAATTATGCAAATGAGAATGATGATCACAGCGATAGGACCGAGGACCCCGAGTAGGACATACCACCCGGGTATAGACAAGGCGAAGACGAGGGCTGGAATTATGAAGAACATGGCTAGTATGTATACAATGGCGAACCACCTGTACTTTGCCGTGCAGTTGCCCAGAAACTTTGCCATGGGGATGGGGAAGCGAAGGAGCGGAATGGGGTAGAATAAAAGAATTCCGGTGACGTTGAAAAACAAATGACAGAATGCTACCTGTAGAGCATTTCTTAGACCGGAAGTGTTGGCCAGTGCTGACAAAATGGCGGTGGTGGTGGTCCCAATGTTGGAGCCCAGGGTCAGCGGATACATGCGGTCAAGTTCTATAACTCCTATGCCGACCAAAGGGGTGAGGGTGGACGTGAAAATGGAAGAGCTCTGGACGATGATGGTGAGGCCAGCACCAATGATAATGGCCAGGTAGCCGGTAAAGTAGGCCATGGGCCCAGGGAAGTCAGCGTTGATAAATTTTTTGATGAGTAGAGCCATGGGGCCCTGCAGCAGTGAGTGGAGCAGCTTGACGATAGACACGAGACAGGCGCAGAGAATGGCAAGGGAAATAACCAGAAGTATGGCACCAATTGCTTTGTCGTCGAGGGTTGGGTACATTCCCTTGAAAAGAAACTTGCCTGAAAGTTCAATTAAGAAAAAAATTAAGTGGCGTAAAACGATGAAATGATGAAATAATGTTATAAGTAAATTTAAGAAATTTAATTTGAATTACAGTGTTAATGATTGAGCCTTTAAAAAAATTACTTTAACTATACACTAAAGAAATGGACTGACTTAATTTAATCTCTGCTCTATATCTTTGAAAAGCACTAAAATGTTAATATGTGACTTCTGGTTGAACACTTTTTTTTTAGCCCAGGGAAATATATACTTTGATGATGTATCACTTACATTCACTAACACAAGTGAGTTTTTCTACGTCACGCGTGTATTTAGTACAGGAGAACTCTTCCCCTACCACGTGATCTATATTGTACCATGACGTCATGCAGTTGGACATGCTGAAGTTGTGGGAGAGAGTCGAGTAACAAGGGCTCACAGTCTCACATCCCTGATTGTAGGTCACGTTGGGGGAAAAGGTGGCTGGATTCGTTAGAAGAGATGTTCATAATAAGCTTGAGATAAGATGTGATTAGGAATTGCTTTACTGAGCAAACAAATGGAAATATTTCAATTATATCATACATAGTATTTTAAACACATCAACCAATAGCTACGCATGTAATAAAAAAAAATAATTTACAATTAGAATTTTTTTTTAAGCTGTGGTGTAAAAAATTTTTTCATTGCAAATGCTCTTCTTGACTTTTTGATCATTGGGTGAACACGATGTCGCATTTATTTACGGTCCTTAATCTAGAGGAAATATTTCTCTCTCATACAGCGATCGAATTGAGTTGTTTACGATGAAAGGGCGGAATGTATCTTCCAATATTTAGTTTAGTCTCTTATGAGATTTAATCTTCATATTTTTCTAAAGTGAAAAATATTAAGTCTCTTATATATTGACGTTATTTTACTAATTTTATGTTAAGCGCTGCGTGGCCAGATGCTTGATGGGTTATTTCGCTATGTAAGTTCTAAAATTATAATAATTATTATTTGTCTATTTCATCAATGGTAGATGTTAAGCGATGAAACTACACACTAGGAATTTTGATGAGAATTACCCAAAACTTATAGATGTAAAAAGCTGATAACGCAACAAGAAAACATAAGAAAACATAAGATAAAATAGTTTTATGAAAATGAAACTATATACTATATACCAAGTCAACTTGATACTGCTTGCAGATGTATGTACTACTATGTACTAGTTAACTTGAGATTTGTACAGAATTTTGTTCCCGGTGAATTTTGATATTGTGTACATTATTCTTCCCAAGTTAACCTGCTAATGTATTCAGAATAATGTGTAAGTCTAATTACTACTGTGTAAAGTCTTCTGTCTACCCACCTACACGAGGTCTAATTACTACTGTGTAAAGTCTTCTGTCTACCCACCTACACGAGACTTGCAGCAGTTGGCCTCAGCAGGGCTCCCTTGGAATACGTCACAGTTGATCCGCTCAGTATCATGTGTGATTACGTAAGACTTGTAAGTCCAGGGAATGGTCAAACAGCTCGGTACTTCCACAGACTTGTTCTGACCAACACAGTCCCTCAGCTGACCAAGAAAAAACACGTTATAAAAAACAACCAGGAAATCAAACCAACGTCTTTTCAAATCAAGACCCTTAACAACCGAGGCCTTTAGAAACCCATGCTTTTAAGAAATATCGGTGTTCAACAAACCTAGAACTTTAACAAACCCACACAAGCTCACACCTTTCACAAATCCTTTCTATTTTTAAGGAAACGTGATTTTGACTAAACCTTTATTTAATGCTAACGTAGAAATAACTTTAATGGTCATTTTGATGATCTATGTGCCAAACATAAAATATAGGCTATAACACAGCATGTCAGAGTTATTCAAGAGTAATTAAGCTCGCTGTTAAATACTACAAACTCCATGTTGTAGCACATAAAGTTAGTCAAGGGTATTCGAGCTCGCTGCTGACCTCACTACAAACTTGCAGTTTCTGAGAGTTCGTGTAGTTGGTTCCCTGTTTCATAAAGGTCAAAGACTTGGTCAGCTTGTCATTGCAGCAGTCCGCCGGCGTCTTCTTGTCACAGCACACCTTCATGATGGCATGGTCGTAGTCAAAGTCGGTGTCCTGACCTTTGGCTATGTTGGTGATGGCGTTTTTATTCACCTGCAGTTGATGTTATAAGACGGTGGTATGAAAGTTGTAACCAACCATATTCGACAAAATACAACATCGACCAATCAGCGGTCGGGTTTTGAAATTTAATGTATTTGATATTAATACAAACTTAACATTCAAATGACTTTAACCCTCAATTAAAATGTCTCACATCCCTGGTCTGTGCTTATCCCAGATAAAGATAACAAACTTTCTTTAAACTTGGGAATTCCTGGGAAAATTACGGGATTAAATACATTTTCAAAGGCATAATGTGCAAACTAACTCACGCTATAATGGAGTTGATTTGAGTAGCTGTTCAGTTAATAATTAAAACGCGATATTCGTTTATTGCCTGTGAACGTGCTGCTTGTTTGCTTTACTTCCTGTGCATATCTCTAATTATAAATAACCTTCTAGTTATAAGCTTGTTGGGCTGAAGTTCAATATAAGCTTCTGGTGAGAGGGTAAAAGAGTTATGATTTTTTTTTCATTTTTACATTACAATTATAAGATAGTTCAAAACAATAAGTCTTAAGATAATCAAGTTATTAGAGAACATATTTCCAGACTAGGGACATGCTGTTGCATAAAGGTTGTAAACGCTTAATCTTAAATAATCTACTAATACTCAGAGGCGTAACTGGGTTTTTGACGCCACTGGCAAATTTATTTTTGGCGCCATTTATTTAAATAAAAAAAATTAAAAATAGAGATTTAGCGGCGCTCTTTTGAACTGGCGCAGGCCGGCAACCTTGGCAACTGCCCCAATGCCAAGCCGTTGTTTCGCCACTGCTAATACTTGTCCTCTGTAGCAGTCAGTTTAGCGTGTACTAGAAGCACTAGGATGAGTCGTTTCTAACATTTGGTCAGCTCTATATTTACTCATGTGTGTCAACGTGTAACAATTTGGGGCTTGTTGGAAATAAAACGGGAAAGGGAAAAATTTTTTACCACAGATTTATTCTTAAGGAGATTGGATTTCCTGGGGTAGATATATTTCTTGTGGGATTCCGGGAGAGAAGACTTTGAAACAATCAATATCATCTGTAACAGCTATACCATTTTTGTTACTGATGGTAATACTGGTGCTGATGGCATTACTGGTGCTGACAGTTTTATTGGCATGTTTCTAATTTAAAATAAAATAAAAACCTGTATGATAAGTTCAGTGAAGGGTTCAGTGATGACTTTGAGGATGTCTTTGTCTGCCCCTTTCTCTGTTACCAAAGGGAGAGAATTGACAATCGCTTCAGTCAGATGATACAGATAACCTGGCGTTGAATGTTAAGCATGTCAAGTTCTTATTACATTATCTTATGCATTACAGACGTTCCTTATATAAGAAGATTATTATATTTAACAAGGTAGATGTAGGTTTTATTTTAGAGTTAGTCTTTAGAAGGAATTAAATAAAATAATTCATTTTAATGTCAGCAAGAATTCGGCACAGCTCTGACAGGGCCTAATTTTTTACAGTTTCAATTTTTAGCTGTCATAACATAGCGTAACTTAATCTGGCACAAGTTTTTAATTACTTAAAACACATTTGATTTTTAACAACTAACACACACAATTTAGAGCAAATTTTTTTGTAGACAATCTCATGAGAATAGAAGGATTTGTTTATTTGTAAAGAAGCTTTATTCATCATGCTTATTCTTTCAATAAATACAATATACATTTTAACATGATAATATCCTACTGGAGTTATTTCAATATAGCATTACATCTATGACATGCTCTGCATTAGTTTTGGCTGCCATAGTGTCATCTGACACAATCGCACCTGACCCAATCTCACCTGATACTATTCCCTCTCACCTGACAATATCCCCTCTCACCTGACACTATTTCCTCTCACCTGATACTAACCCCTCTCACCTGATACTAACCCCTCTCACCTGATACTAACCCCTCTCACCTGACACTAACCCCTCTCACCTGATACTAACCCCTCTCACCTGACACCATTCCCTCTCACCTGACACTATCTCCACAGGTAACAAAACCAGTACGGTCAACCAGTTGAACATATCATGGACAGTCGCCCCAGCAAACGCTCGCCTGAATTCTCCCTTGTCTGTTATCTGACCAATGGCCACTATGGTGTTGGTCACGGATGTTCCCACATTGGCCCCCATAATGATAGGGATTGACGTCTTGATATCCATGACTGAGGGCAGTAATGTAATTCATTAATCGTTAGCAAAATATACAACTGAGATTCTTCCTCGTTAAACTTGGTTTCATGTGATTAACTAATAGTATTTGAACAATATTTAACCACTGTGCAATTTCTTAAGATTAAGAGCGATTTTGTAGATGACGTGACTTATTATACAAGGTTGCTGAGTTAGAATTATGTATAGGGTTATAATCTTATTAAGAACACACCTATATCTAGATTAGACTACATCGTTGATTGATAGACTAACTACAAAACTAACTCCATCATCTGACAATTTACAGCTTAACTATCACTAGTATAGGTAGGTCTGGCTATATTTGATAAAAGGAAGCCCAACCATCTTTGCGATCAGATAGCCCAACCGTAATTGATACATGACATACCAACCGTCATTGATACATTATGACATACCAACCATCATTGATACATGACATTCCAACCATCATTGATACATGACATACCAACCATCATTGATACATGACATACCAACCATCATTGATACATGACATACCAACCATCATTGATACATGACATACCAACCATCATTGATACATAACATACCAACCATCATTGATACATTATGACATTCCAACCATCATTGATACATAACATACCAACCATCATTGATACATTATGACATACCAACCGTCATTGATACATTATGACATACCAACCGTCATTGATACATGACATACCAACCGTCATTGATACATTATGACATACCAACCATCATTGATACATGACATACCAACTATCGTTGATACATGCCATACCAACCATCATTGATACATGACATACCAACCATCATTGATACATGACATACCAACCATCATTTATACATGACATACCAACCATCATTGATACATGCAAACCAATCATCGTTGATACATGACATACCAACCATCATTGATACATGACATACCAACCATCATTGATACATGACATACCAACCATCGTTGATACATGACATACCAACCATCGTTGATACATGACATACCAACCATCGTTGATACATGACATACCAATCATCATTGATACATGACATACCAACCATCGTTGATACATGACATACCAACCATCTTTTATATAAGACGGCCTGTGTTTGATCTTTGAAAGTCCACGTATCTTTGATAAAAAGCGGTCAATATTTGATATCGAATGAAGTTAACACAGTGACATTAACTCGCAGAAATAACAATATACATATTCTGAACACATAAGACCAACAATTTGTCTTAGATTTCTTCATATAATTAAAAAGCTATGAATCCCCAAAAGGAAACCTTTCAGGGGTGATGGATGAGGGGCGTGGTAATTATGTGCCGAAAATAGATTCGATTGAATTTTTAAAATAATTTGTTGTTCTCGGTTGATCACAAAGGTTTATGCAATGCTATTTGAACCAACTCCACAACATAGGGCTTTTCTTTATTCTTCTACAAAAAATAAAAAAGTGTTTTCTCGCTTAAATCTCTTAATCTTCTCTGACTCTGACTTTATTTTCTTGACAAATTGACGATGATTTTTTAGCTATTAGCTTCATGTAGTCTTGAAAAATACTTGGCATTTTAAAAATATGTTCGGATTTGGAATGAGAATCTTGATAAACTTGAATGAAAGATCAGTAGTATTTATTAGTACCCATGAGTAACATAAGATACATTATTTTGTATAACTGGCATACTGGTCATGATACTGACATAATAAATCGCACCCTATAATTCTTTCTTGATTTCACAGCCTCACAATGCTGGCCTCTACTTACTTTCAGATCCTACCATACTGACGACTACTTACTTCCAGATCCCACCATGCTGACCACTATACTGGTAGATGTTGATGAACTTTGTACAAGGACTGTTACCAACACACCAATCATCAGGCCAGCCACTGGATTGGTCATGATGTCACTTTGTTGAAACACTTTCCCAGCAGCTTCACCTAAAACACAGCAATGAGCCAAACAGTCATACATCATATACAATATTTCACCGAAAACACAGCAATGAGCCAAACAGTCATACATCATATACAATATTTCACCTAAAACACAGCAATGAGCCAAACAGTCATACATCATATACAATATTTCACCTAAAACACACCAATGAGCCAAACAGTCATACATCATATACAATATTTCACCTAAAACACAGCAATGAGCCAAACAGTCATACATCATATACACTATTTCAACTAAAACACAGCAATGAGCCAAACAGTCATACATCATATACAATATTTCACCTAAAACACAGCAATGAGCCAAACAGTCATACGTCATATACAATATTTCACCTAAAACACAGCAATGAGCCAAACAGTCATACATCATATACAATATTTCACATAAAACATAGCAATAAGCCAAACAATCATACATCATCTATCTCTATATATATCTATATAATTATCCTCATGGGTCCATGCGAGACACCACGACGCAAGTATGTGCAACCGCTCAAGACGAATGACCCTCGCTGGGGTCGACCAATGTATCGAGACCAACAATGGTCCTTGCGTTTCCCTGGCATTGTTCCTTCACAGACTAACGTGAGATTTGTAGTGTACTGATTATCACGTCCGCTTTATACGGGGAAGGTCCTGGGTTCAAGCCCCAGCGAAAACATTGTTTATTTTTAATTTTTTAAAATGTCTGTTTGTGCCCGTTCTTTTACCCCTTTATTGCCAAGACTAGCTGACCCGCGGCGTAGAATACGCCGCTAATGATTTAGTGACGGGTGAAGACTTCCTGAAAGATACAGTTGTAAAAATGGGGTGGGTTTGTGCAAACGACTGTGAGTGAATGAAAAGAAGGAACTCTGGAGAGACCCACGGCGTAGCATACGCCGCAGACTTGCTCATCATAGACAGTGCAAGAACGGTGGGGGGGGTGAGAGTACAGACACAAAAAGCAGCACTAAGTAAATAAAAAATAGCGAGTACACGTAAAAACATGCACACTGAGGTTGTTGTTACCCGCCTCCCAATTTATTGTCCGACATTCACTCGCGTTGTTTTGATTTCTTTGTGCTGTAGTTTGTGTCCGTTCTTCCTCCACTTTCTTTGCACTCTCCATGAGCAAGTCTGCTGCGTCTGCTACGCCGCGGGGCGTCTAGTATACAATATTTACCTAAAACACAGCAATGAGCCAAACAGTCATACCTCATATACAATATTTCACCTAAAACACAGCAATGAGCCAAACAGTCATACATCATATACAATATTTCACCGAAAACACAGCAATGAGCCAAACAGTCATACATCATATACAATATTTCACCTAAAAATAGCAATGAGCCAAACTTGTCATTTTTCATATACAATATTTACATAAAACACAGCAATGAGCCAAACAGTCGTACATCATATACAATTGTTCACCCAAAAATAGCAAAGAGCCAAACAGTCATACATCATATACCACAGTTATACATCATATACACTAGTCATACATCACATACAATATTTCACCTAAAACACAGCAATGAGCCAAACAGTCATACATCACATACAATATTTCACCTAAAACACAGCAATGAGCCAAACACTCATACATCATATACAATATTTCACCTAAAACACAGCATTGAGCCAAACGGTCAAACATCATATACAATAGTCATATACAATGTCATCTAAAAATAGCAATAGAATCATTTGTCATACATCAAATACATTATTTCACCAAAGACATACCAATAGATCCAATAGTAATATAAACAAAATACAATAGTCCACATAAAACATATAAATAGATCCAATAGTAATATAAACAAAATACAATAGTCCACATAAAACATATAAATAGATCCAATAGTAATATAAACAAAATACAATAGTCCACATAAAACATATAAATAGATCCAATAGTAATATAAACAAAATACAATAGTCCACATAAAACATATAAATAGATCCAATAGTCATCGATCATGTTCAATATTTCAGATACACATGGCAGTAATCGTTAAATTATGAATATGGTTTTGTTATGATTAATAAGCACTTAAGCTGCATTACAATACAAAATTTATTATATGATGTTACTAGCAAACTACCCGCGCTTTGCAGCGGAAAGTTAGGATTTTATTTAGAACCCGCTTAATATCAATTAAAAACACCAATAGAATTCAATCTGGATCATGTGGATCATGATGAATATACTTGTTTGTCAATATTTGTCAAGGTCATGCAAAATCAAATGGGGAATAAAATTACATTAAGGGCCGCATGGAAATGGGTGCAGGATCTGCATATCTCATAAGGCCTGAAGATTTCAATCCAGGTCATTATGGAGATACGTGTCTATATTTATTTAACAAGTTTAAAATGTAATGGGGTTAAAAAGCTTTAAAAGTTAATGAAAAAAATATTTTGAGCCCCGGCCCCAAAGGAACAGACGTTAGGAGTTCGTTACCCTATAATTTGATCAATAATTAATCTATTTACTGTTTAAATTACCTTTTATATGACTCATGTTTAAAAATGGCATTATGGTCCCTCAACCCTTATTCAGTGTCTTTTTAAATTGTTTATGCCAAATACCTTCACTATAGCGTACTAAAAAACTTCCCAAAGTTTAATGGCCATGCGATGAATAAAATACTATTTATACGGCCTAAAAAACTAAAATAAGGGACCGGGGGCCCAATTGTTGTAAGATATAAAGTTCAAAATTTTATTTAAATCCGGATCATGATGGATATATTTGTTTGCCAATATTTGTATTTTTAAAAATCGAGTATTATCGAATTTTTAAAATTTCTTAAACGTTTACACGTTTACGAAAAAGAGATTAGGGACCATCGGCTCCTAAAGAATTAAAAAATAAAATTTCAAAGCCTTATAGTATTTTAATATAGGCCATCAAGTTTTTATATTCCAAATTTTGTCAAAATCCATTTAAACAGTATCCAAAGTTTGATAAAAAAAATTATTTAGCTCATTTAAGGTGAACAAATTACATTGGGGCCCGGCCTCCATTGAGTGATAATTTAAATATATTTTCCCCTGTTACCATTGCGGGAGTGAACTCAACAACTTCTCAAATTTTAATGCTTCTACCTACACGCGAAATTGGAGAATTAGTGATCAGTCAATTTTTATATTAGAAAAAACTACATTGGGCCCCTGAACCCTAGTGAGTTATAATTTAAATATTTTTTCGCCTGTTACCATTGCGAGAGGGTACTCAACAACTTCCAAAAGTTTCATGCTCCAATCTAAATGGGATGTTGCAGATTCAATGATGAGTCTTTTTTATATTGCTCATATAAGGGGAAAACCTACATTTGGGCCCCCGGCCACGCAGTGAATGATAATTTTATATTCTTTTCGCCTCTTACCATCGTAGGAGTGTATTCAACAACTTCCCAAATTTTCTTGTTTTTACCTACACGAGAAAATGGAGAATTAATGATGAGTCAGTTTTTATATAAGAAAAAACTACATTTGGGCACCGGCACCCTATGAAAGGGAATTTTAAAATTCTTTTTCGCCAATTATTGTCGTGAGAGTGTACTCAGCAAGTTCCCAAAGTTTCATGCTTCTACCTACATGGGAAGTTGGAGAATTATTAATGATTGAGTGCGTGAGTAAGGGCTTTGCCTTTTATTAGTATGGATATGTTGATTCAAACGTTTATAATGACGTATGGCGCTAAACGTGAAGCATTTACTACGTAACCTATTAATTTATATTTTATTGAAAATAATTAAAATGTAATTATTTATATATTTAGTATTTAGTAATTTTTGGGGTTGAAGACGACTCGTTACTACCTATTAAATTTCACAAGAAAAAATGAAGTTTAAAGAAAACAGTTTAAATTTTTACTAAAATCTATTTTATTTAATTTTAAACATTTTTATAAAAAGTGATAAGGGAAGTTAACTATCTCATATAAAGAATCGTATGTGTTGTTTACTGCAGGCAACAAGCTGATCAATCAAACTCTGAGCTTCAAACAAATGACAACAAAAAAGTGTTTTGTTTAATTTTTTAAATAACCCCTTCATTAAAAAAAAATGTTCACATATTATAATTATTTCAATTTAGAGAATAATTTTTGAGAAGTTGTGAACGTGGACTCATTTATTTACGAACTAGGTTGTGCTGCGGTGCCGTGGCGCCAGTGGCGGCCACTTTTGTTAGGGCGCCTACGGCGCCCACCTTTTTCAAAAGCCAAACTAACTCGTCCTTGTTTGATAAATACGAAATATCAAACTTTCTGAAATTTACACACATTATTTTATAATAGGGGTTGTAGGGCGCCTACGGTGCCCACTTTGTTTTTTGTCAAAAGTTCAAGTAACGTATCCTTGTTTGATAAATACGAAATATTAAACTTCCTGGGATGTACACAAAGTATTTTATAATTAACCATCATTAAATCCTCTTTTTACATTGTTCCCTTTTCCAAAATTAAAATATGAGCTAAAACAATGACGTCATATATTTTTTTACAGCGCATCTTTAATTTATAATCATTTTGCGCAACGATGCAAACCTTGTATTTTAAGATCAAACAATGACTTCATATAAATTTTTTTTACAGTATTTCCTCAGCGTTCCACATCCAATGAGTGAGTGACCTCGACTATTATTTTATTTATGCTAGAACTAGTTTGTGCCTGCGGCGCCCCCCTTTTTTAAGCCCTTTTTCAAAAGCCCAACTAACTTTTCCTTGTAAATATGATAAATACGTAATGTTAAACTTTCTTAAATGTACACAAAGTATTTTATAATAGGTTTTTTTTGTTGTCAAAAGCCCAAGTAACTTATCCTTGTATGATAAATACGAAATATTCCTGAAATGTACACAAGGTATGTATATACTATTTCTTTACAGTTCTAATCACCACATGATTTTTAAAGTAATTTTAGAAAGCAGCGCACCAAATTACTGCACCAAAGGAATAACTCTTTGAGTCAGAGAATGCCTCTGTCGATGACGGGTTAGGGATAGTTCAAGTTCAAGTAGTGCGGAACTTAGACGAAGGCGTCCATGGTGGAGAATGCCTCTGTCGATGACGAGAACCATTGTACCAGTTAAGGGTCGGGACAACCGAAGCGACCGTTTCGTCCTCCTTTCTAGCTATTTCAGTGAACGACACTGTTTAGGGCCAGGTGGGCCAGTGCAATTCTAAAAAAAGTGTTGAGAAGAAGTTTGGTCGGAAGTCAGCTCTGAGGAGACCTTCCCAGTGGGGATGTCCTTACCCAAAACTATTTGGTTGGCTATTGCGATTGCCCGCACCCCCATAGGTAGGCTACAATGTTGATTCCCCCTATCTTGCGACAGTCCTAGGTTATATAGACCCGTACGCTGCGCCGTGGTTGCGCCGCAGTTATAGCGGGTCGAAGTAGGACAAATCCACAACCTCCTGTTGTGGGAGGTAACCCCTATGAGAGGCAGACTAGGTCGACTTGTGCGACTACCATCTGCCCTCTTCTAGGGGATCGTCTCAGGGGTGTCCCCGTCGGCTGGCTCCCCTTGGTGGAGGGGAGAAAGCTTCCGGAGAATTCCCCGAGGGATCCTATAAGAGTCTTAGTGACTCAGGGCCATTGACGCCATCTCAAATGTTATAATATTCTTCGACACACGGATTTAAAACATTGACGATAGCGGTTATGGTCCACTATAATTTCACAATTTACAATTTCAAAGACTTGTCAAATATAAGCCACCCCCCCCCCAAGTCTTTTGGAGGGGTCTGACGACTTTTGATCATATACAATAACGATCATATGAGCAACATTTAAGACTAGCTATTTAAACTGTTAATCAGTTAATAATTATATATGTTTCCTATAAGAGTTACCTCCTAGTAATCTAAATGCTGAACTGAGAAAGTCCAGAGAGCATACAAACAAGTACAAGCAACCAATGACCAAGAGAATCTTGATGACAAATGTCACAGCACGAACATTCTTCTCCTTGCTGCTCAATGCTGGAATCAAACAAATGAATTAATATTATATGATTGGAACAATTTTTTTCATTCTGTTAGTCTGCAAACAATATTTATTGATTTACTATGTTAGTTTTGATTGTAGGTAGAAAGGATATTAATAGAGAATTTAACTTTCCTATAATGGATCCAGAATAAGACAGGTGACCTGTCACACAAGAATTGAACCACCCAGTCTAAATCTTTTGTGTAAGTAGGTATGTCAATTAGTTCAACTTGTTTAACTGTACAGATATAACGATAACGTTCAATTGATGTTGTTACTTGTCACAAGGTCAACATATATGTAATACACATCATATATGTAATACACATCATATATGTAATACACATCATATATGTAATACACATCATATATGTAATACACATCATATATGTAATACACATCATATATGTAATACACATCATATATGTAATACACATCATATATGTAATACACATCATATATGTAATACACATCATATATGTAATACACATCATATATGTAATACACATCATATATGTAATACACATCATATGTGTAATACACATCATATATGTAATACACATCATATATGTAATACACATCATATATGTAATACACATCATATATGTAATACACATCATATATGTATAAATACACATCATATATGTAATACACATCATATATGTAATACACATCATATATGTAATACACATCATATATGTAATACACATCATATATGTAATACACATCATATATGTAATACACATCATATATGTAATACACATCATATATGTAATACACATCATATATGTAATACACATCATATATGTAATACACATCATATATGTAATACACATCATATATGTAATACACATCATATATGTAATACACATCATATATGTAATACACATCATATATGTAATACACATCATATATGTAATACACATCATATATGTATAAATACACATCATATATGTAATACACATCATATATGTAATACACATCATATATGTAATACACATCATATATGTAATACACATCATATATGTAATACACATCATATATGTAATACACATCATATATGTAATACACATCATATATGTAATACACATCATATATGTAATACACATCATATATGTAATACACATCATATATGTAATACACATCTTTTCATGGCAGTTTATTTTGTATTACAAAGGGGACGTAGACTCAACGAATGCTAATTCAGTGGACACCAATTCAGTCTGGCAAACATCCACGTCTGAAAAATTTGATTGACCTCGTCATGCCACGCCCACCTCGCCACGTCCAGAAACACGTAAATGTTGGCAGAACGCTTGAACCACTAAGTCTGTTGATATCAAACCTTGGGGTAGCTTCACTGTCTCAGTATTAAACATAAACTTGTTCATGACCCATGATCACAAGAGGCGGGTTAGGCTATTAAGTGCAATAAGGCGATACAGAAACTGCTCATTCCTGCAAAAAAACAATCATGAACTGGAACAAGCTTCCAAAGGGAACAGAGGAGTCAAACTCTTTAAACATTCGAGCCTGCTGCCTCCTCCTTTCATACTCCAGTTCCTGATACCGTAACTAAGCAACCGTTGTAACCAGTGACGCATCCTCTTAAATCTACAAAAAACACTGCCACCCCTCCCACTTAGCCAACAGACATGGGATCCAATATTGGACAAAAGCGTATAGATATAGTACAGATAAAAGGATATAGTAGAGATATTAAAAATAATAACCTACGTAATAGTTACGCACTGTTATATTGAAGGAAGGACTTAACGGATAATAAAGTAACAGAGTGTTGTAGTGTGGAAGTCAAGCAGTAATGTTACCCCTAACCTACCGCTCCAGGGTGTGTAGTCCAGCAGTAATTTTAACACTAACCTACAGCTCCAGGGTGTGTAGTCAAGCAGTAATGTTACCCCTAACCTACCGCTCCAGGGTGTGTAGTCAAGCAGTAATGTTAACCCCCAACCTACCGCTACAGGGTGTGTAGTCAAGCAGTAATGTTAACCCCCAACCTACCGCTCCAGGGTGTGTAGTAAAGCAGTAATTTTAACCCCAACCTACCGCTCCAGGGTGTGTAGTCCTTGCTTAAACTCGTCACCTTCCAGGGATCCTCTTCATCGACGTCAGCAGTTTTACCTGGTTCCAGGTGAGATTCTCCGTTACTTGACGGCTTCCTGGTGCCTCTGGTCTCCTGTATCTTGTCATGGACGCCATTGGTGTAGCTTTTCTGTCAACAGAATTGGGTTTCAGTAGCTTGGTCATTCAAATTTAATTTATTATTGTCCGAATTTCAAAGAAATTTTTCTACCTTATCGACCGCATTACTTTGTGTTGATCAGTTATTTCATTTAACATTCATAAAACTTACCTCAACTTTTTCTACACTGTCAAAATCCTTGTCATTGCTGTAAGACTGAGCTTCCATTGTCAACCCTAGAAATGTAAACAAAAAAAGACATAAATTTCCTCTGACAAAGTGGCAGTCAGTTTAAGTTGAGCATGCATGAATTGTGTTGCTCTGTTTGAATAAGGGAATACATAAAACAAGATGGTTACAAACACGGAGTGGTAAAAAGACAAGAAAGCGTACGTTTTAATTTAACCTTGTACAAGACCCAACACGTGGCATTCTTTCAAACAACAGTTAAGATCAAACACGAAAGTGAACCTAAAACCTGACAAACAGCACTGTTTCAAATAAAAGTTAAGATCTAACACGAAAGTGCAACCTAAAACCTAACAAATGGCACTGTTTCAAACAACAGTTAAGATCTAACACGAAAGTACAACCTAACACTTAACAAATAGCTCCAAATAAAACCTACCACCAGGCACTATGTAAGATCTAAAAAGTATCGCTATCTATGGGGATGAGGCTAACTAAAAAGGAAGTTAATGTACAGAATATGTATGATCCTAGATAGTCACCAGACAACAAAGGTATCCGCAAGAGGCCTTCCTCGGCGAACAAATATAAAACATAACGTGAAGGGGAATGTAAAAGACAAGCTGCGATGTGTAATCGTAACAGTAAAAAAAACGGAAAGTAAAAGTGTATCCAAAACTCTAATAAAAATGCGAGACTAGAAATAAAACATTGTTAAGCTTAGAACGCAATAATATAGGAATAGTCTGTAATGTATAATAAGATAATAGGGAACAAATGAAGAGTTTGGGAAAGTAGAATTTGGAGTCAGGCGTCAACATTTGAGAGAAAACACTAGAAGATGTGCCAGAGTCCGTGTGGAGGATGTTAGTCCTGGCGAGGTTAAGGGAGAGGGTGGGGTTGGTAGATAAGAATAAATTTGAGTATGTCACTTTTGTTGCTAGTACCTGACAAATGGCGTCGCCACGAGTTGTTGTTGTTCTTTTACTCTGCGAAGTTCTGGTGTCAGGATTGCGTCCAGATAGATAATTGAATTGTTTTATAACAAGCCCTATTTCAGTCTCACTGCTTCCAGATCACGGTCAAGGACCTTACCCTCTAAACACGGCCTACAGGTCCTGAAGTCTACTATACAGTGTGTCTTGTCCTATTGACACAATGATATCAGATACTCGCCTAACATGGCCTACAGGTCCTGACGTCTGCTATACAGTGTGTCTTGTCCTATTGACCCAATGAGATCAGATACTCGCTTAACATGGCCTACAGGTCCTGACGTCTGCTATACAGTGTGTCTTGTCCTATTGACCCAATGAGATCAGATACTCGCTTAACATGGCCTACAGGTCCTGACGTCTGCTATACAGTGTGTCTTGTCCTATTGACCCAATGAGATCAGATACTCGCCTAACATGGCCTACAGGTCCTGACGTCTGCTATACAGTGGGTCTTGTCCTATTGACCCAATGAGGTCAGATACTCACCTAAAATGGCCTACCGGCCCTGACGTCTATTATACAGTGGGTCTTGTCCAATCAACATAGTGAGAGACTCGCTTAGTATTGAAAGCCAACTATAGTGTGGGTATTGTCCCAATGACCCAATGAGGTCAGATACTCTCCTAACATGGCCTACAGCCTATGACGTCTAATGTAAACTAAGTTGTTGCCCTTCCCACTGTACCTACTGTTCCAAGTGATACTAATGGTGACCATTAACCTCTTAAAACTAAAGAAAAACATTCTGTGCCTTCATCCTAGAACATACTGAATCTTGTTAAGCTGGTAATTTAAAGCTAGGAGTAGAGCAAGGACATATGAGCATGTTACATTGTTGTACTAATAGCCGTGTGGTCTAAATTATGTGGGTTGTGAACGCCTTTTGTGCTATATATTATATACCAATAACTGTGTGTGCTTATATTTGAACTGCTGTAAGTTAACTGTTATATTTTTAGTACTTAACATAATTTATTGTTTTCACAGTGGTTATCTTCTTGATTTGTTTTAGTACATTCAAAGTTTTCATTTTCATTCGCACTGCTTTTATACCTGCTATCAGAATCTGAATATTGAAGCATCCTTGAAATTAACACCATAATGATAGTCGAAAGAAACACATAAGTTCCAATATGCAGCAACATATAAAACTAACATGTAGTAAATGGATAACATGTAAACAGGGTATGAGTTAGCCTGACAGGGCGTAACACAACACCAACGTTTCGGCAAAGAGCCTTCCTCAACGAACAAAAAGGTACACAAATAAAACGAATATAAAGAAATAAAAACATTAAAATTAAAAACTTAGCTGCGGTGAAATCCGAAGAGTCTTTAAGCCTGATTGCAGTCTCACTCCCCTTTATGTTCAAAACTAACATTTAGCACCACGAGATAGGCCTACCTATTTTTTAGCACCATGAAATAGTAACATGTAGCACCATGAAATAGTAACATGTAGCAACATGAAATAGTAACATGTAGCACCATGAAATAGTAACATGTAGCACCATGAAATAGTAACATGTAGCACCATGAAATAGTAACATGTAGCACCATGAAATAATAAAATGTAAAGTAACACGTGTAGCACATTTACAACTAAAAGGACAGAATGTCATGTCATAATATGAACCTGTGTTGCGACTCACGTTTAGTCCCAGGAGTGTATGTTAATTATTACCAATCTGTGTGCACGTGGTCCTGGTAAAAGACAATAACCAACTTTGTTTCCGAGGTCTATCTATATCTCAAGAAAAAGTTGAGATAGGTTTCTTTTTTTTTAAATCACAGTCTGGGTTTAGCAGATAAGTTAACTCGGATCAAGATTTAAATAACTCATGTGTGTATTTTCAGGCCTGTATTCTGCTACAGATACTGCAGTTTCTCAACATTGCTAACCGTAAAACCAATCGCGTGCTGCACGAGTGTCCTTTCTTCCAAGTTTTCACACTAAAAGACTTATCTTTAACTTCTCACAACACCAAAGTAAAGATAACTTCGACTTTTTATTCGATTCTTTTGTGTTTCCGGCTCAATCCATCAAAATCGTTGATAAATCAGGTCAGTGGAAATGTTTTTATAAAAAATAATACATACATTTTTTTTAGAGTAAATAAACATTGTAGCATATTCAATATCTATGACAATAATGGCACATTACCCACAGGAAAACAACTACAAGAACTGACTTTTCTTTTCATGCATTTTTTCCACCAATCAGAATGCACTAGACAGGTAAACACAAAAACGGAAGTATTGGGCTTCAATACCAGAGATTCTCACTTGACATTGGACGCGACTTTTTCCCCTATCATATGTAAAAAGTCAACATCAACATATGACATTTCCCTCTGAGATATGTCACAACGCCTAAGAAAATGTATAAACCCTGACTTATCTACTAAAGATATTCGATTATTAGCTTTTAAGATTATCGAACATAGTCCCTTCTCGGTTATATTCAATGTTCGACTAATTTAATTATATGCTTAGGTTGTTTTTGTTTTTTTAAACCATGTTGAGTTTGAAAAACTTGTAGGGCGAGAATTACGTTTTACTTTGAGCCGAGCGAATATTTCTCATAGAAATCCTGTTGTAGCTTGTTACTATTTAAAAAACACAATCCTGAGTTTTTACAAAAGAATGATCAACAAAACAATGAACACGAATGACAGATTGATGGCATTCGTTAAAATACGACACCTCTAAAAGTTCATTCCTATTTTCGTTTTCAGTCGATGGTTCGTTTCTAACTTTGACTGGAAGAAGAGTTTGTCAATAATATGTTCGTTTCTAACATTGACTGGAGGAAGAGTGAATCAATAATATGTTCGTTCTAGCATTGACTGGAAGAAAGTTTGTCAATAATATGTTCGTTTCTAGCATTGGCTGGAAGAAGAGTTTGTCAATAATATGTTTGTTTCTAACATTGACTGGAAGAAGAGTTTGTCAACAATATGTTCGTTTCTAACATTGACTGGAAGAAGAGTTTGTCAATAATATCTTCGTTTCTAGCATTGACTGGAAGAAGAGATTGTCAACAATATGTCCGTTTCTAACATTGACTGGAAGAAGAGTTTGTCAACAATTTGTTCGTTTATAACATTGACTGGAAGAAGAGTTTGTCAACAATATGTTCGTTTCTAACATTGACTGGAAGAAGAGTGAGTCAATAATATGTTCCCAGACTTAAGACGTGGGCCGTTCGGATACATCACCACAAACACAGTCATCACACTTGTGCTATCCAACACAGTCAGGCAGAAGTCAACGACATCAACAGACACACGTCTGATACGTTAGTCCCAAAAAGCCGTAAGTGACTATCTCCTTAGTGCTGGTGTTTGTGTTGTTTCATTGTTTCCCTCTAGGAATACTTTGGCATGTTTATGCTTCCACGCAGACATGTTGGGGATATGTTTGACGTTCTAATCTGACAGGTTGTCATTTGGTGCAACCCTAGAGTTAACAGGAAATAGTAAATATGTTATTTATAATACATTATCAGTCCAGTCCGTACCACAAAATATTGAGTCGCTGTTAGAAGCTCATTGATATATTCACAGATTTGACCACCCTTTAGTGACACTTAAATGTAGTGAGTACCCAAAGTTAAAGAAATGGGACAAACTTATATTTGGTTTGAAGGGGCCATTCTAGTTGTTGTTGGTTTGTTGTTTTTGTGTGTTTTTTTTTGGTTAGCTTATTTGGTCGGAGGTTAGTGAACTTAGTTGAAAGGGGCCATAACTTGAGTGAGAGACAACATGCGTTGCAAAGAAGCGTAAGTTGATGTGCCCCCAATTCTGACCCTGTCAGTATTATCCTTGTCTACAATGAAGGTCTGTGACCTCCATTCAAAGAGTTTTTTCTACACCAATTAGCTGTCTCTGGTAGTAATGCATTCCATGAGTTTTAATCAACAAACACTTGACCCACTTGCTAATGGTGCATTTCTTGTAAAGCTATAGATAGAGTTTAAAAACAATAACAATCTATTATATATCATTTTGCTAGTTCGTGTATTTTAAAGAAGATAGTCGTTTGTAATTATTTTACAGACGAATGGGAGACAAGCAAATCTCAAACTCATTTTAAATAAAAACAACACGTAAAAACAAAGTTGTTGGCTATAAATTCATTATATATGAGGCATAACTAAAAGTATTGATAATGTTCAATATAACACGCACCACGCGACAGACCCCTGTGACATCTCGAGGGCTGGAGTGAAACTCCAGTGACCTGTGCAGATCAACTATAGCGGAAGCTACACATGCTGTATAAACTAAATATTCATCAATTTAATTATGGTACATTCGATCGATCTGAAATTTTGATACAATTCATTTTTAGGTGACACAAGTCTATGTGCAAAATTTCAGCTGGATAGGATAATGGGAAATTGGTCATTTTTTACTTTTGTTTTTCCGCGGAAGGTGGGACAGGCGGGACCACGACAAGACGGTGAAGTTTATGTGTTTTAAAAATAAAAGTAAATTGCACATGTTTTCTCCATGAAGATATTATTTCACAGTTTATACTTCGGCATTCGTTTGATGAAGCAAGGATTTTCTCGAAATTAAAAATTAGAAACTACTAACTATAATTGTTCATTAGTTATTATAAATAAATTTTATAATTAATAGTCTAAGAAAAGTCCAAGCATGTATTTTCTTAGCTCTCGCTATAAGTGTTATTTTCCCCTCCCTTGAAATTTTAGTCTTTAAAACTATTTTTAAGACATATTAGTTTTGCTTTGTGACCTAAACAATTGACCCTATGACAAAATCCTGGTTTTAACATGGCATCCATGATTCATGTCAGAGGTCAGTCACACTACGACTCAACAACCAAAAGGTCACATCATGTTAATTACAACCAGCCACAAGCAAAGATATGAGCATATCACTATGGAATGTTAATCGCTCGTTTCTGTGTTGCTATGTTACAGTTACAATGTTACCAAATATGTAGGTGTTGCTTTGTTAGTGTTACTAGAATAGTATATGAATATGTATCGTAATTCTTATATTTATGTTTTTAAATGCTAATGTCATACAATGTTTCCTGGTAACTAAAATAATGGCTATGTAATTGTCATACAATATGACTATACTTCTGAGTCACTGTGTTACTATGAAATTGTATTTATGTGTTACTGTGTTACTTATGGACAATATTTATTTCTCTGCTTTCCTTACATTCATTTTCTCACTCTATTTCACATTTAAAATGTACTTTAAAGAAGAGTTTACATTTTTATTATATAAACAGAGCATTATCTTCATACATATTTACCCACTTCTCCTCGTCCTTCAACTTTATCTTTACAAGAAATGTAGATATCTCAATGTCCTTGTCCCAAAATGAACTATAATATATCATCTTCCATTCGCTACATTGCACATATGGAAACAGTTATTCAACAACGAGTATCTAAATAAACATTTCACCCTCCCCACATTCTACCTCCCATTGTCGGAACTCTTTTTTTAACACCTGACTCCATCCAAAGCCATGTATGTAACGACTGGTTTTATTTCTTGTATTATGAAATAACCGTACAGTCATTGCTCGGACATACGGAGTTGTGTGATGATGTTTTGGTAATAACTTGTGGCCGTAACTGCCTGATGGAGGAATGACCATTGTTGTTCATGACCGTCTGTCAGGTAACCGCTGCTGTTGGTTACCAAATATATTGACGTCCTGCTGTCTATGTTTCAAATTTTCTAGAGGTTTTTTTTTCGTGTCTCTTATTCAACGCTACATTGCATCTTAAATTACTGGCAAACTTAAAGTGCAGTACAGCAGTGTATACTTCTATTATAATCCGATTTTGTGACAGCAATGCTCAAGATATCCTAGGTGGACCACGGATCAAAGTAAACAAAAGATTCACGGGAACAGGAGCCCCGTTCTGGGCTCGCACAATAAAATAAATAATTTCAATTTGACGGGGCTGGGAAACACCTTCTCTCACCAAATATCGCCCATGTCTTGCTGCATCAACCCCGCGTGACCTGTGATAAACTGCAGGATTACTCAACCACCACGAGGTAAATGTATAACGTATAAACAGGGTAGGAGTTAGCCTGACAGGTCGTAACAAAGCATTTTGTTACGTCCTGTCAGGCTAACTCATACCCTGTTTATATGTTATACATTTACTAATTTAAAAGCCTGGTTGCTGTCTCATCCCCCCCCCCATTATTTTGTTCACCACGAGGTAAGGTGCTTCCTACGGTCTCCAAAATGACATGGACCGTTTTTTACCCCAGAGAAAAACGACTCAGGCCTTCCAGTGAGAGCATACAGTCGGTAACGATAGCAACGATCGGAGGATCTTTCGCTTCGTATTTTTCAGACCCCCGTAGATAGCCTCGTGGCGGGTTGAGACTGCTCCACACGGACCAGATTTTCTGCGCTGTCTGATCCATCGGGGGGGGGTTGGTGGTGGTATTCCATCAGTTCTCCGTACCTACTTCTTCTATCCAAGGAACACGATCTGTCCGTGACTTTATTTACCACGGAACTTCAATGGCCTTCAGAACTTCGTCATGCTGAAGCTAACTTTACTCACCGAAAATGTTCCCAATGGTGCCAGACATCCTGCAACAGTCTAGAGTTACCGCGCAGCGAATTTTGATAAAGAAAATGTATGTGTGTTTTTGGGATGTATAATTTTGTCTGAGTTTATTTTTGAGTATCAGGTATTTGAAGGTTTTCATGTTGTCTCCTAGAGGAGATCAGGAGAATTTTCTTCTGTTCCTAGATATTGGGACAGAATCTTCCAGCTCGTTGACCACATCCATGACCGACGCAAATTATCCATATAAGCAAACCTGTCAAATCTAGTTACTGAGCGGAATCACTGCCTTACTGCAAAACAAATCTAGTTACTGAGCTCAATCACTGCCTTACTGCAAAAACTTTTATAAGAATCAACATTTTGGATTGTCTTCGATGACGTCATCTTTAATCATGTTTTCCAAAAATGGCAAATCACACCAAAAAATTATTTTTAAAGAAGTAATAATGAATCCGACCAACTTTATTAACTCTTTCGATATCTACTCTATCGAGGACAGGAAACATTCTAACACGTTCTCTAAAGTCAGTCTAACACCACAGTGGCGCAGCTAGTGCGAATGTAGCAACAACAAAGATTTGAAATGCTACTAAACCAAGGCTAAATACATAAACCTGAGTGTGAAAGCGATTGAAACTGGAAATTTTATTGAATGAGTCGTTTATACAAGTGCTTCTCAAAGTGGTGGTCCGCGGACCGGTGCCGGTCCGTGAGCCATCCGCTGCCGGTCAGCAGATGTTCTCAAAAAAGGACAGAAAAAAATTGTCAGTGCAGGGAAAATAGTGCACCGGTCCCTGGAGCAATGGAAAAAACTCCTGCCGGTCCGCCATACTAAAAAGTTTGAGAAGCACTGGTTTATACGAACGTTTCAGGAAAACAATAACTTGATGACGTCAACAACAGAGGGGACAGTAAAAAGAGCTTTAAAACATCTCCCAACTATCACCGTAGCTGTAGCGATCTAAAAATAGATTCCCTAATTTTTCTTATCTTGAAAAAACTCATCTGACCTTCTCATGCGAACGTTGGGCAAGTCAGGGGACATCACCTGCTAATTAATGATAACTAGTGACCTACGAGCCAGTAGTGAAACATGAAGGTATCCCGTGATAAGTGAACCATTTTAGGTTACCTCCCTTGCTTGATTAATTAATAGTCTACTTTGAACTTTTGAACCTTTTCATAAACTAATAACTCTTCAATTAGTCACAGTTATTGTAGAACCATATCGGACAGGGGCAGGCAACATATGTTGATGAATAATTTCTCCTGAAGTGTTTGACTTTCATGCCCCTGGAGTTCAACTGTCTAGGGTGGTGTCTGTGATGGTAGTTTTATGGTGTATATAAGGCGTGGATGGTAGAGTCATTGTGGTATCAGTGTGTACATGATTATGGTTTTGATTGTTCATATGGTGGTGTTTTTTTATGATGTATATGATGGTCCAATTTAGGGCGTAAATGTGGTATCAGTGATAATGCCACGATGTTGACTAAAATTGTTGTTGTGGTGGTGTCTGAAATGATTGTTGTGGTTGTGTCTGAAGTGATTGTTGTGGTGGTGTCTGAAATGATTGTTGTGGTGGTGTCTGAAATGATTGTTGTGGTGGTGTCTGAAATGACTGTTGTGGTGGTGTCTGAAATGATTGTTGTGGTAATGTCTGAAATGATTGTAGTGGTGGTGTCTGAAATGATTGTTCTGGTGGTGTCTGAAATGATTGTTGTGGTGGTGTCTGAAATGATTGTTGTGGTGGTGTCTGAAATGATTGTTGTGGTGGTGTCTGAAATGATTGTTGTGGTGGTGTCTGAAATGATTGTTGTGGTGGTGTCTGAAATGATTGTTGTGGTAATGTCTGAAATGATTGTTGTGGTTGTGTCTGAAATGATTGTTGTGGTGGTGTCTGAAATGATTGTTGTGGTAATGTCTGAAATGATTGTTGTGGTGGTGTCTGAAATGATTGTTGTGGTGGTGTCTGAAATGATTGTTGTGGTGGTGTCTGAAATTATTGTTGTGGTGGTGTCTGAAATGACTGTTGTGGTGGTGTCTGAAATGATTGTTGTGGTGGTGTCTGAAATGATTGTTGTGGTGGTGTCTGAAATGATTGTTGTGGTAATGTCTGAAATGATTGTTGTGGTTGTGTCTGAAATGATTGTTGTGGTGGTGTCTGAAATTATTGTTGTGGTTGTGTCTGAAATGATTATTGTGGTAATGTCTGAAATGATTGTTGTGGTTGTGTCTGAAATGATTGTTGTGATGGTGTCTGAAATGATTGTTGTGGTG
The DNA here is from genome assembly GCA_944989445.1 of Ampullaceana balthica. NCBI lineage: Eukaryota > Metazoa > Mollusca > Gastropoda > Lymnaeidae > Ampullaceana > Ampullaceana balthica. Next base: position 2,227,996 of record CALYLW010000047.1, read on the forward strand.
GTAACTGAAATTATTGTTGTGGTTGTGTCTGAAATGATTGTTGTGGTGGTGTCTGAAATTATTGTTGTGGTGGTGTCTGAAATTATTGTTGTGGTGGTGTCTGAAATTATTGTTGTGGTTGTGTCTGAAGTGATTGTTGTGTTGGTGTCTGAAATGATTGTTCTGGTGCTGTCTGAAATGATTGTTGTGATAATGTCTGAAATGATTGTTGTGGTGGTGTCTGAAATGATTGTTCTGGTGGTGTCTGAAATTATTGTTGTGGTTGTGTCTGAAGTGATTGTTGTGTTGGTGTAAAAGATGATTGTTCTGGTGGTGTCTGAAATAATTGTTGTGATAAGTCTGAAATGATTGTTGTGGTGGTGTCTCAAATGATTTTTCTGGTGGTGTCTGAAATGATTGTTGTGATAATGTCTGAAATGATTGTTGTGGTGGTGTCTGAAATGATTTTTGTGGTGGTGTCTGAAATCATTGTTGTGGTTGTGTCTGAAATGATTGTTGTGGTGGTGTCTGAAATGATTGTTGTGGTGGTGTCTTAAATGATTGTTGTGGTTGTGTCTGAAGTGATTGTTGTGGTGGTGTCTGAAATGATTGTTGTGGTGGTGTCTGAAATGATTGTTGTGGTGGTGTCTGAAATGATTGTTGTGGTTGTGTCTGAAATGATTGTTGTGGTGGTGTCTGAAATGATTGTTGTGGTAATGTCTGAAATGACTGTTGTGGTAATGTCTGAAATGATTGTTGTGGTGGTGTCTGAAATTATTGTTGTGGTGGTGTCTGAAATGATTGTTGTGGTGGTGTCTGAAATGATTGTTGTGGTGGTGTCTGAAATGATTGTTGTGGTGGTGTCTGAAATGATTGTTGTGGTAATGTCTGAAATGATTGTTGTGGTTGTGTCTGAAATGATTGTTGTGGTGGTGTCTGAAATGATTGTTGTGGTAATGTCTGAAATGATTGTTGTGGTGGTGTCTGAAATGATTGTTGTGGTGGTGTCTGAAATGATTCTTGTGGTGGTGTCTGAAATTATTGTTGTGGTGGTGTCTGAAATGATTGTTGTGGTGGTGTCTGAAATGATTGTTGTGGTGGTGTCTAAAATGATTGTTGTGGTGGTGTCTGAAATGATTGTTGTGGTAATGTCTGAAATGATTGTTGTGGTTGTGTCTGAAATGATTGTTGTGGTGGTGTCTGAAATTATTGTTGTGGTTGTGTTTGAAATGATTGTTGTGGTAATGTCTGAAATGATTGTTGTGGTTGTGTCTGAAATGATTGTTGTGATGGTGTCTGAAATGATTGTTGTGGTGGTGTCTGAAATGATTGTTGTGGTTGTGTCTGAAATGATTGTTGTGGTGGTGTCTGAAATTATTGTTGTGGTGGTGTCTGAAATTATTGTTGTGGTGGTGTCTGAAATTATTGTTGTGGTTGTGTCTGAAGTGATTGTTGTGTTGGTGTCTGAGATGATTGTTCTGGTGGTGTCTGAAATGATTGTTGTGATAATGTCTGAAATGATTGTTGTGGTGGTGTCTGAAATGATTGTTCTGGTGGTGTCTGAAATTATTGTTGTGGTTGTGTCTGAAGTGATTTTTGTGTTGGTGTAAAAGATGATTGTTCTGGTGGTGTCTGAAATGATTGTTGTGATAATGTCTGAAATGATTGTTGTGGTGGTGTCTGAAATGATTGTTGTGGTGGTGTCTGAACTTATTGTTGTGGTGGTGTCTGAAATTATTGTTGTGGTGGTGTCTGAAATGATTGTTGTGGTTGTGTCTGAAATGATTGTTGTGGTGGTGTCTGAAATGATTGTTGTGGTGGTGTCTGAAATGATTGTTCTGGTGGTGTCTGAAATTATTGTTGTGGTGGTGTCTGAAATGATTGTTGTGGTGGTGTCTGAAATGATTGTTGTGGTGGTGTCTGAAGTGATTGTTGTGGTTGTGTCTGAAGTGATTGTTGTGGTGGTGTCTGAAATGATTGTTTTGGTGGTGTCTGAAATGATTGTTGTGGTGGTGTCTGAAATGATTGTTGTGGTGGTGTCTGAAATGATTGTTGTGGTGGTGTCTGAAATGATTGTTGTGGTGGTGTCTGAAATTATTGTTGTGGTGGTGTCTGAAATGATTGTTGTGGTGGTGTCTGAAATGATTGTTGTGGTGGTGTCTGAAGTGATTGTTGTGGTTGTGTCTGAAGTGATTGTTGTGGTGGTGTCTGAAATGATTGTTTTGGTGGTGTCTGAAATGATTGTTGTGGTGGTGTCTGAAATTATTTTTGTGGTGGTGTCTGAAATTATTGTTGTGGTGGTGTCTGATATGATTGTTGTGGTGGTGTCTGATATGATTGTTGTGATGGTGTCTGAAATGATTGTTGTGGTGGTGTTTGAAATGATTGTTGTGGTGGTGTCTGAAATGATTGTTGTGGTGGTGTCTGAAATGATTGTTATGGTGGTGTCTGAAATGATTGTTGTGGTGGTGTCTGAAATGATTGTTGTGGTGGTGTCTGAAATGATTGTTGTGGTGGTGTCTGAAATTATTGTTGTGGTGGTGTCTGAAATGATTGTTGTGGATGTGTCTGAAATGATTGTTGTGGTTGTGTCTGAAATGATTGTTGTGGTGGTGTCTGAAATTATTGTTGTGATGCTGTCTGAAATGATTGTTATGGTGGAGTCTGAAATGATTGTTATGGTAATATCTGAAATGATTGTTATGGTGGTGTCTGAAATGATTGTTATGGTAATGTCTGAAATGATTGTTGTGGCGGTGTCTTAAGATATGTTAAGATAATTTAAATATCTGTTGATCTTTTAACTTAAAATCTTGTCCCTAAAATGTTGTACTGATCATTTCATTGAATTCTACCGATGGCACGTGTTATTGACAATGCGTGAAAATTAGCAGGTCGGTAAGTTTCCGATAAAACGTTACAATAACCTTAAATTTCCATAAACCGTTAAAATTTCTGTATATTTTTTTTTACAATGAATCACTTTATTTTACAATGTTAAACATTTGAATATCATTCATGAGCAACCCAGGCCTTCATTTTAAGATTTTAAAAAATTCCATTGAACTGGTAACGTCAAACACAAGATTTTTTCTTCATGTTATTCCATTTAGATTTTGAAATAAACGTTTAAATGAATGTATATTACTAATACCTACAAACAGGGGTGTCCATAATGTTGAAAAATGTGCCCCGAGTACCCATCCAAATTTTGAACAGGTACACTGGTACCTGTTCAAAACGCGTAATAATGTTCGGCCTTATGACCGCTATACCATGCAACCTAGCCATCATCCTTTCACCTATTCGCGGTTCCCCATTCGCGGCCCCGCATATTCGCGGGTTTGGATCTTAACCCTATAGCATCGTAATGTACTGTACTGTGTTATTATTAACTGAAATTTGCGTACTGCATTTATCAGTGTAAGTTTTCCCTTAAATTTCTTACATTTTGTCAATTCTAATACATATGTTGTACGCATAGAAAATGACTTTACGGTTCAGTAATAAAGTATGGGTAACTATGAGAATGCGTTGTTACTGTCCTCCTGTACTTACCTTTCTTTTTTATCAACATATTGTTGCAGTACAAAATTAAAAGTGTTTACAGTATCATTACTAAATTAGTTAAATACATTAGAAAAATACATAATTGCTTGCAATATTGATACATTATTACTGTATTAATGAGTAGAGTGACTTTAAAAAGTGTTTGGAAAGCATTTAGTACCGTATATAATCTCATATATAGGCGTTTTAAAACTGCATCAATTATTCGCGGGTTTTCTCCATTCTTGAAAAAAAGTGAAGGGGGAGTTTGGTTAAACAACGTAATCTCCATAAATAGTGAGGGAATACTGTATTGTGAACTTTATGCAACAAAAAGGTGGAGAGAGGAGTGAGGGTTGTTTAGATATATAACATTGGCTCGTCTCAATCGGTAACTCAAAGTTATCAGTGTATTTCAAATCAAAGTTAGTGTCCTGTTATATAAATATAATAAAAGCAGGGATGTTACTATTAATAACACAAAATACCATCTCCTTTATTTCTATGCAGTCCATCCTTAATCTCGTCCGTCCGAGCGGTCATGTTTTCCTTATTTGATTCATTCAAAGAACCAAAACCTTTTTGTGTTAGCGATTTTTGTTTCATGTTCAGAGAAAAAAAAGATGTATTAAAATACTTGGTGGTTTGTCAGGGACCGTATTTTATTTCCCGTTGACAGATATTTCTTCTTAAGTGTTTTCGTGTTTAACATATAACAGCATATATTTCAAACAAGAAGTTTTCTTTTGAACCGCAATGTAAACACAGTAGAGCCGCATGCGGCTCGCGAGCCGCAGTTAGGCCACCGTTAGTAATAAGTATAGACATTGCAGCCACATTTTCACGTGTACCTGGGCGTAATTTTACTACCCCGGTAATCGCACGGCAATGCGTGCTCGGGTTCCCGGGTACCCATTGACAGGCCTACTTACAAATGGCTTTAAAGAAAATGTATTCTTTATGAGATGTATTGTTCTCTCTTTAAGAAAAAAATTAGAACATTTCAGAAATTTTATTCTACTACATCTCAGCTACTGTTATCGAACTTGGATCTCTAGTATTTTACCAAACATTCTAACGCTATGCATGTGCGTTCTCATGAAGCATGTGGTGAAATACCTAGCGGAAGACGTCAGGTAAAAAAAAAGTAATTAATTGATTATTACTAATTTGTTATGATTGATACGTGTTTTGTCATCCAATTTTGAACGAATGTAAAATTTCAGTTCAAACGGCACAAACAAATTAGGTGAAATATTCATTACAAGATTTAGACCCGGACAGACCAGTAGAGCAAGATAATTAAAAGCGTATAAAACGATTTCATCTGTAATGAATTTCTCACAGCTTGTGATCTCATCTTGCTGACTTGAAACGTGTATGATCGTACTTGGACATCACTCTCTAGCGGTGAGACTGAATATCTCAAAGGTTGTGACATTTTCTAGTTGACTTGAAACATGTATAATGTATACTGAGGCGAACTGGGGCGTCATTCTCTTGTGGTGAGAACAGTACACAATAAAGAACCTTTTATATTAGGTCCGAGCCGTTGGGTCGATGACAGTTTCATAGAGTTTATCGCAGACATACGTGAGTCATAGGTATATGTTAGATTTTCGTTTAACGTTTTAATTTATTCCGAAGGTATATCCGTAAACATAATTTTTTTAGCGGTAAAAAACGTTTCAATTATAATACATACGTGTGTATATTTTTTAAAATAAATTATATTTTCCCCTTTTGTTTTCAGTCTTAAGGTGAGTTAGTGATGAGAAATTATTTGAGCAATTGAGCGATTTGACCAATATTCTTTCAACAATAGCCAATATTTTGGTCAGTATCTTGCATCAGCATTCAAACATAATTATCTATAGCCAAAATGCTCACCCGGCCTGTTATGCAATTAATGTTCCAAGCTTCTATCCATAACTAACGGCGGTTGTGTTGGTTGTATGTGCAGCTGTTAGTGGAGAACGGCGTATTGTTTATTGTTGTTGTGGGGAGGGGGGTGCTCGAGGCCTGGAGTGTGTTTGTTTGCGAGAAAGGGGAATAACCTAAGAAATGACCCCTATGAACTGAGTTTATAAGGTCACAGTGACTTTCAACACATTCTAAACGCACTACATTCTAAAGAAACAACTTTGCTTGGTTTGAAGGGTCGCGATAAAATGGATCCCCTCTGACTCCAAGAAACACAGAACAAAATTGGTCAAGACGGAGTCCACATATAATAGATGTCATGATGTCCTGTGCTCCGCCCTGCTACATAAACTTGTCGGTCTATTCAATACCAACGCTGATCAATAAACAGACAAAACAAACACATCAGCGGCGTCATGGTGCTATGAAAACATAATTTAAGACAAGGAGTGGGAATATTTCCCCCTAAGGCGGACACCCGAGTAATGAAGATAAAGTAGCAAAAACAAGTTTAACAAAATGTTCTTAAATGTTTTGATTTAGACATTAAAGTTTAAAGAAGAGAATTGACAGAATATTGACCTGTTCAAAGTGTCACACAGACACGTCCTGTCCTCGTTATTACTGTGACCTGTTCGAAGTGTCATGGAGACAGACACGTCCATACTGATCATATTACTACAAGGAGTCTTTAGTCAACGCATATTTGAAGGCGTTTCAACTGTCAGAAGCCTTGTCCCCATAGATAAGATAATATTTTGGTGCTGGTTAATTTGAATATATGTTATTGTTGCTGGTTGCTTGTATTTATTTGATTTAGTCACAGTGTTGTAGCGATGAAATAAGTGCTCTTTATATTAGAAACACGAAGATCGGCTACCAAAAATGATTTTTAAAAAACACGTTTTTACAAGCGGACTAAAAAGAAGAAAATAATTTAAAACTTGTAAGTTCAAGTACTTTGATTTAATATGACTAAAAACGTGGGGCGGGCGCTTATGAGGTTTAACATATGCAGCTCACTCATTCTCTCACTTATAGATCTCTCTTTTGCCTTCTAAATTAGTAATCTTTAATTTTTATACCAAACACGTTTGGCAGATTTGAAAAAATCTTAGACAAACCAACAAACAATGCCACACCAACGAAAGCGAGTTAATAAAAACGTGGTAAAAAAAAAGTGCAGCAGTTGTTAACATCCAAGTATTAAATTTCAGTAAGCCAAACTTCGCTGTAAGATAAATACTGCCCCAATTGCAAACAATTATGACGTCACTTTCATCAGGGGTGCATTTAGTCACATCAAGAATTTTGGGAATTTCAATGGAACAAGGCGGGTGTAGATTAATCCTGGAACAATTTATATCTATCTTGAACAGGGAGCATTGATATCTAGATTGAGCGGGGAACATTTGCTATATCAGGGCTATCAAAGCATTAGTCAATGATATTTCTGTCCATCATAATGCTGTCATAATTCACTACAAGCTGCTGTTTCTATATTATTATCACAACAGAACTTCAAAACAATATGTAATTGGAATACTTGCCAATGATTTCTCAAAAGATCGGGGCCGAAAATTACTGAAAGACACCCCTGGCAAACCCATTTAGCCCCCCTCCCCCTCCCCACACACAAAGTTATTATAACATTTTGATATAAATATTGACAGATAAAGTCCCTTCTACCCAATAGGTACACCCCTGCCAGTAGGTCACGGTTACATTCCTTAAATTTATGGCAAACCTAATGATGGTAAAGCTGCTTAAATCTTAAAATTGTAAACTAAAAACATGTTTGCATACACAGATCTTATCAGAAACTAATGGATTCGACTAGATATAATGGCTAGTCAACTTACGTCACGGCTTTTATTTGAAGGACCTTCTCCAATTATTTTGTTTGGGCAGACAGCCTCACTGTTCTTACTATCACTCGGTCAAAGTGAGACAGGTCTCACCAGCTATGTCCAGTGTTGCTATTACGACTTGGTCAAAGTGAGACAGGTCTCACCAGCTATGTCCAGTGTTGCTAATATCATCTGGTCACTGTAGGACAGGTCTCACCACCTATGTCCAGTGTTGCTATTATCAATCAGTATCTTACTGTCTTGTGCAAGGCTACTCACTATAAATGTATACAATTAACGGCATTGTGGTGACAGTGTTAATGAATAGATCCTACCACTGGCTACTGGAACAGTCTTGACAAGTGTCGTCATTGGCTGCTTCGGTTATTAGCACGTGACCTGGCACTTACACATTTGTGACGTCTGAGGGGTTTGATTTGTTTTCTTTTGGGAAATAGAATGCGTGTGGGTGTTTGTGTTTGTGTTTGTGTATGTGTGTGTATGTGAGGGGAGGGGAGTGCAGGGGACCTTTGACAGGTACACAAGCCTGGCCTTGCAGGTAAGCTATGGAAAACAAAAGTGACAAGGTAGGACATATTCATTCGTCTTTTAGCGGTTAACGGTGGTTCTCAAATTCCGACCCATCAATCCATAATTTCGGAATTGTTGTGATATTTAATTGTAAATATTATGTCCACTACTAACAGTCAAACCTATAAATCTAAAGTGGAGGTAAGTACAAGAATGTTGCTTGCACTGTAACGTATTCATAGTCAAGAGAGAATAATCACGTTGAAAATAAACAAGTCATTGTTGTAGGCCAATGTGGCATATGCCTCCCCACCCCCCACGCCACACACACACAAATATTTATGATTTTTACGAATAATAACGTACACCACAAAGTATTAATTTCTAGTACAGAAAAATCAACTGAGTAAGAAAAAGACATGTACACTAATAAGATTAAATAAGTAGATGTAAAAAAAAAGATTTTTAAAAACCACGTTTTTATAAGCGGACTAAAAAGAAGAAAATAATTTAAAACTTATAAGTTCAAGTACTTTCATTTAATATGACTAAAAACGTGGGGCGGGCGCTTATGAGGTTTAACATATGCGGCTCACTCATACTCTCACTTATAGATCTCTCTTTTGCCTTCTAAATTAGAAATCTTTAATTTTTATACCAAACACCCGCCCCACGTTTTAAGTCATATTAAGTTAAAGTACTTGAACTTATAAGTTTTAAATTATTTTCTTCTTTTTAGTCCGCTTATAAAACGTGGTTTTAAAAAAATCTTTTTTTTACTTCTATTTATTTTATTCTTTTTAGTCCACTTATAACAACCTGGTTTTTTAAAATATTTGTTACCTCTATTTATTTTACCAAACACCTCACAAGCGCCCGCCAAACGTTTTAAAAACATTGTGTTGTTGTCACGGGGTGAACTCACGGATGTCAACAAAAGCAGACGGTACAGATGCTTATATATAGACTATAGATAAACTTAAAAGTTCAATAATTTAATAACGGTACATTCGATCGATCTGAAATTTTGATACAATGCATTGTCATCCAATATCTATCGGTGGTTAAATTTTGAGATCTCTACGACCATCAAAAGTGGTTTAATTTTACGTTGGCAGATTTGAAAAATCTTGGACAAACCAACAAACAAACAGGAACGAAAGCGAGTTAATAAAACGTGGTTAAAAAAACACACACTGTATCTGTTAAAGTGAAATGAGGAAATAGAAACTGATCACTGTTCAATCTAATTAAAGAGGTAAACAAACAAACAAACAAAAAAACCATTCCCCCCATAGGCTCAAAACAAATGGTCGTAGATTTCCTTAACCACCATGATGCACAGAATCACGTACATACCAGATCTAACCACATGCCCAGAGCCAGATAAAATTATTTAGCAAAGTTCAAACGTTCACAATGTCGAATTTATGAAAGGTAGCAATTAAAATTGCATTTAGGCCTAATGATATTTACAACAATTTACTAATTGTTGTGGTGGCAAAAACAGAATATTGTGTTGAAGGAGGGTGTCGAAAGCGTTCAAATGATGAACTTTGATGCGGTTTCCGCCACATTTACTCACACAAGTATGAATCTAGCATGTGTCGATGACGCTTGTTACTTTTCTAGGCAGCCTCCCTTGACCTTTCGATTCGTTGTGTATTAGATCTAGAGTTTGAATCAACAGAGCTGACGGAATGGCTGGACGTTTGATTCCTTAAGTTTAAGTTAGGCATTGTACCAACTGCATTGTACGCACACTGACTACAATCATCACAATATTATCATTGCTTCACTAACTACAATCACCACAATACTCTTCACTGCTTCACTAACTACAATCATCACAATGCTCTCATTGCTTCACTAACTACAATCATCACAATGCTCTCATTGCTTCACTAACTACAATCATCGCAATATTCTCATTGCTTCACTAACTACAATCAACACAATACTCTCACTGCTTCACTAACTACAATCATCACAATGCTCTCATTGCTTCACTAACTACAATCATCGCAATATTCTCATTGCTTCACTAACTACAATCATCACAATGCTCTCATTGCTTCACTAACTACAATCATCGCAATATTCTCACTGCTTCACTAACTACAATCATCACAATGCTCTCATTGCTTCACTAACTACAATCATCGCAATATTCTCATTGCTTCACTAACTACAATCATCACAATGCTCTCATTGCTTCACTAACTACAATCATCGCAATATTCTCATTGCTTCACTAACTACAATCATCACAATGCTCTCATTGCTTCACTAACTACAATCATCGCAATATTCTCATTGCTTCACTAACTACAATCACCACAATACTCTCACTGCTTCACTGACTACAATTAACTCAGTTCTCTCACTCTTGCACTCACTACAATCATCATCCTCTGATACCTCGACTCGCTACAAGAATCACAATCATTTTTCGTCCATCGATGACGTTTTTTCTAATCTCTTAAACAGAGGCGTCACAGGGGTTGGTGTCATCCAGTGCGGTGGCTCATTGTGTCACCCCCACACGACTTACCCCATAGACCTCCCCCGAGTCTGCCGGTGCCAAATAACGGGAACACATAGAATTTTATGTCTTGGTGTCACCCGTTTTCATGGTGTCAACCAATGCGGTCCGCCCCATGCACACCCCCTAGTGACGCCACTGCTCTTAAGTATGTGCACTGAAGCATATGACAAAATGTTGACACAATATGCTAAAAGGTGTCCCGCCTATATACGCGTGCTTTAATGTAAACCTGATCTAAATTTAACTCAACAGTTGCACCTGGCCAGTGCAGTCGTCAAACTACCTGGCTTCTACCTCCCTAAGCTACCACACCCCTGACGTTATTGTTAGAAGATACATTTCAAAGGTTTGGTTATGTAACTGTCGGTCTCCCAAACCTGTACACTTGTTATTAATGAACGTGTCAAAGTCTTAAACTTACACGGGTGCCTTTCTTTTTATTGTTTGTGATATGATGTCCTTTGACGTGAATGTTGTAATGTCACCGAGATCACTCTGACCCAGGCTGTAGCCAACGTTAGCCTACCACCTACCCTCTGGAAGCTGTTATTTAGTAATTCAGTTCATAACAGTAACCCTCGATTGAAAAAAAAATCTACATTAACCTATGGACTTACGAAAAAGGTATTATTCTCTATTCTTTAGATATGTTGTCCAAAGTTTGGCCCGCGGACTAAATACGGCCCGCGTTAAAATTTTAACTAGCTCGCGGCCTAAACTCAAAAATTAATGACTCGTGCATTTTTATACATTTTTGAAACACCACGTCTTATTGTTTACCAATTTAGATAACACTTTTATTAAACCGATAAAATTATGTGGCTGATATGTGTACGAAATGCGATGAAAAAATTGATGACATGACCTAGGGAATGAATATGATGTTTGAAGCTCGTTTTCACATCACAATTTTTTACACCATTTACTCTCTTTATTTAAATAGCTTTGCCATTATTTTTCTATTTTACTAATTTCTAATAATATGAGATGATAGTTATAAAGTCTCGGAAATCATAATAGTATTGTCCCATTTTTTTTCCCATTTCCGGCCCCGCATATTCGCGAATTAGGCTATTTATCCTACCCCATCATTTTGTTATAATTAATTATTGGTAAGTCAACCAAAACAATTTAATAATTATATCAATACAGTACTTTTTTAAAATTAATGCCTACGCTATATGTACAATACGTACATATGTCTGTGCAGTGCATATTTTTTGTGACCGGGCTTAACAGCAAAGGAGCTTGGCTATAGGTCCAAAACGACGTCCACTACCGTACAAAGACCAAATAGGCTTGAATTGACCACTTCTCAACTCTCCTAAACGAAGGACAACATTTCTTAAAAGCATATGATAAAAACAAAATACAAATGAAAATACAATTTCAAAATTTTTTTTTAAAGTTACATGTTGTGTAAATTTCACATAAGTTCACTTCTAACCGTTGCTTACATATTCTGCTGATTCCACTGTTTTAATAGTCTTCCTTTGTTTTGTTTGTTTTAAAATGTTTTTTCTTAAATATTTTTTTCTTTTTATGCGCATTCAACTTAATTTTAATTTTGAAATAGTTTTTAAAATTATATTTTTATTACTGAAGGGTTGGTAGGAATTTTTGTCCAGACTATCTTTCTGACTTTCTTTCCAATTATTCATTGCGTTTGGAGTTGTTGTTCTTGTTGTTTTTGGTTTTTTTTTGGGGGGGTGGGAGTGGGGGTGTCCTTCCTCAGGTTGTTTCTACCTTTAGGCAATATTTTTTCATATCGGACGTCTGAAAGTAGATACTTAATACCGGTAAAGTTAGACTTGATAAAACAGCTTAACGCAAAATAACCTATATCAGAGGATTTCATATTTGTAAAAATATCAACAAAGCCCTTTCAAAATAAATCAGTAACAAATTTCATTTTGATTATTGTCCTTGAGGTTTTGACACTCTGCATTCAGTCTTTTAATGCATTCACTTCATTCAAATCCATATTTAATTAAATAATCATGATTGACAAATGTATTATTCCTTTGACAGTATGGCGCCATTATTGACAAAGTCATGATCATCAAGGACTCACATGAGCCATACTCAGACAACCCCAAACGTGTAGCCCCTTTGGGTGACCTTCTTAGAATCATCTGGAAAAGTTGGCAGACGGCCTAGGCCGTTGAATCCCTATAATCGATTACACCAAAAGACAGATTTTAATTTCTAGCAACTTATTGATTTTGTAATAATTTTACTCTTGGCTTCTCTATGTAAACAATTATCATGATTACATGCAAACACCTTTCTATACAAACTTAGTTCAAGGATATTTTTTTTAAATTCTGAATCTTCATTTTAATTTTAATGAATATTTCAACACAACTTTACGCTTCCTTATTTATCAAACCCATATGAACTCCTTTAAAGGCTGTCCATATTTAATTTCAATCTGAATAATAACAGCTAATTTAGTGAACGACTAATCTAAGAGACAGCTGATCTACTGGACAACTACGCTACTGGAAAATTAAGCCACTGGACAACTAGCAACTAGACAGCAAAACTACTGGACAATACTCAAACTCCTAGGCATGATATTTATACGCTGGGCTTCAAATTAACATTTAGGTTTTGTTTAAGGTCATTCTCCTGTGTCCTTTTTTTTCATATGTATTTTCTTTGGTATTTTTGTTTCCTTATCTATACTATCTGATTCTCCTAACAAGCCTTATAGTACAAAGGGAGATAAATGTGTATATTGTGTTGCCAATCAAGGGCGGCTGGATAGCGAAGTCAATAGTGCGCTCGCCCCACCAGGTATACCAAGCCCCGAGTAAGCTCTAATGCAGTGGTTCCTAACCTTTTGCGGTCCATGCACCCCTTTAGATGCCAAAAAAAAAGTTCATGCACCCCCTCGTGAAACTTGCTGAAAATGCATAATAAACTATGTTTATTTTAGGAACATAACAGTTTTGACAATAGGCAACAGGAATTTAGTCAGAGAACTGCTGCTTCTTATGATCAATCAGCGATTTAAATCTGGGGACTGTTTTGGACAAAGCAACTCTCATGTCATCCTCTGCATTCAACTTATTACTTTCCTTGGTTTTAATCGCCAAAGGTGTGGAGAATCCTGTTTCACAGAGATAGATTGTGGCAAATGGAAGGAGAGTCAGTACTGCCCTCTTGGCTAGTTGTGGGTAGGAATCTAGCTGGGTGCTCCAAAATTCAATCAAGGTATTGCAACTGAAGGCACTCCTCAGTACTTCTCTGGTTCTCAAATCAATCAGGTCATCTTTAGCAAGGTCACTGTCATCAATGTTGTCCAAGTCACAGGGAAAGGGATTGCGAATCCAAAGGTCTTTCCTAGCAATTTCTTGACAGAAATACCCATCAATGGACCTTTGCAATGTTGAAAGGTGCTCTGAAATTTCCCCTTTCATGTTGTCGTGCAGTGATCCAGCAGTGCTTCCTTCTGCAGAAGATATTACAACTTCATCCAAGAGTAGAAAGTTGGCCAAGTTGGACTTTTCTAGTCGTCGCTGGAATAGTGGCATTTTTTTAGGGAAGGCTTGCAATCTCTCAGTAGCATCCATTACAGTCACAGCAGGTCTTTGGAGAGATGGGTTTAACTCATTCAAGATTGAGAAGATGTCAGCAAGGTATGCCAAGTAATGAATGAAATTTGGACAGTCAAACTTGTCAGCAAGGTCACTCTCTTTTTCTCGCAAGAAAATTGCAAGCTCCACTCTCAGTTCTACTAACCGAGAAAGTATCCGTCCCCTGGACAACCAGTGCACATCAGTGTGTTAGAGCAGAACTTCATGCTCAGAGCACATCTCCTGACAGAACAACTTGAAGAGGCAGTTGTTAAAGGCATGTGAGCGGATAAAATTTACAACTTGGACTACAGTAGAAAGAACTGAATTCAAGGTTGGAGGTAGATTTTTGGATGCCAGGGCCCTACGATGAATGATAAAGTGTGTAGTAACAATATCTGGAATTTCGTTCTTTACCAGTGCTGAAAATCCCGACTTATTACCGAGCATGGAGGGAGCACCACCTGTACAAATTGAATACATTCTTGAAGTCCAGTCAAAATGGTTTTCTGTGAAGAATGCCCTGACTAGCTACAGCACATCAGCAGCTTTGGTAGTAGCTAGGAGTGGCTTACAAAAGAGAAATTCCTCCTTCAGCAATCCACTGTGAACATATCTCACAAATACAAGAATCTAACTGCATTGTGCTACATCAGTGGATTCAGCCAGCTGCTTGCTAAATGGAAAGGGACTGCTTCTAATTTTGCACAAGACTTGATCAAGAAAGTCTGTCACTAATCCTGGAATGAATAGTGTCATTGGACAAAGGAACTTTATCAACCTGCTTCCTCTGCTGATGACCACACATCAGTTCCACCATCTCCAGAGCACAAGGCTTCACCAAAGTTTCTCCAATGGTGTGGGGCTTCTTGTTCTTTGCAATAAGATATGCAACCTTGAATGATGCCTCCAGTGCAGGTTTATGCGAAAAAGAAATTATTGGGCAAGGTACCTGAGGTCAATAAGCGAGCTCTCTTCTGCTTGAAGACCTCGACACTGTCCTTGGAATCGGATGGATGGACTTTCTCCAAGTGCTTTCGGAGTCTAACAGGCTTTATGTTGTCATTGCACAGGATTTTTCAACTGAAAAAGTACTGAGGCTTTTGTATTCCATCTCTCTCTCTCTCTTTTATATTTATTTACTATTTTGAAGGGGTGATGACAATCGGAAAGTCGTACCAGTCACATGAAAATTTTTAACTGACGAAGTTGATGTTTTTAATGATCGTAATTGGATGCTCAACTCAAGATTTTAGGTTTCAATGACGAATATTGGCTAACAATTAATGTTTTTAAGACCTTTGCCGCGTAATGAGCAATAAAAGTGAAGGGAAAAAAATCCCAACGTTTACATCCGCTCAAAACAGTTAGAGGGTCACCGGAACCCTATATCTGACGTATTTGATGACAAAATTAAATTATTTTTAGAAAGCTGAGACGTAAAACACGAACGAGGAACATGCGCGAAAGAGTATCAAAAGGGTTGTATATGGGCTCCCATTGACGCGGCATGCCTTGCTTATGGTTTACATTTTCAGATTATCAGGTTTTCCTTATTTTATTTTCCTTCTTCTTTTTCTATTCTTCCTCTTTTTCTTTTTTTTTCTCTGAATCGTTCATGCACCCCCTGGAACCTGCTCATGCACCCCTTGGGGGTGCATGCACCGCTGGTTAGGAACCCCTGCTCTAATGGAAACATTAGGGATCCACTACGACCATCAAGGGAAGCAACTCAATGTCACCCACGAGTCTATCCCTGATTGAATAATGTCTGATGGTTTAGTAATGACAGGTGGTTAAAGTGATGACACACTGCTAGTCATGTGATACCAGTCGTCTGTTGTCACCTTTGCGTCTTAAACAAAGTGACGTTTAAGAATTGTTATAGTTACAATTTTAAAAATATTTAGAAATCTTGAGAGTATAAATGAACTGATTGTGTCAAAATAAATGTTATGCTTCAGTTCTCTCAGTATCACGCATTAATTTTTGTGTACCTCAATTGAAAATATTTATTATCAGAATTATTTATATGGTATCTTTTTTTAATTATACAAATTATTTGGTAATTTCTATATTAACGTATAAAACATATTTGAAATAAAATGGTTATAGTGTTTGCATTTAAAATAAAATTAAATTGTAAACAACAAAGATAAATCTCTAAATAATTGCCTGTTTCGCATCACTGTCTTTAATGTTTCTCAAATTATCCTGCTGTCATCTTAATGTTAGAACCATTGGACCAGACGCGGGTGTTACGCTTACATCAAATGTCCCCATTGTTGGTACACAAACTAATCCAAGATAGTAAATGTTTCATCATCTCTCTACTGACCTGGGTATTTTAGCTGTGGTCATCTCGTGGTGTTGGGTAGTTTCGGACAAAGTCGACACGATGAGGCTGTTCCTGGTGGTCGCTCTGACTTGCTGGTCAGTTTGTGACTGTACTATTTGGTATGAACCTCAGCAAACACATCTTGCTATCGGGGGTAAGTGGTAGAGAAAATCAATTTATTTAAAGTTAAAATGTAGAATCTTATTTCGACCTGTCGTACATGGGGTGATGAATTCCTGAAAGATTTGATGTATATATTACATTGCACGTAGTTTGGTTTATAATAAGTTACTTTTGCAGTTAACTAAGAAAAACACAGTCAGTGCCCAAATATCATGTTAAATTTACGTGAAAATAATGTCTTACGAAGCAAATGTTACTTAAAATCAGGTTATATTTTTTTTAAAGTATTTTTCAAAACAGCAAATTTAATAGATATGCGTGTTTCCAGGGTTTTAATAAATTTGAAAGAATAAAAAGAGAAATCTCCTCTCTGTAGATCTAACTTGAAGCCCATATCAATTGTGTTTCAGCCAAGATCCTATGGAGATAAACTATATTATTGTTAAACATTTTAAAACATCTGTAAATTTTGAATTGTACGTACTTATTTATGATTACAGCTAGAAAAATTTGACATTAAGACAAATTTAAAATTATGTATTTAAAAAGATATTCATAAATGCTGTCAATTTGATTGAGTATTCATCTTAATATAATAGGATCCTGATAGGGAGTTAGATCCCAATTCTTTAAAGGATCATACCCCTCCCACAAAAAATATTTGTAGGTAGGGACGTTAATCTCCCCATTCTTTTCGGGAGCTAGCTCCCCATCTAAGAGATAAATTAAAACCCTCACCTATTATTAATAAAAAGTTAGCACAAATATAGTGAGGGAATGAAATTGTTCAAAGAAAAATTCAAAGCGAAATTTCAGGATATTTGAAATTGATCATTGTTTAATCATTAGTAATATTTTGGAGTGCTTCAGAGAGAAATTAATTATTCCAGTTTAAAATCTGTAACTGTTTGATGCTAGATTTTTTATTTTTTTATTTATTTATTTTTTTTGAAAAGTTTTAATACGGGGTGTAGATCTATAAATTAATTGTGATTTTAGTGACCAAATGACTTTGACCCTGGTCCCTATTAGTACTTCAGTATTTCTTGTCAAAGTCTTACTACTGGAGTTTTTGTGTTCGTAATGTATTATTTATTGTCAATCTTTAATTGCTGATACTCAGTATGAATGAGATGTTTTTTTCTCGGTACCTAAATAAAGACGGACAACGCGTAGTGATACAGTAATTGTACTGAACGATCGGAAGAGAACCTAATCTCTTTGTACATCTGTTCTCTGTGTACATGGACTGCTAAGTTTTTTCTTATAAGTCCGTCTGTTTATGACGTGTGACCACTGTTTCCAGAGAGTCCTGACCAAATGGTCATAGTCTGGAGCACCATCAATGACACCAAAGCTTCCACCGTCATGTATGGGACCAAAGGGAAACTGAATCTGGAGGCAAACGGTGTACGGGACAAGTTTGTGGACAATGGAACAGAGATGAGATCACAGTTTATACACAGGGTCGTGCTCATGGGTCTGGCACCAGATACAGAATACAGTAAGTATGTCAAATAGCTGGTGAATAGAGACAGTAAGGGGTCCAATTGCAGATGAATGGAGACAGTAAGGGGTCCAATAGCAGATGAATGGAGACAGTAAGGGGTCCAATAGCAGATGAATGGAGACAGTAAGATATCCAATTGCAGATGAATGGAGACCTTAAGGGGTCCTATTGCAGTTCAAGAAAGACAGTAAGTAAATAGCAAGTTAATAGTAATTCAGGCATTACACTATGAAAGCTAATTGAGTAAAATAATAGAGTCAGTAGGTTTAAATAGTAGGTTATATCTTAAAGCAATTAGTTGAGGGGAAAAATGGTGAAAATGAGATATATGAAATACGAAAAATTGTGAAGCAGTTGAAATAAATATTTTCAAAATTTTACATTACTGTGGAATTTTTTCCCGTTGTGGTAGTCAGTACAGATTTAACTTTTGACACATCCTCCTTTTTCTTTTATCGCGTGTCAATGTTTTTTATTGTTTTTATTTCTTATTTTAATCTTTGCGTAGTTATTTTCCATGATAGAGAATCTCTTATATAATGTAAATATAAATTTAATACTTGTATAAGTTATTTGTACTGCCCAATTAAGGCATTAGGCGAAACGTCTACTTTTGTATTAGCCAATAATTAAAGCTTTAATTTCTTATTTCGATTACACAACATTCATTTGTTCGTGTATCTTGTATTTTAGTTGAAATACGCTAATATAGTATGTAGATCATAGTGTGTCGTGAAATACGCTAATAGAGTATGTAGATCATAGTGTGTCGTGAAATACAGTAAATAGAGTATGTAGATCATAGTGTGTCGTGAAATACGCTAATAGAGTATGTAGATCATAGTGTGTCGTGAAATACAGTAAATAGAGTATGTAGATCATAGTGTGTCGTGAAATACGCTAATAGAGTATCTAGATCATAGTGTGTCGTGAAATACGCTAATAGAGTATGTAGATCATAGTGTGTCGTGAAATACGCTAATAGAGTATAAAGATCATAGTATGTCGTGAAATACAGTAAATAGAGTATGTAGATCATAGTGTGTCGTGAAATACGCTAATAGAGTATATAGATCATAGTGTGTCGTGAAATACGCTAATAGAGTATGTAGATCATAGTGTGTCGTGAAATACGCTAATAGAGTATGTAGATCATAGTGTGTCGTGAAATACGCTAATAGAGTATGTAGATCATAGTGTGTCGTGAAATACGCTAATAGAGTATGTAGATCATAGTATGTCGTGAAATACAGTAAATAGAGTATGTAGATCATAGTGTGTCGTGAAATACGCTAATATAGTATGTAGATCATAGTGTGTCGTGAAATACGCTAATATAGTATATAGATCATAGTGTGTCGTGAAATACGCTAATAGAGTATGTAGATCATAGTGTGTCGTGAAATACGCTAATAGAGTATGTAGATCATAGTATGTCGTGAAATACAGTAAATAGAGTATGTAGATCACAGTGTGTCGTGAAATACGCTAATATAGTATGTAGATCGTAGTGTGTCGTGAAATACGCTAATAGAGTATGTAGATCTTAGTGTGTCGTGAAATACGCTAATAGAGTATGTAGATCATAGTGTGTAGTGAAATACGCTAATAGAGTATGTAGATCATAGTGTGTAGTGAAATACGATAATAGAGTATGTAGATCATAGTGTGTCGTGAAATACTCTAATAGAGTATGTAGATCATAGTGTGTCGTGAAATACGCTAATAGAGTATGTAGATCATAGTGTGTCGTGAAATACGCTAATAGAGTATGTAGATCATAGTGTGTCGTGAAATACGCTAATAGAGTATGTAGATCATAGTGTGTCGTGAAATACGTTAATAGAGTATGTAGATCATAGTATGTCGTGAAATACAGTAAATAGAGTATGTAGATCATAGTGTGTCGTGAAATACGCTAATAGAGTATGTGGATCATAGTGTGTCTTGAAATACGCTAATAGAGTATGTAGATCATAGTGTGTCGTGAAATACGCTAATAGAGTATGTAGATCATAGTGTGTCGTGAAATACGCTAATAGAGTATGTAGATCATAGTGTCGTGAAATACGCTAATAGAGTATGTAGATCATAGTGTGTCGTGAAATACCCTAATAGAGTATGTAGATCATAGTGTGTCGTGAAATACGCTAATAGAGTATGTAGATCATAGTGTGTCGTGAAATACGCTAATAGAGTATGTAGATCATAGTGTGTCGTGAAAAACGCTAATAGAGTATGTAGATCATAGTGTGTTGTGAAATACGCTAATAGAGTATGTAGATCATAGTGTGTCGTGAAATACGCTAATAGAGTATGTAGATCATAGTGTGTCGTGAAATACGCTAATAGAGTATGTAGATCATAGTGTGTCGTGAAATACGCTAATAGAGTATGTAGATCATAGTGTGTCGTGAAATTCCCTAATAGAGTATGTAGATCATAGTGTGTCGTGAAATACGTTAATAGAGTATGTAGATCATAGTGTGTCGTGAAATACGCTAATAGAGTATGTAGATCATAGTGTGTCGTGAAATACCCTAATAGAGTATGTAGATCATAGTGTGTCTTGAAATACGCTAATAGAGTATGTAGATCATAGTGTGTCGTGAAATACGTTAATAGAGTATGTAGATCATAGTGTGTCGTGAAATACGCTAATAGAGTATGTAGATCATAGTGTGTCGTGAAATACGCTAATAGAGTATGTAGATCATAGTGTGTCGTGAAATACGCTAATAGAGTATGTAGATCTTAGTGTGTCGTGAAATACGCTAATATAGTATGTAGTTCATAGTGTGTCGTGAAATACGCTAATAGAGTATGTAGATTACAGTGTGTCGTCAACTACGCTAATAGAGTATGTAGATCATAGTGTGTCGTGAATACGCTAATAGAGTATGTAGATCATAGTGTGTCGTGAAATACGCTAATATGGTATGTAGATCTTAGTGTGTCGTGAAATACGCTAATATAGTATGTAGTTCATAGTGTGTCGTGAAATACGCTAATAGAGTATGTAGATTATAGTGTGTCGTGAAATACGATAATAGAGTATGTAGATCATAATGTGTCGTGAAATACGCTAATAGAGTATGTAGATCATAGTTTCTCGTGAAATACGCTAATAGAGTATGTAGAACATAGTGTGTCGTGAAATACGCTAATAGAGTATGTAGATTATAGTGTGTCGTGAAATACGCAAATAGAGTATGTAGATCATAATGTGTCGTGAAATACGCCAATAGAGTATGTAGATCATAGTGTGTCGTGAAATACGCTAATAGAATATGTAGATCATAGTGTGTCGTGAAATATGCTAATAGAGTATGTAGATCATAGTGTGTCGTGAAATACGCTAATAGAGTATGTAGATCATAGTGTGTCGTGAAATACGCTAATATAGTATGTAGATCATAGTGTGTCGTGAAATACAGTAAATAGGTTACAAAAAAGGTCATTACACATAGACCTAAGCAGAAGGTTTTGTTGTTGTTTTTTGTTGTGTTTTTTTCTGTTTTTTTTAGCCTTATAATTTTAGGTTTTTTCTTCATTAAATTTTTGTTTCTTTGTTGTTTTGAAATACATGCGCAGCTGATTTATTAAGATATAAAAATCTTATTTATTTCCTCCAATTACATATACCGTGTGAATGCATTATGCATGACAATGAATACATTGCTTCAACGAGGTGCCTTTCACAAAAATTTTATGAAAAGATTTGACTGATTTCTTTGATTATGTAACTTTACTTGATGATTTGCTTGCAGTAACCATAATTAATGAATGACGGTCTTGTGTAACGATGGTTAATGGTGGCTGCCTTCATTTTACCGTAGTAGATACATAGGTAGTTTTGTGATAACTGTATTTAATTATTGGCTGTCCACTATCCAAGGCTACATTGTTGGTTGCAAGACTTATGGTTGGTCAAATCTATTCACGTTCCGCACCTGGCCTAAAGGCAACAAATGGAGTCCAAGCCTAGCAGTGTTTGGTGACATGGGCAATGTAAATGCCCAATCTTTGCCAAGATTGGAGCTGGATGCACTGACAGGGATGTATGACGCAATTCTTCATGTTGGTACGTTCTCCTAAACGTGCTGTCATATAAAGTCTTTACGTATATATATTTCTTTTGATACTTCCTCCATTTTCTTATATCCTGTGTCATTATTTTTTTTTATCTTTTAGTAATTATTTTCCCTTAACATAGAATGTAACTTTTATCTTAAAATAAGTTACAGACAAAAATTAAAAAATCATATTTGAAATATCTTAGTTTAAATAACTCATGTTTTCATTATCATGTTTCAGGAGATTTCGCTTATAACATGGAGACCGTGAGTTTTGTTTATTTTACAATAAATATTTTGATTTTTGTTAAATTTAAATTAACATTAGACTTTATAATTGTGGTATTACTTTTTTTTATATAGTTTAGTCATGTTTTTTTTCAAAAGCCTTTTTTTTAAAATAAAAACTAATATACGCGTTTATTTTTTAAAATACGTTTCGCATAAGGAGAGAAGAAAATATTTTAAGCTTTGTTAATTAACAATCTGATTGTGTGTTTGCTTGTCTGATTGTGTGTTTGCTTGTCTGATTGCGTGTTTGCTTGTCTGGTGTTATCTTTGCTCGTCGGTTTTTTGTGTTTGCTTCTTTGATTGTAAGTTTGTTTGTCTGATTGTGTGTTTACTTGTCTGTGTGTTTGCTTTTCTAAATTGTATGTTTGTTTCTTTGATTGTGAGATTGTTTGTCTGATTTTATGTTTGCTTGTCTGATTGTGTCTTTCTTTGTCTGTGTGTTTGCTTGCTTGACTAATCTGCTGATGATCATAAGTATTTATAGGACGACGCCAGAGTTGGTGATGAGTTTATGAGACAGATTGAGCCCCTGGCCTCCAGACTGCCTTACTTGACCTGTCCAGGCAACCATGAGTCGGCCTAGTGAGTACTCCGACCAAGGAAAACTTTTGGAATTATGTATTCTGTTGGACTTTGATTAAACCATAGCAGCTCAATAAATGTGGTTTGTGTTGGACTTTGATTAATGCGTAGCAGCTAATAATTTTTTTTTAATAAGTAAGAATGACAATAGTTTAAAATATCACTGCCAGCGTCTTGTTCTTTCAATTAAGCGGTTCCCAACAATTGAACTGGGATCGAGTTAAAAGGAACATTCTACAAAGTTAATATAATAGTAATAGTGACCTAATATTTTGAGTAACATATCCGTATTGCATTGTATGTAAAACACTACTAACTACTAAGGCATTACTGCAAGAAAATAGCTCTATTATTTACTATAATATTATTTTAAAACTACCTAAATATAACCTAAATATTACCTAACTTTGACCTAAATATAACGAGCTTTTCTTTTTTTACAGCAATTTTTCAAACTACAAATCAAGATTTTGGATGGCGGGTGATATAGACAAAAGAATGTACTACAGGTAAGTGATGTACTTTTTTATGTTTTTGATTTCGATATTTCTCTTCTACTTAATTTTTTAAAATTAATAATTGAATGTAAGTAATTTATATTTGCTTCTATTTTCTTATGTTTCCTTAGTTGCCATTAGATTCTGTGTAAGTGCCATGATTTAAAATTCTATATTTTAATTGCTGATTCAACCATGGTTTGCCAGCAGCGCGCGTAGGTCGGTGCCCTGGTAAAATGTTGGCTTTTGATGCAAGAGTTATAAAGGCAGAGCTTAATCCTTTTTTTGTGTGTCCTTCATCACATCACCACAAGTCATTTCTTCCCGTCACATTGCATTGCTATCATCACATCACCACAAGTCATTTCTTCCCGTCACATTGCATTGCTATCATCACATCACCACAAGTCATTTCTTCCCGTCACATTGCATTGCTATCATCACATCACCACAAGTCATTTCTTCCCGTCACATTGCATTGCTATCATCACATCACCACAAGTCATTTCTTCCCGTCACATTGCATTGCTATCCATTGGCCGTCGTCCTGGCTATCCACTAATCCTTTTTATGGTCTGTCACCCAATTTTCGACACCAAATTAAGTCACTTCATGTTTCTGATTGGAGTTTGCCAGGATACTGTTCTTGTTCTGACAATGCCTTCAGCCCAGCCCCCCATCCGAGAGTCCAATGACTCAGCTGAGAATTTAATCATGGCGTGAGGGTCATTTTCATGACTACAGGGCTGTGCTGGTGGAGACACTGCCAGAAAGATTTACCAGTTCTTGCCGCCACCCCTAGTGCAAAAACTGCCACATAACAATAAGACGTTCATGACCCAGATGGCGACTGAACACTGCCCCACACGGAGTTTCATAGACTTAACACTAGGAGTAGTTCCAGCTGCCTATTATCTGGTGACGGGAGGAAATTATAAAGCACTTTTTGGCGGAATGTCTTGCAAAAGTTGGGGATTCGAATAATCGGTCATGGGCACCGTCACTTTAAGCTGCTCGGCTACGCGGCCGCGGAAGACACGTCACCGACGCAGTGCAGCTGTTAAGAAATAACTTTCAGCAAATGGTAATAATTATAAAATAATGGTAATAATTATAAAATAATATTTTTGTGGGATGTAAAATTGTGCAAACAAAAAACGGATGCTTTTCAAATTAGCACAAGAGTTTTGCACATTGATCAAAGAACCTTAGAGAAAATATTGGTCATGTGTCTGTTTTAAAGGTAATATTGGTCATGAGTCTGTTTTAAAGGTAATATTGGTCATGTGTCTGTTTTAAAGGTAATATTGGTCATGTGTCTGTTTTAAAAGTAATATTGGTCATGTGTCTGTTTTAAAGGTAATATTGGTCATGTGTCTGTTTTAAAGGTAATATTGGTCATGTGTCTGTTTTAAAGGTAATATTGGTCATGTGTCTGTTTTAAAGGTAATATTGGTCATGTGTCTGTTTTAAAGGTAATATTGGCTTGATGCGATCACCAGCGAATATAGGAGCTGGGTATTTAAACATTGGGTAGACCTTATTATGAGATCACAAAAGGGAATTCAACAATTGAAAATAAAGAATGTAAACTTTCTTTTAAATTTGAGACATTTTAAGCTGACTCGATATAATTTTATTTCCAGGGGAATGGACATAGATTTTCATTTCTTTAAAAGTTTTTAACGTTCCATTTTAACTGTACATTTATTTTGTTCTTTGTCCACAATAGTCATCCTTCAACTCCGTTTACGTCTTGTTAGTAGTGTCACAATCGTTAACGCAGATGTGACTATGAAATTAATTTTAAAAATATAAATATATCCACAGTTTCGCCATGGGACCCATACGATTCATTTCTTTGGCCACCGAATTGTTTTTCTTCAGCGAGGGCTTCGAGTATGTCATGTATGATCAATATGATTGGCTGGAGAAAGAATTGGAAGTAAGTCATCAGTTCTTTTAAATAGATCAATATGCGCTTTTGCTTTTGTCCTATTGAGGGCCTCATTCGACATAATTAATCACTAGCCTGCTCCAAAGTCTAATGACTGCTGGTGATTTAGTTGCAAGCTTTTGTTATTTTAATCAACTTAGCCGAAACAATTGTACTTAGAGATTTGCCGTTGGTTCCTCTGTGTGCCAGATATTGGAACTCACGTATGGTGGGTGGTCTGTAGGGCTCGGTGTTGTGACCTATTTTTCACAATTTAAAAAGCATGACTATTTAATGTCACACGGTCAATAAACAATATGAGTTTGGTCATGACTTTTTTGTGCATAACGCTATAATATTCAATATCTGTAATATTCATGTGTCCAGATACACTAAAAAAAAGTCCTTTACACATCTGGAACAGTGTTGCAAGGCCATGGTCGACTTGAAATCGTCTGACTTGAATGATTTTTGAGGGAAAGGCCAAAAGAGAAGTGATTGATATTGGTAGTCTACACGTTAGTCAAATTGATATTACCTACACATTCCACACTTTTGTAACAGTAACTTCGGGAGTGTATTATTGTAGTAGTACTTAAAGGAATGTTTCTACATATCAGCTGGATATTATTAAGTGGATCCAGATTACAGCTGTGACACTTACAGATCGCATTGTTCATATTGCACCAGTTCTTCGTTCCTTTCATTAGTTACTTGTAAAGAGATTGGGGACGCGGTGGTTGAGTGGCAGCGCGCTCGACTGGCGTACCGATGGTCACGGTTTCGAATCCATGTGAAGGCAAGGATTTGTTCCCGGGGACTAGGGCGTACCTGAGTCACTCAGCTCCGAATGGGTACCTACCACTAGTTAGGCGGCTGGGTAATGCGTGTACCCCACAAAGCCGTGGCCTGTGAACGCTGCATCACTTGCCAACAGATCATCTGTCATGGTCTGTGGGAGCAAATATCTTCTGCATAGAAGGATCGTCTGTATAGATAAGAAGAAGAGATTAATAATGATGATGATACGGTATTATGCTACATCACTAACTGTACTAATTGGCGAATCGAGAGGGGGGCAAGGGGCAAAAGCCCCAGGTGGCAAATGTTTTAGGTGCTGCAAATTTCACGTCGTTAATTATAATTAAATGTTAAAAAACAGTGAAAATTTTAAATTTAAAAAAATAACAAAAAAGACAAATAAAAAATTGAGAAAAGTAATGAAGGACCTATCCTAAAATATGTAAACGTATCTACAGCCGAAACGTCAAACTTCATATTGGATATAATTAGTCTGCTATTTATGCTACTGAACAGAAAATACAAAAGGCATAAGTAATATAAGGACGTGATAGTGATCTGCTGGTAACGTAGTTGATTCTTCAGATTTGACAGCCGCTCCTTTTGTAGAAGCAAACATTTCTTTCCCTATCAATTTCAAACATGCCTCAACTAAATGCACTGGGTGCCACTTCGTTGGAGGGTGTCAAAGTCATCATTTTTAATTAGCTTGTTAAAGTGAAAAAAGTTCAAACAAAGTTTAATAAAGAAAAGCCTAGGAAATATTTTCTTTTAAGAAATGAAGGAACCATATTAATCTAAAGTCCTCTGATGCTAATAATGCTACTTTAAACTGAAAAAAAATAAGAGGCTGAAGTAGCATAAAAACATTACGCTTTTGTGCTGATAAGTACGCAATAGGGATGAGATGGGTACGCAAAAATTAATCTAACGTAAGTAAATTATTGGATAAAAAATTGTTTTAAAAATCAACATTATTTTAATTTTAATTTCTTTTTGGGTGTCATAAAGAAAAATAATGAACGTTATTGCTCATATAACATTAATAAAAAGTAATAAAAAACTTACATAAAATAAATCTAGAAGTAACCACTCACGAATCAAGTGCTCTTAGTTATCAACGTTTTTAAAAATTGAAGAAATCAGAAATTATATTTTTTTTAAAGAATTGATTATTAAATTTAAAAAACCCGTAAAAAACCAAGTTTTTTACTATAAATCCTTTATGTACGAGACGTAACTAAAAGAATGTTCATTATAATACGCAGCGCAAGACCCTCCAAAAATACAAAATTGTAGTTGTGTCGTAAAACATGTTTAATATAACGCGCACCGATCAGGAATATGTTTATAAAAAGTGTTGTCAATAAATTACGCACCTTATTGCGCGAACACATAATATATAGTAGAATAGTTAACCACCTTGACAAATATAATGCCCTATGCCCACATCAACACGGCTTTAGAAAAAACAGATCATGTGAAACACAATTAATAGGTTTAATAGATGAACTATCAAAAGGCTTGGACAAAAATGATCAAATAGATACAATATTACTAGACTTCTCAAAAGCATTTGACAAAGTTCACCACTTAAAAAACTTAACTACTTTGGAATCTCAGGTTCCTTACATCACTGGATCCAAGACTTCCTTTTGGGCAGGGAGCAAACTGTAATAATTAATGGATCTAAATCTGCACCAATAAAGGTTAACTCAGGCGTTCCACAAGGAACTGTGCTAGGTCCCTTACTCTTTTTAATTTATATAAATGATTTACCCAACAACATCTCAACAGGTACAAAAGTTAGGTTATTTGCTGATGATTGTATAATCTATAGAACAATTAAATCAGAACAAGATAGCAAAATTTTACAAAAAGACTTAGATGAATTGATAAAATGGGAAACTAACTGGAGTATGTCTTTCCACCCAGAAAAGTGTCAACTGTTAAGAGTAACAAAGAAAAAGAAACAAATAAATTCAAAATATTACATTCATGGAAAAGAACTGACCCAAACTAAAGATGCAAAATACTTAGGAGTCTTAATAAATGAGAAACTATCATGGAATCCCCATGTCAATGAAGTTATTAAAAAATCAAACAAAACCTTAGGCTTTATAAAAAGGAACTTTAACAAATGTAATAGAGATATAAAACTAAAATGCTACCTCACTTTGGTGAGACCTGTACTTAGAATATGCATCTTCTGTATGGGACCCATCCACCAAAGAAAACATTGATAAACTAGAACAAATCCAAAAAAGAGCTGCCAGATTCATTACTGGAGAATATTCGAAACTAACAAGAATAACACCATTAGTTAAATCATTAAACCTTGAAACACTAGAGGATAGAAGAACCAAGAGTAAAGTAGTAATCATACATAAAGCAATTAATTCTAATTTAGAAATACAACACAAAGATAACTTAATACAACCCTCAGATAGACATAAGGATAAAAACACCTTTCTTATTCCGTATGCAAGAACAAACACATACAAGTTTTCCTTCTTCCCGTCCGGAATTCGGGCGTGGAATGGGTTGCCTGAAGAATCCAGGAAAACCAACACTTTATCAACATTTAAATCTCTAATAAAAATGCAGGACTAAACACAAACCATAGATAAGCGTAGGACGCAATAATCTTCTGTATAGAAGGAGCGTCTGTAAACAGATAAGATAAGATAAGATAAGATAAGAAGTTTACCGTTTTCAATATTTCAATAAAATATTCTTTTCTACTAATATTGTCACTTGGGACAGACAACTCTGTATTTATTCCATTTATATTGCTGGCTGTGGAGAAAAAAGAAAAGAAATTAGATTAAAAATAGCCATTGGTTCCAATTTGGTTTCGCTTTCAAATTTTAATATTAAGAACAGAAAAAATTCAAGTTGATTTCAGCGCACAAAGTTAAGGAAACATTTTTTACTAAGTTTTGTATCAAGTGTGGGTCCATGACAAAATTAGGCAGCAGGACAATATGCAACAGTTAAGATAGTTGTAAGAAAAAAATAGTGAATGTTCAGTTAGCTAATCACCTGGTAACTCAGTTTCACATATGACTGTGGTTGGAAACAATTCAATATAAATTATTTTTTATAACACCTAGCTATTGAAATCTATCAATGTAGTTACCTAGTGTCACCATATAATATCTGGCATATTTCTGTGGGGAAAAACAAATGAAATAACTTTAAAACTAGCTCAAAAGTATCAGTTATCAAATACAACTTTTACATTTAAGATTATGAAAGAACTCACTAAAAGACATATTTAAATTTTATGTCAGTTGCACAGTGATGTAAGATGCCATATGTGATCTCATTTAATGAGTTAAAGGCTTAATCGTTCTTTTTCTCAGGGATATCAACAAAATTAACAAACTCAGAAAAATAATTAGATATTTCACTGAAAATTCTGGTTACAACAGTATTACGGTAAAGACATTTTCACAGAATATTCTTAAAAAAAAATCTGCTGCCAGGTCTTCTCATAATTGCGAATATATGCCCTAGATGTATATTGATCTATCGACAGAGTTCTGTTGCAATTCTCTAGTAGTTGATTAAATAATCTGTGTCATGACTGGTATTGCTCATTTCTTACCATGTTTAATTTCTCAAACTTTCATTAAAATGATTGGTCTCAGGCATCCTATGATCAAAGTCATGATAAGATGAAGTAAGGACAATTCAGGCTTATTAAAACAAATTTGCCTTCACTTTTCTTTGTTCCATCATATCAAAAATAAATAAAACTTAATATAGCTAAGACTTTACATCTTGAATAAGTAAACTGAAATTAAGCTTAGATGAAATCAACAAGAAATCTACAAATGCTTACCATGAAGTGGAGACTTATATAAGTAACTAGGGAGAGAATTGTGACAACTGTGGCAATTAGAAAATATATAAGACCACTAGTAATGGGATCCCCTCCAAAGGCATGTGTCAGTATGCTACATATTGCTGAGAAAGTGCCTCCAGCAGCCTAGACAAATTAGAGATTTCAATTCTTTTAGTTTAAAAAAAATTGAAGAACATTTGTTGTAACAATAGAAAATATAGAATACAAATTAAAAGTAAATGAATTCTTCAGAATCCAGAGCATTTTTAGTCTATATATTAAAATGTATTATACATTTGAATAATTTAAAATTTACAAGAAATGAAGAAACTATTATGTTTGGCAAGTGGCAAACAAACAAAATTTAGCTTATAAGAAATGTGTGGTTTTTAAGAAATTATTAGTAATGCATTCTTTTCTTTTCTAAATTATAATTTTTACATTACAATTACAATTATTCACAAAAAAACTTATGTGCTATTCCTAAATAGTTTTAATAAAACCATATTTGATTTTATATACCTTCCATTTGTAAAATTCTAATGTTAATTGCATAAACATAAAGTATGTATCTTTTAATCTTTTTTTAATTTAAGGCATGACAACCCAGTGCCTGTAGCTTAGCTTATATAAATTCAGATTTGTTAGTGCTGTGTTATCTAAGTAAACATTATTTACATTCTTATCTTATTTGTTACAGACGCTCCTTCTATACAGAAGATTATTGCGTCCTATGCTTATCTCATTCCTACATCACTATAGGCATATATCTCATTATTTTACTAAACATTTTCTTGAGTAGCAAAACCTACCTGTCCAATCATGGCAGACTGAGAGTATATAGCAGGAAATACAGCAGATAAACCCAAAACTGATCCAGTCAATACAGATTGGACTCCTGAAAATTAGAGTCAATAAACAGTTTAAAAATCTCCAAAATATAGGAAATAAAAATAAATTAATTTCTTTTATATGAAAAATTAATTAATTTCTTGAGCGGCATTTAAAGGGAAAAAAAGGTTTTCATAAAGAAAGTAAATTAGGCCTGTCACAGTGAACATTTTGAGATAAATGACCCGCACGTGTAGTAAATACCCCCGGGAACTACTCAAATGTAAATAAAAAACATGGAATATGCGCTTATTTATTACTTTTGACAACTTCAGCTAAAATGTTACTTTAAAAAATGGCTTTAATTGAAGTTGTTTTTTTTAATTGACATCACCAATCACATATCCTTAATACTTGGCAATGTTAATAATTGTGTACCTATGTACTTGGTCATTAAAGCTCTGATTAATAACTTAAGAAAATCCTAATGTAATAAAAATACAATGACTACAACAAAGGTACTTGTTAACTGGCTTCAAGCAATATAACCTGCATATAAAGAGCAAAATAAATTATTTTTAAAATGTTAAAGAATATACAAACCACTCATTAAGGTAGCCAGCACAAGTGTAAAAATGAAGAAAGTGTCTTGCCCTGAGGACCACATAAAGTAATAATAGTAACCAATAGATTGACTTTTGGGTTAAACAGCAGATAATAATATCTTTTAGAACAAAATAATAATTTATGACAGAGATAATTTTGAAGGCTAACTTTGCCTGATAATTTTTTTTTCTTCTTACATGAGTCTGTATCAACTTTGGTAAGAACTGAAGTTATGATGAAAATGATAGTAATGATGACTGTTGAAACCACAACTCTAACTTTGACAGCGATTCTGAAAAAAAAAGCCGAGAGAAGCTGTAAACATACAAGATGGAAATTGCAGTACACTTACCACATACACTGGCAATAAATCAAATTGAGAGCATAAATAAAATAGCTATTCCTTCTATTCAATAAGACTACTGAATACATTAAAAGTCATATTCATCACTATATTTATCTTTAATTTTAAATTTGTGACAATCAAAATCATTTGAAATAATAAATGAGAACAATAAAACCTAATTCTATTTAATCTCTATCTACGCAGGGGTTAAAACAAATTTATAGAGTACTTACGCCCTAACAAGAAGCACAGTTAATATCATAAAGAATAAGTTGGATCCATTTGAGACTATTGAAAGATAGCTCTCAAACTCTTTCTGCATTTGGGTGGTATGTTTTTCATCATCAAATGAAACATTGCTTGGCAGGCTGGTGTTCCGGAATTTATAATCGAAGTACTGAAGATGAAGAGCCAAGATACAAATTAAAACTTGATAATGCTAAACATGGGTGCTGCTTATTAATTTAGTTTTTTTAAATATTCTCATACTCATGGCCAATTCTTCTACAAAACTCTCTGTTATTTTTATTATATGCTCATTTTTCATAACTCCACATCTGCTAGGATACAGAACAAAAATAAATGTATCAGTATTATTAATAGTATATTGACATCAAGTATGAACTTTACTAATTATCATAATTTGTCTGTTAAAACATAAAATCAAACATGCCTTTTTAGCTGTGATAAAGAAATTCCAGGGAAGTAAAGATGCCAGACCCAGGAAACCAAATATGAGAAACACCCCATACTTCCTGTGAACAAGTGAAAAATTGATGGTAGAGTTGCACAAAAAATAAATACAAACAATATTGTAGATCAAAGGTGGTGAATTATACCATATGGAATATTGACCTATTTTCTAAATAATTACAGCTGGTTTCAATAAGCTTAAACTCCACATGCAATGTTCCCTTTAAGCTGCGCAGATATCTGAATGATGCTGCGCAGCTGTTTAGAATTCGGGCGTGGAATGGGTTGCCTGAAGAATCCAGGAAAACCAACACTTTATCAACATTTAAATCTCTAATAAAAATGCAGGACTAAACACAAACCATAGATAAGCGTAGGACGCAATAATCTTCTGTATAGAAGGAGCGTCTGTAAACAGATAAGATAAGATAAGACCGAAAGGTTGTTCAATATAATACGCACTGCGACACTATCTAAAAAAAAACATGATACTTAGGAATAAATAAAATAATCTAAAACATCAATAATGTAATTACGGTGCATGCGATCGATCTGAAATTTGGATACATTGTTTTTATTATCGGTACAAAACTGCCTGCATAATTTCAGCTCGCTAGCTTATGAGGAAGTGGGTTAAAAATTGATCAAAAGTTTTGGCGACAAGCAAGCAATCAAGGGTTCAAACAAACAACCAGACACCACGAGTTAATATAAAGGATTTAAAAAGAACAACAATGCGTTGATGTAAAAGAAAACAAAACAAAGTGGCAAGAAGTTTATGTTCGAATGTTTGACATTATTGAATCCTGGCAAAATAGAAAATGACTTTTCGCGGTCACTGAGGGGACAACAAGAATTTAAAATATTTGCAATATTCTGGAACTGATGCATCTCCTAGCATATTACAAACCAGTGCTTCGAGGACATCATGTTAAAAGGGTATAAAGAACTTATCACCTCAAATACAAAATGAGCTTATTGCATTTTTAGAAGATACAATTCGCCAAAAATTATCTTTTAGGTAGAAGAAACCAAATAGTATTCCCATGTATTCGATAGCTTCCATATACTTCACATAAGAAGCAAGCAAGTCAACTTGTGCGATTTGTAGAGATTGAAAATCAGAACATAGACGTTGTAGAATCTTTCAAAGATTTCATTAAAACAAATAGGATCTGCTTACGACATTTCTGAAATAATTTTAAATAGTCGTCTTTAAATAACTGATTTCAGAGTCTCAACGTGTGTTAATACTTCTTCATGGCTGGTAAGTATACAAGAGCTCAATAAAGACTCAAATACATAAATGTCGACGTCAAATTTCGCTCAAACGGTTCATTAAACATGATATCTTTTCGTGCTGCTCCAGCTGAAACAAACTCTCCAACTATTTTAGTACACTAGAATGTTGCTACGCATTCTTTTCCATGGCCACAACCATCGGAAAGATCCAATTGCTGCTACAGCCGAGGCTTCAGGATAAATAAAATAGTGAATATACGAAGGAGTCATTTTGAGGTTACTTTGAAAGATATAGAAAAACCGACGGGTGCAGAAGAACGGTTAAACACGTGAAAAGACTCAAGAACTTAGCTAGTACGATTTTTTTAAAAATATTTATTTTGACATTTGAAATTATGTACTAACTGGAAACATGTACGTTGTGAAGAAATGTGGCCCGAAGTTTTAGTGCTTAAAAGGCTTTACAGAGGCTACTTGCAGAGACACTAATGGAAAACTTAAAATGCTTTGACTTCTTCTGAAATTGTATTTGGATACCTTATAATTTTAATTAAAGTTTCCAGTCAAAGACCGAGAGAGCAATTTATTAGCGATCAAAGTGAGTATGTAGCCATGTTATGTAGAAAAACAGCTGAAAATAAGTTGTATTCTTCATAAGATGAGGTAAATGTGGAAATTCACGTGAAGTTTTAACAGTTACAGAATTTGGGAAAAAGAAATGGTTTACTTACACCAGCCTAACTACTGAACTTTGACATTGACTATATTTCTCAAGATCTCGTTGAATTGAAGGGAGAATAAAATCTTAAACGTTTACGAAAAAGAGATTTGGGGCCCCAGCCCCGAAGGAATGAACATTAGGAGTTCAGTGGCCTGCCGTATTTTGATATAGACTATCAAGTTTATATTTACTAAGTTTGGTCAAGATCCATTCATTTACACCGTAGCTTAGGCTTAAACTAATTTTTATGAAGCTCATATAAGAAAACAAAAACATTAAGGGAACCCGGGAAAATTCGACGCATGATGTTAAGTTGACAACACTTGTTTATTTCAATCAATTTCATAATGGATATATTTAACTGTATCTGTAAAGATCCAATTAAATTGAATGGGAATACAATCTTAAAAGCTTGCAAAATAGACATTAGGGGCCCCCAACCCCGAAAGAATGAACATTAAGATTTCAGTGTCCTATTGTATTTCAATATATGCTCTCAAGTTTTAATTTACTAAGTTTGGTCAAGATCCATTTATTACACAGTAGCTAACTCTTAAACAAATTTTTATAGGTCATATAAGCAAAATGCAAAATTAAGGACCACGGGCCTATTCGGTGCATGATGTAAAGTTCTAAAAATCTGTTAATTTCAACCAATTTCAGAATTGGATCTATTTATCTATATTTGACCAAGATCTCTTTAAATCGAATGGGGGAAAAGTCTGAAATGTTTACGAAAAAAACAACATTTGAGGCCCCCAGCCCCGAAGGAATGAACATTACGAGTTCAATGACCTACCGTATTTTAATACGGGCTATCAAGTTTTTATTTACTAAGTTTGGTCAAGATCCATTCATTTACACAGTAGCTAACGCTTAAGTTAATTTTTATAAAGCTCATATAACCAATAAAGAACATTAAGGGCTCCCGGAGCCCCACGAGTGTTAAATTATTTTTAAAAATTAGCCAGTTACCATCCCGGGAGTGTACAAAACAATCTCCCAAAGCTTCATGGCGATCGGAAGAATGGGGAAGTAGGCTATAAAGAACATACACACACATTATTTCATTTATATATATATAATTTTATCTGTTACAGACGCTCCTTCCATGCAGATAAATATGTATTTATCAAGGGTGTCAAAAGTCCGGTCCACTGGCAAGATGCTGCCCACTTTTTAACTTTTAACTTTTTAAATTTTAACTGCCCCGCGGCATCATCTTAATAGATTAATTGGAGTCGTTGAATTTTTTTCTGTAGCTACATTAATTTATTAAAAAAAATTATAAATGTATTTAAAAAAGTGCAAAAACTTATGACGTCAATTGATGGCTAAAATCGATGAAGTTTTATTTGTTTACCAACGTGGATATTGATAACAAAGAGCCAATCAAGTGACGTAGTGTTACGACTACGAAACTCGATGACGTCCGATGACAAAATTCGTGTCGCATTATTGTTTATTTTACCTACTCGGAAAATGAAATCAATGTGTTATTTGCTGCGGTGTGATTATCAATATACATAATTTGCAATCTCTGCCCCGTCTGTAGTGTCTGTCCGTGACGCTACTAATTTTAGAAAGCAGCGAACCAAATTACTGCACCGATGCATCAAAAGGTGTGCAAATTAAAGATGCGCTGTAACAAAAAATTATATGACGTCATTGTTTTAGCCCATATTTTAATTTTGGAAAATGGTACAGTGTAAAAAGAGGATTTGATGATGGTTAATTATAAAATAAAAAACAAGGGGGGGGGGTGCGCCGTAGGCGTCCTACAACCCCTATTATAAAATACTTTGTGTACATTTCAGAAAGTTTAATATTTCGTATTTATCAAACAAGGACAAGTTAGTTGGGCTTTTGAAAAAGGTCGGCACCGTAGGGGCCCTAAAAAGGTGCATTTTTTCAAAATAAATGGTTTTCAGCTGAAAACTTCCGTCATATTTGACGGGTGATACGCTAGTATTATTAGAAAAGTCCACGCTAGACAATGCTAAAAACTCACCAACATCAATCTTATAACACAATCTTATAACGCTTATAACACACGTTTAATCTAATACTCCTAGCTAATTCCTTCTACTTCAACTTCTATGGTGCAACTCCTTACTAGACTAGCTAACCGTCATTACAGCCCATAACACAGTGAGTTATATAAGAACACGCTCAAACAAGCAGAAACCTTACTATAGCGCAAAACTCAATTAAATACCTTACAATAGACTCCACAGCATCGATGTACTTAAAATATAGAGACATCTTTTTTTACATCACAATTTCTTTTACACATTTTGGGCTATATTTTAGCTACATTTCAAATCCATTTATTTATTGAAGGTATTTAGTATAAAATAAGCATCTTTATTCTCTAACTTCTAATTAGATATTACAAAGTATCAAAATTCTTTACTGTGTTGTCCCCCTTTCCCCCCACAAAATAATTCTCTTACAAATTACAAACAAAAAACAATCATATACTTTAAAATAACGTTACTCAGTATGTCATTTTAGC
Source organism: Ampullaceana balthica (assembly GCA_944989445.1). Lineage (NCBI taxonomy): Eukaryota > Metazoa > Mollusca > Gastropoda > Lymnaeidae > Ampullaceana > Ampullaceana balthica. Next base: position 2,264,924 of record CALYLW010000047.1, read on the forward strand.
TTAATACACCCCTGATATGTATATGTTAGTTATCATATATCTTTTATTTATCATCATTAATAATAAAAATGTATAGTTTATAATAGGCTAAACGTTGTTTTATTCTAGTTCTAGTGTGTAACACTTTGTAAAATTGTTCATTTAATTATGATCAATATCTAGCTTAATCGATGTTGTTGTTGCTGTATAAATTGTGTACAAATCAAAGTCGTATGCATATTTGTTGAAAAATAGTTTTTAAAGATATATACCAGTGAAAGTATTTGTTCATAATATATACCAAAGAAAGTTTTCTCATATCGTATGGCATTCAAACATATCGTCCGGCGAAAAACATGAAAGTATATTCCAATTTGTCGAGCAAAGCGTGTTTATCTAGGTTCAATAACATAACACTTCGAACCCAAGCATTAGATAAAAATTCAAAATAATTCAAATTCTCCAATCTACATAGAAAGCCAACTTTCCGGAGAATCGAGCCAAGCAACCCTGGGTCATCACATTTGGTCACAGGCCCATGTACTGCTCCAATGAGGATGGAGATGACTGCACCAAGGGTCAGAGCGTGGTTAGTAGACTTAAATGTGCGTTACTTTTTTAATCACATATGTTAGTGGTCTCCAATGTTAGTGGTCTCAGATTCTAGTGGTCTCAGATTCTAGTGGTCTCAGATTCTAGTGGTCTCAGATTCTATTGGTCTCAGATTCTAGTTGTCTCAGATTCTAGTTGTCTCAGATTCTAGTTGTCTCAGATTCTAGTTGTCTCAGATTCTAGTTGTCTCAGATTCTAGTTGTCTCAGATTCTAGTTGTCACAGATTCTACTTGTCTCAGATTCTAGCTGTCTCAGATTCTAGCTGTCTCAGATTCTAGCTGTCTCAGATTCTAGTTGTCTCAGATTCTAGTTGTCTCAGATTCTAGTTGTCTCAGATTCTAGTTGTCTCAGATTCTAGTTGTCTCAGATTCTAGTTGTCTCAGATTCTACTTGTCTCAGATTCTAGTTGTCTCAAATTCTACTTGTCTCAGATTCTAGCTGTCTCAGATTCTAGTTGTCTAAGATTCTAGTTGTCTCAGATTCTAGTTGTCTCAGATTCTAGTTGTCTCAGATTCTAGTTGTCTTAGATTCTAATTGTCTCAGATTCTAGTTGTCTCAGATTCTAGTTGTCTCAGATTCTAGTGGTCTCAGGTGTTAGAGAGTTCACTGTTACAAATGTCAACAATCCTAGCTATACCCCGTTTCACTGCCACAACTTTTTATACCCAAGACTTTTTTAGTTGAAACACAAATTTAAAAGTTTTGTTCACACGTTAGAGAAATTTTCAAATTCGATTTTATTTATTTATTTTTTTTAAACAGCATTATCGCACAGCTCACATCTTTAACTAATTGTAATAATACATGCAGTATAAACGGGGCACTATTTTTAAATAGCATAACTTGTCTTACTGTTGAATCTCCACAACTTTGTCATGTCAGGAAGAGAGTTTTCTCAAGAAGCATTTTTAATGTTGATGTTTGAATAAAAAGACAAATTACTATAATTATTAAGAAAATGATTTTATTATAATTTTAGAAATTTATTCTCCTTTTTTTCAAGGATTCATTAAATCCATGTTAATTTCCAGGTACGAGTTGGTCTTCCTGGAGTGCACTTGAAAGGATGGGAGGAACTGTTTTACAGATACGGTGTAGATGTCGCCATCTGGGCCCACGAACACTCGTATGAGAGGCTCTGGCCCATCTATGATACACAGGTGTTCAATAAAAACATATTTCATTCAAATGATCGATTTTCAGAGTTGGACCAACACAAGCCTTACAACATATATTTAAATACAACTCTCAGTTATATAACAAACAATCCTACGCTATAATTTAATAATAGTATAATGTATGCCTAGTATTTACTTACAAAATCCACTTGTTACACAAGATTATTCGTTGTGTTACACAACATTATTCGCTGTGTTACACAACATTATTCGCTGTGTTACACATCATTATTCGCTGTGTTACACATCATTATTTGCTGTGTTACACATCATTAATCGCTGTGTTACACATCATTATTCGCTGTGTTACACATCATTTTTGGCTGTGTTACACAACATTATTCGCTGTGTTACACATCATTATTGGCTGTGTTACAAAACATTATTCACTGTGTTACACAACATTATTCGCTATACCAAACACAATAATTTTGTAAGAGATCAATATTTATGAGATGCCCCCACCCCCTTTTAAACCCAGCACACATTTAATCCTGTGACCATTATGTAAATCTCAGATATAAGTTTGACTGCTGTATTTTGTTTTTCTATCATTTGTTCACGCAAGTAATCCTTGATGTCATGTTTTTAGTGCGGCTGTAAAGAAACATTTCTTTCCCCAACTTTATAATCATTTTTAGATTCGTAACCTAAAACTCCATGAACTGCTTCAGATGTTGTAACTTTTTTTTACTAGCAGGATGTCTTTCTTACATTTAGTCAAAGCGAAGTTGATGTTTGTTTAAATTGAAGTTCTTCTGTTTTCTTATCGGCAGGTTTTTAATGGAAGTTATAATGAACCGTACACCAACCCAAAGGCGCCTGTTCACATCATCACCGGCTCAGCTGTAAGTGGAGGTCTCAATATTAATATAGTCTTACTCTAACAATCAAATAATATCTCTTATAATAGACTCACTCTAATAATAGACTCAACCTATACATTCGTCACATTTGAATAACTAACTACATGGAAGAACGAATAGATTTACTACAAAAAGACCCTCACTCTAACAATCGCCTCAATATGGGCTCACTCTAAAAACAGCCTCACTTTATCAAAGCCTCACTTAACAGTAGTCTTACTCTACCAATATCGTATCTCTGATTATAACCTCAATCTAACAATAACATGATTGTATCTAAAAATAATTTCACTCTAACCATAACATCACTCATCACAGTGTCATCACTCTTAGACTCTTGGGAAGTTTATTTCTTCTTTATTCACGATATCCTCATCCAATCCATGTTATTGTCAGCCTACACATGACAACAAATTATATGAAAGGTGAACTGATACACACCAACGGTGGCCAAAGCGAGGCTCGCAAGCCACATGCGGCTTTTCTGTGTTCATATTGCGGCTCGCGTGCAATTTATGAAGGATACATTACAAGGATTACTGGAATATTTCCAAACCATGCAGGCTTAATTGGCCACGGTGTTTCAATGCGGCTAACAACAATTATTTTTTTTTAAAATGGCTATCAGTTACTACAGGTCTGGCCAACTCTGATATACACCAATCCATTCTGCTCTTTTGTCATTGAAATTAATTTTTATTCACCATGCATCCATTTCATAAAATTTTGTCCCGGATATGTAATTAAAAAATACATAAATGTAGCTATTTTAAAAACGTCTACAAATGTGAATTATTTCATTTGATAACATTTGTATCCAATAAAAAAATATGCATTGTATTTACAATTTAAAGTTTTAACATTATATTTTCGTTCACGGGGATTCTTACCTTCATCTTAGTGTTACAATCTATTGAATGAATTGTGTTGTTTTATTACGTAGGGCTGTTATTCGGACCATGACCCATTCAAGAAGAAAGCCCGAGAATGGTCAGCGTTTCGAAGTCTGGATTATGGCTACACTCGTATGAAGGTGTACAACCAAACTCACCTGTACATGGAACAAGTATCTGACGATCAGGTATCTATGGCTCAACTATTTAGAATAAAAATTATTACTGTGACGTAGTGAGGGTTAATCACCCCTTCTCATCAAAGAAGCTTGGCGATTTTCCAAAAACGACGTCCTACCTTAAAAAGACCAAAGTAGCTTGAATAAAATTGCTTAAAAGCAAACGACAAAATTAAAATATTTATAGAAAACATATTTTCAAAATAATTTTGTTTTTAAATTTGTTGCAAATATAGGTTATAACTTCAATTCTAAACTGTTGCTTACATATTTAGCTCATCTCCACTTCCGCTATCAGCCGTAGTCTTTCTTTGTTCAATTAGTTTTAAAATATTGTTTATTAAATATTTTCTAGTTTTATATGAAACTAACTTATTTTGGTAAAGAGTATTTTTTAAACTCTATTTATTACTGGATTTATTTTCTACCAGTTACCAACTAATGTTACATGAAGGTTTACTTCTACCAGTTACCAACTAATGTTACATGAAGGTTTACTTCTACCAGTTACCAACTAATGTTACATGAAGTTTTACTTCTACCAGTTACCAACTAATGTTACATGAAGGTTTACTTCTACCAGTTACCAACTAATGTTACATGAAGGTTTACTTCTACCAGTTACCAACTAATGTTACATGAAGTTTTACTTCTACCAGTTACCAACTAATGTTACATGAAGGTTTACTTCTACCAGTTACCAACTAATGTTACATGAAGGTTTACTTCTACCAGTTACCAACTAATGTTACAGGAAGGTTTACTTCTACCAGTTACCAACTAATGTTACATGAAGGTTTACTTCTACCAGTTACCAACTAATGTTATATGAAGGTTTACTTCTACCAGTTACCAACTAATGTTACATGAAGGTTTACTTCTACCAGTTACCAACTAATGTTACATGAAGGTTTACTTCTACCAGTTACCAACTAATGTTACATGAAGGTTTACTTCTACCAGTTACCAACTAATGTTACATGAAGGTTTACTTCTACCAGTTACCAACTAATGTTACAGGAAGGTTTACTTCTACCAGTTACCAACTAATGTTACATGAAGGTTTACTTCTACCAGTTACCAACTAATGTTACATGAAGGTTTACTTCTACCAGTTACCAACTAATGTTACAGGAAGGTTTACTTCTACCAGTTACCAACTAATGTTACAGGAAGGTTTACTTCTACCAGTTACCAACTAATGTTACAGGAAGGTTTACTTCTACCAGTTACCAACTAATGTTACATGAAGGTTTACTTCTACCAGTTACCAACTAATGTTGCATGAAGGTTTACTTCTACCAGTTACCAACTAATGTTACAGGAAGGTTTACTTCTACCAGTTACCAACTAATGTTACATGAAGGTTTACTTCTACCAGTTACCAACTAATGTTGCATGAAGGTTTACTTCTACCAGTTACCAACTAATGTTACAGGAAGGTTTACTTCTACCAGTTACCAACTAATGTTACATGAAGGTTTACTTCTACCAGTTACCAACTAATGTTACATGAAGGTTTACTTCTACCAGTTACCAACTAATGTTACATGAAGGTTTACTTCTACCAGTTACCAACTAATGTTACATGACATGAAGGTTTACTTCTACCAGTTACCAACTAATGTTACATGAAGGTTTACTTCTACCAGTTACCAACTAATGTTACAGGAAGGTTTACTTCTACCAGTTACCAACTAATGTTACAGGAAGGTTTACTTCTACCAGTTGCCAACTAATGTTACAGGAAGGTTTACTTCTACCAGTTACCAACTAATGTTACAGGAAGGTTTACTTCTACCAGTTACCAACTAATGTTACAGGAAGGTTTACTTCTACCAGTTACCAACTAATGTTACAGGAAGGTTTACTTCTACCAGTTACCAACTAATGTTACAGGAAGGTTTACTTCTACCAGTTACCAACTAATGTTACAGGAAGGTTTACTTCTACCAGTTACCAACTAATGTTACAGGAAGGTTTACTTCTACCAGTTACCAACTAATGTTACAGGAAGGTTTACTTCTACCAGTTACCAACTAATGTTACAGGAAGGTTTACTTCTACCAGTTACCAACTAATGTTACAGGAAGGTTTACTTCTACCAGTTACCAACTAATGTTACAGGAAGGTTTACTTCTACCAGTTACCAACTAATGTTACAGGAAGGTTTACTTCTACCAGTTACCAACTAATGTTACAGGAAGGTTTACTTCTACCAGTTACCAACTAATGTTACAGGAAGGTTTACTTCTACCAGTTACCAACTAATGTTACAGGAAGGTTTACTTCTACCAGTTACCAACTAATGTTACAGGAAGGTTTACTTCTACCAGTTACCAACTAATGTTACAGGAAGGTTTACTTCTACCAGTTACCAACTAATGTTACAGGAAGGTTTACTTCTACCAGTTACCAACTAATGTTACATGAAGGTTTACTTCTACCAGTTACCAACTAATGTTACAGGAAGGTTTACTTCTACCAGTTACCAACTAATGTTACATGAAGGTTTACTTCTACCAGTTACCAACTAATGTTACATGAAGGTTTACTTCTACCAGTTACCAACTAATGTTACATGAAGGTTTACTTCTACCAGTTACCAACTAATGTTACATGAAGGTTTACTTCTACCAGTTACATACTAATGTTACATGAAGGTTTCACTTCTACCAGTTACCAACTAATGTTACATGAAGGTTTACTTCTACCAGTTACCAACTAATGTTACATGAAGGTTTACTTCTACCAGTTATCAACTAATGTTACATGAAGGTTTACTTCTACCAGTTACCAACTAATGTTACATGAAGGTTTACTTCTACCAGTTACCAACTAATGTTACATGAAGGTTTACTTCTACCAGTTACCAACTAATGTTGCATGAAGGTTTACTTCTACCAGTTACCAACTAATGTTACATGAAGGTTTACTTCTACCAGTTACCAACTAATGTTACAGGAAGGTTTACTTCTACCAGTTACCAACTAATGTTACATGAAGGTTTACTTCTACCAGTTACCAACTAATGTTACAGGAAGGTTTACTTCTACCAGTTACCAACTAATGTTACAGGAAGGTTTACTTCTACCAGTTACCAACTAATGTTACAGGAAGGTTTACTTCTACCAGTTACCAACTAATGTTACAGGAAGGTTTACTTCTACCAGTTACCAACTAATGTTACAGGAAGGTTTACTTCTACCAGTTACCAACTAATGTTACAGGAAGGTTTACTTCTACCAGTTACCAACTAATGTTACATGAAGGTTTACTTCTACCAGTTACCAACTAATGTTACATGAAGGTTTACTTCTACCAGTTACCAACTAATGTTACATGAAGGTTTACTTCTACCAGTTACCAACTAATGTTACATGAAGGTTTACTTCTACCAGTTACCAACTAATGTTACATGAAGGTTTACTTCTACCAGTTACCAACTAATGTTACATGAAGGTTTACTTCTACCAGTTACCAACTAATGTTACATGAAGGTTTACTTCTACCAGTTACCAACTAATGTTACATGAAGGTTTACTTCTACCAGTTACCAACTAATGTTACATGAAGGTTTACTTCTACCAGTTACCAACTAATGTTACATGAAGGTTTACTTCTACCAGTTACCAACTAATGTTACATGAAGGTTTACTTCTACCAGTTACCAACTAATGTTACATGAAGGTTTACTTCTACCAGTTACCAACTAATGTTACATGAAGGTTTACTTCTACCAGTTACCAACTAATGTTACATGAAGGTTTACTTCTACCAGTTACCAACTAATGTTACATGAAGGTTTACTTCTACCAGTTACCAACTAATGTTACATGAAGGTTTACTTCTACCAGTTACCAACTAATGTTACATGAAGGTTTTACTTCTACCAGTTACCAACTAATGTTACATGAAGGTTTACTTCTACCAGTTACCAACTAATGTTACATGAAGGTTTACTTCTACCAGTTACCAACTAATGTTACATGAAGGTTTACTTCTACCAGTTACCAACTAATGTTACATGAAGGTTTACTTCTACCAGTTACCAACTAATGTTACATGAAGGTTTACTTCTACCAGTTACCAACTAATGTTACATGAAGGTTTACTTCTACCAGTTACCAACTAATGTTACATGAAGGTTTACTTCTACCAGTTACCAACTAATGTTGCATGAAGGTTTACTTCTACCAGTTACCAACTAATGTTGCATGAAGGTTTACTTCTACCAGTTACCAAGTAATATACATGAAGGTTTACTTCTACCAGTTACCAACTAATGTTATATGAAGGTTTACTTCTACCAGTTACCAACTAATGTTACATGAAGGTTTACTTCTACCAGTTACCAACTAATGTTACATGAAGGTTTACTTCTACCAGTTACCAACTAATGTTACAGGAAGGTTTACTTCTACCAGTTACCAAGTAATGTTACATGAAGGTTTACTTCTACCAGTTACCAACTAATGTTACAGGAAGGTTTACTTCTACCAGTTACCAACTAATGTTACATGAAGGTTTACTTCTACCAGTTACCAACTAATGTTACATGAAGGTTTACTTCTACCAGTTACCAACTAATGTTACATGAAGGTTTACTTCTACCAGTTACCAACTAATGTTACATGAAGGTTTACTTCTACCAGTTACCAACTAATGTTACAGGAAGGTTTACTTCTACCAGTTACCAACTAATGTTACATGAAGGTTTACTTCTACCAGTTACCAACTAATGTTACAGGAAGGTTTACTTCTACCAGTTACCAACTAATGTTACATGAAGGTTTACTTCTACCAGTTACCAACTAATGTTACATGAAGGTTTACTTCTACCAGTTACCAACTAATGTTACAGGAAGGTTTACTTCTACCAGTTACCAACTAATGTTACATGAAGGTTTACTTCTACCAGTTACCAACTAATGTTACAGGAAGGTTTACTTCTACCAGTTACCAACTAATGTTACATGAAGGTTTACTTCTACCAGTTACCAACTAATGTTACATGAAGGTTTACTTCTACCAGTTACCAACTAATGTTACATGAAGGTTTACTTCTACCAGTTACCAACTAATGTTACATGAAGGTTTACTTCTACCAGTTACCAACTAATGTTACATGAAGGTTTACTTCTACCAGTTACCAACTAATGTTACATGAAGGTTTACTTCTACCAGTTACCAACTAATGTTACATGAAGGTTTACTTCTACCAGTTACCAACTAATGTTACATGAAGGTTTACTTCTACCAGTTACCAACTAATGTTACATGAAGGTTTACTTCTACCAGTTACCAACTAATGTTACAGGAAGGTTTACTTCTACCAGTTACCAACTAATGTTACATGAAGGTTTACTTCTACCAGTTACCAACTAATGTTACATGAAGGTTTACTTCTACCAGTTACCAACTAATGTTACATGAAGGTTTACTTCTACCAGTTACCAACTAATGTTACATGAAGGTTTACTTCTACCAGTTACCAACTAATGTTACAGGAAGGTTTACTTCTACCAGTTACCAACTAATGTTACAGGAAGGTTTACTTCTACCAGTTACCAACTAATGTTACATGAAGGTTTACTTCTACCAGTTACCAACTAATGTTACAGGAAGGTTTACTTCTACCAGTTACCAACTAATGTTACAGGAAGGTTTACCTCTACCAGTTACCAACTAATGTTACAGGAAGGTTTACTTCTACCAGTTACCAACTAATGTTACATGAAGGTTTACTTCTACCAGTTACCAACTAATGTTACATGAAGGTTTACTTCTACCAGTTACCAACTAATGTTACAGGAAGGTTTACTTCTACCAGTTACCAACTAATGTTACATGAAGGTTTACTTCTACCAGTTACCAACTAATGTTACAGGAAGGTTTACTTCTACCAGTTACCAACTAATGTTACAGGAAGGTTTACTTCTACCAGTTACCAACTAATGTTACAGGAAGGTTTACTTCTACCAGTTACCAACTAATGTTACAGGAAGGTTTACCTCTACCAGTTACCAACTAATGTTACATGAAGGTTTACTTCTACCAGTAACCAACTAATGTTACATGAAGGTTTACTTCTACCAGTTACCAACTAATGTTACAGGAAGGTTTACTTCTACCAGTTACCAACTAATGTTACATGAAGGTTTACTTCTACCAGTTACCAACTAATGTTACAGGAAGGTTTACTTCTACCAGTTACCAACTAATTTTGCATGAAGCTTTACTTCTACCAGTTACCAACTAATGTTACATGAAGGTTTACTTTTACCAGTTACCAACTAATGTTACATGAAGGTTTACTTTTACCAGTTACCAACTAATGTTACATGAAGGTTTACTTCTACCAGTTACCAACTAATGTTACATGAAGGTTTACTTTTACCAGTTACCAACTAATGTTACATGAAGGTTTACTTCTACCAGTTACCAACTAATGTTACATGAAGGTTTACTTCTACCAGTTACCAACTAATGTTGCATGAAGCTTTACTTCTACCAGTTACCAACTAATGTTACATGAAGGTTTACTTCTACCAGTTACCAACTAATGTTACATGACGGTTTACTTCTACCAGTTACCAACTAATGTTGCATGAAGGTTTACTTCTACCAGTTACCAACTAATGTTACATGAAGGTTTACTTCTACCAGTTACCAACTAATGTTATATGAAGGTTTACTTCTACCAGTTACCAACTAATGTTGCATGAAGGTTTACTTCTACCAGTTACCAACTAATGTTACATGACGGTTTACTTCTACCAGTTACCAACTAATGTTACATGAAGGTTTACTTCTACCAGTTACCAACTAATGTTACATGAAGGTTTACTTCTACCAGTTACCAACTAATGTTACATGAAGGTTTACTTCTACCAGTTACCAACTAATATAACATGAAGGTTTACTTCTACCAGTTACCAACTAATATAACATGAAGGTTTACTTCTACCAGTTACCAACTAATATAACATGAAGGTTTACTTCTACCAGTTACCAACTAATGGTACATGAAGGTTCACTTCTACCAGTTACCAACTAATATAACATGAAGGTTCACTTCTACCAGTTACCAACTAATATAACATGAAGGTTTACTTCTACCAGTTACCAACTAATATAACATGAAGGTTTACTTCTACCAGTTACCAACTAATATAACATGAAGGTTCACTTCTACCAGTTACGAACTAATGTTACATGAAGGTGTACTTGTTTGTACTGAGTCAAAGGTGGATTCTGCCATGAGACTGGTTGCTAAACCAGAGACGTTTAGTATCTCTTTTATCTTATTTATTAAAGACGCTCCTTCACACAGACTAGTATTGCGTCTTACGCATTCGCATGATTTATGTCTAGTCTTGCACTATTTCCCTCCAAGGTTCGTTGGTCATTGTGCAAAGTAAACAAACTCGTTTGCAAAGTTGTGCAGCATTCCTTTTGTTGCAATATTTTACGAAATTTGCTCTCTGGTAATTCAAAACTGTTGCGCGGCATCAGTCAGATATATGTTTCCATTTGAACTTTCTTGGGGCTTGTTAGACCTTGGCGGCGCCCATCACCTCTCTTCAGGTCTGCGGAAAACTTTTTTTTAGTGATAGTCATTCATCAACTTTTTATTGTGGCTTTAACATGGGCTAGATCCCACGCCCTTCAGCTTGTAAAGCGAGCGCACTATTGACTTCGCTGACCATATTAACTTATTTTAGGATTTCATATGTTATATGTAAACAAATATCAACAAGGGCCATTCATAACAACTCAGTAAATAAATTTCATTTTGATAACTGCCCTCGTGGTTTAGACACTTTTCATTCAGTCTTTTAATGACTTTCACTTCATTCAAATCCATATGTAAATATATAACGATGATTGGCAAATGTAATATTTTTTTGACAGGATGGCGCCATTATTGACAAAGTCATGATCATCAAGGACTCACACGGGCCATACTCAGACAACCCCAAACCTGTAGCGCATTTGGGTGACCCGCTTAGAACCATCTGGAAAATTTGGCAGAAGGTCAAGGCTACGGAATACCTATAATCGATTACACCAAATGACAGCTTTCAATTTCTAATATTTTTTAATAAAAATAGTCTTGGCTTCTCTATGTACACAATTGTCATGACCATACGTAAACACATTTCTACGCAAACTTAGTTCAAAGATGTTTTTGTCATTTTAATTTTAATAAACAATTGAACATAATTTTACGTTTACTTATTTATTAAACCTAAATGAACTCTTATAATAGAATGCTCTTATTTTATTTCCCTTTGAATAGTAACTAATCTAACTCACGGCTAATTCCCTGGATAACAAAGCTACTGGACAACTAAGCTACTGGGCGACTTATCTACTGGACAACTGGATAAATAATCTACTGGACCATACTCCTACTGCCAATCATAATAATCATACGCAGGGCCTCAAATGAAGTTTTAGGTTTTGCTTATGTTCATTGTCCTATATCCTTTTGGCATGTACATATTTACTTTGTTTTTGCTTGTTGACTTATATTTACATAAGCAAACCTGCCAAGAAAAAAATCTGAATAGGGATCCGCGCGCAGGGTTGTGGCACCCCGAGGCGCTGGTTTAAGAACTACATCCTAAATAAATATAAAGTTATCTTTTTAAAGTCTACAGAATATTCGAAAAACATTACTGGAAATGTTTACATTACATACAGATATATATATACAGTAGAATATCAATTTTTACATATGTACAGAGGCTGTATAGAGTTAAGTTTCCAGCATCTCCCTTGTGGCCTTTTTGCACTTGCGAAACAATTCTTTGGTCAACTGAAGTTAGCTTTGCAAGTGATTTTAGTTACATATTACAATCAATTTTTAGTTAGTAATAGTATCAGTATCAGCTGTAATGCTTGCCCTTGTTTCATTGTAATTTTTCTGGTAACATTTCTTTGACTCTGGCATTAAAAAGATTGGTATTGGCAAGATATTTATTTCTCCCAATAAGAAATGTTGTAAATAAAACTTTCGATCTCATAACTGAAAATGAATTGCCGATTCTTTCAACAAAGTAATTGGTAACTAATGTAGATTCAATACTTTTACTTCACTAATTTAGCTGCAGTTGTAATTTTTGCGTTAAAATATGTTTATTTTTTATCATTGAACCAACCACTTTCAATAAATAGTTAATTGGGTCTGGCACAGATTGCAATTAATGTTTTGCCACATGGTGATGGCCGAATAAATCAATGTTTTTTCAATAAATAGTTAATTGGGTCTGGCACAGATTGCAATTAATGTTTTGCCACATGGTGATGGCCGAATAAATCAGTGTTTTTTTCCCGAATACTAATACTGTTTTGAAAACGTTGAATGGCATTTGTATTTGTCTATTTAGACTTGTCTTAGTACTAGTACCAAAACGATCACCCTCAATCTCAGTCATGGAACTGCTTTTTCAGCACGTTTCTTTAAAAATGTATCCACTTATTTTTTTTAAAGTTACAGTGTAGTTGAATTATTTTTTATAAACCTGCCAAAAGGAATAATTTGCGATCAGATACCAATCGAAGACAGATTTCGAGATCGCTGTTTCCTACGATAACGGAAATGCGGGAGAATACAAGGTAGCTACATCATCGAAATACAATGACATCATGTCCGGTAATATTCGCCTTTTTTCCACTTTTGAATTTTTATAACGGGGAATTTTTTAATGGTCGAAAATTTTGAGTTTGAAAGGTCTTGTCGGAATTTCGTAATCAGGTATAAAACATCGGTATAATTCCGATAAAATCTGAATAGTTGACAGGCTTGTATAATAAGTTTTCTCACACAAAGGGAGATAAATATATTAATTTAATTGATATCCAAGGGAGGCGACGCAATGTCACTCACGAATCTATCCAAGGGGATAAATCAGACCCTGCTAATTACAGACCTGTATCACTTACTAGTATCACCTGTAAATTACTAGAACACATAATATATAGTAGAATAGTTAACCACATTGACAAATATAATGCCCTATCCCCACATCAAGACGGCTTAGAAAATACAGATCATGTGAAACACAATTAATAGGTTTATAGATGAACTATCAAAAGGCTTGGACAAAAATTATCAAATAGATACAATATTACTAGACTTCTCAAAGGCATTTGACAAAGTTCACCACTTAAAAAACTTAACTACTTTGGAATCTCAGGTTCCTTACATCACTGGATCCAAGACTTCCTTTTGGGCAGGGAGCAAACTGTAATAATTAATGGATCTAAATCTGCACCAATAAAGGTTAACTCAGGAGTTCCACAAGGAACTGTGCTAGGTCCCTTACTCTTTTTGATTTATATAAATGATTTACCCAAAAACATCTCAACAGGTACAAAAGTTAGGTCATTTGCTGATGATTGTATAATCTGTAGAACAATTAAATCAGAACAAAATAGCAAAATTTTACAAAAAGACTTAGATGAATTGATAAAATGGGAAACTAACTGGAGTATGTCTTTCCACCCAGAAAAGTGTCAACTGTTAAGAGTAACAAAGAAAAAGAAACAAATAAATTCAAAATATTACATTCATGGAAAAGAACTGACCCAAACTAAAGATGCAAAAGACTTAGGAGTCCTAATAAATGAGAAACTATCATGGAATCCCCATGTCAATGAAGTTATTAAAAATATAAAAAAAAACTTAGGCTTTATAAAAAGAAACTTTAACAAATGTAATAAAGACTTAAAACTAAAATGCGACCTCACTTTGGTGAGACCTGTACTAGAATATGCATCTTCTGTATGGGACCCATCCACCAAAGAAAGCATTGATAAACTAGAACAAATTCAAAAAAGAGCTGCCAGATTCATTACTGGAGAATAATCAAAACTGACAAGAATAACACCATTAGTTAAATCATTAAACCTTGAAACACTAGAGGATTGAAGAACCAAGAGCAAAGTAGTAATCATACATAAAGCATTTAATTCTAATTTAGAAATACAACACAAAGATAACTTAATACAACCCCCAGATAGACACAAGGATAAAAACACCTTTCTTATTCCGTATGCAAGAACAAACACATACACATTTTCATTCTTCGCGTCCGGAATTCGGGCGTGGAATGGGTTGCCTGAAGAATCCAGGAAAACCAACACTTTATCAACATTTAAATCTGTAATAAAAATGCAGGACTAAACACAAACCATAGATAAGCGTAGGACGCAATAATCTTCTGTATAGAAGGAGCGTCTGTAAACAGATAAGATAAGATAAGATTAGATTGTTCTAAATATTATTAGCTATCGTTTGGCGTTTGTTTCAACCCGATAGATGTTATGGTTGGCGAGAAATTGACAAAATACTGATCTTTTTTAGTGGTCTGTTGGATTTTCCAGGAAATCCAGTAAACCTTTTAGGTAATTTTTGGCCGTTGCACATTCTTGGGACCTCCTTAGCATATTTGAAAAAAGACCAGAACCCTCTATCTTGTATTGTTCAGGAGGAGTTGCATGTGCAAGCTCGAACACTGCAAAGACATTTCAAATGTATAAACGAATTCCCAAGGGATTTTTCGTTAAAAAGTAAATAAACGATGTTTAAGTAGAAAAATTCATAAATATGTGCAATTAATATTCTAACTGAATTCGATTTTTCAAAAATAAAATTTAGCAGTATGTGGCAAAAGTATTTCCAGCCGCTCTAACGTGTTACTGTTACATTATGGTCTATAGCTCTATCCCCGTGAATTTGAAAGGTGGCACTGCTGCGGTGTCATCTGTCTAAAGAAATCTGGTACAAGATGAAACAGCTTGAATTAGCCAAAATATTCAATTTTATTAGACTTCTTGACAAACTTAACAGCTCTACCATGTTCTTCTTCCTGCGTTGAGAGAATACTCTCTCAAGTATAAATGGTATAGACCAAAGATAATCTTATACAACCCTCTGATAGACATAGTTATAAAAGCACTTTTCCTATTCCATGTGCAAGAACAAACACATACAATTTCTCATTCTTTCCGTCCGGAATTCGGAAGTGGAGTGGGTTGCCTGAAGAAATGCAATAAACTCGATCAACATTTAAAACTCAAATAAAAATGCAAGACGAGACACAAACACTGAATGGTAGGACTCAACAATCTTCTGTATAAAAGGAGCGTTTGTAATAGATTTTTAAAAAGCATGATTCCGAGAATGCTGTTGCGATTGCCATTTACAAGGAAGACGACATAAGGGGTGAATAAATACTGATGTAAGTATATTTTACAAATAGTTAAGTAGAACATACTGATAGCTTATTGGCCGTCCATAAATGAAGACACGCATCTAGGGTAGGGGGAGGGGGGTCACACTTTTGTGAGATGTGATAAAAGGGGGAGGGGGTGTTTAAGAACTGTGACGCCACATAAAAAAACGCGCAACTTTAAATGAAAGCTCAACTTAAATATTTCATTGCTCACAATTTATATAAGTGGCGTTTTAAATGGCTTCATGCGAGCTACGATATTAGACTGAACCTCACACTAAATACACACTTAAAATGACAATAAAATGATTTGAAACATGTTCATTGTCTTTTGTATTAGTTAAGTAATTAAAGCTTAAATTTATTGTTTTCGTTACACAATAACTAGGGGCGTGGGGGAGCTTTATGACATCATATTTGTTTATTTATAGCATGTCTAGGTTTTTTTCTTTCGGATCTAGGTTTTTTAGGTGGTGGCTAGGTTCTCCAAAGCGTGTCACTGGCAGCACTGCTCACAACCCTTATTCACCCTTTACTTCACTTCCTTCCTCAACACCATATTATATCTCACCATCTTACGTCTCTGGTGATTACAACTTTCGTTCATAACAATTTTACTTTACATTTTAGTCGACTATTGAGTGAGAACAAGGTACTAAACATTGTAACTGCCCTTTTGCAATGATTACAAATACATTAGGAACTTACAAGTTACGATGGTTTCTTATGAGTGCAATTCAATAAAGATTAATTATCAGTTAATAAAATAATTTTAAAATACAAAACAGTTAAACTGACAAGACGTTTTGGTCAGAAAGTAAAACCTTAGATACAAGGAATAAAAAAGTTAATTTAATAGACAACGTACTTTGCGTTAGCGAGACCTGCCTAGATAAAAGAAACTCAGACCAAGTTAAGTGTTTTTGTGTGAGTAAAAAGGGTGGGGGGCAGAAATTAGCTTCACGGAGTTAAGTTAATCTTAACAAAGCAGAAAATTCACATGTTGATTAATAGTCCAGTAAGTGTGTAAGTGTCCAGTAAGTATGTAATAGTCCAGTAAGTGTGTAAGTGTCCAGTAAGTGTGTAGTAGTCCATAAGGTTTGTATTAGCTTTGTTTGTTGGTTGACCCTGGCTGGCGTACTGGTCAAGCAAACAATCGTGTTAATGACCACACCAGGAGCACCTTTGTCATACTTTTGTTGTATTCAGTCCAGGTGGAGCCTTGCTTACCTCCATGTGACGCCGCGGGTTCTGAATGAAGCTGTGAGGGGGTCGCCTGGGGCTGGCGTTATTTTTAGTCCGTCGCCTTGATTGTTGTGACCCGTGTCCACTACGACCTCCTGCTTTTACCCACCCCTCCAGCGTATGTCACGAGGTTGTCCCATTTAATAAAACCACAAGTGTACCACGACCAGCTCATCTATCAACTCGATTGAATGGTCTCTTCAACCATGGTTCTCACACACATATATAATAGGCCCTAAACCTGCCCCCATTGTCACCTTTGCGCCTTAAACAAAATAACGTTTAAGAATTGTTAAAAGTACATTTTGTTTAGTATTTAGAAAACTTTAGAGTCTGAGTGAACTGATTTTGGTTTCGATTTTTTTTAAATTTAAGTTTTAATTCTCTTAATATGACCAATTAACTTTTTTGTATCTCAATTGAAAATATTTGTTATCAAAATACTATCGGAATTATTTATATAGCATCTGTTTCAAGTTTACAAATTATTTTGTTATTTCTATTTTCACCAATAAAACACATTTGAAATAAAATGTCTCCTTGCAATAAAAGTAAATAGGAAAACAACTAACATAACGCTCTAAATAATTGCCTTTGTGGCATCGATGTATTTGATGATTTAGAAAGGTTCCTGCAATCAACTTAATGTGAGAACCATTGGAGCAGACACGGGTGTTACGCTTACATCAACTGTCCCTATTGTTGGTAGATTACACAGGTTAATCCAACAATCTCTTGGCAGATAGGAGGTCTTTCATCATCTCTCCACTGACCAGGGTATATTAGCTGTGGTCATCTCGTGGTGTTGGGTAGTTGCGGACAAAGTCGACACGATGAGGCTGTTGCTGGTGGTCGCTCTGACTTGCTGGTCAGTTTGTGACTGTACTATTTGGTATGAACCTCAGCAAACACATCTTGCTATCGGGGGTAAGTGGTAGAGAAAATCAATTTATTTAAAATGTAGAATCTTATTTCGACCTTTCGTACATGGGATTATGAATTCGTGAAAGATGTGATGTATAAATTACAGTGCACGTAGTTTGGTTTATAAGTTAATATTGCAATTAACTAAGCAAAACAAAGCCCGTGCCCAAAATATCATGTTAAATTTACGTGAATATATTATCTTAGAAAGGAAATGTTACTCTATAAGGAGTTATATATTTTTTTAAAGTTTTTTTTTAAACAGCAATTTAATAGATACACGTGTTCCTTGGGTTTTAATCATTTTGAAATGAGAACAATTAACTTGTCACCCTATGGCGGATTAAGGGGGGGGGGTTGCTGATTGGGCTAAAGCGAGGGGCCCCCCAATTATTTAACGGCCCCAAACTTATTATATTGTATAAAATATGTGACTGGACCGGGCCCCAGGTGGGATTGCAGCCAGGGGCTCCGTGCAATCTTCATCCGTCCCTGGGTTTCACCTGTGTAGACCTAACTTAAAACCCATATCAAATATGTTTCACCCAATAACCGAATGAAATAAATTTTGTCATCTTAAAACATCTGTAAATTTTGAATTTATCGAAAAATTAAACTTTAAGACAATTTAAAATTATGTATTAAAACAGATATTCATCAACGCTGACAATCTGATTGAGTATTCATCTTAATATAATAGCATCCTTATCCTGATAGGGAAGTTAGCTCCCAATTATGTCTGAAATACCAACCCTCCCCAAAAATAAAATCTAGTTAGGGGCGTTAATCTCCCCCTTCTGGTCGGGAGTAGCTCCATATCTTAAGAGAGAAGTATACCCCCACCCCCCACCCCTAAACCCCATTCTGATTAAAGAGTTAGTATAAAGATTGTGCGGGAATGAAATTGTTCAAGGAAAAGAATTTAAAAAAAACATTCAGTAAAAATGTTTAATATTTTAATTATTGTTAATATTTTGGAGGGTAGCAGAAAGAATTTAATTATTCAAATTTAATATCTGTGACTGTTTGATTCTAGATATCAAACATAAATTTTATTACGTGGTTTAGAAATATCAATTAATCGTGATTTTAGTTACCAAATGGTTTATTGCAAACAAAAATATTATAATAAATATAACTTTGGCCCTGGTCCCTATTAGTACTTGAGTATTTCTTGTCAAAGTCTTACTACTGGAGGTTTTGTGTTAGTAATGTATAATTTATTGTCAATCTTTTATTGCTGATACTCGGTGAATGAGATTTTTTTCTCGGCACCTAAATAAAGACGGACAACGGGTAGTCATTCAGTAATTGTACTGAACGATCAGAAGAGAATCTATTCCCTGTCTACATATGTTCCCTGCGTGCATGGACTGCGAAGTTTTTTCTTATAAGTCATTCTGTTTATTCCATGTGACCACTTATTCCAGAGAGTCCTGACCAAATGGTCGTAGTCTGGAGCACCATCAATGACACCAGAGCTTCCACCGTCATGTATGGGACCAAAGGGAAACTGAATCTGGAGGCAAACGGTGTACGGGACAAGTTTGTGGACAATGGAACAGAGAAGAGATCACAGTTTATACACAGGGTCGTGCTCAAGGGTCTGGCACCAGATACTGAATACCGTAAGTAGGTCAAATAGCAGGTTAAATTAGAAAGTGATGTAATATTGACTGCACCAAGAGTGAAATTGTTGTGACTTGGTTGAATGAAATTGTTGTGAGTTGGTTGAATGAAAGTTGTGATAGGAGGTCATATTGGAAAGCAATTTTACTTGAAGATCGGTGAAAACTGTAAGTGGGTTAAATGTATTATCATTGATCATGACTTGAGCTCTTATCGTGACATCAATAGTTTGTTATATTTAACACCGCATATGTTTAAACTAAGGTGCAATGGCTGTCTTGTGATAACCGAATTTAATGTTGGGCCGTCTTTATTTAAATGCTTCTAATGATTGGCTGTCCACGATTTCAGGCTACATTGTTGGTTGCAAGGCTTACGGCTGGTCAAATCTGTTCACGTTCCGCACCTGGCCTCAGGGCAACAAATGGAGTCCAAGCCTAGCAGTATTTGGTGACATGGGCAATCTTAATGCCCAATCTTTGCCTAGACTTCAGGTTGATTCCATGACAGGAATGTATGACGCCATCATACATGTTGGTAGGTTCCAAAATACTCTCTTCATCTTGTCAATAACTCTTTTACCAAATTGTCTTGAATGTTTTGATCAAAACCAACGATAAATCGATCTGTGGAAATTTTGAAACGAGTTGATAGAAATCAAATAACGGAGTGTCTTCTTTTTTGTTGCAGGAGATTTCGCCTACAATATGGATTTCGTAAGTTCCTACTTTTTATAGTCAGCAATTTCGATAAATAAATGCCCAATGATATACTTATTTTAAAAAGTATATTCTTATAAAGTTGTCTGAATAATTTTTTTAATGAAACTTTTTTTATTTGGAAAATTTCTTTCTTAATACAGAACAAAACAAATTTTTATCAAAAACAATGAAAGTCCATGCTTAATTTCTCTAAACTAATGTATTACCAAGCGTAAGTTGTGTTTTAAAAGTTACATTAACAATATAATGATATTTATTATGGTTTTAACAAATCTAATTTAGATGCTCTTTAAATAAAATAAAATTGTGTGTAGGACAATGCCAGAGTTGGTGATGAGTTTATGAGGCAGATTGAGCCACTGGCTTCCAGAATGCCTTACATGACCTGTCCAGGCAATCATGAGTACAACTAGTAAGTGAACCATTTCGTTATTATGTTCTTTGAATGGTTGGTCAGCTGCATGATTTGTATATGTGATCAGGAGATAATGTAAAGAAAACGATGTTGTTTTAGATTGACTTAAAGGAAAGGAAAATTTGTATCGTGATTCCCTAAAATTATAGCTAAGTCTTAGTTTTTTTGGCATGGTCATATAAATGTTATCAAAATTATCATTTCCAAATAGTTAAACAATGTTAAATCAAGAAAGAAACATTTTGTTTAAAGGCTGGGGTAAAAGTTTTACTCACTCTTATTTTACCCTGTGTTCTTTACAGCAACTTCTCTAACTATAGATCAAGATTTTGGATGCCAGGAGATGAGAACAAACAAATGTATTACAGGTAAGAAACATGTGTTTCCAGAATCTCCTCTCGATCATCGTGACATATGTCTAACGAAGACCATAGGCTAAAAGTATGACTCGATAATATTACATTTTTAAATAATACTCTAAATAATTTTCGATCCATAATGATAAAAAAATATGTCAGTGCATTTACATTGCAGCTTATTGATGTAGTTGTTAAATAAATTGGGACTAGGATAGATGAAATCGTCCTATCTACCAAAGAAAATATAGATAATTAGAGCAAATTCAAAAAAAGATCTGCAAGAGTCCATTCGGAAAATTTTCACGATTGGCCAGAATAAATCCAATATTTTAATTAACAAAGCTATAAACGTTATAGGATTGAAGAAGCAATAGCTAATTAGTAATACATAAAAAGTGCATTAAATTCTAACTGGGAATGCAACACAACAGTCCAATAAAACTCTTGGATAGTAGTGATCACACCACTTTTCTTGCTTGATATGCAAGAACAAATACATTTAAAGCCTCATTCTTCTCTTCTAGATTTCGGGCATAGAATAGGTTGTATGAACAAATTAGGGAAACAAACATTTCAAACCCTTATCAAAATGCAAGGCTTGACATTTATAGACATAAGCCATGGATAAGCGTAGGACGCAATGATCTTCAGTATAGACATAGAGTCTGTAATATCTTTGGCTTTCAACCATCAATATAATGATGTTGTAAATATCTCCACAGTTTCGCCATGGGACCCATACGATTCATTTCTTTGGCCACAGAATTGTTTTTCTTCAGCGAAGGCTTCGAGTACGTCATGTATGATCAATATGATTGGCTGGAGAAAGAATTGGCTGTAAGTTCAAAGTCATTTCTTGGAACCATCATTTATTATTTAACAATTATATTTGCATTCCTCAGTTTATATCTAATTTTGTATCAGGGGGAATCATTAAAATATTACCCTGAATTGTATCATGAAAAATTTGCCTTGCGCATACAATATACAACTGTTTCTTTCATGTAAATAAGTATTAAATCATAACTATGTTGTTGTGGGGCGTCTGCGGCGCCCACTTTTTTCAAAAGTCCAAGTAACGTACGTGAATGTTATAGTTATTGCATGAGTTTGAATCAGTGTGTCCGACAACCAAAAATTGGTATGTGAATGAGTTCAATAAAAAGAATGAATAATTAAATTTAGTGCATTAGAATGATTTATTTTTCACAAAATTTCTCTATTTACAACATTTCGAGTAAAGAAACGATCATCATTGAGTAGTTGACCTTGCTGTGGGTTTGGCTCTATGTTGATCTTCACTTGAGCAGAATTTCGAGAAGTTCCCTCTTCCAAAATTAAAATATAAGCTCAAACAATGACGTCATATAATACTTTACGGCGAGAAACACCACACGTGTTGTTAATCTCGAAACCAAAACGATAATGATTTTACGTCTATATTTTGAATTTAAAATAAAAAGTTGAGTGATGTCCCTTAGCGTTACCGAGTGAATTGGGCATTTATAGTATACTAGCTGACCCGCGGCGTAGCATACGCCGGTAATGATTTAGTGACGGGTGAAGACATCCTGAAAGATACAGTTGTCAAAATGGGGTGGGTTTGGGCAAACGACTGTGAGTGAATGAAAAGAAGGAACCCTGGAGAGCTTACGCGGCAGACTTGCTCATCATAGAAAGTGTAAAGAACGGTTGAGGGGAGGGGTGAGAGTACAGACACAAAAAAGCAGCACTAAGTAAATTAAAAATAGCGAGTAAACGTAAAGACATGCACACTGAGGTTGTTGTTACCCACCTCCCATTTATTAACCGACGTTCACTCGCGTTGTTTTGATTTCTTCGTGCTGTAGTTTGTGTCCGTTCTTTCTCCACTTTCTTTGCACTCTCCATGAGCAAGTCTGAGGCGTATGCTACGCCGCGGGGCGTCTAGTTTCATAATAATTATAAATCCTCAAATCGTATTTTTACATCATTTCCTTTTCAAAAAATAAAATATAAGCTAAAACGATGACGTCATATAATATTTTTATACAGAATCGATCGCAGCGCCACCTAACTTACATTCATACAGACAACGGGAATCAATATACATAATTAACATAAGTAACTTAACCGTGTTTGATAAATACGAAATATTAAACTTGCTGAAATGTACACAAAGTATTTCCTATTAATTATAAATCCTCAAATCCTATTTTTACATCGTTTCCTTTTCAGAAATTAAAATATAAGTATAAAACAATGACGTCATGTAATATTTTTATACAAAATCGATCGCAGCGCCCCCTAGCAGCATTATTCCATACATACATACAAACATACAAACTTACAGACAGACAACGGGAATTATGCATATTGATATTTAGTGGATATTTCATTTTTAGGACATTCACTTACTTTATATACCACAAAGGTTATCACACAAACTAATCAGATACTTGTCTGACGATTATAGAAAGCCAGCCTGCCAGAGAATAGGGCCAAACAGCCTTGGGTCATCGTATTTGGTCACAGACCCATGTACTGCTCCAATGACGATGGGGATGACTGCACCAAGAGTGACAGTGTTGTGAGTTGTTTTTCTTCACAATCCATTTGGCAATCTGATTTCTCGCATTTCATTTATGAAATTTTAAAATTAATTTCTTAATATGGATCGCAGACACTATTAATGGTTGGCTATGATCATCTTTGTTTATGTAATCATTGTTAAATATTAAGTGGACTTAAGCATTATGTTTAGTACTAGTAGTATAAAGTATTGAATTTGATATAACGATTAAATTTTAAAACTGAACACAAAAAATACAGTTTTACATTTACTATAGTCTCTTCACTAATTATTTTGACCATCCTCTCCAATTTGCTTCACAGTTTACTACAGCTTTAATTCTGTGTGTAGTAATTCAAGTGTATTTGACGATGTATTTCCTCAGGTGAGAATTGGAAATCCTTCAACACACCTGGGTGGCTGGGAGGAATTGCTTTACAGATACGGAGTCGATGTTGCCATCTGGGCCCATGAACACTCCTATGAAAGGCTTTGGCCCATCTATAATAAACAGGTCATTTTTAGATCCATTTTAATAGAGGCTTTAGCCTATCTATAATAAACAGGTCATTTTTATATCTATTTTATCAGAGGCTTTAGCCCATCTATAATAAACAGGTCATTTTTAGATCTATTTTAAATGAGAATTTTGCCTATCTATTATTAAAAGATAATGTTTAGATGTGTTAACATTCTTATTAGAAGTCTTAAAATTTGAAGTGTCATTAAATTTATTACCTTCGACAACCAATATAGCATTATTTAATATGTGTTTTTTATTGTTGTCTGCAGGTTTATAATGGCAGTTACAATGAACCATACACTAACCCTAAAGCGCCTGTTCACATCACTACTGGCTCAGCTGTAAGTCATAACACATCACTTCTCAAGACTATTAGGAATTCAAATATGTTCTTTGACTTGATGTATAATAACTAGATCTAACAATCACTATATTAAATAGAATACAAAAACATATCAATTATTTTTTATTACAATTTATGAAACATTTTTAAAACTAAAAGTCTGCTATTATTCTATACAACCTTATCACAAATAATAATTCTCTCGGTGCAAATGAAGAGATGTGTTAAAATGTCTCACAAAATAAAGTTACAACTATGATAGGATAACTGTGGGATTCTTATAGAGGTTTACGCATTTTTTCTCAATTATCTTTTAGTACATTAGTATCCATGGGGAGTTGTACTTAAATAACACAATATTAAACTACCTTTTGGGAATCGATTTAAATGGTGTCCGGGATAAATAATGTTGTTTGTTAAAGGATCTCATTTTTGAAAGTTGTGTTATATATATATGTCGAAGTTTTCCATTTTTTAATGATGTTATTCGTTAAGGTTTTCCATTCCTTGTTTTTGTTTGTTGAAGTTTGATATGATAGTAATGTAACTGTCTATCTTTAATATCTTTAAGGGTTGCTATGAAAATCACGACCGATTCAAGAAGAAAGCCAGTGAATGGTCAGCTTTTAGAAGTCTGGATTATGGCTTCACTCGCATGAAAGTGTACAACCAAACTCACCTGTACATGGAACAAGTATCTGACGATCAGGTAAATATTATTTTACTTAGTTTAGTGTCTTTAAAAAACTACTTGTTTTTATTTCTTCAAAGTGAGTGCAGGTATGATAAAATATGAATAAAACTTGGATGTATATTAGAGTGAGATAAAAAAAGATGCGTTAACATTAAATAGTTATTCTCCTATTTGTAATTGAGATAATATTGCATCCATAGATGATGGAAACAATAATGTATGATGATGATCAACTATCAAATTTATGTATAATGATAATAATCTTGTTAGGTCTATGATTTCTCAGTTCAAATACTGATCTGTTTCAGCGTCTTCTGAAACCCAGAAAATGGTGTCATAATTTATCATTGTTTAAAGTTTTAGCGATCAAAACTCGTAAAGTTTTAAATAATATAATTTTCTAACTGATTCTAAAAGCCAGAGTCCGCAGTAACAATAACTGCTAACGGAAGGGTCGATCCATAACTTACTATGACCTGGCAGTTTGGACTGTAATATTTGTTAACGCGATCTGTTCTGATCGGTTGTTCAGATATTAATGGTGCTTATCAATATATTGTTATTTTCCTCAGGATGGAGCCATCATTGACAAATTTATGCTCATTAAAAATTCACATGGACCTTATTCTCAAAACACAAAACCAGCGGCACCCATGGAAGACAAGTTCAAGAAAATCTGGAATAGTTGGAAGAGGGTCAAGGACATGGCCAAGAATACTCAATAGTTGTTATGTTTTATTTTTACTTTTTAATTTCATTTCTTATCTTACACGAAACCATCTTTGACATGATGTTCTGGGTTCATTAAAATGTTCGGATTAGCATAGGATGCTTCACACTCAAAGCTTACACTTAAAATGTCTAAAAATTATGATGTTTAATTTTTCCTATGAGTTTCATATTATTGTAACGATCTATTAATTAAATCAGAATTTGAGTTATAGCAATAACTTAAAAATCACGATTCTTTGTTGTTGATATGTCAACGTAACTGTCAGCTGTTGAAATGACTTTTCTTGTTATTAAAAAGTATATTTTAACTCCCATACGTTTTCTCTTGATTACTTTTGTTAGTTGTTTGGTTTCATCTTACTTCTGAGCCTATCTGGTCCCGTTGTTAAATTGTTTGAGTTGTTTTTAAATAATTTATGTCTATTTATCTTTCCCCCGTTTCTTTCCGATTATTCGTGTCATGTCTGTAATCATCTTAAATTATGGCAAATGTAAGTAAAGACGTGGCACAAGCTTCCAGTCATTAACTTAGTTACAGAGATGGTTGTATTTAATTAAGTAACAATACGACCGTCATGAATCAATTTATCCATTTAATCAAATCTTGAAAACATATCAGGCACACCCATTCCTAGACTTTCAGTTTAAGACTTTTTTTTATCTACTTTTTAGTGCATTTTAAAATCTTCATGTTTAAAAAGTTTTTTTTAATCATTATTTAATTGTTCACAAGTGGACCTCAAGTTGATCATGTCAGAAGCAACATTTCATCTCATCGTTTCAAAGCTGTATTGACGCCATATTATCCGCCTCTGAACAAACAAAACATTCTCGAGAACATTGTTTCATTCATTTATACAATAATTAATAAAGATAATACTATTAAGGAATTCATTTAACTTTCAACTTTAACAATCTTCATGATGTTTAATCTATAAAAGAATACAATTAATGTAAATTATGAAATACCTCATGAAATGACAATACACAATTAAATATGTAATTTTTTTTTCAATTAGAATAGATTGAGCTACGAAAAAAATGCACAATATGTACAGTATAAAAATGTTAAACAGTTGACTCTCACGATTGGCATTCTTTGACCTGAAATATGTATTTAAAATCCAACTACTGAGTTATTATAGTAAAATATAGAGGCATGCACATTAAAAAAAAATCCAACTGCGGCATTGGACAGTCCATAGTCGATTACGTGACTGTTTCGATAGCACTTTACAAGTAGGGTTAATAATTACAATAGTAATTTGCTATTTGAGTTGATTTTAAGGCATTGGATCTTCCGTTAGTTATTTCCTTGAAGGGAAACAATGATGCTCTATCACTTGATAGTCGGCCTTTCTTTGTGGGCCGTGGGAGAAGGTGCTGTTGAGTTTGAGCCTGAGCAAGTTCATATCTCAGTTGGAGGTAAATAGTTAGCAACTGATTATTTCAACATGACAACGTTTGCGTTAAATAAACAAAATTTACTGGAAGAGACTTACGATTTAAAAAACAACAACATATCTTTAGTCTACCGCTTGGCAAAGTTAGAAAATCATTACAAAACAATTTTAATGAGAAATAAGTTAAATAATAGATAATTTTATAACATGTATGTAAATTTTGAAACCTTATGCATTGATTAAAATGTATGTTTATGGGTATGTCTTAAAGTGGTCAGTTTATTCTTCAGTAATACTTGCATTTTTGTTAGTTTACCATCTTTATGCTTTGAGTGTATCCAGTCCTAACTCTCTAAGTCTCACAAAGCTGTGAAGGTATTTTATACCAATAGAAAAAAAAAGAAGAAAGTATATTTGAGGTTACTTTCATTTGTAAATTAAATCATCTTAAATCTAAATCAAGATTTAAAGTTGTACAAATGAGGGGTGTAGGGTAGTAGGTGGACACTTTCAGTTATAATAAATTCGTTACATCACATCTCTATTTTCTGGCCACTTGCGCAGAGTTTAAACTGGGGGCTTGTTCTATTCCCTATTTTGCCTTTGTTTGTGTCACCAACTAATTGGCTGAACAAGATGGGAAGATGTCATTCTGTACAATTGGGGGTGGAACCATATAGTTGTTCGAACAGTCGCTCGTTTTTCTCTAAGGTAGAAATATTGTATTCCTTGCTAATCTACTGTTTTAGACTTTCATGACTCTTTAGGGGATACACATATATTAAGTTCATGAAATATGGTCATAAATCCAATAAACATTTTAAGTAGGTATTGTATATACTGAAAATGCACAACAAAACAACGAACATATCATATCGGCTAGGACAGTTCCTCGGTGAACGAGCAAAAACAAAAAGAAGTTTAAAATTTGAAAACGTATCTGCAATGCATAAGGCTGTCACTGAGTCCACCCAGCTCCGAATGGGTATCCAACACTAGTTAGGGCTAGGGAAACAACGGCGGCTGGGTAATGCGTGGAACCCCCATAGCCGTGAACGCTGCGTCGCTTGCCAACAGACCAGCCTGGTCTGTGGACGCAATAATCTTCTGTATTGAATCGATTGTATCGATCTGCTATCATATGAAAATATTGCAATTCTTAATTGCACGAGATAAAAAGGAAACAGTTGTTTTTAAAATTGAGTGCACCTTTCAAGATTGGTTAAGAAAAATAATATTTAATATTGGTTACGAAACTCATCTTGCTATTTACTACCACTACCATCTTATGTTCTGTTGTGGAGAAGATGGAAAATGTATCAATATCTCCTGGGATGTTACCATTTCAAAGCTATGCTTCATACATTTACTCTGACCAATTTATATAAAGACATATATATTTCAGGTTAGAGTAGGTATTCCAGTTATTAATTTGCCAGGCTGGGAAAATTTATTCTACAAACATGGTGTGGATATTGCTATCTGGGCCCATGAGCATTCTTATGAGAGACTTTGGCCTGTTTATGACAAACAGGTAAATTTAAGGATATTTCTCTATCTCCCAGACCTGTTATTAACAGACAAAATATATTTTCATATTTAAATGCAAATTTTATATAAATTACTTTAAAAAAACTTGTTTGCCTCCAAACATGTATTGCAATAAATAAACAGAATTTAAGTTGTATTTTAAATACCACAAGAGTTATATTTGTTTTTAAATGTTATATTTAGGTGTAAAAACTTTTGAAACGATGCGCTGTCAAATGTTCATGTTATACAAGATAATAATTGATTACATTACGTTTTCGTTAGGTTTATAATGGCAGTTACAATGAACCTTACACCAATGCTAAAGCCCCGATTCATATCATAACTGGATCAGCTGTGAGTATTCAAAAATTGGATTTTTTTTTACACATTTTGTTTTTATACATTGCTTTTATAAAAATGTAAACACACCAAAATGATAAAGTAAAGAAATAAAGTTGTTCCTAATGAAATTAAGTACATGCGCTCTTATTTTACCACGTTTTTATTGACTTGCTTTCGTGTCTGTCTGTCCGCAATTTTTCAAAATTTTCCAACGTAAAATTATACCACGTTGGATGGTTCTAGAGAGCTCAACATTTTACCACAGATGGATCTTGGATGACAATGCATTGTATCAAAATTTCAGATCGACCGAATGTACCGCAATTAAATTATTACATGTTTTAGATTATCTCTATATAAGCATCTGTATCCGCCTGCTGTAGTTCAATTTCACGTGCCGAGTTTACCCCGTGACCTCATCGCCGTTGGGCGGGCGCTGATGAAGTGTTTGGTAAAATAAATAGAGGTAAAAAGATTTGTTTAAAAACACGTTTTTATTAGTGGACTAAAAAGAAGAAAATACATAAAAGTAAAAAAGGATTTTTAAAAACCACGTTTTTATATGTGGACTCAAAAGAAGAAAATAATTTAAAACTTATAACTTCAAGTACTTTCATAAAATATGACTAAAACGTGGGGCGGGCGCTTATGAGGTTTAAAATATGCAGTTCACTCATTCTCTCACTTATAGATCTCCATTTAACTTTTATACCAAACACCCGCCCCACATTTTTAGTCATATTAAATCAAAGTACTTGAAGTTATAAGTTTTAAATTATTTTCTTCTTTTTAGTCCACTTATAAAAACGTGTTTTTTAAAAGCCTTTTTTACTTTTATTTATTGAATGCAAATAGTTTTGATAAGTGTAGATGAGTGTTTTTATGTATTTAACACTACGCAACAAGGTTATAGAGATGATATTGTTTCATATAGGGATGCAAAGAAAAACATGATGACTTTAATAGTCAAGCTAAAGATTGGTCTGCCTTCCGCAGTGATGATTATGGATATACCCGAATGAAGGTTTACAACAGTACACATATTTATATGGAACAAGTATCAGATGACCAGGTACATTCGAATATATCCTATTTTAAATTCTGTCTATCTGATTTTAATATAACTATTGCTGAAGTAAAGCTTTCAAACTAGGGCTGTTACTGATTTAAAAATGTTTGTTCCATTTTCGGGAAAAATTTAATCAATTAATTTCGATTAATTATATTTTTATAACGCATATATATAGATCTACCGTTAAGTCGTGATTCATTATTTCGCGAAATCGGTTAAGTGGTGGTAATTCCATGCCTCCCGAATTTTGTGACGTAACACGGCAAATTTGTTCTGCAATGCAAGAAATAAGGAAGAAAAACCTTTTTTGTTTACATATGCACGTCTAAATAAATAATAATAATACGAGGGAAAAGTATGTCAATGAAAAAAAAATGAATTATTAATTTTTTTTTAAATAGTAGAAATATTTTCTAATTTTTAATCGAATTTTAATCGATCAAATTAATTTTAATTGATTAAAATTGTGTATCGATTAATCGATTAATTAATCTTTAATTTCCGCTACCCTATTTCAATCTGAAAAATGGGACCATAAAATAGTGGTTTCTTTTCTTAACATACTTTTTATCTTGTCAACCAACATCAATTAATTTGTATTTTCTGTCATATGAAATGTACATTTAAATTAGGGCTGCTGAAATTAGCGATTAATTTATCGATTAATCCTTAAAAAGTTTTAAAGATTAAATTATTTTTTAACGATTTATCAACCCATCACTTACAAATTATTGGAAGTCAAAATGTAAACAAATAATAATAATATTAAAAAAATAGCGGCCGATACATAATAAATTTCTTGACGATTGCACGAACATTTTGGTTTTTAACTATTGACTGACGGGAATGTTCAAAATGTTGATAAAGTTTGCCTACCGTGGTTCTAACACTTCGCATACTTATCAAACCAAATGAAAAGCGTATTAAGCTAATGGCAGTAATGGAGTCTGACTCAGAGACAGAAAATGACGACAGCTCTTCTTTTGAATTACTGCGTTACAAAATGGAGATGAAAGTTCATGAATCCACTAACCCTCTACAATGGTGGAAACTTAATAAGCACCGATATCCGATAATGTCGTTCTTGCAAAGACAGTTTTGTGCATACCAGCTACCTCAGTTCCATGTGAATGATTGTTCAGCTCGGCTGGTTTTATTGTCAATTCGACCCTCTCATCACTTGAACCAAATAATGTCAACACACTTGTCTTTTTGCGTAGTTGGTTAAAAGATGACGTATAAAGGATTCATTCCAGTGTTATTTAGATTTTCAACAAGAACGTTTAATAAGTGTTCCTTATGACATGAATTTTAATTTTTGGATTTAATCGGAATAAACGATTAATTAATCGTTAATTTTTCTGAAATTAACAATTACATTTTAATTAATCGTTAACAGCCCTAATTTAAATAAAAACTTATTTTTTTGACACACATTCCTTTTCAAATAATATATTGACTCATTGGTAATCATCATAGTTTCAACATACACATGGATTTTGAAAGTTTAGACATTACGTGATCGCTGAATCTTGGAGAATTAGAGACATGTTTTTAATAACAATTAATCATGAAGACAGCAGAGAAAATTAAAAACAAGCACCGTCTTCAATTATCATTTTAGTTAATTCTGTTCAAAGACGAAGTTAAAATTTTTTATTTTTTTTTAAATTGTGCCATTATTTTCTCCTAGGGTGGAGCTATCATTGACAAGCTTATGATTATAAAAAAATCCTTAGTGCACTCAGCCAGTTAATCCTATTGATGGCCACCCTGGAAGCTGTGGAAACATTGGAAAGATCACACTGATAATAAAGATGAACTACATAGATAAATTAATTAACCCTAGTGTTGGAAATAAGACGCATCTCATTAAATGGTGATGGAAATAGTCCTTGTGCACCATCGTCCTCTTTAAACATTACTGAAATGGCCATTTATTTAGAGTAATTAAATGTGTGGATGGGAAAGCTGATTTATTTTTTTGCGTTCACAACTCTTTAAAAACTGTTTGTCTGATTTATGCTAACAAATATGGTTAAAATGCTTATTAATGATAGAATGTTAGTCCAAGGTTGTCTTAATTCATTCATGACACTGAATGTTTCTGAAGTTGTGTTACGAATTCATTCAAATGTGGAATATGAACTTTTTTTTGTTACATTTAGATTTTTGTCACTGTGTCCCTGTATGTCAAACATTATAAAGATTGTATATGTATTTGTTTGATTCTGCCTGACAGCATTAAACTCCATCCCTATGTGATCCCACCCTGGCCAGCTTTCATATTGCCGATCACTTTCTATAACCATATTTACCTGAAATCTTTTACAGCAAAATATTCCTGAAATGTTTTACAACCAAACAATTAGTTCTAAAATATACTCTAGACCAGTGTTTCTCAACCTGTGGTCCGCGGGACACTAGTAGTGATCCGCTGAGATGTGCCTGGTGGTCCGCGATTAAAGAGTGAAATTTTAAATTTGTGTAATTAAAAACACGAAAAGTTATAAATGGTGTCAAATCCTATATAATAAAAGGCAGTTTCTGTCCGTTCTGTCCGGTCATCTATAGCGATTGGTCCTTCAAACACATATGACTCCTACAGCCAATCATATTGAACACGTTTACGTTTATTTGAATATTTACATATTCTTGTCATAAATCTTAATAATTTTCCATAAAATAGATGAATTCAAATTATTTACACATTACTATTACTTTAATTGGAAATGCATAACATGCTTAAATGAATAACCGTATTTTATTGAAAAACACAAATTAGGTGTGCTACTTTAATGCAATATAAACAAAATAAATTTAATTTTTAATAACTTACCTTACAATAATTTACTGAAAACTGAAACGGTAATATAAATTACTACTTGCAAGTTAAACACAATATTTGAGTCACCATACCATGTAAGTACTTGTTTGCGCATCATTCT
Source organism: Ampullaceana balthica (assembly GCA_944989445.1). NCBI lineage: Eukaryota > Metazoa > Mollusca > Gastropoda > Lymnaeidae > Ampullaceana > Ampullaceana balthica. The sequence goes on from CALYLW010000047.1 coordinate 2,298,315, forward strand.
GCGAAGTCGAAATTCCATGAAACTGTCGTGGCGATATTAATAGCACACATTATTCGGCCCTGCCGTGTTGTGTTTTTGTGTAGTTTTCTTATAAAAGCGTCATCTGTGACTTATACGGCTTAGTTTCCCAAACAAATGGATACGATTTTTGAGCAATTACAAATTTTTGAACGGTTTTGCGTTAGCTATAATATCCACTAAGTAATCAAACAAAAGAGAAATGGCATCCAGTGGACACTATGGAAAAACCTTGATGACCTGGACTTTGCGGATGATCTGGCATTAATATCGCACTCACAGCAACAGATGCAGAAGAAAACCAACTATGTAGCACAATTATCTGCTTGCCTTGGCCTGAACATTCATAAAGGAAAAAACAAAGTCCTTAAAATAAATACATCAAGCAACACTCCAATAACACTGGAAGGAAAAAATCTCGAGGAGGTGGATAGCTTCACATACCTTGGAAGCATCATTGACACACAAGGAGGGACAGAAGCCGATGTAAGAATGAGAATTGGCAAAGCAAGAACAGCATTTAAACAGCTAAAAAAAATTTGGATCTGTAACAACTTGACTCTCCATACCAATTTCAGGATATTTAACACCACAATAAAGCCTGTCTTGTTGTATGGAGCAGAAACATGGCGAATAACAGCAGCCATTTCAAAAAAGCTTCAAGCTTTTATAAACACATGTCTCCGAACAATTCTCCGAATCCGCTGGCCTAATGTCATCACCAACGAAGACCTCTGGCAACGCACACAACAAGAGCCAGTGGATGAGCTAATACACCAGCGCAGATGGAGATGGATTGGCCACACTCTCAGAAAACCTACATCCAGTATTGTGAGCCCTCACATTGAACCCCCAAGGCAAGAGAAAAAGAGGTCGTCCCAAAACGACCTGGAGAAGGGAACTGGAGGCAGACACCAAAATGAGCGGGCACAGCTGGGGGGAGATAGAAAGATTGGCACAGGACCGGGATGCCTGGAGAACCTTTGTTCATGGCCTATGCCCCAGATGGGACGATGGGCGATGAATCAAACAAATGTTGTGCGAATCCGTTAATTGAGACTCGAAGTTACGAATATTATTGTTTCACCTTTGTTTTCCCACTTCAAAAGAAAAAGGGCGATTGTCGGTATTGGTTGTAATTTTCAAATGCCCACAAATGCCGCCCCTAAATAAGTGCCGCCAGGGGCGGACCGCCCCCACTCAGCTACGCCACTTGCTACTTCTATAGTTTGATGCTATTGAATACTTTGATGGAACTCTCTTAGATCGGAAAAATGTTTAACGTATGAAAAGTGATTTGAGTAAGTTGTTGGAGTTTCATTGTTTTCATCGTGTTGATGTAAAATTTTATGTAGCGTTACAATTTAAAACATAATACACACAGTTTTAAGAGATATATTATGTGGCAGTTACGTTGTTTGCTCTAGTTGACATTAAGAACGTGGTGGTGTATAAATTAGAACTTTGTTTTAAAAAATACGGAGTCGAGGAATTTGTTTCCTTTCTATATCAACAAAAATTATATGCGCTCACAAATAAAGAGCGTAAAAACCAATGCAATTTTTTGTATTGACAGGATGCTGAACTATTTTGTATTTCCTATAAAGTTATTCAAAAGTCTAGTAAAAAGAAAAGACAAGAAACCTCACTTCTAGTTCAAGGCAGAATGTTGAACTATTTCTGCACTGGTTACATTAACATTGTGACCAAATTATGGACAAGTTGAGCTACATTCAGTGGTGAGTGTGGGGATAGGAAGAAAATAAATAATCAGTGGTAAGTAAGAGTGGTTGTTCCTTCACTAATTATAACAATATATATGATAACAGGTGACCATACACGCTACTGGTGGTATACACACGGATATTAAAGGAAAGGAAGATCTTTTGTAACCGTTAAATTAACATTTACGTAGCATTCAGGAGTTCTTATAAAAAACGACCAACAAAGAATTCCTACTTAATAGAGCGAAGTAAAGTAGATTAATACATTTTTTGTATGCAGCCATTAGCACAAAGGTAAAAAGGAGCATGCAAAATGAAAAATTAAATTGTTTTTATATAGTTAAAATGAAACTATTCATAATTATTTATGTTGAACTAGGACCAGGCTAGTGGGGCTAGTGACGGTGATATCCTGCCATGAATTGAAATAAACTAGAAACCCTCTAGTTAAGAAAAAAATGTTCACTGAGTTCCTCAAACCTTGTCAAAGGTGAAAGTAAGGGAAATGTTCTAAAGCTTCAGTAACCCTAAGATAAATGGATGCCCTGATAAAGAACTTTCAGACAAATGAAATATTATGTATGAATAGATAAACCTGGGGCCATTTCTTCCAATAACGTTATTCTTAAATCTGGTGTAATAAAAACATGTATAGTCTAGCAGAAAATTGACCTACCTTTTGTACGTACACAGAAACATTGAACCAACTATTTGAGAATAGGACGCCAGTAATTCTTCCTTCGAGCACGCGGGAAAATATGGAGGAGAAGAAAAGAAGAAAACTATGGACCCTGTCGGTAAATGTGTTCCAACAGTTTATACCACACAATGGGATGCAGGGAAAACATTTCTCGAGATTTTAGGATATTATGTCCATGGTACTTATTTCATTCTTTCAATTATTATATTATTTTATTTGACATGAAATTCCTCTTGAAAGGAAGGAAATAAAGTAACGTATCACTTTTTCGGCTAGAGATGGAGAGACAAATATTGTGCGTTCGAAATTATTTTAAATTATGTTTTTTCACCTATGATTGTTTTAAAAACCTGGTTGTCTTTTGAATTAATAATGTTCAACAAAAAAATTGAAAATTTATCTTATACTTACAAAATCGCAATAGTTTATTACATCATTTATATAACATATTTAAACAATATAAGTTCAAGTAAGAAGTCTCTTATATTTACATGTTTTACATATAATATGCATTAATATTAGAGACAAAAATTACTTCCCTTTACAAACATAATATTTGTTAAACATTTTTGTTTCTTATGAAATAAACTTTGTGACAATATCTATTTTAAAAAATTGATCCAATGGGCCTTCTATTTAACATATAAATATATTTGAGACAAAAATTACTTCCCTGTAGAAACTTAATATTCCTTAAATATTTTTATTTGTTTCTTATGAAATAAACTTTCTGACAATATCTATTTAAAAAGAAAATTGATCCAAGGGGCCTTCCATAAATGACGTCACACGCCCAGGGGGGGAGGGGTTAAGCATTTTTGACGATGTGTGACGATGGGGAGGGGGGTTTAAAGAAATGTGACGTCACATAAACAAAAAAAGCACATCTTTAAATACAATTTCCACTCAACTAATTCATTGCTTGCAATATATTTAATGACCTTTTCAATGGATTCACGCGTGTTATCTTTCAAAGGTTTTACAAACTACAAGATATTTTGATACAACTTTTCCCTCTTAGCATTGCCCCTCAACAACTCTTGTTAAAGATTTTCTTATTTTAGAAATCGTATGTAAGCTACAAGTAAAACTTCGTTTTCTGGTAAAGAAAACTCCTAAAGCTGTATGGAAAATGTAGATGTTTTTAACTATTCACAAAAAGAATTTTCAACGCACTGAGCCATTTCGTCAGTTTTGTTTTTGGTATTAATACTCAGTTTTATAATGTTGACTGCTGGGTTGTGGAACACTGTGCATATTACCTAAATTACAGCGGCTAAAATAAGTTCTTCACCACTTGTGTACAGCTTTCGGGACTATGCAATAAATAAAGAAATATATTAATGCTATAAGAAGTTTCGCACGTCATCTTCACCTCGCTTAGATGTTGCCCCAATATGTTTTTGCGATCTCATTCATATTATCTCGGTGATGGTGTCTTCAAATATTTTTTCTTTGACAATTTTGAAAAACGTTAAATCGTTATCTTTTTTGTCACAAAGGATTTTTATTAAATGTTCCTTAAGTTTGGAAGGTTTCATTGAATCATCTGACATAGTTTTATTACATAGATGACACAAATGTAAAATACTATTTCATGGTGATAAAAAACCATACCTCAAATATTCATCACTGTACTTTATGTATATTTTCTTCGGCTCACTCATACTCTTATATTTTGTAACAAACCACTGTTGATAATTATTAAGGCTTTTAATGTAATACTGAAGTAAATCACTTTTGAAAAAATAATTTGATGTAAAATTATAAATATAACTTCTCGACACATCTAAAAATACCTAACCTTACAACCTCGTTGATTCACGTTAACAAATGGTATTTTCTGGCCTACTTTTAGGACTTTTGATTTTCTTACGCATCAAACCTTCCAATAAACGTTCTCACTTTATCTGTGAGGAGGATGTGGTTGTCATGTGGTTGTCATGTGGTTGTCCTCTATTCCTGTCAGAATGTAGCTTATGGCCCTGAAGCAACCGCCCCCCCCCTTTTTCCCTTTAATATGTACGTCTTGGTTGTTCAAGATCTCAATTGCGGCCATAATATATGGTCGGGGGTTTAATCTGGCCTGTTACACTGGTATGCCCCACCTGCTTTAGTCTAGCAGAGTATATTTGGAAATTTATTGTCACCTTACAAAATATAGCTTTTAATGAACTGGAAAAGGGATTAGTAATTAGTAGAGTAGTTAAGTTATTTACCCAAACATCTTTACCAGTATATCATCTTTTATTAAAGCTACAAACTTAAAAGAATACATTGATAATTTATTTAGCGCCTTACCCCTGTTACAGTAGGAAACTGGGCTCACAGCTCTTCACATACAAATATTAACACACATATAATTATCAATTCATTCAATTTGAAACATTCATAACTTAACTACAACATATTGTGATAATTTGGCACAAATAGTAACACACATATAATTATCAATTCATTCAATTTGAAACATTCATAACTTAACTACAACATATTGTGATAATATGGCACAAATAGTAACACACATATAATTATCAATGCATTCAATGGGATCCATTCATATCCCAATTACAACACATAATCACAGTATTACTTAGTGATTTATTTACACAAATTGTTCCCATAATAATCTATTTAAAAGATTTATCGTGGTCTAATATTCCATAAGATAACTTCCTACCTATACTAGCTGGTTACCCAACGTTCATTGAGTATTCCAGCCTCACTTTGTTAGCTTTTCAGTCATTTCGTGTGGTACCTTATCTTTTCTATCACAGACGCTCTTTCTATACAACAATATGTTGCACATTACGCCTACGTTTATCCATGTATTACTCTCAATAATAAACACCCACTTCTTCATATTCATCTATTCTCCCCGTAAACATTTATTCATCAAGCAGAAATCTCTCTTCTCTTTAATTTTTTCCTAGGTGGTCGAGTGGCATGAGTACCAATGGTCACGGGTTCGAATCCATATGAAGCAAGGATTTGCTCCCGGTGCCTGTGATCGCTGCATCTCTTGCCAACAGACAGGCATGGTCTGTGGCCTCATTAAACTTCTGTATAGCAGGAGCTTCTGTATAGATATTGCAAGACATAAGAATACTAACTAACCTCAAAATTTAGACCAATGGTCGGCGATCGTTTTAGTCCGTTGCCCCAAATTATAAAATTTTATGTTGCCGTTACCCCCGAAGACGCGATGCGCTTTTAGGGAGCGGGTCTGGGGGTAAATCGAAGCCAACATCGCATCTGTTGAGTTTTAGAAGCCTGACAAGTGTCTAAATATGACAAGGATTTTGAGTGTGATGCAATTATATAAGATAACAATCAAATATGTTTGGTGCAGTATTTCTTCCAAGACTTTATTTTGATTTATACGCGTTGGGATTTATATTCAAAAGCTCTGTTTTTACGAGATATTTATTTTAACTTTAATGAATAGTATTTTTGACGTGATGTACATGTATGCCGGTCGAGACGGCTGTTGGAGGGGAGTTAAACCAATACCTCACCGATAGTGTGTGGTTTAACCAAAACCTCACAGAAAGTGTGTGCTTTAACCAATACCTCACAGATAGTGTGTGGTTTTTTGTTTCCAGCAATCAACCAGGGCACTTCAAAAGAAACTTTACTGCTTAGCGTTAATCGATTGTACTGCTTTAGGGTCTTTCCAGTCTTTGTCTTTTTGCAGACATTTCCAAGTTGACATCTCTTTTTTTACGCATTTTAATATATTAGTACGAAAAACATCCCTGATTACCTTGGAGTAAATAGTTTACTTCAATTTTTCTTTGGAATCTCTTTCAATGATAGTAATATTTATCAACTGCACTTAAAATTATCATTCTCGTACAATAACAATGAAATTGAAACTAGAGTTATATATCAACCGAATACAGAAATAATTGTTAAACTAAGATTCAGATTACACTGAGATGGCGGTTAATAGTTAATATTTGACATACTACTATCAGTAATATCTTATTTATTATTGATAAATCGTGCCTTTTGTAAATATACGTAGACATGAAGGATTTTGATCAAAATTAAAATTTAAAAGAAAATTATAACACAAAAATATTTAGGATTTTAGCGGATTTTATTATATGTCCCCACCCAAGTGGTCTCCATTACCCCCAAGAATTCCCTCATTACCCCAAATGTGATAATTAACCCCTGTCTGCCGACCCCAGAATTTAGACTCATTAATACAATACTTCGCCTGGTAGAGCTTCTTTTAAGCCTCATGTTTATATTTGTATTTAGGGGCAGTCCATAAATGACGTCACGCGCCTAGGTGGGTGGGGGGAGGGGGTCAAGCATTCGGGACGATGTGTGACGATGGGGAGGGGAGAGGGTTGCAGAAATGTGACGTCACATAAAAAATAGCATCTATAAATAAAATCTCCACAGAAAAAATTCATTGCTTACAATTTATTTAATGTTTTTAATGGCTTCACGCGCGTTATCTTTCAAAGTTCTTACAAACTACAAGGTATTTAGAGTTTTGATACAACTTTTCCCTCTGAACATGAAACAAAAATCATAAAACACTAGAAAATATTTTGGTTCTTTGAATAAATCAATGACAGGAAGTTAACGAGTCTTTAAAATACGCCGAAATTATTTACTGTGAATACTCATTCTAAAGCCGACCTTTTTTGGAAAATATCTAGGGGGAAATATGGGGGGAGGACGGCTTACGAGTGGGTCATAGGTGATTTCTGCATGTACATTGAACTTGAATAAGTATTTAAACACAAGTTTCATACAGAACTTCCGATATTTTATCCATGTAAATCATTCTAGATTACCGTATATACTCGTTCGCAAGGACCTTTTTTGGACAAAATCTACTGGAACAAATTGTCGGCTTACGAGTGGGTCATAGGTGATTTCTGCATGTAAATTGAACTTGAATAAGTATTTAAACGCAAGTTTCATAAAGAACTTCCGATATTTTATCCATGTAAATCATTCTAGATTACCGTATATACTCGTTCGCAAGTGCCTTTTTTGGACAAAATCTACTGGAACAAATTGGGGGGGGGTCGGCTTACGAGCGGGTCATTAACGTATTTCTGCATGGATATTAAATATCGGTGTTGTCATTGTAGATCATCAAGGTCCTTTTCTACATTCTACAAGAATCGACTGGTCTACCACAAGCTATAAGATAATAGATATATGCACTTACAATATTTACTCATTTTATTTATATTTGTAAATGTTTTATTAATAAATTGTTGTTTTTTAACAAATTTTATTTTCAACAAAAAAGAGGGGTCGGCTTATGAATGAACGGATTATAGAACGAGTATATACGGTAGTTACCAGTTGAGACGAGGCAATATTGTTGTTTTTTTAATTTTTAATTTTAAATCTACCCCCCACCTTTTTCTCATTCGCTTCCCCACTCCTATCCAGACCAAGCTAAAAAGTGCTTAGTCTAAATGTTTTTAAAAAGTATGTTTTAGTTGTTCAAAGATATTTACTGTAATAACAAAAAATATATGATTTTTTTGGTTGAAAATAATTTGGGTTTGATTTAAATTCTTTAAAGTTGAAAATTTGGTTTGTAATTGGTTGATGATTTAATAGCTGTTACCACCCGCCCACAGGTGTTGACGCGCCTTGCTGAAATTTTTTTAACAAACTCGAGCCCATTCCCTTGTGTTTCTTGTGTAGGCCTAGCAGAAAAACTAATTTTAATAAGACGTACAAAGTTGTCAGTATGTCAAGTTTATCAATTAAACATTTACTACCGTACCAATGTTCCCTTTAATCTGCATGGTTGCGCGGTTCTCTAGCCGACGCCGCGATGAGGTGTAGAGTAACCGCGCAGCAAATTGTGTAGTATTTCACAGAAATGGATGCTGTGCAACGTTGCTCGCGATTTTTTAGACAATTTCCCATGGGATAAATTGCGTTTATATTTTTTTAATTGTCTGTGGAGCTTGCACATACAATTCCTCCTGAACCATACCAGATATAGGGTTCGAGTCTTTACAAATATGTTAAAGAGGTCCCAAAGATGTGCAATGGCCAAAAAAAATACCGAAAAGGTTTACTGGATTTCCTGACGAAAATATCTGTATGCCTCTTCAACCATCACATCTATCGGGTTGAAATAAACGCCAAAATATAGCCAAGAATATTTAGAACAATGTTGAAGAAGGAAGTTTTGAAAAATGTATTTTCGTTCGACTCCCCTAATTTTAGCTGAAATTTTTGAAAGCAATTGTTTTGTTTAGTTTCCAAATTATTGATTGGAAATTACTTTTAATTTAATCTAGAATGATAGTTAATGGGGTTTTCCCGTCTTGTGAATGCTTTTGTTAGACTAGCAACAAAGCCCATCCAAAGACGGGAATAAGTGTTGTGTGACCTGTGCTGTTCATGCTAGGACTTCACAACATTACCCACCCCTGTCTGTCCAGAGACCCTAACTTCCCCCCCCCCACACCGCGGTCTGTCCAGAGACCCGACCCCGCCAACAGAGAGGTCTTTCAAGAGACCCTACCTCCCACACACCGCGGTCTTTCCAGAGACCCTACCTCCACCCGCACCGCGGGCTTTCCAGAGACCCTACCTCCCCCCAACACCGCGGTCTATCAAGAGACCCTACCTTTCCTCCACAGTGGTTTGTTGAGAGACCCGCCGTCTCGACCGGCCATACACGGTGTATCACGTTATGTGTATCACGGCAAATATACGAAAATTATAGTTATATCAACATTACCCACCCCCGTCTGTCCAGAGAACCTACCTCTGAACCCCACACCGCCGGTCTGTCCAGAGACCCTACCCCCCACCCCCACATTCGGTCTGTCCAGAGTTATAATAAATAAACCATAAAACAAAGTTTTTGACTACAAATCCCAATGCTCACCCCTCAAATTAAACTCTTGGATAAAACTGCACCAAAAATAATTCGTTTTGAACGTCGTTAAATATGTAAATGAGATTTTAGTTTTAGTTTATGAGTATGGCTAATGCATTTACAGCAGGAATAAAAGTTTGTAGAACACAATAGTATATTTTAGGAAGCATGCTGTTAGCAATTGTACGAAATGAGGTGCATTCATGGTGGTTAGGTTTCATTCTATAGCCGTCACAACAACAAAAATTATGTGAAGTTTTTGACGAGTACCCACGCAGCTTTTTTCAACAGTATTGACAGCACTAGTTATGATTAGGGATGTACCGGATTTTGGCTCCGGTAAATCAGGAATCCAGACATTTTTACAAATCTGGCTCCTGCTGAATTTCACTTCATAAATCCGGCTTAATCCTGCTGGCCAGAGCCATAAAATATATATACATATTCATATATATATATATATATATATATATATAATGGCTATGGCTCCAGCTAATTCTGCCATTTTTAAAAATCGGACGCGGCTTCAGCTCCGGCCGGATTTCACTTCATAAATCTGTCTGAATCCAGCTCGGGCCAGGTTTGAAGATTCGAATCCGGTTTACCCTAGTTACGATATTAAATAGATTGCAGACTTACACTAAATACATATTTATATGTAAAAAAGATATTTGAAATATGCTTATTTTCAATTACAAAATACGGCTTTTTTTGTGGGTGGGGGGGCAAAGCTTTTTGATGTAATTTTTTAGGGGGGGGGGTCTCTGTTTTTGGGTATGAAGTGTGACGAGGGGGGGGAAGGTTATAAAATCGGCCAAAATGTCGTTTTATAGACGGCCCCTTAATACTGCGGTTAACTTAAATTTTCGGATTCTTCTCTCTTGCGAAAGCCGAAAGACCACGTACACGACCACACATAGCTGGGAGCTCCATCATCAGACACAGCAATACAGTCTTCCAACTTTATATCAACCTTATCCAAGCATTCATTAACCTTATTTAATACATATATTTCTGGACATTGCAATTCAATAGGAGCCGACCCCTTGCAATAACTTCAGGAAATACTCATTACATTTTTTAAATATTGTACACTGACAACTTGTGTCTCCTTAACAGCTTTACTTCCTTATATTTTTTTTATTCCAAACAAATATTTAAAAGAAAATTTTCAAATATCGATCGGAAAATAATTAATATGATTTTAAGCTCTTTTTGAAATGAAATGAAAATCGTAATTTTTTTCTTTGCCTAATGTGTAGATTTTCTGCCTTGTGCATTCATCCAACAATAAACATATATTTATTTATTGACAATTTATCTATTACAGACGCTTCTTCTATAATTTGATGCTATTGAATACTTTCATGGATCTCTTTTAGATCGGAAAAACGTTTAACTTATAGGGAAGTGATTTAAGTGAGTTGTTGGAGTTTCATTGTTTTCATTTAAAACATAATACACACATCTTTGAGACATATAATATGTGGCAGTTACGTTGTTTGCTGGAATTGACATTAAGAACGTGATGGCGTATAAATTAGAACTTTGTTTTAAAAAAAGACGAAGTCGAGGAAATTGTTACCTTTCTATATCAACAAAAATTATATGAGCTCACAAATAAAGAGCGTACACACCGATGGAACGTTTTGTAATGACAGGAACCTGGTACCATGACGTAATTCCTATTAAGTTATTCAGAAGTCTAGTAAAGCGAAAAGACAAGAAACCTCACTTTTAATGCAAGGCAGAAGGTTGAACTATTTCTGCACTGGTTACATAAACATTGGGACCAAATTATTGACAAGTTGAGCTACATTAAGTGGTGAGTGGGGGGCCAGGAAGAAAACAAATAACCATTGGTCACTGTGGTTGTTCCTTCACTAAGTACAACATTATATATGATACCAGGTGACCATACACGCTGCTGGTGGTATACACACGGACATTAAAGCAAAGATAGATCTTTTCTATACCTTTAAATTAACATTTACGTAGCATGCAGGAGTTCTTATAAAAAACGACCAACAAGGAATTACTACTTAATAGAGCGAAGTAAAGTAGATTAACACTTTTTTAGTATGCACTAATTAGCACAAAGTAAATAGTGAGCATGCAAAATGAAACATTAAAGTGTTTTTTAAAGTTAAAATGAAACCATTCATAATTTTATGTGTTGAACTAGGACACGGCTAGTGGGGCTAGTGACGGTGATATCCTGCCATGAATTGAAATAAACTAGAAACCCTCTAGTTAAGAAAAAAAATGAACACTTAGTTTCTCAAACCTTGCCAAAGGTGAAAGTAAGGGAAATGTTCTCAAGTTTCAGTAATCCTAAGATACATGGATGCCCTGATAAAGAACTTTCAGACAAATGAAATGTCATGTATGAATAGATAAACCTGGGACAATTTCTTCCAATAACGTTTCTCTAAAATCTGGTGTACTAATAACATGTATAGTCTACACAGAATATTGATCTACGTTTTGTATGTAAAAAGAAATATTGAACCAACTTTTTGAGAATAACTCCCTACCTTTTGTACGTACACAGTAACATTAAACCTACTATTTCAGAATATTGATCTACGTTTTGTATGCACAAAGAAATATTAAACCAACTATTTGAGAATATTGATCTACGTTTTGTATGTACAAATAAATATTGAACCAACTATTTGAGAATAGGACACCAGTAATTCTTGCGTCGGGCGGGAGGGAGAATATGGAGGAGAAGCATAGTGGAAACCGATTCAGCCTGTGTGTAAATGTGTTTGTCCCAACAGTTTATACCACACAATGGGATGTAGGGAAAATTTATATTAAGATTTTGGTAGATAATGTCTATGGGACTTATTTCATTATAATTATATTTTATTCGACGAGAAATTCCTCTTGAAAGGAACGAAATAAAGTGACTTATCACTTTCGAGAACATTGGCGGCGAACTGGTCGTGTTAGAAAATGATTTCATTTGATATATTATCACATATGATTGTTTTGAAAACCTAGTTTTCTGTAGAATTAATAACGTTCAACAAAAATTTAAAAATGTATCTTATATTTACAAAATCTCAATAGTTTATTACATCATTTATATAAACTATTTAAAGTATATAAATTCAAGTGAAACGTCTCTTATACTTACATGTTTTACATTTAAAATATTTGAGACAAAAATTGCTTCCCTTTACAAACACAATATTCCTTAGCTATTTTTATTTGTTCCTTATCAAATACTCTCCGATTATTTCTATTTTTTACTTTTTTAAAATCCAAGTTACAAATGCACTAAAGCTTTTAAATTAAATAAAACAATTCACAAAAATTTTTGTACACAACACATTTAATTAACGATTTATTAATTAACTCATCCAAAAATATACATGTCGGAAAGAATCTCTTAGATAATTTAAATAAAATTTTAATACGTGTGTGTAGGTGTCAGTGGCGTAGCTAGGGGGCAGGGGGACCTATCGCCCCCCTAGAATAACAGTGTTCTATGTGACCTTTTTGTCGAACGGAGATATTCGCGTTTGAAAATTTGATGTTTGGGTACGACAAACTATACATGTTTTTGTCAAAGTTGTTATTGCATTCTGTTTGTACTGTCAATACAAGCTTCTACCATTTAATGTAATTTTTTTGGTGTTAATATAGATTATTATATGAATTTGTTAAATTTTCAATAGAACCTTTTAATTCTGAAAATGCAATTTCAATTAATTATAACAAGGTTCTATTATTTTTTACACTATAATTTTATTAGTTTATTTAAAGAAAAAGTACTTATTCTAAATTTAGAGCTCTAATACAGTGTCAGTTGAAAAAAATAACAACAAAGGATTATATTTAATCAAAGACAGACAATATTTGTGTCATTTTTTTCATGTATTTTTATTTATATATTTGGACTATCTTTTACTGTAACTTTTATTGTAAAAATAAATGATTTTACACACAGCAAAAACTATTCTTTGACTTTCTACATTATGACATGTTACACGCGGCTGGAAAGCGAAGTCAGTAGTGCGCTCGCCTCACACAGCTGAGTGGCGTGGGATCGAGCCCACGCAAAGACACAATATAAATGATACGCTAAGACCCCTGGAAGGGAATTGGGGCACCCACCAGCCCCGAGTAAGCTCTAATGGGTTATGGGACTTACTTTACTTTCCAGTAAAGAGAAAAATGCTATAATTTGTATGTTACTTAAATATGTTACTGTATGCCTGTCTATATTTCTAGTTTCAGTTTCACATTTAAACTTGCAAATCTTTTTACAGTCTCTTAGATGCTGAATTTTCTTTTCAGCTTCCTTGTTCCTTATATATATGTAAGCCTGAGCAGCTTCAGACAATTTTTTTCCTTTCATTGCATTTCCAATTGTCAGGATTGTTGTGTCTCTCCCTTTTCAGCTTCTTTCTGCCATTGACTGTTAGATGCTCCTATTGTTTCTAAATTACTTTGATCTATCAAAGGTGCGCGGGCCTCTCTTGAACATGTTTCAGAAGTTTGACTGCAGTTTTTGATGTTCTGCCCAGTCTGAGTTTCACTCTCATTTAATGTATGCAATGCTGGCATCAGAAGGTGTTGGTGAGACTGACAATGAGGGGATGGAGGAATGCTGGAACGAAAATGAAGTGGAGTTAAAACTAAAGACTAAAATTAAAAAGGCTTACCAACTTAAAATTTTAAAAGCTTAACTAAATAAGTGTAATGAAATGATCTTATGGATTATATAAACTAATATGTTTCAAAATTATTTTTTTTATTTAGCAGCGTAAAATTATTACGCTTAACTTTTCTTATGTTGCTGCGTTATTCTCTTACTGATACAGAACAAAGACGCGATGAGTATACTACTATAAGTAGTATAACTTATATTACTTATAATTATATCTACAAATCTGCCCTATTTTGCATTTAGAAACTATGTTTAAATAAAAAATACTTACATTTCTTCTTCACTTCCTATATTAGAAGTACCACCACATGGCAGTGGATAACTGTAGTCACTGCTATTCGTGCCATATTAACTCGAAAATATACTAGAATCACTACGTCTCCTGGAGACGTCCGCCATTTTTTAAACAAACCGTACCATAGCGTGTATACAACAAGGCATATGATTGGCTGAATATATTAAACTAATTTTCAAAGCTTTTTTTCATTGGTTAACAGTAGATAAGACCTTGTTAAAACAACAATGCATATTAGAACTTTGTAATATCACTTGAAAGGCAATCTCGTGTTAGAACCTTGTAATTCTGTACTTCCTGAAAAATTGGCTCATAATACAACTTTCAGATTTTGTGCTATGATAGATTGAAATATGGACAATATCCCATGGGCAATAACTCAAGTTTTTTTCAAAAAATGGACTTAGAATCTTGTTATTCTAAGGAGGCGCTATGTCCCCGGGCGCCACATTAGTGAGCGCCAAAATGAGTATTAAAACTTATTATTTAATTTTATTTAGATCTATTTATGTGGATACCCTGACAAAGAAATTTCAGACAAATGAAATGTTATGTATGAATAGATAAACCTGGGAGCATTTCTCCAATAACGTTATTCTAAAATCTGTTGTAATAAAAACATTTATCGTCTGGTAGAATATTGATTTACGTTTTGTATGTACAAAGAAATATTGAAACAACTGTTTGAGAATATTGACTTACCTTTTGTACGTACACAGCAACATTTAACCTACTATTTCAGAATATTGACCTATTTTTGTACTTACACAGAAACATTAAAAACCAACTATTAGAGAATAGGACGTCAGTAATTCTTGAGTCGGGCGGGAGGGACTATATGGAGTACAAGAAACCTATGGACCCTGTGGGTAAATGTGTTCCAACAGTTTATACCACACAATGGGATGTAGGGAAAACTTATTTAAAGATGTTGGTACATTATGTCCGTGGTACTTATTTCATTCTTATCTATATATATAATTCTCTTCATGGGACCATGCGAGACACCACGTATGTGCAAATAAGTATTACGAATGAGTCTCGCTGGTGTCAACTAAACACAGTCAATAGTCGGCAAGCGAAGGTAGTGGAGGGGTATTCAACAATGGTCCTTGCGTTTCACTTGCATTGATCATTCACAGAAAACGTGAGATTCGTAGTGTACTGGTTATCACGTCGTCTTCATGCGGGGAAGGCCCTGCGTTCAAGCCCCAGGGAATACACTGTTGTTGTTTTTTAAATATCTAATTGTGCCCTTTTTTTTACCCCCTTATTGCATAGCATACGCCGCAGATTTGCTCACCATAGACAGTGCAAAGAACGGTTGTGGGGGTGAGAGTACATACACAAAAAGCAGCACCATTAAGTAAAACATAGCCAATAAACGTGAAGACATCAACACTGAGGTTGTTGTTACCCGCCGAACATATAATACTACCATCCCTTAAACATAAAATATGATCGGCTGACCCTAGCGAGGGTTAGTCATATTTAGGGTTGTTAATGAGTTAGCAGTCCCCCCCCCCAACCGACGTTCACGCGCGTTGTTTTGGTTTGTTCGTGCTGTAGTTTGTGTTCGTTCTTTCTCCACTTTCTTTGCACTCTCCATGAGCAATAATGCGGCGCTTGGTACGCCACGGGGAGTGAAGTAATATTTTATTCAACAAGAAATTCCTCTTGAGAGGAACGAAATAAAGTGACGTATCACTTCTCCGTATTACTGGAAGTCTCGTACATCAATGTGAAATTTAGTTTAAATGATGTATTATCACCTATGATTGTTTTAAAAGCTTAGTTTTCTGTGGAATTAATAACGTTCAACAAAAAATTAAAAATGTATCTTATAGTCACAAAATGGCACTAGTTTATTACATCATTTATATAAACTATTAAAACAATATGAGTTCAAGTAAAACGTCTCTTATACTTACATGTTGTGCATTTTAAATATATATGTTTGAGACTAAAATTACTTCCCTTTACAAACAATATTTGTTAGACATTTTTATGTGTTCCTTATCAAATAAACGTTCTGATAATATCTATTTTTTTTAAATTTGATCCAAGGGGCCTTCCATAAATGACGTCACACGTCTTGGGGTGAAGGGGTTTAAGCATTTGTGATGATGTGTGATGATGGGCAGGGGGTGGGGGTTCAACAAAAAAACGCGCATCTTTAAATTAAAATTTCCACCTAAGTAATTCCTTGCTTGCAATTTATTTAATGATGTTTTCACTGGCTTCACGCGTGTTATCTTTCAAAACTCTGACAAACTACACGGTGTTTTGATACAACTTTTCCATCTGAACATGAAACAAAAATCATAAAACACAAAAACAGATTTATTTATTTTTTGGATGAATTAATGACAGAAAGTTAACGAGTATTTGAAATACGCCGACATTATTTACCGTATGTACTCGTTCTAAAGCCGACCTTTTTTGGACAAAATCTAGGGGGAAAGATGGAGGAGAGGGTCGGCTTAGGTGATTTCTGCATGTACATTGAATATCGGTTTTGTTAGTGTAGATCATCAAGGTCATTTTCTAAATTCTACAAGATTCGACTGCTCAACATCAGGTTAGAATAATAATCATCTGCACTTATCTTATAACTAATTTTATTTCTTTTTTTGAATGTTTTATTTATAAATTATTTTACAAATTTTGTTTTCAACAACAAATTTTAATGTACTCGCTTTCGCCACTTTTTACACACACCAAAAAAACCCCCAAAAAAATAAAATAATAATAATAATAAAAAAAACCTTACTTGGTAACTCTTGCCTAACAAAGAGCACAAAGACTAAGATGAGTAGTACAAAGTAAACAATCATTATGAACAATTTAGTTTGTAGTAATAAAAAAAGGGTACCATTTTGTTTACGGTTTATTAGTATTTTTAGGGGTTGGCTTACGAGCGGGTTACACACTTTTAATACTAGTCTCTGCCAAAAGAGAAGGATCGGCTTATCTTATGAACGAACGGGCTATAGAACGAGGATATGCGGTAGTTAAATCTGTCTGAATCAGGCTCTTGTCGGATTTTTTAAAAATTTGA
The DNA here is from genome assembly GCA_944989445.1 of Ampullaceana balthica. Classification (NCBI taxonomy): domain Eukaryota; kingdom Metazoa; phylum Mollusca; class Gastropoda; family Lymnaeidae; genus Ampullaceana; species Ampullaceana balthica. The sequence goes on from CALYLW010000047.1 coordinate 2,315,689, forward strand.
ATCCGGTACACCCCTTGTGACGATATTAAATAGATTGCAGACTTACACTAAATACATCTTTAAGTGTATAAAAAAGATATTTAAAACATGCTTATTTTCAATAGAAAATACGTCTTTTTTTTGGGGGGGGGATGGAGGGCGTCCAAGCTTTTTGACGTAATATTGTAGGGGGGTCTAAGTTTTCAGTGACGAAGTGTGACGTGGGGGGAGGGGGGCCTAAATTGGCCTAAATCGCGTGACGTCATTTACGGACGGCCCCTGAATGGACAATTTTAATATCAAAATAGTCATGTTATGTACCACGTAGCCCGACATATTTATCTTTGTTTAGTTAAAAAAATATTTGTGTGTGTGTTTTTTTTTGTGGGGTTGGGTCATTGTAACCAAATGGTGCCGACAAAAATATCCAGAGCACGCAACCGAATTTCAAAAGCGTTTGGTGTCACCACTATGTAGAAAATAGATGGTTTGTCCATCTCTTTCTATTAGAAACCCACCGAGAGTCTGATCTACTTACTATTTACTCCTCTGGTCATGATGCATTGTTTTTTCCTCTTTTCAAAATTTCTTCATTTGCTTCGACTTGGACCCTGATTAGTGGGATGGGAATTTGTGTGAAAAGCTTCATACGATTACCAATTATTTCTGAGATAGCAATTATCCTTAAACTGTTTCTGACGCCTTACTGCGGATTAACAATACGTGTATCACCCATCTTGAAGCATTAAAATCACGGGCTGGGGAAAATGTGCATAGAGACAAATTACAGGGAGTCGTCGGTTAATGCCAGTCCCGATTTACGCTGTTTCGTGGTTGTGAACGCGCGCCCATAAAAATATAAAGAAATAATATTACGCGTCTTTCCATCTTTTAAAACTAGGTTGTGCTGCGGCGCCCACTTTTTAAGGGTGCCTACGGCGCCCACCTTTTTCAAAAGCTAAACTGACTTGTCCTTGTATGATAAATACATAATATTAAACTTCCTTATATGTAGACAAAGTATTTTGTAATAGGGCTTGTAGGGGGGTCAAAAGCCTAAGTAACTTATCCTTATATGATAAATACTAAATATTCCTGAAATGTACACAAAGTATTTATATAATATTTTTTTACAGTGCTAATCACCACACGATTTTTTAACTAATTTTAGAAAGCAGCGCACCAAATTACTCCACCAAAAAATAACTCTTTGAGTCAGTCTGCACTGTTTACAACACAAATGCTGACGTCAAATGTTCGTGCGTTGTTTGGTTAATGTTAATCTGGAAACCTAAATGATTATGATTTTTAAGTCTTTATTTTCATTTTTTTTTAAAGCAGAGTGATGTCCCTTAGCGTTAGGCCAAAGTGAGTCAGTCATAGATAATTGAGGGTAAATATATATTATATGATACTTTATATTAACTCGTGGTGTCTGCTTGCTTGCTTGAGGCGGGCAGGCGGTGCCGAAAAACTGTTGATTGATTTCTAACCCACTTCCTCGTAAGCTAGTGAGCTGAAATTTTGCAGGCAGACTTGTGCCGATGAAAAAATTGATGTATCAAAATTTCAGATAAATCGAATGTACCGTAATTACATTAAGGAATTTTAGATTATCTTTATTTATCTGTATGTAACATGTTAACTTTTTTTGCTATAGTGTCGTGGTGCGTATTATATTGAACAACCTTTCCTGTCGCGCAATAATGTGCGCATTTTATTGACAACACTTTTTATAAACATATTTCTGATCGGTGCACATTATATTAAACACTAGTTTGTGCTGCGGCGCCGTGGCGCCTACGGCGCCCCCTTTTTTAAGGGCGCCTACGGCACCCACCTCTTTCAAAAGCCTAACTAACTTGTCCTTGTATGATAAATACGTAATATTAAACGTTCTTAAATGTACACAACGTTTTTTATGATCGAGTTTTTTTTTGGTTTTTTTATTACAAAAGCTTAAGTACAGTATCCTTATATGATAAATACGAAATATTCCTGAAATGTACACAAAGTATTTATATATTTTATTTATTTTTTTACAGTGCTAATCACCACACGATTTTTAAAGTAACTTTAGAAAGCAGCGCACAAAATTACTGCACCAAAAATAACTCTTATCGAACGTCCGCATAAATTGTACAACTATTACTAAATAGTGTGGAGGGTGTTTAATGTTAATCTGGAAACCAAAATGATTATCCAATTTTTTTTTAAAAAGCAGAGTGATGTCCCTCAGCGTTCCGCTACATAATTGAGCGTAAATATATATATGATGTTTTAAGACACATAACTACAATTTTGTATTTTTGGATGGTCTTGCGCTGCGTATTATAATGAACATTCTTTTAGTTATGTCTCGTTCATGAAGGATTTATAGTCAAAAACTTGGTTTTTTACGTTTTAAAAAAAAGTTAATTTATATAAATGATTTACCCAACAACATCTCAACAGGAACAAAAGTTAGGTTATTTACTGATGATTGCATAATCTATAGAACAATTAAATCAGAACAAGATAGCAAAATTTTACAAAAAGATATAGATGAATTGACAAAATGGGAAACTAACTGGAGAATGTCTTTCCACCCAGAAAAGTGTCAACTGTTAAAAGTAACAAAGAAAAAGAAACAAATAATTTCAAAATTATTCAGTCATGGAAAAGAACTAATTCAAACTAAAGATGCAAAATACTTAGGAGTCATAATAAATGAGAAAATATCATGGAATCCCCATGTCAATGAAGTTATTGAAAAATCAAAAAAACCTTAGTCTTTATAAAAAGAAACTTTTACAGATGTAATAAGAATATTAAATTGAAATGCTACCTCACTTTGATGAGACCTGTACTAGAATATGCATCTTTTGTATGGGACCCATCAACCAAAGAAAACATTGATAAAATAGAACAGAAGAACTAGGATAGAAGAACCAAGGGTAAGGTAGTAATAATACATAAAGCAATTATTTCTAATTTAGAAATACCAAACAAAGATAAATTAATACAACCCTCAGATAGACATAAGGATAAAAACACCTTTCTTATTCCATGTGCAAGAACAAACACATACAAATTCTCGTGTTTTCCGTCCGGAATTCGGGCGTGGATTGGGTAGCTTGAAGAAACCAGGAAAACCAACACTTTAACAACACTTAAAACTCTAATAAGAATGCAGGACCATAGATAATAATAGGACGCAATAATCTTCTGTATAGAATGAGCGTCTGTAACAGATAAGATAAAATAAGATAAGATGTTTCAAGGTCAGACAATCAAATGATTGCAATAATAATTAACATGTGTCCTGGTCAACTTACCTAAAATTCAATTTAATTTAAATTTATTGATTTAATCAATTTCAGGCGAAGAATGCAACAGCAGGCCATGTCCCTGGACAGTCCAGACTCTGGAGACAATGACGACAGCACGAGTTCTGAAAGTACGTTGGTTGGTAGGGACAGCCCGCAGGTCGCCAGTGCTGAAGGCTGTCGGTGAACTTTGACCTCCAGTCATTTTGCTTATGATCTCTCTTAATTCCAGTGACACTGCTGCAGCTTTTCAAGTTGTCCTTTTGACTTTTTAAATTCAGCAAATTGATGTACATAGAATATTAGATTGCGGCTTCCAGTTAACTTATCCATCTTCTTGGTGAGATTATGTTCTGGATGTCATTCTAATAGCCACATGTGAGTCTTCCACTGACTTGTGTTATGGTGTTCTCAGGACTAAACTAAGCTGTGTTACACTTCATCAAACAATGTGTTTAGGCACATCCAGATGCTTCCAATTAACACTTTGACATGTTATTAATATAATACCTAACGATATACATTTTTTAAAATGTCATTTTTGAATTTAAGGAATTACGTCATCGGTCAAATATTAATCATGACAATCAGTAAGGGCCGCATCAATCAGAACCTCACACTGTGTACCGTCAAGTGTTTGGCACCATTAGACCCGTAAGTGCAGCCTGCTTCCATCAGAATACCAGGAAGTTTTCTGTTACCGATGTCAACATAAATTCCATGTGACGTTATGCCCTCTTACTTCATCATCATTGCTTATTTATTTACTATCAGTAATTGGTATATAAAAATTTGCCTGCTGTTATTATTAGCACATTATCAGCTTATTGCATAGTTATTGTTTGAGAAATATTGATAGTTTACCTTTAATAATACCTTTTGTATGATGAAATGCAACAAATTTGTACTGTCTGTAACATTATATCACATCCTGTTGTTACAGTCACATCATACCTCATGAAACGACATATACTTGAGCAAATTTAGGATCACCATAATACTTTTATAATGCATAAGATTTTAATGGTTTTTGTTTTGGTTTTCAATCATATAAGTACTGAGATTAATGGTGAAAGTACTGACAAGTTAAGGAGTAACTGAGATATCAGTTTGTGGTGTATTTATTAGCTTGATGTGATCATTACATTTTTAACTTGTTTGATTTGTGTGACTGTTGAATAATTGAAACTCTAATTTTTTTAGTGTTATTGAAACAACAGTTATAAATAATGTCAGTTCTTGTTCACATTGAGAAGCATGCCGAACTGGGGCCAGCGGCGTAGCGTGGGTATGTGCCGCCCGGGGCATTTGCCCCACTCCCCTTGCTACACCACTGACTAGGGCTCCATATATCTGTGAAATAAATAATATCAGGGGTTTGAGATAATAGAAATGTGTTTGAAGCAGCTGGCATCTATAACGTTGTTCCTCTATTCTTATCATAATTACCTACCTGAACTATGTTCTTTAAAAGTTTATTAAATATTATATTTTTAAAAGGTAGCCTAAGGTACTTGAGTTGCGTAATATGTCAATGCAACCCTTTGCAAAAATGGACAAACTAAATGAAAATTATTAGTGCTTGCTTCTTAGATTGATTTCATCATTGGAAACATCAAGAAATTAGGAGTGGTTTAACTTAAATATAGATTACGACTCAAAACATAAAACTTAAAGAAAATCTGAGTTGCTCACTTGCTATCACAAGTAATTCTCATACAGCTATTTATATCAATTAAATCTAATGGAAATGGTATAAACATTATAGACTGAGTTTCTTTGTGTGATACATTTGAGTTCCTTCCTTAAGTTAGTTTTAAATATGCACTTTTTCTGGGATCTACCTGAATTTAATTAGCTTATAAATTAAAATATTCGTAAGTCTAAACCATCTAAAATCTGAGTCAATATTTATCTGTAAATTCTATTTGCCATCAAATAATATCACTATTTTTCAAGAATTAATTGGTATTAAACCAACACTCCAGTTGATAGAAATGTGTATGTATTATATATTATTGTATTGTAATTTATTTTAAGTTAATTTATCAACATATTTGTGTGTGTGTGTCTAATTATATGGTTGAATTGATGAAATAGGTTTTATCATTATATAGGGAAGACCAATACTTTTACCTGAATCTGGTGATCTAATTTATTTCAAGTATTTTTTTATGTCAGTTGTTGAAAAGTCGTTTTCTTTTTTTTTAAATATTTTAAAATGAACAACTGCAAATGATTATATATATTATTAAATTAATAAATTTAAATAAGTTAACAAATTGTGTATTTTTGTCCTCTTTTGTGTGAATGTGCTTCGTTTTCGCCTTAACAAATTGCTTATCAAATATCCTGTCAAACCCAGTGCTTTTTTTGTTGTGGTACGCACCGGCACAGCGTACCGGCACCTTTTTCAATTTGGGAAAAAATTATTACTTTTCTTGTATTTTAACGTTTGTTATTTTTGGTTAATTATAAATTATAATTGTTTTAGAAATTTATTATCTTTGCAGCTGTGATTTAGCTTGCATCGATGTGCGAACTGGTCGTTAAAAGTTAGGCAAACCATCACTGAGTACCGGCACCAATTTTTTTAAATAATTATAAACTATGAGCAGAAAGCAAAATTGTTTTAAATTTTAGCACGAATCCTTTTTATCATGACAATATCTCATTGGAATTGAAGAATTTACTTTTTGTCACCTTGTATTTTTAAAATTTATTTATTATTTTGGTGGCTAGCTCATAGGTTGAGCTGATCAGACCATGTTTAAAAGATGAACTAAGCCTTGAACCCTTAAGCGCTGTATGAAACTGTACAACGTATGCCCCGTATGCCCCACCTGCTTTAGTCTAGCAGAGTATATTTGGGAATTTAGATATTGAGAGGGGGGGGGGAACAGCCATTACTACTGAGATCAATTGTCTCATCAAGCTGAATAGCAAAGAATTTGCTCGCATTTATATAATAAATTTATAAAACAATTTATTACAACGTTCACAAATATAAATAAAATGATTAAATAAGGTAAGTGCAGATGTTTAACAATATATTAAAACTTTTGGTAGATAAGTCGAATCCTGTAGACTGTAGAAAAGGACCTTGATGATCTACAATAAAAACACGGATATTCAATATCCACGCAGAAATACGTTAATGACCCGCTCGTCAGCCGACCCCCAATTTTTTCCCGTAGATTTTGTCCAAAAAAGGTCGGCTTGCGAACGAGTAAATACGGTAATCTAGAATGATTTACATTTAATAAAATATCGGAAATTCTTTTTGGAACTTGCGTTTAAATACTCATTCGCGTTTTTATTAATTGTTTGTTGTTTTTTTTACTTTGCCGTTGCACATAAACCAACGAATCTTAGCGAATGTTTAGTTTACTGTCGTTGTAGTTATATTTTATGAGTATGGCAAATGCATTTACACGACCCCACATAACTGGAGCTCCATCATCAGACACAGCAATACAGTCTTCCCACTTTAAATTAACCTTATCCATGTATTCATTAACCTTATTTAATACATATTGCAATTCAATAGGAGCCGACCCCTGCAATAGGATAGCGTTAAAATAACTTCAGGAAATACTAATTAAATTTTTTTAATATTGTAGACTGACAACTTGTGTATCCTTAACAGCTTTACTTCCCTATATATTTTTTATTCCAAACAAATATTTAAAAGAATATTTTGAAATATCGATCCGAAAATAGCTCATATGAATTTAAACTCTTTTTAAAAAGAAATGAAAATATTTTTTTTTCTTTGCCTAATGTGTAGATTTTCTGCCTTGTGCATTCATCCAACAATAAACATATATTCATTTATTAACAATGTATCTATTACCGACGCTTCTTCTATAGTTTAATGCTATTGAATAATTTGATGGAACTCTCTTCGGTCGAAAAATAAAATAAAGCACGAGAAGAGATTTGAGTGAGTTGTTTGAGTTTCATTGTTTTCATTGTGTTGATGCAAAAATTTCTGGGCCGTTAAAATTTAAAAGATAATACACACAGTGTTGAGAGATATATTATGTAGCAGTAACGTTGTTTGCTGGAATTGACATTAAGAACGTGATGGCGTATAAATTAGAACTTTGTTTTTAAAGAAGACGAAGTCGAGGAAATTTTTTCCTTTCTATATCAACAAAAATTATATGCGTTCACAAATAAAGAGGGTACACACGGATGGGATGTTTTTATAATGACAGGAACCTAGTACCATGACATAATTCCTATTAAGTAATTCAAAAGACTAGTAAAAAGAAAAGACAAGAAACCTCGCTTCTAGTTCAAGTCAGAATGTTGAACTTTTTCTGCACTGGTTACATTAACATTGTGACCAAATTATGGACAAGTTGAGCTACATTCAGTGGTGAGTGTGGGAATATAAATAAAACGAATAATCAGTGGTCACTGTAATTGTTAATTCACTAAGTATAACAATATATATGATAACAGGTGACCATACACGCTACTGGTGGTATACACACGGACATTAAAGCAAAGGGAGATCTTTTCTAAACCATTAAATTAACATTTACGTAGCATGCAGGAGTTCTAATAAAAAACTACAAACAAGGAATTCCTACTTAATAGAGCGAAGTAAAGTAGATTAACACTTTGTTTAGTATGCAGCCATTAGCACAAAGGTAAATAGTGAGCATGCAAAATGAAAAATTAAAGTGTTTTTTAATGTTTTTTGAGAATAGGACGCCAGTAATTCTTCCGTCGAGCACGCGAAAGAACAGTGGCGTAGCTAGGGTAATGTGCGCCCGGGGACATGACACAAAATCTGCGCCACTTGTCGGACTAAAAAAATAATTTATTTTTTTTAATTGAAATTTTACGGTTTATATGGTTCATTTTCGCAGCATTTGGTATTTTAATGAAATAGAATACAGAATAATATTTCTCTATGCGGTTGTAAACAATGTATTTGAAAAAAACTCTACTAATTATACATGACTCGAATAGACATAGTCTACACAAAACTGATCCTCCTTGATTTGAATTGCGCAAACTCGTCAATCACGTTGTCTAAATTAATATTCTCAAGTGTTTCCCTTTCGATGCTAAGAAGTGCAAGATCACTAAGACGATCTTGTCCCATTGATCACGTAAATTAGACAAAATAAGAATTCAGTTTGCTGAAGGACCGATTACAGTTTCAGTTGAAACAGAAATTGTTAGAAGTATTTGAAGTGAAATGCGCAGATTCGGAAAGAAGTCATCTCCATACGAAACAATAAAACAAAGAAGATCCAAAATAGTTTCCGGTAGAACTTCAGTCCAATTACTGAGCAGCATTTTTCAGTCTCCGGTTTCTGTGCACAATTCGTGACGTCAGTGTCGTAGAAATTAGCAAAATCTAAGCAATTTAAACGAAATGTATCGACTTTTGTCTCAGCAAGAAGAGTTTTGACGTCTATTAAAAATCCAAATTTGTTATATAGGTTTTTAGACGTAAAAACCGTATTAATATCTCTTTTTGGGGTCTATCAATTACGCTGTTCATATCACGTGAAATTTCTTCTTCTGCAGAAAGTCCTGCATCTCTTGTTAATTCTCCAGGCACTCTCCGATGTCGTCTAATCCTTCTGTCAACCTCGATTCCCAAAGTTGTTCATCTTCTTTTCCATTGTCTACCGCAACCTGGCTCAAATTATCACGAATGTTGACATTTTCTGACTCAAGCGATTCAAAATCAGATGCTGCTTCCTTGAAATTCACAGTAGGATTCTGCAACCGTTTCTGGACACAATCAATTTTCCCAAGTATGATGTGCAAGAAATGTAACAAAAATAGGAAGTTAAAGTTTAATATACCTACCAGCAAAGCTTCTGCATCACATCTGGTGTCAGGTGTCATATTTGTATGTTCTAATAATTTTTCCAACAGCCCTACCAGTTCATCTAGTCCTCATAAATAGCTTTAACAGCATCTGATCGTGCACTTAAACGTGTTTCAGACGCCCTCTTCATTGTGATTGGCACAACTCTTTTTAATTCTTCCCAACGAGTTGTTGAACGAGAGAAAACAAAAATTTATACTTTCAACTGTTCCAAAAAAACACGATAGTAACTGGAACCTGTTTATCTGAGTATACTCTGGCTAAGTTTAAGCTGTGGTTGTCCCAGTTGATGCACAATGTTCTGTGATTTCTGGCACATATTCGCTGTATGTCCAGTCATTACAGCAGCATGGTCATAACATTGTGACCGACAGTCGGCTAATAGTGTGCTATTAGATTCCAATTTCTCTAAGATAACTCTTTCAAGGCTTGCTGCGTCTTTGGAATGTATATGTACAAAACCTAAAAATTATTATTTGATGGTTACTTTTTTAGTTTGAAAATCCATATCCACAAATCTGATGACTTGAGAAAACTGCTCCCGGTGTCCTAGATCGGGTGTTGAGTCAAGTAGATACCGTAGTACTTGTTTTTCTTCTGATTTCACTCAACAGCTGATTCCTTACAGTCGATGTAAGTAGGTGGATAAATTCATTTGCATTTTGGATTTCAGGTGATAAAAACGATACTGAACCTGGATTTTCTCGGGCATGTTGTAGGTGTTTTTTTCTAATAGTGGATCATATTCAGCAACAAGTTTGATCACAGAGAGACGGGAAAGAGAGGCGGTGTCTGCTGTTTCATATGAAAGGAATCCAACTTGCTTTGACATACCGATTGAAGCCCGTGAGAGGAGAGACCTTCCCTCCCCTACCCCATTTTGCTCCCTCCACAGTGGGATTGGGGAAGTAAAAAAAATTTTAAGAGTCACAGCATGCAGCAAAGGAACGTGAATTAACCATTCTGTAAGCCAGTGGTTCTCAACCTTTTGAGATTCAATAACCACTTGAAAAATGTGTGTCTTAGCTACGGACCATTACTAAAAATTGTGCTACTGCCGTGCTGGAAAGTTAAATATAATTATACTGTGTATATAGCTAGCTATCAGTAATATACATGTTAGTTAGTAAAACTATACTAATATGCTACGATTTGCGTTCTTCAAAAACAATATTGTAATGGCTTTCTTTTGTAACGAACAAATGTCATTTATATTAGTCTCATAGTCTTCTTATTTAATTCTACTTGCTTAATATAAAAAAAATAAAGTCATAAACAGTAGTTTGTTATAAATAGACTGCCGTTTTAGTTTATTTAGTACGAATGATGTTTTGTTTTTATTGTAAGCAATGCAGAAAATCCATTTTCACAAAGTTGCAAAGGGTAAACGTATTTTAAAAGCTAGCTAAGACAGTTACGAGTACTCAAAATTTCATTAAGCCCACTTTCTGATGCAACATATTCAAAGTGGTATCGCTGGTCAGTTCAATGAATTACGATGTTGGCCATTTTTAAATCCCTTATATTAACTTCACCGCCGGTCATCTCATCATCTCATGGGCGGGCGGAAAAACAAAAGTCAAAAATGACCCACTTCAAGTGATCCGATCGAGCTGAAATTTGGCACACGGTCCCGTCTAACGTAACAATGCATCGTGTCAAAATTTCAGATCGATCGCACGTACTACCGTAATTAAATTAATGCATTTTTAGTTTATCCTTATATGAGGTATGTAATTCAAATTCACGGTTTGTTATTGTTTTTTTCCACGTGAGTTTGAGTTGACCCTTAGACGTCGACCGTCGTGCCGACACCCCTTCACGACCCATCCCCCGTTAAAATACAGGGGACATCACTTGGTGTCAGTCCGTAAATATTTGTGGCGTTGAAACATAATCAATACTTTTAATTTATGACTAAAATATAAGGGATTTATAGTAGAAAACTTTGTTTTTACGGGTTTGTTTTATTTAAATCCCTTATATTAACTTCGCGGCCGTCTCATCATCTCACGGTCAAATGCAAATTCACAATTTAAACAAACTGCAAAGCCTTTTCAATCAAAAGAAGGGATTTTTTACCACGGTGAAAAGGAAGTTCTCAATAAGAGTCGCCTGCCAAATATCCTGAAGACGTTTCATGTCAACCCAAATTTCGCTGGCCATTTTGGCAGAGATAAGACAGCCACAACCTCTGAACGTTGTTATTGGAAATGAATGAAGAATGACGTTCACAAATATATCAAAGCCTGTCAAAAATGTTTTGTCCTAAAGCCAATAAACAGCAAGAAGACACCACCACTGAACAATATACCAGTGCATACCAGATCTGTACATGCCTTAACCAGGTGACACTCCTTTTGAAATTATGTATGGACGGAAAGCCAAGCTACCTACGGATCTCAGGTCTGCGAAGATGGAACAGTTTTACCATTAACTTATTTGGACAATGTCAACGTCGATGTGCTGAACACACTTGCAGCTATTGAAAAAATGCTGAATCAAACCGTGAGTACCAATATCAACCCAGCCTAATCACATCAAGAGTGTAACTTTGATCGCAGAAATACAAGCAACCTAAAAATAACTGATGATTCCATAGTTTATATCAATACTTAGTGAAAGACGCCTAAGATGGCAAGGACATGTGAAAAGAATGAGCCTGGGTCGCATCCCCAAGGACCTCCTGGAGAACTGGTATCAGGAAAGAGGAAGACCACGTCACCGATTTAAGGATGTCTGCCAGAGGGACTTGAAAGCAGGCAGAATAAGAACAAGTGACTGGGAGTGTAAAGCAGAAGACCGATCTACAAGGCCCACAGTTGTCAAAGAGAATATAAAAGTAGCCGAAGAGCGCAGGATGGACGAGGCTATAGACAGAAGAGCTAGGAGAAAGGCCAAAACATTGGAAAGCACAGAACTTGTTTGCACCATCGTCTTGCGAGACGGAAGGATGCTGATGACGATGATATCAAGAATCATCGCCGTATTTATGGCATGGGTTCGAAGATGGAACACTGATGGATTGGTCCCTACCTTGTGGTAGAATCATTGAACAAGTTATGCTAAAGAATATATTGACTGACAAAATACTCAGAAACACCTACAATGACAGCGACCTAAAAGTTTACAGCATTAAACAGGGTTCTTCACCCAATCAGTGCCCAGATGATTCTATTAAAGGTACTGTCAATGGGAGCCTACAACAAAATGAACAAGAGAGCACAGGTGAAGAAACAAACATAATAGTGATACAACCTGTCCCGAAACAAATGCAGATTAGGAATTTTATCCCACTAAAACTTTCAAGAAGACAGCGTCTTAGCACAACTCTTGGCCTTATTTTGACAAGATTGTATATTATGGCCGCACTCGAGATCTTGAACAACCAAGGCGTACATATTACACGAAAAGTGTGTGTGGGGGCTGCGGTTACTTCAGGGCCATGCGCTAAATTATGACAGGAACAGAGGACAACCACATCCTCCTTAGAGATAAAGTAATTCAACACATGATCACTGGCATTGCATAACAACTAAATGAATCAAAATGTGGAATGGGTTGCCTTAGAAAACCAATAAAACCAAAATTCTATCAACATTTAAAATTCTAATAAAAATGCAAGACCAGAAATAAACCAATTATAAGCGTAGGACGTAATAATCTTCTGTATAGAAGAAGCGTCTGTATATGATAAGATAAGATAAGGCTAAGGAATCCAAAGTGTTCGCACGCGTTTGAACAGCAATAAACTTAACCACGCTTAAATTATTGTTTTAAAATAATCATGTAGTCTTGATGTAGTGCTTAAGTTAATGCTAAATGAAAAAAAGAAAACGCTAATTCCATATATATATTTGTAATTGTAGAGACTGGAACTGTTGATTTTGAATTGTCGAAATTATATTATATTTCATATTTTAAAAACGAGACGACATCATCATTTTCAAATGAAAGGTCGTGCACTTAATTCATCATAAATATTTTATAATTATTATTTTATTTCAATTCAAACAATTTCGCTACTTAAGAAAAGAGTTTAGCTTCTCTGACAGAGCTAAAACATGAAGAGAAAGTCTAAAAAGTCATTCAGCAATTTTTTACTATATATCCCCATGTTGTCAAAGGGGTATATTCTGGCTTGAGGGGGTATATTCTGGCCTAGGCCATTTTAACCCCGGGAGTATATTCTGGCCTAGGCCAGATTATACCGGGTATATTCAGGTCAGGGGTTTAATCTGGCCTGTTACACCGGTATGCCCCGCCTGCTATAGTCTAGCAGAGTATATTTGGAAATTTATTGTAACCTTACAAAATATAGCTTTTAATGAACTGGAAGTGTGATTAGTCATTAGTAGAGGAGATAAGTTGTTTACCCAAACATCTTTACCGGTATATCATATTTTATTAAAGCTACAAACTTAAAAGAATACATTGGTAATTTATTTAGCGCCTTACCCCATGTTACAGTAGGAATCTGGGCTCGCAGCTCTTCACATACAAATAATAACACACATATAATTATCAATTCATTCAATTTGAAACATTCATATCTTAACTACAACATATTGTGATAATATGGCACAAATAGTAACACACATATAATTATCAATGCATTCAATGTGATCCATTCATATCCTAAGTACAACACATAATCACAGTATTACTTAGTGATTTATATACACAAATTGTTTCCATAATAATCTATTTAAAGATTTATCGTGGTCTAATATTCCATAAGATAACTTCCTACCTATACTAGCTGGTTCACCAACGTTCATTGAGTATTCCAGCCTCACATTGTTAGCTTTTCAGTCATTTCGTTTGGTACCTTATCTTTTCTATCACAGACGCTCTTTCTATTCAACAATATATTGCACCTTACGCCTACGTTTATCCATGAATTACTCTCAATAATAAACACCCACTTCTTCATCTTCATCTATTCTCCCCTAAAACATTTATTCATCAAGCAGAAGTCTCTCTTCTCTTAAATATTTCCTTGGTGGTCGAGTGGCATGAGTACCAATGGTTCGAATCCATATGAAGCAAGGATTTGCTCCCGGGGCCTGTGATCGCTGCATCACTTGCCAACAGACAGGCATGGTCTGTGGACGCATTAATTTTCTGTATAGCAAGAGCTTCTGTATAGATATGACAAGACATAAGAATACTAACTAACCTCAAAATTTAGACCAATGGTCGGCGATCGTTTTAGTCCGTTGCCCCAAAATATAAAATTTTATGTTGCCGTTACCCCCGAAGGCGCGATGGGCTTTTCGGGAGCGGGTCTGGGGGTAAATCGAAGCCAACATCGCATCTGTTGAGTTTTAGAAACTTGGCAAGTGTCTAAATATGACAAGGATTTTGAGTGTGATGCAATTATAAAAGTTAACAATCAAATATGTTTTATTTTTTTATCGGTTATAAGCCCTGGCCATTCTAGACATAATGATATCTGACGTAATGTGATAAAGTCGGATCAACGCAAATTTAATTTTAAAAATAACATAATTTTTAAATTTGTCCCTCAAACACATATGACTCATACATCCTATCATATTGAACAAGTTTACACGGACGTTCAAAACGAGTTATTTTTGGTGCAGTATTTCTTCCAAGACTTTATTTTGATTTATACGCGTTGGGATTTATATTCAAAAGCTCTGTTTTTACGAGATATTTATTTTAACTATAATGAACTAGACGCCCCGCGGCGTAGCATACGCCGCAGACTTGCTCATAGATAGTGCAAGAAAAAAAGGGAGGGGGAGAACGGACACAAACAGTAGCACAAACAAATGGGAACAACGCGGGTGAACGATGGGGGACCACCGAAGCATTTCTGGTAAGTATTTAGGACATCGCCACAATATATAAACAAATATTACCGCCATGAAGCTAACTTGGAGAGCAACAACTTCGTCCATGAACGAAATATGCGACCAATAGAAACAGACAGGTACCTGGTGAAGGCATTGATATTACATTGAACAAAGCTTTTTTCCGTGACATGCGAAGCGGTGTTTATGTTTGCTAAGAAAGGGGGGAAAAGAATAGGCATTGACATTTTTAAAAATTAAAAAAAAACATATATTGCCACTTGGGCTTGAACCTAAGACCTTCCGCGTGTCAGGCGGATGTATTAACCAATATACTACGAAATACATACACACTGTGCAGGAACTTCGAAAGTGAATGTAAAAAACATTGCTGTCTCAAGACATGCCCCACCCCTCCACTACCTTCGCTTGCCAACCGTTAACTGTGTTTAGTTGACCCGAGCGAGGGTCATTCGTCATGCTCGGTTGCACATATTTTTGCTACTTACTTGCCTGGCATGGTCCCATGAAGAGAATTATATATATAGATAGTATTTTTGACGTGATGCACATGTATGCCGGTCGAGACGGCTGTTGGAGGGGAGTTACAACATGCCACCAAACGGTGGCGGAACGTCCTTGGACGGGCTTTGTTGCTCGTATACCATAGGCTGCGCATTACTACTGACATCAATGGTCTCATCAAGCTGAATAGCAAAGAATTTACTCGCATTTATATAAGAAATTACTTGTTACCGGACATTTTGAGCAAAAGTAGAAATTCTGTCTTTGACAACTTTTGCTGACAAAGGGACTGAATTTAGTTTCATATCTTCTTTCTGACCAAGCATTGTCTCTGCGATTTTCAAAGCTGCTGGTTTAACACATACCTCATGGATAGTGTGCGGTTTAACCAATACCTCACAGATAGTGTGTGGTTTAACCAAAACCTCACCGATAGTGTGTGCTTTAACCTATACCTCACAGATAGTGTGTGGTTTTTTGTTTCCAGCAATCAACCAGGACACTTCAAAAGAAACTTTTGCTGCTGAGCGTTAATCGATTGCACTGCTTTAGGGTCTTTCCAGTCTTTTTGCAGACATTTCCAAGTTGACAAAGTATTACCGCATTTTTAGGTAATCTCTTTTTTTTACGCATTTAATATTTTAGTACGAAAAACATCCCTGATTACCTTGGGGTAAATAGTTTCCTTCAATTTTTCTTTAGAATCTCTTTCAATGAAAGTAATATTTATCAACTACACTTGAAATTCTCATTCTCGTACAATAACAATGAAATTGAAACTAGATTTATATATCAACCGAAAACTGAAATAATTGTTAAACTAAGATTCAGATTACACTGAGATGGCGGTTAATCGTTAATATTTGACATACTACTATCAGTAATATCTTATTTATTATTGATAAATCGTGCCTTTTGTAAATATACGTAGACATGAAGGAAATTACCTCATTACCCCAAATGTGATAATTTAGCCCTGTTCGCCGACCGCCAGAATTTAGACTCATTAAATACATTAATACAATACTTCGCCTGTCAGAGCTTATTTTAAGCCTCAATTTTATATTTGTATTTAAGGGCCGTCCATAAATGACGTCACGTGCCTAGGGGGGTGGGGGAGGGGGTCAAGCATTTGTGACGATTTGTGATGATGGGGAGGGGGGTTAAAGAAATGCGACGTCACATAAAAAAACAATTTAAAAAAAAACAACTAGCATCTATAATCTATAAATAAAATTTCTACTAAAAAAATCATTGCTTGCAATTTATTTTATGTTTTTAATGGCTTCACGAGTGTTATATTTCAAAGTTCTGACAAACTACAAGGTATTTAGATTTTTGATACAACTTTTCCCTGTGAACATGAAACAAAAATCATAAAACACTAGAAAAGATTTTGGTACTTTGAATAAATCAATGACAGGAAGTTAACGAGTCTTTGAAATACGCCGACATTATTTACTGTATGCACTCGTTCTAAAGCCGACCTTTTTTGGACAAAATCTAGGGGGAAATATGGTCGGCTTACGAGTGGGTCATAGGTGATTTCTACATGAAAATTGAATATCGGTGTTTTTATTGTAGATCATCAAGGTCCTTTTCTACAGTCTACAAGTTTCGACTAGTCTATCAGAAGCTCTAAGATAATACATATCTGCACTTACTATTTTTTACTGATTTTATCTATTTTTGTGAATGTTTTATTAATAAATTGTTTTATAAATTTTGTTTTCAAAAACGAATATAATGTATACGCATTCGTCACTCTTTACACATACCAAGAAGAAAAAAATTGTAAAAATAAAATAAAATAAAATATTTAAATAAAAAAAAAGGTTACTTGGTAAATCTTGCCTAACAAAGAGCACAAAGACAAAGATGGTAGTACAAAGTAAACAATCATTATGACCGATTTAGTTTGTAGTTTAAAAAAGTGTACCATTTTGTTTACTCTATTATTATTTTTAGGGGTTTGCTTACGAGCGGGTTACATACTTATAATACTAGTCTCTTCCAAAAAAGAGGGGTCGGCTTTTGAATGAACGGGCTATAGAACGAGTCTATACCAGTTGAGACGAGCCAATGTCTTTTTTAAAAATTTTTATTTTAAATATACCCCCCCCCCTTTTTTTTCTCATTCGCTTCTCCACTCCAATCCCGACCATGCTAAAAAGTACCTAGTCTAAATGTTTTTAAAAGCATGTTTTATTTGTTCAAAGATATTTACTGTAATAACTGTAATTGGGGTTTGATTTATATTTTTTTAAAGTTAAAAGTTTGGTTTGTAAATGGTTGGCGATGTAATAGCTGTTCCCATCCGCCCACTGATGTTGAAGCGCCTTGCTGAATTTTTTTTAACAAACTCGAGCCCATTCCCTTGTGTTTCTTGTGTACGCCTAGCAGAAAAACTAATTTTAATAAGACGTACAAAGTTGTCAGTATGTCAAGTTTATCAATTAAAAATTTACTACGTCACCAATGTGCCCTTTAATCTGGGTGGTTGCGCGATTCTCTGGCCGACACCGCGAGGAGGTGTAGAGTAACCGCGCAGCAATATGTGTAGCATTGCACAAAGATGGATGATGTGCAACTTTGCTCAAGATTTTTAAGACAATTTCCCGTGGGATAAATTGCGTTTATATTTTTTAAAGGTCTGTGGAACTTGCACATGCAATTCCTCCTGAACCATACCAGATATAGGGTTCGAGTCTTTGCAAATATGTTAAAGATGTGCAACGGCCAAAAAAAAATTACGAAAAGGTTTACTGGATTTCCTGAAAAATCCACACAAAAAAACCCGAAAATATCTGTATGCCTCTCCAACCATAACATCTATCGGTCTAAACGCAAAAAGATAGCTAAGAATATTTAAAACAATGTTGAAGACGGAAGTTTTGAAAAATGTCTTTTCGTTCGACTCCCCTAATTTTAGCTGCACTTTTTGAAAGCAATTGTTTTGTTTACTTTCAAAATTATTGCTTTGAAATGACTTTTAATTTAATCTAGAATGATAGTTAATGGGGTTTTCCCGCTTTGTGAATGCTTTTGTTAGACTAGCAACAAAGCACATCCAAGGTCCGGAATAAACGTAGCGTGACCTGTGAAGTTCATGCTAGGACATCACAACATTACCCACCCCCGTCTGTCCAGAGACCCTACCTCTGAATCCCACACCGCTGGTCTTTCCAGAGACCCTACCCCCCACTCACACTGAGGTTTGTCCAGAGTTATAATAAATAAACCGTAAAAACAAAGTTTTTGTCTACAAATCCCAACGCGGACCCCTCAAATTTAACTCTTGGATAAAACTGCACCAAAAATAACTCGTTTTGAACGTCGTTCAATATGTAAATGAGATTTAATTTTTCTCCGCCAGTCTCTGTAGAAGTCTGTATGAGTTTGAGGGACCAATCGCTATCGATGACCGCACAGAAAATTGCCTTTTATTAAATAGGATTGTTACGTGGTGCGCATTATATTGACCCATTCTTGGTGTGATGTAGCGTTAGGGGATATTTAGTCATATTGTGTTTACTTTCAGAATTAATTTATTTGAATCGACTTTTAACGAAATCTAGAATGATTTCCATTTAATAAAATATCGGAAATACTTTTTGGAACTTGCGTTTAAATACTCATTCGAGTTTTTATTAATTCTTTTTTTTTACTTTGCAGTTGCACACGAACCAACGAATCATAAAGGGAACATTGACCGCCGCCTAGCGGACATTAACATTCAAGCTGCTGGGCCCTATGACATGACTAAACGTGACGTCATTGTTGTTAACATTTTGTTTGAATGTTCAGTTTACTGTCGTTGTAGTTTTAGTTTATGAGTATGGCGAATGCATTTACAGCAGGAATAAAAGTTTGTAGAGCACAATAGTATATTTTTGAAAGCATGCTGTTAGCAATTGTTCGAAATGAGGTGCATTCATGGTGGTTAGGTTGCATTCTATAGCCGTCATGACCACAAAAATTATGTGACGTTTTTGACGAGTACCCGCGCAGCTTTTTTCAACAATATTGAAAGCCCTAGTTATGATTAGGGATGTACCGGATTTTGGCTCCATTAAATCAGGAATCTGGCCATTTTTACAAATCTGGCTCCGGCTGAATTTCACTTCATAAATCCGGCTAAATCCTGCTGGCCAAAGAGCCATAAAATATATATACATATACATATATATATATATAATGGCTATGGCTCCGGCTCATTCGGCCATTTTTAAAAAACGGACGTGCCTTCAGCTCCGGCCGGAATTAACTTCATAAATCCATCTGATTCCAGCTCCGGTCAGGTTTTAAGATTCGAATCCGGTTTACTCCTAGTTACGATATTAAATAGATTGCAGACTTACACTAAGTACATATTTATATATTAAAAAGATATTTGAAATTTGCTTATTTTCAATTACAAAATGCGGATTTTTTGGTGGGGGGGGGCAAAGCTTTTTGACGCAATTTTTTAGGGGGGTGCACTGTTTTTGGGGATGAAGTGTGACGAGGGGGGGGAGGTTAGAAATCGGCCAAAATCTTGTGACGTTATTTATAGACGGCCCCTAATACTGCGGTTGACTTCAATTTTCGGATTCTTCTCTCTTGCGAAAGCTGAAAGACCACGTACACGACCCTACATAACTGGAGCTCCATCATCAGACACAGCAATACAGTCTGGGACAATTTCTTCCAATAACGTTTCTCTAAAATCTGGTGTAGTATTAACATGTATAGTCTAGCAGAATATTGATATACGTTTTGTATATAAAAAGAAATATTGAACCAACTTTTTGAGAATAACTCACTACCTTTCGTACGTACACAGAAACATTAAACCTACTATTTGAGAATATTTATCTACGATTTGTATGTACAAATAAATATTGAACCAACTATTTGAGAATATTGACATATCTTTTGTACGTACACAGAAACATTAATCTAACAATTTGAGAATAGGACACAAGTAATTCTTGCGTCGGGCGGGAGGGAGAATATGGAGGAGAAGCAAAGAGGAAACCTATGGACGCTGTGTGTAAATGTCTTTTTCCCAGCAGTTTATACCACACAATGGGATGTAGGGAAAACTTATTTTAAGATTTGGTACATTATGTCTATGGTACTTATTTCATTATAATTATTTTTTATTCGACAAGAAATTCCTCTTGAAAGGAACGAAATAAAGTGTCTTATCACTTTCGAAGACCGGTATGGTCGAGAGTCCGGCGTAATGAAATGATTTCATTTTGATATATTATCACCTTTGATTGTTTTAAAAACCTAGTTTTCTGTGGAATTAATAACGTTTAACAAAAAATTAAAAATGTATTTTATAGTTACAAAATCTCAATAGTTTATTACATCATTTATATATAAACTATTTAAACAATATAAGTTTAAGTAAAACGTCTCTTATGCTTACACGTTTTACATTTAACATATTTGAGACAAAAATTGCTTCCCTTTACAAACACAATATTCCTTAGCCATTTTTATTATTATTACCACGTTTTTATTAACTCGCTTTCGTTGGTGTGGCATTGTTCGTTGGTATGTCCCAGATTTTTTCAGATCTGCCAACGTAAAATTGAACCATTTTTGATGGTCCTAGACATCTGAAAATTTTACCACAAATAGATCTTGGATGACAATGCATTGTGTTTAAATTTCAGATCGATCTAATGTACCGTTATTAAATATTGAACTTTTTAGTTTATCTATAGTCTATATATAAGCATCTGTACCGTTGGCTTTTGTTGACATCCGTGAGTTCCCCCCGTGACCACATCACAATGTTTTTAAAACGTTGGGCAGGCGCTTATGAGGTGTTTGGTAAAATAAATAGAGGTAAAAAAATATTGTTAAAGTCCAAGTTTTTATTAGTGGACTAAAAAGAATAAAATAAATAAAGGTAAAAAAAAATGATTTTTAAACACCACGTTTTTACAAGCGGACTAAAAAGAAGAAAATAATTTAAAACTTGTAAAAAAACGTGGTGCGGATATTTCGTATAAAAATTAAAGATTTCTAATTTAGAAGGCAAAAGAGAGATCTATAAGTGAGAGAATGAGTGAGCTGCATATGTTAAACCTCATAAGCGCCCGCCATACGTTTTTAGTCATATGAAATGAAAGTACTTGAACTTATAAGTTTTAATTTATCTTCTTCATTTTAGTCCGCTTGTAAAAACGTGGTTTTTAAAAATCATTTTTTTACCTTTATTTATTTTTCCTTGTCAAATACTCTCCGATTATTTCTATTTTTTAAATACAACACATTTAATTAACGATTTATTATTTGACTCATACAAAAATATACATGTCGGAAAGAATCTCTTAGATAATTTAAATAAAATTTTAATATGTGTGTGTAGGTGTCAGTGGCGTAGCTAAGGGGCAGGGGGACGTATGTCCCCGGGCGCCACATAAGGGAGCGCCAAAATGAGTATTAAAACTTATTATTTAATTTTATTTAGATGTAAACTAATGTATCCCAAATACGTTTGCAAGATTTAATTTTGGAGCTCCGATAATATCTTCATTACAAACCAGATGGCTAGCATAATTTTTGCGCCCCCATTGAGCATTAAGGAGCGCCATTCTACTCATAAATAAATAAGACATCAACAATGTAGGATTGCTGATGGTGTTTAAAAGAAAACTATTGAGTTGCTGGGAGTAAATCGCTTGTGGCTGTTATATTAACAAATTAATAAGCTGCTTACTGTATCTGCTGTCTATTGTTTACATCAGGGTTCGGCGAACAAGGGTAAATTACCCCATTTGGGGTAAACGGTGAATTCTTTTGGGTAATACAGACTCATTAGGGAATATAAAATCCGAAAAGATACATTCAAAAGTCGTCACGTGTACTTGTAAGCTTTTAATATAAGCCCGCTAATTCACCAGTACCTTCAAGAAAACGAATTTTTAAATTCGATATTTATTATTATTTCTTATCTATGTACTATACGTACTGTACATAGACACCAAACTCTAAACCGTTAAATTAACATTTACGTAGCATGCAGGAGTTCTTATAAAAAACTACAAACAAGGAATTCCTACTTAATAGAGTGAAGTAAAGTAGATTAAAACTTTGTCTAGTATGCAGCCATTAGTACAAAAGTAAATAGTGAGCATGCAAAATGAAAAATTAAAGTGTTTTTATATAGTTAAAATGAATCCATTCATTATTATTTGTGTTGAACTAGGTCAAGGCTAGTTGGTCTTGTGACGGTGATATCCTGCCATGAATTGAAATAAACTAGAAACCCTCTAGTTAAGTTAATCCTAAGATACTTGGATGCCCTGATAAAGAACTTTCAGACCAATGAAAAATTATGTATGAATAGATAAACCTGGGAGCATTTCTTCCAATAACGTTATTCTAAAAATCTGGTGTAATAAAAACATGTATTTTCTGGCAGAAAATTGACCTGCCTTTTGTATGTACACAGAAACATTGAACCAACTATTTTAGAATAGGACGCCAGTAATTCTTCCTTCGAGCACGCGGGAGAATATGGAGGAGAAGAATGAACCCTGTAGTAAATGTGTTCCAACAGTTTATACCACACAATGGGATGCAGGGAAAACATTTCTCGAGAGAGTATATTATGTCTATGGTACTGATTTCATTCTTTCAATTATTATATTATTTTATTTGACATGAAATTCCTCTTGAAAGGAAGGAAATAAAGTAACGTGTCCCTATTTTCAACAAGATAAGGTAGTATACGGATGAGCGTTGGAAATTATTTTAAATGATATTTTTTCAGGTATGATATAGTTTTAAAAACCTGGTTGTTTGTTGAATTAATAACTTTCAACAAAAAAATTAAAAATGTATCTTATATTTACAAAATCGCAATAGTTTATTACGTCATTTATATAAACTATTTAAACAATATAAGTTCAAGTAAAACGTGACTTATACTTAAACTTACATGTTTTACATATCATATGCATCGATATTAGAGACAAAAATTAATTCCCTTTACAAACATAATATTCGTTAAACATTTTTGTTTCTTATGAAATAAACTTTGTGACAATATCTATTTAAAAAAATTGATGCAAGGGGCCTTCCATTTAATATATAAATATATTTGATAAAAAAATTACTTCCCTGTAGAAATTTAATATTCCTTAAACATTTTTATTTATCTTATCTTATCTTATCTGTTTACAGACGCTCCTTCTATACAGAAGATTATTGCGTCCTACGCTTATCCATGGTTTGTGTTTAGTCCTGCATCTTTATTAGAGATTTAAATGTTGATAAAGTGTTGGTTTTCCTGGATTCTTCAGGCAACCCATTCCACGCCCGAATTCCGGACGGGAAGAAGGAAAACTTGTATGTGTTTGTTCTTGCATACGGAATAAGAAAGGTGTTTTTATCCTTATGTCTATCTGAGGGCTGTATTAAGTTATCTATGTGTTGTATTTCTAAATTAGAATTATTTGTTTGTTATAAAATAAACTTTCTGACAATATCTATTTAAAAAGAAAATTGATCCAAGGGGCCTTCCATAAATGACGTCACACGCCTAGGGGGGTTGGGGGTTAAGAATTTTTGATGATGTGTGACGATGGGGAGGGGGTCGGATTATAGAAATGTGACGTCACATCAACAAAAAAAAGCACATCTTTAAATACAATTTCCACTTAACAAATACATTGCTTGCATTTTATTTAATGACCTTTATCAATAGCTTCACGCGTGTTATCTTTCAAAGTTCTGACAAACTAAAAGGTATTTTGATACAACATTTCCGTCTGAACATTTCCCCCAACAACTCTTGGTAAAGTTTTTCTTCTTTTAAAAATCTTATGTAAGCTACAAGTAAAACTTCGTTTTCTGGTAAAGTAAACTCCTAAAGCTGTATGGAAAATGTAGATGTTTTTAAGTTTTCGCAAAAAGAATTTTCAACGCACTGAGCCATTTTGTCAGTCCTTTGTACTGTATTAATACTCAGTTTTATAATGTTGACTGCTGGGTTGTGGAACACTGTGCATATTACCTAAATTACATCGGCTAAAATAAGTTCTTCACCACTTGTGTACAGCTTTCGGGACTATGCAATAAATAAAGAAATATATTAATGTTATAAGAAGTTCGCACGTCATCTTCACCTCGCTTAGATGTTGTCCCAATAAGTTTTTGCTATCTCATCCATATTATCTCAGTGATGGTGTCTTCAAATATTTTTTCTTTGACAATTTTGAAGAAACGTTCAATCGTTATCTTTTTTGTCAGAAAGAATTTTTATTAAATGTTCTTTAAGCTTGGAAGGTTTCATTGAATCATCTGACATAGTTTTGTTACCTAGATGACACAAATGTAAAATACTATTTCATGGTGATAAAAAACCATACCTCAAATATGCATCACTGTACTTTATGTATATTTTCTTCGGCTCACTCATACTCTTATATTTTGTAGCAAACCACTGTTGATAATTATTAAGTCTTTTAATGTAATACTGAAGTAAATCCCTTTTGAAAAAATAATTTGATGTAAAATTATAAATATAACTTCTCGACACATCTACAAATACCTAACCTTACAACCTCGTTGATTCACGTTAACAAATGGTATTTTCTGGCCTAATTTTAGGACTTTTGATTTTCTTACGCATCAAACCTTTCAATAAACTTTCACACTTTATCTGTGAGGAGGATGTGGTTGCCCTCTATTCCTGTCAGAATGTAGCTTATTGCCCTGAAGTAACCGCCCCCCCCCCTTTTTCTCTTTAATATGTACGTCTCGGTTGTTCAAGATCTCGATTGCGGCCATAATATATGGTCGGGGGTTTAATCTGGCCTGTTACACCGGTATGCCCCACTTGCTATAGTACAGCAGAGTATATTTGGAAATTTATTGTCATCTTATAAAATATAGCTTTTAATGAACTGGAAGTGTGATTAGTCATTAGTAGAGGAGATAAGTTGTTTACCCAAACATCTTTACCAGTATATCTTATTTTATTAAAGCTACAAGCTTAAAAGAATACATTGATAATTTATTTAGCGCCTTACCCAAATTACAGTAGGAAACTGGGCTCACAGCTCTTCACATACAAATAAAAACATACATATAATTATCAATTTATTCAATTTGAAACATTCATATCTTAACTACAACATATTGTGATAATATGGCACAAATAGTAACACACATATAATTATCAATTCATTCAACGTGAAACATTCATATCTTAACTACAACATATTGTGATACTATGGCACAAATAGTAACACACATATAATTATCAATTCATTCAATTTGAAACATTCATATCTTAACTACAACATATTGTGATAATATGGCACAAATAGTAACACACATATAATTATAAATGCATTCAATGGGATCCATTCATATCCCAATTACAACACATAATCACAGTATTACTTAGTGATTTATTTACACAAATTGTTCCCATAATAATCTATTTAAAGGATTTATCGTGGTCTAATATTCCATAAGATAACTTCCTACCTATACTAGCTGGTTCACCAACGTTCATTGAGTATTCCAGCCTCACATTGTTAGCTTTTCAGTCATTTCGTTGGGTACCTTATCTTTTCTATCACAGACGCTCTTTCTATTTAACAATATATTGCACCTTACGCCTACGTTTATCCATGAATTACTCTCAATAATAAACACCCACTTCTTCATCTTCATCTATTCTACCCTTAAACATTTATTCATTAAGCAGAAGTCTCTCTTCTCTTAAATTGTTTCCTAGGTGGTCGAGTGGCATGAGTACCAATGCTCACGGGTTCGAATCCATGTGAAGCAAGGATTTGCTCCCATGGCCTGTGATCGCTGCATCTCTTGCCAACAGACAGGCATGGTCTGTGGACTCATTAAACTTCTTTATAGCAGGAGCTTCTGTATAGATATTGCAAGACATAAGAATACTAACTAACCTCAAAATTTAGACCAATGGTCGGCGATCGTTTTAGTCCGTTGCCCCAAACTATAAAATTTTATGTTGCCGTTACCCCCGAAGACGCGATGGGCTTTTCGGGAGCGGGTCTGGGGGTAAATCGAAGCCAACATCGCATCTGTTGAGTTTTATAAGACTGACAAGTGTCTGAATATGACAAGGATTTTGAGTGTGAAGCAATTATAAAAAATAACAATCAAATATGTTTTATTTTTTTAACGATTATAAGCCCTGGCCATTCTGGACATAATGTTATCTGACATAATGTGATAAATTTGGATCAACACAAATTTAATTTTAAAAATAACATAATTTTTAAATTGGTCCCTCAAACACATATGACTCATACATCCAATCATATTGAACAAGTTAACGCGGACGTTCAAAACGAGTTATGTTTGGTGCAGTATTTCTTCCAAGACTTTATTTTGATTTATACGCGTTGGGATTTATATTCAAAAGCTCTGTTTTTACGAGATATTTATTTTAACTATAATGAATATTATTTTTGACGTGATGCACATGTATGCCGGTCGAGACGGCTGTTGGAGGGGAGTTACAACATGCCACCAAACGGTGGCGGAACGTCTTTGGACGGGCTTTGTTGCTCGTATACCATAGGCTGCGCATTACTACTGACATCAATGGTCTCATCAAGCTGAATAGCAAAGAATTTACTCGCATTTATAGAAGAAATTACTTGTTCCCGGACATTTTGAGCAAAAGTATAAATTCTTTCTTTGACAACTTTTGCTGACAAAGGGACTGAATTTAGTTTCATAGCTTCGATAGTGTGTGCTTTTACCAATACCTCACAGATAGTGTGTGGTTTTTTGTTTCCAGCAATAAACCAGGACACTTCAAAAGAAACTTTACTGCTTAGCGTTAATCGATTGTACTGCTTTAGGGTCTTTCCAGTCTTTGTCTTTTTGCAGACATTTCCAAGTTGACAAAGTATTACCGCATTATCAGGTAATCTCTTTTTTTTAACGCATTTTAATATTTTAGTACGAAAAACATCCCTGATTACCTTAGAGTAAATAGTTTCCTTCAATTTTTCTTTGGAATCTCTTTCAATGATAGTAATATTTATCAACTGCACTTGAAATTCTCATTCTCGTACAATAACAATGAAATTGAAACTAGATTTATATATCAATCGAAAATAGAAATAATTGTTAAACTAAGATTCAGATTACATCAAGATGGCGGTTAATCGTTAATATTTGACATACTACTATCAGTAATATCTTAGTTATTATTGATAAATCGCGCCTTTTGTAAATATACGTAGACTTGAAGGATTTTGATCAAAATTAAAATTTAAAATAAAATTATTAGACAAAAATATTTCGGATTTTAGCGGATTTTATAATATGTCCCGAATTGATCTCCATTACCCCCAAGAATTCCCTCATTACCCCAAATGTAGTAATTTAGGCCTGTTCGCCGACCACCAGAATTAAGACTTATTAAATACACTAATACAATACTTCGACTGCCAGAGCTTATTTTAAGTCTCAATTTTATATTTGCATTTAAGGGACGTCCATAAATGACGTCACGCCCCTAGGGAGGTGGGGGTCAAGCCTTTGTGACGGATTGTAAATGATGGTGAAGGGGGCGGGGTAAAGGAATCTGACGTCACATAAAAAAAACTGGCATCTATAAATAAAATTTCCACTAAAAAAATTCATTGCTTGTAATTTATTTAATGTTTTCAATGGCTTCACGCGTGTTATATTTCAAAGTTCTTACAAACTACAAGGTATTTAGTTTTTTTATACAACTTTTCCCTCTGAACATGAAACAAAAATCATAAAACACTAGAAAAGATTTTGGTTCTTTGAATAAATCAATGACAGGAAGTTAACGAGTCTTTGAAATACGCCGACATTATTTACCGTATGTACTCGTTATAAAGCCGACCATTTTTTGACAAAATCTAGAGGGAAATATGGTCGGCTTACGAGTGGGTCATAGGTGATTTCTTCATGTAAATTGAATATCGGTGTTGTTATTGTAGATCATCAAGGTCCTTTTCTACACTCTACAAGATTTGACTGCTCTACCAGAAGATATAATATATTGTTAAACATCTGCACTTACCTTATTTAATCATTTTATTTATTTTTGTGAACGTTTTAATAAATTGTTTTACAAATTTTGTTTTCAACAACGAATTTTAATGTACGTGGTTTCGTGACGGTTTACCAAAGAAAGACCCACTACCTCTTCCAAATTCTTGAAAAATTGAAATTATTTTGTAAATTGACCTAGCATTTGTGGGGAAAAAGACAGTATCATCTGCATATGCAAGGACTTTGATATCTCTGGCTCCAGGGATCCTCATTTCTGTTAAGTTATTTTCCATCCTGATTTTCTCCAGAAGTTGTTCAAAGGCTAGAATGTACAGATGAGTGGACAAAGAACACTCTTGTCTAACTGATCTTTTAATTCTAATTTCATTTGAAAGTATATTATTTATTAACAGTGGCTAACTGGTTTCCTGTATAAAATTTTAATCCAAGTACAAAAATACTCCCCCAATTTATTGTGCTGTAATATCTTGTGAAGGTAAGACTGTTCCGCCCTGTCAAAAGCTTTCTCCTGGTCTAGTGATAATATGCATGTCTGAACTTTTTTGTCATTTGCATATTGAATAATGTCTCTGATTAAATGATTGTGATTGTTGGTGTCCCTGCCTTTAATGCTGCATTGTTGATTGACAGGAATAGTGTGTAGTATTTTTCAAATGTGCCTACAATCTCTTTGTTGTCAGTTTGTGTTGTTCCATCTGTGACTATTGTTTGTTTTATCTGCCTGCTTTTTTGTATGTTTTGTTCTATTTTTATGAAATGTTTTGTTGGTGCTTCTGTGTAGTTCGTCAGTATTCTACTTCTAACTAGGGCAACATTATATTTATGCTGCTGTATTTTTTCTAATTCTTCCTCTAATTCATGTATGGCGTGATTGGTTTGGTCGTTATTGTTTTCTATTGATATTATCACTTTAAGTTCATTTTCTCTTTGGCGGATTTGCCCATGTAGCTGGGTTGCAAAATTTTGTGCTATGTGTTTCATGGTAGATTTTAAAAGATCCCAGTGTTGGCCTATATTTGTAGTTGGTAGTATGCTGTATTGCTGGATTATTTTATTAATGATATTTGTGTATTGATCGTTTTCTAAAAGTGTATTGTTGAATTTCCAATGAGGGGATTTGTTAATATTGGTCTTTGTAGTATTTAGTGTAATTTTCACCCATTTGTGGTCTGTAAATTTATGGTTTCTGTAACATGTTTAGCTTCATTAATTGTGTCTATATTTGTGATGTAGAATCTATCTAATCTTGATTGGGAGTTAAAATTATTATTATTAAATGTTGTTTCTTTTCCATTTTTATGAATTGTTCTGTATGCGTCAACTAATTTGTAGGTATCCGTTATGTACTGTAGTACTTGTATCCCCGTGTTAACTTCTACTATTTTCCTTTTCCTCTTGGGGTTGGTTGTGTCAAGAGGGCTCGTAACATAGTTAAAATCCCCTCCTAAGACAACCTTCCCTCTCTTAAATAAAGTTTCCAAATTTGTAACTAGTGTTTTGTAAAAAAGTGGTTGCTCTTTGGGTTTGGCTGGGGCGTATATGTTAACAAGTGTGTATATGTCTTTCTTGTCTGTAATGTTCATGGTGACCATTCTTCCCTCACTATCCCTGTCCTTATGTGTTATTTCCCATCTATCGGATGTCTGTACTATTCCCACCCCTTTAAATCTCCCTAAACTGAAGTGACTGTTTTTCATCCCTAAAGTCTTTGTGTACATATTTGCGTCGTGTTCTGTTGTTATGTTTGTTTCCTGTAAAAAAAATGAAATCTGTCTTGTGCTTTTTAACCAGGTCAATAATGTGTTGTTCTTTATTTGTACAGGTCTTAATATTCAGTGATAACAGTGTGAGCTGTGTAGTCCCAGTCCCTGCCATGTTCGTGTCTCGGGGCCGAGCGTCGAGGTCACGTAATGTTGTTTTGTTAGTGAAAGCTACGCTTGACCGCATTCTACTGCCATTGCCTCGTGTGTGTGAAACATTCATCGCCATGATATTAGTAGATTGTTTTTTTTTAGTTACATTTCTTTGAAAAACACCTGACTAATCACTGTCGTCTGTTGTCTCGTACTGGGGAAACCAGTCATATTTCTTGTATTTTATCTCTTCTGTCTCTGAATCTTCGTCTTGGTAATGTCTCTTCGTTGCCGTCCATGTTTTCTGTAATGGTTCGTTTGTGCTTTGAGGACTCCCATGAGTGACAGCGTCGGCATATGATCTCGTCTTAGGGGAAGTCCCTCCTGCTGTCATCTTACTTTGTACTACCTATCTTTGTCTTTGTGCTCTTTGTTAGGCAAGATTTACCAAGTAAACATTTTTTTGGGGTTTTCTTTTGTTTTTGTTTTGTTTTTTTAGTGTAAAAAGTGGAAAAAGCGCGTACATTAAAATTCGTTGTTGAAAACAAAATTTGTAAAACAATTTATTAATAAAAATTCACAAAACTAAATAAAATTAGTTATGAGGTAAGTGCAGATGTTTATTATTTTATAGTTTGAGGTTGAGGAGACGAATCTTGTAGAATGTAGAAAAGGACCTTGATGATCTACAATAACAACACCGATATTCAATGTACATTCAGAAATCACCTATGACCTGCTCGTAAGCCGACCCCATTCCCCTTCTTTCCCCCTAGATTTTGTCCAAAAGAGGTTTCCTTTAGAACGAGTACATACGGTAAATAATGTCGGCGTATATCAAATACTCGTTAACTTCATTTCATTGATTCATACAAAAAAGCAAAATTTGTTTTCGTGTTTTGTGATTTTCGTTTCATGTTCAGAGGGAAAAGTTGTATCAAATTACCTTGTAGTTTGTCATAACTTTGAAAGATAACACGCGTGAAGCCATTGAAAACATCATTAAATAAATTGCAAGCAATGAATTACATAAGTGGAAATTGTATTTAAAGTTGTGCGGTTTTTTTTGTTGATATGACGTCACATTTATTTAAACCCCCCCCTCTCCATCGTCACACATCGTTACAAATGCTTAACCCCCTCTCCCCCCCCCCAACAGGCGCGTGACGTCATTTATGGAAGGTCCCTTGGATCAATTTTTGTTTAATAGAGAAGTATATTATGTCAGAAAGTTTATTTGATAAGAAACAAATAAAAATGTCTAACAAATATTATGTTTGTAAAGGGAAGTAATAATTGTCTCAAATACATATGTGTTACATTTAAAACATGTAATTATAAGAGACGTTTTAATTAAACTTTATTGTTTAAATAGTTTATATAAATGATGCAATAAACTAGTGCGATTTTGTAAATATAAGATACATTTTTAATTTTTTGCTGAACGTTATTAATTCCACAGAAAACTATGCTTTTAAAACAATCATAGGTAAAAATACATCATTTGAACTAAATTGCTCGTCACTGGCTGTGTTTTTCACATAGTACCACGAAAGTGTCAATCCACTTTATTTCGTTCCTTTCAAGAGGAATTTCTGGTTGAATAAAATATAAGAATGAAATAAGTACGTGGACATAATTTACCAAAACCTTTAAATAAGTTTACTCTACATCCCATTGCGTGGTATAAACTGTTGGAACAACACATTTATCCACAGGGGCCATAGGTTTCTTCGTTGCCTCTCCTCCATATTCTCCCTCCCACCCAACGCAAGAATTACAGATGTCCTGTTCTCAAATAGGTTGTTCAATATTTATTTGTACATACAAAACGTAGATGAATAATCTGCCAGACAATAAATGTTTTTATTATTTATATATATACTAGCGTATCACCCGTCAAAGATGACGGAAGTTTACAGCTGAAATCTATTTATTTTATAAAAATTGCTATTTTTTTAGAGCGTCTACGGCGCCGACCTTTTCAAAAGCCCAACTAACTTGTCCTTGTCTGATAAATACGAAATATTAAACTTTCTAATATGTACACAAAGTATTTTATAATAGGTGTTGTAGGGCACCTACGGCGCCCCCTTTAATTTTTTATTTTATAATTAACCATCATCAAATCCTCTTTTTACATTGATCCCTTTTCCAAAATTAAAATACATTTATGAGCGAAAACAATGACGTAATATAATATTTTTTTACAGCGCATCTTTAATTTGCACACCTTTTGATGCATTGGTGCAGTAATTTGGTTTCCCTGCTTTCTAAAATTAGCAAGCGTCACGGAAATACATTTCAAATTATATTGTTTAATATATATTTACGCTCAATTATGTAGCCTAACGCTAAGGGACATGACTCTGCTTTTTTTAAATTGGTTAATCGTTTTGGTTTCCAAATTAATATTAAACACTATTCACACTATTATTATTAATAATTGAACAATTTCATGCTGACGTTCGAAAAGAGTTATTTTTTGGATCAGTAATTTGGTGCGCTGCTTTCTAAAATTTCTCGCCGTAAAAAGATATTATATGACGTCATTGTTTTAGCTCATATTTTAACTTTGGAAAAGGGAACGATGTAAAAAGAGGATTTGATGATTGTCTATATATATTAAAAATCAAAGTATGTGTGTGTATATGTGTGTGTGTGTGCATGTCCTTTATAGCTGACTAAACCATTCATCCGATCGTCATGAAATTTTTGGAGACTGTTAAGTACCTACCTGGGATGGTAACTGGCAACTTTGTTTTCTAAATTTAACACTCATGGGGCACCGGGGGCCCATAATGTCATTTTTTGCTTATATGAGCTTTATAAAAATTAGTTTAAGCGCTAGCTACTGTGTTAATTGTTGGATCTTAACCAAACTTTGTATATGACAACTTGATAGCCAATTTTAAAATACTATAGGGCACTGAACTGCAAATTGTCATTCCTTTGGGGGTAGGGGCCAAAAAATTCATATTTCTTAAACGTTTAAGATTTTATTCACCATTCAGTCATTAAAAATCTTGACAAATAATGACACTTGTATCCATTATTATTCAAATTGAAATGAACAGGGGTTTTGAACTTTATATCTTGCACTGAATGGGCCCCGGGGACCTTAATGTCTTTTTTTGCTTATAAAGATATATAAAAATTGTTTTATGCGTTAGCTACTGAGTAAATGAATGGATCTAAACCAAAATTTGAATACAAAAACTTGGTAGCCCATATTAAAATACTATAGGGCACATAACTTCAAATGTCCATTCCTTCGGGGCCGGGCGATGTCTTTTCTTCGTATATGTTTAATGTATTTCCCTCCATTCAATTTTTCACGATCTTGAGGAATATATATATGAGGAAACTTAATTAAATGAAAAGGTTTTTGAAATTTACATCTATCACCAAATGGGCCCAGGGGCCCTATATGTTTTTTTTTCTTATGTCTATTATATATAAATCAAAGTATGTCTGTGTGTGTATGTGTGTGCATATTATGGGGGCCCATAATGTCATTTGTTTTTTACATGAGCTATATAAAAATTAGTTTAAGCGCTAGCTACTGTGTAAATTGTTGGATCTTATCCGAACTTTGTGTATGACAATTTGATAGCCAATATTAAAATACTATAAGGCAGTGAACTGCAAATAGTCATTCCTTTAAGGCTGGGGGCCCAAAAATGCATATTTCTTAAACGTATAAGATTTTATTCACCATTCAGTCATTAACAATCTTGACAAATAATGACACATGTATACATTATTATACAAATTGAAATTAACAGGTGTTTTGAACTTTATATCTTGCCCAGAATGGCCCCTGGGGCCATTAATGTCGTTTTAAAAAAAATCTTATATGAGTTATATACAAATTAGTCTCTACGTTGGCTGCTTAGTAAATGAATAGATCTTCACCAAACTTTGCATACGAAAAATTGGTAGCCTATATTAAAATACTATAGACACTGAACTTCTAATGCCAATGTCTTCGGGGCCGGGGGCCCCAAATGTCTTTTTTCGTATATGTTTAAGATTTTTTTCCTATTTACTTTTTAAAGATCTTGAGAAATATAGCCACAATAAAAATGAACTAAAATGAACAGGTTTTTTAAATTGACCTCTTGCACAGAATGGGCCGGGGGCCCCTTAATGTTATTTTCCCCCTATATTAGGTATATAAAAAGTAGTTTAAGCGTTAGATAATGAGAAAATAACTGGATTTTGACCACATTTATAGTATAAAAACTTAAGAGCCTATATTACTATAGGGCACTGAACTCTTAATTTCCATTCCTTCTGAGCTGGGGGCCCCAAAGTCTTTTTACTGAACTTTAATAATTGTATTCCCTATTCAATTTTACACGATATTGAGGAATATAGCTTGAGTACACTGGCAATAAAAAACTATATTATCACTCATTTTGGGGCCGGGGCCCTTAATATCGTTTCTTTTTTGTACGCTATTTAATTATTAATTTATTTATCCGTTTGCTATGAAACTTGGAATTTTTTTTCACACTTCCACGAAGGTTTCTTCAGAATTGTTTCTAAACATACCACTCATTGGTTTCTTTAAATTTATTCATTTTTACTGAGATCGTTGCAACGCACGACGGGTCTGCTAGTTAATTATAAAATACTTTGTGTACATTTCACAAATATTTCGTATTTATCATACAAAGATAAGTTACTTGGGCTAGCGAAGAAGGTGGGCGCCGTAGGCGCCCTAAAAAAAGTTTTCGCCACAGGCGCCACGGCACAGCAACACAACCTAGTTACTCCAGATTTTATATATCGTTATTGGAACAACTGCTAGGCTCCCAGGTTCATCTTTCATACATAATAGTTCATTTGTCTCAAAGTTCTTTATCGCAGGTTGGCGACGATCTCTGGCCAGCTTGGATTTGCCGTAAATGTGAAGAAGACGTCAGGTGCTCCCCACTTTGCAAAAATTGACATTGCGTCGCAGCATCTCTCTCTCATGTTACGCGGTGAGCCTTCGAATGACGATGGAAGGATGATAGACACGCCTGCTGAAACATTCTGATTCTCCGCTAAGTTAGCCATATGATCAGCCAGTCCTTGATATTGCTCTGTTCGTATTCGCTTCTGATTCTGCCTGATGTAGTTGAGATTGTTGGCTTCTACTTGAAGGTAAGAATCTACCAACCACTATTGCGTGAGCTTTCCAGCGCTCATAATCGGACTGAAGTCATCGCGAATTGCTGTGAGAGCAGATTTGTACTGCAACATGCTGACATTCCTACGCTTTTCTGCGAGCGTTGCACCTTCGTATGACTCGCATTGCCAATATGGCTGCCACCCTGCCTCGCCGTACGGAAACATGATCGCGTAAGTCATGGGCTCCATATTAGGGCTTAAAATGTGTAATTTGATGAAGGCTTGATTGGGATCTTGAGGATTTTTTGGATAGATGTGTATGTCTCTCTCGAAGGGAGGTTCTCCGTCCTCATTAACAAAGACCATGGCGATCTCATTGGATGTCGGTGCATTGTATCGCCTCTGATCAGACTGTCGATCGCGACAAAAGGCCATCGAAACAGTAGGAATGGTAAGTCCTAATTGAACGGCATTGTGTGCTTCTCGCGACTCGATCTCATGCATTAGCTGGTAACATTGTGCGAGCCGATTGTTGTTGCGGAAAGAGAGATCAAGCTGATACATAATTTCCTGTCGGCAATCCTCGTTTACTTGATACTGCTGACGAACGTCAGTTGCTTGAGTTGTAGTATCAAGCACATACAATTGAGCATATTGTGGTGCTTGATCGTTGACTGGCAGATTATGGGATGTTTGGTGACATGTCTGGCCGTTAATTTTGAAGACATAAGGACCGCGTCCTGGAAAATCAATGATTTGTTGCACCCATTGATGCGAAAGAGATGGCATTGTTGTATGAGCGGATCTTATCGCGAAAATGTCTATATTGTGGATGAGTTGGATCAGAGAGAAGCTATTGTAGAAATGTTGGATATGGCAGTACAGTTCCGCCAACATTTGTAGGCTTTGGCAATTTGACGCGACCCTTCCTGCAACAGCTTGTGAATTTCTTGTCTGCCGGACGCTCTGCAGCAAAATTTAGAGAGGCACAAAATTGACACATTGCATCAAAAATGTTCGCAGTGATGTTGATCAACATTTGCCTCATCGAATTTACTTGCAACATCTTGAATTGCTTGACTAATGCGTTCTGGAGCTTGCTGATATGATGCTGAGTTTGCTGTTAGACGTGCCTGCTTTTGTGATGGAGTTTCCAGCGCAATTCGATTACGTTGTGAAGCTGCATTTGCTTCTCGACGTGCAGCTGCCTGCTCTTCAGTTTCCAGCTCTAATTTTCGTCGTTTTTCAGCATTAATTTTAGCGACGGTTTCAATTAATATATATGCAGAATTTCAATGATGTGTATGCTTTAGATTGTGAAAGATAACCTTTAAAATAACAGTAAAAGTTAAGCACTGGGTATTGGAAAATTTTACGTAAGCTCCCGCGTATATTAGTTATTTCACACTCAGAGGCAGTCGAAAAACTGGCTGTTTCCAACTATATCATCATATTTACTTTGAAACTTTGATGTATTTGGTTATATAACAAATGAAAATGTCATTGAATTTGATAAGTAATTGATGTTGATCTAAAATAAAATATCAATAAATTTCAAGGTTTTTATTTCGAATGTCACTTTATTTTACTTCTACTCAGAATTCCACTCACAATATAAGTGATTATAATCACTATTTTTTAAATAATTGAAAAAAAATCGAAATAATTGTCAGAAACTTTGAATCAATATTGAAAATTATTTAAATAGTAACTACGATTGCGTCGCATTTGCCAATATTTTTCAGCTTAACACATATTTAAATGTTTTATTTTAACACATAATGTTCATTCACTACCTTGGTACTTATTTAGCACAGTCGGAATTAGCTTTTCGCCGTGTAGCTGCCTCCTCATCGGTTTGAAGTGCAATTCTATTTTTCAGCATTAATTTTAGCGAGGGTTTCATGAGATTGTTTAGCCCGCCATCGTGCTTGACGTTCTCTTGCTAAACTGCGCTTCCTTTCCATTGGATTTTCGTCCACTCTAGTAGATTTTCTACAGTACAAAACAATGAATACGAAAATAGTTAAATATATATAAAAGTTAATTATTGTTCTAGTACTTACGAATATATTTTAGAGGATATTTGAAATGAATTAATATATATGCAGAATTTCAATGATGTGTATGTTTCAGATTGTAAAAGTTAACCTAAAAATAACAGTTAACGTTAAGGACTGTGACATCACTATGCTTTTTTAAAAAACATCATAATCATTTTGATTTCCAGATTAACATTAACAAAACAACGCACGAACCTTTGACGTCAGCATTTGTGTTTTAAACAATGTTGCGAGCGCTAGTTTATTTAATCATAGTTTGCTTTGAGCGTTACGGAATGAGTGAGTCAGTGATAATTGAGGGTGTTGTGCTGGGTGCCAGCTAACTAAATACGATATATTAAATTTCCTGAAATGTACACGAAGTATTTCATAATTAACAATCTTCAAATCCTCTTTTACATCGTTCCCTTTTCCAAATTTAAAATATGAGCTAAATCAATGACGTCATATAATATCTTTTTACGGGAGAAATTTTAGAGAGCAGCGCACAAAATTACTGCACCAAAAATAACTCTTATCGAACTTCCGCATGAAATTGTTCAATTATTAATAATAGTGTGGAGGGTGTTTAATGTTAATCTGGAAACCAAAATGATTATCCAATTTTTAAAAAAAGCAGAGTGATGTCCCTTAGCGTTAGGCCACATAATTGAGCGTAGCCTAAATATATATATATATATATATATATATATATATATATATATATTATATATATATATATATATATATATCTTTATACATGATATTAGCCCTTAGTATGATCAGAGTAGCCTATCTGTACGATTCAAGTTTTGTCGTTGAAGTCGTCGCGTAGATAGTATTTAGATTTTAAAGACCGTTTGGTATGCTGAGGATTTGGTTCCATTGTGAATATTCGCTTCGTATCCATGTTTTCACAACGATTAAGTAGCGCTGATATATAATAATTTGACTAGACTAGAATAGAAGAAAGTGGCAGCCATTTAAATTAAGCTGTAAAGTCAAGTCACGTGATTAATGTTTTTCTCCTATTAAATCTGCTTTCACCAATAAAATAATGCGTTTGTGTGATGCTTGGGCAAATGCTCGCGAGCATTTGTGAGTTGTGGACCGACCTTTAAAAAAACGACAAACAAGGAATTCCTACTTAATAGAGTCTAGTAAAGTAGATTAACACTTTGTTTAGTATACAGAAATTATCAGGTAAATAATGAGCATGCAAAATGAAAAATTAAAGTTTTTTAAAATCCATTATATTAACTCGTGGTGTCTGTTCGGTTGCTTGCTTGTTTGGATTGATTTTTAACCCATTTTCCCGTAAGCTAGCGAGCTGAAAATTTGCAGACAGTTTCGTGCCCATGATAAAAACAATATTTATCAAAATTTCAGATTTATCGCATGTATTGTCATTAAATTATTGAATTTTTAGATTATTTTATTTATCTCTATGTATCATGTTATTTTTTGAGATAGAGTTTCGCGGTGCTTATTATATTTAACAAATTTTTTAATACTTTCCTGTTTCGCGATTCGGTTCGTATTATATTGACATTAATTTTAAAAGATATATTTTTGATCAGTGCGCATTATATTAAAAATGATTTACCAGACAAAATCTGACGTTTTTTATATTTTTGGATTGTCTTGAGCAGCGTATTATAATAAACATTCTTTTTAGTTATTATATTTATTAGTTAAAATGAAACCTTTTATAATTTTATGTGTTGAACTAGGACCAGGCTAGTGGGGCTAGTGACGGTGATATCCTGACTTGAATTGAAATAAACTAGAAACCCTCTAGTTAAGAAAAAAATGTTCACTGAGTTTCTCAAACCTTGTCAAAGGTGAAAGTAAGGGAAATGTTCTAAAGTGTCAGCAATGCTAAGATACATGGATGCCCTGATAAAGAACTTTCAGACAAATGAACTATTATGTATGAAAGATGTAACATGGGAGCATTTGTTCCATTAACGTTAATCTAAAATCTGGAGTAATGAAAATATTTATTTTCTGGCAGAATATTGATCTACGTTTTGTATGTACAAATAAATATTGAATCAACTTTTTGAGAATAGGACACCAGTAATTCTTGCGTCGGTCGGGAGGGATAATATGGAGGAGAGGCATCGAAGAAACCTATGGACACTGTGGGTAAATATGTTTGTCCTAACAGTTTATATCACACAATGGGATGTAGGGAAAAGTTATTTAAAGGTTTTGATACATTATGTCCATGGTACTTATTTCATTCTTATAATATTTTATTAAACAAAACATTCCTCTTGAAAGGAACGAAATAAAGTGACGTATTACTTACTAACGTGTGGGAGACGATGCATGGTAGGAGTTCTCAATTTAGTTCAAATGACGTTGTTTTTTTTACCAATGATTGTTTTAAAAGCCTTGTTTTCTGTGGAATTAATAATGTTCAACGAAAAATTGAAAATGTATCTTATATTTACAAAATCTCAATAGTTCATCATCAATCTCACATCATTTATATTAAATTTTTAAACAATATAAGTTTAAGTAAAACGTCTCTAATACTTACATGTTTTACATTTTACATATATGTATTTGGAACAAATATTACTTCCCTTTACAAACATAATATTCGTTAGACATTTTTATTTGTTTCTTATCAAATAAACCTTCTGACAATTTCTCTTTAAAAAAAATTATCCCAGGGGACTTCCATAAATGACGTCACGCGCCTGGGGGGGGGGAGGGTTAATCATTTGTAACGATTTGTGACGATGGGAATGGGGGGTTAAAGAAATGTGACGTCACATCAAAAAAAGGAAGCGCGCATCTTTAAATAAAATTTCCACTTAATTAATTCATTGCTTGCAATTTATTTAATGTAGTTTTCAATGGCTTCACGCGTGTTATCTTTCAAATTTCTGACAAACTAAAGGTACTTTGATACAAGTTTTACCTCTGAACAGGAAACAAAAATCATAAAACAAAAAAACAGATTTTGGTTTTTTTCAATGAATGATGGACAGGAAGTTAACGAATCTTTCAAATACGCCGACATTATTTGCCATATGTACTCGTTCTACAGCCGACCTTTTTTGGACAAATTCTAGGGGGAAAGATGGGGAAGGGGGTCGGCTTACCAGCGGGTCATAGGTGATTTCTGCATGTACATTGAATATCGGTGATGTTATTGTAGATCATCAAGGTCATTTTCTACATTCTACAAGATTCGACTGCTCAACCTAAAACTATAAAATAATAAACATCTGCACTTACCTTATAACTAACTTTATATGAGGCCCTTAATATCGTTTTTTGCTAATATGAAATACGAGCGAAATGCCCGTGCTACGCTACGGGGCAAGCACAATTAAAAAATAACTTTTTTTGGTTTTGGGTCTCTTAATTACCCTTAAAAATGAGTTTAAATGCATCATGAAATTAGGGTAGTGATAAATCCCCTTCTTTATAAAAATCACGATATGTGTGTCGAGAAAATGATGAATTTAAATAATACCCATCAATTTTGGTATCTCTGCTTTAATAATAACGCATGCTTTTCTTTATATACTCTACCAGAATAACAAAGGTCCTTAACAGTTACAAAATTCTAATGGGCAAGGCTGAATTTCTTTTCACATGACTCATAAAATGAAAACAATATCTTTCCATTTGATTCCTTTGGTTCTAGAAAAAAGCTCTCCAATAACACCCATAACATTTTATAGTCTAAGCATGAAATTAGTTCAAGATGAATAGGATATTGTTTGAGCCAGATAATATTTACGTGAATATTGAGGCCTGGGGATGGTGGAAAATAAGGTTTATTTGTTTAAAAGACACATTTTCTTTTCACATGAATAAGAACATAAACAATGTTGCTTTTTTAAATCCTTTATATTAACTCGTGGTGTCTGCGGCGCCGACCTTGCTTGCTTGCTTGCTTGTCGCCAAAACTTTTGATCGATTTTTAACCCACTTGCTCGCAAGATAGCGAGCTGAAATTTTGCAGGCAGTTTCGTACCGATGATAAAAACAATGTATCAAAATTTCAGATCGATCGCATGTACCGTAATTAAATTATTGATTTTTTAGATTATTTTATTTATTCCTATGTATCATGCTATTTTTTGAGATAGAGCGTCGCGGTGCGTATTATATTGAACAACCTTTCTGTCGCGCAATAAGGTGCGTATTTTACTGACAACACTTTTTATAAACCTATTCCTGATCGGTGCGCATTATATTAAACACGTTTTACGACACAACTGCAATTTTGTATTTTTGGATGGTCTTGCGCTGCGTGTTATAATGAACATTCTTTTAGTTACGTCTCATACGTAAATGATTTATAGTCAAAAACTTGGTTTTTTACGGGTTGTTTTTATTAAATCCTTTATATTAACTCGTGGTGTCTGCGGCCGACCTTGCTTGCTTGCTTGTCGCCAAAACTTTTGATCGATTTTTAACCCACTTGCTCGCAAGATAGCGAGCTGAAATTTTGCAGGCAGTTTTCGTACCGATGATAAAAACAATGTATCAAAATTTCAGATCGATCGCATGTACCGTAATTAAATTATTGATTTTTTAGATTATTTTATTTATTCCAATGTATCATGCTATTTTTTGAGATAGAGCGTCGCGGTGCGTATTATATTGAACAACCTTTCTGTCGCGCAATAAGGTGCGTATTTTATTGACAGCTCTTTTTATAAACATATTCCTGATCGGTGCGCATTATATTAAACATGTTTTACGACACAACTGCAATTTTGTATTTCTGGATGGTCTGGCGCTGCGTATTATAATGAACATTCTTTTAATTACTTCTCGTACATAAAGGATTTATAGTCAAAAACTTGGTTTTTTACGGGTTTTTCTTATTAAAAAATGCGGAGGTATTGAACTTTTAATAAAATTTATGTCATTTAAAATGGCTTCCCGCTCTTTTTTTCTACTAGTAAAAATCACTAATTTGGCTGATACTTGTTCCACTAAAATAAACGGATTATTTTTCTTTGTATCTAAGCCTTTTTTCTTTTATTGCAGCTTTTTTCAGCTCATACAATGATTTATTTTTAAGTTCATAATATAAAACATTTACTATGTTGGGATTTGATTTTAAATCAGAATGGTTAACAACAATTTTTTTTAAAGAAAGTGTATACAGTTTAAAAGAAAACTTCCATTTAGTTAACCCCATGATCTGCCTTTGAACCTATTGTATACTATTGATCTAATAAAATGAAAGCAGCTTGTCACAAAATGAGTTTTTGTTAGTGTGTTTTTTCGGCAGAACACGCACTTTCTGATGTTAGATCCTATATATAAGTCGTAAAACCCGTGATGTTTCTAAACAAATAATATATTTACACCTTAAAGAACATTACAGTTTTTACCCGAAGCGTATGCCATGCAACCGCATTGTTCAAGAAATCTACCCAATTTTATTTTTTTTAAATAGATGTTTCATCATTCGTTAGCTCTTAAATACATGTTTTTAGGATTACTTGTTCATGGGTAAAGCTCTCCAAAACATTCTTTCTATTTCCAGGCTAAGCATGACCTTAGTCAAATGAATGGGACATTTTATTAATGCGCCATATATTATTTCTGTGAATATCGATGCTAAATTAAGGTATGTATGGTTTTATATGTTTTAAAGAAACACTTTGAATCGCTCAGTTTGGGCTTAAAATTTACCCTGCTGGTTTAGCTTAAGTTATGCAAAAAGTATATAACAGTTACTAAGATATAGTGTTTATGCCACCCAGGATATTATTGACTCCTGCCCCCATCAATATAAAAATAACTGTTTCATTTATTAGCTACACTCTTACGCCCATGCATATAACCCCTATATATAATCCATTTTCGTCTCTAACAGTACCGAACTTTTTTTTCTCATCATATATTCCTTTTGGGCAGTTTATGGAGCAATCGTTCCCGAAAAAAAATTACATACACTATTTAAGCAACTAAGGTAAATAAATCTCCAACCTAACAAACACTTTCATTGTTTTCTTTACTAATCACTTGCTTTATGTATCAATCACCGTTCTGTATGTATTTTCTATTTATAATTTTAATATGACTAAAAATGTGGGGTGGGTGCTTGGTATAAAAATTAAAGATGTATAATTTAGAAGGCAAAAGAGAGATCTATAAGTGAGAGAATGAGTGAACAGCATATGTTAAACCTCATAAGCGCCTGCCCCATGTTTTTAGTCTTATTAATACAAAGTACTTGAACTTACAAGTTTTAAATTATTTTCTTCTTTTTAGTCCGCTTCTCCGAACGTGAGTTGTGACGCCGCTATCTAACCGTCAGTGTAGGTGTCTTCTAAATTTAATGTTATGCAATTTTGTGGTTGTTATGAGCCCGTATAAAATTTGGTTCCGTCCAATTATATATGTAGGTGTATAAAAACTTATATTAAAATGTAAGTTTGATAATTCTTCTGCACTTAAATCATTTGTTCAAATATATTTCTATAGTTATTTACAGTGGCTAAGATAAAATTAGTTCGACCCAGATTTGGGTGATTTTATTATTGAAAAATACCCTTCAAAATTTCTCAAAGGTTCCCTCCCCTTTCTATAAAAATTAATGTGCCACCAATTAGCCTAAATCTTACCCAAGTACACATTATAACTATATATAATGCAATTTCTTCTTAAAAAGGGCATGCAAGTTATTTTCAATGTTTATTTTCCATTTTGGCGATCTATTAAAGCGATCGTCCAATTAATGCGCAGGGCTCATTTTCTTTTCACATGAAACATAACATAAAACCTTACCTGAAAAAAAATGATGAGAAATTGATCATCAACAATTATTTCTGTCA
The DNA here is from genome assembly GCA_944989445.1 of Ampullaceana balthica. Taxonomy (NCBI): domain Eukaryota; kingdom Metazoa; phylum Mollusca; class Gastropoda; family Lymnaeidae; genus Ampullaceana; species Ampullaceana balthica. Next base: position 2,360,103 of record CALYLW010000047.1, read on the forward strand.
TATTCAATGACTTTCTGTGATCTTTCCACCAAGCAGTGATGAAGGACGATTTGGCAGATACTTGTATAAATAAAATTAAAGGATTTTTGCTCTAAGCATTTATAAACATTTGCTTCATGCAATAAACACTGTTCCGTTTGCATTTTTCTATTTATAAATTTATTCCAGCTTGCCATTGTAATTGTTATAATTTTTTCTACATATGACACACTCTTGCTATGCTAGTTCCGATATTATACATAGGTCTACACAAACTAATAGTAAATGTTTAAATAGTTTTTCATATATTCCTGCAGTTATATCGCAAAGATAGGACTTTAAATTTAAACAAAAAAGCTCGGCCTAATTTATGTTATAGCATGTTAACAGTTGGTAAGATAGTGCTAGTTCCACCCAGGTTTGGAAGATGTTATTGAAAGTTATTGACGTCGCCATTACCAAAGTGAAGTAAGAAATAAATGTGCCGCCAATTAGCCCCAATCTTAACCCAGTGCATATTGTAACTATCAGGGTTGTTAATATTGCAATATTGTATTGGTATTGGTAGTATTGCCAATACTTTTTTAAGTATTGGGACGATATTGCAATACTTCTTGAAAATTTGATATTGGTATTGGTATTGCCAATAATTATTTTTGATATTGGTATTGATTTTTAAACCAATACTAAAAGCAATATTCAATAAAATCTCTACACATTGGTTGTGAATAAAGCTGAATATAATAAATTTTTCTTTGGTGTCGCCATCTTGCGAGTGACATTGCCAAACAATTTTTGAATGAGACTGATCAATGAAATGAATGATAATAGAAATCAAATCATATATGATATCTTTGGCAATGAGCATTGACCAGTGACTTACCAAGGCTCGATTAAGGCTTAGGCACTTTAGGCACCGTGCCTAGGGCCCTACAAAACAAAAATAAGGCCAAACAAAGAAAAATATTTTTTAAATTTATTTATATATATTAAATTTGTTGTAATTAGAATTATTTTTAGTAGCGTGAATCCATCCATTCATTCATTCACAATATGTGTACAGTATACATATTAAAAATCGTGTTGCTTAAGAACGTTAAGGTATGCCGACTTATTTAATATGTTGTCAAAGACTTTTGAATGCTTTGAGGAAAACTGATGAAGCAAGTGTTAACTATTGAACAAAATTTGGTTAAAAATACATTGTCTAAATTCGCCAAAAATGTTGTTATTGTTTATCGATGTAAGTGATATAGAGCGATGAATTACGTATTTGCGTTTTATTCGTCGAATGACCCAAATATTGGTATTGGTAAGGCAATAATAAATAAATATTGGTATTGGTATTGCAATACTGGTTTTAAAATTGTATTGGTATTGGTATTGCCAATAGATTTTACAGGCAGTATTGGTATTGGTATTGCCAATAATTTTTTTTAGTATTGTTAACAACCCTGGTAACTATACATAAACCAATATCTTCTCAGAAAGACCTGGTAAGTTCTTTTCAATCTTTATTTTCACTTTTAGCAATCAATGAAATCAATTGTTATTTCACAACTAATACAAACACACACTCACACGCACACACAGACATATATATATACACACACACATGAACACACTCGCGCTTTCAACATACAAAAATAATAATCAATAACATCAAATAAACCATTGCCCTTTTAAAATCCTTTATATTAACTCGTGGTGTCTGCGGCCGCCCGCCCTTGCGGCCGCCCGCCCTTGCTTGTCGCCAAAACTTTTGATCGATTTTTAACCCACTTGCTCGTAAGCTAGCGAGCTGAAATTTTGCAGGCCGTTTTGTAGCAATAATAAAAACAATGTATCCAAATTTCAGATCGATCGCATGTACCGTATTTATATTATTGATTTTTTAGATTATTTTATTTATTCCTATGTGTCATGCTTTTTTGAGATAGAGCGTCGCGGTGCGTATCATATTGAACAACCTTTCTGTCGCGCAATCAATTTTGTATTTCTGGATGGTCTTGCGCTGCGTATTATAATGAATATTCTTTTAGTTACGTCTCGTACATAAAGGATTTATATTGAAAAACTTGGTTTTTTACGGGTTTTTAAAATTAAATCCTATATATTAACTCGTGGTGTCTGATTGTTTGTTTGAACCCTTGATTGATTGCTTGTCGCCAAAGCTTTTGATCAATTTTATCCCACTTCCTCGTAAGCTAGCGAGCTGAAATTTTGCAGTCAGTTTTGTAACGATGATAAAAACAATGTATCAAAATTTCAGATCAATCGCATGTACCGTAATTAATTTATTGATTTTTTATATTATTTTATTTATTCCTATGTATCATGTTATTTTTTGAGATAGAGTGTCGCGGTGCGTATTATATTGAACAACCTTTCTGTCGCGCAATAAGGTGCGTATTTTATTAACAACACTTTTCATAAACATATTCCTGATCGGTGCGCATTATATTAAACCTGTTTTACGACACAACTACAATTTTGTATTTTTTGGATGGTGTTGCGCTGCGTATTATAATGAACATTATTTTAGTTACGTCTCGTTCATAACGGATTTAGTCAAAAACTTGGTTTTTTACGTTTTTTTAAAAATTAAATTGTTTCCTTTTCCCAATTTATTATAATAAAAGCTAAAACAAAGACGTCACATCAAATATTAATTACGGCGCGAAACACCACACGCTCTGTTAATCTCGAAACCAAAACCATTATGATTTTACGTCTATATTTTCAATTTTTTAAAAAATCAAGAGTTACCGGGCATAGCGGCTGCACACTGACTGACAGGCGCGCTTAGGCGCAATATATATATAGATATAAAATTAATTCATGCGTTAGCTACTGAGTAAATGAATAGATATTAACCAAACTTTGTATGCAAAAATTTGGTAGCACATATTGAAATAACAAAGGACACTGCACTTCTCATGTCCAATTGTTCAGGGCCGGCGGCCCAAATGTCTTTTTTTGGTATACTCTAAGATATTATTTCCCACTCAAATTTTAACAACTTTGCGCAATATATCCATTATGAAACTGAATTTAAATGAACAGGTTGTCAAAATGTACATCTTGAACCCGAATGAGCCCCTTAATTTAATTTTTTCTTATATTAGCAAAATAAAAATTAGTTTAATTGTTAGATAATGAGAAAATAACTGCTAGATTTTGACAAAACTTGGTATATAAAAACTTAAGAGCTTATCTTAAATTACTATAGGGAACTGAACTCCTAATGTCCATTTCCTCGGGGCTGGGGTCACTAAATGTGTTTTAACTAAACTTTTCGTATATTGTATTCCCCATTCAATTTTACACGTTATTGAGCAATATAGATAAATATATTTATATATTTGTTATGAAAATGAACAGATTTTCAAACATCATATTTTAAACTGATGGGCTTAGTGACCCTTAAAGTAATTTCTTTTTTATCTATATATATGTATTCCTTTTTACTGAGATCGTTGCAGCGCACGACGGGTCTGCTAGTATTAAATATTATTTAATAATACATTGATACACTGCACATGAACACCTGCATTAGTGGGAATGGTGAAATTGTTTCCTGGATGCCGAAATTGTAGATATTTCTGGCTTTAGATTTGATGACAATAACATCAACAGTGACCTATGATTATCATCAGACAATTTAGTTCTCAAATTGTTCTTCACGTATTTCATCCTCGAAAATGTCTGTTCGCACAAGTATGTTTGTACAAAGGTTGAAAGGTACCTTGTTGCAAAAGCTTTGACATAAGGAAAATCTTCCTTGGGCAAAAACTGGTAAAAACTCAAAAGTCCTTCTTTGAACTTGTCCCTATGGAGGTCATTTACTTGCAAATCAATGAACTCCAGCTGCAGTTCATCTGAGCAACTGGCCACATCTGCTTCAAATGGATTTTGAAATAGCCTCACTTCTTCTGTCTTTGAATCCTAGTCATCCTTCAGTCATGAAGACCTTGCACTGCTGAAAGTGAGTCAAGTTTTTTGCCTGTGCTTGTTCCAAAAACAAGACAAGTTTAGATATGAAAGCCACTAGGTGATTGTATAGATCAGAAACTAGAATTTTCTCTCCTTGTAAGTTTAGATTCAGACATTTTAAATAATCAGTAATGTCTGCAGCAAAGGCCAATTTCCATCACCCTCTTCATCAGACAAAAATGGCTGTGACTTTCCTTTACTTTCTAGGAAGTCATGTATTTCATTTCTTATTTCAAATAATCTACTCAGAACTTTCTCACAACTTAGCCATCTTAATGCTGAGTAATAAGGTAAATCTTGCGACTCTGTGTCTGTAGCTTTCAACATGTCTCCAGGGGCCGGATGAGAGAGCCTCACGGGCCGCATCTGGCCCGTGGGTCGTAGTTTTGAGACCTCTGCACTAGAGGGTAGAACAACCAAGAGTAAGTTAGTAATAATAAATAAAGCAATTAATTCTAATTTAGAAATACAAAACAAAGATAAATGAATACAACCCTCAGATAGACATAAGAATAAAAAACACCTTCCTTATTCCATGTGCAAGAACAATCACATACAAGTTTTCATTTTTGTTCCGTCCGGAAATCAGGCGTGGAATGGGAAGCCTGAAGAAATCAGGAAAACCAACACTTTATCAACATTTAAAACTCTTATAAGAATGCAGGACTAGACACAAACCACAGATAATAGTAGGACGCAATAATCTTCTGCATAGAAGGAGCGTCTGTAACAGATAAGATAGTATCTTTCAATGACAGATAATCAAATGATTTCAATAATAATTAACATGTGTCCCAGGTAACATACCTTAAATTCAATTTTTATTGATTTAATCAATTTCAGGCGAAGAATGCAACAGCAGGCCATGTCCCGGGACAGGCCAGACTCTGGAGACAATGACGACAGCACGAGTTCTGAAAGAACGTTGGTTGGTAGGGACAGCCCGCAGGTCGCCAGTGCTGAAGGCTGTCGGTGAACTTTGACCTCCAGTCATTTTGCTTGTGATCTCCCTTAATTCCAGTGACATTGTTGCTACTTTTCAAGTTGTCCTTTCAGCAGCTTGATGTAAATAGAATATTATTTGCGGCTTCCAGATAACTTATCCGCCTCCTTAGGTGGGGATTATGTTCTGATTGTCATTCTAATAGCCACACGTGAGTGTTACAATGACTATTGTTATGATGTTCTCAGGACTAAACTAAACTGTGTTATAGTCCATCAAACACATCCAGATGCTTCCAATTAACACTTTGACATGTTATAAATATAATAGTAATACCTTAACGATATACAATTTTTAAAATGTCTTTTATGAATTTAAGGAATTACGTCATCAGTCAAATCTTAATCATGAGAATCAGCAAATGCCGCATCCACCAGAACCTCACACTGTGTACCGTCAAATGTTTGGCACATTAGACCCGTTAGTGCTGCCTGCATCCATCAGAGTACCAGGAAGTTTTCTGTTACCGATGTCAACATAAATTCCATGTGACGTTCTGCCCTCTTACTTCTTCATCATTGCCTATTTATTTACTATCACCAATAATTAGTATATATATATATATATATATATATATATATATATATATATATATATATATATATATATATATAATATATATATATATATATTTACCTGTTGTTATTTGCACATTATCAGCTCATTGCATATTTAATGTTTGAGAAATATATAGTTTATCTTTAATAATTTTATCTGTTTAAGCCAGCAATACCTTTTGTATGATGAAATGCAACATAATTGTACAGTTTGTAACATTATATCACATCCCATTGTTTCAGTGCACATCATACAACATGATATGACATATACTTGTGCAAATTTAGGATCACCATCGTACTTATATAATGCATAAGATTTTGATGGTTTTTGTTTTGTTTTTCAATCATATCAAGTACTGAGGTTGTTGGTGAAAGTACTGACAAGTTAAGGAGTAACTGAGAGATCAGTTTGTGATGCAATCTTCTTCTTATCTATACAGACGCTCCTTCTATGCAGAAGATAGTTGTGTCCACAGACCATGACAGATGATCTGTTGGCAAGTGATGCAGCATTCACAGGCCACGGCTTTGTGGGTTCCACGCATTACCCAGCCGCCTAACTATTACATAGGTACCCATTCGGAGCGGGGTGACTCAGAGGCGCCCTAGGCCCCGGGAACAAACCCTTGCCTTCACACGGATTCGAACCCGTGAACATTTCAATTTTCAACTTGTTTGATTTGTGTGCTGTTGAATAAATGAAACTCTATGCATTTTTTATTATTACCTGAACGATGTTCTTTAAAAGTTTATTAAATATTATATTTTTAAAAGGTAGCCTAAGGTACTTGAGTTGCGTAATATGTCAATGTAATACTTTGCAAAAATGGACAAACTAAATGAAAATTATTAGTGCTTGCATCTTAGATTGATTTTATCAATGGAAACATCAAGAAATTAGGAGTGGTTTAACTTAATAATAATAATAAATTGATTATTTATATAGCGCTGTATCCCAGTAAGGAACTGGGCTCACAACTGGACATTTTAAATAAGCAGTAATGTCTGCAGCAAAGGCCAATTTCCATCACCCTCTTCATCAGACAAAAATGGCTGTGACTTTCCTTTACTTTCTAGGAAGTCATGTATTTCATTTCTTATTTCAAATAATCTACTCAGAACTTTCTCACAACTTAGCCATCTTAATGCTGAGTAATAAGGTAAATCTTGCGACTCTGTGTCTGTAGCTTTCAACATGTCTCCAGGGGCCGGATGAGAGAGCCTCACGGGCCGCATCTGGCCCGTGGGTCGTAGTTTTGAGACCTCTGCACTAGAGGGTAGAACAACCAAGAGTAAGGTAGTAATAATAAATAAAGCAATTAATTCTAATTTAGAAATACAAAACAAAGATAAATGAATACAACCCTCAGATAGACATAAGAATAAAAAACACCTTCCTTATTCCATGTGCAAGAACAATCACATACAAGTTTTCATTTTTGTTCCGTCCGGAAATCAGGCGTGGAATGGGAAGCCTGAAGAAATCAGGAAAACCAACACTTTATCAACATTTAAAACTCTTATAAGAATGCAGGACTAGACACAAACCACAGATAATAGTAGGACGCAATAATCTTCTGCATAGAAGGAGCGTCTGTAACAGATAAGATAGTATCTTTCAATGACAGATAATCAAATGATTTCAATAATAATTAACATGTGTCCCAGGTAACATACCTTAAATTCAATTTTTATTGATTTAATCAATTTCAGGCGAAGAATGCAACAGCAGGCCATGTCCCGGGACAGGCCAGACTCTGGAGACAATGACGACAGCACGAGTTCTGAAAGAACGTTGGTTGGTAGGGACAGCCCGCAGGTCGCCAGTGCTGAAGGCTGTCGGTGAACTTTGACCTCCAGTCATTTTGCTTGTGATCTCCCTTAATTCCAGTGACATTGTTGCTACTTTTCAAGTTGTCCTTTCAGCAGCTTGATGTAAATAGAATATTATTTGCGGCTTCCAGATAACTTATCCGCCTCCTTAGGTGGGGATTATGTTCTGATTGTCATTCTAATAGCCACACGTGAGTGTTACAATGACTATTGTTATGATGTTCTCAGGACTAAACTAAACTGTGTTATAGTCCATCAAACACATCCAGATGCTTCCAATTAACACTTTGACATGTTATAAATATAATAGTAATACCTTAACGATATACAATTTTTAAAATGTCTTTTATGAATTTAAGGAATTACGTCATCAGTCAAATCTTAATCATGAGAATCAGCAAATGCCGCATCCACCAGAACCTCACACTGTGTACCGTCAAATGTTTGGCACATTAGACCCGTTAGTGCTGCCTGCATCCATCAGAGTACCAGGAAGTTTTCTGTTACCGATGTCAACATAAATTCCATGTGACGTTCTGCCCTCTTACTTCTTCATCATTGCCTATTTATTTACTATCACCAATAATTAGTATATATATATATATATATATATATATATATATATATATATATATATATATATATATATATATATATATATATATAATATATATATATATATATTTACCTGTTGTTATTTGCACATTATCAGCTCATTGCATATTTAATGTTTGAGAAATATATAGTTTATCTTTAATAATTTTATCTGTTTAAGCCAGCAATACCTTTTGTATGATGAAATGCAACATAATTGTACAGTTTGTAACATTATATCACATCCCATTGTTTCAGTGCACATCATACAACATGATATGACATATACTTGTGCAAATTTAGGATCACCATCGTACTTATATAATGCATAAGATTTTGATGGTTTTTGTTTTGTTTTTCAATCATATCAAGTACTGAGGTTGTTGGTGAAAGTACTGACAAGTTAAGGAGTAACTGAGAGATCAGTTTGTGATGCAATCTTCTTCTTATCTATACAGACGCTCCTTCTATGCAGAAGATAGTTGTGTCCACAGACCATGACAGATGATCTGTTGGCAAGTGATGCAGCATTCACAGGCCACGGCTTTGTGGGTTCCACGCATTACCCAGCCGCCTAACTATTACATAGGTACCCATTCGGAGCGGGGTGACTCAGAGGCGCCCTAGGCCCCGGGAACAAACCCTTGCCTTCACACGGATTCGAACCCGTGAACATTTCAATTTTCAACTTGTTTGATTTGTGTGCTGTTGAATAAATGAAACTCTATGCATTTTTTATTATTACCTGAACGATGTTCTTTAAAAGTTTATTAAATATTATATTTTTAAAAGGTAGCCTAAGGTACTTGAGTTGCGTAATATGTCAATGTAATACTTTGCAAAAATGGACAAACTAAATGAAAATTATTAGTGCTTGCATCTTAGATTGATTTTATCAATGGAAACATCAAGAAATTAGGAGTGGTTTAACTTAATAATAATAATAAATTGATTATTTATATAGCGCTGTATCCCAGTAAGGAACTGGGCTCACAACTGGACATTTTAAATAATCAGTAATGTCTGCAGCAAAGGCCAATTTCCATCACCCTCTTCATCAGACAAAAATGGCTGTGACTTTCCTTTACTTTCTAGGAAGTCATGTATTTCATTTCTTATTTCAAATAATCTACTCAGAACTTTCTCACAACTTAGCCATCTTAATGCTGAGTAATAAGGTAAATCTTGCGACTCTGTGTCTGTAGCTTTCAACATGTCTCCAGGGGCCGGATGAGAGAGCCTCACGGGCCGCATCTGGCCCGTGGGTCGTAGTTTTGAGACCTCTGCACTAGAGGGTAGAACAACCAAGAGTAAGTTAGTAATAATAAATAAAGCAATTAATTCTAATTTAGAAATACAAAACAAAGATAAATGAATACAACCCTCAGATAGACATAAGAATAAAAAACACCTTCCTTATTCCATGTGCAAGAACAATCACATACAAGTTTTCATTTTTGTTCCGTCCGGAAATCAGGCGTGGAATGGGAAGCCTGAAGAAATCAGGAAAACCAACACTTTATCAACATTTAAAACTCTTATAAGAATGCAGGACTAGACACAAACCACAGATAATAGTAGGACGCAATAATCTTCTGCATAGAAGGAGCGTCTGTAACAGATAAGATAGTATCTTTCAATGACAGATAATCAAATGATTTCAATAATAATTAACATGTGTCCCAGGTAACATACCTTAAATTCAATTTTTATTGATTTAATCAATTTCAGGCGAAGAATGCAACAGCAGGCCATGTCCCGGGACAGGCCAGACTCTGGAGACAATGACGACAGCACGAGTTCTGAAAGAACGTTGGTTGGTAGGGACAGCCCGCAGGTCGCCAGTGCTGAAGGCTGTCGGTGAACTTTGACCTCCAGTCATTTTGCTTGTGATCTCCCTTAATTCCAGTGACATTGTTGCTACTTTTCAAGTTGTCCTTTCAGCAGCTTGATGTAAATAGAATATTATTTGCGGCTTCCAGATAACTTATCCGCCTCCTTAGGTGGGGATTATGTTCTGATTGTCATTCTAATAGCCACACGTGAGTGTTACAATGACTATTGTTATGATGTTCTCAGGACTAAACTAAACTGTGTTATAGTCCATCAAACACATCCAGATGCTTCCAATTAACACTTTGACATGTTATAAATATAATAGTAATACCTTAACGATATACAATTTTTAAAATGTCTTTTATGAATTTAAGGAATTACGTCATCAGTCAAATCTTAATCATGAGAATCAGCAAATGCCGCATCCACCAGAACCTCACACTGTGTACCGTCAAATGTTTGGCACATTAGACCCGTTAGTGCTGCCTGCATCCATCAGAGTACCAGGAAGTTTTCTGTTACCGATGTCAACATAAATTCCATGTGACGTTCTGCCCTCTTACTTCTTCATCATTGCCTATTTATTTACTATCACCAATAATTAGTATATATATATATATATATATATATATATATATATATATATATATATATATATATATATATATATATATAATATATATATATATATATTTACCTGTTGTTATTTGCACATTATCAGCTCATTGCATATTTAATGTTTGAGAAATATATAGTTTATCTTTAATAATTTTATCTGTTTAAGCCAGCAATACCTTTTGTATGATGAAATGCAACATAATTGTACAGTTTGTAACATTATATCACATCCCATTGTTTCAGTGCACATCATACAACATGATATGACATATACTTGTGCAAATTTAGGATCACCATCGTACTTATATAATGCATAAGATTTTGATGGTTTTTGTTTTGTTTTTCAATCATATCAAGTACTGAGGTTGTTGGTGAAAGTACTGACAAGTTAAGGAGTAACTGAGAGATCAGTTTGTGATGCAATCTTCTTCTTATCTATACAGACGCTCCTTCTATGCAGAAGATAGTTGTGTCCACAGACCATGACAGATGATCTGTTGGCAAGTGATGCAGCATTCACAGGCCACGGCTTTGTGGGTTCCACGCATTACCCAGCCGCCTAACTATTACATAGGTACCCATTCGGAGCGGGGTGACTCAGAGGCGCCCTAGGCCCCGGGAACAAACCCTTGCCTTCACACGGATTCGAACCCGTGAACATTTCAATTTTCAACTTGTTTGATTTGTGTGCTGTTGAATAAATGAAACTCTATGCATTTTTTATTATTACCTGAACGATGTTCTTTAAAAGTTTATTAAATATTATATTTTTAAAAGGTAGCCTAAGGTACTTGAGTTGCGTAATATGTCAATGTAATACTTTGCAAAAATGGACAAACTAAATGAAAATTATTAGTGCTTGCATCTTAGATTGATTTTATCAATGGAAACATCAAGAAATTAGGAGTGGTTTAACTTAATAATAATAATAAATTGATTATTTATATAGCGCTGTATCCCAGTAAGGAACTGGGCTCACAGCGCTTTACATGAAAGAAATAACATACCTATAAGTATTAAATTAACTTTCATACCACAACAAACACAAAAAATTACTGTACATTATACATAAGCTACGTTAATCATTTACAAGAAATGTTGTTTCATTAATTTTAATAATAAATTTTGAAAAGATGTGTCTTAAGTGCTGCCTTGAAGGACTTGGTTGTTTGAATACTACGTATGTGTAACTTAAATATAGATTACGACTCAAAATTTAAAACTTAAAGAAAATCTGTGTTGCTCACTTGCTATAACAAGTAATTCTCTACCAGCTATTTATATCAATTAAATCTAATGGAAATGTTATAAACATTTTGGACTGAGTTTCTTTGTGTGATACATTTGAGTTCCTTCCTTAAGTTAGTTTCAAATATGCACTTTTTCTTGGATCTACCTGAATTTAAATCTATATATATAATACATGTGTCCCAGGTAACATACCTTAAATTCAATTTTTATTGATTTAATCAATTTCAGGCGAAGAATGCAACAGCAGGCCATGTCCCGGGACAGGCCAGACTCTGGAGACAATGACGACAGCACGAGTTCTGAAAGAACGTTGGTTGGTAGGGACAGCCCGCAGGTCGCCAGTGCTGAAGGCTGTCGGTGAACTTTGACCTCCAGTCATTTTGCTTGTGATCTCCCTTAATTCCAGTGACATTGTTGCTACTTTTCAAGTTGTCCTTTCAGCAGCTTGATGTAAATAGAATATTATTTGCGGCTTCCAGATAACTTATCCGCCTCCTTAGGTGGGGATTATGTTCTGATTGTCATTCTAATAGCCACACGTGAGTGTTACAATGACTATTGTTATGATGTTCTCAGGACTAAACTAAACTGTGTTATAGTCCATCAAACACATCCAGATGCTTCCAATTAACACTTTGACATGTTATAAATATAATAGTAATACCTTAACGATATACAATTTTTAAAATGTCTTTTATGAATTTAAGGAATTACGTCATCAGTCAAATCTTAATCATGAGAATCAGCAAATGCCGCATCCACCAGAACCTCACACTGTGTACCGTCAAATGTTTGGCACATTAGACCCGTTAGTGCTGCCTGCATCCATCAGAGTACCAGGAAGTTTTCTGTTACCGATGTCAACATAAATTCCATGTGACGTTCTGCCCTCTTACTTCTTCATCATTGCCTATTTATTTACTATCACCAATAATTAGTATATATATATATATATATATATATATATATATATATATATATATATATATATATATATATAATATATATATATATATTTACCTGTTGTTATTTGCACATTATCAGCTCATTGCATATTTAATGTTTGAGAAATATATAGTTTATCTTTAATAATTTTATCTGTTTAAGCCAGCAATACCTTTTGTATGATGAAATGCAACATAATTGTACAGTTTGTAACATTATATCACATCCCATTGTTTCAGTGCACATCATACAACATGATATGACATATACTTGTGCAAATTTAGGATCACCATCGTACTTATATAATGCATACGATTTTAATGGTTTTTGTTTTGTTTTTCAATCATATCAAGTACTGAGGTTGTTGGTGAAAGTACTGACAAGTTAAGGAGTAACTGAGAGATCAGTTTGTGATGCAATCTTCTTCTTATCTATACAGACGCTCCTTCTATGCAGAAGATAGTTGTGTCCACAGACCATGACAGATGATCTGTTGGCAAGTGATGCAGCATTCACAGGCCACGGCTTTGTGGGTTCCACGCATTACCCAGCCGCCTAACTATTACATAGGTACCCATTCGGAGCGGGGTGACTCAGAGGCGCCCTAGGCCCCGGGAACAAACCCTTGCCTTCACACGGATTCGAACCCGTGAACATTTCAATTTTCAACTTGTTTGATTTGTGTGCTGTTGAATAAATGAAACTCTATGCATTTTTTATTATTACCTGAACGATGTTCTTTAAAAGTTTATTAAATATTATATTTTTAAAAGGTAGCCTAAGGTACTTGAGTTGCGTAATATGTCAATGTAATACTTTGCAAAAATGGACAAACTAAATGAAAATTATTAGTGCTTGCATCTTAGATTGATTTTATCAATGGAAACATCAAGAAATTAGGAGTGGTTTAACTTAATAATAATAATAAATTGATTATTTATATAGCGCTGTATCCCAGTAAGGAACTGGGCTCACAGCGCTTTACATGAAAGAAATAACATACCTATAAGTATTAAATTAACTTTCATACCACAACAAACACAAAAAATTACAGTACATTATACATAAGCTACGTTAATCATTTACAAGAAATGTTGTTTCATTAATTTTAATAATAAATTTTGAAAAGATGTGTCTTAAGTGCTGCCTTGAAGGACTTGGTTGTTTGAATACTACGTATGTGTAACTTAAATATAGATTACGACTCAAAATTTAAAACTTAAAGAAAATCTGTGTTGCTCACTTGCTATAACAAGTAATTCTCTACCAGCTATTTATATCAATTAAATCTAATGGAAATGTTATAAACATTTTGGACTGAGTTTCTTTGTGTGATACATTTGAGTTCCTTCCTTAAGTTAGTTTCAAATATGCACTTTTTCTTGGATCTACCTGAATTTAAATCTATATATATAATAAAAACAACCCGTAAAAAACCAAGTTTTTGACTATAAATCCTTTACGTATGAGACGTAACTAAAAGAATGTTCATTATAACACGCAGCGCAAGACCATCCAAAAATACAAAATTGCAGTTGTGTCGTAAAACGTGTTTAATATAATGCGCACCGATCAGGAATAGGTTTATAAAAAGTGTTGTCAGTAAAATACGCACATTATTGCGCGACAGAAAGGTTGTTCAATATAATACGCACCGCGACGCTCTATCTCAAAAAATAGCATGATACATAGGAATAAATAAAATAATCTAAAAAATCAATAATTTAATTACGGTACATGCGATCGATCTGAAATTTTGATACATTGTTTTTATCATCGGTACGAAACTGCCTGCAAAATTTCAGCTCGCTATCTTGCGAGCAAGTTGGTTAAAAATCGATCAAAAGTTTTGGCGACAAGCAAGCAAGCAAGCAAGCAAGCAAGGTCGGTCGGTCGGCCGCAGACACCACGAGTTAATATAAAGGATTTAAAAATCAAAGTATGTCTGTGTGTGTGTGTGTGCATGTCCTTTATAGCTGACTAAACCATTCATCCGATCGTCATGAAATTTTTGGAGACTGTTAAGTACCTACCTGGGATGGTAACTGGCAACTTTGTTTTCTAAATTTAACACTCATGGGGCACCGGGGGCCCATAATGTCTTTGTTTGCTAATATGAGCTATATAAAAATAGTTTAAGCGCTAGCTACTGTGTAATTTGTTGGATCTTAACCAAACTTTGTATATGTCAACTTGATAGCCAATATTAAAATACTATAGGGCACTGAACTGCAAATAGTCATTCCTTTTGGGCTGGGGGCCCACAAATTCACATTTCTTAAACGTTTAAGATTTTATTCACCATTCAGTCATTAACAATATTGACAAATAATGACACATGTATCCATTATTATACAAATTGAAATGAACAGGGATTCTTGAACTTTATATCTTGCACTGAATGGGCCCCGGGGCCCTTAATGTCTTTTTTTTGCTTATATAAGATATATAAAAATTAGTTTATGCGTTAGCTACTGAGTAAATGAATGGATCTAAACCAAAATTTGAATACAAAAACTTGGTAGCCCATATTAAAATACTATAGGGCACATAACTTCTAATGTCCATTCCTTCGGGGCCGGGGACCCCAATGTCTTTTCTTCGTATGTGTTTAAGATATTTTTCCAATTCAATTTTTCACGATCTTGAGGAATATATCTATGAGGAAACTGAATTAAAATGAACAGGTTTTTGGAATTAACACGTTTCACCGAATGGGCCCGGGGTCCCTAAATGTCTTTTTTCCCCTTATATTACCTGTAAAAAATTAGTATTATCGTAAAATACTGAGAAAATTAATAGCTCTTGACCCAACTTAGTATATAACAACTCAATGGTCTATATTTTATTACTATAGGGCACTGAACTCCTAAGTTTCATTCCCTCGGGGCAGGTGACCCAAAATGTCTTTTTTTAGTAAATGTTTAATGTTTTATTGTCCATTCAATTTTTAACAATATTGAGAAAATATTTATAAATATATGTATGTATTTTGAAATTATTCAAATGAACATGTCTTTCGCACTTTATTTCTTCCAATAATTGGGCCCTGGGGCCCTTAATGTCGTTTTTTGCTTATACGAGCTTTATAAAAATTAGTTTATGGGTTTGTTACTGAGTAAATTATTGGATCTTAACAAAAAATTGTATACAAAAACTAGGTAACCCATGTTAAAATACTATAGGGCACAGAACTTCAAATGTCCATTCCTTTGAGGCTGGGGCCCCAAATGTCTTTTCTTCGTATGTTTAAGATATTTTTCCCCATTCAATTTTTGACGATTTTGAGGAATATATCTATGAAGAAACTGAATTAAATTGAACAGGTTTTTGAAGATGACATCTTTCACCGAATGGGCACAGGGGCCCCTAAATGTCATTTTTTTAAACACTATATTAGCTATATTAAAATTAGTTTAAGCGTTAAATACTGAGAAAATAAATGGATTTTGACTAAACTTAGAATATAAAAACTTAAGAACCTAGATTATATTACTATAGGGCACTGAACTCCTAATGTCCATTCCCATGGAGCTGGGGGCCCCGAATGTCATTTTTACTGCACATTAATAATGTATTCCCCTTTCAATTTTGCACGATATTGAGAAATTTAGCTTGAGTACAATGGCAATAAAAAATTAAATTCTCACTCATTTTTTTTTGGCCGGGCCCCTTGCCTTAATAACGTTTTTTATTTTGTAAGCTTTTTAATTATTAATTTATTTATCCGTTTGGTAGGAAACTTGGATTTTGTTTATTTGCAAACTTCCGCGAAGGTTTCTGGCATAAATGTTTTTAGTATATGCCACTCATTCACTCATTGGTTTCTTTAAACTTAATCATTTTACTCAGATCGTTGCAACGCACGACGGGTCTGCTAGTAGCTTATAAATTAAAATATTCGTAAGTCCAAACCATCTAAAATCTGACTCAATATTTATCTGTACATTCTATTTGCCATCAAATAATATCACTATATTTCAAGAATTAATTGGTAATAAACCATTACTCCAGTTGATAGAAATGTGTATGTATTATTATTATATATTATTGTGTTGTAATTTATTTTAAGTTAATTTATCAACATATGTGTGTGTGTGTGTGTCTAATTATTTGGTTGAATTGTTTAAATAGGTTTTATCATTATATAGGGAAAGACCAATGCTTTTATCTGAATCTGGTGAACAAATTTGTTTTAAGTATTTTTATGTCAGCTGTTGAAAGTCGTTTTCTTTTTATTAAATATTTTTATAAATGAACTACAATTACAAATGATTATGTAATTTATTAAATTAATCAATTTAAATAATTTAAAAAATTGTGTATTTTTGTCCTCTTTTTTGTGAATGTGCTACGTTTTTGCCTTAACACATTGCTTATGAAATATCCTATCATACCTTTTGTTTGACTATGAGCAGGAAGCAAAACTGATTTAATTTAACAAGAATTCTTTTTATCTTGACATTATCTCATTGGACTTACGGAATTTCCTTTTTTTGTCACCTTGTATTTTAAAAATTTATTTATTATTTTTGGTGGCTAGCTCAAAGGTTGAGCTGATCCGACCATGTTTAAAAGATGAACTAAGCCTTGAACCCTTAGCTTTATTCGCTAAATCAAAGTGTACAACGTATGCCCGTATGCTCCGCCTGCTTTAGTCTAGCAGAGTATATTTGGGAATTTATTGTTGCCTTACAAAATATAGCTTTTAATGAACTGGAAGTGCGATTAGTTATTAGAACAAACTTAAAATAATAAATTGATAATTTTTTTAGCGCCTTACCCCAGTAGGAAACTGGGCTCACAGTTCACATACAAATAATAACACACATATAATTATCAATTCATTCAATTTGAAACATTCATATCTTAACTACAACATATTGTGATAATATGGCACAAATAGTAACACACACATCAATGCATTCAATGGGATCCATTCATATCCTAATTACAACACATAATCACAGTATTACTTAGTGATTTCTTTACACAAATTGTCTCCACAATAATCTATTTACAAGATTTATCGTGGTCTAATATTCCATAAGATAACTTCCTACCTATACTAGCTGGTTCACAAACGTTCATTGAGAATTCCAGCCTCACTTTGTTAGCTATTCAGTCATTTCGTTTAGTACCGTATCTTTTCTAACACAGACGATCTTTCTATACAAACATTTTTTGCATCTTACGCGTACATGTATCCATGTATTGCTCTCAATAATAAACACCCACTTCGTACACTTACAGCGCCTGTATAGATCTATAAGACATAAGAATACTAACCTTAAAATTTCATCAGGGGTCGGCGAACTTTATATTCTGTATATTCAGCCTCACCATCTTTACATAAATCACGAAACAGTCGTGTTTGCAGTGCATGCTCTTTAATGAAAATGATAATCTGGATAATCTCATGCATGACAACCTCCAGTTCAGGTTCCAAATGTTTCACAAGCTGAGATTGACGATGGCTCATACAGTGGTTAACATCAATTTTGGGACTCCTCTCTCTTGCATAAGCTGAAAAACCATTTACACGACCCAACATAGCTGGAGCTCCATCAACAGACACAGATTTATAAATTAAGTTTTTCAAAGTATTCATTAACTTTATTGAATGCATCAATTCCTTGACAGCGCAGTTCCAGGGGAGCACACAACAACATTTCCTCTTCAATTGTTTGTAAACCTTTGTATTGAACATATACCACAAGCTGCACATTACTACTAACATCAATGGTCTCATTACTACTGACATCAGTGGTCTCATTACTACTGACATCAGTGGTCTCATTACTACTGACATCAGTGGTCTCATTAATACTGACATCAGTGGTCTCATTACTAATGACATCAGTGGTCTCATTACTACTGACATCAGTGGTCTCATCAAGCTGAATAGCAAAGAAATTAAATCGCATTTATAGAAAAAAGTACTTGTTGGGCCAAAGTAAAAATTTTGTCTTTGACAACTATTGCTGAATTTAGTTGCATAGCTTCTTTCTCACCAAACATTGTCTGCCATTTTCAAAGCTACTGGTTTAACTAATTCCTCACCGATTGTGTGCGGTTTAACAAATACCTCACCGATAGTGTGTGGTACAACAAATACCTCAAGAATAGTGTTTGGTTTAACCAATATCTCACCGATAGTGTGTGGTATAACAAATACGTCACCGATAGTGTGTGGTATAACAAATACCTCACCGATAGTGTGTGATATAACAAATACCTCACAGATAGTATAGTGTGTGGTACAACAAATACCTCACCAATAGTGTGTGGTATAACCAATACCTCACCGATGGTGTGTGGTATAACAAATACCTTATTGATAGTGTGTGGTATAACAAATACCTCACCGATAGTGTGAGGTGTAACAAATACCTCACCGATAGTGTGTGGTATAACAAATACCTTATTGATAGTGTGTGGTATAACAAATACCTCACCGATAGTGTGAGGTGTAACAAATACCTCACCGATAGTGTATGGTATAACAAATACCTCACATATAGTGTGTGGTTTAACTAATACATCACCGATAGTGTGTGTTATATCAAATACATGTACCTCACCGATAGTGTGTGGTATAACAAATACCTCACCAAAAGTGTGTGGTATAACAAATACCTCACAGATAGTGTGTGGTATAACAAGTACCTCACCGATAGTCATGGGCGTAGGGAAGGGGCGGGCAAGGGGGGGCATTTGCCCCCCCCCCTAGATTTGAAAAAAAAAGTTGTTAATTTATTAAATGCATTAATAAATGTTGTATTTTAGCTATTACAGCACTAATTTGTAAGTCTTATTAATTTCTAAGGCTTTTTTCAAACCTTATTTTATACTTAACTTGAATTTAATTGAAAATTGTACCTATATGGCATTGTCAGTTAAAATTTAAAAATAAATGGGATTTTTTTTGCCCCCCCCCCTGGAAAAATTCCTAGCGACGTCCATGCCGATTGTGTGTGGTTTAAAAAATACCTCAACGATAGTGTGTGGTATATCAAATACCTCACCGATAGTGTGTGGTATATCAAATACCTCACCGATAGTGTGTGGTATAACAAATACCTCACCGATAATGTGTGGTATAACAAGTACCTCACAGATAGTGTGTGGTATAACAAATACCTCACCGATAGTGTGTGGTATAACAAATACCTCACCGATAGTGTGTGGTATAACAAGTACCTCACAGATAGTGTTTTTTTTCCAGGAATCAACCAGGTTACTTCAAAAGAAACTTTTGCAGCTGTGCGTTAATCGATTGTACTGCTTTAGGGTCTTTCCAGTCTTTGTCTTTTTGCAGACATTTCCAAGTTGACAAAGCATTACCGCATTTTTAGGAAAACTCTTTTTATTACCTATTTTAATATTTTAGTACGAAAAACATCCCTGATTACCTTGGGGTAAATAGTTTCCATAAATTTTTCATTGGAATCTCTTTCAATGATAGTAATATTTATCAACTGCACTTGAAATTCTCAGTCTCATACAATAACAACGAAATCGAAATTAGATTTATATAACAACCGAAAACAGAAATAATTGTTAAACTCATATTCAGATTACACCGAGATGGCGATTTCTGCGGTTAATCGTTAATATTTGACGTACTACTATTAGTAATATCTTAGTTATTATTGATAAATCGCGCCTTTTGTAAATATACGTAGACTTGAAGGATTTTGATCAAAATTAAAAATTAAAAGAAAATTATAAGACAAAAATCTGTCGGATTTTAGCGGATTTAATAATGTGTCCCCAATTGGTCTCCGTTACCCCCAAGAATTCCCTCATTACCCTAAATGTGGTAATTTACTACCCCTGTTCACCGACCCCTTAATTTAGACTCATTAAATACATTAATACAATACTTCACTGGCAGAGCTTCTTTTAAGCCTCAGTTTTATATTTGTATTTAGTAGGGGTCTAACGATATGCATTTTTCCGGTTTTGTACCGGACTGTCCGGTATTATCGTTATTTGTCCAGTGGAAAAATGGAAGCAGTACCGGACATTTTAAATTTAAATATTGTGCCATCGACAAAGTTTGACACTAGTGTCCTGTATTTTTGAGACAGCCACCCGGCAACCTTAATTTTTGCCGATACCGATATTACAGATATTTTTTTGGTTGATATTAGTATTTGTTAGGACAAAAACCAGCGGTCATATTTGATGATGTCATTATTAAATTTATCACACGTAATTATTATATTTTATATTAGGGTGCTACCAAAATGCATTTTTGCCGATATTACCGTATTTTTGTGTGTGCCGATATGAGTATTTGTTAGGACAAAAACCAGCGGTCATATTTGATGACGTCATTCTTAAATTTATCACTCGTAATTACTTATATTTTATATTAGGGGGCTACCGATATGCATTTCTACCAATATGCATATATGCATTTTTGCCGATATTACCGTATTTTTTGTGCGTGTGTGCCGACATGAGTATTTGTTAGGACAAAGAAACAGCGGTCATATTTGATGACGTCATTCTTAAATTTATCACTCGTAATCATTTAGATTTTGCATTAGAGGTCTGCTGGTGTGCACTTTTGCAGATATTACCGATATTTTTTAAAAGATTTTTTGCCGATATGATTAATTTTTAGGGTAAAAACCAGCGATCATATTTACCTCCACATTTTGTGACCTTAATTCCGCTGTTTGGGTCACGCATTTTTTTTATCTCGTTTCAATAATGATTTTCTTTTTTAGATCAATGCTATAAATATAAATAAATTAGTATTTCTTTATTTAGTTTTTAAAATATTATTTTAATAGCTCATTTAACTTTGTATAAACAGTAAAAATTTATCTTTAAACGAAGTTTCTGATGTGTTTACAAGTTCCAGATCATGACCTAAGTTATGACTCATGACAAAACGAACTGTCCACTTTTAAAATGTACATATAAAATTAGGATCTACTTTTGAACCTTCAACTTTGACTCATAATTAATTTTAACCAATAGTTAAATGCGTTTTGCACAGGTCCGCCTTTTATGAATGAAGCAATCAGAACAAAGCAATATATATAGACCTAGTCAAAATGAGGTTGAAGGATCAAAGATTGCCAATGACAACAAGTCTGCACACGGTCCATTTTGTTATTCCATACGTAACGAAATGTTTTAGACATCTTCGATTCTACATGCATCTTGATTATAAGAGCAATTACGGTATACTCGGTATCGGCATCACTTACACAGTATATCCGAGTATTCGAAAATCGGCAGGTACCTAAACTGTGTCAAAATTAGCACATGTCACGCTATATCGTGTCTGTAATATTAATACTAGGACTCTTTTAGTTCATTCAATAACTGTATCTGGATCGATATATTAATTTGTCGAGATATTTAAAAATCTAACTGATACTTTTTTAATAATTTTTTTTTGGGGGGGTCAAATGTCACTTATTATGGAATATTGGTGACGTCAATATCTGGACCTTTACATGCTACAGATACCGATATTGCCGATATCCTGATATCGGTTCCGATATTTAGGGGCCATCCATAAATGACGTCATGCACCTAAATGGGGGAGGGGGTCAAGGATTTGTGACGTCACATCAACAACAAAAACTAGCATCAAAATAAAATTTCCACTGAAGTAATTCATTGCTTTCAATTTTTTTAATGACGTTTTCAATGGCTTCACGCGTGTTATCTTTCAAAGTTTTGACAAACTACAAGATATTTTGATTTTTGATACAACTTTTCCTTCTGAACATGAAACAAAAATCATAAAACACTAAAAAAAATTATTTTAGTTCTTTGAATAAATCAATGACAGGTAGTTAACGAGTATTTATAATGCGCCGAAATTATTTACCGTAAATACTCATTCTACAGCCGACCCTTTTTGGACAAAATCTAGGGGGAAATATGAGGGGGGGGGGTCGACTTACGAGCGGGTCATAGGTGATTTCTGCATGTACACTGAATATCGATGTTGTTATTGTAGATCATCAAGGTCCTTTTCTACATTCTACAAGATTCGACTGGTCTACCACTAGCTATAAGATAATAAATATCTGTACTTTCCTTATTTACTCATTTTATTTATTTTAAATAAATAATTATAAATTGTTTTATAAATTTTGTTTTCAACAAAGAATTTAATGTACACGCTTTCGCCACTATTTAAACACATAAAAAAAAATTAATAATAAAAAAAATAATAAAAAATTAAACGCAAACGGTTGCTCGGTAAATCTTGCCTAGCAAAGAGCACAAAGACAAAGAGAGGTAGTACAAAGTTAACAATCATAACGACCGATTTAGTTTGTAGTTTTAAAAAATATGTGTCATTTTGTTTACTCTTTATTGTTATTTTTGGGGGTCGGCTTACGAGGGGGTTACCCACTTTTATACTAGTCTGCCAAAAGAGAGGGGTCGCTTATGAATGAACGGGCTATAGAACAATTATATACGGTAGTTACCAGTTGATATGAGCCAATGTTTTTTTTTAAATTTTTTATTATAAATCTACCCCTCCCCCCTCATTCCCTTCTCCACTCCTATAGCGACCATGTTAAAAAAGTACCTAGTCTAAATGTTTTTTAAAAGTATGTTTTAGTTGTTCAAAGATATTTTCTGTAATTTAAAAAAAATGATTTTTCTTTTGTGTTCAAAATAATTTGGGTTTAATTTAAAAAAATTTTAGGTTATTAGTTTGGTTTGTAAATGGTTGGTGATGTAATAACTGTTACCACCCGCCCACAGGTGTTGACGCGCCTTGCTGATAAAAATTTAACAACCTCGCGCCCATTTCCTTGAGTTTCTTGTGTCGGTCTAGCAGAAAAACTAATTTTAATAAGACGTACAAAGTTGTCAGTATGTAAAGTTTATCAATTAAAAAGTTACTACCGTCACCAATGTTCCCTTTAATCTGCATGGTCGCGCGGTTCTCTGGCCGACGCCGCAAGGAGGTGTAGAGTAACCGCGCAGCAAATTGTGTAGTATTGCACAAAATTGGATGCTGTGAAACTTTGCTGACGATTTTTAACGTAATTTCCCATGGGATAAATTGCGTTTATATGTTTGAAATGTCTGTGGAGCTTGCACATGCAGCACCTCCTGAACCATACCAGAAAGAGGATGTGCAACGGCCAAAAAAATTCCGAAAAGGTTTACTGGATTTCCTGGAAAATAAATAAAACATAATTTTAAATTTAAAAAAACGAAAATATCAGTATTTTGTCAATTTCTCGCCAACCATAACATCTATCAGTTTGAAATAAACGCCAAAAGATAGCTAAGAATATTTAGAACAATGTTGAATACGGAAGTTTTGAAAAATGACTTTTCGTTCGACTCCCGTAATTTTAACAGCAATTTATGAAAGCAATTTTGTTTTGTTTAGTTTAAAAATTATTGATTTAAAATGACATCTAATTTAATCTAGAATGTTAATTAATGGAGTTTTCCTGCTTTGTGCATGCTTATGTTAGACTAGCAACAAAGACTGTCCAAGGAAGGGAATAAGTGTAAGGTGTCCTGTGAAGTTCATGCTAGGACATCACAACATTACCCACCCCTGTCTGTCCAGAGGCCCGACCTCCCCTCCCACACCATGGTCTTTCGAGAGACCCTACCTCCCCCCAATACCCCGGTCTGTCAAGAGACCCTACCTCCCACCCACACCGCGGTCTTTCCAGAGACCCTACCTCCACCCACACCGTCGTATCTCCAGAGAACCTACCTCCCACACATCGTGGTCTTTCCAGAGACCCTACCTTTCCTCCACAGCGGTTTGTTGAGAGACCCGCCGTCTCGACCAGCCATACACGGTGTATCACGTTATGTGTATCACGACAAAAATACTAAAATTATAGATATATCAACATTACCCACCCCCGTCTGTCCAGAGACCCTACCTCTGAACCCCACACCGCCGGTCTGTCCAGAGACCCTACCTCCCCCCCCCTCACTGCGGTCTGTCCAGAGTTATAATAAATTAACCGTAAAAACAAAGTTTTTGACTACAAATCCCAACGCGGACCCCTCAAATTAAACTCTTGGATAAAACTGCTTCAAAAATAACTCGTTTTGAACGTCGTTCAATATGTAAATGAGATTTAATTTTTCTCCGCCAGTGTCTGTAGAAGTCTGTATGAGTTTGAGGGACCAATCGCTATCGATGACCGCACAGAAAATTGCCTTTTATTAAATAGGATTGTTACGTGGTGCGCATTATATTGACCCATTCTTGGTGTGATGTAGCGTTAGGGGATATATATAATATAAAAGCCCATGTCACTCACTCACTCATTGTGGAACGCTGAGGAACGATGTACAACAGTCTATAGCAGTTAAAAAATTGTGTGGTGATAAGAACTGTAAAAATATTTAATATGACGTCATTGTTTGATCTTATATTTAATACAAGGCGCGCAAAAAGGTGTGCAAAATAATTATCAATTAAGGACGTGCTGTAAAAAAATATTATATGACGTCATTGTTTTAGCTTATATCTTAATTTTGGAAAAGGAAACGATGTAAAAATAGGATTTGAGGATTTATAATTATAAAATATTTTGTGTACATTTCAGGAAGTTTAATATTTCGTATTTATCAAACAAGGATAATTTACTTGGGGTTTTGACAAAAAAAGTGGGCGCAGTAGGCGCTCTAAAGCCGACGTTGGCGCCTTAGGCGACCTACAACCCCTAGTTTAGTCATATTGTGTTTACTTTCAGAATTAATTTATTTGAATCGACTTTTAACGAAATCTATAATGATTTCCATTTAATAAAATATCGGAAATACTTTTTGGAACTTGCGTTTAAATACTCATTCGAGTTTTTATTAATTCTTTTTTTTTACTTTGCAGTTGCACACGAACCAACGAATCATAGAGGGAACATTGACCCAGTGGCGTAGCGAGGGGGGTGCAGGGGGGGACATATGTCCCCGGGCGCCACGTTAGGGGGCGCCAAAATGAGTCTTAAAAGTCATTATTTAATTTTATTTTGATGTAAACTAATGTATCCCAAATACGTTTGCAAGATTGAATTTTGGAGCACCGAAAATATATTCATTACAAATCAGTTGACAAGCATGATTTTTGCGCCCTCATTGAGCGTTAAGGGGCGTCATTCTACTCATAAATAAATGGCACATCCACAATGTAGGATTGCTGATGGCGATTTAAATAAAAAAATGTGAGTTGCTGGGAGTGAGAGTAAGGGAGCAGTAAGAGACAAAGGTGATTCTATTAATAGAACAGGGACGACACTAAAAGCAAGCAAAATGACCGAGACAAGAAAAAGGAGTGGCTTAAAGAGTAGTTTTCAACCTGTGGTCTGCGGGCACTAGTGGTCCGCGAAAATGTGTCTGGTGGTCCGCGAGCAAAGCATTAAATTTACGCACTGTATGATTCATCGAGAAAGACATACAAGTAAAAGAATTAACGCAGACTTAAAAGATATTTTTGATCTGGCCTAAATAGCTTTTAAATTCTATCAAGGCTTGTCTTTTAAATTCTCGTTTCTTTGATTTTTTATGTTCGAATATGAATCTTGATCATTAACAGTTACTGATGTGTACTGAATTTCGCTGGTTATAAGACTGTTTCAATTACGTGATGACGTAAGAGAGTTTCTTGTAGAAAAAACTCAAAGCTTGTTGATCATTTGAACCATAGCTTATGGGTTGTTGTTATGGCTTATTTGGCTGAAACTTTTGAAGAACTCAATAAACTTAATTCAACTCGGCAAGGAAAGCAGACACAATATATTACTCTCAGTGACAAAGTGTCCGCTTTTACGAAAAAGCTTGATCTTTTGAAAAGAGGATTATTTCAAGGTAACTTTGACATGTTTGATCAATTATACGAAATCACCGAGAAACCAGAAAACGTTGAAATAAATAAACAACTGTTGATAAATTTGATTTCTGGTTTTATTCAATCAATGCAGGGCAAATTTTAATTCTACTTCGGTGATTTTTAACGTTCAGTGGTTTTTCGTGGGTTTCCAGTCCAAATCTCGCACACATTGCCTCATCAAATAAAATTAACACTATCGTAATTAAACCAATTCATTGAACTCACTAGCGATACCACTTTGAATATATTGCATCAGAAAGTGGGCTTAATCAAATTTTGTGGGGTACTCCGAATTGACTTAGATAGCTTTTAAAATACTTTTACCCTTTGCAACTTTGTGAAAGTGGATTTTCTCCATTGCTTACAATAAAAACAAAACATCGTTTGCACTAAATAAAATAATATAGCAGTCTTTTTAATACAAACTACTGTTTGTGACTTATAGTTTTTTTGTATAGTTAGCAAGTAGAATTAAATAAGAAGGCTATGAGACTAATATAAATGACATTTGTTCTTTACAAAAGAAAGCCATTACAATATTGTTTTTGGAGCACGCAAAACGTAGCATATTAGTATAGTTTTACTAACTAACATGTATACTACTTATAGCTAGCAATAATATTCTGTATAGAAGGAGCGTGGGGAACAGATAAGATTTTCACATTATAATTATATTTAACTTTCCAGCTCGGCAGTAGCACAATTTTTAGTAGTGGTCCGTAGCTAAGACACACATTTTTCAAGTGGTCCTTGAATCTCAAAAGGTTGAGAACCACTGGCTTACAGAATGGTTAATTCGCGTCCCTTTGCTGCATGCTGTGACTCTTTTTAAAAAGAAAAATCTTACGTCCCCCATCCCACAGTGGAGGGAGTAAAGTGGGGGAGGGAGGGAAGGTCTCTCCTCTCAAGGGATTGTGTCGGTGTGTCAAAGCAAGTTGGATTCCTTTTATATGAAACATCAGACATCGCCTCTCTTTCCTTTCTCTCTGTGATCAAACTTGATCAGTGTGATCTACTGTTAGAAAAACACTTACAGCATGCCCGAGAAAATCAAGGTTCAGTATCTTATTTATCACCGGAAATCCAGAATGAATTTATCCACCTACTTTCATCGACTGTAAGGAATCAGCTGTTTAGTGAAATCACAAAAAAACAAATACTAAAGTATCTTACTTAACTAAACACCCGATCTAGGACACCGGTAGCAACTTTCTAAAGTCATCATATTTGTGGATGTGGATTTTTAAACTAAAAAAAAACAACATCAAATAATAATTTTTAGATTTTATACAGATACATTCCAAAGACGCAGCAAGCCTTGAAAGATTTATCGTAGATAAACTGGAATCTAATAACATACCTCCAGCCGACTATCGGTCACAATGTTATGACAATGCTGCTGTAATGACAGGGCATATATCCGGCCTTCAAAAGCGAATACGTGCAAGAAATCACAAAGCATTGTTCTTCAACTTTGACAATCACAGCTTAAACTTAGCAGGAGTACACTCAGCTAAACATGATCCAGTTGTTATTTCGTTTTTGGAACAGTTGAAAGTATAAATTTTTGTTTCTCTCGTTCAATAACTCGTTGGGAAAAAAATTAAAAAGAGTTCTGCCAATCACAATGAAAAGGGAGTCTGAAACACGCTGGAGTGCACGATCAGAAGCTGTTAAAGCAATTTATAAAGGACTAGATGAACTGGTAGGGTTGTTGGAAAAATTATCAGAACATACAAATATGACGCCTGACATCAGAAGTGATGCAGAAACTTTGCTGGCAGGTATATTAAACTTTAAATTCCTAGTTTTTTTTAATTTCTGGAACATCATAGTTGGGAACATTGATCGTCTCCAGAAACGGTTACAGAATCCTACTGTGAATTTCAAGGAAGCAGCATCTAATCTTGAATCGCTTGAGCAAGAAATTGTCAACATTCGTGATAATTTGAGCCAGGTTGCGGTAGACAATGGAAAGGAAGATGCCGATTTGCAGAATCGAGGTTGACAGAAGGATTAGACGACATCGGAGGATGCCTGGAGAATTAACAAGAGATGCAGGACTTTCTGCAGAAGAAGAGATTGCACGTAATATGAGCAGCGTAATTGATAGACTCCAACTTCAGATATCAATACGGTTTTTTACGTCTAAAATATCTAAACAACAAATTTGGATTTTTACTAGACGTCAAAACTCTTCTTGCTGAGACAAAAGTCGATACACTTCGTTAAAATTGCTTAGATTTTGCTATTTCTACGACACTGACGTCAATGGTCACGAATTGTGCACAGAAATCAGAGACTGAAAAATGCTACTCAGTACCCGGACTGAAGTTCTATCAGAAACTATTTTGGATCTTCTTGGTTTTATTGTTTCATATGGAGATGACGTATTTCCGAATCTGTGCATTTCACTTCAAATACTTATAACAATTGCTGTTTCAACTGAAAGCTTTGAGAGGTCCTTCAGCAAACTGAAGCTTATTTTGTCTTATTTACGTTCTTCAATGGGACAAGATCGTCTGAGTGATCTTGCACTCTTTAGCACCGAAAGAGAAACACTTGAGAATATTAATTTTGACAACGTGATTGACGAGTTTGCAACATTCAAATCAAGGAGAATAATTTTTTGTAGACTATGTCTAATTGTACAATTAGTAGAGTATTTTTTTTCAAATAAATTGTTTACAATCATATAGAGTCTGTATTCTATTTCATTAAAATACCTGAAGCTTCGAAAATGAACCATATAAACCGTAAAATTTCAAATTTTTCTTAGGGGCTCAGTAACCCCCAGAATCGTTCGGTCCGACAAGGGGCGCCGATTTTGTGTCATGTCCCCGGGCGCACATGACTCTAGCTACGCCACTGCATTGACCGCCACCTAGCGGACATTGACGTTCAAGCTGGGCCCTATGACCTGACTAAACGTGACGTCATTTTTGTTAACATTTTCTTTGAATGTTGAGTTTACTGCCGCTGTAGTTTTATTTTATGAGTATGGCGAATGCATTTACAGAAGGAATAAAAGTTTGTAGAGCACAATAGTATATTTTTGGAAGCATGCTCTTAGCAATCGTACGAAATGAGGTGCATTCATGGTGGTTAGGTTGCATTCTATAGCCGTCATGACCACACAAATTATGTGACGTTTTTGACGAGTACCCGCGCAGCTTTTTTCAACAATATTGAATGTCCTAGTTATAATAAGAGATGTACCGGATTTTGGCTCCGGCAAATCAGGAATCTGTCCATTTTTACAAATCTGGCTCCGGCTAAATTTCACTTCATAAATCCGGCTAAATCCTGATTGCAAAAGATCCATAAAATATATATACATATACATATATATATATAATGGCTCTGGCTCCGGCTCATTCGGCCATTTTTAAAAATCGGACGCGGCTTCAGCTCCGGCCGGATTTAACTTCATAAATCCATCTGATTCCAGCTCCGGTCAGGTTTTAAGATTCGAATCCGGTTTACCCCTAGTTACGATATTAAATAGATTGCAGACTTACACTAAATACATATTTATATGTTAAAAAGATATTTGAAATATACTTATTTTCAATTACAAAATACGGCTTTTTTGGGTAGAGGGGGGGGGGCAAAGCTTTTTGACGTAATTTTTTAGGGGGGGGGCCTCTGTTTTTTGGGATGAAGTGTGACGAGGGGGGGGGAGGTTAGAAATCGGCCAAAATCTTGTGACGTCATTTATAGACGGCCCCTAATACTGCGGTTAACTTCAATTTTCGGATTCTTCTCTCTTGCGAAAGCTGAAAGACCACGTACACGACCCTACATAGCGGGAGCTCCATCATCAGACACAGCAATACAGTCTTCCAACTTTAAATTAAACTTATCCAAGTATTCATTAACCTTATTTAATACATATATTTCTGAACATTGCAATTCAATAGGAGCCGACCCCTGCAATAGGATAACGTTAAAATAACTTCAGGAAATACTAATTAAATTTTTTAAATATTGTACACTGACAACTTGTGTATCCTTAACAGCTTTACTTTCCCTATATATTTTTTATTCCAAACAAATATTTAAAAGAAAATTTTCAAATATCGATCCGAAAATAGTTAATATGAATTTAAACTCTTTTTGAAAAGAAATGAAAATCGTAATTGTTTTCTTTGCCTAATGTGTAGATTTTCTGCCTTGTGCATTCATCCAACAATAAACATATATTCATTTATTGACAATTTATCTATTACAGACGCTTCTTCTATAGTTTGATGCTATTGAATACTTTGATGGAACTCTTTTAGATCGGAAAAACGTTTAACTTATGAGAAGTGATTTGAGTGAGTTGTTGGAGTTTCATTGTTTTCATCGTGTTGATGCAAAGTTTTATGGGCCGTTACAATTTAAAACATAATACACACATCTTTGAGAGATATATTATGTGGCAGTTACGTTGTTTGATGGAATTGACATTAAGAACGTGATGGCGTATAAATTAGAACTTTGTTTTAAAAAAAGACGAAGTCGAGGAAATTGTTACCTTTCTATATCAACAAAAATTATATGAGCTCACAAATAAAGAGCGTACACACGGATGGGATGTTTTGTAATGACAGGAACCTGGTACCATTGGCGTAATTCCTGTTAAGTTATTCAAAAGTCTAGTAAAACGAAAAGACAAGAAACCTCACTTTTAATGCAATGCAGAATGTTGAACTATTTCTGCACTGGTTACATAAACATTCGGACCAAATTATGGACAAGTTGAGCTACATTAAGTGGTGAGTGTGGGACCAGGAAGAAAACAAATAATCATTGGTCACTGTGGTTGTTACTTCACTATGTATGACAATATATATGATAACAGGTGACCATACACGCAGCTGGTGGTATACACACGGACATTAAAGCAAAGGGAGATCTTTTCTATACCGTTAAATTAACATTTACGTAGCGTGCAGCAGTTCTTATAAAATAACGTCCAACAAGGAATTCCTACTTAATAGAGCGAAGTAAAGTAGATTAACACTTTATTAGTATGCACCAATTAGCACAGTGTT
Organism: Ampullaceana balthica; assembly: GCA_944989445.1. Classification (NCBI taxonomy): domain Eukaryota; kingdom Metazoa; phylum Mollusca; class Gastropoda; family Lymnaeidae; genus Ampullaceana; species Ampullaceana balthica. Next base: position 2,391,624 of record CALYLW010000047.1, read on the forward strand.
GTCCAACCGTAAATCGTTCACTGCACACTAAACTGGTAAAAATTTTGCGCGGCACACATCACAAAAAAACAAGAAATCATTGTTTATTCAAAAGATGTTTCATAATTAATGAGATACTTGAGCGTTTTCTTGAAGCAGATGAGCTCAAAACGCGGCTCATTGCTGGATAAGCAAACTCTCATTTCTCTGTCTATCATCTGCAGTCTTTCACGTTTGACGTATGCGAGCAGTTGCGCCTTTCCGCTTATGTTAGTACTTTCATCGATTTGCATTGCCCAGAACTTTTGGATGTTGTCGGCTTCCGCAAAATGCTATTTAATTTGATTGTCCAAATCCGTCGAAATGTCAGCAATCCGACGTACCCTCGTCTGATGAGGCAGTGGAATCTTATTTATTTTTTCAATAGCGTGGGGTCCCAACTCCATAGTCTCAACTGCGATTCGTAAAGACGGCAATATGCTTGTCTCAGCGTCCAAATGAGATTTCTTTTGTTTGAACAAAATATTCACAATTTTATAGCTTGCTAACTGATCTTTGACAGGAATTGATGAACATTTCTTAATTATTTTTGATTGATGCTCTAAGTTGGACCGAATGGATGTGAAATAACTTTTTGACTTGTCTTTCAATCCTGATGATTTGAGTTCAGATGCCGCTTCAGTTTACTGGGGTTCATGGACTCTTTGGACTATACCATGTTACAATTAAGACAAAACGGAAGAGAAGGATCACATTTTATAAAACCATACTCAAGATATTCCTCGTGATATTTTTCGTTTGGTAACATTCTTCTTGGATTTCGCAGCTCTCTCTCCATTTTGATGCTCGCTGGAATCCTTCTGACTTCTCTTCAAAAAATTATCCATAGCGCCTGTGCTTAAAAGTTTTTAAATAAAGGAACAGCGGGAAAGGGTTTTTATTTACTTACAACGGATATTTATTCCCAATAGAGGAGAGAAATTTTGTAGCTTTCAAAAGATTCTCACAACCAGAACAATACAAACATGAAACATTTTTGTTCAATTCTTTTTCGGTTAAGGATATATTTTTTCAAAACTTGAAGGTTCGAAAAGCCTAGCAATTTATGGTATTTTTTAAAGTCTGTCGCGGCACACTAAAATTTTCTCGTGGCACACTAGTGTGCCGCGCGGCACGCCGGCTGGTCAACAATGATTATTAGCACGAATATAAATAGGGAGCATGCCAAATGAAAAATTAAAGTGTTTTTAAAAGTTAAAATAAAACCATTCATAATTTTATGTGTTGAACTAGGACAAGACTAGTGGGGCTAGTGATGGTGATATCCTGCCATGAATTGAAATAAACTAGAAACCCTCTAGTTAAGAAAAAAAATGAACACAGAGTTTCTCAAACCTTGTCAAAGGTGAAAGTAAGGGAAATGTTCTCAAGTTTCAGTAATCCTAAGATACATGGATGCCCTGATAAAGAACTTTCAGACCAGTAGAACGTAATGTATGAATAGATAAACCTGGGACAATTTCTTCCAATGACGTTTCTCTAAAATCTGGTGTACTAATAACTTGAATAGTCTAGCAGAATATTGATATACGTTTTGTATGTAAAAAAGAAATATTGAACCAGCTATTTGAGAATATTGACCTACCTTTTGTACGTACACAGAAACATTAAACCTACTATTTGAGAATATTGATCTACGTTTTGTATGTACAAAGAAATATTGAATCAACTATTTGAGAATATTGACCTACCTTTTGTACGTACACAGAAACATTTAACTAACAATTTGAGAATAGGACACCAGTAATTCTTGCGTCGGGCGGGAGGGAGAATATGGAGGAGAAGCAAAGAGGAAACCTATGGACCCTGTGTGTAAATGTGTTTGTCCCAACAGTTTATACCACACAATGGGATGTAGGAAAACTTAATTTAAGATTTTGGTACATTATGCCTATGTTACTTATTTCATTATAATTATATTTTATTCGACAAGAAATTCGTCTTGATGGGAACGAAATAAAGTGACATCTCACTTCTGCGGTGGTTATGGACATCTATAACGGCCAGAAATTGATTTCATTTGATATATTTTCACCTATGATTGTTTTAAAAAGCTAGTTTTCTGTGGAATTAATAAAGTTCAACAAAAAATTAAAAATGTATCTTATATTTACAAAATCGCACTAGTTTATTACATCTTTTATATAAACTATTTAAACAATATAAGTTCAAGTAAAACGTCTCTTATACTTACATGTTTTACATCCCATTATTTGATACAATAATTGCTTCCCTTTGCACACACAATATTCCTTAGCCATTTTTATTTGTTCCTTATCAAATACTCTCCGATTATTTCTATTTTTTTTATTTTTTTTAAAATTCAAGTTACAAATGCACTAAAGCTTTTAAATTAAATAAAAATTTCACAAAAATTGTGTATGCAGCACATTTAATTAACGATTTATTATTTAACTCATACAAAAATATACATGTCGTAAATAATCTCTTAGATAATTTAAATAAAATTTTAATACGTGTGTGTAGGTGTCAGTGGCGTAGCTAGGGGGCAGGGGGACCTATGTCCCCGGGCACCACGTTAGTGAGCGCCAAAATGAGTATTAAAACTTATTAATTAATTTTATTTAGATGTAAACTCATCATCATCATCATCATCGCTCTTCGTCCCATCTGGGGCATAGGCCGCGAACAAAGTCTCTCCAGGTATCCCGGTCCTGCGCCAGTCTCTCAATCTGCCCCCAGCTGTGCCCGCTCATTTTTGTGTCTGCCTCCAGTTCTCTTCTCCAGGTCATTTTGGGACGACCTCTTTTCCTTTAGCCTTTGGGGTTCCATGTGAGGGCTTGTCTCACAATGCTTGATGTAGGCTTTCTGAGAGTGTGGCCAATCCATCTCCATCTGCGCTGGCGTATTAGCTCTTCCACTGGCTCTTGTTGTGTGCATTGCCAGAGGTCCTCATTGGTGATGACATTTGGCCAGCGGTTTCGGAGAATTGCTCGGAGACATGTATTTATAAAGGCTTGAAGCTTTTTAGAAATGGCTGCTGTTATTCGCCATGTTTCTGCTCCATACAGTAGGACAGGCTTTACTGTGGTGTTGAATATCCTGACCTTGGTATGAAGAGTCAAGTTGTTGCAGTTCCAAACTTTTTTTTAGCTGTTTAAATGATGATCTTGCTTTGCCAATTCTCACTCTTACATCGGCGTCTGTCCCTCCTTGTGTGTCGATGATGCTTCCAAGGTATGTGAAGCTATCCACCTCTTCCAGATTTGTTCCTTCCAGTGTTATTGGAGTTTTGCTTGATGTGTTTATTTTAAGGACTTTGCTTTTTCCATTATGGATGTTCAGGCCAAGGCAAGCAGAGAATTGTGCTACATCGTTAGTTTTCTCCTGCATCTGTTGCAGTGAGTGCGATAATAAGGTCAGGTCGTCCGCAAAGTCCAGGTCATCAAGTTGTTTCCATAGTATCCACTGGATACCATTTCTCTTCTGCTCTGTAGACATTTTCATTATCCAGTCGATGGTTAGCAGAAATAAGAATGGTGAAAGCAGACACCCCTGTCTGACTCCGGTCTGTACCTCAAAAGCCGCTGTTGCTTGTTGACCATGGACAATTCTACATGTAAGTCCTTCGTAGGAAGCCTTAATTATGTCGGTCAGTTTTTGTGGTATACCGTAGTGTCTTAGTAACTTCCACAGGGTTGGCCTGTCAACACTATCGAAAGCCTTCTCACAGTCAATAAAGTTGATGTATAGTGGTGATGTAAACTAATGTATCCCAAATACGTTTGCAAGATTGAATTGTGGAGCTCCGAAAATATCTTCATTGCAAGCCAGTTGGCTAGCATGATTTTGGCGCCCCATTGAGCATTAAGGAGCGCCATTCTACTCATAAATAAATAAGACATCAACAATGTAGGATTGCTGATGGTGTTTAAAAGAAAACTATTGAGTTGCTGGGAGTAAATCGCTTGTGGCTATTATATTAACAAATTAATAAGCTGCTTACTGTAGCTGCTGTCTATTGTTTACATCAGGGTTCGGCGAACAAGGGTAATATACCCCATTTGGGGTAAACGGAATTCTTTTTGGTAATACAGACTCATTAGGGAATATAAAATCCGCTAGATACATTCATAAATTGGCACGTGTACTTGTACGCTTTTAATATAAGCCCGCTAATTAACCAGTACCTTATAAGAAAACGCATTTTTAAATTCGATATTTATTATCATTTCTTAACTACGTACTATTCGTACTGTACATAGACACCAAAATCCTCTCCAATTTCATTTATATTGATGTGAATGGTAATAATCTTAATCCTATGACTTAACTGTTACCAATATCCTCTCTGTGACATTTAAAATAAATTCATGTTAACTGAGCTAACGTGCTTATGCCTGTTAATATCGAGGCAATTTAAATAGTATACTATTTCATTAAATGTGCACATTAAGTTGTACTTTATTTTAATGCAAAGGTTGTTTGTTTGAAACAATAAGGGTATGTTGTTTTGTGCTCCTCTTAAATTGCGACGATATCCAGATTGTAATTTTCCTTAAAGAACATGCAACTGTTTTGTTATTTATGTAAAGACGGTGAGGCTGAATATACAGACCCACTTTTATCACATCGACGTACAGTGGCTTTGACGTGGCTGAACAGAGTGTGGGCTCTGAAAGCGGAACTTCAACATTTATGGCTGGTCAAAAGCATGCGCTGGTTGGGTTGCATACCTCGCATTCTTAGCCGATATTTCTGAGTATGTGAATGTGTAATGCATTGAAAAAAATGGCTGGGAAACAATATCAATGTAATTGATATAAAGGATTGAAGCTGTTGAAAACAAAGCATATTTGACACATTTTTGGATATCAAATGCTACAAAGGATTTGAACTTTGCACATGAGGAGGGGGTCCACTAATTTCAGTTAGTTATTTAAGTAAATGTGTGCCTTTTCGACATTAGCGCAATATGTCCTTTTTTATCATTATATCTAGAATAGTCAGAGCCGTAAGCCTATAAACGTTATAACCATTGTAATCAACTTTAAACTTTTATAGTTGTTTCAAATATATTCCCCCTGAAATACGGATCTACCGTGTCATTTTGATGTAAAATAACTACACAGAATCCTTTTCAGACTATTTTTAGACACTTGTCAGGCTTTTAAAACTCACACTATGAGCTTTCGGCTCGATTTTTAAAAACCACGTTTTTACAAGTGGACTAAAAAGAAGAAAATAATTTAAAACTTGTAAGTTCAAGTACTTTCATTTAATATGACTAAAAACGTGGGGCAGGTGTTTGGTATAAAAAATTAAAGATTTCTAATTTAGAAGGCAAAAGAGAGATCTATAAGTGAGAGAATGAGTGAACCGCATTTGTTAAACCTCATAAGCGCCCGTCCCACGTTTTTAGTCATATTAAATCAAAGTACTTGAACTTACAAGTTTTAAATTATTTTCTTCTTTTTAGTCCACTTGTAAAAACGTGGTTTTTAAAAATCATTTTTTTACCTTTATTTATTTCATTGGTTCTTGCATCCCCGCCCTCGCCTTGAAAATTACTATGGCGAGAGGCGTTGTGTGAGAAATAGAAATATGGAGATAAACTAAAAAATGCATTAATTTAATTATGGTACATCCGATCGATCTGAAATTTTGATACAATGCATTGTTATCCAAGATCTATCTCAGATAAAATTTTGAGATCTCTAGTTCCATCAAAAGTGGTTTAATTTTACGTTACAAGATTTGACGGATACAAACAGTGTGACTTAAATAAAAGCGTGTAAAATAAAATAAATAAAGGTAAAAAAAATGATTTTTAAAAACCACGTTTTTATAAGTGGACTAAAAAGAAGAAAATAATTTAATAATAACTTAAATGTGATTAAAAAGATAGATTATTAATTACAAATTTATATATTTAAATAAAACCCACCAAAAAACAGTTCCACCAACCGAATATTGAACCATGTACCTCCAGGTCAGCTCCATCACTCTAACAATACGGCCAAGGATGCCTGACAGATTATGTTTTTTTTAAACTTATTATAAAAACTCTTTACAATTCACGTCTGACGCTAACACATCTTATTTTTTACCTTCATTATTTTAAATACCAAACACGTCATAAGTGCCCGCCCAACGTTTTATACCATGGTGAAGTGTTCACGTGGTGAACTCATGGATGTCAACAAAGCAGACGGGTACCGATGCTTATGAAAAGATAAACTATTAAAACAAACCCGTAAAAACAAAGTTTTTGACTATTAATCCCTTATATGTGAGACATAACTAACAGTATTGATTATTTTCAAACGCTACAAACATTGACAGACTGACACCGAGTGATGTCCCTTGTCTTTAATAAATGGGGGTGGGACGTGAGGGGGTGTCGGCACGACGGTCGGCGTCAACTCAAACTCAGTTGGAAGCGGAAGAAAAAAAACAATAACAAACCGTGGTTTTGAATTACATACCTCATATAAGGATAAACTAAAAATGCATTAATTTAATTACGGTACGTTCGATCGATCTGAAATTTTGATACGATGCATTGTTAGGTTAAACGGGTCCGTGTGCCAAATTTCAGCTCGATCCGATCACGGGAAGTGGGTCATTTTCGACTTTTGTTTTTCCGTCCGCCCGCCCGCCCAGCCCATGAGATGACAACAGAGACGGCCGCGAAGTTAATATAAGGGATTTAAAAATGCAATAATTTAATAACGGTACATTCGATTGCTCTGAAATTTTGACACAATACATTGTCAGTCAAGATCTATCTGTGGTAAAAATTTGAGATATCAAGGACCATCAAAAGTTGTTAAATTTTACGTTAGAAGATTTGATGGAGGGATGGAAAATACAACATACAAACAGAGTGAGTTAAATAAAAGCGTGTAATAAAAGCGTTTAAAAACGTGGTTAATAAAACAAACCCGTAAAAACAAAGTTTTTGACTATAAATCCCTTATATATGAGACATAACTAACAGTATTGATTATTTTCAAACATTTACAGACTGAATCTGTCTGAACTCAACTTTGCATCATAACCCTAGTGGGGGAGGGGTGGGTGGGGGGAGGGGTGGGTAGGGGAGAGGGGAAAAGTCTGGTCACCGATTCGCTTGACCGAGCTCAGAGTGACACATAAAATGTAAACAAAAGCGCCCGTCGCTTCGTTGGGTCGCCTCAATGCGTCAGCTCAAAATTTCACGTGGCAAAAAAACAATAAACAAACAGTGAATTTTGAATTACATACCTCATATAAGGATAAACTAAAAATGCATTAATTTAATTACGGTCTGATCATGGGAAGTGGTTCATTTTTGACTTCTGTTTTTCCGCCCGCCCGCCCGCCGAGCCCAAGACAGAGAGAGACGGCCGCGAAGTTAATATAAGGGATTTAAAAAGACGGAGTCGAGGAAATCGTTTTCTTTCTATACCAACAAAAATTATGTGCGCTCACAAAGAAAGAGTGTACACACCGATGGAATGTTTGTAATGACAGGAGCCTGGTACGATGAGGTAATTCCTATTTGGTTTTTCGAAAGTCTAGTAAAAAAACTAACCCGTAAAAACAAAGTTTTTGACTATAAATCCCTTATATATGAGACATAACTAACAGTATTGATTATTTTCAAACATTTACAGACTGAATCTGTCTTAACTCAACTTTGCACCATAACCCTAGTGGGGGCGAGGGTTGGGTGGGGGGATTTAAATTACATACCTCATATAAGGATAAACTAAAAATGCATTAATTTAATTACGGTACGTTCGATCGATCTGAAATTTTGATACTATGCATTGTTAGGTCAGACGGGTCAGTGTGCAAAATTTCAGCTCGATCGAATCACGGGAAGTGGGTCATTTTCGACTTTTGTTTTTCCGCCCGCCCATGAGATGATGAGATGATTAGAGAGATGATGAGATGACGACAGAGACGGCCGCGAAGTTAATATAAGGGATTTAAAAAGGAAATTCAAGAAACCTCACATCTAGTTCAAGGCAAAATGTTGAACTATTTCTGCACTGGTTACATAAACATTGGGATCAAATTATGGACAAGTTGTGCTACATTGAGTGGGGGGCCAGGAAGAAAACAAATAATGATTGGTCACTGTGGTTGTTCCTTCACTAAGTATTACAATATATTAGATAACAGGTGACCATACACACTTCTGGTGGTATACACACGGATATTAAAGCAAAGGGAGATCTTTTCTATACCTTTAAATTAACATTAACGTAGCATTCAGGAGTTCTTATAAAAAACAACAAACAAGGAATTACTACTTAATAGAGCGAAATAAAGTAGAGTAACACTTTGTTAGTATGCACCAATTAGCACAAAGGTTAATAGTTAGCATGTAAAATGAAAAATTAAAGTGTGTTTTAAAAGTTAAAATGAAACCATTCATAATTTTATGTGTTGAACTAGGACAAGACTAGTGAGGCTAGTGACGGTGTTATACTGCCATGAATTGAAATAAACTAGAAACCCTCTAGTTAAGAAAAAAAATGTTAACTGAGTTTCTCAAACCTTGTCAAAGGTGACAGTAAGGGAAATGTTCTCAAGTTTCAGTAATGCTAAGATACATGGATGCCCTGATAAAGAACTTTTAGAAAAATGAAATATTATGTATGAAAGATAAACATGGGAGCATTTGTTCCAATAACGTTATTCTAAAATCTGGAGTAATAAAAACATTTATTGTCTGGCAGAATATTGATCTACGTTTTGTATGTACAAATAAATATTGAACCAACTATTTGAGAATAGGACACTAGCAATTCTTGCGTTGAGTGGGAGGGAGAATATAAAGGAGAAGAAACCTATGGACCCTGTGTGTAAATGTGTTTGTCCCAACAGTTTATACCACAAAATGGGATGTAGAGAAAAATTATTTTAAGATTTTGGTACATTATGTCCATGGTACTTATTTCATTCTTATAATATTTTATTCAACAAGAAATTCCTATTGAAAAGAACGAAATAAAGTGACGCATCTCTTTTGTAACGACATGTGAAGAAACAGTTATGCGTTACGACATTTAGTTCAAATGATGTATTTTTACCTATGATTGTTTTAAAAGCCTAGTTTTCTGTGGAATTAATAACGTTCAACAAAAATTAAAAATGTATCTTATATTTACAAAATCTCAATAGTTTATTACATCATTTATATAAACTATTTAAACAATATAAGTTCAAGTAAAACTTCTCTTATGCTTACATGTTTTACATTTAGTATATATGTTTTTGAGACAAAAATTACTTCCCTTTACAAACATAATATTCGTTAGACATTTTTATTTGTTTCTTGTCAAATAAACTTTCTGACAATATCTATTTTTAAAAATTGATCCAAGGGCCTTCCATAAATGACGTCACGCGCCTGGGGGGAGGGGGTTAAGCATTTGTAACGATGTGTGACAATGGGGAGGGGGGTTAAAGAAATGTGACGTCACATAAACAAAAAAAACATGCAACTTTAAATAAAATTTACACTTCAGTAATTCATTGCTTGCAATATATTTAATGATGTTTTCAATGTCTTCACGCGTGTTATTTTTCAAAGTTCTGACAAACTACAAGGTATTTTGATACAACTTTTCCCTCTGAACATGAAACAAAAATCATAAAATACAAAATCACATTTTGGCTTTTTGAATGAATCAATGACAGGAAGTTAACGAGTATTTGAAATACGCCGACATTATTTACCGTATGTACTCGTTCTAAAGGAAACCTCTTTTGGACAAAATCTAGAGGGAAAGATGGGGAATGGGGTCGGCTTACGAGCGGGTTATAGATTATTTCTGCATGTACATTGAATATCGGTGTTATTATTGTAGATCATCAAGGACCTTTTCTACATGTAGCCGTCTGCTAGAGTTAAACCTCAGCAGTCCGCCTATACGCCAGCGGGCCAGTAACATATTGTGCACACCCACACAGCGCCGCACCATGTACACCACACCGACATGCACTATGTGGTATGAGAGAAGAAAGGCAGTAGAGAGAGAATGACAGTGACAGTTGAGTGTGCCAAGAACAGCTGTTTCATTTTTATAATTGTTGTAAATAAAACTGTTGTATATCCTTGCCGGGTGAATTGAACTTTATTAATTTTTTTTATTAACTTAGCCACCACTCGGCTACAATTTGGCGTCACGAGCAGGATTTCACTTGAGGTAGGGATAGCAGTTTAAAACAGTGTTTTCCATTTTAAAAAATGGAACAAGTGGAGCAGCTACAGACAAACCGGCTTCCAAAGTTACCACGGTTTACGGGTGATAATGGAGCGTAACAATTTCTTAAAGAGGTCCGACTGCTCCTGCAGTTCCAGCCTATGCCTCCAGCCTCAGCAGTCACCAGGATCCTTGGTGCCTTGGAAGGACGTGCCCGCCAAGACATATTAGACCGGGCACCCACTGAGATTAACACCCCTGATAAACTGCTCAACCTTATAACAAAGAACTGGGGAGATCAGCGGGATGGCACCACCCTGGCCTCGGTCTTTTACAGACGGCAGCAGGGCTTAGGTGAAAGCGTGGAGGACTATGCGGCTAACTTACACAGCCTCTTTATCCTAGCCAACAATGCACGGCCCGGCAGGCTGGCGGATGACATGCTGAAGAGTGCATTTGTGCAGTTCCTACAGCCGGCAGCACTACGGCGGGACATCAAGGCCTACGCCAGGCTACACTCCGACAGCACCTTTGATGAGGTTCGTAGGGAAGCCCAAAGGTGGATGAGAGAGGATTTTGCCGATGTTGCCGCCACGGCACAGTTCTCAGCAGCACCTCTACCTGACTGGACACAGTTAACGCAACACTTAATGGCCCACATAGACCAGCAGGTGGCAGCTCTGGTAGATAGAATCCAACAGTCAATGCACCAGCGCAGAGGGGACACGGAAGCTAATGGTGTCCACTATACACCAGGACCCAGACAGCCAAATCCGGGCCTACAACAACATCCTCAGCCCACACGCAGACAGTCTAATCAACCCCAGGGACAATCTCTTCGAAGCAACCTGACCTGCATGTGGTGTAGTCGAAAGGGCCACCTAGAGGACGAGTGCCAGGCCAAAAAGAGGTACGTCGCCCTCCAAAATGGTGCACCCCAACAACATCCTCAACAGCAACCAGAATTCGTGAGATGCTTTCCGTCACACACAGCTGTCAACCGCCGAATAACAGTTAATTCCATAGAACTCACTGGTGAATGCCCAACTCTGGATATCTTATCTTATCTTATCTGTTTACAGACGCTCCTTCTATACAGAAGATTATTGCGTCCTACGCTTATCTATGGTTTGTGTTTAGTCGTGCATTTTTATTAGAGATTTAAATGTTGATAAAGTGTTGGTTTTCCTGGATTCTTCAGGCAACCCAGTCCACGCCCGAATTCCGGACGGGAAGAAGGAAAACTTGTATGTGTTTGTTCTTGCATACGGAATAAGAAAGGTGTTTTTATCCTTATGTCTATCTGAGGGTTGTATTAAGTTATCTTTGTGTTGTATTTCTAAATTAGAATTAATTGCTTTATGTATGATTACTACTTTGTTCTTGGTTCTTCTATCCTCTAGTGTTTCAAGGTTTAATGATATATGGATATAGCCCTAAATGGTCATCAGGGTGTGGCACTTATTGACACGGGGAGCGAAGTAAGCACCATCACCGAAACATGGGCATCCCAACACCTTTACCACATCACCCTTGAAACCGGCTTCATCACGCTACGAGCCGTCAACGGAGATGAGGTGCCATATATTGGAATCGTGAACCCCGATGTGCAGCTTCTAGGGCAGCATCTACAAAATGTCCCGTTCCTCGTCGTCAAGACCCCAAATGATCTGGTGACCCAAATGCGGAAGAAAGAGGCGCCAGTTCTATTTTGCATGAATGTGCTAAAACGGTGGCTACCCCAGTTTCTGCCATCAACAGTAAACTGCTTCGATTTAAAGACCGTGCCCTAAAGACAGGCACGTGTACAAAATACTACCCCGGGCGTGAGTCGCAGAGAAAACAGAAACAGGAAAGATCTGATTCTGGCGAAGGCACCTTTGTCAGATATAGTTCCTGAGACCGCCAAATGCCACATCAGCGAGCGAAAGTGACGATGAGGTGTTCATCATCTCAACAGTGCGACGCAGAGACAAGCAGCCCGATGCAGGGATGGACCAACCGCCACCCGGGGCACCGCACAAGTCAGCCTGTATCGCCCAACGTTCCAACACGGACACAGATAGACATTCTTGAGGGCCACCTACTTTGATGATATTTCTTAGTTGCATAAATCTCTTATTTTATAGTAACAATAATATCTTAGTCTTGTCGATCAGAACAAGATGAAAGACCTACAGAAACTGAGAGACTGGACACCATTTTGTTGATACACATCGTCACATTTAAAATTGTAAAACGCTTCATGAGTTTATTATTATACTCTAAATGTTCCTGGTCATGGAATGCAAGTTTGAATTGTGTAAAGGTCTAAGATTGTGACCAGGCTTATTTTGTCATTATATGTGATGTTTTTTTCTTTGTTTGCTTCGGCAAACAATATGTATTAACCAGCGAGGGCGCTAGCATTCTGGGGCCTGTGGAAACTGTAGCCGTCTGCTAGAGTTAAACCTCAGTGGTCCGCCTATCCGCCAGCGGGCCAGTAACATAGTGTGCACCCCCCCCACACACATTATTAATAATCTCTCTCACAGACAAGGGGCAGTGTGTTACTGGCCCGCTGGCGTGGTGAACTCCAGTCACATCGAGGGCTGGAGTGAACCTGCAGTGACGGATGCTGAGGTTTAACTCTAGAAGACGGCTACAGTTTCCCCAGGCCCCTAAATGCCAGCGCCCTCGCTGGTAAAATACTATAATTAGATTTTTTTTAAATGCACACTATCAGGACCATTCATGTCACAAATCACCATCAACAAATAACCACAACACCATAATTCTAACTAAAGTAAACAAACAACCACAACAAAATAAAGTCAATTTGTTTGAAAAGCGTCCCTTCGACGTTTGGTCACTCGTCTCTTTCTTGGGGCTGTCTCAACTTGTCAATGTTTGCGCGTTCAGCAATGCGTGCTGATCTGCGCGGTTCAACAGGGAGTGGTAAGTTTATCCCTGCAGCGGGTCGATTGTCTCATGTGAACAGTTAACGGATGTATCATGTGATGTCCCACCAATAGATATACAATTTCCGGACCTCACCAACCAACAACGCCAGGCGCTTAATGCACTTCTCTGCCGCCGAGCTGCCACATTTGCATAAGACGAAAACGACTTAGGCTACACTGATACAGTGTTTCATCGCATCAGGACACAAGATAACACGCCGGTCGCTCAGCCGTATCTTCGCATATCACCCAATCAGCTGCAAGAGGTACAGCAACATATTCAAGGGCTGATGGACAAGAAGGTTATAACAGAGAGTTATAGCCCATATGCCGCCCCCATTGTCCTAGTGCGGAAACGGGATGGTAACTTACGTCTCACGGTAGACTACCGGCGACTAAATCTTAAAACCGCGCATACAGGAATCGTTTGATACTCTGGTTGGAGCTAAATATTTTTCCACTCTGGACTTAGTCAGCGGCTACCATCAGATAGCCATTCATAAAGACGTCCAGCACAAGACCGCATTTGTTACCCCGATGGGCTTGTTTGAGTATACCCGTATGCCCATGGGCCTCACGTCAGCGCCTGCTACTTTCCAACGTTTAATTCAACGTACCATAACCGACTTTCTGTTTCAATTTTTATAGGTCCGATAGTTGGTCAAGGTGTTGCAAATGCTCCCCAAATGTCGTTGAATATACCAGTAGGTCATCCAAATAGACCAATAAAAATGGAACAGCTGTCCTTGGCACACTCAACTGTCATTCTCTCTCTACGCGGTGGTCGAGTGGCAGCGCACTGGACTGTCGTACCGATGGTCACGGGTTCGAATCCGTGTGAAGGCAAGGGTTTGTTCCCGGGGCCTAGGGCGTCCCTGAGTCACCCCGCTCCGAATGGGTACCTAACACTACATGTAGTTAGGCGGCTGGGTAATGCGTGGAACCCACAAAGCCGTGGCCTGTGATTGCTGCATCACTTGCCAACAGATCATCTGTCATGGTCTGTGGACGCAACTATCTACTGCATAGAAGGAGCGTCTGTATAGATAAGAAGATAAGATACTTCTTTTCTCATACCACCTAGTGCATCTCGGTGCGGTGCACATGGTGCGGCGCTGTGTGGGTGTGCACACTATGTTACTTGCCCGCTGGCATCCAACAATAAACATATATTCATTTATTGACAATTTATCTATTACAGACGCTTCTTCTATAGTTTGATGCTATTGAATATCTTTATGGAACTCTCTTAGATCGGAAAAATGTTTAACGTGTGAGAAGTGTTTTGAGTGAGTTGTTTGAGTTTCATTGTTTTAATCTTGTTGATGCAAAGTTTTATGGGCCGTTACAATTTAAAACATAATATACACGGTGTTGAGAGAGATATTATGTGGCAGTTACGTTTTTTGCTGGAATTGACATTAAGAACATGATGGCTTATAAATTATAACTTTGTTTTAAAAAAGACGGAGTCGAGGAATTTGTTTCCTTTCTATATCAACAAAAATTATATGCGCTCACAAATAAAGAGCGTAAAAACTAATGCAATTTTTTGTATTGACAGGACGCTGAACCATTTCGTATTTCCTATTAAGTTATTCAAAAGTCTAGTAAAAAGAAAAGACAAGAAACCTCACTTCTAGTTCAAGGCAGAATGTTGAACTATTTCTGCACTGGTCACATAAACATTGGGATCAAATAACGGACAAGTTGAGCTACATTAAATGGTGAGTGTGGGGCCAGAAAGAAAACGAATAACCATTGGTCAATGTGGTTGTTCCTTCACTAAGTATACCAATATATATGATAACAGGTGACCATACACGCTACTGGTGGTATACACACGGATATTAAAGTAAAAGGAGATCTTTTCTATACTGTTAAATTAACATTTACATATTATGCAGGAGTTATTTAAAAAACGACAAACAAGGAATTCCTACTTAATAGAGCGAAGTAAAGTAGATTAAAACTTTCTTTAGTATACAGCAATTAGCACAAAAGTAAATAATGAGCATGCAAAATGAAAAATTAAAGTGTTTTTTAATAGTTAAAATGAAACCATTCTTAATTTTATGTGTTGAACTAGGACAAGACTAGTGACGGTAATATCCTGCCATGAATTGAAATAAAATAGAAACCCTCTAATTCAGAAAAAAAATTTCACGAGTTTCTCAAACCTTGTGAAATGTGAGAGTAAGGGAAATGTTCTCAAGCTTCAGTAATCCTAATATACATGGATGCTCTGATAACGAACTTTCAGAAAAATGAAATTATACGTATGAATAGATAAACCTGGAAGCATTTCTTCCAACAACGCTATTCTAAAATCTGGTGTAATAAATACATGTATTGTCTGGCAGAATATTGATCTACGTTTTGTATGTACAAATAAATATTGAACCAACTATTTGAAAATATTGATCTACGTTTTGTATGTACAAAGAAATATTGAACCAACTATTTGAGAATATTGACCTATTTTTGTACGAACACAGAAACATTAAACCAACTATTTGAGAATATTGATCTACGTTTTGTATGTACAAATAAATATTGAACCAACTATTTGTGAATAGGACACCAGTAATTCTTGCGTCGGGCGGGAGGGAGAATATGGAGGAGAGGCAACGAAGAAACTGCCGATTTTTATGTGTAAATGTTTTTGTCCCAACAGTTTATACCACACAATGGGGTGTAGGGAAAACTTATTTTAAGATTTTGTAACAATATGTCCGTGGTACTTATTTCATTCTTATCTATACTAGTTTGTGCTGCGGCGCCGTGGCGCCTGCGGCGCCCCGCTTTTCTTAAGGGCGCCCACGGCGCCCACCTTTTTCAAATTCCCAACTAACTTCTCCTTTTATGATAAATACGTAATATTAAACTTTCTTAAATGGACACAAAGTATTTTATAATAGTTTGTTTTTCTTTTAATATATTTTTATGACAAAAGCACAAGTAACTTATCCTTGTATGATAAATACGAAAAATTCCTGAAATGTACACAAAGTATGTATATAATATAGGTTGTGCTGCGGCGCCAACTTTTATTTAGGGCGCCTACGGCGCCCACTTTTTTCAAAAGCCCAACAAACTTGTCCTTGTATGATAGATACGTAATATTAAACTACCTTAAATGTACACAAAGTAATTTTAAATAGACGTTGTAGGGCGCCTACGGCACCCACTTTTTTTGGGGTCAAAAGCCCAAGTAACTTATCCTTGTATGATAAATACGAAATATTCCTGAAAATTAAACAAATTATTTATATAATAATTTTTACAGTGCTAATCACCACATGATTTTTAAACTAATTTTAGAAAGCAGCGCACCAAATTACTGCACCAAAAAATAACCATTTGAGCCAGTCAGCACTGCTTACAACACACAATTAAAAAAAAAGCAGAGTGATGTCCCTCAGCGTTAGGCTACATAATTGAGCGTAAATATATATATGATATATAACTAGAAAAATACCCGCACTTTGTAGCGGGAGTGTGCTGACCCTTTATCCAAGTATTAGTTGCTGGTTATTACAATTTTATTTGCCAAGTTAAATTTCAGATACATCTATTTAGTTAAAATCTTATGAGAAACAGAGGTATGCCAATTTACCTCATGAGTTGTTTTCACTTAATGCAGTGCCTTTTAACATAACCTTACTATTTAAAAGATATGACTTATTAAATAATGATTATTGCCGACCATAATAACTAAATTTACAATTTCATTCCCACTTGCACGAAATTAAAGTAACTTATAGGTTTTCCGAAAGAGCTCTACCACCCTCGTCACTCAAAAATGTAATATATAATTACGAAACTGCATCGTATCACAATTGTAAGTTATATAATATTTGTAACCTCGTATATGAGATAAAGAACATGTGGCACTATCCCTTTAAAAGGCAAAGCTAAGTGACTCATAGCGCAAATAAACAAAATTATAAATGTACTTTCTAAAAAACTTTATAAAAAAACGGTCGTAATAAAATGATATCCAAAAAATGTGCAAACCATATTTAGACAATATAGAAAGCTGGCCGCATAAAATAAAGTCTTGTTATAAAGTAAATGTACTGGACCAAAATAACTCCTCATTTTGACGTATCCATAATTACCGTAACAGGGAAATAATATTTAACATTTTTATGTCTCTATATTTTACGATTTATATTTACGGTTAAAAGCAATGTGTATAATTTCAAAAAGGAATCTTTTTTTATGTTCCCTATTTCGGATAAGGTATCATATTTTGTAAATTATATTCAATGCACACACACACACACCAGATTTTATATCTGAAAAAAAAATGAAAACAAAATATAATTGACCCGTCTGTTAATAAGCGCATCTTAAAAATGATTAAAAGGCAATTTTAGAAATGGCCTATGCTATTCTGAATACAAAGGAATGAACATAAAAACATATTCAATTCGCAATTAATATTAATTAAGCGTTTTCAGGATCACTTCATTAAATTAAGTCAACTTTTGTTAATACTTTCGGTAGCGAAAGTTTATAATGTATAGTGTATATAAAGCGTAAGTAAACTGTTTTAAAGTGTAAGTTTATTTGACATAGGGCATCACTTTCAACATAAAATAAACTCGCCACATCTATGGTTTTTAATTAAATGTCAAGTTATGAATTAAATTTTTAAAAATCCCAATTTTATTCATTGCATGTAAAATATTAATACAATGCATCGTGAAAATAATTGAAATAAAATAATTTAAACGCATATGTAATATATAAAGCTCAGTTGATATTTTTATGTTTGTTTGTTTGTATCCATTAAAAAAAAGGCCACTGCTTTGTTGACATTTTTCCAAAAGATCTCTGCCACTGTCGTCACTAAAAAAGTTCTTATATATTTACGACACTGCATCGTAACACAATTGTAATTAATACAATATTTGCAACAGCGTCTATGAGATAAAGATAATAAAGATAAATAAAGAAATTAGGCTATATCCTAATTTAAAAAAACCAAACAAAACAAATCAATTTTATGTTAAAAACGCATGTGAAACCATGACAATAATTGATTTTAAAAATGGCCTATGTTAATCTCTCATCAAAGGAATGAACATAACATATTCAATTCGCAATACAAAATAATTAAGCGTTTTCAGGATCACTTTATTTAGTTTAATCTACTTATGTTAATATGTCCAGTAGCCTAAGTTTAAATAGTATAAGTGTATAGGTTATGTAAAAGACAATAGCTTATGTAAAAGACAAACAAAATATAAATGTTATATTAATAGGACACAGCTAAATTTAAGATGCGTACACGAAAATGTGCGCACAGTAATCAGGCGATAAAAGATTTTAGAACACGGACCACTAAAAATGAAGCCTTGAAAAAAATAGTGACACAATTATTACATAAATAGGTTTTTATTAAATGTCGAGTTATGGAACAGAAAATAACTAAAACAAATTCGCAATTAAATTTAAACGTGTAAACAATTAAATCTAATGCATCGTGTGGCAGTTGTAATTAAATATGTTTACGTGTCTATCTAATATAAAGAAAGTAACAGTAAAGAAAATTACAATTCTTTGTACTACACAGCTGAAATTATGAAGCGTACACGAAAATGTGCGCACCGTTTTTTTGACATTATAATATTTTTTGAATGCGCACTGCTGAAAATAAAGTATTGGGGGAAAAAAACGTCACCAAAAGTAACTCGCTTTGAACGGCATTTGAACGTCCACGTAAATTTGTTCAATACAGAAATGAGGTTAAATTTTTTATTCTTTGTCTCTGCGTTTTCTGATTATTTAATTTACAGCATTCGGGCAAAAGGAACAATTACAAAAACTATCTTAAAACCACCTTCAGGGTTAAAGGAACAGTCCTGCCAAATTTGGTCCCCGTCCGTCATTTGGTTATTCCGTGGCTGTCTGACAGAAAGTCGAAAAGTGAAACATACAAACATACAAACATACAAACATACAAAGATACAAACACCAACTGAGCTTTATATATTAGATTCTCTTCATGGGACCATGCGAGACACCACGTATGTGCAAACAAGTATTACGAATGAGTCTCGCTGGTGTCAACTAAACACAGTTAATAGTTGGCAAGCGAATGTAGTGGAGGGGTGATCAACAATGGTCCTTGCGTTTCACTTGCATTGTTCATTCACAGAAAACGTGAGATTCGTAGTGTACTGGTCATCACGTCGTCTTCATGCGGGGAAGGTCCTGGGTTCAAGCCCCAGGGAATACACTGTTTTTTTTTAAATTTTAAAAATCTCTAATAGTGCCCTTTCTTTTAGCCCTTTATTGCATAGCATACGCCACAGACTTGCTAATCATAGACAGTGCAAAGAACGGTTGCGGGGGGGAGAGTACAGACACAATAAGTAAAATGTAAAAAAAATCTTTTTTTAAAAAGGACACGCTTTTATTTACAAACATTTACAGACTGAAACGCGCTGATTTCCCCTGGCCTTTATGTAAACACGGGAATTTACGAGGGCTAGAGTGAAACCAGTGAGCCGTGGAGGTCAACTCTAGCAGACGACTATACATTCGAAATAGTGATAAATAGAGATAAACTAAAAATTGATTAATTTCATTACGGTGCATTCGATCGATCTGAAATTTTGATACAATGCATTGTCATCCAAGATCTATCTGTGGTAAAATTTTGAGATCTCTAGGTCCATCAGAAGTGGTTTAATTTTACGTTTCAAGATTTGAAGGAAGGATGGATACAACATACAAACATTATGACTTAAGAAAAGCGTGTAAAAAGCAGCACCATTAAGTAAAACATAGCCAATAAACGTGAAGACATCAACACTGAGGTTGTTGGTACCCGCCTAACATATAATACTACCATCCCTTAAACATAAAATATGATCGGCCGACCCTAGCGAGGGTTAGTCATATTTAGGGTTGTTAATGAGTAAGCAGTCCCCCCCCCCAACGACGTTCACTCGCATTGTTTTTGGTTTCTTCGTGCTGTAGTTTGTGTCCGTTCTTTCTCCACTTTCTTTGCACTCTCCATGAGCAAGTATGCGGCGCATGGTACGCCACGGGGAGTCAAGTAATATTTTATTCAACAAGAAATTTCTCTTGAGAGGAACGAAATAAAGTGACGTATCACTGTTCTATGGTTGTTTATAATACAGAGCTGGTAATGTGAAATTTAGTTTAAATGATGTATTTTCACCTATGATTGTTTTAAAAGCTTAGTTTTCTGTGGAATTAATAACGTTCAACAAAAAATTAAAAATGTATTTTATAGTCACAAAATGGCACTAGTTTATTACATCATTTATATAAAATATTTAAACAATATGAGTTCAAGTAAAACGTCTCTTATACTTACATGTTTTGCATTTTAAATATATGTGCTTGAGACAAAAATTACTTCCCTTTACAAATTATATTTGTTAGACATTTTTATTTGTTCCTTATCAAATAAACGTTCTGATAATATATATTTTTAAAAATTTGACCCAAATGGCGTCACGCGTCTTGGGGGGAGGGGGTTAAGCATTTGTGATGATGTGTGACGATGGGCAGGGGGTGGGGGGTTCAACAAAAAAAACGTGCATCTTTAAAATAAAATTTCCACCTAAGTAATTCCTGCTTGCAATTTATTTAATGATGTTTTCAATGGCTTCACGCGTGTTATCTTTCATAATTCTGACAAACTACACGGTGTTTTGATACAACTTTTCCATCTGAACATGAAACAAAAATCATAAAACACAAAAACAGATTTTGTTGTTTTTTTATGAATTAATGACAGAAAGTTAACGAGTATTTGAAATACGCCGACATTATTTATCGTATGTACTCGTTCTAAAGCCGACCTTTTTTGGACAAAATCTAGGGGGAAAGATGGAGGAGGGGGTCGGCTTACGAGCGGGTCATATGTGATTTCTGAATGTACATTGAATATCGATGTTGTTATTGTAGATCATCAAGGTCATTTTCTACATTCTACAAGATTCGACTGCTCAACATCAGGTTAGAATAATAATCATCTGCACTTACCTTATAACTAATTTTATTTATTTTTGTGAATGTTTTATTAATAAATTATTTTACAAATTTTGTTTTCAACAACAAATTTTAATGTACTCACTTTCGCCACTTTTTACACACACCAAAAAAAAACCAAAAAAAATAAAATAATAATAATAATAAAAAAAACTTACTTGGTAACTCTTGCCTAACAAAGAGCACAAAGACAAAGATAAGTAGTACAAAGTAAACAATCATTATGACCAATTTAGTTTGTAGTAAAAATAAAAAAGGGGGTACCATTTTGTTTACGGTTTATTAGTATTTTTAAATCCTTTATATTAACTCGTGGTGTCTGCGGCGGACCTTGCTTGCTTGCTTGCTTGCTTGCTTGCTTGTCGCCAAAACTTTTGATCGATTTTTAACCCACTTGCTCGCAAGATAGCGAGCTGAAATTTTGCAGGCAGTTTCGTACCGATGATAAAAACAATGTATCAAAATTTCAGATCGATCGCATGTACCGTAATTAAATTATTGATTTTTTAGATTATTTTATTTATTCCTATGTATCATGCTATTTTTTGAGATAGAGCGTCGCGGTGCGTATTATATTGAACAACCTTTCTGTCGCGCAATAAGGTGCGTATTTTATTGACAGCTCTTTTTATAAACATATTCCTGATCGGTGCGCATTATATTAAACATGTTTTACGACATAACTGCAATTTTGTATTTCTGGATGGTCTGGCGCTGCGTATTATAATGAACATTCTTTTAATTACTTCTCGTACATAAAGGATTTATAGTCAAAAACTTGGTTTTTTACGGGTTTTTCTTATTAAATCCTTTATATTAACTCGTGGTGTCTGCGGCGGACCTTGCTTGCTTGCTTGCTTGTCGCCAAAACTTTTGATCGCTTTTTAACCCACTTGCTCGCAAGATAGCGAGCTGAAATTTTGCAGGCAGTTTTCGTACCGATGATAAAAACAATGTATCAAAATTTCAGATCGATCGCATGTACCGTAATTAAATTATTGATTTTTTAGATTATTTTATTTATTCCTATGTATCATGCTATTTTTTGAGATATAGCGTCGCGGTGCGTATTATATTGAACAACCTTTCTGTCGCGCAATAAGGTGCGTATTTTACTGACAACACTTTTTATAAACCTATTCCTGATCGGTGCGCATTATATTAAACACGTTTTACGACACAACTGCAATTTTGTATTTTTGGATGGTCTTGCGCTGCGTGTTATAATGAACATTCTTTTAGTTACGTCTCATACGTAAAGGATTTATAGTAAAAAACTTGGTTTTTTACGGGTTGTTTTTATTAAGGTTTGGCTTACAAGCGGGTTACACACTTTTAATACTAGTCTCTGCCAAAAGAGAGGGATCGGGCTTATGAACGAACGGGGCTATAGAACGAGGATATGCGGTAGTTAAACTATGAGACTAGCCAATATTTTTTTTTAATTTTGTATGAAACTTTAAATCTACAATCACTCTCATTCCCTAGTCTAAATGTTTTTAAAAGTATATTTTAGTTGTTCAAAGATATTTACTGTAGTTACAAAAAATATATAAAACGTTTTTTGTTGTTGTTTTTTTTTGTTTGAAAAAAATTTGGCGTGATTACAATTTTTTAAGTTATAGGTTTGGTTTGTAAATGGTTGGTGATGTAATAACTGTTACCACCCACCCACAGGTGTTGAAACGCCTTGCTGAAAAAATGATCAAACTCGCGCCCAATCCCTTGTGTTTCTTGTGTAGACCTAGCAGAAAAAAAACTGATTTTAATGAGACGTACAAAGTTGTCAGCATGTAAAGTTAATCAATTAAAAAGTTACTACCACCGCAAATGTTCCATTTAATCTGAGTGGTTGCGCGACCGAGTAGTTCTCTGGCCGACGCCACGCAAAGGTTTAGAATAACCGCTTAGCAAATTGTTTAGTATTGCACAAAAAATGGATACTGTGCAACTTTTCTCACGACTTTTTTTTTACTTTGAAGTTGCAAACCAACGAATCATAGAAGGAACACTGACCGCCGCCTAGTTAACATTTAAGCTCCTTGGGCCCTATGACCTGACTGAACGTTACGTCATTGTTGTTGAAATTTTGTTTGAATGTTCAGTTTATTGTAGTTTTAGTTTATAAGTATGACGAGAATGCATAAACAGTAGGAATAAAAGTTTGTAGAGCACAATAGTATGTTTTTGGACGTATGCTGTTAGCTAGTGTGTGAAATGTGGTGCATGGATTTTGGCTAGTTTGCATTCTATAGCAGTAATGACCGCAAAAATTATGCTGCGTTTTGACCGAGTACCCGCGCAGCTTTTTCAACAATATTGACAGCCCTAGTTATGATTAGAGATGTTCAAGATTTTAGCTCCGGCAAATCCTGATTCTGGCCATTTTTACAAATCTGGAATCCGGCTTCGACTCAGGCAGAACTTCACTTCATAAATCTATATATCATACAGAATGGGACTGCGATAAAGCTTTTAAATAAAATACGAAATACACAACGAAATTGTGCAATTAAAACAATAAATTTGAGCTTTGTTTTCAACTAAAACGACAATAGACGTTTCGACTAATGCCTTCATCAGCACAATAACATAAAATAGGTACTTACATATATTTAAATTCTTAAAACATTTTATATCATAAAATAATTTAAAATATTCATGTAAAATAAAATGAAAGGAAAAACAAAAACAAACAAGGACACAGGATATAGGAAAAATGAGCTTTTATAGGCATTTCCAGAATCCGGCCATTTTTACAAATCCGACCCGGCTCAGCTCCGGCCCTATTTCACTTCATGAATCTGTCTGAATCCGGCTCTTGTCGGATTAAAAAAAATTGAATCCGGTACACCCCTAGTGACGATATTAAATAGATTGCAGACTTACACTAAATACATCTTTAAGTGTATAAAAAAGATATTTAAAACATGCTTATTTTCAATTACAAAATACGTCTTTTTTTGGGGGGAGGGGGAGGGCGTCAAAGCTTTTTGACGTAATATTGTAGGGGGGTCTACGTTTTCAGTGACGAAGTGTTACGTTGGGGGAGGGGGGGGGGTAAACATTGGCCTAAATCGCGTGTTGTCATTTATGGACGCCCCTGAATGGACAATTTTAATATCAAAATAGTCATGTTATGTACCACGTAGCCCGACATATTTATCTTTGTTTAGTTAAAAAAATATTTGTGTGTGTTTTTTTTGTTGGGGTGGGGCGGGGTTTGGGTCATTGTAACCAAATGGTGACGACAAAAATATCCAGAGCACGCAACCGAATTTCAAAAGCTTTTTGTGTCACCACTATGTAGAAAATAGATGGTTTGTCCATCTCTTTCTATTAGAAACCCAACGAGAGTCTGATCTACTTACTATTTACTCCTCTGGTCATGATGCATTGTTTTTTCCTCTTTTCAAATTTTCTTCGTTTGCTTCGACTTTGACCCTCGAATTAGTGGGATGAGAATTTGTGTGAAAAGCTTCATACGATTACCAATTATTTCTGAGATAGCAATTATCCTTAAACTGTTTCTGACGACTTACTGCGGATTAACAATACGTGTATCACCCATCTTGAAGCATTAAAATCACGGGCTGGGGAAAATGTGCATATAGACAAATTACAGGGAGTCCTCGGTTAATGCCAGTCCCGACTTACGCTGTTTCGTGGTTGTGAACGCGCCCCCATAAAAATATAAAGAAATAATATTACGCGTCTTTCCATCTTTTTTAACTAGGTTGTGCTGCGGCGCCCACTTTTTTAGGGCGCCTACGGCGCCCGACTTTTTCAAAAGCTCAACTAACTTGTCCTTGTATGATAAATACATAATATTAAACTTCCTTAAATGTAGACAAAGTATTTTGAAATAGGGCTTGTAGGGCGCCTACGGCGCCAAATTTTTTTTGGGGGTCAAAAGCCTAAGTAACTTATCCTTGTATGATAGATACTAAATATTCCTGAAATGTACACAAAGTATTTATATAATATTTTTTTACAGTGCTAATCACCACACGATTTTTAAACTAATTTTAGAAAGCAGCGCACCAAATTACTCCACCAAAAAATAACTCTTTGAGTCAGTCAGCACTGTTTACAACACAAATGCTGACGTCAAATGTTCGTGCGTTGTTTGGTTAATGTTAATCTGGAAACCAAAATGATTATGATTTTTAAGTCTTTATTTTCATTTTTTTAAAAATCAGAGTGATGTCCCTTAGCTTTAATAATAATAATAAATTGATTATTTATATAGCGCTGTATCCCAGTAAGGAACTGGGCTCACAGCGCTTTATATGAAATAAATAACATACCTATAAGTATTAAATTAACTTTCATATCACAACAAACACACAAAATTACAGTACATTGTACATAAGCTACGTTAATCTTTAGGCCAAAGTTAGTCAGTCATACATAATTGAGGGTAAATATATATTATATGATATTTTATATTAACTCGTGGTGTCTGCTTGCTTGCTTGAGGCGGGTGGGCGTGCCGAAAAACTTTTGATTAATTCATAACACACTTCCTCGTAAGCTAGCAAGCTGAAATTTTGCAGGCAGACTTGTGCCGATGAAAAAATTGATGTATCAAAATTTCAGATAAATCGAATGTACCGTAATTACATTAAGGAATTTTAGATTATCTTTATTTATCGGTATGTAACATGTTCACATTGTTTTGCTATAGTGTCGTGGTGCGTATTATATTGAACAACCTTTCCTGACGCGCAATAATGTGCGCATTTTATTTACAACACTTTTTATAAACATATTTCTGATCGGTGCGAATATATTAAACATGTTTTAAGACACATAACTACAATTTTGTATTTTTGGATGGTCTTGCGCTGCGTATTATAATGAACATTCTTTTAGTTATGTCTCGTTCATGAAGGATTTATAGTCAAAAACTTGGTTTTTAAAAAAAAATAAAAAATATTTATATAAATGATTTACCCAACAACATCTCAACAGGAACAAAAGTTAGGTTATTTGCTGATGATTGCATAATCTATAGAACATTTAAATCAGAACAAGATAGCAAAATTTTACAACAACACATAGATGAAATGACAAAATGGGAAACTAACTGGAGAATGTCTTTCCACCCAGAAAAGTGTCAACTGTTAAAAGTAACAAAGAAAAAGAAACAAATAATTTCAAAATACTTCGGTCAAGGAAAAGAACTAATTCAAACTAAAGATGCAAAATACTTAAGAGTAATAAAAAATGAGAAAATATCATGGAATCCCCATGTCAATGAAGTTATTGAAAAATCAAACAAAACCTTAGACTTTATAAAAAGAAACTTTTACAGATGTAATAAGAATATTAAATTGAAATGTTACCTCACTTTGATGAGACCTGTAATAGAATATGCATCTTTTGTATGGGACCCATCAACCAAAGAAAACATTGATAAAATAGAAAAGAAGAACTAATAATAATAATAATAAATTGATTATTTATATAGCGCTGTATCCCAGTAAGGAACTGGGCTCACAGCGCTTTACATGAAAGAAATAACATACTTATAAGTATTAAATTAACTTTCATATCACAACAAACACAAAAAATTACAATACATTAGTCATAAGCTACGTTAATCATTTACAAGAAATGTTGTTTCATCAATTTTAAAAATAAATTGTGAAAAGATGTGTCTTAAGTGCAGTCTTGAAAGACTTGGTTGTTTGAATACTACGTATGTATAATGGTAGAGAATTCCATTGTTTGGCTGCACAAAAAGAGAATGACCTTTCACCAAACGTTTTGGTGCGTGTCGTAGGAACAGAGAGAACGCGTGTGTCTGCAGAAGATCTTAGCTTGCGAGTGGGTGAGTAGACCGACAAAAGTTCAGTAAGATACGATGGGCATGAGACCGAAAAGAAATTGTGACAGAGAACGGCCAGTTTGTAATCAATACGGGCTTGATAGAAGAACCAAGGGTAAGGTAGTAATAATACATAAAGCAATTATTTCTAATTTAGAAATACCAAACAAAGATAAATTAATACAACACTCAGATAGACATAAGGATAAAAACACCTTTCTTATTCCATGTGCAAGAACAAACACATACAAATTCTCGTGTTTTCTGTCCGGAATTCGGGCGTGGAAGGGGTAGCCTGAAGAAACCAGGAAAACCAACACTTTATCAACACTTAAAACTCTAATAAGAATGCAGGACATGTTTCCACGTCAACTTACCTAAAATTCAATTTAATTTAAATTTATTGATTTAATCAATTTCAGGCGAAGAATGCAACAGCAGGCCATGTCCCGGGACAGTCCAGACTCTGGAGACAATGACGACAGCGCGAGTTCTGAAAGAACGTTGGTTGGTAGGCACAGCCCGCAGGTCGCAAGTGCTGAAGGCTGTCGGTGAACTTTGACCTCCAGTCATTTTGCTTGTGATCTCCCTTAATTCCAGTGACACTGCTGCAGCTTTTCAAGTTGTCCTTTTGACTTTTTAAATTAAGCAAATTGATGTAAATAGAATATTAGATTGCGGCTTCCAGTTAACTTATCCACCTTCTTGGTGAGATTATGTTCTGGATGTCATTCTAATAGCCACACGTGATTCTTCCACTGACTTGTGTTATGGTGTTCTCAGGACTAAACTAAGCTGTGTTATACTTCATCAAACAATGTGTTTAGGCATATCCAGATGCTTCCAATTAACATTTTGACATGTTATAAATATAATACCTAACAATATACATTTTAAAAAATGTCTTTTATGAAATTAAGGAATTACGTCATCAGTCAAATATTAATCATGAGAATCAGTAAGTGCCGCATCAATCAGAACCTCACACTGTGTACCGTCAAGTGTTTGGCACCATTAGACCCGTAAGTGCAGCCTGCTTCCATCAGAATACCAGGAAGTTTTCTGTTACCGATGTCAACATAAATTCCATGTGACGTTATGCCCTCTTACTTCATCATCATTGCTTATTTATTTACTATCGTTAATTATAATATATACATTTACCTGTTGTTAGTATTAGCACATTATCAGTTTATTGCATAATTATTGTTTGAGAAATATTGATAGTTTACCTTTAATAATGTTATGTTTAAGCCAGCAATACCTTTTGTATGATGAAATGCAACAAAATTGTACAGTCTGTAACATTATATCACATCCTGTTGTTACAGTCACATCATACCTCGTGGTATGACATATACTTGAGCAAATTTAGGATCACCATAATACTTTTATAATGCATAAGATTTTAATGGTTTTTCTTTTTGTTTTCAATCATATAAAGTACTGAGATTAATGGTGAAAGTACTGACACGTTAAGGAGTAACTGAGACATCAGTTTGTGATGTATTTATTAGCTTGATGTGATCATTTCATATTTAACTTGTTTGATTTATGTGACTGTTGAATAATTGAAACTCTAATTTTTCTAGTGTTATTGAAACAATAAATAATGTCAGTTCTTGTTCACATTGAGAAGCATGCTGAACTGGGGCCAGCGGCGTAGTGTGGGTATGTGCCACCCGGGGCATTTGCCCCACTCCCTCGCTACAACACTGACTAGGGCTCCATATATCTGTGAAATAAATAATATCAGGGGTTTGAGATAATAGAAATGTGTTTGAAGCAGCTGGCATCTATAACGTTGTTCCTCTATTCTTATCATAATTAGCTACCTGAACTATGTTCTTTAAAAGTTTATTAAATATTATATTTTTAAAAGGCAGCCTAAGGTACTTGAGTTGCGTAATATGTCAATGCAATACTTTGCAAAATATGGACAAACTAAGTGAAAATTATTAGTGCTTGCTTCTTAGATTGATTTCATCAATGGAAACATCAAGAAATTAGGAGTGGTTTAACTTAAATATAGATTACGACTCAAAACATAAAACTTAAAGAAAATCTGAGTTGCTCACTTGCTATCACAAGTAATTCTCTACCAGCTATTTATATCAATTAAATCTAATGGAAATGTTATAAACATTTTGGACTGAGTTTTTTTGTGTGTGATACATTTGAGTTCCTTCCTTAAGTTAGTTTCAAATACGCACTTTTTCTTGGATCTACCTGAATTTAATTAGCTTATAAATTAAAATATTCGTAAGTCTAAACCATCTAAAATCTGAGTCAATATTTATCTGTAAATTCTATTTGCCATCAAATAATATCACTATTTTTCAAGAATTAATTGGTATTAAACTCCAGTTGATAGAAATGTGTATCTATTATATATTATTGTATTGTAATTTATTTTAAGTTAATTTATCAACATATTTGTGTGTGTGTGTCTAATTATGTGGTTGAATTGATGAAATAGGTTTTATCATTATATTGGGAAGACCAATACTTTTACCTGAATCTGGCGAACTAATTTATTTCAAGTTTATTTTATGTCAGTTGTTGAACGTCGTTTTCTTTTAAATGAACAACTGCAAATGATTATATATTTTATTAAATTAATAAATTTAAATAAGTTAAAAAATTGTGTATTTTTGTCCACATTTGTGTGAATGTGCTTCGTTTTCGCCTTAACAAATTGCTTATGAAATATCCTATCGAACCCAGTGCTTTTAAAAAAATCCCTTATATTAACTTCGCGGCCTTCTCTGTCGTCATCTCTCTCTCTCTCTCTGTCTGTCTTGGGCGGGCGGAAAAACAAAAGTCAAAAATGACCCTTTTACCGTGATCCGATCGAGCTGAAATTTGGCACACAATCCCGTCTTACCTAACAATGCATCGTATCAAAATTTCAGATCGATCGAACGTACCGTAATCAAATTAATGCATTTTTAGTTTATCCTTATATGAGGTATGTAATTCAAATTCACGGTTTGTTATTTTTTTTTCTTCCACTTTCACGTGAGAGTTTGAGTTGACGCCGACCGTCGTGCCGACCCTCCCTCACGTCCCACCCCCCCGTTATTAAAGACAAGGGACATCACTCGGTGTCAGTCTGTAAATGTTTGTAGCGTTGGAACATAATCAATACTTTTAGTTCTGTCTCATATATAAGGGATTTATAGTCAAAAACTTTGTTTTTAAGGGGTTGTTTATTTGTTATGGTACGCACCGGTACGGCATACCGGCACCTTTTTCAATTTGGGAAAAAATTATTTCTTTTCTTGTATTTTAACGTTTGTTATTATTGGTTAATTATAAATTATAATTGTTTTAGACATTTTGTATCTTTGCAGTTGTGATTTAGCTTGCATCGAGGTGCGAACTGGTAGTTAAAAGTTAGGCAATCCATCACAGAGTACCGGCACCTATTTTTTTTTATAATTATAAACTATGAGCAGAAAGCAAAATTGTTTTAAATTTTAGCACGAATCCTTTTTATCATGATATTATCTCATTGGACTTGAAGAATTTACTTTTTTGTCACCTTGTATTTTTAAAATTTATTTATTATTTTTGGTGGCTAGCTCATACTGGTCAGAAAACGATTCAAATCGTGTATTAAAACAGCTAGAACTAGAAGTTACCCTGGAGTAGATATCGGCAGTGACCATAATCTGTTGCTGATGACCTTCCATCTCCACCTGAAAAAGATAGTAAAACAAGGCAATCCACGATTACGCTTTGACCTGGACAAACTGAAAGACCGAGAAATCGCAGAAGTTTTCAGGGCGACCATTGGAGGGAAATTTGCTCCACTCACCACACTATATGAGTCAGAAACGAACATGGACATAGACCTAGTCACTGACACCTTCAATACCAAAATAATTGAAGCAGCAAAAGAAGTACTTGGTAAGAAGCGAGCAATTAAAAGACCATGGGTCTCCTCTAATATTCTGGAACTATGCGATGAAAGGGAGAAAACTTAAGAGCGTAAAGAATACTGCAGAAGGAGCACCCAGATACATAGAAATCAATAAAAAGATCAGGAAAGATATGGTGAAAGCAAAAAAGGAATGGATAGAACAACAAGGCTCTGACATCGAGGAAAATCTACTAAGGAACAATTCAAGGAAGGCTTACAATATTGTTAAAGACTTGACATCCACCAAACAAGGTCGTATCTCAACCATACAAGATAAATCCGCAAAATGTATCACAGAAGAACAAGAAATTCTCAGAAGATGGACCGAATACTGTTCTGAGCTGTACAATGAAGACTCCAAAGGCGATGCGTCAGTGCTCAACTGCCCAAAGTCAACAAACACAGACATGCATTCTATTCTCCGCGACGAGGTGGAGCTGGCTGTACAAATACTGAAGAAGGGGAAATCAGCTGGAGCGGACAACATTCCGGGCGAACTGATTCAAGCAGGAGGTGACCCCGTAATAAACATCAGGACATGTTGTGGAAAGATTTATAGGCTTTTATCCTTTTGTAAACAGCCGCTGGATAGCGAATAGTGCGCTCGCCTCACAGGCTGAGGGGCGTGGGATCTAGCCCACGTTAAAGCCACAATAAAAATGGAATAACTAACGCTAAGAAAGTCCTCTACTGACCTGGAAGGGAGATGGGGCGCCCACCAAGGTCTACCAAGCACCGCCCCTAGTAGGTTCTAATGGAAACATTAGGACCCCTTCGACCCCCATTTATGGGACTTTTAAAAAAATTAATAAAAAATAAAAAAAATGCTGCCGCATTTGCTGAGAAAATTTTAACGCAACTAAAAAAGCGTAACATTGATTTCACACTCTGTCGAGGACAGGCATACTCTGGAATTAAAAGTGGCCTTCAAACTCAGCTAAAGAAACTTTCACCCAATTGTTGTGTCCATGTTTTGAGTTTTGTTACTATCGAAACAAAGTCTGTAAACAGTGATGTACAGTTGTTTTTTGGCACAGATTTAAAGTTGTATGCATTCCTTACGTCTAGTTTACCACGTCTAGATACTCTTAAAGAACATCAGATATCTCAATATGAATCAACAGTAGATACTCTTAAAGAACATCAGATATCTCAATATGAATCAACAGTAGATACTCTTAAAGAACATCAGATATCTCAATATGAATCAACAGTAGATACTCTTAAAGAACATCAGATATCTCAATATGAATCAACAGTAGATACTCTTAAAGAACATCAGATATCTCAATATGAATCAACAGTAGATACTCTTAAAGAACATCAGATATCTCAATATGAATCAACAGTAGATACTCTTAAAGAACATCAGATATCTCAATATGAATCAACAGTAGATACTCTTAAAGAACATCAGATATCTCAATATGAATCAACAGTAGATACTCTTAAAGAACATCAGATATCTCAATATGAATCAACAGTAGATACTCTTAAAGAACATCAGATATCTCAATATGAATCAACAGTAGATACTCTGAAACGACTTTCTGATACAAGATGTGCAAGTTTTAAGCATGCAGTTCATGCAGTTGTTGGATCATTTTCTGCTATTCTAGCCACACTTGATTCATGGGAATCAACCGAATATAAAGGAAGTGTCAGAGCAGAAGCTATGGGACTATCTGTTTTAATAAAATATTCTTTTGTTTTTTCTTATGCTATTTGTACAAAAGTTATCTTCGTGCTATCAAACTACTTGCAACGCCTTTGCAAAACAATTGATCAATGTTGGAAGAAATAAGTTTGTTGAAATGAGAAGCGATGAAGCTTTTGACATTCTGAATGTAGGTGTCAAATCATTTATTAACGAAAATGGTTCAAAACTAGATGTTAAATCAGAATTTAAAGAAAAGTGAATTGCAATAAAAAGAAAAGCATGACAGGCGAACTTAGCAAAATGTCTTTAAATCTGAAACGTACTTCACTATCATGGATACACTTGTAACACAAATAGATGATCGATTTAATGACTTTTGGGGCACAGTTACTTATTTGTATTGTATTGATCTGTCACAAATGTTGGAAGAAAATTAAATAAAGATTCTTTTCGAAGTTTATGCAAAATTTACAAACACGGCATTAACCTTGAAGAAGCAATAAGGGAATATCATACCTTCAAAAATTTAAAGACAGTAATACATTCATCATTATCTAGTGAACTGCAACTTAAATAGGTTCAGCCATTCTTGACTGAAAAACAAATGGCATCAGGTCTCCCGAATTTGTCAATACTATATAAAATTTACTTGACTCTTCCTGTTAGCAGTGCTACTGTTGAAAGAAGTTTCAGTAGATTGAAATTCATTAAAAAAATATTTGCGCTCAACAATGAGAAACGAACGTCTGTCTGGATTGGCATTAATTTCAATTGAACGTGATCTAGCTGCGAACATTGACTTTGAATCAACGATAAATCGTTTTGCTTCAATGAAATCACGTAGAAAGCAATTTATATAGTGCTCAGGGCTCTATCTTATCTTATCTTATATTATCTTATCTGTTTATACAGAAGAATATTGCGTCATATGCTTATCCATGGTTTGTGTTTAGTACTGCCTTCTTGTTAGAGTTTTAAATGTTTATTTAAGGAAATTACAATCATTGTTTGTGTAAAGTTAATTGATTTTCCCATAGTTTGATGCTCAAACTTCCAGTGATTAATTTTTTTTTAATTCTGAAATAAATTGTTTAGTTTATTTATAAGTATGATATTATTGGCACTCTTTGTGTGTGTGTTACTAATCCTGACCAATCCGCTCCATCAAAGGCTCTGTGTTTTTCATTGTTTGTAGCATCAGAGTACCTTGTTTTAGACTGAAATATTTTAGCAGCTAAAATTCTCATTTCATTCTTTCAGATAGAAAACTATTACAAGAACTAAAAACAGTAGCTCTTAAAGTTGTATTAATAAAAAATAAGTTGTTCTCTTTGGAACTAAGTTCATAATTTACCGTCATCTTTTTATCCTACATATGATATATGCATATAATATGTATATGATAAATGATTTCTTTAATTGCTTTGGCCTTTTCTTAATGACGAGCAACAAAGCCCGTCCAAGTACGTTCCGCCACCGTTCGGTGGCATGTTGTAACTCCCCTCCAACAGCCGTCTCGACCGGCATTACATGTGCATCACGTCAAAAATAACATTCATTATAGTTAAAATAAATAAATCGTCAAAACAGAGCTTTTTACTATAAATCCCAAACGCGCATAACTCAAAATAAAGTCTTGGAAGAAATACTGCACCAAAAATAACTCGTTTTGAACGTCCGCGTAAACGTGTTAAATATGATTGGCGGTAGGAGTCATATGTGTTTGAGGCACGAATCGCTATTGATGACCGGACAGAACATTGCCTTTTATTATATAAGGATTAACATTTTTTTTAAATCTCTATATATATAAGCCGCATTTGTTGTCTGGATGTCTGTCTGTCTGTTCCCTAATAACTCAAGATCCAGACAACCAAATAACGTGAAATTTGGTACACGTACACAAAATTATACCGGAAAGGTTATTAAACAGGTTTCGTTCCTTATATATAAGATACTGGGGCCCGGGGGCCCAAAATGTAGTTTTTCCCTATATGAGCTATATAAAATAAAAATTATTGAAAATTAAGACGTAAAATAATGACGCAAATTAATAAACATTTTGGTGTCGAGATTAACAAGAAGGCGATTATCGCCATAAAATAATTTTTTTGTTGTTGTTGCTTTGTTGTTGTTGCTTTTGTTTTGTAGTTGTTGTTTTGTTGTTGTTGCTTTGTTGTTGTTGCTGTTGTTGTTGTTGTAGTTGTTGTTTTGTTGTTATTTTGTTGTTGATGTTTTTGTTGTTGTTTTGTTTTTGTTATTGTTGCTGTTGTTGTTTTTGTTGTTGTTGCTGTTGTTGTTGCTGTTGCTGTTGTTGTTGCTGTTGCTGTTGTTGCTTTTGTGTTGTTTTTGCTGTTGTTGTTGTTGTCCACATCCCTTGCCCTGCGACGACAATGTCCTTCATGTTGTTGTTGCTTTGTTGTTGTTGCTGTTGTATTTGTTGTTTTGTTGTTGTTGCTTTGTTGTTGTTGCTGTTGTTGTTGTAGTTGTTTTGTTGTTGTTTTGTTGTTGATTTTGTTGTTTTTGTTGTTGTTTTGTTTTTGTTGTTTTTGTTGCTGTTGCTGTTTCTGTTGTTGTTTTTGTCGTTGTTGCTGTTGTTGTTGCTGTTGTTGTTGCTGTTGTTGTTAAACCCGGGAGAAGCCGGGTACTTGCCCCTAGTACATTATATTTTGTTTGTATTTGTGACCTATTACTCTCCTGAATATAAAGCAATTATTTGTAAATTCAAGAGATTTATTGCAATGGTTTGATGTAAATGAAAAGAATATTAAATAATTTACTTTGAATGATCAACGCAGGATTTATTATTTAACATTTAGTTATTTGTTTGAGTTACTTTTCCTGCTATTTTTGGCAAGCTGAACAAACTGATGAGTCATCTTGCAGTTAGTACAACAAACTATTGGAGTCCTATAAAAAATTTAATCAAATTCTACCTCATTATCAAAACATTTTAGATGTTTTATCCCAAAGACTATAAACTTATTATGCTGAGTTTTCTATGTTTAAATTAAAGTCTGCTAGGATATTCAGCAACTGAAAGTGAACACAAAGGATTATGAAATATTTAGATTTTGTCACAAATAATAGCTCCCAAATTAACTACCATTTTCATAAATTCAATTGATTAACAATGTCGTCTTCAGACTAAATGTTTCTTTTTGTCTAGCAAGTTGCCACAGGGCAACTCTGAAAATGTATGTAACATAAACAACACACCTTAGATTTCATATTTGAGACTGCAGCAGTCTCTTAAGATGAAAACTTATTAAAGTAAATCTCACATTTAAAGTGAGCAGAAATGTTTTTTTTTCAACATAAAATATAGCAATAAGAGTGAATCTCATATCAAATTTCTATTCTTCATTGCAGAACCAGCCATTTAGACAAATGACTTTTATTTCAGCACCTCGAAATATTTATACTAAGTGAATGAATTTTTTTTTAATTTGCGGCGCCCCCTGAAATTCTCCTGGCCCCTCCACGCAGACAAACCTAAATCCGCCACTGTCTATACTATGATATTTTTGCTAGATTCTTGAAAGAATTGAACACTTTTCAATTAGTTTATATATTTGCGCATCTGGTGACTTTGCTTATGACATGGATAATGTGAGTTCTCTTATCTCTTGTAATCTTACATGGTATTACTTTGTTCTGAAACTCCATGGACTTGCTTCTTATCATTACATTGACATTACATAATTCTTAAAATACAGTATCTTTGGATTTTTAACATTTGTTGGAGACCCAAAAAAATAAAGATAAGGCATTGTTCATCTTTATTTTAAAAAGTTGATGAGAAATGATGAAAGAAAATTGTTTCTCATTGTATGATTGTTTGCCAAAATAGACCTAATATAATTTAAATTGAATGAAGACATGAAAGATATTTGGTTGTGGTGCTTAAAAAATTGTATAAAATAATTTTTGATGATTCTTAATTTTTTTATTCTATACATACTTTAATGAGAAGTGCAATTCAGCTAAATCCTAGAATTATTGCTTTTAAATAAAACACATCTCTTTAAACTTTGCTTTCCAAATTAACAATAAAAAATTTCTCTCACTGATAAACATAGCTAATGTGCACCATCATGTCATTATATTTTTTTTAAATTAGAATATGAATGTTAAATGTTAAGCATTTATAAATATATGTGTTACTACTTTTATGTGAAGCGCTGTGAGCCCAGCTGTTTGCTGGGGTACTGCACTATATGAGTTCTCAAATTATTATTATTTTAATTCCAAGTGTTTCTATTTACTTTGTAAATTAATGATATAGCCGAGCGATATTTCAAGCATTTATATATTTTACTGATATGCAATTACTGTAAGATTTCTTCTTTGTAGGACAATGCTCAAACGGGTGACGAGTTCATGAGACAGATTGAGCCACTGGCTTCAAGACTTCCTTACATGACCTGTCCAGGCAACCATGAACCAGCTTAGTTAGTTGAATTTATATAAAATGACTTTAAAGTATTTGCGTTTATTGATGAACCTTTAAAAAATTAATCTATATTTCAAAGTATATATTTTTATATCTAAATAATTTATAAATTCTTGGCTCTTGAAAATGTTGTTGTATTAATGTTAAAATACAAGATATATAACATAAGGGTCAGTTAATGCTATAAATTATAAATATTCTTTTTCATTTACAATGTATACATCATTTAAGTATTAATTACCATCTCCTTAATTTATTTTCATGTTTTTACATCCTTACAGCAACTTTTCAAATTACAGAGCAAGATTTTGGATGCCAGGAGATGAAAACAAACAAATGTACTACAGGTAATGTCCATTAAAGATTTTTTTTTCAAAACGAATTATATTATAGATTTAAACCTGATAATTATATTTAAATGATTTATAAATTGTCCAGTTCTATCTTGAATGTGCCCCACCTTCTGTGATTTCATAGAATTATTAATTGTATAAGTAATTTTTTTCCAAGTTTTAAAATGGGACCCGTCAGATTCATCTCTTTATCCACTGAAGTGCTTTTCTACCCTGAATATGGCATTCCTCCCATTGTTTGACCATTACCAATGGCTGGAAAAGGAACTAAGTGTAAGTTCTTTTGCCAGTGCAAGAACATCACAAGAGCTGAATTTTTAAAAACATGTTTTTATATTGTTAAGTTACAATTAAAATCCTTTACGTATATTGTTCTATATAAAACAATTGGGTTAAATAATATTTTGCAAATCCTAACATCGTTGAAAGTTCATTTCATTAAATTGAGAAATAATTCCTTTGTACTTTATTGGAGCTTCATCATCTATGAAAACAGACAAATATTGTTCTATTAATGCAATGTTCTTAATCCTAACATTTATAATTTTTATTGAACCCTTAAAGAGAATTAAATACAATGTCATGTCTCTTTAGGATGCCAACCTTCCAGAGAATCGGGCCAAGCAGCCCTGGGTTATTACATTTGGTCACAGACCCATGTACTGCTCTAATGATGATAACGATGACTGTACACATCATGAGAGTCTTGTGAGTATTTCTTACATTTAATTTCCTTTAGCTACTGGCCACTCACAAATAATCTTTGAAGGAATGTATTTTTTTTAACTTAGCTGCATTAGTGCTTTTTTAATTATTTCATTTTAGGTCAAATAAATATTAAATATTTAGTAAAGGTGAACTTAAACCTGATCCAATCTTGTCCCTTGATTTTAAGGATTAGCTTTTAGTTTTTAATTTTGACAGTTGAACTCAGCTCCATGTGTACCACAGCTTTTGACAGTTCCACTCAGTCCCATAGGTGCCTCAGCTTTTGACAGTTGAACTCAGCCCCATATGTGCCTCAGCTTTTGACAGTTCAACTCAGCTCCATGTGTGCCACAGCTTTTGACAGTTTAAATCTGCCCTATATGTGTTACAGATTGTTAAAATCGGTGTCAGACCTATTTGTGCCACATATTTTAACACTTTATAATTTATATCAGCACTATTTACATATATTCTACAGATTTGAAGATTACAGTGGGGCCCGCTTAAGTCGACGGCCTCGGGGTATGAAAAATGGCGCCGAGATAACCGATCACCGAGTTAAACGAAAACCAATATGGCGGCAAAATATTAACATGCGCTTGAAATTTCTTTATATTATATACATGATGTGCGTTAATTAGTGATGGGACGATTAATTGGAATCGTATCGGAATATCGGGACCCTATTTCTTCACTCTTTCCTAAGGTTGTTAAGACCGTTCGTTTTTAAGAACCGTTTAAGTTTAAATATAACCCTTTATTGGCTTTATTGCGTTAGCGCATTTTTTTTCCCTAGTACATAACTACATGTATAAGGAATTCATCTAGTCCTGCCCGACACACCTCGTGCGCGCGCAGGGTCCGCTGGTGACTGGTGACTATACTACACAAATACATAACCCACCCCGTCCCCTCAGCTTACAATGGACTCGGAATTCCTTCGGTTTTTTAAACTTGAGTGCTAATCGGACTAACCGACAACAATGGTGTGGGAGATTGAGATTGGGGGTGGGTAAACTGTCTGTAGTCTGTTATATTATATATTTTTAATTCTGGGGAGCCTTGTTTACAGTAAGCACCCTATGATTTTTCGTCCCATCACTAGCGTTAATAAATGAGAATGTACATGCACTTGATTTTCGAGATTTTTTTTACACAAAGGCGTTGCCGTTATTTGTTTGTCATGACCTATATATGACTCATAACAAAGCGAACTCTTCTCTATATAAGTGTACAAAAATATATTAGGAACTCCTTTTGAACCTTCAACTTTGATACATTTTAATTAATTCTAACCAATAGTTAAATGGCTTTTGCACACGGCCACTTCTTATGAATGAAGCAATTAGAACAAAGCAGTAGTAATAGTAATAGAGTCAAAATGAGGTTGAAGGAGGAATGGTTGCCAATGACAACAAGTCTGAACACGGTACATTTTGTTATTCCATACGAAACAAAATGTTTTAGACATGCGATTCTGCGTGCATCTTTGCTATTGGAGCAATTACGTAATACTCGGCTTCATTTACACGCCGATTGCCGAGTATCTCCGAGTATATGAAAATCGGCCAATGCCGAGTAGCCGAACCGATCGGTTCAGCCCTATCGATAAGAACATTTTCAAAAGCTGGCGATTTAAGTTAGTAACACGGCGCTGTGAGCAAGCGGGCTGTGACGTCACCAGCGAGGCAGAAATTTTATGCCTTCACTTGGTTATAAAAAATCACATCTAACATTTTCAAAAGATGACGATTGGTCATGGGGATCGAGATAACCAACACTAAGTGACAAATTTGGCACTCTTTTGTGCTCGAAATATTAGGGCTCAGCGACTTAAAATAATCGAATTAACCGCTGAAAAATGCAAAGACAAAGAGAGAATTTGGCGGTTCCAACAAAAAACGTCGACTTAATAGAGCTGGCGAGTTAACAAGGCAGGGGCGGATTAAGACTGCACGGGGCCCCTGGCTGCAATTCATAATGGGGCCCTATCCAGCCAGCGTCCCTTTAAATAAAATGATTGCTGGCAGCTAATAATATAAGACTATGACTGTAACTAAATAGTCCATTGGTTCCTTTCTCATAATTTTTCTGTACTACGGGATCGGATTCATAAAAAAACCGAACAGAAAGAAATGACTGTTTGCCGGTATCGTAAAATTGAGTGTAAAAAGATTTTTTAAAAAATTTTAAAAAGACAAATTTTAAAAAATAATAAACCCCCACTGGGATTCGAACCCGACACCGCTTGCACTACAACAATGCAACAAAAAGTTTCCCGACACTTGATTTAAGACTACAAAATCTTGCAATATTGTCCATAGAACAAAATATAACAAATTATTTAAATTTTGATAGCATAATACACGATTTTTCTACTACGAAAGTTTGGAAAATAAATGTATAAATAGTATGTTTACATATTAATGTACACAATTTGTTTGTAAAAATATAATTAAATCATTTATTTACAAATACAAAATAAAAGCATACTAATTACTAATTTTTTTTTGGTGTAAATTTGGAATACGTTTGTCTCATGGGGGGTGGGGGGTGGGGGCGCAACCTCAGTAACTTTCTTGTAACCTTTTTAAAAAAAAGTATCTCGTATTTTTATAAAAAATATTTATTTATTATTTATAGGTATAACATCTTATTTGGCCTCCTTTATTGCCACTAACTTAAATATGGCATTCAATGTCAGAAATGTTAGCCACCTTTACTTTGTTTCAATTACAATTATTTATTTGTGTTTATTAATTTATAAAACTGATGATGCCATCTACCTAGAAAGGGCGGCAAATTGGAGACCGCCCCGGGCGGCAAAAGGTCTAGCTACGCCACTGCCGTAATGTCTTAGCAATCTCCACAGGGTTTGCCTGTCAACACTGTCGAAGGCTTTTTCATAGTCAACAAAGTTGACATAGAGCGGCGAGTTCACTCTAGTGACTGCTCTAGAATTATGCGCAGTGTCGCTATCTGGTCCGTGCAGGATCTGTTGCTGCGAAAGCCAGCTTGTTCGTCCCGCAACAGAGGGTCTACAGCGTTTTTCATCCTGTTAAGTAGTACACGGTTGAAAACCTTTCCTGGGATGGATAGCAGGGTGATCCCTCTGTAGTTCGAGCAGGAGCTTAAGTCTCCCTTCTTTGGGATCTTGATAAGGTATCCCTCTTTCCAATCGGAAGGAACTTGCTCCTCTTCCCATATCTTCATAAACAGAGGGTGTAGCATTTCCACACTGGTTTCCAAGTCCGCCTTCAGTGCCTCTGCTGGGATGCCATCGGGTCCCGCAGCTTTTCCATTTCTGAGTTGTTTAATGGCCCTGCTAATCTCTTCTTTGGTGGGATTATTACAGTCAATTAGCAGGTCATTATCGGCTGGTTGGATATCTGGTGGATTCCTTGGTTCAGGCCTGTTTAGGAGCTCTTCAAAGTGCTCCTTCCATCTCCCTCTCTGTTGCTCCTCACTTGGTATGGTGTTTCCCATTTTGTCCTTTACTTGTTTCAGATTTTACCTTGCTAAATTTCCCTGACAGCGTCTTATATATATATGGCAACATCAATAATTTCTGAATCTCCCGAGCAACACATAAATATACATGCTACATGAATCTATTTTAGGAGTTTTCATATAATATGATGGTTGAATTCTAAAAACAAAATTACAGTTAATAATGCTACTATTGTTAAATATTAAATAGAAAAGTTCATTCATTTATGTGATTTTAACATTATTCAATTAATTTTTGTATTCAACTGTAGATTTTTTTCCTAGGGTGGAGCCATCATTGACAAACTTATGATTATAAAAAATTCACATGGATCTTATCCTTACAATCCTGAACCAGTTGTTCCAGTTGGTGACCCTCTCAAGAAGCTCAGGAAACATTGGAAAGATCACATTTATATTGACAACGAACTACTAAGATAATTTTACTGACATGAACTACTCAGATAAATTTAGATAAACACTTCTGTTCGGAATAAAACATATATAATTTTGTGGTTATGGTAATATTCCTTGTACACCATTGTCCTCTTTTTAAATTACTTAATTTGCCTTTTTTGAAGTAATTAAATTTATTGATGGGAAAACAGTGTCTTTTTATACATTTATGATTATAGAAAAAATGTACATGTTAGAGTTTTGATACAATGTACATCTTAGAGTTCTGTCAATGTACAGGGCATCATTCTATTACAATATAATGACAGCAATTCATCACAATCCACATGTCATCATTCTGTCATGATTTGGATGGCTGAGTTCTGCTACAGTGAGTGTAATTTAGGCAGTCATTGCCAGTTTAAGATAACATCAAGTTTTTATTGAATTATCATTACATGTACTTCTATAGATATTATTACATTCTTAAGTCGAAATAACATAAAATGTTCATCATTTTAAAACAAATTCACCAAGGTTTATTTCTTATAAAATTAATCCATGTTAAAAAATATAAAGTTGGCAATGTTTACTAACTAATAGATTGAAATAAGTTGACAGCTATTGTAATGTTTGTAATTAAACATTTTAGCTTTTAATTGAAAGACTTTTAATAAATTATTTATTAGATAACACACATAGGGACTCTTCACTCTTTGTGTCCAAAATACATGAACACTTCTTCAAGACAATCTCATTTCATAATTTCTTTTAGTCTTTTAAACATATTTTGGGCTACAAATTTATCCAAAAAATGTCACTAAAAATAAAGAAGTGACTTAGACATAATTAAGGCATGATATGTTAAAAACATAGTTTAATCTGCTAAATAAATGTGTCTTTGTACATTTTTTTATTGAAAACTTGATTTTGATATGGCAAAATTATTGTTCTTTAAATGTTACTGCATTATTTTTACATTACATTACACTGTAAGCAATCACATGTGGACTCCATTACGTTAAATAATTTTAAAAACTATATTTCAGCATAATACATTATATTTTTATTCAAATGATATTTCGACATTTGATATTCAGGTATTGAAAACAATGCAATGATAATGTTTTGATACTTTTGCTTGACGACTCTTTAATTAACAAATGTTAGATATTGTGTAATGAAGCCCAGTGGTGATCTTTACCTTAGGACAAATAACGTAGAAGAGAAGGAATAGGCATTTTTTACACTCAATATGGGGGTAAAAATATGTTATTCACATTTTTTTAAAAATAAATTATGATTTACTCAAACTTGTCTGGCTTGGATTATTTTTTTATATTTTTTTTTAAACTTTGTGTAAACGTAACACACTCCAATTAGTAGTTCCTAGTTTAACATTGGGCAACACTTTTAATATGAGCAGAATTTTTAAACTTTTATGTTGTTGGTATTTGGTATTATTAAAATGTTTTATCAACCTACACTCTGTGAAGTGTTTCCAAAATAAATAGTGTTGCTGAGGTCAGCAATGATAATAGGCTTTTGACACTTTTGTTAACCGGATATCTCAACCTTTATAATCATTTCAGTGAATGATAGAGAAAGTTTGGTACAGTAAATTCGTTGTTTTGTCTTATCTATACAGACGCTCCTTCTATATAGAAGATTATTGCGTCCACACACCATGCCGGTCTGTTGGCAAGTGAAGCAGCGTTCACCAGCCACGGCTATGGGGGTTCCACGCATTACCCAGCCGCCTTTATGTCCCTAACTAGTGTTAGGTACCCATTCGGCGCTGGGTGGACTCAGGGATGCCCTAGGCTCCGGTAACAAATCTTTGCCTTCACATGGATTCGAACCCGTGACCAGCGGTAAGCCAGCCACTCGACCACCGTGCCCCTGTTGAATTCATCGGTTTCGATCGAAAGCCTCTTTTACTTTTAGTTTTAAGTAACAGGCCAATTTTATAATTTAAGATTGGGGTACACATTTGATATTTCATAGGTGTGATCCCATCATGGTCTGATTTAATGTCTACCACTTTCTACTCCTACTGTATTCTTATTTTATCGGTTACAGATGCTCCTTCTATAGTCTATGCAGAAGATAATCGCTTCCATGGTTTGTGTCTAGTCTTGTATTTTTATTCGAGTTTTAAATGTTGATAAAGTGTTGGTTGTTGATTAATAGAATATTTTTAAAACGTGAGCTTCAACCTCAAAAGTCATTTACAATTGTAACGTTTTTTTTCAACTGTTTTAGGAATTACATTTCATCAGGGAGCCAAATAAAAGTGAGAGAAAACACTTTATCGGGGAGGCCAACCATTTCATCACATTGTCGTTAATGCTTGTCCAAATAATAGATTTATAATTTCTTAACATTTGCACACCAAAACATTGGAACACCCGCCTTTGGACTTGGAAGTTGTCACTTGACCTTGATTAAACAAAATTAAGTGAGACTTAGAACTTTGACATTTTTAAAGTCATAACTTAAGCCATATGCGCTAACTCGCACGGAAGTGAACAAACATTTTTAATAGTGTTCAACCATCAAAAATTCACCATATGTATTTGTCTTTTTTGTAACAAATTAGGAAGTATAAAACAACATAATGTCATATCTGTCAATAATGTAGACGGGGATTTAAAAATTATTGCATTAGGAACCGTACAAAAATGTTTACCAATGTAGAAATAAAACAATACCATTT
The DNA here is from genome assembly GCA_944989445.1 of Ampullaceana balthica. Classification (NCBI taxonomy): domain Eukaryota; kingdom Metazoa; phylum Mollusca; class Gastropoda; family Lymnaeidae; genus Ampullaceana; species Ampullaceana balthica. The sequence goes on from CALYLW010000047.1 coordinate 2,436,359, forward strand.
TTTTTACAGAATTTACAATCTATTATAACAAATCGTTAGCACAATATCAAGATAGTATCATAACAAGAATCATATATTAAAAATTCAATTGCACCTTGTTTGTGACTATCTCTTTCACCCCCGAAGTATTGGACTCTTCCATTAAAAATGGTCACATGACTTCGTTGATAGCACTGTTGAGACTTGAGACAAATAATCTTTGTCAGAATTATTTTAAAGTCTGAGTAGATGTGGAACTGGAACGTTAAGAAATAGCGATTTCCATAAGAGGAAAGAAAATGATTCTACGTCACCTGTTAGCAGCCCTTTTTTTCTGGGCAATTGGAGATTGCATTGTTTGGTTTGAGCCCCAACAAACTCATATTTCAGTAGGAGGTAAATATTGACTGTTGATTTATTAAAATTAAATGTGCTACCTGATACCTGACTTAGACTGTATATGTTTAATTTAGAAGAAAAAATAAGTTTTGACACTTCCTGCGTCAGTATGTTACATGTTTATTCTACTTCCCTGACTCTCAATCCTTGTCCGGTTCACAAACTTGTCCATTTCACAGGCCCATGTTAAGGTATCAAAACTTGGGGCTGGTCCCTAAAATGCGTCATGCTTTAAATGGTTGGGGGCTGGGGGGTCTGAGAAAATGGAAGGGAGTAAAGAGATCATGTGACGCCAAAATGTACATTTAATAACATTTAGTTCATTGTCTTTCAGACAGATGAACATTTCTATGTTTCGCGGCTGAAAATTGTCGTTGGCCGAGAAACGAGAATTTACTAAATAGAAAACCTGCATGCTTATAGGCATTTTAAACCATTATTTGTGTATCGTAATATTAAATGATGTCCTAAAGGGGGCGGACAATGATTTGTGACATACTTAAAAGTAGTTATTGCTAATGTTTAAACTTAATTAAAATCACATTAGCGCAATCAATTTCAAGAAACTGAAATTGGATTCTCAAGTTAAGAGATGACTAATTCTAAGTATACATACTATATTATTATCAAGACCAATGTATTGAACATTAAGTCCACTAATACTTTTAAGGCTTCCCTTAATTCAATATTTCACCACATGGTCATGTTGTTGTTTATATATATATATTTTTTTTTAAAGAAAACTTATTAACAAAAGTGTCACAAGGCACTGTCGCTACATTCGCGCCCACCCCCTAAAAGCAAGTGTTTAACCGACGCTGCTCAGCAGTTTAAAGTTACCTCGCAGCAAATTTTGATAAGGATGCTACATAACTGTGTTTGTGGGTTTTTTTTTAATTTTTCACACAAAAAAAACGTGAATGTTGTGCAACTTTGCTCGCGAGTTTGTTATTTTGCACAAGGACCAGGGAAACTTAGGCGGAACATTGCTCCACATCCACCTCGAGCAAAATAATAGTTCAAATAACTTGACATTTCTGAAAGTCTCTACCACAGATGTTTACGTACTTCTCAACACTTTACACCTTCAAGGAATAATTCTGTTATTTGGTCACACAACTTGGTGAAAGTTAAGAGAGTAACGACGCTAACAGTTTTTAAGGATCAATGTCTTTTTTTTACCTTATTTAACTATTAATGTTTTGAAGACTTCAACTTTGATGCATTCGTTATTGATTATAGCTCTATACATGAACTATTAAATTCTCCCCAAAGTCGTCTACACACAAACGTTGACCCATATCTGACAACAACCTACGTTCTCCCGCACATGAATTAGCCACAACTTTCTGTCGACTGCCCATCCACTACACTGACTCGCCTCTTACATTGGCCGACCCTCTGATCTGGCCCATGCATTCCTTACACATAACGGGTCAACCCCTTAATTTCCATTTTAACTTTACTGACACATGAATTATATGTGATTTCCTTATTTAAAAAACAAATCATATAGTTATTTTGCATTCTAATCGGAGGAATCAAATATCTAAATTTTAAAGGATACAGTTTTAGCTTTAAAGAAGCAAATGGTTATCTATAAATAGGACCCCGCTATGTAGGTCTATTTTAACACATTGCCTTCGATCCATGGCACTTTTTTTTCCAAAATACACAAACATGTCATACAGTTTACACATCCTCGTTAAAGATATGCCCAGGCTGTGGAAATAAATACGCCTTACAACTTTTTTGGTAATGTGTGGCATTTTATATGGAAGGTCCTTAGAGATTTTCCTTAAAGCTAATTTTTACAAGATGCAACAGCAAGCAGGGAAGCAACAGGTTTATATCTGAGCTGGAAGTGTATATACCCGATACCATCCCGCCCAGGGCCGTCTTAACGCATAGGCCCGTTGGGCATTTGCCCGGGGGCCCACGAGCACAGGGGCCCCATGGGAATATGTTTATTTATATAGATTATGTATATTTAGTTTTTTATTCCTGCCGGGGAGGGGCCCAACACTATTTCTTTCTGGTGTAAAGACGGCTCTGCCCCCCCCCCACACACACACACACACTACACACCTCATCCTGATTATAAATTACAGTCCTTCCGGGGCAAATATGGAAACCAAAATGCAAAATAATAATAACTATTAGATATATGTTGGTATAGGCTGGGTATTGAAATAGAGCTGTTTGTTTTAGTATTACCTACATCCCCCCCCCCAAGTACTTCTCCTTGAAATCCAACGAATTTATTCTAGCGGAATTACAAATGTTTAAAGAAATTTAAACAAAAATATTAAAATTAAATGTCATTCTTATTTTTATCATTCTCTAGAGTAGTAATATGTTCACTTATATAAATCGTTCTACCCGATGTCGCTTTAAAAAAATAGTGTACGTGACACTCTGGTGAACTGTAAACTATACGTATAGATGTTAAATCTGTCTAGTGCATCAGTTCATCAAGTGGTGAATTCTAAGATAGGACCAAAACTTTGTGGCGTGCAACAAGTTGTATATGAATATGACACTTAATGACTATTGTCCACACCAAACTCTAAAATGTCTCATCCCTGAATCAAATATTCGAAAGGAGTGCGGAGTAGTGCGGACATGAGTTCTAGAAAAGACTTATTTCAGTAAAACTATTAAAGATTAATATTTACATTAAGGGATAGGACATTTTAAAACGTCTGGGAGTTATTGCCCTTTCTTATGCTAATCATATGTGATGATAATCTGACAAAGGAGAAATAACATTCATGTCATAGTCAGATGGTATAGTTGTTAGTTTGTTGTTTTCTTGCACACATTTTTAACAATGAATTCGTGTTTTTCCAAAGAGACTTTTTTTTTACAGTTATTTTTGGAGTTTTCGCTAGGCAGTTGCTTGCCTACGACAATGGGAGACAACTACCTAGAAATGACCTAGATTATCAAACAGATATAAGAGTAGTAATCTCAACGAAAATCTTTCTTCGGATTGTTTAAGGTTGTGGGTGCATTATAAAGTGCTTGGTTTTAATGTGCAAGGGGGATTTTTTTTTATTACATGACATTAGATTTTAAGGCACCTAGAAGGGAGGGGGGTCAAGCATTTATGACGATGTGTGACGAGGGGGAGGGGGATGTTTAAGAAATTATTGACGTCACATCAAAATGCGCAACTTTAAATAAAAGATCAACTTCAATATTTAACTGCTTGCAATTTATTTAATGACTTTTTACATGGCTTCCACGTGTTACGAAATTACATTGCAGACTTACACTTTTAAATACATACTTAAATGACAAAAAAGTAGTTTGCAACATGCTAATTTTCATTTAGAAAATACGGCTTTTAGGGGGGGGTGTCAAAGCTTTGTGACGTCATATTGGAGGGGGGGCTAAGTTTTTGTGACGAGGGGGATTTGGGGGGGGGTAAAATCGGCCAAAATCGCGTGACGTCAATTATGGACGGCCCCTTACATGTGAATGTGGGTTATAGAAAAATACTTATCAGAAATCTTTTTTTTTCAACTTGTATGGGTTAAAAATAGTGATTACAACTATTGGAGAAACGTTACAGTTACTTTGCCTTTTGCTTGTTTTCTTCTTCTTTCTTGAGAGTAAATATTATTTTAGATAAGAATTGGTCTGTTCAAACGTACACCTAGGCCCTTGACTACCATCCTGAATTATAGCATCAAATAACTTTAGATAAGAAAATTATAATTAAACATTCCTATTGTGACTTCTTATTCCTTTTGTTTGTGTGCGTTTGTGTGTGCGTGTATGTGTGCGTGCGTGTGTGTCCCCATGTAGAATATATGTTTTGAGTAGTGAGAAGGAAGGGGAAGGTGTCAAAAATTTTGGCCAGCAAGACGCATCGCCGTAAAGATATAAATATATATATATATATAGGACATATGGGACATATAACATCCACTACAATCCACTAGATATATTAAAATACGTTATGTGAACGTGTACGCTTGGAACATATGCCCATTATTGAACCGGTTCCTTCCAGAAAATGCATTTTTTTTTCAATTTGAAACTATTTAGATTTCTTAGCTACGTACTATACGAAGACACCTAAAGCCATCCTACTTTCATTTATATTAACACGAGTGAAAATAATCTTAATCCACATGACTTGTCTGTATCACGTATCCTTTCTGTGATATTTAAAATTAATGCCTTAAAAACTGAGCTAAGAAGAAAAGTTGTTTTGTGCTCCTCTCGAATTGCGATGTCAAGAATTTAATGCATTCAATAAAGTTAATGAATACTTGACTAATTTTAAATTGGCCCATTTACCATTATATCTAGAACAGTGCTTCTCAAACTTTTTAGTATGGTGGACCGGCAGGAATTTTTTCCATTGCACCAGGGACCAGTGCACTATTTTCCCTGCACTGACAATTTTTAATGTCCTTTTTTTGAGAACATCTGCGGACCGGCACCGGTCCGTGGACCACCACTTTGAGAAGCATTGATCTAGAAGACTAGAATGGCTAGGGGCGTTTGACCAAAAACCAATGGAACAATTATATCAAACTTAAAACGTTTTTAATTCTATCAAATAGATTCCCCCCCCCTTCCCCTTTTACAGAAAAAGGATATTCCGTGTCGTTTTGACTTAAAATATCTACACATAATCCTATTCAGATCGCTTTTAGACACTTGTCATGCTTGTAAAACTCACCAGTAGCATTTTCGGAAAAAGGGGGGGGGGCTAACGACGTTCCCCCAAATCCCCGAGTCATGTGAGCAGGACCTAGAGTCTGGAGGTTGGGGAGGGGGGGGGGTAACGCACACATAAACTTGTATATTTTGGGGTAACGGGAAAAAAAGTTCGACTCATGAGAGAACCAAACGGAGCTGCGGTTACATCACAAATGCTTTGATGTCAACATCAAACGACGCAGTGTTCCAATTTCATATGTTATCTTGTCTCAAACTTAAGGATTATAATTAGATTTAATTTTCGTGTCTTGATATTTTACGCCAACCAGCGTCTGATGGCCTACCGATCGGCACATTGAGAAGCACTGATTTTTTAAAAAAAAGAAAAAAAGTCATTAAATAAATTGTAAGCGACCAAATATTTCAGTGGAAGTTTAATTTAAAGTTACCCTTTTGATGTGACGTCAAATTTCTTCAACCCCCCTCCCTCCCCCTCGTCACGCATCGTCACAAAAGTGTGACCCCTCCCCCCCCCCTAGGTGCGTGACGTCATTTATGGACGGCCCTATATATATATATATATATATATATATATATATATATATATATATATATATATATATATATATATATATATATATATATATGGCATCACACTGGGGTTTACGGGCTGGCCGATCAACCATGGGCATACAAGAGAAATGTCGGGAGCAACAGAAAGCCCTCTTCGTTGCCTTCATAGATTTAACGAAGGCATTTGACCTCGACAGCCGCAAGGGTCTGCTACGCATACTAGTAGTATACTAGAAAAAATAGTATGTCCGCCGCGGCTTCTCTCCATAAGCGAGTCCTTCCACACCAATATGCACAGCATAGGGGCCGTCCATAAAGTACGTCACGCTATTTTTGACCATTTTAACTCCCCCCTTCCCCCTGTCATAAACTTTCACAAATCTTTCGAACAAAACTGTTATTTTTTATTAACAAAATAATTAAAATTTAATATAAAACACCGTGACGTCACACATAACTGGACCCCCTCCCCCTGTCACAAAGTGCCACACTTTCTTACACCCCCCTCTGGAGCGTGACGTACTTTATGGACGGCCCCATATGGCATCCGTCCGTCCTCAAGGAACGATAGCGTTGACTCCTGCTCCTCTTCCCCCCTTCCCCTTTCTACTGGCACTTCTCTCTTCGCTCCGAGCTGTGAGGGTGGCTTCCGCAACTTCAGTGCCCTCTCGTACTTTTGACCGCCAGAGGGTGCGTTCCTCAGCAATGGCCCCCCACGTTTTAAGATCAATCCGCGCCAGTGGCATGTCTTTCTTGCAGACGTCCTTGTAGCGTAGGCAGGGGCGACCTCTTTTTCCACATACCAGTTGCCAGCTCGCTGTAAAGCGGGGCTCTTGGAATTCGCTCCGAGCTCATCCTGCGGACATGGCCCAACCACCGGTGGCGCCTCTCACTCAGGATAGAGTGCATACTCAGCATATGGCTCCTCCTGAGTACCTCCACATTTGTGATTTTATCCTGCCACTTGATGTGTAGGATCCTACACAAGCATCGTAAGTGGAAACTGTTAAGCTGCTTTATTTGCTTGGCGTAGGTCGTCCAGCACTCGCTGCCATAGTGCACAGTAATTTTCGTCCTATCAGTGAGCTGCGCATTGTTCTACACTCTTCGATTGAGCCTTGCATTAACGTTGCGGCCTTGTCGATTCTGGTTTCTATTTCCTTTTCCAGGGAGAGTGTGCTTTCTATGTTTCTTCCAAGGTAGGTGAAATCTTCGACCACATCCAAGGTGTTTCCCTCAATGGAGATTGCTGGGAGGCAGTCTGTGCCTTGTCTCATAATGTTGGTCTTTTTAAGGTTTATCGTTAAACCAAATTCCTTGCATGCCTCTGAGAACTTATTGACCAGCTGTTGGAGTCCTATCTCTGTATTTGAGGCGAGAGCTGTGTCATCCGCGAAGACTAACTCTCTGATTAATACAGTTTCCACTTTGCTCTTCGCACCGAGCCGGCTGATGTTATAAAGGCTTCCATCCGCCCTATTATGAATGTTCACACCCTCGGAACAGTCCTCGAAAGCATGTCGCAGTAGCACCGAGAAGAATATACCAGAGTGTTGGTACCATTACGTAGCCATGCTTGACTCTACAAACTGGTAAAGGTTCAGAGGTGGCACCACCAAAGAGCACTGTGCTGTGCATAATTGTGTGGATAGACTTGATGGTATTAAGGAGCCTCGGCGGACATCCTATTTTTAAATCCCTTATATTAACTTCACCGCCGTCTCTGTCTCTCTCTCTGTCTGTCTCTCTGTCTCTCTCTCATCATCTCATGGGCTCGGCGGGCGGAAAAACAAAAGTCGAAAATGACCCACTTCCAATGATCCGATCGAACTGAAATTTGGCACACGGACCCGTCTTACCTAACAATGCATCGTATCAAAATTTCAGATCGATCGAACGTACCGTAATTAAATTAATGCATTTTTAGTTTATCCTTATATGAGGTATGTAATTTTAATTCACGATTTGTTATTGTTTTTTTGCCACGTGAAAGTTTGAGCATTGAGGCGACCCAACGAAACGACGGTGCGCTTTTGTTTACATTTTACGTGTCACTCTGAGCTCGGTCAAGCGAATCGGTGACCAGACTTTTCCCCTCTCCCCCCACCCACCCCTCCCCCCCCCCACTAGGGTTATGATGCAAAGTTGAGTTAAGACAGATTCAGTCTGTAAATGTTTGAATATAATCAATACTTTTAGTTATGTCTCATCTATAAGGGATTTATAGTCAAAAACTTTGTTTTTACGGGGTTGTTTAATTAAATCCCTTATATTAACTTCACCGCCGTCTCTCTCTCTCTGTCTGTCTCTCTCTCTGTCTCTCTCTCATCATCTCATGGGCTCGGCGGGCGGAAAAACAAAAGTCGAAAATGACCCACTTCCAATGATCCGATCGAACTGAAATTTGGCACACGGACCCGTCTTACCTAACAATGCATCGTATCAAAATTTCAGATCGATCGAACGTACCGTAATTAAATTAATGCATTTTTAGTTTATCCTTATATGAGGTATGTAATTTTAATTCACGATTTGTTATTGTTTTTTTGCCACGTGAAAGTTTGAGCATTGAGGCGACCCAACGAAACGACGGTGCGCTTTTGTTTACATTTTACGTGTCACTCTGAGCTCGGTCAAGCGAATCGGTGACCAGACTTTTCCCCTCTCCCCCCACCCACCCCTCCCCCCCCCCACTAGGGTTATGATGCAAAGTTGAGTTAAGACAGATTCAGTCTGTAAATGTTTGAATATAATCAATACTTTTAGTTATGTCTCATCTATAAGGGATTTATAGTCAAAAACTTTGTTTTTACGGGGTTGTTTAATTAAATCCCTTATATTAACTTCGCGGCCGTCTCTGTCTCTCTCTCATCATCTCATGGGCTCGGCGGGCGGAAAAACAAAAGTCAAAAATGACCCACTTCCAATGATCCGATCGAACTGAAATTTGGCACACGGACCCGTCTTACCTAACAATGCATCGTATCAAAATTTCAGATCGATCGAACGTACCGTAATTAAATTAATGCATTTTTAGTTTATCCTTATATGAGGTATGTAATTTCAATTCACGATTTGTTATTGTTTTTTTGCCACGTGAAAGTTTGAGCATTGAGGCGACCCAACGAAACGACGGTGCGCTTTTGTTTACATTTTACGTGTCACTCTGAGCTCGGTCAAGCGAATCGGTGACCAGACTTTTCCCCTCTCCCCCTCCCACCCACCCCTCCCCCCCTAGGGTTATGAAGCAAACTAGTGTTAAGACAGATTCAGTCTGTAAATGTTTGAAAATAATCAATACTGTTAGTTATGTCTCATATATAAGGGATTTATAGTCAAAAACTTTGTTTTTACGGGTTTGTTTTATTTCAGTATACGGAACAGACCCTTGCGGCTGACCAGGTCTTTGTTGTGAAGTCTATGAAGGCAATGAAGAGGGCTATCTGTTGCTCCCGACATTTCTCGTTCAGCTGACGGAGTGAGAAAATAATTTCCATGGTTGACCGGCCAGCCCGAAAACCGTATTGCGATTCCGGGTAGACATTTTGTGCCAGAATCTGCAGGCGTGCAAGGACCACTCTGGCAAAGGCCTTTCCCACAATACCTAGTATGGATATGCCACGATAGCTGTTGCAATCGCTGCGACCACCTTTGTTTTTGTAAAGTGTGACTATTTTGGCGCATATCCTGTGGGATGTGGCCGTGTTCCCAGCAATCGCATATGAGCTTGTGCGGAGGCTTCAGTAATGCTGGTTTGCCGTACTTAAGGAGTTTAGCAGGAATGCCATCGTTACCTGTAGCCTTCCCATTACTTAGATGACCAATGGCCTTACTAAGCTCCTCTATTGAGGGTTGAGCATCAACCTGATCTAGCACTGGTAGATTTGGGATTCTCTCTAGGGCAGAGTCAGATACTACATTCTGTGTTGCATAGAATTCTAGGTAGTACTCATTCCAGCGCTGCATCTGCTTGTTTCGATCTCTGATCATCTCGCCTGTCTTTGACTTGAGTGGAGCTTACTTTGATATTGTGGTTCCAGTGTCCTTTTTTATGGCTTCATACATTATTTTTATATTTTTATATATCCCTCATCGGCAGCAGATTGAATGCTTTTAACAACTTCATCATGTATTCTTTCTACCTTCTAGTTTCTACATCTAAATTGTCTGGTTTATGAAACGTGTTATTACTTTAATTATTTCTTTAATGCTAACTACTTTAAACTCACTACTGAGTTTACTATAATAATGTATAATATATTATCAATTTGTTTATTAAATGATAATCTACAAAGACTTCTTTTAAATTAAACAATGAATTTTTCCAGATACCCCTGACAAAATGATAATTGTATGGAATACAGTCAATGACACTGGAGATGCCACAGTTTTGTATGGAGTGAATGGCAGACTGACTCTCCAGGCTACAGGAGTTCGCTATAAGTTTGTAGATGGTGGATCAGAACACCGATCTCAAATCATCAACAAAGTTATCCTCTCCGGTTTGGCCCCAGACACAGAATATAGTGAGTTGTGTTGTTAACTGACAGAATACAATGAATTTATTTTTTTCCATGGTTAGTTACTGAATACAAGCATTCAGTTGCATTGTTAGTAATTTGTCCGATAACAATTAATTGTATCGGTTGACAGAATACAGTGCAGTGGGTTGTTTTAGTTGATAAAATACATTGAAATGTTTTAATAGTTGATAGAATAAACTTTGTAGTGAGTTTTTATATTTATTAGGAGAATGTTAATCATGTCCAGATAATGTCATCAATTTCAGTTTCAGTTTCAGACATTTATTTTGTCAAATTTGATTTCATGTTTAAATTTCAAATTAATGCATGTAAGTCCCATTTTTATAACTAACACTAATACATGTATTGATTTATTTAACATTAAAATTTTTTGTTTTCGGTAAACCTATATTAACTCCAAAATTGCATTTGAATCTATATCATTTTATATTTTAGGCTATATTGTGGGCAGCAAAGCTTATGGCTGGTCAGATATGTTTACATTCCGCACATGGCCTAGTGGAGAAAACTGGAGTCCAAGTCTTGCAATATTTGGTGACATGGGCAATGAGAATGCTCAGTCTTTACCCAGAATGCAAGTTGAGGCATTGACAGGAATGTATGATGCAATCCTTCATGTTGGTATGTGCTGACATTACTTGACTATTATAAACTTTACATTTAAGCCAGATATCCACTTCAAAAATTTTTTAATATAAACACAGTTGTTGAAAACTTTTTTAATTGTCTGCTCCAACACTACACAAATAAATTAAAAAGTATGCAACATTTAGCCTAACCATTGATCATTGATATTGTTACAAATATGCATATTGATTACCATGCCAAATGCAATTAACTAATTATTCTAATTTTGGTAATTTTTTTCTGTGTGTGTGTTTTAGGTGACTTTGCTTATGACATGGATGTAGTAAGTTTTTATTTATTTTCCAATTTTACAACGTTATTAAATTTGTTTTGAAAATCACTGTTTCTTATCACGGCCTAGATGTAATTTTTATTTTTTTTATTTGTATTTCAGGAATTTTTGAGTATTTAAAATATGGTGGGGAAAAGAATTTGATAAGAAAACAATTTAATTTTGAATGATCCAACTGTTATATTTATTTTTGTTTGCCAATATCTCAGCTGGATTCTAAAATACTTTTAAATTTATGAAGCCAGAATTTTTTTTAAATTTCAATCTTCAAAGATTGTTATCATTTGTTCAAAATATTTGCTGCAGATAAGTTTGAATGTCCTACAAAAATTCTCATTGGAACTTGAAATTCTGTGCAATATTATTAAAATCATATAGTTATAGTGTTGGAATTAATTTTACATTAAAATGTCAAAAGATCAGCTAATTGCATTCTAGTATTGTTAAATTATCCAACTATTGTTACAAACTACTGTAATAAAACAATTCTTTGTTTAAAACAACTTATCATGATTTCAACTTCTGAATTTAATCTAATTACTTTGCATTGCTATAATGTTTAGGACAATGCTCAAGTGGGTGACGAGTTCATGAGACAGATTGAGCCACTAGCTTCAAGACTTCCTTACATGACCTGTCCAGGCAACCATGAACAAGCTTAGTAAGTCATTTATTTAAATTGTTTTGTTGGTTCGGTCTTAAAATCTAATCAAGTTTATATTTATATTCGTTAGCATAACATACATGTACATGTAAAAGTTGTTGTTTCTTTTAAGATAACAATGTTATTATTAAAATTTTAACTTAATAGTTTTTTTGTTTTTTTTAATTAAATATTCAACAGACAATTAATGGATGCTTTTAATTGTTGTTATTCCTTTGCAGCAACTTTTCTAATTACAGAGCCAGATTTTGGATGCCAGGAGATGAGAACAAACAAATGTACTACAGGTAAGGTAGTTCATGATGGGATGCATCCTAATATATATAAAGTATTATATTCTGCTTGTAGTGGTTATCAGAGAAATATCTAAAAAAATAATTATTATTCATTCTGAATCTAAAGCTAGGATATGATCAATTTTTTAAAATCTATATTTCTAGCCTAAGTATGGGTCAATGTAAGTTGTTTTAGTTGATTTTATCAATTTATTTTTTTTTATATTCCAAGCTTCAAAATGGGACCAATTCGTTTTATCTCTGTATCTACTGAACTGATTTTCTACCCCCAATATGGCCTGGTGCCGATTGTTGAGCATTACAAATGGCTGGAAAAAGAACTAGCTGTAAGTTTATTGCTTAGAGCAAACAAATACATGTACATGTAATACAAAATTTGTTGTTCTTTTCCAAAAAATTTAAGTCCTTTTGTATATATTGGTCAAATTTAAGTCACAGTACTGAAATTCTGGTTATAATTTCAACTTATACCAATATTTTATTTTTGTCCCATGACATGAATTGACTATTATTTTCAGATTAATGAATTTAATTTCATACCTCTTTAGGATGCCAACCTTCCAGAGAATCGGGCCAAGCAGCCCTGGGTAATTACATTTGGTCACAGACCCATGTACTGCTCTAATGATGATAATGATGACTGTACACATCATGAGAGTCTTGTGAGTATTCCTTACATTTAATAAATTATGTTATCATTTCATTGAATATGGAAAAAGTCATTGCTATTTATTTAATGTTGGTTAAACAAATGGTATTAATTCTTTGCCTATTGTTCTAAAATAGGATAAATCTACAGTAAAATCAAACTTTGCTTCACAATGATAAAAACATGGTTGATTATCAATTTAGTGAATTAGTCCAATGGTAAAGTGCTCTTCACTTTAATTATCTAATAACTTCTAGAAACAATAATGACAATACAGATTCGAGTAGGTATCCCATTTCTTCATCTCCTTGGCTGGGAACCTTTATTCTACAAATATGGTGTGGATTTGGCACTTTGGGCACATGAGCATTCTTATGAGAGACTTTGGCCTGTTTATAACAGAAAGGTACATGACAGGATTTTAATATGTTGATCTTAAAAGATGCCAGAATTAAAAAAAATTTAAATTACATGAAAAATATTGGATAGTTTAAAATGAAGCAAGAAAATAAATTTTATTTTCTAAACTCGAAAAAAAAATTGTTTAAAATACTCGTAAATTCCCATAAAACAATTTAGTGTTTGCTTAAAGTTTTAAAAAAAAATTAATTAACTTTATTTGTATGCAGGTTTATAATGGCAGTTACAATGAACCTTACACTAACCCTAAAGCACCCATTCACATCATTACTGGATCAGCTGTAAGTAAGCAAGTGCAATAGCTTTTTTTTATGATTCTTTGTTTTTATATATTTAAATTTAATTTTTCTACAAATATTACATTGTATAAATTTCATAAATATAGTGCTGGTGATGAAATATTATTTTTAAGTTAAAAATTTTATGTACTGTATTAATAAAAATACTTTCAGTATATTCTTTTTAGTGCATATAAAAAGGTTTCAAGAAGATCTTTTTATTTCTATGTAGGGTTGTAAAGAAAACCATGATAACTTTGACAATAAAACAGATGCCTGGTCTGCCTTCCGAAGTGATGATTATGGATATACCCGTATGAAAGTGTACAATAGCACACATCTTTATTTGGAGCAAGTATCAGATGACAAGGTATAAAAATGATTTATACTAAATATCCGTTGCTTCATAAGAATTATTAAAGAATTTTTTACAGAAGAGTTTCAAAATAGTTACATTTACAAAACTTTAAACATTGAAAGATAGATGATGTAATTTATGCAACATAAATAAATTCTAGTATATTCCAATAAGAGCCATGACAAGCAAAATCTAGATGTGAGGTGATGACAACTAAATGTGGGTGTCTTACATAAGGCTGCACTATAGCAAGGAGCCTTCTTCTTAAAGTTTAAGTTTACATTAACTCAGAATTCACATTGAAATGACACTCTTTCAAACTTTGTTTAATCAAACAAATTATCACATTTTATATCTTTGGATGGAGTCAATACGGACATGGGTCAATTAATTTTTGTGGATTTTATTTTCCCTAGGGTGGAGCCATCATTGACAAACTTATGATTATAAAAAATTCCCATGGATCTTATCCTTACAACCCTGAACCAGTTGTTCCAGTTGGTGACCCCCTCAAGAAGCTTTGGAAACATTGGAAAGATCACATTTATAATGACGATGAACTACTAAGATAAATTTACTAACACTTGTGTTTAGAATAAAAGTTATCTCATTATATGGTGATGATACAATACCTTAAACACCATTGCCTTCTATTAAAATTATTTAGAGGTCAATTTGCATAGATTTTTTATTTTAGTGGATCGGGAAAATGAAATTCTTTATCCATTTTTGTATTTTCTAAATAGGTATTATCTCTCCTATTTAAAAATTATTTTTAGTTTTATGAATTATTGCAAGCTCTGTTAACATCCATTAGTTAATGACTTATTAACTGTATAACAAGATTAGTTGTTTTTGTTGTTGTTGTTTTTTTTTAATTTATTATTTGAAAAATAATCTTTTAAGCAATGACCTGTAATAATTGTTCCCAAAGAAAGAATGAAATATTTAGCTACCTTATTAATAGAAATAATCTCATCATTATTAGTGTTGTGATCAATCACACACAAATTTTCAGAATGCTTGATTGAATTGTGCTTAACTAATTGAAACTAGTAGAGTGTGTTCGACAAAGGGAATTTAAATTCTTATTACTATACCAATATACCATCAAAATCAGATAAAAAAACCACTTCAAACTGAATGGAAAAAAAATAACTGAAACAAGAAGTATTCTTTGCTGAAATAAAAGAATTTTTAGCTTTAGATAGTGACAAACAGCTGTAGCATGATCCTAATAATATAAATAAAGAGGATGGCTCAAATCAGATTTGACCTAGGGCATTTAAGACAAAGTGAAATTAATACCACACATATTATATCTTAGCTATATTATCTATAACAATTAGTTATTACAGATGCTCCTTCTGTACAGAGAGCATTGCGACTTACTCTTATCCATGGTTAATGTCTAGACTTGCATTTATATTACAATTTTGAATGTTAACAGTGTGTTTGTTTTCCTGGCTTATTCGGGCAACCTATTTCACACCTGAAAGTCTTGGCGGGAAGGAGGATTTGTATGTTTTTTCTTTCGAATGTAACAAGAAAATTGTTTCTCTCCCTATGTCTATCTTAGTGTTGTATTGGAATTTTGTTTTGTTGTATTTTCAATTTAGAATTTAATGTGTAATGCATTATTAATATGAAGAAAACATTAACATTTCACACATCATCCAAAGTCATTATGAATTATTTTTGATATCCTTCATGGTGACAATAAATGTCCTCATGCAGAGGCGTCACTGGGGTGGTTGTCACTCAGTGCGGTAACTCATGGTGTCACCCTCTCACTCCTTACCGCATATACCTCCTCCGAGTCTACCAGTGCCAAATAATGGGAACATACATGCAGAATTTTGCTATTTGGTGTCACCACTTGTAATGATGTCCCCCAGTTAGGTCCGCAACACCCGCACCCCCTAGTGTCCTCATGTGTCAAATCAATATTTTTTTAATATGTATAAATAAATGAAAGAGAAGTCATTTGAATCAAAAACAAAATCAGTATGAAGTAGAAATAATATAGACAAAAATAATATACACCCCAACTTCAAATATTTTTAACCATTCCCTTTGAATATCATTGTCATTCAATAGTGATGGTCTTAATTATGTAGATGTTTAACATTTCTTCAGGTACTGGGACAATGGCTCTGTCATCTCAAAAGTTAATCCTACGAGGTGAAACAAAATGTTTAGTCTGTTTCAAATCTAGTGAGAAATAAAATCAGGTTGATCGTTCTCCTTTTCAGGATTGCCAGATTACATCTTAAGTCTGCAAAGGGGTGAAAAGGGAGGGGGGCTAATTCTTTCTTTGTCTTTGGCAATTAAAACCGGTAGAAGATTTAAAAGAAGTGAGACTGCAATGGTCTAAAAAATGTAAGTTAATCCCTAAGTTATGGATAAGCCTGAAAAATAAAACAAAAAGCCATCTTTTGTCAACAAACATAAACAACGAGAAGTTAAAAATGAAAAAATTAGCTTCGAGGTGTAAGTGTATTAACCCAGGTAGACATCAACCAGAAGGAAAATAAAACGTATAAAGGCAAAGTGGGTAAAGCAAAAGTTAGGACGGTTAGGCAGAGTAGGAAGTGGAGTCAAAAACTGTTTCAGTTCTTATTGTAATGTGTATGCTGCATGTGTAATAAAGTAAAGTGTAAATGTGAAATAAAATGACAAATAATGAGCTTATCATTAATTCATATTTAATTTGTATACGTTGTAAAATTTAAACTGTAAACTTTATTTCAAGTAGACAAAATAAATATGCGCCCTCACCACTATAAATGTTTATAATGTGACCCTCTGTACAAAACGTTTGCAGACCCCTGGCATAGAAAGTGCGTCTGTTATATATATATATATATATATATATATATATATATATATATATATATATATATATATATACATATATATATATATATATATATATACATACATACACAATATCAAAGTCTGCTCCAATTACGTCAAAGTCAGGTGTGATGATTACAGAACGAGACCAGCAGCTGCAGCGCTGGACTGAGCATTATCTAGAACTTTATGCGACACAGAATGTAGTAACTGACTCTGCAATAGATAGAATACCAGAACTACCAGTTCTAGATCAGCTTGATGCCCAACCGTCATTGGAGGAGCTTAGAAAGGCAATCGATCATCTGAGCAATGGGAAGGCTAACGATGGCATTCCTGCAGAAGTAGTTAAGTACGGCAAACCAGCACTACTGAAGCCTCTGCACGAAATCATATGACTCATATGCGATTGCTGGGAACGCGGACACATCCCACAGGAAATGCGCGACGTCAAAATTGTCACGCTTTACAAAAACAAGGGTGATCGCAGCGATTGCAATAACTATCGTGGTATCTCCTTACTGAGTATTGTGGGAAAGGCTTTTGCCAGAGTGGTCCTTGCACGACTGCAAATTCTGGCACAAAATGTCTACCCAGAATCACAATGTGGTTTTCGGGCTGGCCGATCAACCATGGACATGATTTCCTCACTCCGTCAGCTACAAGAGAAATGTCGGGAGTAACAGAAACCCATCTTCATTGCCTTCGTAGATTTAACGAAGGCATTTGACCTGGTCAGCCGCAAGGGTCTGCTACGTATACTGGCAAAAATAGGATGTCCGCCGCGGCTTCTCTCCATCATCGAGTCCTTCCACACCAATATGCACAGCACAGTGCTCTTCGAGGGTGCCACCTCAGAACACTTCCCAGTTTGTAGCGGAGTCAAACAGGGTTGTGTACTGGCTCCAACACTCTTTGGTATCTTTTTCTCGATGCTATTGCGACATGCTTTCAAGGTCTGCTCCGATGGTGTGAACATTCATATCAGGACGGATGAAAACCTATATAATATCAACCGGCTCCGTGCGAAGAGCAAATTGGAAAATGTATTAATCAGAGAGTTGCTTGTTGCGTACTGGGTTCTGGATAAAAGAAGACTAAGTCTCGACTCTTGTTCACGTATACGTCAAGCCTTTATTATTCCTCAATTTATGTACAGCATCTGATTCAGGTACATGACGTACTCCATACCACAACGTCCACTCACTTTAAGTGCATACATGGACCCTCTGTCCCTAATCCGCTGGACACTCGAGCCACCTCGATGTGTCACCAGCTATAACAGAGCCAACGCTCTATACTAAATGTCTAGCCCTAACAAGGACTATGGACCTCTGCACTGGTCTGTCTTCATACGTCTCTCTCTCTCACACACACTATTTATCCACCACACGGCTCTCTAACTTGCATACCGGGTGAATACAATTAACATCATATTCACAAGTGAACTCTTGTCACGCACGCCTTGAGCCGACTCACACACTGGCTCACAACAATCTCACAACAATCATTCGCAGTGATTCTCATACCCTGACATATCCCCCCTCTTCCGTTAGATTCTACTTACGAGTAGAATCTCACAATACAACAAAGACAGGGCATGGAATCACTGCACATTATAAATACATTAATATAATACATCATGAATTAATATCTTTAAAAATAATTTAGTATATACAACACAGAGGAAAAGAAATCAATTTGGTCGTACTTGTATACGACTCCAATAACCCGCAAAGTCATTCGGGAAGGACAGCCGTCCTACTACCACACATGGATTACATATCTCTATATATATAAGCCGCATTTGTTGTCTGTCTGTTCCCTAATAACTCAATATCCAGACAACCAAATAACGTGAAATTTGGTACACGTACACAAAATTATACCGGAAAGGTTATTAAACAGGTTTCGTTCCATATATATAAGATACTGGGGCCCGGGGGCCCAAAATGTAGTTTTTCCCTATATGAGCTATATAAAATAAAAATTATTGAAAATTAAGACGTAAAATAATGACGCAAATTAATAAACATTTTGGTGTCGAGATTAACAAGAAGGCGATTATCGCCATAAAATAATTTTTTTTGTTGTTGTTGCTTTGTTGTTGTTGCTTTTGTTGTTGTAGTTGTTGTTTTGTTGTTGTTGCTTTGTTGTTGTTGCTGTTGTTGTTGTAGTTGTTGTTTTGTTGTTGATGTTTTTGTTGTTGTTTTGTTTTTGTTGTTGTTGCTGTTGTTGTTTTTGTTGTTGTTGCTGTTGCTGCTTTTGTGTTGTTTTTGCTGTTGTTGTCCACATCCCTTGCCCTGCGACGACAATGTCCTTCCTGTTGTTGTTGCTTTGTTGTTGTTGCTGTTGTATTTGTTGTTTTGTTGTTGCTTTGTTGTTGTTGCTGTTGTTGTTGTAGTTGTTGTTTTGTTGTTGTTGTTGTAGTTGTTGTTTTGTTGTTGTTTTGTTTTTGTTTTGTTGTTGTTTTTGTTGTTGTTTTGTTTTTGTTGTTTTGTTGTTGTTTTTGTTGTTTTTGTTGTTGTTTTGTTTTTGTTGTTTTGTTGTTTTTGTTGTTGTTTTATTTTTGTTGTTTTGTTGTTGTTTTTGTTGTTTTTGTTTTGTTGCTGTTGTTGTTAAACCCGGGCGGGAGCCGGGTTCTTGCCCCTAGTTCTATATATACATCAATGCAATAAAAATTAATATATACATGTGAAGTCTTAATGCATCTCATTATCAATAATAATTAATCTATATATAAATACACAATTTACAATCTTGGAAAAAACGACACAAGAAACTTTCTAGCACATAAGAACGTGTCCACATCATATGGCATATTACGGAGCAATCACTGCTCACTTAATTACTTTTTAATAACAGCTGTGTTATTAAGCTCTCTTATCCCTCCATATGCACAATTCTAAATCTATGTGTATAAATACAGCCCATCGCTCCTGCCACACAGGAACTTGGTTAATTGATAAACAAAAACTGCCCATCACTCCTGCTGCACAGGACGTAGTTAATTATATAACAGAGGGAGCCTATCTCCCATGCCATACAGGTCTGACTTCCTACTTCTTGACTACTCGTACATTATTATCTTAATTCTCAAAGAACCAACCATCGATCTACTACTGATCATAACACCTCACATAATTAGTACCCAACAATTGACCATTTTTACGCTAGATTGTTTTCTATTTACAACTGACTCTACTGGTTCCTCATATAAATTCCTTAAGATATTTATTCCAGGATTACCTCCAGCATGAGATAATGTTATAGGGATAACTACTTATCCAAACTATAGACATTTCAGCTTGATTGTATTTAACCCATTACAATCAATTATATAACAATCATGTGCATATAGTAGTCGTAATCAACATAATTCATCATAATATTCATCACAAAAATTCTCAAAGCATCTAAGTGAGACAGCGTCGACGGTCTTTTCAGCGAGACATCCAGTGTCCAGGCCGTCGGATAGTTGGTGTCCAGAGTCCTGTGTGTGTCGGTGAACGATTGCCCGACAACAAGTCATCCGCCTTATCGTCCTGAGTGTGTCGGTGAACGATTGCCCGACAACAAGTCATCCGCCTTATCGTTCGCCTGAGTGTGACAGTGAACGACTGCCAGATAACAAGGCATCCGCCTTACCAATCGTGTCCAGAGTCCCGAGGAGTGTGTCGGTGAACGGCTGTCCGACAACAAGGCATCCGCCTCATCGTCCTGTCCAGAGACCGGAGTGTGTCAGTGAACGATTATCCGACAACAAGGCATCTGCCTCATCGTTGTGTCTAGAGACCGGAGTGTGTTCGTGAGAACTATTGCTGGACAATATTAATGGTGCTACCAGGAGAACTTTGTTAAGGAGCATTCTAAGGACACCTAATTTGTGTATGTGTCGACGCTGAAAAGACCGTCGACGCTGTCTCACTTAGATGCTTTGACTGGACGTACCATCCACAAGAGCCTCCAGAAAATCCTCGGACGTGACCCCAATGTTGCGTACTGGGTTCTGGATAAAAGAAGACTAAGTCTCGACTCTTGTTCACGTATACGTCAAGCCTTTATTATTCCTCAATTTATGTACAGCATCTGATTCAGGTACATGACGTACTCCATACCACAACGTCCACTCACTTTAAGTGCATACATGGACCCTCTGTCCCTAATCCGCTGGACACTCGAGCCACCTCGATGTGTCACCAGCTATAACAGAGCCAACGCTCTATACTAAATGTCTAGCCCTAACAAGGACTATGGACCTCTGCACTGGTCTGTCTTCATACGTCTCTCTCTCTCACACACACTATTTATCCACCACACGGCTCTCTAACTTGCATACCGGGTGAATACAATTAACATCATATTCACAAGTGAACTCTTGTCACGCACGCCTTGAGCCGACTCACACACTGGCTCACAACAATCTCACAACAATCATTCGCAGTGATTCTCATACCCTGACATTGCTCTTCGCGGATGACGCAGCCCTTACCTCACATACAGATGCAGGACTCCAACAGTTGGTCAATGAGTTCTCAGAGGTATGCAAGGATTTTGGTTTAACGATTAGCCTAAAAAAGACCAACATTATGAGACAAGGCACTGACCGCCTTCCAGCAATCTCCATTGAGGAAAACACCTTGGACGTCGTCGATGATTTCACCTACCTTGGCAGTAACATCACAAGCACACTCTCCCTGGATTAGGAAATAGGAACCAGAATCGGCAAGGCCGCATCATTAAGGCTAGGCTGAATCAAAGAGTGTGGAACAATGCGCAGCTCACAGATAGGACGAAAATCAATGTGTACAAGGCCGGCGTGCTCAGCACACTCCCCTATGGCAGTGAGTGCTGGACGACCTACGTCAAGCAAACAAAGCAGCTCAACAGCTTCCACTTACGATGCTTGCGTAGGATTCTACGCATCAAGTGGCAGTACAAGATCACCAATTTCGAGGTACTCAGAAGAAGCCATATGCTGAGTATGCACTCAATTCTGAGTGAGAGGTGACTGCGGTGGTTAGGTAATGTCTGCAGGATGAGCTCGGGGCGCATTCCTAGAGCCTTGCTTTACGGTGAGCTGGCAACCGGTATGAGAAAAAGAGGTCACCCTTGCTTGCGCTTCAAGCACGTCTACAAGAAAGACATGTCATTGGCACAGATCGACCATAAAACGTGGGAGACCATTGCCGATGAGCGCACCTCCTGGCGGGCAAAAGTGCGTGAAGGCATTCATGTCGCGGAAACATCCCTCACAGCTTTGAGTGAAGAGAGAAGGGCCAGGAGAAAGGGCAGGGGGGCAAGGAGCAGGAGTACACGCCATCGTCCCATGAGGACGGACGGTTGCCATATATAGATATATATATATATTATATATATATATATATATATATATATATTATATATATATATATATATATATATATATATACTAGTGTATTACCCGTCAAAAATGACGGAAGTTTTCAACTGAAATCTATTTATTTTGAAAAAAATGCACTTTTTTAGGGTGCCTACGGCGCCCACCTTTTTCAAAAGCCCAACTAACTTGCCCTTGTTTGATAAATACGAAATATTAAACTTTCTGAAATGCACACAAAGTATTTTATAACAGGGGTTGTAGGGCGCCTACGGCGCCCCCTTTGTATTTTTAAATTTTATAATTAACAATCATCAAATCCTCTTTTTACATTGTTCCCTTTTCCAAAATTAAAATATGAGCTCAAACAATGACGTCATATAATATTTTTTACAGCGCATCTTTAATTTGCACACCTTTTGATGCATTGGTGCAGTAATTTTGCTAATTTTGTGCGCTACTTTCTAAAATTAGTAGCGTCACGGACAGACAGACAGACGTGACAGATATTGCAAATTATTTATATTGATATATATATATATATATATATATATATATATATATATATATATATCTTATATCTCTATATATATAAGACGCATTTGTTGTCTGTCCGTCGTCTGTCTGTTCCCTTATAACTCAAGATCCAGACAACCAAATAACGTGAAATTTGGTACACGTACACAAAATTATACCGGAAAGGTTATTAAACAGGTTTCGTTCCATATATATAAGATACTGGGGCCCGGGGGCCCAAAATGTAGTTTTTCCCTATATGAGCTATATAAAATAAAAATTATTGAAAATTAAGACGTAAAATAATGACGCAAATTAATAAACATTTTGGTGTCGAGATTAACAAGAAGGCGATTATCGCCATAAAATATTTTTTTTTGTTGTTGTTGCTTTGTTGTTGTTGCTTTTGTTGTTGTAGTTGTTGTTTTGTTGTTGTTGCTTTGTTGCTGTTGTTGTTGTTGTTTTGTTGTTGTTTTGTTGTTGATGTTTTTGTTGTTGTTTTGTTTTTGTTGTTGTTGCTGTTGTTGTTTTTGTTGTTGTTGCTGTTGTTGTTGCTGTTGCTGTTGCTGCTTTTGTGTTGTTTTTGCTGTTGTTGTTGTTGTCCACATCCCTTGCCCTGCGACGACAATGTCCTTCATGTTGTTGTTGCTTTGTTGTTGTTGCTGTTGTATTTGTTGTTTTGTTGTTGTTGCTTTGTTGTTGTTGCTGTTGTTGTTGTAGTTGTTGTTTTGTTGTTGTTGTAGTTGTTGTTTTGTTGTTGTTTTGTTTTTGTTTTGTTGTTGTTTTTGTTGTTTTTGTTTTTTTTGTATTTTGTTGTTGTTTTTTGTTGTTGTTTTGTTTTTGTTGTTGTTTTGTTTTTGTTGTTTTGTTGTTGTTTTTGTTTTGTTGCTGTTGTTGTTAAACCCGGGCGGGAGCCGGGTACTTGCCCCTAGTATATATATAAGACGCATTTGTTGTCTGTCTGGTTGTCTGTCTGTTCCCTCATAACTCGAGATCCAGACAACCAAATAACGTGAAATTTGGTACACGTACACAAAATTATACCGGAAAGGTTATTAAACAGGTTTCGTTCCTTACATATAAGATACTGGGGCCCGGGGGCCCAAAATGTAGTTTTTCCCTATATGAGCTATATAAAATAAAAATTATTGAAAATTAAGACGTAAAATAATGACGCAAATTAATAAACATTTTGGTGTCGAGATTAACAAGAAGGCGATTATCGCCATAAAATAATTTTTTTGTTGTTGTTGCTTTGTTGTTGTTGCTTTTGTTGTTGTTTTGTTGTTGTTGCTTTGTTGTTGTTGCTGTTGTTGTTGTAGTTGTTGTTTTGTTGTTGTTTTGTTGTTGCTTTGTTATTGTTTTGTTGTTGATGTTGTTGTTTTGTTTTTGTTGTTGTTGCTGTTGTTGTTTTTGTTGTTGTTGCTGTTGTTGCTTTTGTGTTGTTTTTGTTGTTGTTGCTGATGTTGCTGTTGTTGCTTTTGTGTTGTTTTTGCTGTTGTTGTTGTTGTCCACATCCCTTGCCCTGCGACGTCAATGTCCTTCATGTTGTTGTTGCTTTGTTGTTGTTGTTGCTGTTGTAGTTGTTGTTTTGTTGTTGTTGCTTTGTTGTTGTTGCTGTTGTTGTTGTAGTTGTTGTTTTGTTGTTGTTTTGTTGTTGATTTTGTTGTTTTTGTTGTTGTTTTGTTGCTGTTGCTGTTTCTGTTGTTGTTTTTGTCGTTGTTGCTGTTGTTGTTTTTGTTTTTGTTACTGTTGTTGTTAAACCCGGGTGAAGCGGGTACTTGCCCCTAGTATAATTATATAAGTTTAGGTAAAAGGCGAGAATAGTTTGTAGTGTCGCTATACATATTGAAATTTGATAACCTTTCAACTGCTGCTTAGGATCTTAAAAATAATGTCAACCTAACCTAAGTGAAATAAATCGATATCAAATCTAAGATGGAAAAAAAGTGATATACTGTATTGACTAGTTTAAACATTTAAAAAATTATAATCAATTTTTATTTTATTTTACCCCCACCCATTTTCTAATGGACTCTTCGTTGAAAGTCGGTCACATGACTTTGTTGATGGAGCACTGTCATGTCTCATGGCGGTGGCATTTTTTAATTTTTTTTTGTGAAAATAAATTCCAATCAGAGTTGATTTGATTAGATTTATACAGTTCGAAGAGAGGTGAAATACGGAGAGTGCATTTTTTAAAGAGGGAAAAAATGATGCTTTACCGTTTGATGGTAGCACTTTCTTTCTGTACAATGTGTATTACTGATTGTATTTTTTGGTTTAAACCTCAGCAAACTCATATCTCAGTTGGAGGTAAACATTAAAATTATTGATATTGTCCTTAATTTTATTTAAATACCATATGATTTATTAGAAATACTAGCATAAATATCAGGCGTAGCTCTACAGGCCAGCATGGTGTGTAGTGTCTACGTGTATTACTTTAAATTTATAATTATTGCTGTTAGTCACTGTTAGCGATTAATTTAAATTTTATCATTAACTTTTACTTTTGACTTTGAAAAATTAAAAATTAATTAATTTAATCGTTAATTTCGATTAAAGACAACAATTGAAATTTATGGTGTCATAAATAACATTTATTAAAATTCTTGTCGAAAATCGAAATAACACTGGAATGTCTGCTAAATGTATTGACATTACTAACATTACTTGGTTCAAGTGATGAGCGGGTAACTAAAGTAACTTATTTACAATATAAATATAACCAGCCGAGCTGAAAAATCGTTCACATAGCTTTAGATTGTCTTAACTGAAGTTTCTGATACTGTAGTGGATGTTTGGTTTGCAGGTGATATGTAAGCAAAGTGTTAGAACCATGGTAGCAATGTTCACTTTAAGCAGCGCCGCTGCGCAGATATTTGACTGACGCCCAGGAGTTTAGAATCACTACGCAGCAAATTTTGTAAAATATTGCACAAAAAATGGAAGTTTTGCAACTTTGCACACAAGGTTTTTTTTTACTTTGCACATGGACAACAAATGCTGCTGCAAACACCCCCGCGACTCGCAGAGCAAACGTTGCCCCACACAACAAATGCACGTTGCGTGCCCCCGTGCATGCCTGCGCTTGGGACGCTGATTGTTTGCTTCGGGATTTCACCCCGTGCGAGCGAACATGGTCGTTCCTAAAATAGCTGACAATGCACCCAGTCGGCCCTGGCCCTTCTAACAAACAGTTGCGGCAAGTTCGCTGCTTTTTTTAAAAAAATGTTTCCTGTCTTTTTTTTTGGTGATTTTTCACCCAAGTTATTGCTTTCTTTGTCGTTTTGCTTGAGGTTCTTTCTGATTTGTGATGTTGAAGGAGAAGATTTTCTGAAAAGATTTTGAAGTGTGAGTGAACCCCAAGAAAAATGGGTCCTAAGAAAGGAGGTATTAATGGGAAAGCCAGAATGGTTCTCTTCACTGAAACCAAGAACAAAATTGTTGAATTGCACAACAAAAGAGTGATTGTGGTAGACTTAGCCCTGAAGTTCAAAGTGAACAAGTCCACAATTGGGACCATCTTGAAAAAAAAGGAAGAAATAGGCCAGGCCAAGGTGGCTAGGGGAATGACTAGGTTGTACAGTGATGCAGTCAGAAAGTCCCTCATAGATGAGGTGGAAAGGCTTCTCATGGTTTGGATCAATGAGAGGCAGATGCAGGCGGATCCAACAAGCCAGGAGCTGATCTGTGAGAAGATCAGGGTCATCTATGAAGGACTGAAGGAAGACCGTAGAACAGGGGCAGGTTCAAGCTACAGGAGCAGAAGAGGAAGAATGTGGACTGGAAATGTGTGTGTGTGAAAACTGTAAATAAGTGTGTGCGTCCTCCTCATCCCACCTCCCAACATCAACAGCACCTAACCCTGCTTGGTCTAATAACACTTTACTTGCCTCTGAACACTGCCTGTCCTCTTTTTTTCATATTTTTGTTGAAATTTGTGCTGGCCTGGCTACAATTAATTTATTTCTTATTGACGTCCATGGGAAATCGCATTTCGCTTAGCTAACTCCTCGCTTAAAGAACGCACTGCTGAAACGGATTGCGTTCGCTAAGTGAGGTACCACTGTATAATCCAAAAGATTATGTATATTAAAGTACATTTTATTTACATATATGTGTATTAATGCATGCATTTAATAAAAATCAATTTTAAAAAATATTAACTAACCTTATAGAAAATTAATACATAATCTTTAATTATAAAAAATAAATAATCTTTTATTGATTTTTGAAAATTAATCTATTTAATTTTGCATTATCTTGTTTTTTTTTCATCACATTGTTCACAAACTGTTTGATACCATATTGCAGGGGCGAATTAAGACTGCACGGGGGCCCTGGCTGCAATTCAAACTGGGGCCCTATCCAGCCAGTGTCCCTTTAAATAAAATGATTGCTGACAGCTAATAATATAAGACTATAACTGTAACTTGTAACTAAATAGTCCATTGGTTCCTTTCTCATAATTTTTCTGTACTATGGGATCGGATTCATAAAAAAACAGAACACAAAGAAATAACTGTTCACCGGTATGGTAAAATTGAGTGTAAAAAGATAGTTTTATAAAGAAAAGACAAATTTAAAAAAAAATCATACCCCCACTGGGATTCGAACCTGACACCGCTTGCACTACAAGCCTGTAGGCTGCCACAAGACCACCAGAACTTGATGGGAAAGACGCGTTTAAAGATCATAAAAGTATTTACTATCGGGTCTGAATAGCGATCACATTAATACATAAGATTTTATTTTTTAATTTATCATATTTTTAGGGATTCGTGCAAAAATTTGTCCACCTTTATTATAAAATATACTAAATTTGGGGGCCCCTAAATCATCGGGGGCCCCTGGCTTTAAGCCAGTTCAGCTTTAATCCGCCATAGCCATATTGTTATTCATTTCACCTGTGGAATGTGCATTTAAAATAAAATAGAAGGGAAAAAAGCAAACCAAGGTCACTGATTTTGATACATACAGACTACAATACACCATCACCTAATTCCAAAACCAACTGATAAGAGATTTTAAGTGTGGTGGGGTTGGAGTGGAGGGAGGAGTAGAGATGCGGGGGGGGGGTAGATATTATTAGATAAACAACTTTGGCTCGTCTCATGTGCTCTCTCAAAGTTCTCGGTATTTTGAAGCCAAGTAGCTTCCTTTCATATGAAACATTAGAAATTGCCTCTCTTTCATTTCAAGCCCTCCTAATGCTCGCTTGTGCTGCAGGTGTTTTTCATATTTTATTCATTCCGAGAAGAAAAATCTTTTTGTGTTAAGAGAAGAAGGAAAAAGTATGAAAATGCGTTGTTTTTGTTGGTCCCATTTAAATAGTTTAAATGTTTTCTTCTAAAAGTATTTCACTGTATATGGAATTTTAAATAAATACTAATAATGGAGCAATATTTTAATGTAGGAATGGAGGTACATTAAAAATTTTCTATGCAAACTACATAAAATATTTACGAAAAAATAGCTTGTCTTTAAAAATCCTCAAGGCATTAATTAAGATCTTCATTGAAAATTAGGATTTAATTTATTTTCATTCAAAGTGAAACTAAAACATATGACATAATATTTATGATTTTTCATACTGGCTTTAAGCCCATAATCAGGAGCAATTAAACACTTATGACTTATGAAATGACGCGTTGGTCGAGTGGCAGCGCGCTCGACTGGCGTACCGATGGTCGCGGGTTCGAATTCATGTCAAGGCAAGGATTTGTTTCCGGGGCCTAGGGCGTCCCTGTGTCACCCAGCTCCAAATGGGTACCTAACACTAGTTAGGCGGCTGGGTAATGCGTGGAACTCACAAAGCCGTGGCTTGTGAACGCTGCATCACTTGCCAACAGATCATCTGTCATGGTCTGTGGACGCAATTATCTTCTGCATAGAAGGAGCGTCTGTATTGATAAGATAAGATAAGATAGAAAATTCTCTGCAATGAATGGTATTTTGTTTTAAAATAAAACCTAATTTGGTTATCAATTGACATAGTGTCAAACAGACATGATCATCAGTCATAGCAAACATTTGTTTACATTTATTTGAACTTTTTAAAGGGTCAGTAAAATAATATATTTTAAAATGTTTCCTTAAAATGTTGTTGGTTGTAATTTATATCTATGATATTTTTCCATTGATTTGATATTTTGAGACAGCTTACCTCCACACTCCCCATATTTCACAACTTTGCCATCCTTCTTGTTTCTGCACTGTCTTATTATTGAACTAGATATCATTAATAAAAGCTGTATTTGTTTTGAAAATTTAAATGGTCCAGCATCTCTTCTATATATAATTAATAATAACACAACTTAAGGTAATCTATTCTATTTTTGAATCCACGTTTATTGGATAATTTATATTTAAAAAACATCATTGTATAAGTATGGTTTATTTCCCACATCATGTAAACTCTCTTTGTGCCTTCAAAGAAAATCTTGGTTTAAGAAAGTTTTAGTTCTGCGTATTTTTTTGTATAATTGAAGCATTGAATAATTGAAATGGATGAAGTCACTGAATTTTATGTTGTAATACTGCAACTGATACATTTACATGAACAAAAGTTTCCTCAGAAAAATTGTATGTTATATTTCATAATCATTATTCACAGACACCCCAGACAAAATGATCATTGTATGGAATACCATAGATGACACAGGAGATGCAAGAGTTTACTATGGAGATAAAGGGAGACTAAAATTCCAAGCTATAGGAGTTCGCTATAAGTTTATGGATGGTGGATCAGAACGCAGATCACAAATCATTAACAAAGTTATCCTCTCTGGTTTGAACCCAGACACAGAATATAGTGAGTTGACTTAAAAAAATTTAGACTAAATAATTCTTATATGGTATTATTCCCCTTTAAATAATGTCTTGAATGAAATTTAAAGAAATGTATACAAGCTTTATTTTATTTGTGAAGAATTTAGTTCTTAGTCTAAATCCTAAATTAGTCGAATATATATTAAAGATAGGTTTAATATCTTAGACTATGTAGTGGGCAGCAGGACTTATGGCTGGTCAGATCTGTTTACATTCCGCACATGGCCTAAGGGAGAAAACTGGAGTCCAAGTCTTGCAATATTTGGTAATATGGGCAATGAGAATGCTCAGGTTTTACGCAGATTAAAAATTGAAGCTACGAGAGGAATGTATGATGCTATCCTTCATGTTGGTATGTGATGGTATGTCTTTAAAATTGTTATATTTTCTTAACAAAATATTATTAACATTTATTAGGTTATTCACTGAATAATAATATAAACGTTGACATAGTTTGCTATTACTGGATTCAGTGTCCTGTTAGACAACATTTAACAAATCAGCAAAATAATTTAATTTTTAAAATTGCAAAATGTCACCATATTTATTTGGATCTTTATAGTATTTAGCCCAATAGCAACAGTAATTATTAATAATATTTTTTGTGTTGCAGGTGACTTTGCTTATGACATGGATGTTGTAAGTTCTTCTTAATCTTCTAATCTTGTATGTAATAAGTTTTTCTTTAAAAATCCATGTTAATTATACTTTCCAAGAATAATAAATTGTATATTTGGATATTACTATGTAATTTTGTATGTTTATCATCTGGTTGGAAAAAATTATTGATAAGGAACAATCAATAAGCCACAAAATATTGCAGATGTATTTAATGTCTCTTTTTAGCCTTAATAGACGAGCTGCTTAAAATTCATGAAGCTAGAAAACTTGCTTTTCCTTTTAATATTTTTAATCGCTGGTAATTAATTATACATGAAAAAAATCTAAAGACACTTGTTCTTAAACTTCATTTCAATTTGATCCTGAACATTTCCTAAAGTGTTAATTAATTTCAGCAAATGTTAAAATAATGATTAAAACTGCTTTTAATTTCAATTCCCTAAGATGTGGAAATACTTCTAATTTCTCCTCTACTTCCCAATTTTTTTTTCTAGTTTAATTATATTGCTATAATTTGTAGGACAATGCTCATATGAGTGATGAGCTCATGAGACAGATAGAACCACTGGTCTCAAGATTGCCTTACATGACCTGTCCAGGGAAACATGAACAAGCTTAGTCAGTGAATTTCTAGGTTTATAGTTTTATTTTACAGAAAATTTTAGTAAGGTTTTAATATTTTAAGAAAGGGTTTCTTTCATGAATATGCAAGTTAAATAAATTTTATTTAAATGCTTTTATTTCTTACTGTTCCCTTTCAGCAACTTTTCAAATTACAGAGCAAGATTTTGGATGCCAGGAGATGAGGACAAACAAATGTACTACAGGTAAGATTGTGCATGAGGCAGTGCCTCATATTCTTATCAAATGATGGAACATAATTCTCTAGATAAATCTCAATCCTTCAGTCAAACTAATGCTACTTTAAATTTACTCAGATAAAATTCCTGATATCTTTAAAAAAAATAACTTTTTAATAAATTTATATATTACTAGCCGACCCATCGTGCGTTGCAACGATCTCAGTAAAAAGGAATACATATATAGATTAAAAAAAAATTTACTTTAAGGATCACCAGGCCCATCAGTTTAACATATGACGCTCGAAAATCTGTTCATTTTCAATACAAATATATAAATATATTTATCTATATTGCTCAATATGATGTAAAATTGAATGGGGAATACAATATACTAAAAGTTTAGTAAAAACACATTTAGGGCCCCAGCCCAGAGGAAATTAATTGTTCAGTGCCCTATAGTAATTTAATATAGGCTCTTAAGTTTTTATATACCAAGTTTGGTCAAAATTCAGTTATTTTCTCAGTATCTAACAATTAAACTAATTTTTATTTAGCTAAAATAAGAAAAAAATACATTAAAGAGCCCCCGGGCCCATTCGGTTTAAGATGTACATTTTGAAAACCTGTTCATTTAAATTCAGTTTCATAATGGATAAATATATTTCACAAAATCGTTAAAAACTGAGTGGGAAATAATATCCTAGAGTATACAAAAAAAACAGTCATTGGGGGCCCCTGGCCCATTCGATGTAAGATGTAAATTTCAAAAGGCTGTTCATTTTAATTCAGTTTCATCATGGATATATTTCTCAAGAACGTTAAAAATAGAATGGCAAATAATATCAGAAACATATTCGAAAAAAAGACATTTGGGGCCCCCAGCCCTGAACGATTGAACATTTGACATTCAGTGCCCTTTTTATTTTACTATGGGCTACCCCGTTTTTATATATACTAAGTTTAGTTAAGATCCATTCATTTACTCAGTAGCTATTACATAAACTAATTTTTATATAGCTCATATAAGCTTAAAAAATGACATTAAGGGCCCCAGGGCCCAATTAGTGCAAGATGTCAA
This sequence comes from Ampullaceana balthica, assembly GCA_944989445.1. Taxonomy (NCBI): domain Eukaryota; kingdom Metazoa; phylum Mollusca; class Gastropoda; family Lymnaeidae; genus Ampullaceana; species Ampullaceana balthica. The sequence goes on from CALYLW010000047.1 coordinate 2,468,194, forward strand.
GTTCAAAACACCTGTTTATTTCAATCAATTTCATAGTGAATATATTTCTCTATATTTATCTAGATCTTTAATACTTGATGGGGAATAAAATCTTAAACGGTTATTAAAAAAAGACATTTTGGGCCCCCGGCCCCGAAGAAATGGACATTAGGAAATTAGTGCCCTATTGTATTTCAATATTGGCTACCAAGTTGTTATATACAAAGTTTTGTTAAGATCCATCAATTTACCTAACAGCTAACGCTTAAAGTAATTTTTATATAGCTCAAATAAGAAAAAAATCATATGGGCCCCCGGCGCCCCATGAGTGTTAAAAATTGAAAAAAAAGTTGCCAGTTACCATCCCAGGAGCGTACTTAAAAGTCTCCAAAAGTTTCATGGCGATCAGATGAATGGTTTAGTCGGCTATAAAGGACATACATACATACATACTTTGATTTTTATATATATAGATAGATATTATATATATAGAAGGAAATTATAAGAAATTAATTTTGAAATATTTTTTTTTCAACTATTACGTCTGTCATGTTCCATGAAGGCTACTCTGAATTAAGGCCTGTGTCAGTTTGTTAGGTTTGGTAACTGGTTAGATCAATCTTGCAGGAATTGTAGGTTTGGTCCTTGGTTGCTATCTCCCAGGAGTCATGCTCTATACCAAACACTTTAAGTGCAGTTTTCATGGCATCCTTCTAACACATCTTTACCCCAGCCAAAAAAGTGCTATGAAATAAATAACAGGATGTTGCAATTACTTCACTTTACAAACATTGAACATTTTGATTCAATTATAGTTTATACCCATATAATTTAAAATTGTAATGTACCTATTTTACTATTTTTTATGTTTTGAGAGTGAGTAAATAATTTAAATTTTAGGCCATGTATGTTTTTACCAAAGAAAAATATTTGAAAAAAGTCTTCTTTGCAGTTCAGAATAGGCCTCCAATATAATGACATACATTATTTTTTTCTATAATTCAAATTATGTTAGACTTGTCAATATCTTTAAAAAAAACAAGAAAATTTTGATTTACTGTTTCCCAAATCTACATTTCAAGAGAAGGATAAATTTGTCATCTTATTTAAGCACTCGAAGCAGAAATCTGGGTCAGAAAGAACAAACCAGTATTTTTAGATTTTGAGGCTTCACTATAAAATGCCAGTTGCATTCTAGTCATATTACACTCTATATAATATAAATCATAGTGGCATTAGTGATTGAAACTTGAGGATGTTAATCAATTTTATTTTTCAAGCTTCAAAATGGGGCCAATTCGTTTTATCTCTGTTGCCACCGAGCTGATTTTCTACCCCCAAAATGGCCTTGAATCCATTGTTGAGCACTACAAATGGCTGGAAAACGAACTCTCTGTAAGTTCACTGCTTAGAGCAAGCTTTACATAGAAGCAAATGGAAATATAAGGACTTTGTCTTATCTTGTTAATGTAAATCATAAAAATCTATTCAATATAGTACTGGTATGAAAAATAAATTTTTTAGGAGCAGGTTTATATGAAGTTATTTGTGATTCTCAGGTTCTATTTACTGTTGTAAATGATAACAAGCTAAAAGATTTTTTTTTAAATTTAAATAATGGGCATGAAAGAAAGTTGTTTATCAATATTTTCCTGTAGTTTTGTCTAAGGCAAAAAGGTTGATTTTAAATATTTTGAGAATAATCTGATTTTATACCTCCTTAGGATGCCAATCTTCCAGAGAATCGGGCCAAGCAGCCCTGGGTTATCACATTTGGTCACAGACCCATGTACTGCTCTAATGATGATAATGATGACTGTACACATCATGAGACTCTTGTGAGCATAATAATTTTTATCACTTAAAGAGACATTTGGAGAAAATGAAGAGACATTTGTATAAAATGTCTATGTCTATTTGTAAAAGGGGGATGAGATAGGAAAAATTTGGAAATGTAAAAATTTGGAAATATTTATTCTATTAGCAATTTAAATTTTAACTAGGATAAATCTTTAGTGCTGCTGAATTAAATTAGAAAGTTTTCCATTGATAGAAACATGACAGATTGAGCAAAGTTGGTCCATGTCACTGTTCCTTTTGAGCTGTGTGGCTGCACAGCAATCTGAACTACGTCATAGCAAATTTTGTTAAGTTTAATACATGCATGATAGTGGGATGTAACATTTTGTACTTAAAAAATGCATGCTGCAGGCTTTGCACATGAGTTTATTCAGTCCATGCTACATGGGATTTAGGTTTTGATTAAATTTTGACTATTTTTAACCTTTAATTGAATTAAGTGGCAGTAACCAGTGAGGACTTAAAAGGTATAAATCTATTAACATAATTTGTTTACCCCTGTTTAGGCATGGCTGCAGTACCCCAAATCCAAATAGCATTAATAGAGTTATTGTTAGAATTAATTTATCTGAACTGTTTCCCCAAAGATAACATTGTTCTTGTTTTCTCAAATGTATGTCACAAATGACCAAGGACAGGTAGCCTTGCTGTAGAGTTACGGAGGGGAGAGACGATGCTATCATGATGGTATCACGTGCCCATTAATTTATTTACCCCTCCTTCCGTATTTGACCTCATTCTGCATCATATTACTGGTCAATTTTGGGATCCAAACGTTTGTCATGCATAGTGAGTTGTTGTTTCTCCTTTCTATTCCCTCACCTCTGTGACCTGGTTTTTCTAAATATCCCCTGACCAGTTAGTAGATGCAACCTTGGACTTGAATATTAATAAGTTGCAATGTCAAATTATTTCAATGGAAAATCCCCCGCCCCCTCCAATTCCTTTCTTGGACTGCTTTTGTCAAGGTATACTACTCCTGGGACTTACACATGTTGTTTGTGGTATTAGCCCAGCTGTACCTAGTAGATAGGAACAATAGACAATAGCTAATAGTATAAACTGTGAATTCTTGTTAGTAGTAGATTAGCCTGAGAGACCATAGAGATCTCATTTGACAAAGACTTTCGCAGTCAGTAATGGACATAGTAATCTAGAGCTTGGCTAAAGATATTCTTAGAACAAGCCATTTACTTGTCAAGTATTCTCAATTAATTCATTGATAATTATCACTGCTCTTGTGTAATGCCATGATTTATTAGTGCACTGTGTATTTTTCGGAGTCAAATCTCTGAGTTTCACTCACAGAAGCACCAATATGATTTAGTGCAGTGGTTCTCAACCTTTTGAGATTCAAGGACCACTTGAAAACATTGTGTCTTAGCCGCAGATCAACTCAAAATTGTGCTACTGCTGTGCTGGAAATGTACATGTAAATTTAATTATACTTTGTATATAACTAGTATACATGTCAGTTAGTAAAACTATACTAAAAGGATACAAATGAAGAATCCAGGAAAACCAACACTTTATCAACATTTAAATCTCTAATAAAAATGCACGACTAAACACAAACCATAGATAAGCGTAGGACGCAATAATCTTCTGTATAGAAGGAGCGTCTATAAACAGATAAGATAAGATAAATTGCGTGCTCCAAAAACAATATTAAATGGAAACAGATTGTAATGGCTTTCTTTAGTAACGAACAAATGTCACTTATACCAGTCTTATACTTACAGTATTATTCAATTCTTATTGCTTACTATAAAACAACAGTAATTAGTATAAGTAACATTGCTACATTAGTTTATTTAGTGCGAGCCTTGAATTTGCACATTTGAGCACAGCACATGCAAACAAAGTGTAATACTTGAAAGACTTCATTGTAGTTCAACTTTAACTCAGGAATGATGTTTGGTTTTGATTGTAACCAATGCAAAAAATCCACATTCACAAAGATGTGATGTTCCATTGCGTAAAAGTATTTTAAAGGCTTTCTGAGACAGTTCTGAGTCCTCCAAAATTTCATCAAGCTCACTTTATGAAACAACATTAAAAGTGTAATTGCTGGTCAGTTCAATGAATTGGTTTAATTCCGATGTTTGTAAATTAATGAGTCAATGCATGCACGAAACAGACTGGAAACAATAAAAAACTATGAAGGTTCAAATCCCCAAAGTAGAAGTTAAATTGCTCTTGCTGTGATTGAATATGGTCAGAAATCGAATTACCGTATATACTCGTTCGCAAGCCGACCTTTTTTGGACAAAATCTAGGGGAAAAAGTGGGGGGGGTCGGCTTATGAGCGGGTCATTGGTGATTTCTGCATGGATATTGAGTATCGGTGTTGTTATTGTAGATTATCAATGTCCTTTTCTACATTCTACAAGATTCGAATGCTCTATCAAAAGCTATATTATATTATTAAAAAATCAGCAATTACCTCATTCTATCATTTTATTTATTTTTGTAAGCGTTTTAATAAATTGTTTTACAAATTTTGTTTTCAACCACGGATTTTAATGTACGAGCTTTTGTCACTGTTTACCAAATATTTTTTTTTAAATAACGGTAACTCTTGCTTAACAAAGAGCAGAAAGACAAAGATAGGCAGTACAAAGTAAACAATCATAAATGACCGATTTAGCTTGTAGTTTTAAAAAAATAAGTACCATTTTTTTAAAGCAGTCCTATTATTTTTGGGGGGTCGGCTTGCGATCGGGTTATACTATACACTTTTTATACTTTTACCTTCCAAAAGTGGGGGGGGTCGGCTTATGAACGAACGGGCTATAGAGCGAGTATATACGGTAATCAACAGTTCTTTATTGTTTTCAGCATTTCTGGTTTATTGGTATATTCGTACAATTGATCAAACATATAACATATACCTTTAAATAATCTGGTTTTCCAAAGATCAATCTTTTTCGTAAGAACAGGCACTAAGTCACTGAGACTAATTAAATGTGTCTGCTTTCCTTGCAGAGATGAATTAAGTTAATTCAGCTCTTCAAAAAAGCCAAGTTGGCAGAACTTCAACCCATTAGCTATCGTTCAAATGATCAATAAGCTTTGATTTTTTTTTCGTCTCCAAGAAATTCTCACACAGCATCTTATAATTCAAACAGCCTATTAAACACTTCTCCCCTAGATAACCAGGCTTGTTTGGCCTGTGCAACTCGTATAGCCACCAAAAAGCGTTTTCATTGACTTTTCGTATCCAGGATCTGGCTTTCAAGTGAATATTTTTTTGCACTAAAAGTATTCCAATGGTTTCACCGAGCAGACGTTAAGATTAGTTTTAAGATGTTTTGGGACTTTTGCAGGTTTCATCGCTTCATTTGCAAGAATTTGTTAGCATATTAGACATTCTGATCTGGGTGGATCATTTAAAAGCGTGATAATTCTCTCTCATACCGTCATACCGTCTTATGTCAATTCGTCTTTTTCTTCTCCTGAATTGCATTTGATTCACACATAGATTGCGAGGATGAGTCTCAGGAATTATTGTTTTCCTTATATTCGGTTGTTTTCGTTATTTGCAATTTATCCATGCTAAAAGTAAACATAGAATCAAAATACATTATTTTTGGTGCTATGCTATCGCTATCAAGTTATTAAAATTAATCACACATTCAAAAACTGACAAACATTTATACCTTTTCTTGTTTTCAATTTTAAAAAATTAAAATCTCATCCTTTCCTCGCGGACCACCAAGGACATCTTCGCGGACAACTAGTGGTCCGCAGACTATAGGTTGAGAACCACTGATTTAGTGGATGCTCCTAAGTACAGGCCATATCCTCACTTCATACCGTCAGTGGGCCTGTGACGCTGAAATTCTAAAAATATGTACCTCATATATGAATATTTAAAAGTTTTTGTTGAAAAAATTGATGATACTTTTGCAGATTCGAGTAGGTATTCCATTTCTTCAACTGCCTGGCTGGGAATATTTATTCTACAAATATGGTGTGGATATTGCATTTTGGGCTCATGAGCATTCTTATGAGAGGCTTTGGCCTGTTTATAACAGACAGGTAAGCACAATTTTTAAAATGTTATATAAAATATTGTAAAAATTAAGTCTTGGGATATTTTTATAATTGTTAATAATAAATTTTAGGATAAGTTATTTAAGCAATAAACTATAAGATCTAGCATTGATAAGGCTAAGTTAGCAATAATTTTAAAAAATATGGAATCAAATTAGCAGATTCTGCAAACTAAAGTCAAAATCTTTAACCACTTATGTTAAAATAGGCCTCTTGCCTCCTGTATGTTGACAAAAGTAAGCAAACAACAGCAAGTATCATGCAGAAAGTTTAGACCTGCAGAAGCAATTACTTTAGAAAAATAATAAGCATAAATCGCTAATCATCACTAACGTTTAAAGCCCCATAAGGTTTTCGGTAAACTTCCGCCTCAGTCCTGTAAGGATTTCCCGTATCGCGATCGACTGGTTATGAAATTAAAAAAATTGCTGTAAATGTATTTATAATGTTATTGTCATACTGACTTCAACTTTTAGGATAAGAATGGTTATTTTAAATTATCCAAAAGACCGTTTTGAGTTTAATACTATTTTACCTGTAGTTTAGTACTATTATTTTTACTAAAAAGTATAGCGAAATCACATTTTCAAAAACAAAACGTAAAAACTACCCCGAAACTTCACGAATCGAGCGAAAACACGAGCGAAGGCAATCGCCGCCATTGCCGGAAGTCGAATACATCTTCTATCCCGCACTGAATAGTTTTTACTTTCTGTGATTTCGTTTCTAAAAAGAGTACTATCGAGGCGCGCTTTACCGCGCTTTGGTAATAGAGGCTAGGTGCGCATTACTGCGCTTTGTCAAATTAAACGCTAAATATTGCTTATTGGAAGAGACAACATAAGAAAAAGTTGGAAGTTTATAGAGCACAATAGCCCACAATACCCATAACAAGTAATAAAAACTTGAATGAGTATTTAAGCGCAACTTCCTTGTCCATAACAATTTTCGAGACAAATCACTAAATAGTGTTCAGCAAGTAAATAATGATCACACATAATTTTAATAACAAGTGATTCAAACGCTTCTTTTGCGGTGAAAACATGTTGAGTTGAAATAAAGAATTTCCTACTTTTTTATTAAAGGGAAGTTATTCTAGATTACATTAAAAGTCATTTCAAATCAGTAATTCTGAAAGTAAACAAAACAATTGCTATCTACAAATTGCTGCTAAAATTAAGGGAGTCGAACGCAAAGAGATTTTTGAAAAATTCCTTCTCCAACATTCTTCTAAATATTATAAGCTATCGTTTGGCATTTGTTTCAACCCGATAGCTGTTATGGTTGCCAAGAAAATTACAAAATACTGATATTTTTTGTTTTTGGAATTTCCAGGAAAGCTAGTAAACCTTTTCTGGAATTTTTTTGCCCGTGCACATCCTTGGGACCTCCTTAACATATTTGCAAACACCCGAAACCTCTATCTGGTATGGTTCAAGAGTAGTTGCTTGTGCAAGCTCGAACAGACATCCATACCGGACAGATTTTCCAAACCTATAAGCCCAATTTCCCTCATGTTTTTCAGCAAAGTCTGAAAGAAAGCACAGATTTGGAAGAAGGATGTGTAAAATTGTTAAAGGTGAATCAAGTTTATAATTAAGTTGTGATTTGACGTTAGACAAAAATGATAATAATAAGTATTATGTTTTTTTGGCAGGTTTATAATGGCAGTTTTGATAAGCCTTACACCAATCCTAAAGCACCAATTCACATCATTACTGGATCAGCTGTAAGTTAATAAGAAGCTTAGTAATGAGATTTTTTAAAATCACTAATGAAACATAATATGTTGATGTTGGAAGTAATTGAAATCTTTTATATGAATATTTTTCTGTGTAAATTGTGCAAACATCTTTCAAATAATATTTGTTTATGTAGGGCTGCAAAGGAAACCAGGAAAACTTTGACAAAAAGATGGATCCCTGGTCTGCTTTCCATAGTGACCATTATGGGTATACACATATGAAGGTTTACAACAGAACACATCTTTATATGGAACACATATCAGATGATAGGGTAAATAAAAAGAAATCCTAAATTAAATTTCATAAAAATTAATGTTGAGGGTATCACCTCTATTATAGGATGTTGTATAACTCGATAAACTATACTTAATATTTGGAACATGGGAAAAATGGTATAATTAAATACAACTATTATATTCTTAGATAACACAAATCATATTTCATCCAATGCAATCCCTCTATATATATTTTTTTCCCATCACTTAATGATTTATTATGTCTAGTCCATGCATCGGTTTTGTATTTTTTAATATTATTAATAACAAAGCTAGAAAATTAATAATATAGAAGAAAGGCAACTTTCATTAAGTATTTATTTCTCAGAATTATTGTAGTTTTAATTGAGCCATGCCAAATGTAGTTTCAACAGATTTGACATGGCTCAATTAATTTTTGTATTCAACTGTAGATATTTTTCTTCCTAGGGTGGAGCCATCATTGACAAACTTATGATTGTAAAAAATTCCCATGGGTCTTATTCTTACAATCCTGAACCAGTTGTTCCAGTTGGTGACCCTCTCAAAAAGCTCAGGAAACATTGGAAAGATCACATTTATAATAACAAGGAAGTACTGAGATAAATTTTCTAAACCCTTTTGTTTGGAATAACACATTGTAGTGTGGTGGTAAAATCTCATGAAACCAAATCAAGCTACTGTAAAGTCTTTGGTCAGTGCTGTGATGTAACAATCCATTCTGATCTGAGTAAACTTCTAATAATGCAGATGTCAGATCTCTTTTCTAAAGAAACTTTTTTACCAATCATTATAAGCTTTTTAAAGTCACAGGGGAAGCCATCCTTAAAAGATTTAGTATTTATTGCCCCCTTATTTACTACCTCCTCCACTTAAATTGACATAAGAAAACTCTTTGAAAATTTAGACTCATAATTTGTCCAATTTCTGGTTCCCCCACTCACCACATCATTTATGGATAGCCACCACCAAGTATTTATTAAATTACTTCACAGTAACTTGACCAGGATTATAGCAATTTTAAAAATAAAATCTTTAAAAGTTCATTATGTAGCATTCTTTGTACATATGTTGAATTTTCGTCACCAAAAAATAGTCCCAAGTATTAATCCATATTGGATTTACGCAAGAGCATTTAAAGCTAGTTCATTATTATTCACTTAGGTAGTCTTATAATTTTTGTTTTTATTTTGTCATTAAATTGTTATAGCTCTGTAGTCCATGAGCCCTCGAGACTATCTGAGAGTACATATATGTCTACAATGTAGACATCATGAGTCAATTTAGTTACTGTGAGGCAAAGTAAGTTATGCCATGGTCCAATTCTTCAACAAGATATTTTTTTAAACTTGATGATGATATAAATTTATCCAAAAAAGGGACAATTTGCTTGTTAACAAGCTGTCAATTATTTGAAATCAAATTGCAAGGTGCAAGTGCATGATTAAATATGCTGTTCAAATGAAAAGCCTTAATATCAAAGTTTGTCTGAAAAAGCAAACACTAATTATTTTTTGACTAAACATTGTTTTCTGGTTGTTAAAAATTCAAACCATTACCAATCTAAGATTTCATCACCTAAAAATGTAAAAAGAAAACTATTACCCCAAACCTGTCAAATTTGATTTTACCACACAAAATTCCATTGGTCTAAATTGTTGACATAGTCAAGCACGTTTTTGCATATTTATAAATTTTTTTATTTACATGATCATTAAGTTGTTATGCATGATTGTTTTTAGCATTGAAATAAATATCTTAATTCTAAAATTGGATGTAATTGGTAAGGTTTTTGTCACTGATTATATTTGTAACCAAAGATTACAAAGAGTGTGTTTCTTTGTGTTATATTATATTACATTGTACTTAAAAAATGTTTAAACATAATTGTAGAATTGCCATTTTAAATTTGATACCAGCGGAGTGTCAAAAAGAATATACCGTATATACTCGTTCTATAGCCCGTTCGTTCATAAGCCGACCCCCCCACTTTTGGAAGGGAAAAGTATTAAAAGTGTATAACCGATCGCAAGCCGACCCCCCCAAAAATAATAAGACAGCTTTACAAAAAGGGTACACATTTTTTTAAAACTACAAGCTAAATCGGTCATTATGATTGTTAACTTTGTACTGCCTATCTTTGTCTTTCTGCTCTTTGTTAAGCAAGAGTTATCGGTATTTAAAAACAAAAATTATTTGGTAAACAGTGACGAAAGCCCTTACATTAAAATCCGTGGTTGAAAACAAAATTTGTAAAACAATTTATTAAAACGTTCACAAAAATAAAAAAAATGATTAAATAAGGTAAGTGCTGATTTTTAATAATATAATATAGCTTTTGATAGAGAGGTCGAATCTTGTAGAATGTAGAAAAGGACATTGATAATCTACAATTACAACACCGATATTCAATATCCATGCAGAAATCACCTATGACCCGCTGATAAGCCGACCCCCCCCCCTCCCCCACTTTTTCCCCTAGATTTTGTCCAAAAAAGGTCGGCTTGCAAACGAGTATATACGGTAAAAGTGAAGCCAAAATATATTTCCTTAAATATTGATAGTAGGGTTGTTAATTTCATTTTTTTTTGGCAAACCAATAATCGGTTATGCAAATCCGACTTTAAACCGGTTATGGTTTTACTGCTGACTTCATAGAAATATATTCTTATAAGGAAAGCTAGAGCATGATATGCTGGTGATTATGACTTGGAATAAGGAAATGACGTCACTGTTTTCATTGAATTAAGAAAATGCTGTCCCATGCATATCTTTTTCTAGGGCTGGCAAAGATGGTGTGGAATAAACTAAATGATGTCACACGCAATACCTAATGTGGGGAATTGCATTTTATGTTTAGCCTACATCAGGATTTCGACAATAGAGACTGCATTTATTACGTCTATTTGTGTTGATTTCAGACATCAATGAACTTAATGACGTTAACTTTTCGCCAAACAATAAAGTACTAATTTACAAACACACTGTACGTAGCGCTCAAAACTTATAAATAAACACACCTTGGGTGCCATAAATGTCAGCAAATGCGGGAATAAATTTTGTTAGAATATTTTTTAAAGTTTTCAGTACGGAAATGATTTTTTTATAAAAATTAAATTTGATTATCGTTTTGGGAAATTTTAAAACCGATTGTTGCATTCAAAACCGACTATCGGATTTCCGATTATCGTTTAACAACCCTAATTGATAGTCAAGATAAGAAATTGTAAATTATTTTGTGATATTCCCTTGCATAATAAATGTACCAACAAAACTTAATTTCACCCTCTTGTAAATTGTAAACAAATCTTTGTACTTCTAGACAATAACATAACAAGAATCATTTTTGTGTGCAGCCAAAATATGTAAAGGGGAAAATTGTTGAAGAGAGTTAAGATAGATATTAATTTTAAGAATAATATATCATATAGTTAAATAATAAAGCTTAATTTAATTTATTGTTTTCATTACACAATTTATTTGTGTATATTGTATTTTATTGTATTCAATTTTAAGAATATCATATTACTCAACATCACAGTCTTAGTGGCCAAAATATTACAATCACAAGCAATTTCCAAAGCTTAGCTCAAACTTTTTAAAATAGTTTGTTACAAGATAATAATCATGAGCAAAAATTTATTCTCAAGGGTGGTGTCATAAATGACCTCAGATATTTTTGCAGATTTGTTATGCATGTAGTCAAAAACAACACATCCCCATAATTGATCATCAATAAACAACCTCCCCCTTTCCTCCTTCACTTGATGCATGATGTGAATTATGGATCATCTCTAAGATATAAATACTCACACTTATTCAGGATGCACTGTTGTTGTTTTTGCTTTAACTTTTTTAGGATTCAGTTTTTCATTGTGCACTAAGTCAATTAGAGTATACCGTTTTTCTTTGTACTGTAACTCATAATTGATACACTGCTATTATCTTCTGTATTCTAAATAGATTTTTTAAAATACTTGTCTTCCAGTGTATCTGTACTTCCATTTCCATTCAGATGAATGAGTTTTTCATTTTTATATTGTCTAACTTATTAATTCTACTGTGATAAGGCAAAAATCCTCATTGTTTCTAAACTTTTATAATAATACATTTGTGTAACATTTAACTCATTAATGTTCATGACATGATGATGATGTTAATTATGTACTGTAGAGTGTTATTTTTTAATGTTAATTGAGACCGGGGTGTTTTTTATACAAAAACTTTTGACAATGAAAAAAAAATGCTACAAAATGTTGCACATGAAGAAACATGTCCATATGGCTTTAAGTGTATTGAAAATCTGGCACATTGTGAATTGATGTCATCTATCAGTGATGACTTCCATACTTGTCTGGGAAATTTTCAAATGATATGTGACTGTTACTTACAAGTAATTGTAAAGTTTGTGGTATCTATTGTTTAATACATGTTATCTAGCCAGTTTGCAGAAAGCATTATACCTGTAAATTATCTATATGAACAGTAACTATCTTGATTTTACTTTAATTTTAAGCATATGAATATGACAGGTGTTGGAATTACTTAGCAGGTAAAAGAATTATTTTCCACTGTGTTAACACAAATTTTCCACGCTTCTCACATTGCATTTGCATAGAGGAAGAATAATTAAAATCTTTTGTTTAACCTGCAGTTAAGAAGCCAGCTTTCAGAAATAGATGATATTCTAATTTGCTAGGCTATATTTCTCAACAGTGACATTTGTCAGGGTAAAGCTGCATCAAATCCTAGTCTTAAAATGGCATTGTGTCCCTCCCAACACATTGTTTTAATATATTTGAAATATTTTCATACAATTGAGATATCTTCCACACATCATTACAAATTAGCCATTTACTGGTCCGGTCCCGTCGTCTATTTGTTTTAGCCTTGATCTGAATAAAAAATAATAATTTTACAATTAACCAATTTTTTTTTAATGATTAAGGGGAGCTTTAGTCTAATAAAATTAGGCCTTTGTTAAAATTCATTAGAAACTTCATTGCCTTTTAATCCGTTAATAACCTAAATATTCAATAGTAATTTGTGCCTCAAAAATATACCCCCCCCCCTTTTTTTTTCCCCCCACTTTTTGTTTACAATAAATATTTCCATTAAAGGAATATAGAGCTTGATAAAGATAATTCTAGATACAATGTGGTCATTCCTTTTACAGAACTTACTTCCCAAAACCTCATTGCATGGCTCTGTTTCCATAAATTTTATTCGTAAACTAATATACGGGTATTTCTATGTTTGAATGTGCTTTTTTTTTAAATTTTGTTTTCCATTTTGAAAATTTGTATTCATTAATATGTCGGATACATTTCAACATGACTTTAAAAGGTTTATGTAAAACAGAATTCAAGGAAAATTATGCAAATTTAATACTCTGGTTGGTATCCAAACTTACAAGTGTTGTATGAGTACTACCATATACATTATACTAATGTTTATTTTATTGGGGATCTTGCATGATGGTAATTGAAATGTATGCCGGTGTAAGTATAAATTTTATCATTAAAATATAATTCACACTGTTTTTATTTAAAATTTGATTTTTTTGTTTCTTAATTAATTAATTTTAGGGCTGTTATCGATTAATTTAAATTTAATCGTTAACTTTTGAAAAATTAACGACTAATTAATCGATAATTTTGATTAAAGCCAAAAATAGATATTTATGACGTCATTAAACTGAACATTTCAAGGGAAGTAACAAAAACAGATAATTGACTTTTAAAAAAAATTTATTGATTTATTTCCCCTGTCTCACAGATGTTGAAAATTTAGAATACATGTTGTATTTTGAAATTTTATGACAATGTGTTGATACTTGATCGGATGTTTGTGCTGAAGGTGGTACGTCCAGGGCCGTCTTAACGCATAGGCCCGTTGGGCATTTGCCCAGGGGTCCATGAGCATAGGGCCGCATGGGAATATGTTTATTTATATATATTATGTTTATTTATTTTTTATTCCTGCTGGGGAGGGGCCCAACGCTATTGCTTTGCCCGGGGGCCCAAAAGGGTGTAAAGACGGCTCTGGGTACGTCAGCGATGTATTTGATCCTTTAAAAGAGAATTGTTTATGGCAGTGAACACAGTAAACTTTTTCACCATCTCCGACTTTGCCATCCGCAGTTAGCTTAAAAACAAAACTTTTGCTCAACTTTCCAGTTATACGTTTAAATTTAACTGCTCCGATGCTTTCAGCCATTTTTAGTTGACGTCTGCCGGTCCACATATAATAATTAATAATTATTATATTACGCAGGAGAAGTTTGTATGTAAAACAGATATATAAATTATTATTAATTAATTAATTATATATTAATAAAAAAAATTTAAAATATATAAATATTTTCTTTAATTTTTATCAATTAAAATAATTTTTATCGATAAAATTTTTTTAACGATTAATCGAGAAATTAATCATTAATTTCCGCAGCCCTAATTAATTTGTTTGTCATGGCTATCAAACTACTTTTGACTTTGACTTCCTTCACTTTTCTTGGCTTTTGCATACACATTACTTTAATTAAATTAATTTAATATTAACAAGTCCAAATTAGTAAAAGTGATCTTTATTCTGCACTCACAAATATTTACTCAGCTTAGTATCAAATAATATTTATTTTATTGTGTGCAAAGAAAACTGTTGAGAATTAAAAGTACAGAAATAAATATCCGAAAAGTAAAGGAAGTTGAACCCAAATTTTATAATCTGATGAGGGTTTCTCATTTCCCGACTTGCGTATTGAGATCAAATTAACTTGAATGACGTGATAAAATAAGTTCAGACAATCGCTGTCATTCTCCTCGCGGACCCTGACACTTATAACACTTGAGGTTGGACAAAAATATAATAATAATATGTGACTTCCTGGTAAACAGCCGCTTATAATTCAGGGATCAGGAAACCATGGCTCGCGAGCCAGATGTGGCTCTATTGATAGCTGCATCTTGCTCTCAGACAAATGTTCAATTATTTTTTTTTAAATATTGAGACTACTTTGATCCACATATAAATTGCATATTTAATAATAAAAAAACAGCATAACAATGTTATTAAAAAGATTTCAGAGACATAATGTTTTAGTGTTGAAATTACACAAAATGCACACATTTACTTGAATTTTTAGTTTTAAACAAAATGTATGCCTCTCAAAGAATTACTTTTCGAAATATGTGGTGTTTATTGCTCTCTCGGACAAAAAGTTTCCCGACCCCTGGCTTATATGCTCCCATTTGCAAGGGAATTAAGTCACCCAAACTCATACCACATTGTCTGCCCTAAGTGCACGTTCCAGATTAAAGACAGCTTTTCTTTTTAAATCCCTTATATTAACTTCGCGGCCGTCTCATCATCTCATGGGCGGGCGGAAAAACAAAAGTCGAAAATGACCCACTTCCAGTTATCCGATCGAGCTGAAATTTGGCACACGGACCAATCTCACCTAAAAATGCATCGTATCAAAATTTCAGATCGATCGATCGTACCGTAATTAAATTAATGCATTTTTAGTTTATCCTTATATGAGGTATGTAATTCAAATTCACTGTTTGTTATTGGTTTTTTTCCACGTGAAAGTGAAAGTTTGAGTAGACGCGTTGAGGCGGCCCACCGAAGCACCGCAGCGCTTTTGTTTACATTTTACGTGTCACGCTGAGCTCGGTCAAGCGAATCGGTGACCAGACTTTCCCCTCTCACCCCCCCCCCACAGGGTTATGAAGCAAACTTGAGTTAAGACAGATTCAGACTGTAAATGTTTGAAAAATAATCAATACTGTTAGTTGTGTCTCATATATAAGGGATTTATAGTCAAAAACTTTGTTTTTACGAGTTTGTTTTATTTAAATCCCTTATATTAACTTCGCGGCCGTCTCATCATCTCATGGGCGGGCGGAAAAACAAAAGTCGAAAATGACCCACTTCCAGTGATCCGATCGAGCTGAAATTTGGCACACGGACCCATCTCACCTAACAATGCATCGTATTAAAATTTCAGATCGATCGAACGTACCGTAATTAAATAAATGCATTTTTAGTTTATCCTAATCTAACGTATGTAATTCAAATTCACGGTTTGTTATTGTTTTTTTCTTCCACTTCCACGTGAGTTTGAGTTGACGCCGACCGTCGTGCCGACACCCCCTCACGTCCACCCCCATTTATTAAAGACAAGGGACATCACTCGGTGTCAGTCTGTCAATGTTTGTAGCGTTTGAAAATAATCAATACTGTTAGTTATGTCTCATATATAAGGGATTTATAGTCAAAAACTTTGTTTTTACGGGTTTGTTTTATTAAATCCCTTATATTAACTTCGCGGCCGTCTCATCATCTCATGGGCGGGCGGAAAAACAAAAGTCGAAAATGACCCACTTCCCGTGATTCGATCGAGCTGAAATTTGGCACACTGACGCGTCTGACCTAACAATGCATCGTATCAAAATTTCAGATCGATCGAACGTACCGTAATTAAATTAATGCATTTTTAGTTTATCCTTATATGAGGTATGTAATTCAAATTCACGGTTTGTTATTGTTTTTTTCTTCCACTTCCACGTGAGTTTGAGTTGACGCCGACCGTCGTGCCGACACCCCCTCACGTCCCACCCCCATTTATTAAAGACAAGGGACATCACTCGGTGTCAGTCTGTCAATGTTTGTAGCGTTTGAAAATAGTCAATACTGTTAGTTATGTCTCATATATAAGGGATTTATAGTCAAAAACTTTGTTTTTACGGGTTTGTTTTATTTTTTAACCAACTGCACTCTTATTTATAGCACAATCGCTTGTACACGATACTCCAGCCAAAACATAGAAGAGACGGGACAGCGCCTTTCGAAAAGATTCTCTTAACATTTGAGTCATTTGAAACATTACACAAAATATGTCTAGACATGACCGAATGTCATATGGAGGTGAATGGCTCCCTGTTACGGCTGTTCTCTCCTGCACTATATCAACAGTGTCAACCCTGAGAATAAACTTGCTCAGGATTATGTGGCCCTTACACCCCATGGCATGGCCGTCGTGTGGCCTTTACACCCCATGGTATGGCCGTCGTGTGGCCCCATGGCATGGCCGTCGTGTGGCCCCATGGCATGGCCGTCGTGTGGCCCCATGGCATGGCCGTCGTGTGGCCCCATGGCATGGCCGTCGTGTGGCCCTTACACCACATGGCATGGCCGTCGTGTGGCCTTTACACCCCATGGTATGGCCGTCGTGTGGCCCCATGGCATGGCCGTCGTGTGGCCCTTACACCCCAGGCATGGCCGTCGTGTTTTACTTATTACAGTTAACACATGATGACCCCACCCATTTACTTTCTTTTACTTTGCCTGATTGCAGTCAAACCCCACTTTATCTTATGGCTATTTGACCTCGTCGCCAGAAACAAAATATTAATATAATATTAATCATCATCTCCTGTCGTCCCATCTGAGACATAAGCCACAAAAGCTCTCCAGGCATCCCCGTCTTGAGCCAGTTTCTCCAGCTGTCCCCAGTTGTGCTGTGCACACTCTCTTTGGTTTCTGGCTCTAGTTCCCTTCTCCGGGTCATTTTGGGTCGACCTCTTTGTCTCTTGCCTTGGGGATTTTAAGTGAGTTTTAAGTTTGTCTCTTGATATTGGATGTAGTCTTTTTGGGGGTGTGGTCAATCCATCTCCATCTGCGCTGGCAGATTAACTGTTCCACTGGTTCTTGTTGTGTGCGTCGCCAGAGGTCCTCGTTGGTGATGACGTTGTGCTAGTGGATTCGGAGACATGAGTTTGTAAACTTTTGTAGCTGCTGTTGTTTGGCATGCTTCTGCTCCATATAGCAAGACAGGCATCACTGTGGTATTGGATATCCTGACCTTGGTGTGGAGAGTCAAGTTGCTGCAGCTCAAAACTTTTTTAGCTGGTTAAATGCAGTTCTCGTAGTGTGTTCTCTATTGAAAAGATTTAGTGATTTAGTGCCTTTGGAGGTTTAGAAATTCATAACAAAAATGAATTTTGCTCCAAACTTGAGAATTGCTCTAAGAATTTAACCAACTCTTCCAATAAGTGTTGCATACGTGGAACGTAGTTTTTACAGTTTTAAATAATCAAGAACTATTTGAGAGCAACAATATCTCAAACAAGATTGTCTGACTTCGCTATATTAGCAATAGCCTTTGAATAGCCAAAGTAACAAAGACCGCTAGGCATTTCCCCTCCTGTCCCCCTCTCACTACGCCACTGTCTTGGCCTCTTCTTTACTGTCTTTGGTAGGAGCATATACCTGAAGGCTGTCCATATTGACTTCATATTTTTTGGTCCTAAATCTTGCAGTTATTTTAACGAGGATCATGAGCTTCCCATCCTGTAAGGCCGTTCTGGGTTGTTTTAGAAACCACGAGTGCTACTCCTTCGTTGTGAGCTTCATTTTCATCTTCATGACCGGAGTTTAGCAGCAGTTCCCCTGTGCTGAGCTTTATCTGCCTGTCCATCGGGACTCATATATCCCTAAGATGGCTCGTTTTCAAACATGTTACTTCCGTGTTCCTAACTGGTGGTGGTCCTAGTGGAGAGGGTGGTTGTCTGCCGGGTGGTTTCCGGTTGGCTTTGGCCACCCAGCTTCATTAGTTTACTACTATGAGACTGAGACCAATCTTTTCCAAGGTCCAAGTTTCCATTTGTAATCTTTGTTTGTAATTTGGAACAAGGCTTATTTATTAATTTATAAAAAACAAGATTTATATGAAATGAAGAACTTCTTTTCATTATGAAAAAAAAATTAAAAAGTTAATAATATTATGTACATGATTGCTATAGACAACGAGGAGGTAATGACTGGGTGATAAAATTAAATACAAGAACAAATATCGGAAACTACACGTTTCTGCCAAGGACAATCAGTGACTGGAACAAGCTTCCAAAAGGATCAGTTGAGGGGACAATTGAAGCCTTCGTGCCTATTGCCTCCTGCACTCCAAAGTAAAGTCACTGATGAGCAGTCTTGCAATTCCAATGTATTGGCACAAAAAAAAATAATCATAGATAATCAAAGCACTTATAGATGAGAAGGTTTAACATAAAAAAATCTACATGCGCCCCACGGATTTTCAGTTACATAGACACCCAGCAATGGCAAGTGGTGGATAATTTTTCCAGGCAAACCTGTTCGGGTTTCAAAAGCTAAGTCTCAAAATAGTTATCAAACATTCTTTCCCGTTTAATTTTTTATAATCTTTCATTTTGATATCTTATCTTATCTGTTTACAGACGCTCCTTCTATACAGAAGATTATTGCGTCCTACGCTTAACTATGGTTTGTGTTTAGTCCTGCATTTTTATTAGAGATTTAAATGTTGATAAGGTGTTGGTTTTCCTGGATTCTTCAGTCAACCCATTCCACGCCCGAATTCCAGACGGGAAGAAGGAAAATGTGTATGAGTTTGTTCTTGCATACGGAATAAGATAGGTGTTTTTATCCTTATGTCTATCTGAGGGTTGTATTAAGTTATCTTTGTGTTGTATTTCTAAATTAGAATTAATTGCTTTATGTATGATTACTACTTTGCTCTTGGTTCTTCTATCCTCTAGTGAAGTGTTTCAAGGTTTAATGATTTAACTAACGGTGTTATTCTTGTCAGTTTTGAATATTCTCCAGTAATGAATCTGGCAGCTCTTTTTGAATTTGTTCTAGTTTATAAAATTTCAATTTGTCCCCTTAAAAATTTAAATACTAATCAATATCAACTTTATTGTGGATGTTGGATTTTTCGGGATGTAGGATGTACTGGATTGTAGAATTTCAAGGGGAGTCTCCGGCTCCGCGCACACACACACATTCACTATAATGATGATGCGGGATTCCGTTAGTATAGTAAGAAAATCTGAGTATTAATTAAGGTGGAAATACGGTTAATAATGATTAAAATATGATAAATGTTTGTTAACTTTATAATGATTACTTATTTCCATTGTGTACTTTAGGCCTAAAATAATTTATCTTTATCGTAAGAACGTGTAAGCTTTTAAAAGTATAGGTATAAAATCTACTCAGTAGACTACTGGGAAATTGGTGGAATTGTTTCGGTAAAGGTCTCTTGTTTTGTTTTTGTTTACAAAATATCCTAGCATTTTTATAGAAGTAGAACCCCATCAAAACAACAAAGTAGAGTAGTGTAATTTACCCACTGAATATTTCTTATTCTTATTGGATATTAATTATTTTAGACATAGCACTCATACGTCCAGATCCAATTACTATTAATAAGTATAAACTGAGTGAGTGTGATTCAGTGACTCGTGACACTTAATTTTTAAAAAAATTAACATGCCAAGGCCAGTTCAGTAAGACACCAAGACTAGTAGTAGTAGGAGTAAGAGTAAACAAGGATATAAAATGAAACTTGCTACTACTTTGTTTATCATCCTAAATTTATGGACGCTATGTGATGCTACCGTATGGTTTGAACCTCAGCAAACTCATATTGCTGTTGGGGGTAAGTGATAACTATAATATAATTAGGCCTAGGCTAATTAAATAGTAATTACTAATAAATTAATATTGACTAATGACTAATATTAATATTACTATTTAAATGATTAGTTATAATAATAAATACTTTAACAGAAAATTTAAATGTTGTCGAATATAGGCTTAAATAATATATCATTTGAAAGGGCTTGCTAAGACCTTTTCAAAACCACTTGTTTTGTTTTTCTATCTTTTATTTTTATAGACTATACTATAGACTATAGTCTATTAGTCTATAAAAGTGGAGTTATGAAATTTTTTTCAATTATTTTTGCCCCTTGCCCATTATGGTCTTATTCTTATTCTTATAGGACGCAATAATCTTCTGTACAGAAGGAGCGCCTGTAACTGATAAGATAAGATAATTAACTTCAAAAACTTGTGACCCCCTCAAATTCAACCCTTAATGTTGTTTATTAATTTAATTATTTTTTGTAAATAAGTAAATACATGTATTATTTAAGCATATTATTACATAAAAAAACAAAGGAAGCATACTCTTGTCTTGTCTTATCTGTACAGACGCTCCTTCTATGCAGAAGATTATTGCGTTCATAGACTATGCCGGCCTGTTGGGAAGTGACGCATCATTCACAAGCCACAGCCACAGCTATAACTATAAGGGTTCCACGCATTTCCCAGCCGCCTTTGTTTCCCTAACTAGTATTAGGTACCCATTCGAAGCTAGGTGGACGCCTGGATGCACTTGGCCCGGGGAATAAATCCTTGCCTTCACATTGATTCGAACCCGTGACCATCGAGCACCACCGTGCCCCACTCTATCCCATAAAAACAAAAGGGGAGCTAACCCAAGAATTAATCACAATATGTTCCTTTTGGTATCGTTAAATCAAAGTCACCCAAAATAAGAATCAACCATTTGGTAACAAAAAACAAAAATATTTAATTTTTCTGTAAATTATTTATTGTACAGTAAAACAGCTAAATGAATGAAACACAAGTTTTTAATTTAGAAAGGTATAACAATTTAGGTAAACAATCTGGCAATCAGGGTGCCAGATAAACAAAATGGATATCTTATCTTATCTTATCTGTTTACAGACGCTCCTTCTATACAGAAGATTATTGCGTCCTACGCTTATCTATGGTTTGTGTTTAGTCCTGCATTTTTATTAGAGATTTAAATGTTGATAAAGTGTTGGTTTTCCTGGATTCTTCAGGCAACCCATTCCACGCCCGAATTCCGGACGGGAAGAAGGAAAACTTGTATGTGTTTGTTCTTGCATACGGAATAAGAAAGGTGTTTTTATCCTTATGTCTATCTGAGGGTTGTATTAAGTTATCTTTGTGTTGTATTTCTAAATTAGAATTAATTGCTTTATGTATGATTACTACTTTGCTCTTGGTTCTTCTATCCTCTAGTGTTTCAAGGTTTAATGATTTAACTAATGGTGTTATTCTTGTCAGTTTCGAATATTCTCCAGTAATGAATCTGGCAGCTCTTTTTTGAATTTGTTCTAGTTTATCAATGTTTTCTTTGGTGGATGGGTCCCATACAGAAGATGCATATTCTAGTACAGGTCTCACCAAAGTGAGGTAGCATTTTAGTTTTATATCTCTATTACATTTGTTAAAGTTCCTTTTTATAAAGCCTAAGGTTTTGTTTGATTTTTTAATAACTTCATTGACATGGGGATTCCATGATAGTTTCTCATTTATTAAGACTCCTAAGTATTTTGCATCTTTAGTTTGGGTCAGTTCTTTTCCATGAATGTAATATTTTGAATTTATTTGTTTCTTTTTCTTTGTTACTCTTAACAGTTGACACTTTTCTGGATGGAAAGACATACTCCAGTTAGTTTCCCATTTTATCAATTCATCCAAGTCTTTTTGTAAAATTTTGCTAGCTTGTTCTGATTTAATTGTTCTATAGATTATACAATCATCAGCAAATAACCTAACTTTTGTACCTATTGAGATGTTGTTGGGTAAATCATTTATATAAATTAAAAAGAGTAATGGACCTAGCACAGTTCCTTGTGGAACTCCTGAGTTAACCTTTATTGGTGCAGATTTAGATCCATTAATTATTACAGTTTGCTCCCTGCCCAAAAGGAAGTCTTGGATCCAGTGATGTAAGGAACCTGAGATTCCAAAGTAGTTAAGTTTTTTAAGTAAACTAAGGTGGTGAACTTTGTCAAATGCTTTTGAGAAGTCTAGTAATATTGTATCTATTTGATCATTTTTGTCCAAGCCTTTTGATAGTTCATCTATTAAACCTATTAATTGTGTTTCACATGATCTGTTTTTTCTAAAGCCGTGTTGATGTGGGCATAGGGCATTATATTTGTCAAGGTGGTTAACTATTCTACTATATATTATGTGTTCTAGTAATTTACAGGTGATACTAGTAAGTGATACAGGCCTGTAATTACCAGGGTCTGATTTATCCCCTTTCTTAAAGAGTGGAGTTACGTTAGCTAATTTCCAATCCTGGGGCACTTTACCCTGGTTTAGAGAGGCTTGAAAAAGAACTACAAGGATTGGGGACAGTTCATTGCTTAGTTCTTTTAATAATCTTGCAGGCAAATCATCTGGGCCAGTAGCTTTGTTTATTTTTAAGTTTTTTAGGAGTGAATGTATACCTATCTCATCTACCGTTATGTTACCTATTTCCTCCATTTTATTTAAATTTATTAAAACTTTCTTGTCGCCTGAGGCAGAAAAAGATGATGCAAAATATGTGTTAAGGATATTAGCTTTAGTTTCATTATCATTATAGGTTTTATTATTTGAGCCTTTTAGTGTGGCTATTCCTGAAGGTTCCATTTTTTTAGATTTGATAAAGGACCATAAGTTTTTATTGTTATCTTTAGTAATTACATTGTTTATATATTCATTTTGGAGGTTTCGACTAAGTTTTTGTGTCAAGTGTTTAATCTTTAAGTATTTTTTGTGTATCCTATATGAATAGGTAGCTTTATATTTCTTAAATAAGTTCTCTTTTAGTTTGCATAGCTTTTTCAATCTAGAATTGAACCAGCATTTGTTAATTTTATTTGATGTTAGTTTTGTTGGAACATTCTCATCCATTATAGTTTTTAGATTTGTCTTTATATCTTTCCAAATTTCTTCTACTGGGCTATTTGTGTTAAATTTACTTAGGAAAGTTTGTTGGAAGTTAGCCGCTGATTGGTGTAGTTTTATTGAATTACATTTATTCCACAGATAGATTATTCTTCTAGGTATCTTATTAATTTTAATTTTTATTGTATTGGTGACCCTAACAATATCATGGTCGGACAGTCCTGGAATTATTTTATAGTCTAACACTAGTCCTGGTCTATTTGTTAGGAATAAATCTAGTGTTTTATTTTTCCTTGTTGCTGTTTTTACTATCTGTTCTAGGTTTATGTTGTTTATAGTGTCTAAAAAGTGTTCATTAATTTCTTTGTTAGTTTGATGGTTATCAATTGTATAATTTTTCCAATTTATATCTGGAAGATTAAAGTCCCCCATAATCCATAGAACTGCATTTTTATTATTCTCTTTTATGAAAGTTATCTTACTTGGACTATGTATCATTGAGAGCTGAAAAATGCCTTATAAATTAAAAAATCTTAAATCTGTAATAGCTAAAATATAACTTATACTAAGGCAATTAATAAATTAAAAACATACTTTCTCTACCATTAATGTATTTTATATAATGATGACTATTACTAATAGTAATTTTACTATTGGATTATTACTAATCAATTTGAATGACAATAGACCTTTTAAGTAGACTAATCTATTGCTGTGGCGCCTATGCCATGGCTATGGCCTAATTAAAATTACTTAATAAAATTAATATGTAGTAATACATCTAGTTTTAGTAGGCTATTAGTTTGGCATATTCTATTAATATGGCATGGGAAAAGCGTTGTTTTATGACTGTTGGGCTTGGGGGCATTATCAATGCTACCAAAGGCTATGGTCCATGGAATAGACCACTGAGTCACTGGTCTAGATCAGGCATGTATAAACTACCTGAAGACTGAAGTTAATTTGAACCCCAAATAGGGAATAATAAAATCTTAGATGTAATCTAGTAATGAAGGCAAAGGCTTAAAAGAGTAGATAAATACATTTTTATATAATTTGCATTCCCTTTTTATTTTTTTGATAAAAACTGGAACTTTCTTTCCATCCAACTTGCTTGTCAAATTGTAATTTTGTGTTGATAATGTGACTTTATACTATTGCTCAGTTGATTTTGTACAGTGCTGAGCTTTTGAAAAGCGATAGAAGAGTGGCTATGGGTAATGGGAAAGGGATAGGAAATTTGCAAGGGTCTAGAGTTAGAGCTAGCAGCAAGGCATGAGACCCAATATTAATTTAGCCATTAGACTTGCCTGGGGATTTCTGGGTCAAGTCAGGGGAGTGGGGTAGTAAATAACTAGTTTTGTCCCACAAAAAACAATCACAATACAAGCATTGTGAAGATCCTACAAATACTTGGGAGCTAGAATTATCAATGTTTTGATTGTGGGCCCCTAAACTAAAGAATAAGACAAAGAAAAATCATAGAATGTTTATTTTTATTATATACATCATACTGTTCAAGATTTATAATCATCGCCCTAATGATAGAAATAATCAAATATAAAATATCAAGAATCCATTTTAACAAGAGAGTTTATACCAAACATTTTCACAAATTAGACACATTTAACTTCATTCTACCTCATTTTAAATCCTTTGGCTGCACAGGTTGTTCTGCAGTTTTTCTTAACATATTAAGTTGAGGAAATAGAACTTATTTACCAAGGCCTGGTAACCTATTTTATTTATTTTCAGTGACTGCACTTGGGTTGTCTTAGTATATTCACATTATCAACTCCTCTTAATGTGATGACATCTTGCTCTGGGTATCCTACTGTGTCACCTTGAACAGTAATACATTTTTTTAAATGTGATTTTTAATTTGACTTTATTTGCAGAGAGCCCTGACCAAATGGTTATAGTGTGGAGTACCATTAATGACACCAAAGAGTCCACAGTTTTGTATGGTACAAATGGCAGTCTAAATCTTGTAGCCAATGGAACAAGACATATGTTTGTAGATGGTGGATTAGAACGAAGAACTCAGTTTATACATAAAGTTACTCTCACTGGTTTGGCACCAAAAACAGAATACCGTGAGTTAATACTTAAAATCTTTATAGAAATTGTTTTTAAAAATTTCTTAAATCAAACAAAAAAACACATAATTTATTTTTAAAATGATTTTGTTAACATACTTATAAATTATACCTCATTTCTAAATGTGATCCTGATGAAGTTCTTTTTATCATTAAGCATATTTAATAAAATTATTATTCAAATATGAAAATAAACATTTAGTACTTTATTACAGTGCTTCTCTAAGTGGTGGTCCGCGGACCGGTGCTGGTCGGTGGGCCCTCCGCTGCCGGTCCGCAGAAGTTATCAAGAAATGACAGAAAAATATAATTATAATCACTAGTTTGCAACCATTAATACTAACCCTATAGGATATGTCAATTTTTCATTAATAAGTACATAAAATGAAACAAATAAAATAAAATAAATAACATTTCGCTACCACGTCAGTACGTGTAAAATAGTTCACAGGTCCCTGGTGCAATGGAAACATTCCTGCCGGTCCGCCATGCTAAAATATTTGAGAAGCGCTGCTTTATTAGATTGTAACTAATGCTTATTTCCTTTTGTCCTCACCTAAACATACTCTTTTTCTTATTGTAAATTCCAAATTACTAAAAAGCTGAAAAGTTTAAGGAATACAAATTATTATAAAGCTGTGCAATCATAAGTGTTTTTTTTTAGAAACAATATATGATCAGTAATATATATATATATACATAAACACATTTTTATAAATGTATAAGTGTGTATCAATGTCCCCTCTAAGGTTTGTTGGTCCATGTGCAAAGTATAAAATTTTATGTGCAAAGCTGCCCAGCATCCATTTTTGTGCAATATTATACAAAAATTTTGCTGGGCGGTAATTATAAACTGCTGCATGACATCGGTCAGATATCTGCGCAGCCACGCAGCTTAAAGGGAACATTGGTGTGTGTGTATATATACAGTGTGGGATAAGCGTAGGACGCAATAATCTTCTTTATAGAAAGAGTGTCTGTAACAGATAAGGTAAGTAAGATACAGTGGTACCTCGGTATACATCTGCTTTGGAATAAGTCCAACTTGGTATACGTCCTGTTTTGACACGAAACATTTTGCTTGGTATACGAACTTTGTTTGAAATACACACACACACACCAAGAGTTTAAAAATATAATAAACATCACATTGTTTTAAAGTGTTTACAATAGAAGCTGACAAAAACAGAAAGTATTTATTGTTGTCTAAAAGTTAATTATTTTAACAGAATCACTGTTAATATATTTCAGGTTACATTGTGGGCAGCAAGGCTTATGGCTGGTCAAATTTGTTTACCTTTCGCACATGGCCTGCTGATGAAAATTGGAGTCCAAGCCTTGCTATATTCGGTGACATGGGAAATGAAAATCCACAATCTTTACCCAGAATGCAGGTTGAAGGAGTAACAGGAATGTATGATGCTATCCTTCATGTTGGTATGCACTGGGTTTTTTTACTCCCTTTTATTACTTCTCCATTTTGAGATATATTATAATGAAATGTTTTGATTTGTTTATATTAATAATAGTATGTCTAAAAGTAACTTTTAAAAAAATACATCTGATTTCAGGGGACTTTGCATATGATATGGATGTGGTAAGTTTATTGTTTGGTTATTTTGACTACAAGATTTATTACTTTTAGATGTTTACTTCTAACCTTTTTTCAAAGTGACCCTTCTAAAATAAAGTTTGAAGAGTTTTCACTCTCTTTATGTTAATGAAATAATTTATACATGTATGCATATATTGCATATTAGGTCAAGAATGTATATATTTATCAATAATTTATGTTTTAGACTTTCAATGTTTGCTTTGGGTGCATTCATAATGGTTTAATGTCTCTAGGAATGACTTTAAGTTAATCCCGTCCTAGTTTTATGTCATTTTAACTTGTACAATATTGTGTAGGACAACGCTCGTGTGGGTGATGAGTTTATGAGACAGATTGAGCCACTGGCTTCCAGTCTGCCTTACATGACCTGTCCTGGTAACCATGAACAAGCTTAGTAAGAGTTTTTGTGTGTCTTATTTCACGTTAATTATAGACTAATATTATATAAAATACAGTCGTGTTATTGGACATTAAGAATATGGTTAATTTATTTTGAAATATTTATCTTTTAAAGTTTATACAGGTTTTATTCTTTGTATCCTGGCTTTAGAGCATGTAACTTTAAATAAATATATGTTTTAGTATTACAATTTTTTGTGGTGATTTCCATTCATCACATTTAAAAGAATTCTGAAATCTTTATAATCAATTTTATTATTTGGTTTAAATTATTTTCATTTAATTATTTATAGCAACTTTTCTAACTACAAAGCCAGATTTTGGATGCCAGGAGATCACAACAAACAGATGTACTACAGGTATGCAAATACATGGCCATACACAACAGTTATTTTTAACAGATCTCAAAACATGCAATTTTACCTTGCTAAACTTTTAATGCATCAAAGTAATTTTCTTCAATTTAAACACAAGAAATGACTTTTGTTAAAAAGAATTCGGCTTTCTTTGTTTCAATATATGTTAAACAAACACCTGGAGGCTGGTGTCATACCAACTGCTGTCCATCATTGTGTGTCTTCAACTGAGCACCACCAACTTTTCACTTTTTATTGTTTCATTTTTGTATTCTTTATATTTTATATTATTATATTATAATAGCATTAATTCTTTATTAAAAACAAAGGTTGCAACATATTTTCATATTTTACTTTATTAAAACCTTTTTATGACTAAATCCTGAACTATTCAATGGAAACTGCTTTGGAAAAAAAACGTACTTTAAGTACCTGAAGGGTTAGCTCTAATTAAGATTGAGACTGTCTTGTAAATCAGTTTTGGAGTGCAATATAAAGTCGAAAGATAAAAGCTTTTCATTTGTATGAAATCATTATAACTTACTAATAAACTATAGCAAAAACTGCTTGAAACTAAAATTTAAAATCCTCCATTGTGACAATCCTTCCCTCCACTTCTTTCTAAATGATTGCATAACAGTTGCAAGAATTTAATTTTTTTTTAACTAAGTATCCTTATATTTCTTGATATAGCTTCAAAATGGGACCAGTGCGTTTTATCTCTCTTTCTACCGAATGGTATTTCTTTCCCCAATACGGCCTGATACCCATTGTTGAACACTACAAATGGCTGGAGAAAGAGCTTGCTGTAAGTATATTTTTTTTAATGAAATATTTTTATTAGGATCTTAGTTCTTCACCTTCAGTAACTTAAGTTTCTAAAAAATAATTGAAATTATTTGGTCTGTTCTTTGCCATAGGATGCCAACCTTCCAGAGAATCGGGCCAAGCAGCCCTGGGTTATCACATTTGGTCACAGACCCATGTACTGCTCTAATGATGATAATGATGACTGTACACATCATGAGAGTCTTGTGAGTATATTGAAGTACATACTTTAAAACCTTCAATTGGTTAACCTACCTTTAATTTTAACATGAATACTTTGAGACGATTTAATTAAATTTTAAGTATGATTTAGAGCAGGGGTCTCCAAACTTTTCAGCCGGAGGGCCGGATTAACTGTAAAACAGCGGTTGGGGGGCCAAATAAGAAAAAATCAAAACATACATGTTGTTTTTATGTATATATTTAATATTATTATATTTATAATATTAATATTATTCAATGTTATATTAAATATTATTTAATAATACATTGATGCACTGCTCATGAATATATGTATTAGTGGGAATGGTGAAATTGTTTCCTTGATGCCAAAATATTAGATATTTCTGGCTTTAGATATGATGTCCCTAACATTAACAGTGACCTGAGATTATCATCAGACAAGTTAGTTCTCAAATTGTTCTTCTCGTATTTCATCCTCGAAAATGTCTGTTCGCACAATTATGTTGTTCCAAAGATTGAAAGGTATCTTGATGCAAAAGCTTTGACATTAGGAAAGTCTTCCTTGGGCAAAAACTGGTAAAAACTCAAAAGCCCTCTTTGAACTTGTCCCTAAGGAAGTCATTTGCTTGCAAATCAATCACCTCAAGCTGCAGTTCATCTGAGCAACTGGCCACATCTGCTTCAAATGGATTTTGAAATAGCCTAACTTCTTCTGCCTTTGAATCCAAGTCAGAAAACCACTCCTGAAACTGCAGCTGGAGGTCTTTGATGATCTCGCATGCAAATGATGTGGGGAACTCAGCTGTTGCTTCAGCCATGAAGACCTTGCACTGCTGAAAGTGTGTCAAGTTGTTGGCCTGTACTTGTTCCAAAAACAAGACAAGTTTAGCTCTGAAGGCCTTTAGGTGATTGTATAGATCAGAAACTAGATTTGTCTCTCCTTGAAGTTTTAGGTTCAGAAATTTTAAATGACCAGTAATGTCTGCAGAAAAGGCCAATTTCCATACCCACTCTTCATCAGTCAGTAATGGCTGTGGTTTTCCATTACTATCTAAGAAGTCATGTATTTCCCTTCTTAATTCAAATACTCTACTCAGAACTTTCTCACAACTTAGCCATCTTACTGCTGTATAATATGGTAAATCTTGCGATTATGTGTCTGTATCTTTCAACTTGTCTCTGAACTGTCTATGGTTGAGCCCATGTGACCTTATTAAATTCACCATCTTCACCACAGGATTCAGTACACAGCTAATGTCCACATATTTAGCACACAAAGCTTGCTGGTGAATAATACAGTGCAGGAACATTGGTTGTGGAATGTGTTTCTCATTACATATCTGCTTCACTTGTCCAACCAAGCCTTTCTTTATGCCACTCATGTTCTTTCCCCCATCAACAGTCAAGCAAGTCAAGTTAGTCCAGTCCGAGTTATAATCAACAAATGTTTTTCCCAATTCATTGAATATATCCTCTCCGGTAGCGGTGCCATACATGCTATGTAGAGAAGCCAGCTCTTGCGTTATATTCATGTCTTCATCCACACCTCTAATGAACACAAGCAGTTGAGAGGTGGAACAGCTGTCCAGCGATTCATCCATTGCAATTGAAAAATGGCGAAACCGGCTTGCATTTTTCGCTAATTGAGTGTTTGCTTTTGCTAGAGTTATTCGCAAATTTTTATTGTAAAATACAGATAAAAATATTATATTTTTAAAATTATTACAAGGTCTCCAGGGGCCGGATACAAGGGCCTCGCGGGCCGCATCCGGCCCGCGGGCCGTAGTTTGGAGACCCCTGATTTAGAGGATAGATTAAAGCAGTATGAAATGAAAAATTATTAGAAAAACCAGTACCAGTAACTGACTGGAATTACAAATGAAAGAACATATGGTACCAATTTGAATTCATATGAAATTCAATCAGCTTATTAATTAAACTCAACTTATTTTACAATTTACAAAACAATTTGAAACTTAAAGAGCTTTAAAATAACTTCCAATAAACCACTAATTGGAGAACAGGAAATAATACAATTCATATAAAAATAGCACCCAAAGAATAAATCCAAATACAAGCAGTAGAAATAGTAAATTAAAATACACAAAATGAGCAGAAAATAAAAATAATTTTTCCTCAATAAAATCCTGCCTTCCTTTTTAATTATAATTTAAAGAAGCCTTCAAGGATGCCTAAACTTAGGTTACAAATTTATTTTTTATTTTTTTTAAATTACAACTTGTTTTGGCACTTAAAATTATTATTCTAAGGTCTAAGATCCCACTAGAATCATTTTTCCCTCTAAGATGTGTTGATCCATGTGCAAAATAAAAAAAACCTTTGTGCAAAACTTAGAAACATTGATATTATATTTTCCTGATCATAATTTGCTGCTCCGTAATTGTAAACTGCTATTTGGCGTCTGTCAGATATCTGTGCCACCGCGCAGCTTACAGGGAACATTGACTAGAATGTACTGGAGTTGGCATGAATAGAGAGTGGCTTAACACAATCATGACAATCGTAAATAAAAGGACGTCTTTACAATTACAAGTTTATCTGTTATTATATTTATATGGATCATTTGCATAACAGTATAACTTTATTGGGAAACATGCATGTTTTAAAAGGAAGAGAGTTTCTCCTTAAAAAGTGAGTTGAAATGGTGTAATTTCCAAAAATATTTTGATAT
Source organism: Ampullaceana balthica (assembly GCA_944989445.1). NCBI lineage: Eukaryota > Metazoa > Mollusca > Gastropoda > Lymnaeidae > Ampullaceana > Ampullaceana balthica. Next base: position 2,499,830 of record CALYLW010000047.1, read on the forward strand.
AGTTCCTCTTAACATTAAAAATGTGTTTAGAGGTTGTAATATGTATGTTATCTATTTCACTTTATAGGTTCGTGTTGGCATTCCTTTTATTCACCTACTCGGATGGGAACCATTATTCTACAAATATGGTGTAGATGTGGCCTATTGGGCACATGAGCATTCTTATGAGAGACTTTGGCCCGTTTATAACAGAGAGGTAAATAAAGATCTCAAAATTCATGGTATCCTGTAATGTTTAAAATATATTATGATATATACAATTACTGAATGTAAACAAGTCTCTTTAAATTCAGCTATTTTTTGTAATGGGGTATGTTTTATTTCTAAACTTCAAATTTCAACACTATGTCTCTTTTAATACTTCAATATAAATACATTTCATTATCTTGTGTAACATCATTTTGAGTTTTTTGGTACCCTTTTTTTTACTACTCTCTTTCTCTTATTATCTCTTACTATCTACTTTGTCTTACTCTTTTCTGTTAACTCTTCACATTCTCTTACCACAAAGACATAATTTTTCCTGTATCTGTATATTAAATAAATATATAATTAAAAATAATGCTAATTATCCATCTTATTCAAAATATTTCAAAACATAATTGGCTAGAACTAGTGTATGACAGACATCTTTATAGATATTTTATTTTAAAAGTACAATTTTGTAACCAATTTTTTAATCCAATTTTTGTCAATAATATATTTTTTAAAGTCTTAATTTATGTTAAGCTTGAGGATGATGAGATTGACAGCTAATTGAAATAATCTATCACCTGCATGTATCAATGTGTATACTTCTTTGATCATGTTTATAGGTCATGAATGGCAGCATCAGTGAACCTTACACTAATCCTAAAGGACCCGTTCATATTGTCACGGGATCTGCTGTAAGTCAGTTTTTTAAGAATAGATTGGCATAGGATATTTAACTAAGCTCGCAATATGAAAAAAACAAAGATTATTATAAGATAAGATAAAAAAAATTTATTGATCCAATAAATGGAAATTAATTTTTATTACAACAGTTATAAATACAAATATAAAACAAGACAACACAAATTGAGTAACGCAAACACAAGACACTTAAATTAATAATATTATTATCACATCGCCAAATACAGTGGCATGATCATGAATGTGTGGAGCAAAGTCTTTTCAATGCTAAAAATAATCAACAATAAATTTTAAAAAGTAAAGCTATGTAAGACAATTTGGTTATGTTTTGATGGAAAGCCAGATTGTGGAGAAAATATTGAAAAATTGAAATTGAAGGTTTTTTGGCTTGAAACCTTTAAAATTGTTGTTTCCCCATGATATGATCTTGTTGATTCCAAGTTAAAGGTCATAATTTACTTGTCCCTCTTTGTTGGACTGTTCATTGAAGCATACTAGTTCAAACTTGAAAAAAAAAGTCATTTCATTTGCATGACATTGGGGTCAGCAGTCTAAACCAGGTGCTGCTCTCTTGCTACAAGGTTCTTCTCAATTCACTTTTCCCCAATAGACCAGGGGAAATAAAATATAAAGCACATGTTTCATTATTTGGCATATTCATTTGAATATTACCATAAATTGAAATTGATAAAGAAATGATAAATGTACGGGTATTGATTAGTGGGGAGGTGTGTCTCTAAGTGTGGATACTGACCAATGGAATGTTAGCTCAATGTGTAATGTTTTCGCTTATGTCCTAAGTAATATCAGTTTACTTTAATCTTTGCTCATATCTGCTTATTTAGTGTTTTAATATTTACAATAGAAAGTGTGATGAATTTGCTACGTTGTTATTATTTTATTACACCTCAGGGTTGCAAAGAGCTTCATGACAACTTTGACACCAAAGTTGATGACTGGTCTGCCTTCAGAAACAATGACTATGGATACACTCAAATGAAGGTGTACAACAAAACTCATCTGTCAATCCAACAAGTCTCTGATGATCAGGTAATTGAAGAAAGAAGAAACTAAATTATAACGTGTTTAATTTTACCTACTAATAAAATGATGTGATCTACTATTGTCTTAGCCAAAAGTGAAACATCGGAAACAAGCCATGCGAAAACCATTTTTTTAAAAATTTGGTTGACTAAAAGACTTCACTGACTAAAAGCAAAAATAAAAAGTAACGAATAAGAAAATTAAAATTGATCCCAAATGTTGCATCCCATGGAAAATTTAGAGGAATTTTACTGGGATGATACATTTCAGCTAAGTTTATTGGTCAATAAATTTCAAGTTTCTCCACTTTATTCTACACTTTTTTTCTTATTTGTTCTGATTGCACATTTCCATTAAAATCACCTTAAACCAATATCTTTACTGATGGTTTAATAAGGAATTAGTTAAAATATTATAGCAGCATTACAAAGGAGGTGGTTATCTTAGACGTTGACATCATCACAAACTGGTTACCTTTAAATGATAAGGTAGAAGTGATTTATGTCACTGTATCATTAAATAACTGTTAACTTTGTTTACTGAAATATTTATCTGAATGAGTTGTGTGTAGGGCTGTCAATATGTTTGAAAAAAGCTGCCCGGGTACCTTCTGACAGGCCTAGTGGTGTGCTAGCTTATCATTGAAATATTTTATCAGGTTAAAAACGCTATGAAAAAAAATAGAAAGAAGAAAAATGCTTGGCTTATGTATTTTTTTCTGAAAGCTGCAAAATGATTGTTTCTTGTATTTTTAAATACCTTTCACAGGATGGACGTATTGTTGACAAAATAATGATAATTAAAGATACCCATGGATCTTATTCCGGGTATCCCAAACCTGTTGTACCAAAAGGGGACCCACTAAAAAAACTCTGGAAACAATGGAAGCATTACATAGATGAAGCAAAGGACCTATTTGGGTAAATGTGATTGCCCAAAATTTGACAACTTTTCTGATTTTAACAATATGAATTTAATTTTTAAGTTTTTTAAATACTTTTACTAAGTGAAGAAAAAGAAAAGCACTTAATTTTACAAAAAAGTTTTCAGGTACATGTTTTTCTTTTTTACATTTTAAAATTTTTTTACAAATCATGTTACTAAAATAAATCACTTACTAAAAGAAACTTGTGTAACTGAAGTTAAACCACTTAACCATTAATTCAATGAAACCACAGCTTAATTTTAATGACCACTCCAAGCCCTTTTTTACAAAGCCAATCTAACAATTGCTGAAAAGCTGCTTTTGTGATATACACCATCTTATGTTTAAGTTTAAAGATTTTATAACAATTTATTTATTTTACTGTCAATGTTAAATATTTTCTGTCAAAATTTTTTATGAGCCTGTTGGTCTTTGTATAAATAATCTCAAAATTTTTTTTAAAACACTAAAAAAAACTAGTTACTGATAACGTTAACGGTTTCTTTTTAAACGGATATCTAATAACACAAAAACTAACACTCAAATTTAACTAAAAAGACATTTACAATTTTTTAAGTTTTATATTAAATTTGTTTAATCTCCACTACCTTACCATCTCCACTGTCTGAATGACTCCTAGGTTTAATTTGAAATAAGGCTCTAAGAACAGACATGTTTAAGGATCATTTAAATTTGTATTTTTTAATGTGCATTTCTTTATCTGTATATATGTTTTAATAAGTTCAGCCCAGGGTTTGGTGGCCTGGGAGCTGATTGGAGAGTAGGAAAAAAAAATTAATCAGGCCTGCAAGACTTTCACAAAACTATTTGAATGTTTTTCATAAATACAAATTGTGGAAGATTAACTTTAAAGGGATTTGAAATTTAATAATCAATTAAAAACCAGCTTAATGAAGTAGAATAAATCAGTTTTCAAAGCTTAAAATGATGATTATACATGTAATGTTTAAACAAAATCATCATGGAGCTCACCAAAGAAAAAATAATATCTATGGGGGCCCTCTGCACAAGAAAGCTTGCAAAACCCTCTTTCTACCTTATTTTTTTAATGCAAAAATAACCTTGCATTTATTTGACCATATTGCAAAGTCTAATGTTTTATATTTTATACCTGTTGGAAAATGTATTTGTTAAATTTTGGAGGCTGTAAATCCTAGTGCAAAATATTTTCACATTCCGGAATGTCAAAAAAAATTGTAATATTGTCATTTATTTAATGTTTTAAATAATAGAAATTTCCTGTTTATATACTGACAATAATTTGAAATAAAGTATTGAATATTTTTAAAAATAAATATATTTGTCCTCCAAATACTTTACTGATGACTGTGCTTGTTATTACATATTGTGCTTGTTATTACATACCTCATTAAAGATAAAGACTATAATAAATGAAGTGCTATCTTTTTTGGTATTATTGACCCAGTGCTGTACTGTAACTGTAAATTAAAATCTTTCAATCTAGGATTAATAGTGTTATGTATAACTAAAATTACAATTTATAATATTTTTCTATTTGATGTATCTTTATACTGATGTCATAAAATAAGAAGGTCAGCACACTTTATATTTAATTGGAATGTCTGGCCACATATAGTGTCTTACTGTCCTAAGGCACTTACGATCTTTGCATAATAATAATAAATTTAAAATAGATTATATTTTAAAATTGTAATAAAAGTGCACTAATTTTATATTAGACATAAAAATAGTTAACAAATAGAATTTTTTTATAAACAATCTAGCAACAGTCCTTGGATAATAGACTCATTTGCTGGGGGGGGGGTGCCAAGCTTAAAGTGAGTTGAAGTAGGGAAAATCCACCCCTCTTTTGTGAGGTCAACTTTCATGGAAGGCATTTTTGACCATGTTCCTGGGTGCCCAGGAAGCCCCCTTAGAGGAGACCATTCCGGGGGAGTAGGATCCACTAGCTATTAGTTCCCTTGGGGGAGGACATAGTTGCTGGGAGAGTTTCCCCGGGAAGACCTATTAAGAGCCTTATGCTCAGAGCTGCTGATACATTGCACATGTAAGATGAACAATCAGTGTAACAGCAATATATCAAAGATGTATTGTAAGTTCTTGCTAATCTGTGGGTTGCTGCTCACTGTTTGTGAAGCTGTTTCTAAAAAACCAGGAAAACCAACACTTTATCAAAATTTAAAACTCATATAAGAATGCAGGACTAAACACAAACCATAGATAAGCGTAGGACGTAATAATCTTGTGTATAGAAGGAGGGTCTATAACAGATAAGATAAGAAGCATACTGGGAATTTTTTTTTCTATATTGACAGTCTATACCATCTCACCTGTCACACGTCAGAATTAAGTTTGTTGTTTTAAGTCATCACTTACCATGAAAAATAAAATATTTGTCTGCTCTTTTATTATTGATATCCACAATATACTGACTTGTTTACTTGTTTGTTTACTTGTTTGTTTACTTGCTTGTTTACTTGTTTTTTTTTAAATATCCTGCTTGCTGCTTTCATGGATATAAATATAAACTAAAATTAGCTGGTTTAAAATAGAATACTAATTACACTGTATAGAGTTGATGCTTTTAGAGTTCCAATAAAAATAATCACTAGTGATTGAATAGTCAAATTAAATTATACCTTGCATCTTTAGTACCAAAAATGCCATCATCCCATTTTCTAGCGCCACTGAATTTAATATAGATCTAATCCTATTTGTAGAGTTAGTGCATTGTGCAAAAACGTCATCAGTGTTAAATTACCCTAATTTCACAGATGTTTAAAGCAAACACTAAGAAATTAACACTTGACTGTGTACCCACAGTAATTACCACTGTCTCAAAATCATCGATGACGAAGTGAACGTCAGAATTGCTAGAGCCAGATCCACTTTCGGCAGGTTGTACCCTAATGTCTGGAACAGAAGAGGCATTACCATCCAGACCAAGCTGAAAGTGTACAGGGCAGTGATGCTCCCCACACTGCTATATGCTTGTGAAACTTGGACTGTTTATCAGCGCCATGCAAGAAAGCTGAACCACTTTCATATAACAAGTCTCAGGAAGATTCTCGGCATAAAGTGGCAGAACAAAATTCCAGACACAGTGGTACTGACCAAGGCAGATCTCCCCAGCATCTTCACCCTCCTGGTGCAGACCCAGCTTCGCTGGGCAGGGCACGTTGTCCGAATGCCAGACGAGAGACTGCCAACGAGAATCTTCTATGATAAGCTCCAGTATGGCCAGCGGTCCCACGGTGGGCAAAAGAAACGTTTCAAAGACACACTAAAAGCCTCATTGAAAGCGTTTGTTATCAATCCAGACATGTGGGAACGAGCTGCAATGGACCGATCCACCTGGCGCTCTTCCATCCACGAAGGTGCCAGGTCATGCGAGGCAAACCGGATCACCACCGCAGAAAAGAAGAGGCAAGCCCGAAAGGCCCATGCTGTCAACCCTCCAGGAGATGTCGCACTCGTCCCTTGTCCCTTCTGTTCCCGAACCTTCCGTGCAAGGATCGGCCTCATCAGCCATCTGCGCACGCACAGTCAACCCTCGGATGACTAGAGTGGTCCTCGTCGTATCGACGGACGAACGAACAAAACACCACTGCTCAGTATGTAGTAGGACTGAATATTCCGTAGAGTGGGTTGCTAGTTGCTAGCATGATTCAAGATTTAGTGCACGCAGACCAACAATGTAGCCTTAAAGATAGAAATATAAATAATCATTTCATTAGAGACTTAATAGATTATGTCAAAGATAAGAACATAGCAGCAAGTATCTTGGCCCTCGACCAAGAGAAAGCGTTTGATAGAGTATCTCACACATACTTACACAAAATACTTAATAAAAATAATCTAGGAAACTACGCGTGTGACTGGATTAAAATAATATAAAAAAATCCCATCAGCAAACTTCTCATTAACAACACACTATCGGAGGGTATAGAAATACAAAGATCGGTTAGGCAGGGATGCCCAATTTCACCCTACCTATACATCCTGGCGATAGAATCAGTGCTAGAGAAGATTAGACTAGATGACAAAATAAAAGGAATCAACCTACCAAACAGAAGAGAAAGGAAACTATTAGCATACGCGGACGACACCATACTATTCCCGCAAAACAACAACTCAATCAATAGGATAATGGAAACATTGGAAGAATTCAGACTAGGGAGTGGATCTAAAGTGAACATAGCGAAATCAGAAATCATGGGAATTGGGAAACTCACGGATAAGGAAGACTATCCCCTTAATCTGGAAGGGAAGAAGGAGTTACTCATATATGGACTAACATTCACCAACAACCCATGGAGGGTACACAAAGGAACATGGGAATCACTAATTAAATTCGTAGACAAAACAATCACTCGATACCAATACACATCAAAGACAATATTTGGAAGGAGCACACTAATAAACACCTTACACATACCTAAATTAATTTACTTAGGAAATATTTGTGATATTCCCCCAGAAACTTTAACAAAAATTAACTTAATGATTAGGAAATATATTTTTAAAAACACGAAATGGAATATAAAGAAAACTACTTTAATGCAGAATAAATTAGATGGAGGAACACATCTACAAGATATAGAGACAAAAATTAAAGCCATGAGGATCAGACATATAGGACAGGCAATCAAGGACCACATGGAACACTCACTAACGCACTACTACATAGGTGTCAGACGTGTCACGTCTGACACCTATGGATAATAAAACACCGCACTACCTGGGGACGAGACTCCCTTCCTTTTATCAGACAAGCCTACGCGCAATAAATAAAACAAACCCGTAAAAACAAAGTTTTTGACTATAAATCCCTTATATATAAGACATAACTAACAGTATTTTTTATTTTCAAACTCTTAACTCAACTTTGATTCATAAACCTAGGGGGGGTGAGCTCAGCATGACACGTAAAATGTAAACAAAAGCACGCGGGTACGTCGATGGGTCGCGTCAATGCATCAACTCAAACTCTCACGTGGGAAAAAAACAATAACAAACCGTGAATTTGAATTACATACCTCATATAAGGATAAACTAAAAATGCATTAATTTAATTACGGTACGATCGATCGATCTGAAATTTTGATACGATGCATTGTTAGGTCAGACGGCCCCGTGTGCCAAATTTCAGCTCGATCGGATCACGGTAAGTGGGTCGTTTTTTACTTTTATTTTTCCGCCCGCCCAAGACAGACAGAGAGAGAGAGAGAGATGACGACAGAGACGGCCGCGAAGTTAATATAAGGGATTTAAAAATAACGAGACATGAGAGTTTAGTTAACAAAACAAACAAGGAAATCTACAACCACCAGAGAGATCGACAGAAAACCCCTCATCTCGAGAGAATCAGGTGGTTGTGACATTTCAACCAGATAGAAATAGAAGACACTTTTAAAAACTTACACATTAAAGAAATAGAACCCAGAGCTAGAGAAGTAACTTTCAGATTAATATATAATATGACACCAACTTCAGAAAGACCTGAACATCAAACACTCCATAGGCCAAGATGTCCTCTCTGTCAATATTTATTAATAGAGACAGAGAGACATCTGTTCTTGGAATGCAAAGAAATACAAAAAACAAAATCCACATTAACACAACTTTTAAAAGCTGGGACAATTTACCCAGTAAATATAGACAAAGCAATAACTTTAAACACTATTCCTAAATCCCATAACGCAACTCAACATGTCATCGGCCTACGACTGTTGGCAGAATACAGACTGCACATTTGGCAGTGCAGAATTAATGTAAAGTTCAATAGACACGAATATACCGAATCCTTAATAGAAACAATATTTAGAGCAAAATTACAAAACTTAATAGACCAAATATAAAACTTAAAGTAACCACAAAACCCGAACTAAACTAAATTAATAATTATATATTATATGCCCTAGCTGTAAATAAATGTAAATAAATATATTCATGTGTGCATAAAATGTAAAGGCAATAACCCCGGACAGTGTCTACGCTCAGAATTTCGTCTTTTCCTTTCAGAGAGGAATCGACAGAATCCAGGAGTCAGGCACGGACAAGTTGACTGGAGGAACAGCCATCATCCATCATCCTTTTACTGTACCTTGTTTCACACCATGCCACTTCATTTTCATATTTCACTTCACGGGGCTTATCAATCACGTCACCATGCCTATCTAATTATTAACTGTGTTCACTGTTACTGTTTTCCCATTGTATGTCATACTGTCCCCTCATTTCATTTCATTACCATCCAAAATTTGACAAATAAAAAATATTTAAAAAATGTAATTTGTAAGGCCAAAATTAAATGTACATATAAAAATAATAAATATTAAACGCTATGTCCGAAAAAGGGATTGCATCGGAGATCAAAGATAGTAATTTGAGGTTTCCCCCACAACCCCCCCCCCTTTTTTTTTAATTATGAAATGCAATCCAATAAGTTGTTAAGTACGTTTTAACATCACCTGACTTTAACCAGTGCAAATTTACAGTTAGCATTCCATGGTGCCATTTCCCTCAATTGAAAGTATTAGCATTTACTCTATTATAACTATAACACATTCGCAGTATGTATTCCTTCTACTAAAAGCTTTCAAGACTGCACTAAAAACTCATCACTTCAAACTTACTTTCGAAATTAATTAAACAACAATCAAGCATGCTTACGTGCATCATCATGTCATTACTGTATATGTTGTAGTTTTTTTTGTTTTTGTGTGTGTGTGTGTGTGTGTGTGTGTGTTGTAGTTAGGATATAAATGTTTTACATTGAATGCATTTATAAATACAGTTTATACAGTATATGTGAGCGCTGTGAGCTGCTTGCTGGGGTACAGCGCTGTATAAATTATCAAATTATTATTATTATTGCTATTTATTATTATTGGTAATGGGCATAAAACAAGTAATGGGCACAAAACAATTGTAAGCAATTGATGGACTTAACGCCAAAATTATAAAACAAAAAGCATTCAACATGGATCACAGAGGAAAACACTTCACTAATGATTTGAGTTCCTGCAATTCAAGACATTGTTGAACTCTTAAATTTTAATGTAAGACTGTATAATTGAACAAAATCATCACACTTGTACCACTTAGAACACAGAGTTAAATGCCACAGCTATGATTGATGAATAAAACTTCTTCGGCGTTTCTTTACCTTATACAATGTAGATAGCTAGCTAGCTGGGGAGCTTTAGATTTTCCTTTGGTGAAATTACAAGTGAAAGTTACAAGAAATTTTCACTAATTCAGCTGTAACACTAATCTTATTGCATGTTACAGTGTACCGATGCTTCTTCTATACAGAAGATTATTGCTTCCTACGCTTATCCATGTCTAGTCTTGCATTTTTATTAGAGTTCTAAATGTTGATAGAGTGTTGGTTTTCCTCGTTTGGGGCCGTCCATAAATGACGTTACGCACCTAGGGGGGAGGGGGGTCACACTTTTGTGACGATGCGTGACGAGGGGGAGGGAGGGGGGTTGAAGAAATGTGACGTCACATCAAAAGGGTAACTTGAAATAAAACTTCCACTGAAATATTTGGTCTCTTACGATTTTAAAAAAAAATTTTTTTTTCAAAATCAGTGCTTCTCAATGTGCCGGTCGGTCGGCCATCAGACGCTGGTTGGCGTAAGCTATCAATAAAAAGGAAAATTAAATCTAAGTATAATCCTTAAGTTTGAGAATCCACAAGATAACGTAATGAAATTGTTACACTGCGTCGTTTGATGTTGACATCAAAGCATTGTGATGTAACCGCAGCTCCATTCGGTTCTCTCACAGCAGGAGTCGTCGTTAGCCGAAAATGCTACTGATGAGTTTTATAAGCATGACAAATGTCTAAAAATGATCTGAATATGATGATGTGTAGATATTTCAAGTCAAAACGACACGGAATATCCTTTTTCTTTAAAAGGGGAGGGGGGAGTGAATGTATTTGATAGAATTAAAAACGTTTTAAGTTTGATATAATCGTTCGATTGGTTTTTGGTCAAACGCCCCTGGCCATTCTAGTCTTCTAGATATAATGATAAATGAGCCCATTTAAAATTAGTTAAGTATTCATTAACTTTATTTAATGCATCAAATTCTTGAGATCGTAATTCGAGAGGAGCACAAAACAACTTTTCTTCTTAGCTCAGTTTTTAAGGCAATAATCATATATATATTTACCCTCAATTATCTATGACTAACTCACTTTGGCCTAACGCTAAGGGACATCACTCTGCTTTTTTTCAAATTGAACATATAGACTTAAAAATCATAAACATTTTGGTTTCCAGATTAACATTAAACACACTCCACACTATTATTAATTGAACAACTTCATGCGACGCTCGAAAAGAGTTATTTTTTGGTGCAGTAATTTAGTGCGCTTCTTTCTCGCCGTAAAAAGATATTATATTGCGTCATTGTTTTAGCTCATATTTTAATTTTGGAAAAGGGAACGATGTAAAAAAAAAGGATTTGAGGGTTGTTAATAATAAAATACTTTGTTTACATTTCAGGAAGTTTAATATTTCGTATTTATCAAACAAGGATAAGTTACTTGGGTTTTTGACAACAAGAAAGTGGGAACCCTAGGCGCCCTACAGCCCCTATTATAAAATGCTTTGTGTACATTTCAGGATTTTTAATATTACGTATTTATTATACAAGGACAAGTTAGTTGGGCTTTTGAAAAAGGTTGGCGCCGTAGGCGCCCTAAAACAAAGTGGCCGCCGCAGCAAAACCTAGTTTTAAATATCACAGAAAGGATACGTGGTACGTAGGTAAGAAATCTACATAGTTGTCAAATTTTAAAAAAATGCATTTTCTGGAAGGGACCGGTTCAATAATGGGCATATGTTCCAAGCGTGCACGTACACATGACGTATTTAAATATATCTGGTGGATTGTAGTTGATGTTATATGTCCCAAATGAGTCTGCATTACCCCCAAGAATTCCCTTTTTGACCCCAGATGAGGTTATTTACCTCTGTTCGCCGAACTCTTTCTTACAGGATGCCCGCCAGTCAATTGAGAGAATTTAAAAAAATACATTTTAAAAATTCTGTTTTTAAATAACTTTTTTCTAAACAAAGACGTTAACCATGATGATTAATAGTCAATATTTAATTTGTATGCATTAAAATAAAATATAATATGAGGATGTTAACACAGTTCGTTTTCTGAAGGCCACTTAAACGTTTATAAAAAAAAAGCTTCACGCGGGGTACGATATTCCAATGTAGATCTTCACTAAATAAATAATAAATACTTAAATGACAATAAAAGTGCTTTGAAATATAATTATTTTCTAATAGAGAATAAACTTTTCTTTAGGGGGGTGGGTCAAAGATTTGTGACGTATTTTTAGAGGGGGGGTCTAAGTTTTTGTGACGACGCGTGACGAAGGGGGGGGGAGGGGGTAAAAAATCGGTCAAAATCGTGTGACGTCATTTATGGACGGCCCCTTTGATCTGGCAACCCATTCTTGGTCCAAATTCCAGACGGGAAGAACAAGGATTTGCATGTGTTTGTTCTTGCATAGGGAATAAGAAAAGTATTTTTATCTCTATGTCTATCTGAGGGTTGTATCAGATTATCTTTGTGTTGTTATCTAAGTTAGAATTATTTGCATTATGTATTTTACTACTTAACTCTTTGTTCTTCTATCCTCTAGTGCTTCAAGGTTGAATGATTTAATTAATGGTGTTTCTTTTGTCAGTTTTGAATATTCTCCAGTAATGAACCTGGCACCTCTTTTTGAATTTGCTCTAGCTTATCAATGTTTTCTTTGGTGGGTTGTTCCCATACAGAAGATGCATACTCTAGTACAGAATTTAGATTTGCGTAATAATTATACGCTTGATTGCTTGATCAGAGCCCAATATAAAATATGATGTGTATGTACTCTGTGTGAGAAATAAGATTTATAGCACAGGTCCTGAAAATAATTTTATTATTCAGATGATGTGATTGTGATAGTTTAAATTAGATGACATTTATGATTAGTGTCAGTGTCACACAAGGGGAGCTGATCCTTAGCCCTATTTAAAAAAATCTTTCCCCTCCCCTATTTTTCACAAAGAACCAATAAAATGTACCATTGTCAAATTGTCTGAAAATATCGCAACTAAATTTTCATTTTAAAAAATCAAGGGCCCACAATCAATCATAATTATGGCTCCTATATTGATCGTTTGCAAAATAATACAATTGACATCTATGAAGATGATCGTCCTAAAACAAATTCCTTTATTAAACAACTCATACTAGGTATTGATAGTGTAATTTGTGAACTTTTAAGTTCAGTAACCGTATTAATCTTTTTATAATGCGGTTGGCTAGGAAAATAATTTTTCCTGACTTTAAAAACTGACCGAGACTTCGATACTGTTATTGGAATCGAACACTGTTGCAGGGTTGCCATATTGGCCTTTTTAAGGCCAAATTCTCCAAAATTTGGCCTTTTTAAAGAGGGTTTGGCCTCAAATTTTTTTTTGGCTTTTTGGCCTTTTTCTTAAAAAATAATAAAAATATATAAAATATATATAAAAATGATATTTATCACAAAAATAAAATTCAAAATTCGCCAATAATTCAATAACCGTATTAATTATTTTCTTTTTTGGATAGCTTACGAGTATTTTAGACATTAAAAAGTTTTTTAAAAGTTTAACAAAGAGGCTATTAAGACAAAGCCAGATACATAATGCAGCTCACACTTTTAGACGCTGTTGTTAGAGTCAGGGCTGAGCTTTTGTTTACAAATAAATGCAGTAAGGACTTTGTCATGTCACCAAGATTGCTTGATGACTTGACATCTGATAAAGTTTATAATAATACTGCATATAGCAGTCTAGAGGAAAAGGATGACCTGAAGCTTTTCTTTCAAATTTAAATAAAATAATGGGGTTAAGACTGCAACCAGGCTTTTAAATTAGTAAATGTATAACATATAAACAGGGTATTAGTTAGCCTGACAGGACGTAACACAACAGCGAACGTTTCGGCAAAGAGCCAGAGATGTCATCTCTACTGGACTAATTGAATTTCACTGCATCTAAGTTTTTTTTAAAAATTATTTCGTTATATTCGTTTTATTTGTGTACTATTTGTTCTTTGAGGAAGGCTCTTTTGTCGAAACGTTCGCTGTTGTGTTACGTCCTGTCAGGCTAACTAATACCCTGTTTATATGTTATACTCTTTCAAATTTGTATGTTAGTATCAAAATCTATTTATTTTGTGAGTACAACCATACATACGAACATTGGCATTTACACATTTATTATCCTTTTTCTCCTGGTTTTACCTTCATTTTTAAATAGTTAACTTATATTCAGTCGTTATGAGCCGTCCATAAATGACAAAACGCGATTTTGGGAGATTTTTCAATGTATTTTCACCCCCCCCTCCCCCATCCCTCTTCCAACGTAATCAAGAGCTAGACCCTTTCCAATATGACGTCACAGTTCTTTAAAGCACCCCCCCCTCGTCATACATCGCCACAAATCTGTGACCCCCTCCCGCCCCCAATGTGCGTGACGTCATTTTTGTTGACATTTTTCATATAACATAAGTTTGGCCTTTTTTTGGCCTTTTTTGGCTGTCAGTTTGGCCTTTTACCCAAATTACAATCTGGCAACCCTGTATTGTTGTTGTGATGTCATACCCAGAAGCGGATGTTTAAATTATGTTTACATATTTTTTTTGTTACAGTTCATTCTGATAAAACAAAATATTTATTTAATTTTGAACATAAATGAGTTAAGATTATAGGGTTTATCCTTATTTTGACGAATTAAAGGAATTTTGTGTTAGGTTTAGTGCCTTATAGTAAGTTATAGCAATATCATTAACGGAGTGATTATTCACACAGCTGTGGGAATATTGTCCAGCAATATTCACACAGTCGCGCATGCGCATTGGTGTCCATTTGAATGAGAAATAATAATAGTATTAAAAAATGCATGGTAAACGTAAGCGTCGCTAGAGGAGTGGTTAGGATCAGGATAGGCTAATCATTTTTGATGGTGGATCGAATCCCTGAGCGGTCAGTGATAAATTTAAAACCACAAGGAAGGTGCTTGCAGTTTGTATTACTTATTTTTATGAAATTCCCACAAACATTGTGTTTTATTATCTTTCGCCTTTAACCCATGAAAACAATTAGTTTGTTATATGTGTATGTGGGTTTGTGTTGAATCGATGGTCACGGGTTCGAATCCGTGTGAAGGCAAGGGTTTGTTCCCGGGGCCTAGGGCGTCCCTGAGTCACCCCGCTCCTAATGGGTACCTAACACTACATGTAGTTAGGCGGCTGGGTAATGCGTGGAACCCACAAAGCCGTGGCTTGTGAATGCTGCATCACTTGCCAACAGATCATCTGTCATGGTCTGTGGACGCAACTATCTTCTGCATAGAAGGAGCGTCTGTATAGATAAGATAGTTGAATGTAATTGCATTTAGACTTTAGATGATATAGTTTTTGACTTTTGAAGTTTTTCAGACATAGTGACATAGCTTAATGACATTGGTACTTTTCAGATTTAGTACGCACATTCTTAATCCTAAGGTGAAGCATTCATGCTATATACATTTACATATATATATATATATTATATATATATATATATATATATTGCTTTATAATAAATAACTTCTATATACTATAACAATTACAATTTTGAAAAAAAAAGTTTTTTATACCAACTACTAGTTTTAGTTTAGGAATAAAATAATATAGCCTACTATGAGTTAGTATACAGTTTTGTCAGTTTTGTCCAACTATATGAATTCTTTTCAAGATGAATTCAAGTTAATAAAGTTCATGAAATATAGAATGAGAATATGAAGTTAAATGCAATGGAACTATTAAAAATGGTTTTAGAACAGTTAAATCCATGGTATTTTGGTATGCAGGTCCGCACAGATTCTTGTTCAAATTGATTGCAAATAAAATATTCCAATCACTTGAAGTTGAAGGATGGTTAAAATGACAAAATAGTTTTATACCCTACACCAACACATCTATAGCTGTCAATAAGCAATCCTACATAAATAACTAGCAGCAATAAATGAGATATTCCCATATAAATATATTACATTGGGGCCGTCCATAAAGTACGTCACGCTCCAGAGGGGGGATGGGGTGTAAGAAAGTGTGACAGGGGAGGGGGGGTCCATCCATGTGTGACGTCACGCGGTTTTATATTAAATTTTGATTATTTTGTTAATAAAAAACATAATTTTTGGTCGAAAGTGTGACGTACTTAAGGGGGGTTTGCGAGATGTGTGACAATTTGTGACAGGGGGGGGGGTAAAAATTGTCAAAAATAGCGTGACGTACTTTATGGACGGCCCCATGATCAAACGGTTGGTAGAAAATGTCACTTTATGACTGGCTTCAAAAGATAGCAAAATGACCGGTACTAAGATTAGGGGCCATTGATTAAATGACGTCACGCACCTAAAAAAAGGGGGAGGGGGTTAAGTGTTGAAGAAATGAGGCGTCAGATCAAAAAGCGCAACTTCAAATAAAAGCTCCTCTTAAATATTGGATTGCTTACAATTTATTTATTGACGTTTTACGTGGATTCACGAGTGTTACGATATTAGAGTGCAGACTTAAACATACATACTTAATGATACTAACATAGACATAACAAAAAAGTTACTTGAAAAATGCTCAGTTTCATATAGAAAAAAAAACTATAAATATATTTAATTTCCATATCAATGTCGTTATCGTATGATGAAGAGGGATGGCTAGAAAACGTCCAGTCATTTGATGACTGACTTCAACAAATAGCAAAATGACGGGTACTAAGATTAGACGTAATAACTACAAATCAGTAATTTCAGTAATCGAATATTTTTCTCAAACTCAAATGTCAAAAGGTTAACACAAAGACAAAAACAATTAAATGTTATTATTACAACTATTAATAATACTTTAACTTTAAATGGCCCCATGCCTATTCTTCTATGAAATATTTTGATAATCGTAATGAATAATGATGTTCATGTATAGCCTATTCTCTACTATAGGCTATAAATTATTAATAAGCCTAATTATAATTTACGAATTAAATACAATAGGCATTAGCTATTAATACTATTAGCCTATCGACTTATAGACTAAACTGACTAAAGATTAGTATGCTTTTAATTTTAAGTCACTATAACTATAACTGTAACTTTTTTTTTGCTGTGGCTGTGTGAATAACGCTGGACAATATTCCCACAGCTGTGTGAATATTGCTGGACAATATTCCCACAGCTGTGTGAATAATGCTGGACAATATTCCCACAGCTGTGTGAATAACGCTGGACAATATTCCCACAGCTGTGTGAATAACGCTTGCCTATTATTAATAGTAATAGTCTTAATTACTTAATACTATTAATACGTAAGTAGGTTGTCATAATTAATGATAATTTTCATTTACATAGACTATGACTATAGTCTATAGACTAATAATAATAGACTCATACTCATAGACACAGTTTACTATTAGTATTAGTAATATTATTAATATACTATAAGATCAAGCACTCTCTCTCCCCGCCAACAATTTTCCATTTATTACAAAAAGATCTCAACATGGTTACATGGCACTGGTATATTATAGTATATAGTACAATGGTACCAGCTTAACGAACGGATCGCTCAACGAACGATCCGCACAATCAACCCTGCTGCGAACACCCCCAACTACACACATAGCGAACCTTGCCCCACACAATGAACGTGCGTTGCATGCCCTCGTGCGTGCACATGGGTCTTTTGCTTCGGGATTTCACCTGGAGCGAACAAACGTGGTCGTTCCTTCGGCACACTGAAAACGACTGGGTTAGCTCATAAAAAGGCAGACAACGCCACCAGTTGGCTCTGGTAATTCTAACGAACAGTCGCGGCAAGTTCGTTGCTTTTTTTTCAAGTTTCTTGTCTTTTTTTGGGGTGATTTTTCACCCAATTTATTGATTTTTTTTGTGTGGTTTTACTCGAGCTGAAGAACAGGCTGGTCCTTCCACTCAACAACAGGCCACTGAAGGACAGAGCATTCCAGCCCGTCTGCACCCACTGCTGGGGGTGGAAAATTCCAGCTCCTACTCTGACAGCAACTAAAACTGGACTGGAAATGTTTGTTGTGTGAAAACTGTAAATAATTGTGTGTGTCCCCCTCATCCCACCTCCCAACATCCAACAACACCTAACCCTGCTTGGTCTAATAACAATTTACTTGCCTCTGAACTCTGCCTATTTTTGTTGAAATCTGTGCTGGCCCGGAACCAATTAATTCATTTCCCATAGACGTCTATGGAAAATCGTGTTTCGCTTAGTGAACTCGTTGCTTAATGAACGCACTGCTGGAACAGGTTGCGTTCGTTAAGCGAGGTACCACTGTACTTTCAAGTAGAAGTATAGTCTCCCTAAATATTGCACTAAATTAGACCCCTACTACTACTGCACCGCCGCCACCAGGGGGAGACAAACGGGACTCTAGTCCGGGGCCCCAATGGAAGGGGGCCCCCTGGGCCTCGTCAGCCATGCTTGAAATTTTTATGCTTATGCTGATGCTGTGAATGTAGATATATATTCAGACAATTATTCAAGTTACATGTAACAAAAGAGTGAAAACATTTAGCGTGGATGTTTAAATGCCCGCATGCTCCAAGCAAGTAGAGACATCGTCAGCTTGCTCATATCGTGGGAAGCAGGCTTGTCAAAGGGGCCCACCACCGCCGGCCGGCAGCAGCACACTTCTCTAAGACAAGCTGTCTATTTAGATCTTACTCTAGACATACTGATATAGTAGGGGTGTTTGGTGTATAAATTTAGAATCTTACCTTACCATACTGATTGTACACCATGTAGATAACCCTAATCGTTAGGCTAGTACGTATTAAAAAAATATACCCAGATGTTACTCTTAATCATTCCATTAATATAAATGTATCGTTACAAGTAACCCGTTGCATAGGCCTATCTCATTAATGTATTATTTCAAATCACCAAGTATGGTATTCGTATTCATAAATGCATTGTCGCTGTCGGATAAGCTACCTTGCCCCACACAATGAACGTTGTATGTTGTATACATATTTCAAGGTTTTTGGCATGTGGGGACCGGGGAAAAGGCATGAAGCACGATTATTAGCCCAGAGGGGCCCATATGTATCCAGTTGTCAGGGGCCAAAATATTTCTGGCGGCGGGGCTGCCTATTGACTATTGAGGAAAAGAGCATTGCATTCACTTCACAGATTTAGCTTAACTCCACCCCTACCCTTTCTCAGTGACAGGAATTTTTCTAACCTCCCCCAAATCTCCCTTCTCAACTTTCTCCAGTGATAGATCAACCTGAAGACAAAGTAGCCCAGATGACCTGGGAAAAGGATCAAAGTATCCTTTAAGTTAAAGTCAACATTCCTGTAACTGTAATTTGTAATCATTTTCTTGTGTAAAACAATGTTACCTTTAAGGTTCGTTGGTCCGTGTGCAAAGTAATAATAACATGTGTACAAAGCTGCACAGCATCCATTTTTTGTGCAATATTTTACCAAATTTGCTGCAATGTAATTTTAAACTGCTGTGCGGTGTCGGTCAGATATCTGCTCAGCCGCGCAGCTTAAAGTGAAAATTGGTGTGAAATAGTGCTGACCACCTTAGATATCTCTATGCATATCAAGAATAAAATTAATTTATGTATGGGGAGAAAAGGGAAAGGGAGAGGAGAGAAAGCAATGAAATTATTTACATGTATAAAGTTAAAAACTTTCCTTTAACTTTAACACCAATCATCTAAAAGGCTTTAAATGACCATCTTTTAATTATATAGAAGATATTATTTTTCAAGTATTGTACCAAGTTTGTGGAACTTAAAATCTGTAAAAGAGGCAATGAAACAAACAAAAAATCTTTTAAAGATAACAATTTGAAATATAAATTATAAAATTGTATTCGTTTTTAGAATAATTCAAATAGTAGTTTAGAAAGAGGGAATGTCCAACCAGTACAGGCATTTTTTTCTTAAAATGGAGGGGGTGGCATTTTTTGCCAAATGCAGCATTTTAAAAAAAATTGTAGCAGAGATAGGCTGAAAATTTCTTGTCGCATTAAACTTAGCTACACAACTCACTACAAACTAAAACTCTTGTCAATAAACTGGACTCACTCAGAGGTGTATCTAGGACTTTTTGTAACCTGGGGTAAAATATAAAATTGCCCCCCCCCTTTCTCCCTCCCCCTGATTAAATTAATAAATATTTACTCTTATTCACTTTTTATAATGTCCTGTACTTTGGCACCCAGGTACATAATTATGTATTCCCCTATCTCAATCTCCCTCACCACAACACTGGGCTCACTAACTTCAAAGTAAATTTCTTGTCAAAACGTATACCTAAAATTAAATGATGTATTTGAAATAATCGTAAATAATCTTGAGAAGCTCTTAAAAGTAAAAATTAAAAGAGGCAAGACCAGGGGGCATATTCAAATAATCTATTAAAAGTAAAGATAAGTGCAACCTATTACTTAAGTAGTAGTAATTAGTAGTAACAGGATAAGAGGCATAAAGTCCAAAGTCATTGTAATTGAGAAAGGAGGATTTCATATTTTTAAAAAAAAACAACATTGGGTACAAAGCTCTCTGAAAAAAATTATTTTGCTATATTAGTATATAAATGTGACTGTGACTCACAATCACATTGTAATGAATGTGTAAACAGTGGAGTATATTTTAAACTATAAAAAGTTTTTAAAAAATATTACAGCTGCTCTCTTCTATCAATTATGTAACAGAAGTAGATGTTAATAATTAAGTGTCATAGATCAATATTGAGTTTTTAGGATAGTTTAAGGCTTTAATTAAAATCTTGTTTTTATATGCAAGCATTCGTATCTCGAAGTACCACTGTATTTCTAAAAGTATTTTTTCAAATGGAATAGATTACTTTGGGTAATGTTGGCATTCTAAGCTAGAGACTTGAATTTGATCCCAGTAGTTAACCATGATTATAATTTAATTTCTTGTCATTTTCTGTCCATAAAAATTAAGTGAGAAGTAATACAATGTATTTTACAAGAAATATGAAAAATCGTACATTTATATACATTTTCTGATATAAATTTGTAAAGTTGGATAATTCAGTGGCTGAGCCGCCTAACCCTTTGGCCTCAGAGAAATATGGAGGTTGAAAAATGAATACAAGCTTTCTAAGGACTAAAAAGAGTAACACAAAAATATATTTTATTTTGATCAGAATGAAAAAAGAGAAATATTGTAGTGATTTTATGTCTTAAAATGAAGAAAATTATTTCCTTTAAATAATTCATTGCAGATTTATTTTTTTGAATGAGTTAAATACCGAAATGAGAATTTTCATCTCTTTTACCTCATTACACAGTTATTATTGTTGAACAATAGAAAGACATTGTTATAGTTGTGGCTGATCAATTTTTTTTATAAGTAAATAATTCAGTTTTAAAGAATTTATTAAAGATTAATAAATATTTTTTGCTGTTCACATTTCAGAAAACAAAATGAATTTATTGAACATTCTGTTATGTGGAGCTTTGTGCTTCCTGAAACTGACATTTTTGGATGCCTATCCGGATATACTGCTTGTCCTCCCTAAACAAATTCATATTGCATACGGTTGTGAGTGAAAATTTTTAAATTATAACAAAATTATTTTTATTTCAGGTAAAATTATTTTATTTAGTGCCTAATTATATAGCATTATTTTTCTAATGGCACAAAAATCTTCTTTTTTTTTGACTTACAATGTAATTGAATAAAAAAAAATTAAATGTATTTAAAAAAATTAAATTGTATCAAACATTTAATTTTATTAATGCTGAGTGTATATTGGCTTGGTCACAGCAACCCCACAACAGATGATGGTCGTGTGGAGTCAGATGAACCAAACCAAAGTAAGTGTGGTTCGTTATGGTCTGAATGGAATATTAAATCAAGTGATGCTTGGTAACAGTACCAAGTTTGTTGATGGTGGTACAGAACACAGAACTCAATTCATCAGCAAAGTTTTACTGGATGATCTTGTTCCAGGGAAAATTTACTGTAAGCAACAAATATTTTAATGATTAATTATTAGATAACTGCCTTTCCAAAATCTTTGAGATTCATGAAGTGACAATGAGCGGGGAAGAGAGGAAAAAAATCTTGCCTCAACGTGAAAATGGGGTTTTGAATAAAATAATAAATGTGAGGCTTTATTAATAGACAAATACTTCACTTCATTTTTTGTTAGTACAGTCGAAACCGCTTATGTCGACGGCGTTGGGGTATGAAAAATGGCGTCGACATAACCGATGATCGAGATAAAGGAAAATCAATATGGCGGCAAAATATTAACATGTGCTTGAAATTTCTTTATGTACATGATTAATTAGTTATCGTTAATTAGTGATGGGATGATTTATCGGAATCGTATCGGAACCCTAATATATCTTCACTCTTTCCTAAGTCTAAGGTTGTAATTAATGTAATGACCGTTCGTTTTTAAGGACCGTTTAAAATTTAAATATAACTATAACCATGGTTCCCACTCAGGAAAACGGGAAAAAGTCGGGAATTCTTAAAAATAAATTCTCGGCCTTGAAAGTCGGGAAAAGTTATGACTAATCGGGAATTTATATATATATATATATATATATACATATATATACACATGTATCTATATTTATGCCGAAGTAAAGGACTTTGATTACGTCTCTGTCATGTTTCGATTCCATTTATTTAATGAAAAATAAGTTACCAGTTTATAATTGTCTGCGCATGCGCTAAAAGGTTAAAGTTTACGCTTCGCCGTGTCACAGTCGCGTTTGCGAATTTAAAATACAAATAACAAATCAATATGGTTATTTTAAGTTTAATGCTTTTGATGTATATATATTTATGCCGAAGTAAAGGACTTTGATAACGTCTCTGTCATGTTTCGATTCCATTTAATAATTTTAAAAAAAGTTACAAGTTTATAATTGTCTGCGCATGCGTTAAAAGGTCAAAGTTTTCGCCTCGCGTCGTCCCATGGCGCGTGTCACAGCCGATCGCGTTTGCAATGCCCGTCGAATCAGCAAATAAAAAAAAATAAACATATCAATATGGTAATTTTAAGTTTAATGCTTTTGACGTGCAGGATATCTGTTACTATCAGAACGCTCTCGAATTTCCTCAGTCAATCAAACTTGTAATATAAATAAAACTATTGTGGCCTTGACCGTTGATCACAGCACGCTGTGGGCTGTGTGTACTGACACAGTACTGTGCTAATCAGTTTCATCGTCACGCGCGTGTTAGTGTCACAGTCACTTATCTTACTGGTAACAAAGCAACAACAACAAACTTTTAAAAGAATAATAATTTATTAATTTTTTTATTTAATTATATAAAAACCACCGTCGATTCTCGATACAAACCTTTATTTTCAACCGACGAAAATCGAGTTAAGTTGCAAATTTGGCCCTCTTTTGTGCTCGAGATACTAGGTTTCGGCGACATAAAAGAATCGACATTACCGATGAGAAAATGCTAAGACAAAGAGAGAATTTGGCGGTTCCAATAAAAAACGTCGACATAATAGGGTGGTCGATATAACCGAGCTCGAGATAAGTGGGTTCGACTGTACTAGAATTTGGTATTGTATGTGTTAAGGTTTATTGACTATTTGATGTAAATTTAATTTAAACACTTTTGTTTATTAAATTGATCAAGGCATTTGAGAAACGTCTAGACCTTTGTAATTGTCTATGAATAAAGATTTACATTTATTTTTTTTATCACACACATTGTTTGTGTATCTTGTATTGTTTTTGAACAAGTATCATCACGTTATGGAATTTAGCAAATTGTTATTGTTATTACGTACACTTGTATAGCATGGTATCCCAGTCCAGGACTGGGCTCACTGTGCTTTACAAACACTTGCAAAACAATTTTACAAAGAGTGATCCATCAAAGTGGGGTAGCAGGATATCACTATATCAGAACATTTTCCTTCATTGTCTGTCCACCGAAACCATGTCTCTGTAGTTCTGTTGTCCATGCAGTGATTGATTCCTATCCTGTGGTCACTTTACATTTTCATCAAATTAATTCTTAAACTGCTAATCACTGATTATTGTTTTTGCATTTCTTTTAACAGCATATGTTGTTGGAAATGAGTACGAGTTCTCAGAGAAGTTTGAATTTCGTGCTATGCCTGATGGTCAAGATTGGAGTCCTCGCTTAGCAGTCTATGGTGACATGGGAAATGTTAATGCAAGGTCACTCACTAGGTTGGAGCTTGAAGCTGATAATGGAATGTATGATGCCATCCTTCATGTCGGTTGGTACACTCATTTTAATCATTATACATTTTTTTAAAATCTATTTATCTATGCCTATTTTTATGAATAAGTTATTTCTTATGAGACACCCATTATATCCACCATATTCACAGAAGTAATATTCAAATGCCTTGCCATGTTACAAAGATCAATATTTATTTATTTAAAAAAGGATCTTGCATTATGTAATAAAAGATCTTTTATCTTTTTAACAGGTGATTTTGCTTATGACTTTAATGATGTGAGTATAGTTATAAATAAATAAAGAATAGTTGTCTCTCTAAAAACTCAAAGTTCACCCTAAAAAACGTATAGTTTTCACAACTGACTGCATTTTTATATCAAATACATTAAAAAGTGTTGTTTATTTTTGTTAGCCGTTTTCAGTTTTAGGCTAACATGAGGTGACATCTCAGGAAGTTGTTTATCATATAAAGTGATAATTGTTGATAATTGCTAGCTCCAAGGTGCTGTGGGTGATGAGTTTATGGAGCAGATCCAACCTTTAGCCACCAGAGTGCCTTACATGACTTGTCCTGGAAATCACGAAGAGGCTTAGTAAGCACAATTAAAAACTATTTTAGATAATGACACTTCATGAAACTCTAGCATAAGTCACAACGTAAAAGAATCAATCCCTGCATTGATTTGTAACTTTAAGTGGTATATAGAAAAAAATAGAAGCTAAATTTTTAATCAAAGGATTGAAAGAAATTTGTAAAGAAAGTGAAGAAAGTAAATCCGCTTTTTTTTTACCTACCGGTCACTGTTCACTTTCACTACTCTGCAGTAATTTTTCACACTATAGGAACAGATTTGCTATGCCAGGAGATGAAGGTCGCATGTACTATAGGTAAGAAGTTTCTAATTCAGTATCTCTTTTAATATAGAGTTATTGTTATAGATTAAATTTTACCAATCAAGTAATTGACTTAAATACTTAAATAACTTTTTAAATTATTTACAGAGGTATCAATCGGTGATTAAATTTTATTTCAATTATAATTTTAACCCTTAGTATAATGGCTTCTTTAATTATATTTTTTATAATGCAAAATATGGCTTAAACTAATTTTATAATTTGTTGTGTGTATTTAATTTTATGTCCATTAGATTACAATACTTGTAAAATATCTAAATTTTTTGTAGCTGAAGTTAAAGTAAAGTTTCACAAAATGATACTTTCCCTGTTAGTTTCAACATGGGACCAGTTCACTTCGTCTCTGTGTCAACAGAGCTTATTTTCTTTTGGCATTATGGACCTATGCAGGTCTTCTGGCAATATGAGTGGCTCAAGAGAGATCTGGAGGTAATATAACATGATAATCATGTACACAGTTTTTTATTACATTTAGTGCCTCTGTCACAATTGGACTATTTAATTCAATCATCAAATTGTGAAGAAACAAATTGAACTCATTCTTTTTTTTTCTTTTTTTAAAATTTAAATTGAATCTAATGTTTTCCAAAGACAATTACTTTACCAACTTTGAATGACCTGCATATATTTAGCACTTCAATATTATTATATAATAAGACTCTTTTAAATTCAATTGATAAGGTATGAAAATGAATATCCAAAACTTGTATTATGAAACAGTAACTAAACTAGATTTAAAAGTTGCTCACCAACAGGAAGAGCAATTTAATGCTACTAGAAGAGTAGGAAGAAAACCATTCTTTTTTCTGTGCTTATAAAAATGAAATTTTTTAACGCTTATATGTTAAATTAATGTGACAATGTTATTTGACAAATGCCACCATAGGAAGCCAACAGACCTGAAAATAGGGCCATTCGTCCCTGGGTTGTAGTGTTTGGCCACCGCCCCATGTACTGCTCCAGTGATGACACTGATGACTGTACTAAATTTGAGAGTATTGTAAGCTGTTAATTCATTGCAACCTCATCCGGCTTTTCCTTTTTTAATTTTTATTTATATTGATTCCCTTCATTTCTGTGCATGGCTTGAACATTTTTGTTAGTGTAGGAAGCCAACAAACCTGAGAATAGGGCCAAGCATCCTTGGGTAGTAGTATTTGGGCACCGTCCCATGTATTGTTCCAGTGATGGCACAGATGACTGCACCATGTCTGAGAGCATTGTAAGCTGCCTTTTAGCATAATGAAAATTGTAGTCTGTTTTATTAAATGCTTAAATAAGGTAGAAGCAGACTTTAATAGACTTTAATTCTTTATTTCTTTACTTAGAAGTATGATAGAAATGTCACTTTATGTGGATAGAGTTCCAAAATAAAAACAATTTAACCACTTATTCCCTTATTTTTCTTAACTGCTTTGAAAATATAGCAATTGTATCATTTCATCCTGCAATAATAAAATAATTTGAAATGTTGACTGATTCATGTTAATTTTATTATAAATTTGCTTTAAAAAAAAGTTCCTGATATTTTGGAAAGTCTGGAACATAACTTAGGTAGTTAAGTATTAATTTTAGTTTTAATATTAAATTTTAGTATTTTTAATATCAGCAACATATTATAAACAATCCTTTATAATTTATATTTAGCATACAAATAAATCAGCCATTTGTTGTAACGAATTATCAACGCTTGCTTTTGATTTTTAGTTAATACTCTGTGCATATTTATTTGCACTTCAGTTGTTGTTTTTTTAAAAACTTTATCAGGTTTGTATGCCTTTTTAAAAGAAAAATTAATTCAAGTTATTCAAACCACTGATGAAAAATAGTTACCTAAGTATTGTATGTTTGTTTGTTTTTTTTGGTATATATTTCATACATTATCTGAAAATAGAATTCATTTTTTAAAATGTGCAGCATTATGTATTTTATGAAAGACATGGGTATTAAATTATATGAAAATAATTTTATTTCAGACCAGGAAAGGTATCCCAGTTCTCCACATATTTGGCTTAGAAGATGTTTTTTATGACAACGGTGTTGATTTAGCTATATGGGCACATGAGCATTCCTATGAACGTCTTTGGCCCCTGTATGATAGAAAGGTTTGTAGTATTCAATATGAACTTATTTATCATGAAAGAAGCTTATCAAGTTTGTAATAAAAGAAAGCCAAGTGCTTCTTAGAATTTACCTAATTTAGTTGTAACCAACATTAAAAATCTTCGAAAACTAATCAATGGAAGTTAATTTTTTTTATCTTAATGCTATAACAAATATTTCTGTGTAATTACTATCTCTTATACTGTCTCAAACATTTATATATTTCTTCTTTTGTAAATGTGTCATCAAAAACATATTATAATTGTTTCCAATAACTCAAGGAATTTTAAAAAAAAATCATAGCCCAGCCTCATAAAATAACTCGGTGCATCATGTTTGTTTTTAACATAATTTTATTGTTTAGGCTACAATAATTTGTGTGTGTGTGTGTTCATATTTTATTTAATTATTTACATAAATTTAAACTATTAAATAATATATATATATATATATATAAGGCAACTTTGTCACAATAAATAGAATACGATTAAAATGACTTGTCTGCAGGTGATGAATGGCAGTTACGAAAATCCCTATACCGATCCTAAAGGACCTGTTCATATCATCACAGGATCAGCAGTAAGAATTGATTTGCATGTGAAATTTTATTTAACTATAACAATAGCACGTAAATATGGCAACAGTACATTAAAAAACAATTTACAGTGAGACACAAAATAATATTCTTTTTAATTGTGGTATATTAAAAGAATAAGGAAATCATCCTTTTATGAAGCACTCAAGAAAACAGTATGTCACTGATTTTGAACTTTAATTAGTTTTTAAAGGATGTTATTATGTTATAAAATAATAGATCTTTATATTGACATGTCTTTAAGTTCACAGGATGCATAATTTAACTTTTCTAAATTGTTATTTTCCATGAAAATAACTTGAATATTTTCCAGGGTTGTCGTGAAAATGTCTCTGGATTTGTGCCTAAACCCCCCGAATGGTCAGCTTTCCACAGTATGGACTATGGCTATACCAGAATGCATGTGCTAAACAAAACTCATATGTACCTGGAACAAGTATCAGATGAGAAGGTGAGAGAAATAAACATTGATGTTATTTTGAACATTTCATGTTTAAATTTTCCCAGTTTTTCTAGCAACAAAAATTGTCCTTGATTTCCTCTAAATTATTAAAAAATGACATCCTATAAGACATCTGCTTGTGGAGTTCACTGCATTCTAAAGTCATTATGAAAGGTGTCAAGACATCATTCTACTAAAGATCCACTTGCTCTATAACACCAAATATATAATGTCAATTTCAATCAACTCTCTCAATCTGCTATCGATATCACCCTTGCTAGTTATTCTCAGTAAGAATCAATCGTACGCATTGTATCTGATTCGACAAGTAACTCTCATGACAATAAAACTGAAGCCTTGTATACAATACAACAATTTTGCAGTAACCTCAGTTGGTCAAAAACATTGACAAAGACAAAACATAATTTATGTTTATTATAATCTGATTATTAAGTTTTTGTTTCAGGATGGCTTGGTGATAGATAAATTTACCATCATCAAAAACTGGCATGGATCATATGATAAATCTGGACTGAAAAGATCAAAAGACCTTCCTAAGTCATTGACTCAAGCAGGATACAATGCTGGATACCGAGAGGATCATGGACTTTGATGAAATTATTTTGTCTTTCTTTTTAAAAAATGTATATTTTAAAAATACAACATCAGTTCTACAATGTAAAATATTTCCATCCGTGATCTAAGTGTGTTTCAGGAGTCATTACTGCTACATAATTTTTTCTTTCTCTATTTATTTTCCCACAATTTTAAAATATTGCAATGTGTATCAACAGAGGAAAAATTTTATTGTCAACTCAACAATTGAAGCCGAAAATTTTGAGAGCACTGTGCAGTCAAACGGGTTGAATCTAATTTTGTAAATAGTCTCCTTACAATACTCCGGTTAAGATTTTCAGATTCATTTTCTAATTTGTACTGATCATTTATCTTTGAACTTGACTTTTTTAATTCATATTCTAGTCTAAACTTATGTCCCTTGTTGCTTGGAGGCTTACTCACTTTTATTTTAACATTTTACGTCCTATCAAAACACAAGTAACCTAAGTGAAAATTGATAATTAGAACAGCTATCAGAAAATAAGTAGATGTAGGGTTAAAAAAAAATCTGCCATATAATGAATAAGTCTACAAGCATTCTTCATCATGCTAACAATAATGAACAGAAAAGGAATTAAGGAGCTGAAATGTAGTCCACACCTGATGATATGAATGTCATTAACCTTTTCACTTGTTTTATCTTTTTTTTCCCCGCCAATTTTTCCCACCCATTGCTGGAGCATGCAGATCTTCTTTTCATTGCCTATATAACTTTCTTACCTACTGATGACCTGTGATTTATTTAACAAGACATCTTGTCAGTACCTATTTTATGTTGCATCCTTTTTTAAAGGTTTTCTCATACCTTGTTTCAATTATTTCCTTCTAAGTGGGGGAAAATGCTAAATTAATTGCACATATTTAGAAAATTGTTGACTACTATATTTTGAGTCTGTGGATCTAAATTGTTATAATAAAACCTCGGCCCAACAATTTGCATTTTATTTATATTTGTAAATGAGAGGGCAATTTATGAATTATTGCCTAAAATTTTCCACAATTTAAAAAATAAATAAATCCAATTGTGATTATAATGTCCAGAGGTTGTTTTCACATCTCTGAAAGGAATTAAAGTTTTATCACAAAGTCTTTCAGATTGTTAACATCTCATATTAAATGAACATTAAAAGTCTACTATTTTGTTTGGGTTGTTATTCCAGATTATATGAGCTAATGGTGGGATGGAATAGTGTTTCTTAATCAAAATAATTCAAGCATTATGAGGCAAAATACTTTTATTTTCAATTCTTTATTCAAGTATTTACAGTTGACAAGATTACTTACTGGTAGAAAAAACAATATAACTCCAAAAAAAAATATAAACCAGATCAGAAGTAGCGATACAAAAGACAAAAAAATGACTAGCATTTAAACTTTGTTATCATGCATTAGTTTCAGTTACACTGTACTTACATAATGGCTGTTAAGTTGGCAAAAATTATAATTATTGTAAATTAAATGAATCCTAGATTATGTATTCAATTATCTCATTTGGATTGCCTAAAATAATTCAAAACCTTTGGAATATCTAAATACAAAAATCATTGCACTTCAAATATATAAATTCATTTTGTATATCAATCAGTAAACTAGTTCATTTCTCCTTTCACCAAACCAATCAATAACTGTTTTATCTTTTTCCCTGCTGTAATCTAATCATTATTTTGAATAAAGCTGAATCTTACACACACAAAATTTGCACCAGAGACTGGTTGTGATTACAATCTCCATGACATAAGTGGTTATAAAATATACTTTACATAAATATAAAATGGAATGATATTTATTTCATCTTAACTGTTACTTAACAGCTCATAAAAGTTTATTCATTCCTCTTAGTATATGAGCTGTGGTAATCCCTAATAAGAGTGAAACTGTCCAAAATTCTGCCATTCTGAAAAGATAAAAAATGAGCTAATAGTCTTTGAAAAGTATTTGCCATTAAAGAGGCCTTCCAGTTTTATTCTAACTAGAAAGATTTGTGTTAACATTAGGTCAACAATTACAAAGCTATTTATAATAATGATTTAAGTTTATAAAAAATTATCTCTTGTAACTAGCATCATTATCAATCATCTGACATAATTAAGATTATCTCAAGATTAAATTGTCGGTTCATTAAGAAATGTAAAAACAGTCAATACATAATACACATTAGAGAAATGAGGATTTTTAAAAAGCTTGAAAATGAATACACAGCCCAAAAACTATTATTGATAGACCAGGGTGGGGAGGAGGTTCTGTCTTTTTACAGTAAATATATAGCAGGCATATTTGACATGTCAGATTTCAGCAAATATATATTTTATTAAATTTTTTTTAAATGCCTGAGAATAAGTTTTATTGCAAATATATTATACCCAATATTTTATGGTACATAACATTACTCAAGCTCATTACCTGTTCATCAGACACTTGTTCAAAATAAAGGTGGGTCTTGTTAAGTGCTCTCATGCGGGTGAAGCCATAGTCACTGTTGCGGTATGCTGACCAAGGAGGAGGGTTTGTTTCAAAATGTTCATGACCTTCACTGCAACCCTATTCAATTATAAAAAGAGGTTATGGGATGTATCAATGCATGGGACATTATTTATTTTCTATCATGTGATTCAAAATATTTGCAAATTTTTTTTTAATTTCTAGTTTATAGGGGTTAGATAAAATAATCAAATTGCACATTTTGCTTCCATTGTTGTTTCAATTCCATTTCTCCCCCCAAACTTCAGGTGTTTTTATATTAGCAGTGAAAACAAAAAATATGTCATGCAGAGAGCTGAAAGTTGCATGATATCTGAACCCAGATAAAGTATTTTTTTATTTTCTTTAGTGGGTGGCGAGTATTATTCGAAGTTGGTTAATAAAAAAATCGATAAAAGTATAGATAATAGTATAGATAATAGTATAGATAATACTTTTAGCTAATTTGAGGACCAAATACAGATGATTGAAAAATAACTATGAGTTTTGAAATTTAAGTGTAGGACATTTAAAGGATAATTAAAGAAGAATATATACAGCAAGCAATACAATGAATGTTTGTGGGGGCATACTGGCAGCAAAGTTCAGTGTGTACAATGCTGAGAATTATGAGAGATGGATTTCATTAAATCACAACAAGGTTTATACATTAGATGCAATCATTCTTAATAACAGACAATCACAAAAATCTCTGGATATATGAATACTTTGTTGTAATGCTGTGTTGAATAGATGCTCAAATAGATATCCCAGCAGTAAAATAAATTGGGATTCTTATAAATTTCATAAATTAAATGTATGTTTTTCCAATTCAATTTGGTTGATGGAAATCCTGCTGCAAATGTTTGGTGGCTTATGTGATGTTAAAATAATATAAATGGGAATGCCGGTAAAGAACTGAAATCTTACAGCAGAGCCAGTAATAATGTGTGTAATGCCACCAGGGTTTGTGTAAGGCTCTTCGTAGCTGCCGTTCATAACCTGTAAGCAGCATTGAAAAATATTGTAAGTAAATAGTTTCGAAGTTCAATTGTTAACTGCTAAAAGGGTTGTTGTTAAATAGGTAATACCCTCCCCACAAACAATGAATGCTAATAATTGAATAACAATTGTATTCAAAGTTGATGAAAATAACTTGCCATTGCAGGTTTCAGCTAAATAATTTATTAACTTAAATATTAGAAAGTAGAACGAAAAAATATAAAAATTAAGTAGAAAAAACTCGCCTTCAAATTATAAACTGGCCAGAGTCTCTCATAAGAATGTTCATGAGCCCAGATGGCCACATCAACTCCAAACTGATGGAACAGGTCTTCATACCCATGCACCCCCATAGCATGAACACCGACACGCACCTAATAATACAGCAAAGCTTAAGTGTTGTAGAACAAAAATAGGTTTCTGAAATATCATTAAATTGAAATAAGATATTATTTTCAAGGTAAGGAACGTACCAAACTTTCATAACTTGTACAATCATCGTTGTCATTGTTGGAACAGTACATGGGCCGATGGCCAAATGTTATGATCCATGGACGCTTTTGTCTGTTTTCGGGTTTATTAGCTTCCTGCAATCAAAGAAAAACAATTATCATTATAATACAAATCAGATCAACCTTTCAAAACAGAGAGATATTCATTGAGATATGCAATAATTTAAAACCATAAACTAAAATAATGACTGTAAATAATAAATTATTCCCACTCCCCTTACCAGACTAATTTCTTGTTACAACTAGTACTTGTTTTTTAAAAATGGAGTAATTCAAATTATGTTTGTTAATAAGCATAATTTTATATATAAATAATCCCTTATACATAGTAATTTTTAAAAAATATTTGTATGGATATCATGACCATTCATAGTAAAATGTGATTTATTTTAAAATAATATGTTTTTGATGGAAATGCCCCTTACTTTAAGATCTTTCTTAACCCACTCATATTGGTCCTCAATCTGATCAAAACCAAAACTTGGAAAGTATAAAAACTCTGTAGAGATTGACACAAAATGAATGGGCCCCATGTTAAAACTGAAAGAAAAAAAGTAACTACAATGTGAAGATACATCCAAAGCAAAATCATTTTTTCATTCTCAGACGAAAAGGTACTTTAAAAATGTTTTTAGCATTAAAATGTTAACACTAGATATAAAAATTGATTGTTTAAGAGGTTTTGAATAATTCTGAATTTTATTTTAATTTCAGCTGTATAGGTTATTAAGGATGGTTATTAAATTAATGGATCTTTCATGTAATACGAATAGATATATGAAATAATTAGAACATGCAAATATTCATGGCAGGGAGATCTCGACATATATGTATATATTTCATTTCCAATGTAATTAAATCATAATTATCATCCTCTAAATCTAATAAGTTAACAAGAGTGGCTTTTCTTCATTTGCAAATATTCTCTAAATTAATGTTTATTTATTTTTTCAGATGCATTGACATGCAGCCTTAAAACAGAAAAATTGGTGATCAAAATGACTTGATTTGGCTTGGTTACCTCTGCTCTAGACAAACAACCTTCTCTGGATTTCAATACATTACTGAGACCATGTGAAAGTAGCCATTGATTGAATTTTAGTACACATACCTGTAGTACATTTTCCTGTTATCATTGGGCATGTTAAAGATTGATCTGTATTTGCTGAAGTTGCTGCAAGGAGATTTTATCAAATGAATTTCTTATTTTTAATGAAGTTTTTTTTTAAATCAAAATTATTTTAAGGCTAAATTTAAAGAGCTATTGTCCTCTAAAATGATATTTTTTAAACAATTGGCTTTACTCACAAATAGTTTTCATGATTGCCTACACAAGTCATGTATGGTAGACTTGATGCCAGGGGCTCAATTTGTTCCATGAAACGGTCACCAACTCTACCATCATCCTAAAATACAATTATTATAGTTCACTTGGAATGGATTTTTATTTTACTTAATATTTATTAAATAATGAGAATTATATTATATTTACATTGTAATTAATGCCATATAGTTTTTATTTTATTCATATGCACTTACACCTGTAAGGTCATATGCAAAGTCACCTGAAATGGATAATACAAACAACATTTTTATTTTATTTCATACAATTGAAATCACAAATATAAGTCAATTATTATATTATATAACAAGCAATTACACTGTCAAATGTAGAGTTTATTGAGCAACCCTAAGAATTTCCAAAAGATTAACATTGAAATTTTATAAAACATAATGTTAGCTGGGAATTAGAGAACTAGAATGAAATTTATTATCCAGGCTAAAAGAGGCTTAACCTGATAATGGTTTTGTTAACTTTTTAAACTCCATATTTTTATATAAACATGTAGGAACTACAGTTACATAAGATCATATAATTTGTGAAAGGTTATTGTAATGTCAATGAACATGTTTTTAAGTCATGGTTTGTTATGTGAATGATGTTAAAAGAAAATTGTGACTTTCTGACTAGGCAATCCAGATTTTTTTGTCCAGCTTACTTATCAATGTCTCCTAGAATAAATAATATTTATATTTTCAATCACTCTTACCAACATGTAAAATGGCATCATACATTCCAAGAGATGCATCACTGACAAGTCGAGGGATTGATTGAGCATTTATGCTTCCCATGTCTCCAAAAATTGCTAAACTTGGACTCCAGTCTTCTCCAGCAGGCATTGTCCTAAAGTGAAAAGTGGATGACCAACCCATGGGACTTCCAGCAATATAGACTGAAAATTACATCGTTTATTTTTATAAACAGAGGTATATAGTATTTAGTTGTTTTACTTACCTTGCTTAGCATTTAATGGTAGTGCTTTTCAAAATGTCCCTCTTTTTATAAAAATAAGATATTGATTGTATGTGTTAACCATACATATAGAGAGAATTTATAATACAATGTAATAATAAATTGATAATTTATATAGCTCAGTATCCCAGTAAGGAACTGGGCTCACAGCGCTTTACATGAAAGAAATAACATGCATAGAAGTAATAAATTAGCATTCATATCATATAACCACATTAATTACAGTACATAACACAAAAAGCTACATTAATCATTAAAGGAATTGTTGTTTCATTAATTTGGAATATAAATTTTGAAAAGATGTGTCTTAAGTGCAGTCTTGAAAGACTTGGTTGTTATAAGACCTAAGTTCCATTTTATAATTTTAAACA
Source organism: Ampullaceana balthica (assembly GCA_944989445.1). NCBI lineage: Eukaryota > Metazoa > Mollusca > Gastropoda > Lymnaeidae > Ampullaceana > Ampullaceana balthica. Next base: position 2,535,347 of record CALYLW010000047.1, read on the forward strand.
AAACAGCAATTGTAATAGGCAGTATTAATTAATAAAACTGCTTAAGTGTATACTCCTTTTTTAAATTAACAAAAGCATCACACACACAATCACAAATATAAATAACCTACATTCTAAAATTGAGAATACTTGTACTAGTTAATTAATTTTTCGCCTCATAAAATTTTTAATACTTACAATAAGTGGTGTTTGGTTTTAGATTTTCAAGGTCAACACGGTGAATGAACTGAAAACGTGTTGATTTACCACCAGCCTCTGTAAACTTAGTACTGTTGCCTTTTTGAGCCAGTGTGAGATATTTTACGGATTCTCCATACAGAACAACAGAGGCAGAGTCATTAATCGTGCTCCAGGTTATAATCATTTTAGAGACATCATCTATAATTGATTTTTAAAAATTTCATTAAAAATATTAACTTAACATTGTATAATTTATTATTTTGTATAATTTATAATAAGTTTTTGGATACATGAAAATGAATGAAATTATGTAGGCCTATATTGCCAATATTCAATATACTATAGACCAGTGCTTCTCAAAGTGGTGGTCCGTGGACCGGTGCTGGTCTGCATATGTTCTCAAAAAAAGGACAGAAAAATTTGTCAGTGCAGGGAAAATAGTACACCGGTCCCTGGTGCAATGGAAAAAATTCCTGCCGGCCCTCCATACTAAAAAGTTTGAGAAGCACTGCTATAGTCTATAGTATGTATGAGATAAGGCCAACAGTATTCACTGAATATATTCAGCCTCTCTAACTATCTAACTAAGACATTTTTTTCAAGTTCAAGCATTAATTTTTTAATTTTTTTTTAAATTTTTGTTGTTGTTGCAAATTAAGCAAAATTATAGTATAATATTATAGTTTAGTATATAGTAATAGTATACCCTTTCAAATTTAAGACTTTACTTAACTTACTTGTTACTTAATATACTATTTCTAACTTACTAAGTAAGATATTAATATTATTAGAATTAGATTATTTTAATTTTATTTTTATTAACTACTTAGACTTAGTTAACTTAGACTTAGTAAGTTACCTGTTACTTATACTTATAATTATAAATTATAACTTAGTAAGTACTTAGTCTTAGTCCATAGTGACGCCATAGTCCTTAGTTTAGTCCATTAGTATTAGCCTTTAGCCTTTAACTTTAAAATAAACTTTATTTAAGTTTAAGGCCTTTGCCTTTTACTTTTAGTTTTAGCCTTTAGTTTTAGCCTTAGTCTTAGTTCTTATTCTTAAATATAGAATAGAACTGCTTACCGCCGTAGGCAATATGAACCATGGTAGGCTGACATGTATTGTAAGATACGGTCACTCCTACACAAAAGAATAGAAGTAGGAAGGCAATTGTGCCATTCCTATCCATTGTCATTATCATTATCGTGTACGGTTGTTTCACGCAGGTCTGGAATCTCTTTATTGAAAGTTATGACCAAAGCGTTATTTATAATCGAAAATAAAAGTCATGTGACAACAAAGATAAAGGGTTAAAGGTGAAAAGTTCATCCATTTTAAACTGGGGGGACATGGTTACCTTTAAAAATAATTTCATCATTCATTCAAATCAATAAATATTGTAAACCCATTTATTTATGACTATAGTATGATTAATCCTACTTTCTTTAGTCTTAATGCTTCCGATAGAAGTTAAGCCTAACATTAATGATTAATCTTATTTTCCGGTAATTTGCGTGGGCGTGGTAAAATTTTAGTTAATTAAAGTAATCTATTAAATCTAGCTCAACTAGCTCATAAAATTAGAATGTTAATTATTGATAACGTTACTATACACCCGGATATCAATCATCAATAATAATCAATATATTATGCAATAATAAAGTAGTATGGTGCTCTTGCCCTTGCCTTGGCCTTGTAATTTGGTGCCTCGGTCGAGTTAAGATATTATATGACTTTACTATAACATGACTGAAGTCTCAAGTCTTCAGACTTCTAAAGACTTCTTGACTCTAATCTAATGTGCATTAAGTTGTTGGTGCGTTTAAAGTTTTAATTTATTTTTCGTTGGCGCTATTAATTAAGGTGACCAATCGTCCTCCTTTAGGGAGGACAGTCCTCCTTTTGTAGATTCTGTCCTCCCTCGATAAGTGTCCTCCTTTCTGTCCTCCTTTTCGATATTTTAAAACTTATCTGTTAATCTCTGAATTCAATTATGAATTATCGGAGATATTAATGTATTTTGTACATAATCAGGCATCTATTTTCCACAAAACGATTCAAAAGATTGAAGGTGAACATATTTCAGCTACAGAAGTTAGTCTTATTTTGAACGATTGTGTCCTTCAATATAAATCACGATTTGAAGAAAAATGTATTCCTTTAATAATAAAAAGAAAATTGTCAAACTTAGAGGAATCAAATCCGGGCATAACGGAAAAGTTTACCAAAGAAGTGCAGAATTTTTATCAAACATGTTTCCAATATGTCGAAGAATGGTCTGAAACAAATATCACAGGAAATAACAGTTTTCAATGGTGTTTTTTGACTTCATCGAAAGTAAATTGGATAGATATTGAAAACTGTGTTGAGTTTTTATCGAAAGAAATGCCTGATATTAAAATCGATGACAATTGTCTGTTTGAAGAAATTAGAAGACTGAATATATATTTAAATTCTGATAAATTAGAACAATGGGAAAATCAGCATGTTGAAATTGGGTGGAAATATTTAACCATTTCAAAAATGAACACATTCCATTTGAAAATTTAGTTATTCTTGTTGAATTTACGTTGTGCTGCCCTGGAACTAATGCAGCAGTTGAAAGAGTTTTTTCAATTGGCAATGATTTTTGGACTAGTGAGAAATCAAGATTGAATGTTGATACTTTAGCTGCAGCACTTACCGTAAAATTCAACATGAAGGATATATTGAGAAACTTAATCTTATCCGAGAGTGGATTAAGATTGCGCGGGGACCCTGGCTGAAATTCCACCTGGGGCCCGGTCCAGCCACTTTATTATACAATATAATAAGTTTGGGGGCCCTTAATTTAGCCTTAAATCATTGGGGTCCTCTGGCTTTAGCCCAATCAGCCCCCCCCCCTCATAATCCGCTCCTGATCTTATCTGTTACACATGCTCCTTCCACACAGAAGATTATTGCGCCGAGATAGGGCTCATGGACAAATAGGGCTAGGGCATTTGGGGCGAACCTTTTTTGGGACCGCGTGCCCAAGTGCCATAGATTCTCTATCACTGCCCTAGGGTAACGTGTGTCAAACTCAAGCGGATCATTCAAAATGTTATGGAGACCAACAACCACGGTTTGACGTTAAACATTTCTAAAAATGGGCTCACCATTGTTTGGGGTGCACTAAATCTCCAGCTGCAAATATTAGGGCATAAATGATTATAGGGTGATAATACAACATTTTCCTAATGTAAATATGCTCTCCGAATCTACCTATCAATTCTTGAAACATATCTAAACAGAAACTGATAAAAACTTATTTTCTGTCACCGATGACACAAACACGACCACGATACTTTCAACTGAAAATGACTTGATGCGAGAAATGGCCTTAAGGACGCCATTATCTCACTTTGCTAATGCAAAAGAAGCAAAAGTGCACATTCTGCCATACAGTTCAAGTGTGTGCAGGGGCTGGCACATTGAGCCTCTTCCACAACAGAATGTTCGCGTCTATATCAAATTATAAAACCCGTCAATTCGGCTTGTTAGAAAAGGAGTTACTGTTTGGGATATGAGAAAGACTGAAAAGGACCCAAACAACTAACTTATCGACCGACTAGATGCCTTCCTCGGCGAAAAAACGTAAACAAGAAGTAAGTAAATTTAAAATAAAAAATAATAATAATAATTTTAAAAAATAAAAAGACGTGGCTGTTATATGTAGTCCAATATCCCTTTTAAAAAGAATCTCTTGAAAAGAAGAAACTAAAGAATAAGGGGCCATCCATAAATGACGTCACGCGATTTTGGCAGATTCCCCCCACCCCCTCGTCACTTAAAAGTTAGGCCCCCTTCTCAAATCTGACGTCATAAAGATATCCTCCACCCATAAAAACCGTATTTCCTATTTGAAAATAGCATGTTTCAAATAAGTTTATTGTCATTTAAGTATTTATTTAGTGTAAGGCTGCACTCTAATATCGTTGGAGAAAACATGTATTAAAAAGGGTGCTAAGGATAGATTCTTAATGAATTCTGTTGAAAATATTCGTTGTTTTGAGGTGACGTCAAAGTTCTTATTAAACACCCCCCACCCCGCACTCGTCACAAATGTCTGCCATTCTTTCCCCACTAGCTGAGTGTCGTCATTTATAGACAGTCCCTAATGTCTGATGACCTGTACAGTTACATTTCTCTACATGATTTTAGTTTTGAACATTGAAAAGAACGAATGAAAAACTGAAGTTTAAAGTATTATCTTTAAATAAGAATATTTATAGTATGAAGATTCAAACCTCACGTCTGCTGACCCGAGGTTTAACAAAGACACGCCTTTAGCATCGCCATGAACACAAGTGACAATTTGTGGTGCATTCCCCCACCACCCCACCCCACTTCAGTATGACCTAAGCTAGATCTCAACTTATTGATTCTTTCAAAATTAATTTATGCTAACAGTCCAAACGTTGACCTCTCGGCCATCGCTGGACTCACGTGACCAGGGATCGGATGATGGGACAGGCTACAGCCGTCTAGTGTTATCGTTGATATCATTGGCTAAACATTTGTCACAGGCAGAGACCAACACTCGTGGTCAGTCCAACGTTTTGAGTTTGAAGAAACATTGTACTAAAGGTTATACAACTTCAGTTGATAGGTTTAGTATCTAAGGTAGTACTAAAGGTTATACAACTTCAGTTGATAGGTTTAGTATCTAAGGTAGTACTAAAGGTTATACAACTTCAGTTGATAGGTTTAGTATCTAAGGTAGTACTAAAGGTTATACAACTTCAGTTGATAGGTTTAGTATCTAAGGTAGTACTAAAGGTTATAAAACTTCAGTTGATAGGTTTAGTATCTAAGGTAGTACTAAAGGTTATACAACTTCAGTTGATAGGATTAGTATCTAAGGTAGTACTAAAGGTTATACAACTTCAGTTGATAGGTTTAGTATCTAAGGTAGATAAAAATAATTGAAAAACTTAATCGGCTCAAGAAAGTAAAGCCATGACCATTATGGCTCATGGCAAGACGAGCAAACCGTCACCCTAGGGCAGTGGTGGCGAACCTTTTTGGTGCCCCGTGCCCAAAATTCAACCAAAACCCCACTTATTTATAGCAAAGTTCCAATGAAACCCGAAAATGGTGCTTTTGCTTAGCTGGTTTGATTATAGAAGTAATATTTTATTTGTGCGCAGTTTGATGAGGCTCTGCGTCAGCGGCGAAGCGTGGGTATGTGCCGCCCGGGGCAGAACTCAGGTTTGCTGCCCCCCCCCTAGAAAATACATATATTCTCTAAAGGAAAGACAAGTTTATTAGAAAGTAATAATAAGGACACTATTCAGGAAAGCTTACATCAAAGTAAATAAAATTGAGTTCTCTGTTTTTCTTCATGCACGGCACAATCTTTAATGTATCAATGCTGTCAGCTATACTATATATATATATATATGCTATGCTCAAAATCCAAAATAGCTACTAGATATACGTAAATGGTGTACGAAAATCATAACTGCCAAGCCTCATTTGAATTTCTACAGTAACATCATCTTATGAAGAATACTACTTACTTTCTTCTCAACTATTTCTCTATATAACATGACTACATATTCGCTTTGATCGCCAAAATTTTCTCTCTCGTTCTTTGACTGGTAGGCTATGGCGGATTAAGGGGGGGGGGCTGAACGGGCTAAAGCCAGGGGCCCCCGATGATTTAGGGGCCCCCAAATTTATTATATTTTATAATAAACGTGGACAAATGTTTGCATGAATCCGTAAAAATATAATAAATTAAATACATTAATAAAATCGTATATATTAATCTTATCGTTATTGCGATCCATGTTGGCCTGTAAAGCAAGCGGTTCCCGGTTCTATTCCTTGCGGTGGAATATATTTCTTTATAATGTGTCTTTGTTTTTAAACATTATCTTTTTACACTCAATTTTAGGATACCTGCAAACAGTTATTTCTTCGTGTTCGGATTTTTTTTTGATGAATCAAATCCCGTAGTACAGACAAATTATGAGCAAGGAACCAATGGACTATTTAGTAACAATTAACAGACTTATATTAGCTACTAGCAATCATTTTATTTAAAGAGAAGATGGCTGGATAGGGCCCCAGTTTGAATTGCAGCCAGGGGCCCCGTGCAGTCTTAATCCGCCCCTGCTGGTAGGTACAATTAAAATCGTAAGGTCACCACATAACGTTTTAGTGAAAGTCAAAGGATCCTTTAAAAATCCATTAGTTTCTCTGTGAGTAGCCTTTGCAAAGCATTTTTTTGCACAATATGTTTGTTTTTGTAGATGACTATAGCAAAGTTCCTGCGTCTGTTCGTGTGTTTAAATGTTCGTCTGCCTCGGTCAGTTTTTCTATAGCTTAAAAAAGCGTCAACATTGCTCCAAATAGTGAATTCCCTATTTTGTATCCTGAAGTAAGTTTAATGCCTTGCATGTAGCAGCAATTAGATGTTTCCAAGGAGCATGGGCATTTTTTAAAAAAGTGCGTAACAACGTTCTAGTGTACTGAAAATGTTAGAAATTTTATTTCAGGTGGAACGGCATGTAAACAAAAAAGATTTGATAAACTGTTTGAGTGAGATTTACGTCCTATACTTATAGTCTCTTTAACTCCTGTATACTTTCCAGCAGTTAAGCAGTAATAACAAAAGTTGAGCCTCTGCAGTCCATTATTTTAAGACCATCAGCTTTAAACTTGTTTAAAATCATTTTAAAAATGTCGTAAGAAGATATTTTTTAAAATGAAACCTATGAAAGATTCTACAATATCTACTTTCTGATTTTCAATCTTTACATATCACACAACTGGATTTGTTTGATCCTGATGTGAAATATTGAGAGATAAAGCATACATTGAATAATATTTGGTTTCATGTACCTGAAATATTAATTTTTTGCGAACCGCATCTCATAAAACTGCAATTGTCTCATTTTTAATTCGAGAGGACAAGTTGATGTTTGTTTTTAAATTATTTTGCAAATTTGGTTGTCGAAGCACTCGATCGTACTTTGCTAGGAAATGCAGAAGTTCCAGAATATTGCCTATATTTGCACTGGTATATTCCTCTCGGTGACCACGAAAAGCCTAATTACTATTTAGCCAGGATCAAACATTATAACACGAACTTCTAGTCCCCTTGTTTTTTTTATCTTTTACAATAACTTATCGTTGTTATTTTTTAATAGTCTATTCTTTTTTTAAAACTGATTTCTGATTCCTTCCATTTGCAAATACTTTTGCAATATTGAGCACTTTTTTTTACGAGTGGCTACATTTGAATTTATCTTATGTCAACTCTTATTCCATTAGAACTTTGTTCATCATTTTTGTTTATACAACAAAAACAGAAGACAGTTGAAATTAAAATGACGAATACGCCATATGAGTACGCTAAAAAAAATTCCACAGTAATTTATTTACGTAAAATTCATTCACACGTTACCCGTCTCATCTATATTTTGTTGTAAGATCGTGTCTATTTTGGAGAAGTTAATTTTAATATTTTGGTTACTCTTTCAATCTTGCTGCACATTTAGTAATCTACATATATCTATTTAGTCCATGTATATTGTTAAAATGTTAGTAGTTGTTGGAATTTAATGAATATAACAATTTTAGCTTCTGCAAGATAAGTGGCTGACAATCTGGAATCAGTTATAGGTACCAAGGTGCCAGCACATCAGTGTCATGTTCTTATACTACTTCAGCCCCTCGGTTATTTATTTCAGTAGCTTAAGTATCAGAAGAATTTAGTTTGATTCACTATGGCGTTTAAAGTTTTTTCATTAGAAAAGTTCACGTATTTTAAAAGATCCTTCATTTATGTTATTAACTTTTAACTTGGCTTTTCTTTTCTTTTATTAAACAAAATTTAAAGCTGTTTTTTTATAAACTAATTAACAATGAGGAATTTTCCGCCCTAAACAAATTGCCGCCCCTATCATCAGATTTGCTAATGTTTAAAATTGATAGGGTACAGCAATTTTCGCATATTTTAAGATAGCACCTTTATTTCTTTCATTAATTTCTTATTTGGTTTCTATTTTATTTTGATAAAAAGTTCCACTTTCTTTCAAAAATGTCTTTCATAGAAGCTAAATTACAACTAGGAATTTGCCGCCCCTACAAAAGTGCCGCCCGGGGCATTTGCCCCTCCTGCCCCCTCGCTACGCCACTGCTCTGCATGCCAACTGTGGCTCGCCATCGCTGCCTTAGGTTAACGTGTGTCAAACTCAAGCGTTCATTCAAAATTTTATGGGGGTTTGGGGGTGGGCAGTAACCACCGTTTAACGTTTAACATTTCTAAAAATGGGCTCTGATAGGCTAGGTACAATAAATTACTTCTTTAATTTGTAATTGAATGATAGAGCGCGGGGACGACGTCAGATTATTTAATGGAGCATTTCAATCTATCAAAACTATGACACTTATTTAGACTCACTTTATATTATCTTTATATCTATTACAGTTTTACAGACGGTCCTTCTATACAGAAGATTATTGCATCCTACGCTTATTCGTGTTTTTTTTCCCCAAGTCTTTCATTTTTATTCGAGTTTTGAATCTTGATAGTGTGTTAGTTTTTCTGGTTTGATCAGGCATGATACCGCGCCCGCATTCCAGATGGTAAGAACGAGAATGTTTATGTGTTTGTTCTTGCATAAGGAATGATTAAGGCAGTGTTGCTCATTATTTTCTGTCACGCCAATAGGAAGAAGAAAACATTTCGCGCCCACCGCGCGACAGTAAATAGTATAATTTGTCTATAAAATTGTTATAAATACACCATTTCGCGCCCCCTTTAGGGAGCCTCGTGCCCCCCTGGGGGCGCGCCCCACTATTTGAGAAACACTGGATTAAGTTTTTTTTAATCCCTATGTTTATCTTACGGTTGTATTAGATTGTCTTTGTGTTGTATTTCCAAGTTAGAACTAATTGCCTTATAAGGACCATCCATAAATTACGTCAAGGTGGCTCACACATTGTGACGATGTGTGACGGGGGGGGGTGTTTAAGAACTGTGACGTCACATCTTAACGCCCAACTTTAATTAAAAGTTCCACTTCAATATTTGATTACTTACAATTTATTTAAGGACTTAATTTAATGATTGTAAAAGACTTCACTCGTGTTACGATATTAGAGTGCAGCCTTACACTAAATTTCTAAATACATACATATATGGCTATAAAGTGATTTGAAACATATTCATTTTAAAATAGGTAACACTGCTGTTATTGGGGGGTGGGGGCGTCAAAGCTTTGTGACGGCATATTTGAGGGAAGGTGGCCTAACTTTTTTGTGACGATGTGTGACGAGGGAGGGGGGGTCGGTCCAAAATCGCGTGACATCAATAATGGACGGCCCTTTATGTATTATTACTACTTTACTTTTTGTTCTTCTCTCCTTTAGTGTTTCTAGGTTTACTGATTTAACTAACGGTATTACTCTTGTCAAATTTGAATATTCTCCAGTAATGAATCTGGCAGCTCTTTTTTGAATTTGTTCTAGTTTATCTATGTTTTATATGGTGGTTGGGACCTGTGCAGACGATGCATATTCTATTCTAGTACAAGTCTCAACAAAGTAAAGTAAAATTTGTTTATTTTATATTCTTATTGCATCTGTAAAAGTTTCTCGTTATAAAGCTTAAGGGGCGTCCATAAATGACGTCACGTTATTTTCGACGATTTTTTACCCCCTCCCCCCTCGTCACGCGTCGTCACAAAAACTTAGACCCCACCCCCTCTAAAAATACGTCACAAATCTTTGACACCCCCCCCCCAAAAAAAAACACCCCACTTTATTTTCTATTTGAAAATAAGTATGTTGCAAATCACTTTTATTGTCATTTAAGTATTTATTATTTATTTAGTGAAGATCCAGGAGCGGCCTTTGGGGGTGGCAGCTGGGGCAATCGCCCCAGGCCCCGCGCTTAGGGGGGCCCCGCGTTTCAGACTTGAGACTATATTTTTAGTAACAAAAAAGCCGGCAGATATTGCACTACTGAGTTTGCGCAAGAATTGATCTAATCTAGGGGGCCCCGCGGGGTCATTGTTGCACCAGGTCTCGCGCGTACCTAACGCCGCCTCTGTGAAGATCTACATTGTAATATCGTAACCCGCGTGAAGCTTTTTTTAAAAAACGTTTAACCGGCCTTCAGAAAACGAACTCTGTTAACATCCTTAGATTATATTTTATTTTAATGCATACAAATTAATCATTGACTATTAATCATCAAGGTTAACGTCTTTGTTTAGAAAAAAATATATTTAAAAACAACATTTTTAAAATGTATTCTTTAAAAAATCCCTCAATTGACTGACGGGCATCCCGTAAGAAAGAGGTTGGCGAACAGAGGTAAATAACCTCTTTTGTTTTGTGCTCCTCTCGAATTGCGATGTCAAGAATTTGATGCATTCAATAAAGTTAATGAATACTTGACTAATTTTAAATGGGCTCATTTACCATTATATCTAGAACAGTGCTTCTCAAATCGTCAGGAATTTTTTCCATTGCACCAGGGACCGGTGCACTATTTTCCCTGCACTGACAATTTTTGTCTGTCCTTTTTTTTAGAACATCTGCGGACCGGCAGCGGATGGCCCACGGACCGACACCGGTTCGCGGACCACCACTTTGAGAAGCACTGATATAGAAGCCAGGGGCGTTTGACCAAAAACCAATCGAACAATTATATCAAACTTAAAACGTTTTTAATTCTATCAAATAGATTCTCTCTCCCCCCCCCTCTCCTCTTTTAAAGAAAAAGGATATTCCGTAACTTGACTTAAAATATCTACACATAATCCTATTCAGATCATTTTTAGACACTTGTCATGCTTGTAAAACTCACCAGTAGCATTTTCGGGGGGGGGGCTAACGACGCTCCCCCAAATCCCCGAGTCATGTGAGCAGGACCTGGAGTCTGGGGGTTTGGGGGGGGGGTAACGCACACATAAACTTGTATATTTTGGGTTAACGGGCTAAAAAGTTCGACGACTCCTGCCATGAGAGAACCAAACGGAGCTGCGGTTACATCACAAATGCTTTGATGTCAACATTAAACGACGCAGTGTAACAATTTCATATGTTATCTTGTGGATTCTCAAACTTAAGGATTATAATTAGATTTAATTTTCGTGTCTTGATAGCTTACGCCAACCAGCGTCTGATGGCCTACCGACCGGCACATTGAGAAGCACTGATTAAAAAAAAGAAAAAAGAATTTAAAAAGTCATTAAATAAATTGTAAGCGACCAAATATTTCAGTGGAAGTTTTATTTAAAGTTACCCTTTGATGTGACGTCACATTTCTTCAATCGCCCCTCCCTCCCCCTCGTCACGCCTCGTCACAAAAGTGTGACCCCCCTCCCCCCCAGGTGCGTGACGTCATTTATGGACGGTCCCTAAGGTTTTATTTGATATTTTAAATCACTTCATTCACATGGGGATTCCATGATAATTTCTCATTTATTAATAGTCCTCAGTATTTTGCATGTTTAGTTTATATTAGTTGTTTTCCATGAATGAAGTAGTTAGAATTTCTTTCTTTCTTTTTCTTTGTTATTCTAAACAGTTTACACTTCTCTTTATGCAAAGACATACTCCAATCAGTTTCACATGTTATTAATTAATCTAGGTCTTTTTGTAATATTTTTCTATCTTGTTCTGATTTTATTGTTCTATAGATTATACAATCATCAGCGAATAATCTAACTTTTGTTCCCGATGAGATGCTGTTGGGTAAATCATTATATAATATTAGGAAGAGCAGTGGGCCAATGACAGTTTCTTTGTGAAACTCCTGAGTTAACCATTATTGGTGCCGATTTAGATCATTAATAATTAATCCATTAATAATTACAGTTTGCTCTCTACCTAAAAGTAAATCTTTCCACAGGCGTTTGACACACTTGATGGACAGACTCGTAATTTTATGAAAATCATCAAGAAACCTTTCAAAAACACTGTAAATGAAAATGTTATTGTAAACAAATTTCACTCACTCTCTACAGAGATCAGGGGTCGGGAAACTTTTTGTCTGAGAGAGCCATAAACACCACATTATTCGAAAAGTAATTCTGTGAGAGCCATAGATATGTTTAAAACTAAAATTCAAGTAAATGTGTTCATTTTGTGTAATTTCAACACTAAAAGTACAATAATTATGGCTCTGAAATCTTTTTAATAACACTGTCAGGCTTTTGCTAAACTAATCAATAATGTGTATTGGCTTTGTAGTCTGGTTTATATGTGGTTTATACGTGGTGAGGTTAAGCTTCATGCAGGCGTTGATACTTCCAAAGATTGCTCGCATGCATACGTAGAGCCAAAAATTATCAGTACAACAATACCTTGACAACCAACGCACGTTGCTGTGCAGAAGCAGACCAGGATAATTATTCCCAACCTCATCAAGCAGTGTTTTAAACAATAAAGTTGACTACCCGAACCACCAGCGACATCACATCACCAAGCTGTTCGCCACACATCTGAGCACAGACACCTCCTGGTGTAGGATGCAATGAAAGATTAGGATGCGCCTGTTTTCATGCTCACAAAGAAGAGCGAAAAATACTCTGTTTTTCCCACCATGCATGGAGCACCATGAGTGCACACCGAAACAAGTTTATCCATCGGTAGATTTTTTTCTTTAGCGAACTCAGTGAAGGACTCAATAAATCCTGCCCTCTTGTTGTGCCCTTTATAGACAAAACAGCAAGACTTTCCTCATTTGGTGTTTCACCGACAACATACCTTGCAACCACGCTGAACTGGGATAAATTACTGACTTTTGTTGACTCATCCAAAGCGAGAGAGGAAAATGGTGCCGCATTTATGTCCTTCACTTGCATTTCCTCAATTTGATTTGACATCATGATTCTTCGATCGTGAACAGTTCTTGCCGACACAGACATTTCTTTTATCCGCGTAATTATTTTGTCCTTATTGGAAAATTCATCAAAAAGTTCATTGGCAACATCAAGCATGAATGCTTTGGCATACTCCCCATGAATGGTTTTCGGTTTCTTACAATAACTAAAGCGCCAGCAAAGCTAGCTGAATTCCAGTCAACTCGTAGGGTCCAAACACGTATTTGCTGCTGACTAGCTTGCATACTTGATAGCAATTCTTGACATGCTTTCTTCCTGCTGTCTCCCTCATGATATTTCAATGCAAATGTAGAATGGCGTGTCTCGAAGTATCGCTTTACACTTGACCGTTTCATAGACGTAATTTTATCACTGCATATTAAACACACTGCAGAACCCGTTCTCTCCATAAAGGCAAATTCTTCTGTCCATTCCTCTGAAAAGTACGATACTCGTCGTCTTAATTCTTTCTTTCAGCCATCTTTTCAAAAAGGTTTCTAAACTTAGCTTAGAACGCGATTAAAACGAAAGTTTACTTTCTGATCCGACGACAATCTGCTGTGCGAACCTTTTTACACATGCACACATCGTCCGCTATTTTTGAAAGCAATATACACCAACCCCACTTGAACAATGTATTTTTTCCACATTTCCACAGAAATCACTGCGATCACTTTGATCTTGAATTCCAAATCTCTCTCCCTTAAATAGCAATCTCTCTCCTAAGGTTACTAACCCCTACCCTTGATTATTTAATGTATTCTATCACGTATGGCTCTCCTCATTACTATTCGTATATAATTGATTAGTCAACCAATATGCGACCTCCAAAAGTTTTCCCGTTTCTAAACTTTCAAGAATGTTTAACAACACGTAAGCCGTATTCTATATTTAAAAAAAAATTAATAAGGTTATTGACTTATGACAAGTGGGTGTTTTTTTTTAAAAAATAAATAAAAAAGGGATTTTTTCCCAATAATTATATAGATCAAAGGAGTCTGAAGAAACATTTTTTTAAATATAATGAAGATTTTTCTGCGAGCCAGATGCAGCCATCAAAAGAGCCATGGTTTCCCGACCCCTGGGATAGATGGTTCAGCTCTCTTTGGTCCTAATATCATGGGGCACATTGTCTAAGTACTTTCGTCGGGAGTCATATTAACTGGCAAATTTGTCGGGGGCCCATTTGATGGGACTGAATGTTGGGATGAACTTGTAAAGGCCGAAATTGTTTGGGGTGAAGAAGTTGAGACTGGGCTGATTCTGACGTGATACACACAGGATGCAATAACATTTTGTATACAAGGAGCGTCTGAAATATGCAATATTTAGAGTTATTCCGTTTATGTTATTATATAAATCAACTAAAATATTTGACAGTTCCTCATTCGCAGGAATATTTCTTCATTCAGATGAATAGTAAGTGCCCACGAATTGCAGGATTAGTCCTCAGTTGAGCTATTGCAGATAATATTGACTGTTCATGCAAAAAATGATATGCGCATTTTTAAAATCCTTTATATTAACTCGTGGTTTCTGTTTGGTTGATTGTTTGCTTGTCGTCAAAACTTTGGATCGATTTTTAACCCACTTCCTCGTAAGCTAGCAAGCTGAAATTTTGCAGGCAGTTTCGTACCGATGATAAAAACGATGTATTAAAATTTCAGATCGATAGCATGTACTGTAATTAAATTATTTAATTTTTAGATTATTTTATTTATTTATATGTATCATGTTATTTTTTGAGATAAGAGTGTCGCGGTGCGTATTATATTGAACAACCTTTCTGTCGCGCAATAAGGTGCGTATTTTTATTGACAACACTTTTTATAAACATATTCCTGATCGGTGCGCATTATATTAAACATGTTTTACGACACAATTGCAATTTTGTATTGTTGGATGGTCTTGCGCTGCGTATTGGAACTATAATGAACATTCTTTTAGTTTTGTCTCGTACATAAAGGATTTATAGTCAAAAACTTGTTTTTTTACGTTTTTAAAAATTCTTTCTTAAAATTTTTTTATTAGATCAAATAGATTAGACCATTGTGATTTTAAAAATTAATTTCAGTTAATTTCATATAGCTCGCTATTTCAATTTACAGTGTGAGAAATATCGAGTACATTGTAATTAAAAACGTATATCTTAGTCCTCAGTTTTGGCCCTTAGTGGTAGTCAACCGGAAGTTATTACAACGGCGGGCTTCTTTAATTCATTTGGTCAATAACATTAAAGTTGTCGCCAAACATTTTTATTATTTTTAGTCTGGTTTATGTAAGTCTATAAGTTGTCCTATAAAATTGATGATCATTGTTTGGTTGCTGTCTCTTCGGTGCTTTTAAGAAAATCAGGGGTTACCATTAATTAAAAGTATCCGAATATACTACCGTCTAAGACTAAGTTAGTTAAGACTACTGACTACTAAGACAAGAGTGTTCAGTATTTTAGAGTCAAAGTCTACACTAAAGTCTGTGATTTTGACTAATTACACTAACTTACTTACTTAACTTACTAAGTAAATGACATTAAAAGTAATTAATAACTTAGACTAACACTAAGTTGACTTGTAACCAGTACTTGACTTAGGACTTAGGGTAATCCTGCAGTTTCTACAGTCTACACTCATCTACACGTATATTATTTCACAGCGAAATTTAATTTTCTCGTGCGAACTTACTTTTCTTATTTATTAAATTTTTTAAAATGCATTATTATATGTTGTATTTCAGCTATTACAGCGCTAATTTGCAACCATTGCAAGTCTTTTAATTTTTAAGGCATTTTTTCGGCTCTATAGGCTATTATTAGTATTATATAATACATAAAATCTGGTCATCTGGTCACGATGCGTCCATTTTGTTTACCTAGCCAATTTTTATGTAATAATAGTATTAAAACAGCATATTATCAATTGTTGTCAAGTCAGTTTGTTTTTGCGGACCGGTTAATCATTTTTAAAAAAGCCAGTTTTACTCTTGGGTCCGTATATTCCCTTAAATATTTTTTTTAGAACCAACATGGGAAGGCTGAAGGCATCAAATATTCGCCTCATCAGTTCTGCTGGTGACGTTACAGCCCGCTTGCTCAGCGCTGTTACTTCTAATACTATGCTTCGATAACTAAGCGAATACATTTTTTAAAATTAAAAATCGGTCACTAGCGAACTCCACAAACAGTGATGACGTTATTTTTATATTTATAGACCAGAATATTATTATTATTAAGAAAACGCTTTGATTTTGATGTCACGTTCGCTCGCATGTTGGCTCTGGTATTCTGCCGTAACACAACAAAAAATTAACTCCGGGTAATAAGCTAATATACAGACTAAGTCCTGATAAAACGGAGTAAACAGTCATAATAAGATGGAATTTATTTAAATACCATATTATGTTTCACTCGTCAACTTGCCAGAATTATTGAATTTCGCCGCGCACACGACGATCCCCCCCCCCACCCTAAATTATGTGGGGTTGAGCTACACTGGCCATTTACCAAAGCATGCTCTGACTCAATTTAAAAAGAAAAATGTTCCTTCCCCCAACCCACTGTAGATGTATAACAGTGGGGGAGGGGAGGGAAGGTGTCTCTTCTCGCGGTCTTGTATTGGTATGTTACAGCAAGAGGCTTCCTTTTATATAAACATCAAAGACCTGTAAAGCCTTCTAGCCTTCCCCACCACCCTCATTATCCTAACTAGAAAACTCCATAACTTGTCCCCCCCGTCCCTTTGAGTTCACTTAGTGCGGCTGTATTAATAGCCGTGACCTTTGACCGTGGTTCACATCAAGCTCTCGTACAGTGCCTCGACAACTAAGCAAATTAAAATTAGCATTCCTTAGCCGTAGGCGAAGTATACTAATAGTGATGACGTGTATATTATTTAGATACCGGAATACAGAGAAAGCGATTTGAAGTCACCGTCGCTCAACACAACAAAAACGAACTCCGGGGTAAAAAGCTATTACGGGGTTATTGAAGTTGCGGGGGCTTATTGAAGTTGCGGTTAACCGATCCTGATTAAATAGGACCGGTCCTGATCTGAGGACCGGTTAACTGTTAACAACCTTAGTAAAAAATAAATTTTTGACTATAAATCCTTTATATACGAGACATAACTAAAAGAATGTTCATTATAGCGCAAGACAATCCAAAAATCCAAAATTTTAGTTATGTCTCGTAAACATGTTGAAAATATATGATCGGTAATAAATTTTTAAAAAGTAGAGTCAATATAATATGCACCGCACAGCGCGACAGGAAAGTATTAAAAAGGCTGTTCAATATAATACGCACCGTGACACTCGAGCACAAAAAATAACATGCTACATAGAGATAAATAGAGTTAATCTAAAAATTCATTAATTTAATAACAGCCCATTCGATCGATCTGAAATTTTGATAGATCATTTTTATCATCGCCACGAGTCTGCCTGCAAAATTACATCTCGCTAGCTTACGAGGAAGTGGGTTAAAAATTGATCCATAGCATTTTCGGCATTCAACCAAGGCATCAAGCAGGCACCACGAGTTAATATAAAGGATTCAAAAATGAAACTAAAATGAAAATATACAAGTACACTGTATACATGACACTATTTAGATTTAAAAAAAATAAATTCATTAAAATATAATTGTTTAAAACAGCTTTTCAAAAACCAGAACAAACATGTTGAATGCAGGGCTATCCTTTTTTTTGGTTTTTACTATACTGCAGGCCCAACTTATTGTAGTAATCTTTTAGCAAATGCAGTGGACTCTTGAATAGCTGTTCAAATTCTATAATTAAATATTTTTATATTTATCTACATATCCAATTAGTATTTTATTTCTCAGTCTTAGCTAACTCACAACAGTAATGGCAACAGCAATCCAAAAGTCACGAGAAGAAGAGACTGCACACAGTGCAGAAGAAGAAACTTTTGGACCTATGCCACTAGCTAAAATTGAAGTGAGTCTGTGAATGAATTTCATTATTAGTTTGGATGCAAACTATTTACAGTGAGTCCTCGGGTTACGCTGGTCCCAAATTACGATGTTTCGTGGTTACAAACGCACCCCCATAAAAATATAAAAAATAATATTACCTGTCATTCCGTCTTACTTGGTTAAGCATTGTAAGCAGCGTAAACAAACACGAGCTAGTTTCGGGAGCGCGACGGAAGAATATGCTTTGTTGTGGTTGTAGGGCGAGGAAGACGGGGACGCTCCCTACGTTTAGTCTCGGTACATGCGCCATTTTGGTTTGTTTACACCGTCTCTCTCCCATACTGTACTTTACATTATACTTTATAGTTTTTTCTATGTTCCGACTTAACTGAAAATCGGGTTTTGACGCGTCTTAACAACAGATCAACATCGTAATCCGAGGACTCCCTGTATTTGTAAATGAGATTGTGAAATAACAAGTAATGGCACATTTCTTTTCAGTATCATATGTTATATGTAGTAGTGAATCATCAATTAAATTAGAGTGATTTTTAGCTTAATTGAACAAGTGGTTTTATTTAGCGCAGTTTGTAGAAAAATGGCAGTGAGTTTTATTCATATTACAAGTAACTTGCTTTCATTTGCATTTAGGGTAATGGGATTAACGCAGCAGACATTAAGAAACTGGAGGAAGCTGGATTTTTCACAGTAGAATCGGTTGCATTTGCCCCAAAAAAGATGTTGTTATCTATCAAAGGGATCAGTGAGGTTAAAGCTGACAAAATTGTGGTAAGGTATTTTTTTTGTTTTGAAATAGCAAAATTCAATGCTGTCTGTAATATTTTCAAATAATGTTTTTTTTTAAAAAATATAAACATAATTATTTTTTAAATTCTGTATACAGCAATATAACATTTTGAGGTTGGTATGTGGGTATTGCTTAGATATTTAGAAAGTTTATTATATTTTTTTTATATCAGCTTGATTGTATTATTTTAATACCTTTTATTTTGTAAAATATATGTTTTTCTCACCAGGCAGAAGCAGCAAAGCTCGTCCCTATGGGTTTCACAACAGCTACAGAGTTCCATCAGAAAAGATCAGAGATTATTCAAGTGACAACTGGATCCAAAGAACTTGACAAATTATTACAGGGTAAATTTTTGGTCAATGTTAACCTGTATGCAACATAAGTATATATACAATTTTTGGTCAATGTTAACCTGTATGCAACATAAGTATATATACAATTTTTGGTCAATGTTAACCTCTATGCAACATAAGTATATATACAATTTTTGTTAAATTTTAAAAGATCAAGTATTTGTATCTTATGGGTAAAGAGGTAAACCAAAGATCTGATATACTTGACTATTGCACTTGCTAATCAATGTGGTTTTGGTCAGTGCTGATTTACTTGAATATGTAAAAATTGAATTTCATTATTTTACATTAAGTATGAAATCAAACAAACCAATGAAATTCTGTGCATTGCATTTGTTTGTGTGACTTTCCAGTATACTGATTTCCATTATTAAATCTCTAATTAGAACACTAAATCCTAAAATTAAAAAGTTCTATTTTTGGTTTTTATATTGTGATATATTTTGATTTGGTTTGACTTGGCCATAACACATCTAAACTTGAAATAAAAAAAATTCAGAATATTTCTTTTCAACTGGATGTTTAAACATTTTATTTAAGTTAAGTTATATTCTTTTTCTGTTAATTCTGGAAATGAACATAATACACTCGGACTTCGCTAAGTCGAACTTCCCTAAGTCGAAAACCTCCCTATATCGAATAAATTGTTAGGTCCCGGCCAAATTCCGTAAGACTAATGTATTTTAGATCTCCTTAACTCGAAGATGTTTGGCTTCCAACCTTCGTAAGTTAAATTTTCCAAGGCGTTTGGGTAAAAATAGTAAATGGAAAAATCTTAATCCCCCTATACCACTGTGAAGGGAGTCAAGCGTGGGGCTTTCTCAGTGGTGTCAGTATTTCAAAGCTAAGTCGGCCTCCTTTCATATGAAACATCAGACACCGCCTCTCTTCCTGTCAAGCCTTCTCGCTGGTATGGCTGTTTCCCAATATCAACATTGTCCTTGATTAATCTGCGCCTATTACGCCATTTTCCCTAAATTGAAAACTCCGTAAGTCGAATTTTGTTTGTGTCCCTTTTAGTTCGACTTAGAGAGGTTGGACTGTATTATTATTATTTCAATTAGGTGATGTTTTTTTTTATGGGTATTTTTTACAGGAGGCATAGAAACTGGGTCGATTACAGAAATATTTGGAGAGTTTCGTACAGGGAAGACACAATTGTGCCACACACTAGCCGTAACTTGCCAGGTAAACATTTCAAACATAATCTCAGGTTAAGTTAAGTACAGTGGGACCCGCTTAAGTCGACGGCCTCGGGGTATGAAAAATGGCGCAGAGATAACCGATCACCGAGTTAAACGAAAACCAATATGGCGTCAAAATATTAACATGCGCTTGAAATTTCTTTATAATTATATACATGATGTGCGTTAATTAGTGATGGGACGATTAATTGGAATCGTATCGGAAAATCGGGACCCTAATATTTCTTCACTCTTTCCTAAGGTTGTTAAGACCGTTCATTTTTAAGGACTGTTTAAATATAACGTAATGGGGGTGAGACTGCAATCAATTTAAATAATTTAAATATAACCCAGGGTTCCCACTCAGTCGGGAATTCTTAAAATAATTTTCCCGGTCTTGAAAGTCGGGAAAAGTTATGACTAGTCGGGAATTTATATATATATATATATATATTTTTGCCGAACTAAATGACTTTGATTACGTCTCTGTTGTCATGTTTCGATTCAATCTAATTTTTTAAAAAGTTACCAGTTTATAATTGTCTGCGCATGCGTTAAAGGTCAAATTTTTCGCCTCGCCTCATGGCGTGTGTTTGCAATGCCTGTTGAATCAGCGAATTAAAAAAAAACAACATATCAATATGGTAATTTTAAGTTTAATGCTTTTGACGTGCAGGATATCTGTCACTATGAGACCGCACTCGAATTTCCTCCGTCAATCAAATGATACGTGTAACTTGTAATATAAATAGTAACAAATGCGGCCTTGACCTTATCAGAATTCGACCTACAACAGTGATGATGTGTATATTATATATCTACTAGAATATTAAGAAAATGATTTGATTTCACTGTCACGCGCGTGTTAGTCACAGTCACGTATCTTACTGGTAACAAAGCAACAACAAACTTAAAAGAATAATAATAATTTTTTATTTAATTATATAAAAATCACCGTCGATTCTCGATACAAACCTTTATTTTCTTTTCTAAAGATATTCGTTTATCTTAAAAAATAAAATGATTAATGCATCAGAAAATGAATTAAGTTTTATAATAATATAACATGCACAGCGAAATAATGACGGATTAAAGACCACTAACGCGATTTTCGAGTACCTCTGGTGAATACATACTCAACAAACGGAATCATATTAAAAGTAAAAACATCCGGTAATTTTTATTGAAAATCTCGTAGAATCACACAATAGCCGGAAGTCTTGAAGAAAGCGAGATGTCAACACTGTTTTGAACAAAAATGCCAAAGTGCATTGCCTCAGCGAACAGACGGGGATCGAGCTAACCGACGTTAAGTTGAAAATTTGGCACTCTTTTGTGCTCGAAATATTAGGGCTTGGCAACTTAAAAAAATCGAATTAACCGATGAAAAAATGCAAAGACAAAGAGAATTTGGCGGTTCCAAAAAAAAACAACGTCGACTTAAAAGAGCTGACGAGTTAACCGGGCTCAAGTTAAGTGGGCCCCACTGTAATATTTAAGATAAATTTTACAATGCAAATGATTAATAAACGTTTTTTATAATTATACTTTTTTCCAAGAAACTCTTTCAGTGCTTAACCTTTATTATTCTGTTTGAAATTCAATATTTAAATCATAACTTTATTATAACTGACATTATTGTACTTAAGTGAAATTCATAAATTTTTATCAGTTGCCAATCGATATGGGGGGAGGTGAAGGAAAAGCCATGTACATTGATACCGAAGGAACGTTCCGCCCTGAGAGATTACTGGCTGTTGCAGACCGGTAATGAAAATTTTGCATCTAAAATATTAATTCTACTTACTTTTAAAGTCAAACCGTTAACAAATCTCAAAAGTTGTATTATTTTTAATTCTGAAATAGTCTTTTGATTTCTATCTCTAAGTGACAGAATAATTTATTAAATTGAAATTTCCATATCATCATTTTATTGAACTAAAAATGTCCATAAAACATTGATAAAGTTATGGCCTATCTGGAAGTGATGTTTTGGACAATGTGGCATATGCAAGAGCTTACAACAGTGATCACCAGAGCCAATTACTTATTCAAGCAGCTGCTATGATGGCAGAATCTCGGTTAGTTATCACCTCTTAACCAATAAATTCATACTGATTTATTTTCTTTTGGATAGGGGTATTTACTTTGCTAATTATGTGACACTAATATTTGTTTGGAAAAAGTAATAAAAATCATCTGAGTGGTTTTTCTGTACATTAGTTCAAAAATAAATTTGTGAATTTAAAAACATCCTAAAGAGTTTAAATATTAAGCAAAATAAAATATCAATTTAAAATGAAATCAGTTTTTACCCCTTGTAAATTGCAGTTTAACAATATGAAACTAAATAGATATTTCATGATTTTAAAA
Source organism: Ampullaceana balthica (assembly GCA_944989445.1). Lineage (NCBI taxonomy): Eukaryota > Metazoa > Mollusca > Gastropoda > Lymnaeidae > Ampullaceana > Ampullaceana balthica. The sequence continues at coordinate 2,558,056 of CALYLW010000047.1, forward strand.
TGACATATTTGTATTTTAATCTAAATGTACAAATTATATTACATAAATTAAATTCAAAGGTATTTTCAATAATGATATGCTAATATGTAATATTATTTCAGTTATGCATTGCTGATTGTAGACAGTGCCACAGCATTGTACAGAACAGACTATGCTGGCAGAGGGGAACTTTCAGCAAGACAGATGCACCTTGCCAGATTTCTCAGAATGTTGTTACGATTAGCTGATGAGGTGGGTTTACCATGGAAATAAATAACTCTCTCTTAGAATTGCTGCTTTTTTGCCTTTTATACTCAGTAGTTCCAATTTATCTTGAATAATTCCACTGATTTGATTTTAAATAAAATAAGGCTTTTTTTATTAATACCATAAATATGCTCAAAGACTTCAAAAGAAATCCAAAATATGTTGTCATCAAATAGTTTGGTGTTGCTGTTGTAATAACCAATCAAGTTGTGGCTCAAGTAGACGGCGCAGCCATGTTTGCAGCTGATCCCAAAAAGCCTATCGGTGGAAACATAATAGCCCATGCCTCAACAACCAGGTAATAAAGGACGCTATAAAAGTTTAAAGGAAATTATTGTAATCTTAACTTCAACCAAAGATTTGTGGGTTACTGTTGTTGTTTTCCTTCAAGTTAAATTATAAACAGCCTTAAACAGATTGTACTCGGGAATTGATTTATTTATCACTAAACAAATGTTTAAAGAAAAAGAAATACAACATTATACAGTAGAACCAGGTTAAGTTACTGGCCTAAGGGTTGCCATAGATGGTAACCAATGATCAATATAATCGAAAACCATTAAGGCTGGAATATATTAACTTAATTTGAAATTTCTTTTAGTTCATGATGTGCGCTAATAAATGTGAATGTACATGCATGCGTTTTTTAGTAGAAAAACTAGAAAACCATAATAAGCCAAGTAAATCTTTGACAATAGGCATTTGCACACCTAAAACCAGTTTGGAAACCTTCCTAAATCCCTATCAAAGCTAAAATAAGACCTTATAAAGTGGAAGGCTTTGACTGAGGCCCTATGATGATGATGATAACTGCTACTCCTTTGTTTGGCTCATGATTTAACAAATTTGGGGAGTTAACAGGTATTGCGCTAGAGAGATTAACATGATGTCAGCAATGGATGACGCACAATGTTTTCACATCATCGCTGAAAGCCATATCTCTCTTTCATGGTGCCCGGCAACTTAGCTAGATCACCTACGTTTAGTGTCAAATTTGGCCCTCTTTTGTGCTTGAGATATTAGGGTTTGGCAATATAAAAGTATCTACATAATCGATAAGAAAATGCTAATACAAAGAGAAAATTTAACTGATCTATGTAAAAACTTAGACCTAATAGGGTTGAAAGGTTAACTGAGGTCCAGATAACTTGGTTTCACTGTTTATCATTTATCTTTGTAACCTAAATAATTGAATACACTAAGGTTTCCTATTCGAATTTCAGTAGGGTTCAAATAGATTAAATATGTTAGTCTTCAATGAAATGTTGAAAAATAAAATATTAAAGTTTAAGATTACCTTAAATTACTTTATTAAAACAAAACAATGTAAAGAATGTTATTACCTATTTTACAGATTATCTCTGAGGAAAGGTCGCGGTGAAACTCGAATCTGCAAAATTTATGACTCACCATGTTTACCGGAAGCAGAAGCCATGTTTGCCATTAATCCTGATGGCATTGGAGATGCTAAGGAATAATTGTGTCACTTTCCCATCATATTAATGTAAACCTTAAACCTTTCTTGTTTCCTCAGGGAACGTAATTATGTTGAGGTGGACAATTATATTTTCATTTCTGTGATCTGCAGGTCAACTGTGTTTGTTGTGGACGTTTAGGAAAAGGGTTTTATTTTATTTCAATTATAATACTTAAGCAGGAATACCCGTAGCCATTTACCAAATTTGACTGAGTGTGAAACTGTGGCATACGTTTTATGGGAAGATCTTTTCTACTTTGCTAGTGGATTACACAAACCACATATTTTAAAGGGAAAATGATGCATCATCAAAGTCCTGGGCTTGACTGTTTAACAAGATATTACACACATTTATTTAAATAAAAATCTTTCAGCCGTCTTCTACACCTAAAGTTATACTTCATAATTTTTTCTGGATCTCTAGATAAGTTTAAAATAGAGTAGCTTTGTAAATAAGGTGAGTGAAAAGAGAATGTTCATAATGAAACAGTGCTGTTTAATAAAAAATTCTGTATGCAGCTGATTGAACTGATTGTGAATATTGTTACCAAGTCCTGAAAAAAAACATTTTGTTTTTGACATAATGACTTTGTGTGTTACTGTAACAATTCCTCAGTAAGAGTCTTTAAATATGCCATTAAACTTGTTAATTGTTCTGTTAGGATCATTTATGCTGCAGCAATGTGCTGACATTAATGTTTCATCAATATGCTTGTAAATAAATGTACTTGATCTAATCAATTCATGTGTTGCTTTGTCTGCTAATATTTCTCTTAAAGTAAATGTTGCCTCCTTTTTGCTAGTTCTTGCGTTGTCTGCTGCCACTTCATCTGGCTGACATAAGAAGATCCAAGCTTTTTATCTGTTGAGGTGATGAGTTCATTGGGGTCGTCAATCTTAAAACTTCTGCTGGATGATATCATCTTGCTGTTGTAAGGTAGAGCACTCTGACGTACTAGAGTTAGTGGAGTATTTCTTCCTAATGCCAGTGCATCCACACTGTAATTTCTATTCCTTTTGATTGAAGGTAGGGGTGTGAAGATGGAGCCACATCTGCTGAAGCTACCTGAGATAGGGGAATACACGCTTCTCTGACTGCTGCGCTCCCTGGCCCCATACATACTATACAAGCTGGGCATGTAGTTATAGTAGGACGGTGTATTCAGGGGATTATCTGACTGCAATATCCTCCTCCTCTCCTCTCGTTTCTTCCTCTGTATAAATTCCTGCCTCCTTTCTTCTTTTCTCTCCTCACGAATGCGATTTCGAACAGTCGTTGCTAGCTCCCTAATGAAAGATTAAAATTGAAATGTATAAATTTTCATGAAAACTGAAATGCAGGCAATATTCTGAACTTGGCGCTGGAGAAATGGTTTTTAATTTTTTAAAATGTTATTTTGAATGTACTGTGTTTAAAAAAAATTTCATAATTATTTTCAGTTTGATTATTGATCTGTTTTTATTGAAAGACTAACTGACATGAATAGGCAAAGACTTACAAGTAAATGGACAATAACTAAGACATGCTTTGAGAAAGGCTGATGAATGAATTGGTAAGAACTGTAAGACTAATAACTGAATGGAAGCTTACTGGTAACTGATGTTCCCATGCTTGTTTAACTGGAATCGTTTCGCCACTTCTAGAATATCGTCGTCGTCCAATGGTACCCGAACTCGCTAATATGGAAATAACCATATGTTTAAAATTTACTGCATATTGGAAGAAGTTATTTAATTTGTATGTGTCAATTTGATGGTATTACAAAGAAATTTATTTCTTTATGGAACAATTTATCCATATCTTTGGAGTTGTTTAATGCAGCAAAAGATTTTTTAAAAACAAACAATTTAAAGGCATTATTTTTAAAAAAAAATAACAATAATTATGCATAACAGCGGTGCATTATGTTAATTTGATGATTTAAGCATAAACTGTTGGTGTTCAAAATAAAATTAGTGAGGTACAGACTGGAACAGTTGAAATGACACAAGTTATTGTCAAATGTTACTTTAACATTAGTCACAAAATTAAACTATTAATTGATGTATATTTAACAGCTCTATATTACCAGCAAAAAATTTAAACTTAGACACTAGTTGCTGTTATTGCTCATTATTTTTTAAATCATTCAATGGGATTGAGATTAGGAAATCATTTCCAAATAAATTAATTTTATCTTTAGCTGCTATTACACATTTTAAAATAATTTTCAAATTAAATTTTTTAGAGACTTTAACACTTGTTAGCTTGGAAATAATCATCTGGAAATTTATTTTCTTTAATTTCTTTGAGTAAAATTAAAGATTTAATTAAAATTAATTTTAAATCAGTAAAATTGTGCCACTGCTATTTGAAACTGGGTAGCATAATTCAAATTAAAAAATTTAAATAAATATTTCAAAGCTTTTAAAATAGTAAGATAAAGTAAATTTTAAAAGCATATGGACTATAACTAAAAAAAAAGATCCATAATTTATGATGCCAGCCAAAAGTGTCTATATGGTGGTCTCTATGTATCTATCCTAAATGTCATTGACTAAAACTGGCATTAGGCTGTCTGCCAGGAAGCAGTGACTGGTACCTTTAGTCCTTGTATGAACTTTGGCCTACTGACACTGAGGTTGTTGTCCCTGTCAAAGATTCGAAAGAGGTCCATCACCCTGATACCCATTGTGCTGAGGTAACGAATCAGGAGGGAAAACGGGTCTTCACGCCGTACTGTAAGCAGAGGTGCGACAATGGGATGACAGAAAGGCCATAGCACAATGTGGGGAGAAAATGTGTGCTCATAATTTGATTGGTCAGTCTCACAACCAGCAACATTTTTTGGGTAAAGTCTTAGGTGGTTCAGAAATTATTTAGTTACGCAGAAACGAAATAATTACTAGAGGTAATTATAAATATGATGCCAAAATAGCACTCTTTTTGTGGTTTTATAATTCTATTTGTATGTAAGCAAAAATTTCACATTTCTGACATTTAAATGTTTTCACACATGGAGAGTTAACAACAGTACTCTCCAAATGATCCTTAGTTTGCGGCATTCAAACACTTAATAATTTAATTATATGAAGAATTTGATTTCTTACTTCATGATTCTTAAAGCCTATCTAGTTATGTGTACTCCACTATTTTACTATTAGAGTAAGTTAGTGAATATGTGATCTGTGAGACTTCATTTTTCAAGTATGTGTGATTGAATTTCAGGAATCACTCAGTATAAATAAAGGAATATTTTTTTAGGGCTGCGGAAATTACGATTAATTTCTTGATTAATCGTTAAAAATATTATCAATTAAATATCGATTAAATTAATCTAAATTCGATTCAAATTTAAGAAAATATTTTTAATATTTTTGTTTCAATTTATTAAAAAATAATTAATTATTAATAATTAATAATATTTTATATATTTTTTAACGTACAAACGTCGAACGCGTATTATTATACATGTAATTTATTAATTTATGTAGACGTGCAGATGGCAAAGTAAAAGATGTTGAAAAAGTTTACTGTGTTCACTGCCGTAAACAATTCGCTTTTAGGGGATCAAATACATCGCTGAGGTACCACCTTCAGCACAAACATATTAGACAGGGGAAATAACTCAATAAAACAAAAAATGTCAATTACTTGTTTTTGTTACTTCCCTTGAGATGTTCAGTTTAATGACGTCATAAATTTTAAATAAACGATTAATTCATGAAATTAATAGTTAAATTTTCAAAGTTAACGATTAAATTTAAATTAATCGTTACCAGCCCTAATGTTTGTATTAAATGTGACTCACTTCAAACATTTCATGACAACAACAAAACAACCAAAGAAAATGAAGATAAAACATTTCAAGTGAACATTTCAAAATATAACATCTAATTAAAAAACACACCATTGGACTGACTCAGTGTTTAAGTTTAACATGTTTACTATGGTAAACAAACATGGATTTTTCTTCCTATTTTCTTTTCAGTTGATCATTTTACAAACTGCAGAGGCATAATTAGAGTGCGAGGGACCCAGCAATTAAATTTGTTTTATCCTAGCTGTGTAATAGAAAACTTCAAAACCCATTTAAAACTTCCAACTGCTTTTTGCTCAGGTACATCTGTCTACTATACTTTGCCTCATATCTGTGCTAGTGATATCGTTTTCAATTCAAATATTTCAAACAATTCATTTCAGGAACTTAAAAAAAGTATTGTGTGAATTCTTAAGAGATACTTACATCACATAATAGATTTTCTAAAGACCAAGAGATAGATTGAAAAATCTGCTTACCTCTTTGGATCCCAATGATGTCTCTAGTAGAGAGAATACCTCCATGCTCTAAACTAAACTGTCGAAGTTTTGTTATGTCCGTGGCAATGAGAGCAATTTTTGTGTTGATGGGAATTCCCTAGTGACAATTCGTTCGTAGTTATAATTACAATTATATATTCTGAATCTTAAAATATATTTTTTTAAAACATCATAACTAAAGTTTTAAATTATAGATGAATGCAAAAATCAATGTCTGAACTTGATCTTTTTGACAGGAGATAGTTGAGAGTTGATAATTTCATCATTCTTAGTTCATAGAAATTATGTCTTAAAAATGGATCACAACTAATCTCAAGAGCCAGCCGTGTAAATGAAATTTGTGTGTGTTTTTTGTGTGTAATATATATTTCTAAAAAAATCAAGCCCTCCTCTGACTTAGGCCATTAAGACATTTTTTAGGGTGCAGCTGAAAAGTTAAAATTATAAATAAACTCTGAATGTAGATTTGTCTTTTGTTAAATGATATATTTTTAAACGATAACAGTGAGAGTCTCTTACAGCGAAGCTTACAAACTGGACATTAGATGAAGGTTTGGTTAGGGATGTAATTATTTCTTCACAACCCTCCATAGAGAGTGGATTCTGCCCCAACTGGAATAAAAAAATAGATATGTTATATTGATAGTTAATTGTCAGTTAATAAAATATTGATTTAATCATATTTAAAAAAAAAGTATGATTGAATATTTCAATGATTTTCATTTAAAAACAAACATTTTTTAAGTCTGTCAGGCTCTTACATCAATAAAATGGTTCTACATCATGCTCACTTTTGACTTTGTGTATGGCTTGAAGCTATACCAATCACATCATTGCATTTATTTTGATTATCTTGTTCTGTGTGTAGATTTCCAGCCATGTGGTTATAACAGTACTCTTTTTATCCCTAAGATTTCTTAACTTGTATCAATAATTGCAAGGTGTTTACACATAATATCACTAACTTGAATTTATAACTTAAGAGTTTTTATAAATATATCTTAAATTTCTAAACTTGTGCTTACAATAGTTACGTGCTTACCTCTAAAATTTCCAAACTTGTGTTGGCACTCAATGATTTGCTCAAGTAAGGGGCACAATCCCAGTTTATTCTGTTATTTTCCAAGTTAAGCCTCCTGAGTGATTTGTTTGACTTTAGTGACTCCCCCAGTGCCAAACTGCCTTCAAATCCAATGCCATTCCATGAAAGGTCAAGGTCTGCTATGGAAGAATTTTTCTGGAAATAAATAAATCTATTTTCAGATAATTGTAAATTTCAACCATTGATGAGAAATATAATTTCATGAATTATTTTTAAACTGTTATAAAACTTTTTATTTATCCCTTCCATGACAGGGGAAAGTGATTCCATGAAATAAGTAAACAAACAAAACAACATTTTTCATTTTTAATGATACATAATGCCAGCATTTCAATAAATCTTTACTAAATTTAGCTTGCGTTTAAATAGAAAAAATGTGTAAAGAAAAATTCTTTTCAATGTCAGTTTTAAAATTGATCACAACTGTGGTCTGCCGAAACATCCTAATTCAGTCTACAAAGTACAAAGATCTCAGATATATGGGATTAGCATAGAAGCTGAAAAATTCGAATCACTAAGTTAAAAGGTAAATTTCTTTTTTACCTGCAAGCTGTTACAAACACCTACTGCACCACCACCTCGGATATGGTTCCAACTCAGGTTGACAATTTTCAGACTGTTGTTTTCTCCTAACATTCAAACAGAGACAGATAAATCCATCTTTCATGAGACGTTTCATCACTTCAGTGCTATTGTTCTTCTACTAATCTAATCACTATCAACTCAGCACAACTGTCTAATAGTCTTTACATTTTGCCCATTATGTTTTTAGCAAAATACATTTCTTTGAACAACATGCACATTTATTAAAATATTTGGCTTATGTATTTTACGAACTTTGTATAAATGGCTTGTAAGTGTACGTAGGACAGTGACACTAAAAACTAAGATCGTGACATCAAATTCATCAATACATATTTTATCCTGGTATACAATGAGATTGGAGTCAGGATGAACAAATAATTTTTAAAAATATATTAGACACATTTTTAAAATTAAAATAAGCCAAAAGTATATTAACTTTTATAGGCTGTACGCAAGGAAAGTAAGATCAACTATAAATAATATTCAAAATACATTGAAATTGTTTTTTAAAAAATAAATAAATAAATAAATTACGCAAGGGAGGTAAGATGAAATGTAAACTAACAGTTGAACCACAGGGGAGGTAATAAGTTGAACCGTTAATGAAATCAAAGAAACATTTAAAGCACAAGGAAGATAAGATCAAGTCAACCGTTAACAAACATCTACACTATTTACTATTTACCAAGAGCTCGTCCTAACAACATTCCTCCTGACAGACCAATCTTGTTTCTGCTCAAATTTAGTTTCTGGAGACAATGGTTCTCCTGTTTGTGATGATAACAACAAACTCACAATTCAACTTAACAATCATACAACGATCAATGATGAAACATTTTGGTCAGTGCTCCATTCTCACAGTTTTGCAGCGTTTCTTACAGACATTTTGTTTAATACGAGAGAGTTGTCCTAACAATGGAAACACTAAACAATGGTGTTGACAGTGAAGTAGGGAATGGGTGATTGTTCACTCTCAGATATTTTACTATTTCATTTTCAGAGTTTTGATTGTCAACAGAGGGTCAAGAACAATAAACTATATTTTCAGGTCAAATGTGAAGTACAATAACAATAAACAGATCAAGCTAGAGTGGAGGACTGTGCCATTTTATTGTTAATAGGAGGAAATACTTTCTAAAACTTTCTACTCTTAACATTTTGGAAATTATTTATATCGAATTTTGTCATATTTTTCAAAATCACTGCTAACAAAAAAAAGCTTGTGTAAGTTGAGGGTGGGGGATTGAATGAAGTGTATTTTTTGTAATGAAATAGAGCTTCTCTGATTAAATTGATAACATTTTCTGGAAATATCAATAACATTTTTTGTCTTACCCAAATTTGTATATTTTCCTCTCTTATGTTAAAATGTGACTAGGAAATATTAAAAAAACCAGGAAAGAGAAATACAAATTTTGAATAAACGTCCCAAATTTTTCAATCAAGTTCAAACGTATAATTATTTTAAAAGATTTAACACTCAAGAAATTAGCACTACTTTATTGCTTGAAAAATTAAAAAGGTGAAAGTTACTCTGATCTTATGTAGATAAATGTACTTTGGGGTCGTCCATAAAGTACGTCACGCTCCAGAGGGGGGAGGGGGTGTAAGAAAGTGTGACAGGGGGTGGGGGGTCCGGCCATGTGTGACGTCATGGTGTTTTATATTAAATTTTAATTATTTTGTTGATAAAAAACAAAATATTTGTTCGAAAGTGTGACGTACTTTAAGTTGGGGGGGGGGTTCCGAGATTTGTGACAATTTGTAACAGGGGGGTGGGTAAAATGGTAAAAAAATAGCGTGACGTACTATATGTACGGCCCCTTTATCATATCTAAGAATGATGAAAGATGAAAGACTTAGTGAATTATTGTTCCTATTATTGTTCCTATCAATTTAAGGCCCATCATTTAATTTCAGCTTTACCTTGATGCCTTGTGCAATAGTAGCGATTTCACTGTCACTGATGCCACATTCTAAATGATATTAAACAAAGATATATATAACCTTAGTAGCTATGTCATTGATGCGACATTCTAAACTAGATACCACACGCGGCTTAGCATAAGCGCAGACTTGCTCATAGATAATGCAAAGAAAGGGGGGAGAGAACGGACACAAACAGCAGCACGAAGAAATGAGAACAACGCGAGTGAATGTAGGGTGAGGGGGGGGGGACCACCGAAGGATCGTTGGTCTCGAGACATGCCCACAGCGTTTGAGCTACAGCCACCACCTGCACCATCCTCGCTTGCCAACCATAAACTGTGATTGCTAGACCCTAGCGAGGGTCATTCATCATGCTTGCTTGCTTGCGTCGTCTTGCTAGTCCTAATTACTAGCGAATTATATATATATAGATGATATTAAATAAAGATACAGATAACATTACAGTTGCTGTCATTGATTCAAACAATTTAACTGACATTAAATTAATAACTTGATAAATATTTGTTTTCAAGTGATCCCAACAAAATGGTAATTACTTTAAAATGCTTAATTTCTTGGATAGCTTAATGACTTCATCTATTTTTCGAGATCTTTCTACTAAGCCAATAAATGTATTTATTAATTTAAAAGTAGGTAAGTTTCCATAATACTAATACATTTTACCATTTTTTATTACCTGATAAATTAAGGGAGAGTAGCCATCGGTTAGTTGACAACATTTGACAGCACGATGTGGATGCTGTTGTGTCCATGAGACTGCCTGACACATCCTGTGGATCACATTATAAGAACAGGATGTTTTAGGAATTATCATTTGTTACATCCATGTTTCAAGAAATTGGATACATACAAATGTCATGCTATATTGCAGCTATATACTATATAGCAGAGATCGCGAACCTATGGCACACGTGCCACAGACGGCACGCAAGAGCCTCATCAGCCGGCACGACTAAAATATATCACATCTTTAATCAAACCAGCTAAGCAACCCCCCCCCCTTTTTTTTTCCCATTTTCGGTTTTAATTGGAGTGTTGGCACTTAGCTATAAATAATTGGGTTTTGGTTGAAATTTGGGCACGCTGCCCCAAAATCGTTCGCCACCACGGGTATATAGTTTTTAAAAAAGTTATGGAAGCTCTTGATGTAAATATATTAGGGCTGTTAACGATTAATTTAAATTTAATCGCTAACTTTTGAAAAATTAACTATTAATTAATCGTTAATTTCGATTAAAGCCAAAAATTAAAATTTATGACATCATAAGTAACACTTATTAAACGTTCTTGTTGAAAATCTTAATAACACTGGGATGTCTCCATTAGGCTAAATGCCATCTTTTAATCAACTACGTAAAAAGACAAGTGTGTTGACACTATTTGGTTCAAGTGATGAGCGGGTCTAATTGACAATATAATCAGCCGAGCTGAACAATCATTCACATGGAACTGAGGTAACGTATGCACGAAACGGTCTTGGCAAGGAATGACCATATCGGATATCGGTGTTCATTAAGTTTCCTCCTTTGTAGAGGGTTAATGGATTCAGGAACTTTCAACTCCATTTTGTAACGCAGTACATGTAATTCATCAGAAGAGCTGTCGTCATTTTCTGTCTCTGTGTTAGACTCAGTGGCGTAGCTAGAACTTTTGCCGCCCGGGGCGGTCTCCAATTTGCCGCCTTTTTTAGGGACGTTACGCACCTGGGGGGGGGGAGTCACACGTTTGTGACGATGTGTGACGAGGGGGGGAGGGGTGTTTAATAAATGTGACGTCACGTCAAAACGCGAAACTTTAAATAAATTTCCACTTTAATATTTGATTACTGACACTTTATTTAATGACGTTTATGTAACACGCGTGTTACGATATTAGAATGCAGCGTTACACTAAAAACATATTTAAATGACAAAAATTTAATTTGAAACATGCTCATTTTCAAATAGAAAATACGGCGTTTATGTGGGGGAGGGGGGGGTTAAAGCTTTGTGAAGTCTTATTGAAGAAGGGGTCTAAGTTTTTGTGACGACGTGTGACGAGGGGGGAGGGGGTGAAAAATCAGCCAAAATCGCGTGACGTCATTTATGGACGGCCACTTAGTGGATTACATTATGGTTTTTATAAATTAAAAAACATGAATAAATAATGGTAATTGATACGAAGTAAAGGTGGGGAATATGTTTACCATTGCATGCCATATTTATGTAAGCAGTAATAAAAGAGGCTGCATAAGATTATATACCTATAAATACACATTTATAAAAATACACGATACTTTTTTTTAAAGGCCACAAGAAAGTTACTGAGGTCGCAGCCCCCCCACCCCCAATGAGACAAAACATATTTCAAATTTACACCCAAAAAAAACCCAGAAAACATTACCAATTACAATTTTTTTTACTTTCCTAACTTTCATAATAGAAAAATCGTGTATTATGCTATCAAAATTAAAATTATTTGTAATATCTTGTTCTATGGACACTATTGCACCATTTTCTTGTCTTTATCGCTCATAATTTTTTTTATCAACTTCAGTTTAGAGAAGCTCCATTCACAACTAGCGACACTGATAGCAATAGGTGAAAAAAATTCATAGCAAAATTAAAATGTTGGATACAGAATTTTCCAATCTATACTGTTGAATAAATTTTAATAGATCAATGGGGCCTTTTCCCCCGTTTTCGAACATAATGCCTCTTCTTGTAGTGTAAGTACAGCCATAAAAACCAGGATCCTTTTTCTTTCCATATTGAACTGTTCTTTATCAATGTCAATAAAGTAATTTATTTGATGTTCAAATGCTTCATTTAGTAGGTTTCATGGTATTATATACGAATATTTTCTTGCAAGGACTTGCAACTCATCAAAGCGTTATTTTATTTTATTTTATAATTCCATCCATGGATAAAAACATTTCTCATTGTACTTCTAGTTCTAAAGATAGAACCACGTCTTCTGAATGTTCCCTACTCATATGTTTTCTCCTTCTAACTCGGTGTTCAGTTGATATCTCCATCTCTTCACAAATTGCTGATATAACAGCATTTTGTATTAGCACATCTCTTTGTTCCATGTAATGGCTTTGCATTAATTAAAAAAATGACGGGTTCCCATAAATTGAGATCACATAGAAGAGAAAAAGATTGCATTGAATTGAGTAAAATTCCAACATCTAGTTAAGACTCGAAATTACGAATATTTTTGTTGCACCTTGGTTTTCCCCCTTCAAAAGAAAAAGGGCGGTTGTCGGGAATGATTTTACCTTTCAAATCCCCACAAATGCCGCCCCTAAATGAGTGCCGCCCGGGGAGGACCGCCCCCACCGCCCCCTAGCTACGCCACTGGTTAGACTCCATTTCTGCCATTAGCTTAATACGCTTTTCATTTGGTTTGATAAGTAGGCGAAGTGTTAGAACCATGGTAGACAAACTTTATTAACATTTTGAACATTCCCGTCAGTAATAAATTTAAAACTAAAATGTTAGTGTAATCGTCAGGAATTTTATTATTCACCGGCCGCTATTTATTATTATTTTTAAAATTACTTTTTGACTTCCAATAATTGGTTAATGATGGGTCGATTAATCGTTAAAAAATAATTTAATCGTTAAAAATTTTGAACGATTAATCGAGAAATTATTCGTTAATTTCCGCAGCCCTAAAATATATGCTATCTATCTATTCTTCATATAAGTGTAATTAATTGATATATTTTTAAAACCTTGATCTGTTTGTGAAGTAAGTAAAATCTAATGGTCTATTTTTGATATCTTTATAATTTATTGATCTATACCTAAATAGTAAATTCTATTGATTTTTTCTTATGATATGAAATCTGCGATTGAGTAACTTAATGACATTTTTAAATCCTTTATATTAACTCGTGGTTTCTGCTTGATTGTTTGAATGCCGCAAAAACTTTGGATCGATTTTTAACCCACTTCCTCGTAAGATAGCGAGCTGAAATTTTGCATGCAGACTCGTGCCGATGATAAAAATGATCTATCAAAATTTCAGATCTATCGAATGTACTGTAATTAATTATAGAATTTTTAGATTGTCTCTATTTATCTCTATGTATTAGGTTAATTTTTGAGATAGAGTGTCGCGGTGCGTGTTATATTGAACGATCTTTGGAATACTTTCCTGTTGTGTGATTCGGTACTTATTATATTGACGAGTATATTATAGTATAAATATATTCCCGATCGGTGCGCATTATATTTAACATGTTTTACGATACATAACTAAAATTTTGGATTTTTGGGTTATCGTGCTTGCGTATTATAATGAACATTCTTTTAATTATGTCTCGTATATAAAGGATTTATTGTAAAAAACTTGTTTTTTAAAAATCGTTTTTTTTTCGAATGTTGCCGCAAAAACTTTGGATCGATTTTTAACCCACTTCCTCGTAAGCTAACGAGCTTAAATTTTGCAGGCAGACTCGTTCCAATGATAAAAATGATGTATCAAAATTTCAGATCGATTGCATATACTGTAAAAAAAAATAATGAATTTTTAAATTATTTTTGTTTAGCTCTATGTAACATGTTAACTTGTTTTGCTATAGTGTCGTGGTGCGTATTATATTGAACAACATTTCCTGTCGCGCAATAAGGTGCGTATTTTATTGGCAATACTTTTTATAAACATATTCCTGATCGGGGCGCATTATATTAAACATGTTTTACGAGACAGAACTAAAACTTTGTATTTTTGGATTGTCTTGCGTTGCGTATTATAAAGAACATTCTTTTAGTTATGTATCTATATATATAAAAATCAAAGTATGTCTGTGTGTGTGTGTGCATGTCCTTTATAGCAGACTAAACCATTCATCCGATCGTCATGAAACTTTTTGAGAATGTTGAGTGCACTCCCGGGATGGTAACTGGCAACTTTTTTCTAAATTTAACACTCATGGGGCGCCGGGGGCCCATAATGTCATTGTTTGCTTATATGAGCTATATAAAAATTAGTTTAAGCGTTAGCTACTGTGTAAATTGATGGATCTTAACCAAACTTTGTATATAAAAACTTGACAGCGGATATTAAAATACTATAGGGCATTGAACTCATAATGACCATTCTTTCGGGGCTGGGGGCCTAAAATGCCTTTTTTCTTAAACGCTTAGGATTTTATTCCACATTCAATTATTAACGATCTTGAAAAATAATGACAAATGTATCCATTATTATCCATATTGAAATGTGCAGGTGTATTGAACTTTATATCTTTCCCTGAATGGGCCCTGGGGCCTTAAATACCGTTTTTAGCTAAAATGAGCTATATAAATATTAATTTATGCGCTAGCTACTGAGTAAATGAGTGGATCTTAACCAAACTTTGTATACAAACGTTTGGTAGCCCATATTAATATAATTAAGTGCGCTGAACTTCTAACGTCATTTTTTTCGTTGCTGGGGGCCCCAAATGTCTTTTTTTTCGTATCTGTTTAAGATATTTTTCTCATTCAATTTTTAACGATCTTGAGAAATATCTCCCTGATGAAACTGACTTAAAATGAACAGGTTTTAGAAATTGATATCTTGCACCAAATGGGCCCGGGGGCCCCTTAATGTCGTTTTTCCCCCTATATTAGCTATATAAAAATTAGTTTAAGCGTTAGATAATGAAAAAATAAATGGATTTTTTACCAAACTTAATATATACAAACTTAACAGCCTATAATAAATTAATAGAGGGCACAGAACTCCTAATGTCCATTCCCTTGGACCTTGGGGCCCCAAATGTATTTTTTACTGAACGATAATAATTGTATTCCCCATTCAATTTAACACGATATTGAGAAATATAGCTTGAGAACAATTTCAAAAAAAAATAAATTATCACTCATTTGAAGCCGGGGCCCTTAATATTGTTTCTTCTTTTGTAAGCTTTTTAATTATTAATCTTTATCTATCTATATATATATAAATCAAAGTATGTCTGTGTGTGTGTGTGCATGTCCTTTATAGCTGACTAAACCATTCATCCAATCGTCATGAAATGTTTGGAGACTGTTAAGTTCCTACCTGGGATGGTAACTGGTAACTTTGTTTTCTATATTTAACACTCATGGGGCACCGGGGGCCCATAATGTCATTTTTTGCTTATATGAGCTAAATAAAAATTAGTTTAAGCGCTAGCTACTGTGTAAATTGTTGGATTTTAACCAAACTTTGTATATGACAACTTGATAGCCAATATTAAAATACTATAGGGCACTGAACTGCAAATAGTCATTCCTTTGGGGCTGGGGGCCCAAAAATTCACATTTCTTAAACGTTTAAGATTTTATTCACCATTCAGTCATTAACAATCTTGACAAATAATGAAACATGTATCCATTATTATACAAATTGAAATGAACAGGGGTTTTGAACTTTATATCTTGCACTGAATGGGCCCCGGGGCCCTTAATGTCTTTTTTTGCTAATATAAGATATATACAAATTAGTTTATGCGTTAGCTACTGAGGAAATGAATGGATCTAAACCAAAATTTGAATACAAAAACTTGGTAGCCCATATTAAAATACTATAGGGCACATAACTTCAAATGTCCATTCCTTCGGGGCCGGGGGTCCCCAATGTCTTTTCTTCGTATATGTTTAATGTATTTTCCCCCATTCAATTTTTCACGGTCGTGAGGAATATATCTATGAGGAAACTTAATTAAATGAAAAGGTTTTTGAAATTTACATCTTTCGCCAAATGGGCCCAGGGGCCCTAAATGTCTTTTTCCTCTTATATCTATTATATATAAATCAAAGTATGTCTGTCTGTGTGTGTGTGTGTGTGTGTGTGCATGTCCTTTATAGCTGACTAAACTATTCATCCGATCGTCGTGAAATTGTTGGAGACTGTTGAGTACCCACCTGGGATGGTAACTGGCAACTTTTTTTTCTAAATTTAACACTCTTGGGGCACCGGGGGCCCATAATGTCATTTGTTGTTTACATGAGCTATATAAAAATTAGTTTAAGCGCTGGCTAATGTGTAAATTGTTGGATCTTATCCAAACTTTGTATATGAGAATTTGATAGCCACTATTAAAATACTATAGGGCACTAAACTGTTAATATTCATTCCTTTGGGGCTGGGAGCCCAAAAATTCACATTTCTTAGAAGTATAAGATTTTATTCACCATTCAGTCATTAACAATCTTGACAAATTATGACACATGTATCAATTATTATACTAATTGAAATGAACAGGTGTTTTGAACTTTATATCTTGCCCAGAATGGGCCCTGGGGCCCTTAATGTGATTTTTATCTTATATGAGCTATATAAAAATTAGTTTCTACGTTAGCTACTTAGTAAATGAATAGATCTTCACCAAACTTTGCATACAAAAACTTGGTAGCCTATATTAAAATACTATAGACACTGAACTTCTAATGCCAATATCTTCGGGGCCGGGGCCCCAAATATCTTTTTTTGTATATGTTTAAGATATGTTTCCAATTTACTTTTTAAAGAGCTTGAGAAATATAGCCGCAATAAAAATGAACTAAAATGAACAGGTTTTTGAAATTGACATCATGCATCGAATGGGCCAGGGGCCCCTTAATGTTATTTCCCCCCTATTTTAGGTATATAAAAAGTAGTTTAAAAGTTAGATATTGAGAAAATAACTGGATTTTGACAAAACTTAGAATATAAAAACTTAAGAGCCTATATTACTATAGGGCACTGAACTCTTAATTTCCATTCCTTCGAAAAAGTCTTTTTACTGAACTTTAATCATTGTATTCCCTATTCAATTTTACACTATATTGAGGTATATAGTTTGGGTACAATGTCAATAAAAAAAACTATAATATCACTCATTTTGGGGCCGGGGCCATTAATATCGTTTCTTCTTTTGTACACTATTTAATTATTAATTTATTTATCTGTTTGCTATGAAACTTGGATTTTTTTTACACTTCCACGAAGGTTTCTTCAGAATTTTTTTTAAACATACCACTCATTGGTTTCTTTAAATTTATTCCTTTTTACTTTGATCGTTGCAACGCACGACGGGTCTGCTAGTAGTATATAAAGGATTTATAGTCAAAACTTTTGTTTTTTACGGGTTTTTTTATATTTAAAAATGAGCATTGTAAAGAGCAACGTGTCATCTGTAAAAAAAACACCGCCCCCCAAAAAACAAAAACAAATCAACAACAAAAAACAACATAAATGTATTCAAATAATTAGAAATGTATCAATATTTTAAATGTATCCCTTATTTGCTCACAATTGTTCATACCTTCATCAAAGTCGGGGTGTATTTCAATATGTTGTAGTGGGCTGCAGATAGATTCTCATCCAGCTGCCCACGCATGAACATAGTACACTTAATAATAATGAGGAATGTTAATATTTAACTGGAACAGCTTACCAGCTTCGTAATGTTGACATTTTTACACAAGGCATCAAAGATGTAAGTCAAAGATTGGCCGTCTAGGTGACTGTGAGACAAGTCAAGGATTTCAACGCGGTTATTGACCTTGAAAGGATGCGCAGATTAATATTGTTATTGTTGGTTGTATACATATATAAGCTATTTCTATATACATGTATAAGCTATTTCTATATACATGTATAAGCTATTTTTAAAAACATTGTTAAGATTTAAAATTTAAATGATGTGCGAAGATCTAAATGGTGTGTGAAGATCTAAATGGTGTGTGAAGATCTAAATGATGTGTGAAGATCTAAATGGTGTGTGAAGATCTAAATGGTGTGTGAAGATCTAAATGATGTGTGAAGATCTAAATGGTGTGTGAAGATCTAAATGGTGTGTGAAGATCTAAATGATGTGTGAAGATCATAACACATTATATCATCATCATGCTGATATTAGAATGCAAAAACTCACATACAATGCACAACTGATGGCCTTGACCTCCAAGGTCGATAGTCCACCATGTCTTAAATCCAAATGAGTTTCCCGTAGTTGTTTGAGGACCAACCTTCTTGGATGCACTTTATTTTCCTGACACACTCTCTCGTAGGTGAGGTGACCAATGTCCACATCCTGAAGCATCTGGTCCACTCTGAATTCAATTCCACGAAATTCAGGAGTAACTGCGTGAAATTTTCGAAATTCATGATCATTGTTACTGTTGTTGTTTTTTTTTGGTGGGGGTGGGGGATATCCACAAAGTTACTTGAGCGATTCCCTTACAGGTGTTGTGACAGCAATAGATTTTAAATGAGGCAATGGACCAATATATATTGAGGAAAGAGGACCAAGCTTGTTATAAGGTAGACAAAGTCACTAAAAGTTGATAGTTGAGAATAATACTAAGTGGAGTACATACTTTTGTCGGGATCATTAATTCCATTGTGTGAGATTGAAAGCATTCTATTGTAATTTTCATTTGATTTAGATTTTTTCCCCGCTATTTTATGAGGATGAAAATAAACTGGAAAAGAAAAATTAGATCTTTGTGTACAATAATCTCAGAAACCTTTTAAATTTGATGGTATGCTAGAATTTAACTCTTGACTTCGTGCAGTCAAAAATTCTAATGAAGGTAAATGTTATCGATACAGTACATCTATATAACCACTAAGTTATATCTGAGATTTTTGAGTTCTTTTTTAAACCTGCATGTCCACAATCAAATTGTTTAAGTTACCTGTATTTATGGAATCCTTACCTGTAGGTGCAATGATATTAATTGTTTACGTATTAGCAGATTTGCAGTCAATGTCATATTCATTGTTTACTTACCTGCGGGCTCACAGTCCGTGTCATATTCATTGTTTACTTACCTGCAGGCTCACAGTCCGTGTCATATTCATTGTTTACTTACCTGCGGGCTCACAGTCCGTGTCATATTCATTGTTTACTTACCTGCAGGCTCACAGTCCGTGTCATATTCATTGTTTACTTACCTGCAGGCTCACAGTCCGTGTCATATTCATTGTTTACTTACCTGCGGGCTCACAGTCCGTGTCATATTAATTGTTTACTTACCCGCAGGCTCACAGTCCGTGTCATATTCATCCCCAGAATCGCCTGAATTTTGTAACGTCACTAACAGACCTTGACCTTTGTCTATGGGTGATGACAGGCCATCTCGCTCCCCTGGAGTTGGATACGTCCCTAATGGCACCGGACACGTTTTGGGGCGTCCAGATGACACTACAGTATCAAGCGACGAACGCTCCACAGCTGTGGTGACGTCACGGCTTTGACCAGCAGAAGGTTTATTGATGATGTGAGGCGGGCGGTTGTACAGAATATCGACTAAGTGTTGACGTTGTGGACATTCCCGGGTACCTTCGGGGAAAGTGTCTGTGTCTTTAATTGACCGGACCGAGGGCGTCTCCACATCACGAGGGGGCACCTGCAGGTATGATGGTGTGTCCACCCCTGAGGTGGGTACCTTTGGGTGTGATGGGGTGTCCGAACCATCATGGAACTCCTGTAGATACGATGAATTATCTTGTGACTGGGAAAAGGTCACAGTTTTAAAACTATCGTCCCCGAGATGCAGTCGATGGCGTGGCCTTGAGCTCGATGAATTAGCATGTCTTTGAGGTCGTGAGTTTTGTTTGGACCTCTGCTCTAAACAATTTGGTGACGTTGATGGCCTCCGTGCATGACGTATGTAGTACCGGAAATCCCCGGAATATTTATTTTCATTGACGTCACTTGGGGCACGTTTCAATTTTTTATGTTTCCCGCGCCTGTGCTCTGCCTTGATTGTCTCAGTTGTACTACACGTGGCGTCGTTAACCTGCAGCTGTTGTAGCTGCTGTCCTAGGAGGTCGGCACTGGTGTCGCCGGTGAAGCCGTCCCCTGGAGTGGTGTTGGGCGGAATTGGCTCAGGGGTTTGCCTTTCAACTGCCAATTCTTGATTCGTGGAACGCCTGAAGATGGTACACAAGATAATGAACTGTGAGCTAAAATATGTCTAAGGAGTTATCTATATTAATCATCACAATCGTTGAACTAAAAAGAGATGACATGAAAAAAGCAAAAAAACAAAACAAACAAAAACAACAACAAAAAAAAAGGCATAATTGAAGAGAGATAATTAATATCAAAATAATTTGACCTATTTCTCATGGATATCAAACTGATTTGACGTATTTAATGGATATCAAACTGTTTTTACCTGACCAAAGGGAAATAAAACATTTCAATAGTCTACACTACTCTACACCAAGAAACGAGACAACAAAATGTAACCTTTGAACTCTTTGACGTTGTACTGAGCTGGTTTGTCTACGACACAAAATAGAAACAGGGGGGATCTTCCAGTCGGGAACTTTGTTAGGCTGGTTGCTGGTCATCTTGATAAGCGTAGGACGCAAAATCTTCTGTCTGTAATAGAAAAGATAAGACTGAACTTTATTTAAATACAATGTTTTGTATACACACCTACACATATAAGAAGATTCTAAGCTTAATTATTATTTTTTTTAATTATGATTGATATTTTCAACAACAAAAAATGAGTATAGAAAGATGTTTCATATAATAAGTATTCTTTTTCTAGCAAAAATGTCTTTTATATATATATATATATATATATATATATATATATATATATATATATATATATATATATATAATATATATATTAAACATGTTTACTTTGCTGTAATGATTTAATTTTTCTCGCCATATTCGAAATGTTCAAATATTTGTAGCAAAAAGTTATCAATTTTTTAGTGCAATTCTCAAATGATTTCGGTGATTTAAAAAATATTTATAAAAAAAAATAAGTAAAATATTTTCTTCAAACTTTAATTTAACTCCCTATTATCTACAATCTCTGTTGACTTCAACTACCAGAATTCTATGAACTAAGTCTATCTGTATGTTTGCCTGGTTTAGTACTGACAACTTGTTGACCAATTTCGAGCCCTTTAGATTGTTTCTGGTCAGTAAGCGCTGTCACTTGATGGAACACCCTTTCGAAGCGTGACCATTCGGAAATTTTGGTATGGAATATTTAGATTTTAGAAGACCGTGATTAGATAACAACTAAAAACTGCTGGACTCTGCTAGAAGAAAACAAACAGTAGTTACATGCTGGAGTGTTTTGTTCGTTTACATTCTGAACCCCAGGTCAAGGCATTCAGATTTGGATTTACTATCAATTGAAAGTAATGAGGTGAAGAAAATAACTGATTTGTATGAAGTGAAAGAATAGAAAAGGCAAGTTTTAGATTAACTATATTTAATGTAAAATCAACCAAAACTTAATGTTGTTATATATTTAATTTTAAAACTAAAAATCCATGAGAAATTCCAAAAGTTGACTATATTTCCATTATTTATAGTCCTCTGTGTGGCCGCGAAAAACCAAATTCTGTTTTGCCAGGAATTTAATAATGTAAAACATTCTAACAAGGACTTCAAGTCGATTCTTTTCTACAACGTCTTGCTGTTCTTTTCAGTTTTGTCTATACTACATTTTCTTAAAGTCCGGTTTCTAGTGCTTTCCATTTGAAAAAAATGTTGATTGTGTTTAGCGTATTGTTCATGATTGACTTCTTTGGGATTTATTCTCTGTCAGTTATTAAATCCATTGGATGATCAAAAATGTGATTCACTTGTTGTGTTCATTCTAAAAAAACAAACGACATGAAATACCCCAGCCACACACACACTTTTTTTAAAGCTAAAACTCTCACGAAAATGTCTCATTAAATATCTGAGGAACCTTTTAGAAACGAAACTGTGTTCGAAACGGTATCGTTTTTTGTTTTTGTTTAATCTCTAACATATGCTAAGTCCATTCACGTTTTATTACGCTAATCTATAACATACGCTAAGTCCATGCCCGTACTATCACACTAATAGAGATACATATTTCACTGACATAAAGTTAGTATTTAAAAGAAAATACAAGGAACTAGGTATTTCTTATTAAAACAAGCATGCACTGTAGCTCAGGAATTAATATCTTTTGTCATATAAGGCCACAATTGACCACTAAAAAAAAAGAAGAAAAAAAAATTCCACGTTTTGGCGTATTGCACAGAGCCGTCTTTACACCAGTTTGGGCCCCAGGGCAAATAAATAGTTTTGGCCCCTCCCCCCCCCCGCAGGAATAAAAAATAGATATACATAATATATATAAATAAACATATTCCCATGGGGCCCCTAGGCTCGTGGGCCCCCGGGCAAATGCCCAACGGACCTATGCGTTAAGACGGACCTTATGTATCATAGTCAAAATAAAAATTTGTTTTCTACGGCATTATTGTCCGTGGTAGCTTTCAAACAATTAAAATGGCTTTCAGCCTCAATTTGTTTTTAAAAATAAAAAATGATCAATCTGGAAATATTTTAAGAATAACTCGTGATATCTGCATTTAAAAAAATTTAATTTATCATGACTAACTAAATGAAACTAAGCGCTTATTATTTTATCTTGGCAAATGGTAAATATTGATACATTTATTCGTCAAGTTTACGACGGACAACCATTATGGGAGATTAATAAAACGAACCCGTAAAAAACAAAGTTTTTTTACCACGTTTTTATTAACTCAATTTCGTTCCTGTTTGTTGGTTTGTTGGTTTGTCCAAGATTTTTTCAAATCTGCCAACGTAAAATTGAACCACTTTTGATGGTCCTAGAGATCTGAAAATTTTAGCACAGATAGATCTTGGATGACAATGCATTGTATTAAAATTTCAGATCGATCGAATTTACCGTTTTTAAATTATTGAACTTTTTAGTTTATCTATAGTCTATATATAAGCATCTGTACAGTCTGCTTTTGTTGACATCCGTGAGTTCACCCCGTGACCACATCACAATGTTTTTAAACGCTGGGCGGGCGCTTGTGAGGTGTTTGGTAAAATAAATAGAGGTAAAAGATATTTTTAAAAACCAGGTTGTTATAAGTGGGCTAAAAAGAATAAAATAAAAGAAATAAAAAAAAGATTGTTAAAAACCACGTTTTTATAAGCGAACTAAAAAGAAGAAAATAAGTTAAAACTTATTAGTTCAAGTACTTCGATTTAATATGACTAAAAACGTGGGGCGGGTGTTTGGTATAAAAGTTAAAGATTTCTAATTTAGAAGGCAACAGAGAGATCTATAAGTGAGAGAATGAGTGAACCGCATATGTTAAACCTCATAACGCCCGCCCCACGTTTTTAGTCATATTAAATCGAAGTACTTGAACTAATAAGTTTTAACTTATTTTCTTCTTTTTAGTCCGCTTATAAAAACGTGGTTTTTAAAAATCGTTTTTTTTTACTTCTCTTTATTGACTATAAATCCTCTATGTACGAGACAAACCTAAAAGAATGTTCATTATAATACGCAGCACAAGACAATCCAAAAATACAAAATGTTAGTTATTTCTCGTAAAACGTGTTTAATATAATGCGCACCGATTGGGAATCAATATACACAATTTGCAATCTCTGTCACGCTTGTCTGTCATGTCTGTCCGTGACGCTACTAATTTTAGAAAGCAGCGCACCAAATTACTGCTCCAAAAAGAACTCTTTTGGAACGGCCGCATAAAATTGTTCAATAGGGAAATAAATGAATAAAATAAAAAATAAAATAAATGAGCTGCACGTGTTAGTAATGCAATACAGACAACACTAACAACTAACAAAACTAACAACTGACAACACTAACAACTGACAACATTAACAACTGACAACACTAACAACTGACAACACTAACAACTGACAACACAATTTGCTTGAGATTATCAATAATAAATATATCTCCTTGTAAAGATATAATAATTATGCACATGAAGAATACTAAAAGCATCTAACTAGTTTCATTTAGAGTAATTTAGACATAAGGTAAAAAAAAATAAAAAAATTTTAAAAAAACTCGGTATGTAGCACACTACACCTATTTATAGACTCAATGGTACCTAATTGTTTAAAAAAATGTATCACTCATCAGACATTTAACACAATGTAAATACCAATTTTTTAAATATTTTTTTTTGCAGATTCATTAAAAAAAAATCCTTATCCATTAAAAATCTAACCGAAGAAAATCAACTGAGAGTAAACGTGTAGATCAATTATAATAAATACCACCCAAGACTTGTGTCCCCAGGAGTCCGTGTATTTAGTTTTAACACACAAATCAATCCTTCGAAGTTTCAACCAAGCACAGCAAAACAATGACATCTCATTTAGTCTGGAATCCCCATAAAGTACATTCAGTGTTGGTCACATGATCACTGGCACCTCGCCATAGTTGAGCAGACGTGATCACGTCTCTTGTTTCGCCCTGACAGTTGGCCATGCTACTCCACCCCCACCCCCCTCAACCCACCCAACCGATTTGACCAATGATCTTTCTATCATCGACCTCAAGTTCGAGTACGGTTTCCCTTGTTCTGATGTTAGGATGATATAACAGATCAAATCATCATTGCATGTCACATGGGCAAATCTGTCATACTCAAAGTTTCCTATGACATTGTTTCGAAAATAGTCTTTGAAATTGAATTACATCTTGTCAATTCATTCCTATTTTCTGTCACACTGTGACATCAATCCTGTTTTTTAAAATAAAAAAATCAAATGATCGTATGTTTAAAATCAAGTGCTCAAATATTAATCTTTTCAGATGACTTGCAGAAATCACTGTCATTTATAACATAAAAAACAACAACTTCTCCTCTATGTGAAAAGGCGAGTTCATTTATGAATGAGTTTTTATCTCTTTAAAAGTAAAAAGTAAAGAAAACTGTTTTTTCTTCAATTCAAAAAGAGAGTTTTATTGCAAGAGTTGTCTGAACATAATACCACATACAGCCTTCTCGGATTCAATTCTAAGGACAAAATATGGGTGAGACTGCAATCAGGCTTTTAGAAGAAAAAAATATACATGTATTTATGTTATTTAAATGATGTGTATAGGCCTGACAGAACGTTGTGACAGGCCTATACATACAAACCCTGTCCTGTTTAAATAACATAAATTTTCATATTCAATGATACAATTTTCACTGTCACCGTTGCACAACATATAGTTGCATTGATCTAATTCAGTCTATAGTTATTGTTTCAGCTATTTCCAGGATCTTTTCAAGCACGCTAAAACGGATTGCAAATGTTATCCACCTGGAATCTTCGACTTTGAAACACTTACTGTTGTGCTGGTCGAATGCCTTCAAGACTTCTGAAAACCAATGGATAGAAATGGACTTCTAAAAGATTAAAACAAAAGACCAACTGTTTAAGACCCTCGGCTTTGACAACCATCTCGTCATTGAATCAAGTTCCCTCGAGACGTTGGAGATCGAAGCTGCAGTGAAGACAACAGTCATCGCGTGCACAAGACGTATTGGAAAGGTCCACAATCCTACCCTAGAAAATTAAAATTTCATGAGTTGGCTCCCATTACATTATTGATAGCCATAGCGTTAGTATCCTTCATTATAGGATCTGGTGTCTTCAACTTGGAGAAAATAACACCGAGGAGGTGGTCAGCTTGTGAATAAATGGGAGTTTTGGTGGACTGTCAAAGAGTTTGGTACGACCTAGAAAACAATGTGTAACTGCACCGACATGGGGTGGTAGAAATAACAATAAACCAGGTATATTAACACTTTGTATTTTTTCGTATTGCAGACTTAGCTGGAACCATGTTTGTGTAACCTAGACGGAGTATGACGGAGTTTGACAGAGTACGATACAGTCCACATCTTGGGAACCCTGATCGTACCGGCTGTCTGATTACAACTCGGGTTATCTCTGCTTTCTGATGACAACTCGGTTGTCTCTGCTGTCTGATGACAACTCGGTTGTCTCTGCTGTCTGATGACAACTCGGTTGTCTCTGCTGTCTGATGACAACTTGGTTGTCTCTGCTGTCTGATGACAACTCGGTTGTCTCTGCTGTCTGATGACAAGTCGGTTGTCTCTGCTGTCTGATGACAACTCGGGTTGTCTCTGCTGTCTGATGACATCTCGGGTTGTCTCTACTTACTGATGGCAACTCGGGTTGTCTCTGCTGTCATTTGGTAACTGCAGTGTTTCCGTGATAAGGGCAACCCCCCCCCCAAACACACACACACTCATGATAAATACATTGTATCAGTCAAATATATTTATTAGCTATCGATTTCCTAATAAATTACTTTTTGTCTTTAGTATCGATCTGAATGATGACACAAGGTAAATCTATTAATATATATATTTCCCGTTTACGTTTAATCCTGTCAACCCTGAGATCCTGTCAACCCTGAGATCCTGTCAACCCTGAGATCCTGTCAACCCTGAGATCCTGTCAACCCTGAGATCCTGTCAACCCTGAGATCCTGTCAACCCTGAGATCCTGTCAACCCTGAGATCCTGTCAACCCTGAGATCCTGTCAACCCTGAGATCCTGTCAACCCTGAGATCCTGTCAACCCTGAGATCAGAAGTAAGGCAAACTGTTAAATCATTTATAACACTTTTCTTTAGTTAATGAAGAATTTAAAACATATAAATTATAAATAGTTGTAATAAAAATTAATAACACAATTTAGCAGTGGTGGATTAAGACTGCACGGGGCCCCTGGCTGCAATTTCGAACTGGGGCCCTATCCAGCCAGCGTCCCTTTAACTAAAATGATTGCTAGCTGCTAATATAAGACTGTAACTTGTAACTATTCAGCCAAAAAGATTATTCTTGAAAAAACCGAACACAAAGAAATGACTGTTTACCTGTATCCTAAAATTGAGTGTAAAAAGACAATTAAAAAAAAAGACAAATGAAGGGGATGACACTAAGACGGTAGAATGAGAAACCCTGTAAGGGTGGAAGTTGTGTATGGCTTATGGCACCCAGGCATTGAAAGATTGTCGATGTGTATACCGATGTGTGCCGTAATGCAAGGTTTGAACAATGACCTTCGCCCAGCCCCCACCCTGGAAAGTCTCAACGGCGGTTGGTGAATATAATGCTTAGGGGTAAATGATAAAATAATATTGAATAAACTTATAACAATTAATGTATTTTACAATTCTTTTAGGGGGAAAACAAACAAGTAATAAAAACTCGAATGAATATTTAAAGAATTTCTCTCTTTTTTATTCAACGGATACCATTCTAGATTACATTAAAAGTAATTTCAAATAAATAATTCTGAAAGCAAAACAAAACAATTGCTATCTACAAATTGCTGCTAAAATTACGGGAGTTGAACGAAAAGAGATCTTTCAAAAATTCCTTCTTCAATATATAATATATAATAATAATATTATTAGCTATCGTTTGGCGTTTGTTTCAACCCAATAGATGTTATGGTTGGCGAGAAATTGACAAAATACTGATATTTTTTTAAGATTTTTGGGGATCTTCCAGGAAATCCTGTAAACCTTTTCGGGATATTTGTTTCCCTTGTATATCCTTGGGACCTCCCTAACATATTTGAAAAAGATCCGAATCCTCTATCTGGTATGGTTCAGGAGTAGTTGCTTGTGCAAACTCGAACAGTCAGGACAGACATTTCAAATATATAAACGCAAATTGTCCCATGGGGAAATCGCGTTAAAAAATAATTTAAAAATGATAGCGCAAAGAAAGACTGTGAGTTAGAGGACTTGAATAGTTGACACTCTATGTTATATCTATATAGTTATACTAGGTTGTGCTGCGGCGCCGTGGCACCTACGGCCCCCACGTTTTTAGGGCGCCTACGGCGCACATTTTTTAAAAGTCAAACTAACTTGTCATTGTTTGATAAATACGAAATATTAAACTTACTGAAATGTACACAAAGTATTTCATAATAGGGGTTGTATTCCAATACGGCGCCCACTTTTTTCAAAAGCCCAAGTAACTTATCCTTGTATGATAAATACGAAATATTCCTGAAATGTACACAAAGTATTTTATAATTAACAATCCTCATAAAACAATGACGTCACTGTTAATGTTAATCTGGAAACTAAAATGATTATGATTTTTAAGTCTGTATTTTCAATTTTAAAAAAAGCAGGGTGATGTCCCTTAGCGTTAGGCAACAGTGAGTGAGTCAGTCATAATTGATGGTGTTTATATAATGGATAGTTTAGTTATGTAGTTATATATTAGTTGGCCTGGGAACGTCGTGCGCATGCCAGACCATCGGCTCCCAAAGAGGCTCTTCGATGGCGAGCTTACAGAGGGACAGGGAGCCCGCGGAGGTCGAACGAAGCGCTACTAGGATACGATCAAGACCGCATTGCAGGTTCACGTCATTTGGCATGAATCATTTGAGGCATCAGTCAGTTACCAAGCCTCCTGGCACCTTATTATAGGGAACGACGCACCAACTTGTGAAGCAAACAGGCAACAGGCTGCCAAGTCCAGAAGACACCCCAGGAAAAATCGCGCTCGTAATCCCCCCGACGACATCCCGATCTTCTCTTGTCCGACATTTGGACGCACCTTTCGGGCAAGAATGCAAGAATAGATCTAATAACCCATCAACGGACACGCCAATTTTCCACCGCACATAGCTAGTATGATGACAATGGTCCTTGTCGATCAAGTAGTCTAGTTATGTAATTATTTAGTCATAGCCTATAGTTCTGAACATCGTGTCTATCTCCCATTAACACTACCTCTAACGACTTATACTCAGCTGACTTACCGATATTTTGTTAGTGCAATGAGAATCTTTACATTAATCTAACAGAAACTGTGAGGATGCTACATTAATCTTACAGATACTTTGTTGATGTTATATCAATGTTACAGATACTATGTTGATGTTATATCAATTTGTTATAGAAACTGTGTGGATGCTAAATGAATCTTACAGAAGCTATGTTGATGTTATATCAATGTTATAGAAACTGTGTGGATGCTAAATGAATCTTACAGAAGCTATGTTGATGTTATATCAATCTTACAGATACTATGTTGATGTTATATCAATCTTACAGAAGCTATGTTGATGTTATATCAATCTTACAGAAGCTATGTTGATGTTATATCAATCTTACAGAAGCTATGTTGATGTTATATCAATCTTACAGAAGCTATGTTGATGTTTCATGTGTTACAGAAACTATTTCGTTGAAGCTCCTTAAAGAAGAAGAATCAAAACATATCTTTGAAGACATAATATTCTGTGTTTACCTCCCTTACTCCAACTCAAGACCGCCTACCTAAAAAGAAGAAAGCAAGAAAAGAGGCAATTTTTCTCTTTGTTCATTTGACTCTAAGTCAAGAGGACACTGGGATAAGATTATTCGTAAGATTTAATTATATTTCAATTATATCATTTGGATATTAATATCTACGCCGATAAAAATGGAAATTTGATCATAGAGGAAATCCCCGTAGTTGCACACTGAGTTAGTCTAACGTTTAAAAGCACTCGACCTTTTTAGAAGTCTTGATTGGAGAGTAAGTGGGGTCGTAGTACAACACCCCAAACATACGTGAAGCGGTGTTGTGACGCCCCCCAGAATAATATCATCCCTTGTGCGACTGATATTTAGTATACTTTATAAAGTCAAAGAAATATGAGAGAAAATACTTGATAGGTCTCTCTCTGGCTGTTGAATAAATATTTTCTCAAAGACCTGATGGGAACACATAGCAGATAATGAACATATGACATATACGATCATTTAAAACTGAGTGAGTGTGCGTGTGAGTTTGTGTGCGTGTACGTGCGCGTGGTTGTGTGCGTGTGCACGTGAGTCTGTGCGCGTGTGAATGCGTGGAGAAATGAGTTTGTGTTCGTATGCGAGATCACGTGATTGTGGTCGTGAGCTATTGTGTTTGATTGTGTATTTGATTGTGTGTTTGATTGTGTGTGTGTGTGAACTTTCATTTGTGGGAATAGATTTTATGTGTAACGCACAAACATTCGTTTAGGTTAGTTTGGTATTTGTTTATGTTTTAAAGAAATTGTTCCTTTAGCTTTACCTTAAGATCGGCCATATTGCTCTCTGTTTCCTGTACCAGCTGTCACTTAGATCTCTGTTTCCTGTACCAGCTGTCTCTTAGATCTCTGTTCCCTGTACCAGATGTCTCTTAGATCTCTGTTCCCTGTACCAGCTGTCTCTTAGATCTGTGTTCACTGTACCAGCTGTCACTTATTTCTCTGTTCCCTGTACCAGATGTCTCTTAGATCTCTGTTCCATGTACCAGCTGTCTCTTAGATCTATGTTCCCTGTACCAGCTGTCACTTAGATCTCTGTTCCCT
The DNA here is from genome assembly GCA_944989445.1 of Ampullaceana balthica. Taxonomy (NCBI): domain Eukaryota; kingdom Metazoa; phylum Mollusca; class Gastropoda; family Lymnaeidae; genus Ampullaceana; species Ampullaceana balthica. The sequence continues at coordinate 2,588,876 of CALYLW010000047.1, forward strand.
GTACGAGCTGTCACTTAGATCTCTGTTCCCTGTACCAGCTGTCTCTTAGATATGTGTTCACTGTACCAGCTGTCACTTATTTCTCTGTTCCCTGTACCAGCTGTCACTTAGATCTATGTTCCCTGTACCAGCTGTCTCTTAGATCTCTGTTCCCTGTACCAGCTGTCACTTAGATCTCTGTTCCCGGTACCAGATGTCTCTTAGATCTCTGTTCCCTGTACCAGCTGTCTCTTAGATCTCTGTTCCCTGTACCAGCTGTCTCTTAGATCTATGTTCCCTGTACCAGCTGTCACTTAGATCTATGTTCCATGTACCAGCTGTCTATTAGATCTATGTTCCATGTACCAGCTGTCTATTAGATCTATGTTCCATGTACCAGCTGTCTATTAGATCTATGTTCCATGTACCAGATGTCTATTAGATCTATGTTCCCTGTGCCAGCTGTCTATTAGATATATGTTCCATGTACCAGCTGTCTATTAGATCTATGTTCCATGTACCAGCTGTCTATTAGATCTATGTTCCATGTACCAGATGTCTATTAGATCTATGTTCCCTGTGCCAGCTGTCTATTAGATATATGTTCCATGTACCAGCTGTCTATTAGATCTATGTTCCATGTACCAGCTGTCTATTAGATCTATGTTCCATGTACCAGCTGTCTATTAGATCTATGTTCCATGTACCAGCTGTCTATTAGATCTATGTTCCATGTACCAGCTGTCTATTAGATCTATGTTCCATGTACCAGCTGTCTATTAGATCTATGTTCCATGTACCAGCTGTCTATTAGATCTATGTTCCATGTACCAGCTGTCTATTAGATCTATGTTCCATGTACCAGATGTCTATTAGATCTATGTTCCATGTACCAGCTGTCTATTAGATCTATGTTCCATGTACCAGCTGTCTATTAGATCTATGTTCCATGTACCAGCTGTCTATTAGATCTATGTTCCATGTACCAGCTGTCTATTAGATCTATGTTCCATGTACCAGCTGTCTATTAGATCTATGTTCCATGTACCAGCTGTCTATTAGATCTATGTTCCATGTACCAGCTGTCTATTAGATCTATGTTCCATGTACCAGCTGTCTATTAGATCTATGTTCCATGTACCAGCTGTCTATTAGATCTATGTTCCATGTACCAGCTGTCTATTAGATCTATGTTCCATGTACCAGCTGTCTATTAGATCTATGTTCCATGTACCAGCTGTCTATTAGATCTATGTTCCATGTACCAGATGTCTATTAGATCTATGTTCCATGTACCAGATGTCTATTAGATCTATGTTCCATGTACCAGCTGTCTATTAGATCTATGTTCCATGTACCAGATGTCTATTAGATCTATGTTCCATGTACCAGCTGTCTATTAGATCTATGTTCCATGTACCAGCTGTCTATTAGATCTATGTTCCATGTACCAGATGTCTATTAGATCTATGTTCCATGTACCAGATGTCTATTAGATCTATGTTCCATGTACCAGCTGTCTATTAGATCTCTGTTCCCTGTGCCAGCTGTCTCCATAAAACAACCGATTTGAAGCACCAGCCCCCCCCCCAACCCTACCAAGCCATCAAGGTTGGTCCGCCCTTACACGCCGTGCCTGGCTGATGTCATGATTTGACCTACATACACGTGAGCGCTAGGAGCACCTTCACCGACTTAATCCTCAATCTTCCTGGACAGTCTGACATTCCAACCCGTGCCCGCTCCGCTAGTTGAGGCGCGATGGTCTAAGTGGTAGCGCACTTGTCTATCGATCCGAGGCAGATCTCTAGTCGCGGGTTCGAGCCCGGGTACTGGCAAGGCCCCTGGGGCATTGTGCTGGCCACACATTCCCCTTCTCGTTAGTGGTGGCTGAAAAGTTGTGAACGCTACATCACTTGCCCCATAGTCCGTCATGGCCTGGAAAGGGGGTCACCTTACTATACAATTAGACACCGTTATCAATACTATACAATATGATACCAATACTATACAATATGACACTGATATCAGAATTTTAATTTACAATATGACACCAATACTATACAATATGACACTGATATCAGAATTTTAATTTACAATATGACACCAATACTATACAATATGACACTGATATCAGAATTTTAATTTACAATATGACACCAATACTATACAATATGACACTGATATCAGAATTTTAATTTACAATATGACACCAATACTATACAATATGACACTGATATCAGAATTTTAATTTACAATATGACACCAATACTATACAATATGACACTGATATCAGAATTTTAATTTACAATATGACACCAATACTATACTAACTAAACCCAGCTCCCCCCCCTTTTTCCCTCTCTCTCTGCCCGCTACCTGCAAATAACATTGCCTCCTGAGGAGATTTTTTTAAAAAACTCGTTTAAAAGCTTCCTCCTCCCCACCCCCAGCCCAAAACTCAATTCTTATCGCCTCAACAATCTACGTCAGCCGTGATAGTAAACAAAGCGCTGCGGGAAAGGGAGAGAAACGATAGACAGGGGGGGGGACCATCAATCCCACTGCCACCAGAAAGACACACTCTCCTACATATGCATAGCCACATACACGGAGATAGAGCGGGCTGGAGAGATGCGGGTCAACTTTACCCCCTCCCCCCCCACAACCACTACCATTGTCACAACTGGACCTCCGTGGATAATAAAAACAGCGATACCTGGATTTCAATATTACGGAATTCTAGGAAATCTAAACGAAAATAAATGAATTTTTATTGATTTCATGTGCAATTCTTTAATAAACTGTCAAGTTAATTTGGCTCCGAACGAAATGGTCCAGTGAGTATGGCTCCGGTCAATATGGCTCGTCACTATCACCCAGTCAATGTCGCTCTCGTCCAAATTACCCCTTCATTAAGGCTCCGTCAATATGGCTCCGTCAATATGGCTCTGCAATATTTCTCCTACAATTTGGCCCTGTCAATATGACCCCGTTAAAATTCCTCCGTCAATATGCCCCCGACAATGTGGCACTATCTATGTGTCTCCGACAATGAGGCTCCATCATTATGACCCCGCCAATATGGCCCCGTCAATATGGCTTCGTCAAAATGGCCCGTCAATATGGCGCAATAAGACTCGTTCCATATGGCTCTCGTCTAAATGACATAAAGGTATCCAAGTAAAGGGAATCTGACACAGGGACCAGGATAGCTGAGCCACCAGACACTCAAGGGAGGGGTGTACCTCATTGGCTCTTTGGTAAGGTCATTTTAAAGAATGCAGTTAATTCGCCGATTGGCTTAATTCTTTGCCTTAAAATACTTTTTGACGTCATTTTAATGCTAAACTGATTTGAAGTTTTTGAAATGTTTCTGGAAAATTTCATGAAAGTTGTGAGTCTGTCCAATTAAGTACGTCATGTGGGAGTGAAATGTTTTTTAAAAAAATATGTGTGTGTGTGTGTGTGTGGGGGGGGGGTATTCTAGGGACTTATGGCCGGGGCTGATATCTCAGGCCGCATTGTCTGGGCCGAATTGTCGAGGCCGTTATTGTCCAGGGCCCAATTGCCTGTGGACGAAATCACCATATGGTGCCATCGTTAAAGTAAATTACCTTCATTAATGACATTTCCACCGTGTATGTAGGTTGCCCTAAGTCGGCGCTTGGTCTCCCGTTCATACTGGCACTCCATGCCCCCCCCCCTTCCTTAGTGTCATGTATTCGCTCGGAACATCAATTTGTTGGATGTTGATGTTAAAATTATTCAAATAAAAATATATTTTGCCACAACAACAAAAAACAAACAAAACAAACAAAAATACTTCTTTTAGATTGATGTGTTTTTTTTAGGGCGCCTGCGGTGCCCACCTTTTTCAAAAGCCCAAGTAACTTACCTTTGTATGATAAATACGAAATATTCCTGAAATTTACACAAAGTATTTTATAATTAATAATCCTCAAATCCTCTTTTTTCATCGTTCCTTTTCCAAAATTAAAATATGAGCTAAAACAATGACGTCATATAATATCTTTTACCAAAAATAACTCTTTGAAATAATGAAATAATAATGAAATTGTTCAATTATTATCATATATATATATATTTACGCTTAATTATCGCTGACGCCTAACGCTAAGAGACATCACTCTGCCTTTTTAAAAAAAATTGGATAATCATTTTGGTTTCCAGATTAACATTAAACATCCTCCACACTATTATTAATTGAACAATTTCACGCGGACGTTCGAAAAGACTTATTTTTTTGGTGCAGTAATTTGGTGCGCTGCTTTCTAAAATTTCTAGCCGTAAAAAGATATTATATGACGTCATTGATTTAGCTCATATTTTAAATTTGGAAAAGGGAACAATGTAAAAAGAGGATTTGAAGATTGTTAGTATTTTATTTAATCATGTCATTAAATTATTTTCATTGTTATAGCTGATATAACAATACGAGCTATGTGTTTAATATTACGTATTTATTATACAAGGACAAGTTAGTTGGGCTTTTGAAAAAGGTGGGCGCCGTAGGCGCCCTTAAATAAGGGGCGCCGCAGGCGCCTCGGCGCCGCAGCACAAACTAGTCATATTTATATTTACGCTCAATTATCGCTGACGCCTAACGCTAAGGGACATCACTCTGCTTTTTTTAAATTTTGCGTTGTAAGCAGTGCTGATTTACTCAAATAGTTATTTTTTGGTGCAGTAATTTGGTGCGCTGCTTTCTAAAATTAGTTTAAAAATCGTGTGGTGATTAGCACTGTAAAAATTATTATATAAATGCTTTGTTTAATTTTCAGGAATATTTCGTATTTATCATACAAGGATAAGTCACTTGGGCTTTTGACCAAAAGTGGGCGCCGTAGGCGCCCTACAACCTCAATTTAAAATTACTTTGTGTACATTTAAGGTAGTTTAATATTTCGTATCTATCATACAAGGACAAGTTTGTTGGGCTTTTAAAAGTGGGCGCCGCAGCACAACCTATATTATATACATACTTTGTGTACATTTCAGGAAAATTTCGTATTTATCATACAAGGATAAGTTACTTGGGCTTTTGACATAAAAAATAAAATTTAAAAAAACAACTATTATAAAATACTTTTTGTACTTTTAAGAAATTTTAATATTACGTATTTATCATACAAGGACAAGTTAGTTGGGCTTTTGAAAAAGGTGGGCGCCGTCGGCGCCCTTAAAAAAGGGGGCGACGCAGGCGCCACGGCAAGGCAGCACACACTAGTTAATAATAGTGTGGAGTGTGTTTAATGTTAATCTGGAAACCAAAATGATTATGATTTTTAAGTCTATATATTAATAAAAAAAGAAGAGTGATGTCCCTCGCGTTACGGCAGGATAATTGAGGGTAAATATATATATATTATATGATACATATGGTTGAGGGTTTCTGAACAGACATAAATTCTTTTAAAATATCACAACCCAAAAATTACATTACTTCATTTGAAAAATAATAAAGAACTATATAGTAACAAATTAGTTAGTTTGCTTTACAATTTCAAAAAGATGAACAAAGACAGGTGTTCTCGGATTAGTATACGGTGCAGTCCCCCCAAAAATGACATAATTTTCATTCGAAGCCCTACTTCCTTAACTTAACTCTGCTAGCTTGCCTCCTAGAGAGGTACTAGCCATGTTGATGGACGTAACAAGTGAAATATCTTATTTTAAAGTGCATACACTTGATGCCGTGACCGGGTCAGAAAAAACAAACGGAAATGACAGTCACCATGAGTAAAGAGTGTCAATATAAGGAACAAGTAGCGACCCAAAACACCGAGTCATACCAGCATTCATTGGCTACCTATTCGTCATCGTTTAATATGGCTAAGCTCTTACACCGGTTTCCATTGGCTCAAGGATTTCTCTCACGGTCGATGTCGTGTTCTGATTGGCCGGAGCTGGGTTACCGTGGTAAACATTACGGCAGCAGGGGGAGGAAACTATGTCATCCTTCCAGGCAAGTACTACGGACTACGATATCAAAACAAACCCACACGTGCCGCGCCAGATCAGTCCGTGCTTGTGTTCGCGCCATCAGTTTTTAGTGTGGACCGTGGCCGTGATAACAGAATACGCATGTTTAAACGAACATTCGCGAAACTTTCAAATACCCTTGGAGATTAACACCACGATCACACGATTATAATACCTTTAGACTTTATTCATACGATTACTTTTGTTCCGCAAACATTTATTTAAAAAGTCAGATTGTAGTTTGTGAAACACATATAGTTATTCCAGTATATGAAAGAAAGTTATTTCTGGAAATTTATGTTGTTCTCAAAGACTCCGTGACGCACAGTTGTGAATAATTTACCGTGACGTCATTATGTAAACAAACGGAGTGTCCAGTCGATGACAGAATACAGGTCATCAACCAACAGTAGCATGCAGGTTCAACTCGCTGTCCTCAGGGGCGGAAACGAACAAGTGAATCACAGGGTTGGTGGCAGGCTTCGCCACAGGGCCAGGATTCGTTGGTGTGACGTGTCAGGGGTCACTATCGGACGTGTCGACTGCTGTCATTTCTTCATCCTGGTCTGTGACAGAGTGGAACACGTCGTCCAGTTGTTGAGACAACTGATTGCTGGACTCCGACACTCCATGTCTGCTTCACACGCGTCCTTCCAGGCACACGATGGCCAAGCGAGGAAACCCTTGCCAGATCTCTTACAAGGTATAGTCTTGGTTTATATTGTTTTTGTCTGAGTTCAAATTCATATTAATTAATATTTTATTTTTTTTTCTTTGAAATTAAAAATAACAAAAACAACACAAAAAGCCAGGCAATCTTTTTTTGTATATGAACAATTTACTGAAATCCGATGATGGAATAGGTTGAGAGAAGCGCGATGTGTTTTTTGCAGTATGGTGACAACATGTTCCATCATTAATCCGGCGCTTATGTTGGAGCTGGGTCAAAAGTTCCTGTTCCATATTCCTATTGATAGAAGCTAGACAATGAGAGTGAGAAACAGAGAGACGATCAAAGAGTGAGAGAGAAATAGAGAGAGATAGAGAGAGGTGGGGGAGGAAGAAAAAGAGAGAGTAATAGAGATTAGAATAACAGAGAGGGGAAAAGAATGAGAGCCACAGAGGGCGAGGGAGGAAGAAAATGAAAGAGAAGATGAAAAAGAGAGTGAGAGAGAGAGAGAAAAATAAGAGACAGGAGGAAAGGATGAGAAAGGGACAGATGAAGAAAGAAAAAGAGTGATCAGAGGAAAAAGAGAGAGCGAGAGAGAGAGAGAGAGAGGGAGAGAGAGAGGAGGGAGAGAGAGAGAGGGAGAGAGAGAATGAGATGGGGAAAAGATGGAAGAAAGAGAAATAGAGAGCGAGAGTGAGTGAGAGTGAAGAAGGAGAAAGAAAGAGAGAGACAGAATTTGATTGACATTCTTGAAAAATCGAATTCTCCGATACAATTGGGTCGAGAACTTAAATTAGAAGACTGGAGAAATCAGCCAGAAGAAACTACACATTTAAGTGCATGCGTGAGCTCATCACTTGTAGTGAAATTGCAAATGTGTATACGTCGGTTTTTCACACGTCACTCACCTTACAGTTAAACTATTTTTAGGACTGAACTGATAGTTTTCTTTGTTGTTATTTCTGTTGGTTCAATAAATAAGAGAAAATAATGATCCTATTAATAGTCTAGTGAAAATTACCTCGTACCACGTGACGATAAATTTAGAATTGGTTTTTTTTAAATTTTTTTTTACAATCTCGTTTCAAATGTAATGAATCCGCCCGATGTGATTTCCTTTTACGAGGTGTTAATCTTGTGTCAGATAACCACTAAAATAGGTCAGCGGTTCTCATATTTTCGAAATAAAAGTTATGAGAGCGTAACGTGTAACTCGTTTGTAAACATCAAACGTTGAAGATATTTGATTCCGCTAATTTATCGTTCCTGTGTCTGCAAAACTGTGGTTGTTGGTGGTGTGTGTGTTGTTGCTGGTGGTGATGGTGTGTGCTGCTGCTGGTGTTGGTGGTGGTGTGTATGTGGTTGTTGTTGATAGTGGCGATGGCGTGTGTTGTTGCTGGTGGTGGTGGTGTTTGTGTGTGAGCGCCGAGTTCAGCCAAGCGTGACGTTAGTCACCCGTGAAGGTCACGTGTTGCATGACGGCGCTCGGAAGAGAGTGGGAATACTGGGGGAATCCCCCAGACCAGCAAACCGTCTTGTTTTTATACTCTACCGGCAACACCAGGTGCTGGCACAGTGTGGCGGGGAGCGTGGTGGCGACAGCACCAATCGATGTAAAGTCTGAGGTCGGCATGACCTCGACAAGTGACGTACAGGCCATGATTAGATTCTTTATAGTTTAAAAAAAAACTTTCTTGGGCGGTTCCTTGTTTTTCTTTGGCCGTTCTTTGTAAATGATTAGTAGCGTGGTAACTTAAGTTTGAAATATATGACGAATACAAGAAACGAGAGCTTCAGAATTATACATAGCCTGGTTATAACAGATGGCCAAAGCAGGAAAGGAGTGAAGGGTGATGTTAGAGTCGGTGAATTGTATGTAAACGGCCGAGATCTGTGTTGATACATGGGCGGTGCAGGTTATAAAAGTGATCAACATTCAGAGAGACTAACTAGCAATAGCCTCATAATTGTGGATAAAATGATCGACAAGTCATCAAGAGTTTAAAGTTATCTAGAGTTTCAAGTTATCTAGAGTTACAAGCAGGGGCGGATTAAGACTGCACGGGGCCCCTGGCTGCAATTCAAACTGGGGCCCTATCCAGCCAGTGTACCTTTAGATAAAATGATTGCTAGCAGCTAATATAAGACTGTAACTTGTAAATATTCCTCCAAAATGATTATTCATGAAAAAACCGAATTCGAAGAAATAACTTTTTGACGGTATCCTAAAATTGAGTGTAAAAGACAATTTATAAAATTAAAAAACACATGAAATAAAAAACTTCACACCCCACCCGGGGATCGAACCCGCCACCGCTTAAATCACAAGCCTTAGTACTTCGCATTCGGCCACGAGAGTCATTTACGAATGTCAATTTAAAATATATATATAATATTCTTTAATAATTTCTGTTATTGAGCCTATCAAATCAGGTTTTTTGACTGCTAAGACTATCGTGTGGGAAAAGAGATCATTTTAATAGATGAGATTTTATTAATTTATCATATTTTCAGCAATTCATGAATACATTTGTCCACATTTACTATAAAATATGCTAAGTTTGGGGGCCCTAAATCATCGGGGGCCCCTGGCTTTAGCCCGTTCAGCCCCCCCCCTTAATCCGCCATAGGTTACAAGTTATCTAGAGTTATAAGTTATCTAGAGTTTCAAGTTATCTAGAGCTTCAAGTTATCTAGAGTTTCAAGTTATCTAGAGTTTGAAGTTATCTAGAGTTTCATGTTATCCACGGTAGTTGTCTATAAATATAGATTGTAACTTTTTAACCCATGCCTGTTAGAGGTTATCTAAATTTAAGACCCATAATTTAAGTCTGTAGTCGTCTACAGAGCCAGACTTGTTCCGTCAACTGTTCACGCTGTCACAATTATTAGTGAGGTCAATATAGAATGGGGTTAAGTTTAATATAAACTGTTATTATGGTCAACTTAAGCTCTGGTTAGGCTAATATAATTCGAAGTTAGGTTAATTAAATCTGTTGTTGATTAACTGTGCTCTATGTTAATTAAGCCGGTCTGGCCCGATACAATAATTTGTTGCATAAAATTTGAATGAACACGTCATAGGTTATACATCAATACAATTGTGTAATGACATAACTGTATAACGCGTGTCTGAAATATTCCCCCGAAGGTCAGGGTCGACAAGCAGCCACTTAGAACCGGCCGTATTTATCTGTAGTATCACAGTAGAGGAGGGGTCTGAATGGAGGGGCGATACGTGTGCCAGTTAAATTACATTAAATTCATCAGCCATTTTGTTGTTCGTTTTTTTTTAAAGTCAACACAATCCAATGTCAAGGACATATCACTTAAAACTTATCTGGCATGTGACTTGAAAAGAGTATCAGGACAGATGCACTAAAACAGACATTTAACATCAAGCCAGGAAATGTTCTTACCGGCTGTGTATCGAGTATCATTCCCCTATCAGTCTTGTCTGTGGTTTACGGGATTACAAAGAAGTTCTTACCTCCTCCCCATTCATAGCCATATCCTCCCTTCTTCACGCATTAATGACCTCATTGGAAGACGCACTGCTCTCCCTTTGCTTACCATGGTCATTCTAACCTTAACCGTAATCTTACCTCCCCTCTACGCCGAAATCAAAATCACAGAGTTATGGCCCGTGATAACGGGGGCCTATGATTTCATCTTGTATCTGAACACCGTTTGGTCAAACTCAACTGTCATGTGAGAAATTGACCCTATACTTAAAGACATTTGAGAAAATTTGCATGAAGGGTACGACATGGACGGAACATTGCGTGTTTACGGCCAGACTCTACAGCAGTTTCAGTGACACTAACATCATCTTCTCAATGTAAGGGAATCGGTGTATCAGGGGGAACAGATGAGGACATTGAACGAAGAGTAAATTTGGCGCGACAGGCCTTTGCCAATCTGAAACAGGTCTGGAGATCTACACACATCTCTGTCAAAACAAAAGTAAGGATCTTTAACATCAATGTTAAAACGGTCCTACTCTATGGATCCGAAACATGACGGACGACAGAGACAACAAAAAAATAGACTCCAGACCTTTGTTAACAGATGCCTCAGAAGTATTCTGAAAATAAAATGGATCGATAAGGTCGAAAACTCCAAGCTGTGGGAGAGGTGTGGACAAAGAACAGTAGAACAACAAATCATGGGAAAGAAAGTGGAGATGGATTGGACACACCCTCAGGAAAGATAACAGCAGGGATAGGCAGGCCTTAGATGGAACCCCCAGGGCAAACGACAACGAGGAAGACCCAACCATACATGGAGACGGAGCATGTTGGACGAGGCTGGAAGGACTGGGAAGAGCTGGGAAGAATTGACGCGACTGGCAAGGGACCATGTAGAGTGGCGAGCTTTGACAGAGGCCCTATGTTCCACAAGGAACTCAAAGGACAAATGATGATGATGAATGTAAGGGAATGTTAGATAATTTGAAGAAAGTTAGGGGACGTTAGGCTTATGGATTTCCTGTGCGATTCATGTATGAAGTGTTCAAATAATTGGCACTGTACCAAAAGCACCCCCCCCCCGGTAAGTATGTTTTATATCCATTGAAGGGGAGTAAAATTTGAACTGCCTGTCTGGCAGAGCGAGAATTGTACTTTGACTTAAACAATAAACTGCGCTTTTAACAAATGTACTAATATGTTCTTACAGTTGACTTAAACAATAGAGGATAAATTGCACTTGTAACAAATGGACTATGTTCTTACAGTGCTAATCACATGAGTCTATTACTATAGCTATAAGATGTTAATCTAAAAAAAATTGTTAAGTGTTGTCAACTGACTGTGACTTATCAGATTATGAAATCTAGTTCCTGGAGAGACGTGGCAAAGACCCCGTCCGTTTATTTATTTTTTTCCCTCAAGATATATCCGGGAAATCCCGTTTTGACGATCAAACGGGAAAATCTTCTCACTAGTAAACAAAGAAAGTTACCGGCACTCTTCTAGGACATCAGCTGATCGTGACGTGGCTCGTCTTTCTATTGTCTTAGGACAGCGCTTCTCAAATAATCAAATTATAACCACAACTGACTCACAATGAAAACTCAGTGAAATACATCTTAACAACAGGGTGTGGACATCTGATGACCACTCGTACTGTTACAGGGTTTTAAACCAATTTAATGACTCGGTCACCGTATATTTAGAAACCAGATTCGGGACACGATACATTTACCTTCTAATAAAAGCAATGCTGTTTGTCTTAGGCCGTGGCTATTAATACGGTATTTGTTTGTCTTAGGCCGTGGCTATTAATACGGTATTTGTTTGTCTTAGGCCGTGGCTATTAATACGGTATTTGTTTGTCTTAGGCCGTGGCTATTAATACGGTATTTGTTTGTCTTAGGCCGTGGCTATTAATACGGTATTTGTTTGTCTTAGGCCGTGGCTATTAATACAGTCTTCGTTGTTTTTTAAAATCGTTTGTTAATCATCTTTAAGTCATGCTTAAAACGTATATTTGTACATGTGAACCACCCCCCCCCCTCTCCCCAACCTCACAGCCACCCGCCACACACACCTGCCCCACACATCCACCCCTCAACCCTCGCGGGTGATTAGCGGTGTCCCAGTCATAACATAGACCCTCACATTTTCACCTGTAGCCCATATAGGTGTCACCCTCTTCCCGTCTATCCCCCCCCCGCCCCCAAACCTTAATGCGACACAAGAAGTATTATAATTAGACTCGTGTAAACATATGTCATCATCATCGAAGTCCTGACTTTCCCCAAACAACAATCAACTTCTGCTTTACTATCTCTGGCTGTGTTCAAACTACCTGTGGCTTATGCAATCAATTCTAGCATCAATAGTTGACACCTTAACTTGGCGATGACACACTCGGTTATCTGCCAGCCTTAACACAATCAGATTCACCAACATGGAGTCTGTGCTGTTTGTTACACGGTGTCTTTGAACATAAAAAAGTAATTTGCATTTATTCCCATTCTGTACAAGTCTCCAAGTAGAATCGCAATGTTTAAAAAAAATATTTTTTTTACTTCTTCCCCACCACCTCTCCCCCTCTCAGCACGTTGAAAACCTCGTATAACTTAGTAGTAGTAAGTAGTAGTAAGTAGTAGTAAGTAGTAGTAAGTAGTAGTAAGTAGTAGTAAGTAGTAGTAGTAAGTAGTAGTAAGTAGTAGTAAGTAGTAGTAAGTAGTAGTAAGTAGTAGTAAGTAGTAGTAAGTAGTAGTAAGTAGTAGTAAGTAGTAGTAAGTAGTAGTAAGTAGTAGTAAGTAGTAGTAGTAAGTAGTAGTAAGTAGTAGTAAGTAGTAGTAAGTAGTAGTAAGTAGTAGTAAGTAGTAGTAAGTAGTAGTAAGTAGTAGTAAGTAGTAGTAAGTAGTAGTAAGTAGTAGTAAGTAGTAGTAAGTTCCCTCTCAGACCATGAATGGCCTATGGGGCAAGTGAAACAGCGTTCACAAGTTTCAATAGCCACTGCATACGAGGGGATTGTGTGGCTAACACAATGTACCACGGCATACGAGGGGATTGTGTGGCTAGCACAATGTACCACGGCATACGAGGGGATTGTGTGGCTAGCACAATGTACCACGGCATACGAGGGGATTGTGTGGCTAGCACAATGTACCACGGCATACGAGGGGATTGTGTGGCTAGCACAATGTACCACGGCATACGAGGGGATTGTGTGGCTAGCACAATGTACCACGGCATACGAGGGGATTGTGTGGCTAGCACAATGTACCACGGCATACGAGGGGATTGTGTGGCTAGCACAATGTACCACGGCATACGAGGGGATTGTGTGGCTAGCACAATGTACCACGGCATACGAGGGGATTGTGTGGCTAGCACAATGTACCACGGCATACGAGGGGATTGTGTGGCTAGCACAATGTACCACGGCATACGAGGGGATTGTGTGGCTAGCACAATGTACCACGGCATACGAGGGGATTGTGTGGCTAGCACAATGTACCACGGCATACGAGGGGATTGTGTGGCTAGCACAATGTACCACGGCATACGAGGGGATTGTGTGGCTAGCACAATGTACCACGGCATACGAGGGGATTGTGTGGCTAGCACAATGTACCACGGCATACGAGGGGATTGTGTGGCTAGCACAATGTACCACGGCATACGAGGGGATTGTGTGGCTAGCACAATGCCCAGCCGCCTTTACTACCCCAACTGATTTCGGGTACCCACTAAGAGCTGGGTGGACTCAGGGACGCCCTTGGCACCGGGAACAAATCCAAATTAGTACTGGACGTAATATGAGAATCCTATTGGTAAACATTAATGGACTAGCTTTATTACCTACTATACAAAGGAAGAAAGACAATTACCGGTAGCAATAAATAGTTGAAAATTACACTTTCATATTTTAAAAATTTCTTTTGAAAATTGAAACTTTTTAATGTTTTGTTATTATTTTGTTTATTTAAATATATTTATCAAGTTTCTTAAAGTAAACACTTAAATTGAAACGCAATTCTTGCATTCCACAAAAATCATTGCACATAAAGACGTATCGTATTACATGAAGTGAAAGCGTCATTTATAGGAAATTGTTTCAACTCAGAATGATATATAAGGTTTTATTTACATTATAGCCTTTTTATTGTTTGTAGCCCCAGGCCGTAGCAAAGGTTGAAACAATTGATGGCAATAAAACTCCCTTAAAAAACAATAGTAAACTCTATAAATTGTTTGTTAAACAACCCATTTTAAGGATGATTCTACAGCGAGTGACTTCTTGTAAGGTCTTGTTTTACCGTTTTGTCACCTTAGTACATAAACGGACAAATCCTTATTTTATTTTCATAAGCGAATTTCTTAATTGTTGACTAATATAACTTTAGAGGATATATGATATCAGCACTGATAACATAATCAAGGATTCCCCTACGCAGTAAGTAGGTCAAAGTTTCGAGGCTATATTTACTAACGTTTGAACAAGCCCAGATCACAACATGACAGAGCTTCCTTAACAGAAAGGCCACACTTGGATTTGGTTCAGGCTGTTTAATAATCAAACAATTGTTTCTTAAAGCTGGATTTTCCCTTCAAAGTTGTTCAGTGGACTATTTTATTTCAATTGCATGTGAGTTTTTGTGTGTTAAAAAAAAACAACAACCATAAGTTATTTAACCCATTAATGAATTTATTGTAATAATGCCAGCTCCATATTGAACATAACCAAATTAAATGGCTGTACTGTACACGGAGGCGGTGGTGTGCAGTATGTTAAGACGTTAAGAGATGGACATTAAATATAAAGGTTAGTAGTGAAATATGTTTGGGTTAATGTTACCCAGATTGTGCGAAATGAAAGAAACGCAATAACAGTTAGGCCTACTGGTCCGGAGATTCACTTTCATGTTTTTTTTTCTAATAAGAGCTTCTTTGTAGTAATAATAAGTTCATGTGTAGGGACTGCGTCCAGATTATTCATGAACTTTTAGCGTCAGATTTATTGGTGTACAAAGATATAAACGTTCCTGTGCGTGGTGTGTTAGTTCATCAGGGCCTAGTGTCGAGTGTTTATTTACAAGACTTCTGGAACTGTGAAATGTATCGTTAATTGAATTATTGTATATAGATATACACAATTGGGAGAATTAGTCTCAAAAGGGGGGGGGGTCTTTTATAAAATAACTAGGTCTGTTAACGATTAATTTAAATTTAATCGTTAACTTTTGAAAAATTAACGATTAATTAATCGTTAATTTCGATTAAAGTTAAATCCAAAAATTAAAATTTATGATTTCTTAAGTAAAACTTATTAAACGTTGTTGTTGAAAATCTAAGTAACACTGGATTGTCTTCTTTATATGTCATCTTTTAACCAACTACGCAAAAAGCCAACTGTGTTGACATTATTTGGTTCAAGTGATGAAATTTATTATTTATCGGCCGCTATTTATTTTTTTTTAATTTTTTTTTACTTTTTGACTTCCAATAATTTGTAAGTGATGGGTCGATTAATCGTTAAAAAATAATTTAATCGTTAAAAACTTTTAACGATTAATCAAGAAATTAATAATTAATTTCCGCAGCCCTAAAAATAACCAAAGTTTTTTTAGGGAGGAAAAGTAAAACTCGACTCTCTTTCTCTCTCGTTCTCTCTCTCTCTCTCTCTCTCTCTCTCTCTCTCTCTCTCTCTCTCTCTCTCTCTCTCTCTCTCTCTCTCTCTCTCTCTCTCTCTCTCTCTCTCTCTCTCTCTCTCTCTCTCTCTCTCATTGAAATCGAATAAAGAAGTGAACTGTTTAATCCTAATTGAACCATCTATTATTATTATACCTTTATTACCTCTGTTTAACTATACTAAGCTAATGACAAGACATTATTAATGTGACAGAGTTAATGACTGTACATGTTTTACTTGACGGCCAGCCGTTAAGTACGTAGATGTCAACGATGATAAAACAAAGCTAATTGCACATTTAACAAACTATAAAATGTTCTTATCTAAATATATTTTTTGTGGAATGTATGGACACATTTCGTATTTTAATAAGTATTAAAATATTTACAACATTTCTGGATGTCATTTTCCTTAAATTGATTTAGTCAAAGACCAACATTTGTAATTTTAATTAAGCATGAACCACATAGTTATTCTGGTTCAACCCCTTAACGTAGTCATAGAAATGTGCTGGTTAAATCACCAAATTTAGCCATTGAAATGTGTTGGTTAAATCACTCAATTTAGCCACAGATAATGTGCTTGCTGAACCACTTCACTAAGTCATAGAAATGAACTGGTTAAACAATTTAACATATCTTAAAAAATGTTCTTGTTGTACCACTTAACATATTATAGCCATATCATTGTGCTGGTTAAACCACTCAATTTAGCCATAGAAATGTGCTTGTTGAACCACTTAACATAGTAATAGATCTGAGATAGCCTAAAAACAAACCTAAAGCTCAAGAAATAATAAGATCGGCCTATCTGTATCTTTTCAGATCTCCCTAACCACAGGGTCAAACAAGCCTCAACGGAGCCAGACATACTGACGTCACCAAGGATCATCGCAATACGCCCGGTCAGACGTAGGAGCGGTCATCCATCCGAACATTTGACAGATTTGACCCGCCCCTCAAGCAGCGTCTACCCAGGACCCCGTGACATTCCCCAACCCCCTACGTCACGCCATTGTTTAAAACCCCGGGGCTACAGACCCCGGATTATGTGTGGTCATCTTGGCCATCAGCGGGACCCCCTTGTCACGTCTGCAGGATTTGTAGTCCAGCATCGTCAGCATTCTTTAAGTCCAGTTGTAGAGGACGTTGAACAATTAGATGACAGTATGGGACACCTGGCAACCAGAGGGGATGCTGTTCGAGACATTCCAGGTGCTGTTAGTTCTGGTCAATGTGAGCCAACGATAGTAGCAGTGGACAGTACAGCCGTGACCACCATCGTTCAAGAGCTCAGAAAAATTGGAGACGACCTTGACATGCGCATGCGCATTGACAAAGAGGTGAGTTACTGCAGAGTTGAGCTCCTTGTTAGAAATACATTATTGCATGTCGTAGTTTAGGTCTGCTGGCTTAGTATTGGATGTTGGTAGAATCCTAGCATGTCGCATTTGTGGTCGGAGAGATGGGCATCGGAAGGGACGGGCAATGGCAAGGATAGGCATCGGCAGGGGTAGGCATCGGCAGGGGTAGGCATCGGCAGGGGTAGGCATCGGCAGCGATGGCTGTTGACAGTGAATCACTCGATTTAATGAAGCAGACTAAATTCATTAAAAATTATAACAATGATATAATAAAAATGAGATTGTTAATAATCGAATGTCTGTGAAAAACAACTGATAAATTGTATTCTTATATCCTCAGCCTCAAGCTCAGCAGGCGTATTGGTATTTCAAAAGACAATTTAGTTACGACCTTGCCATGACCTTGACATTCCAGCATGTTGCCCGTTTGGTAGGGACCGCCGTGGAGCTGTACTACTTCCTGAGTCGGCTGTAAGGGTGACCCCATGACCTGGCGGCCAGGGATGGAACAGCCTGGGGGCTGGTCAAGTTAACGCCCTGGGGGCTGGTCAAGTTAGCGCCTCGGGACCGAGCAGGTCAGCTCAGCAGGGGTGAATCCACTGCTCTACAACCATCACGTGCCACTAAAAGATCACGAGAGAAACTTATTGAACATCGAACTGACTAATTTCATGTGTATGTATCTATCAAGAAGTTTTAAAGACAAGTGTGTGCTATAAATATCGTTGAACAATTCTCATGAGACCTCTTCTTTGTACCAATATTTGAGGCGAGAGTATGAGGTATACTCTTATTACATCTCAATTATTTGCGCATTGTCAGCTGCACCACTGTTGCACATTTTGTTACACTATTGAATGGGAGTCTTTCTTGACATATCACGTGATATGAATACTTTCTGGCGAGTCACGTGCATTCTATTTTTAGACTGTTTCGCCACTGATAGTCAATATATTGTCATTTATTATGTTTTTTTTTAAACTTGAATCGCACCAGCATTTCTTTTATTTCACTTCAATTCTTCAAGCTTATATGTAACTTCAATCACTGAAGGATGTCTGTGCATTGTCAATGATGTCTGTGCATTGTCAATAATGTCTGTGCATTTTCAATGATGTCTGTCTCAGTATAAACTGTTTCTTGTAGCACTCGCTCTGGGCTAGACTGATGTCTCTATCCGTTAGCCCAGACCTGGTGTCTTCAAAAGTTATATTGGCGCGTCAAACATCTACAACATTCATGTTAATTCATTTATCCAACCCCACCACATAAACAGGTCAACCACATTTCCCCTCACTAACACAACCTCATCTTACCACACCAACAACACAAACAACATCTTACCACGCCATCAACACAACCAACATCTTACCACACCAACAACACAACCACATCTTACCACACCAACAACACAACCAACATCTTACCACGCCATCAACACAACCAACATCTTACCACACCAACAACACAACCAAATCTTACCACACCAACAACACAACCAACATCTTACCACACCAACAACACAACCACATCTTACCACACCAACAACACAACCAACATCTTACCACACCAACTATCTTACCACACCAACAACACAACCACATCTTACCACACCAACAACACAACCACATCTTACCACATCAACAACACAACCACATCTTAACACACCAACAACACAACCAGATCTTACCACACCAACAACAAAACCACATCTTACCACATCAACAACACAACCAACATCTTACCACACCAACAACACAACCAACATCTTACCACACCAACAACACAACCAACATCTTACCACACCAACAACACAACCAACATCTTACCACACCAACAACACAACCAACATCTTACCACACCAACAACACAACCACATCTTACCACACCAACAACACAACCAACATCTTACCACACCAACAACACAACCAACATCTTACCACACCAACAACACAACCACATCTTACCACACCAACAACACAACCACATCTTACCACACCAACAACACAACCACATCTTACCACACCAACAACACAACCACATCTTACCACACCAACAACACAACCAACATCTTACCACACCAACAACACAACCAACATCTTACCACACCAACAACACAACCACATCTTACAACACCAACAACACAACCAACATCTTACCACACCAACAACACAACCAACATCTTACCACACCAACAACACAACCAACATCTTACCACGCCATCAACACAACCAACATCTTACCACACCAACAACACAACCAACATCTTACCACACCAACAACACAACCACATCTTACCACACCAACAACACAACCAACATCTTACCACACCAACAACACAACCAACATCTTACCACACCAACAACACAACCAACATCTTACCACACCAACAACACAACCACATCTTACCACACCAACAACACAACCACATCTTACCACACCAACAACACAACCACATCTTACCACACCAACAACACAACCACATCTTACCACACCAACAACACAACCAACATCTTACCACACCAACAACACAACCAACATCTTACCACACCAACAACACAACCACATCTTACCACACCAACAACACAACCAACATCTTACCACACCAACAACACAACCAACATCTTACCACACCAACAACACAACCAACATCTTACCACGCCATCAACACAACCAACATCTTACCACACCAACAACACAACCAACATCTTACCACACCAACAACACAACCAACATCTTACCACACCAACAACACAACCAACATCTTACCACACCAACAACACAACCAACATCTTACCACACCAACAACACAACCTTACACTTATCATCCATCATAAGTCCTTCGATTACAAATCAGCCATTTACATAATGCCCAATAACATCTAATCACAAAACACACAATACAACCCCATGGGAATACGATACACTCATATTTGCATTTAAAGATATAATATCCATTCACATAGCAATTAATCATGTTCAAACGATGTCACTATATTTGTGTGCATAATGTAAATATTTTAATATCACAAACATCAAAACTGGATGCAGAAGATCTTAAATATGATCTCACTGAAACACAATTTTGAAACTATTTATCTCATCTTGAGAACCCTTGGACTGTGGGCGCCAAGCCAGTGAATCTCAGTGGTTCTAGTGTTTAGTACAAATCATTATTTTATGTTACTTGGGTGTGGGTGGGTGTTGAATTTTAATTCTAGTACAAGGGACTCTGGATAAATAGATTTATCTATCTTATCTGTTACAGACGCCCATTCTATACAGAAGATTATTGCGTCCTACGCATATCCATATTTTGCTAGAAATAACGAAGTGGCGTATTTCTCTAAATACTAACTGAAATAATAAACTCCATACTCTATCGACATTCAAATGATGCCAACGACACTCGTTATAAAACATTAAACATAAATTCAACAGCAAATCTTTGAAACACTGTTTGGTGTCTTTGGAGACCAGGAATAAAATTCTACCCGACCTCATTTAAGAGGTCAACTATTACTGCAATACTGAGGCAGGCATGTACAATAAATAATACCACCTTTGTGGGGCTTTTCTTTTACTCCACGAACTTCATGTAAATAGCTTTATGGACTTTGTCTCACAGTTTGTATTATCCATTTTTGTGCTTTCTTCGGGAAAGAATGTTCTGGGCCCGACACAAAAATAGTCTCACGAAACTAAGTAATCGATCACTGTTGCCACATGATAAACTATTTGACATTTAAAAATTTACTGCCTAATGAAATAAATTTATAAAACGAGATTTGTTTTTGGACATATAATTTTTGAAAGAGAAACATAAAACTTACATATAAAAGAATATACCTATAAAACTTACCTGTAAAACTAACCTAAAAGTGCTGGACCCACGTGACGATTATTGAGACTGTGCATTATTTTTGTAAACATTTATTTTACATTCTTGACTCCAATGGCTCTTATTTCAATCTTGTACATGATTTACTTGTATGGATACCAGTCAACTTTGGCACATATTCTTTCAGATATTCACATATGTGCTCATCATATCAGGTGCAATTTGGGGTTTGAATTTAATTTTTACAAAATTTAACCTTCATTATGTTCATTTATATCATATTCAATATGTTCATTTATATCATCTTCAATATTTCCATTTTTATCATCTTCAATAAGTTCATTTATATCATCTTCAATAAGTTCATTTATATCATCTTCAATATGTTTATTTATATCACCTTCATTATGTCCATTGAATTTGCCATTGGTATGACCATTAATGTCCCATTTCTTATGTCCATGGTCTGTTCATCTGGGTGACGTCATGGGCGCGGAATGAATGTAGCCGATTGTATATATTCAAGAGCGAACGAGAATGATACACACGTTGTCTCTCTCACTCTCTGCAAAACTCAGGAATTTTTTGACTTGTTATCGTACTGTAGTCATGTGATTATGTGTAAAGTCATGTGATCAGAGGTGGGAAAAGGAAGTAGGGATGGGGAAAGAAGTTGGAAGAAACCGAGGAATCACAAGAGAAAGTTTTTGAACGTTTGGTGAACGATCTAACGGTATTGACTGTAACATGGGATTGAATTGAGCAATGGTCACTCAAGTCACGGGGAGAAAGTATGATGCTTATTAATTTAGACATGCTGGCAGTTAGACTCTGTAAGCCATAGTTAGCGGCGCGGGCTTTTATGAAGGCAGGGAATGATTGAATATTAAGTTTTGAGTGGGATATGAAGTTAACGAACCTTGAACAAAACCGTTATTAAGAAGTGGCAACGTGAGATGTTTATAGAAGATAGGAGATGACATTGTTCAGAGAATATCTTTGGAGTATATCTAAATTTTAAATCATATCATCAACTTGTCTATATTTACAAAATGTAAACGTTTGTTTGAACTGCATCTTTTATTTTGTTCATGCCATTTTTACTTCATCCATTGCCGGATTTTTCCTTCAAATTGTGTTCAATAAAAATAATATTTGAATATCACTTCATGAGTTCAAGATTATATTTTTGATATGCGTTCGTCTTGTCGTAAACATCGTAATAATTAAAAAAGGGATTAACTGCATGAGTAAAACCTTATTTTAATTTAGTTAAGAGTTAGACCCTTCTTTTAGCTCTGTGCAAGGAATTTGCATCAGTCGCATCTACTTCTTCTGTTATCTACACTCATCGTGATATCTAGTTATTCTGATATCTATACCTAATAGTATCTGACCTTCACTAAGGACAATGGTAGTGTGTCAAGAGTGTTGCGACGTCTACTTTATCAAAAGATTGTCATATAAAAAAGAAGTGATGCAAGCAGTTAAATATACATGTGCCAAGAAAAATAACCTCTTGTAGATATTGAATGGGTAGTCGTGAATAGTTTGAATATTTTCCTTCTGCTCGGATGGCGCCCCATTAGGTTGTACCTACAGGATGGCGCCCCATTAGGTTGTACCTACAGGATGGCGCCACATTAGGTTGTTCCTACAGGATGGCGCCTCATTAGGTTGTACCTACAGGATGGCGCCCATTAGGCTGTACCTACAGGATGGCGCCCCATTAGGCTGTACCTACAGGATGGCGCCCCATTAGGTTGTACCTACAGGATGGCGCCCCATTAGGCTGTACCTACAGGATGGCGCCCCATTAGGTTGTACCTACAGGATGGCACCCCATTAGGTTGGACTGTTCCGGATGCCCCCCCCCATTATGATGGTCACTTTGTGACGCCCTTTCTTCCGGGGAGGAAGTGGTCACCAAGAGAAATATTTGGCTAGGTGTCACAAGGAAAGGTGTCACAAATCAACTTCCTATTTTGTTGTTCCAGATGTAAATGGTGAGATAATTTAATATTTGACTTGGGAAATTATTTGAAGTTGACCGTGTAATATAACTTGAACTTGACCATGAAAGATAATTTGAACTTGACCATGAAAGATAATTTGAACTTGACCATGAAAGATAATTTGAACTTGACCATGAAAGATAATTTAAAGTTGTTTATAGCAGATAATGTGAGGCCTCTATGCGGGACAATTAAGATTCTACTACACCAAATATGAGACAGTTTGTACTTTAACTGTATTTGTCTCAAAGATGACATCAGTCTACTGAAGCAGTCAGGTTAGTATGAGAATACGAAAAATTGTTTACATACTTTGAGCACCTGTCAGGTACCAGCAATGTCCTGTTATGGAACTGGTAGGCCAAGTGCGTTATCTTTGCAAGATGTCAAGATATGGAATGAATTCTTGTCTCGTGCATCACGAAAAAAAACACATTATCAGCGTCTTACTCAGAATTTTTCTATCACAATTGAAACCTTGAACTCAACGATTAACTAGAATCCTTAACCCGCTGAGAGGTCATTGGGTCATTGCAGTTTGTGAGCCATCGGTGTGTCCAAAAAGGGAGAGGCCCATGGGACAAAAGAGCCAGTGTAAAATGACTGAGTTCAGTAGTGGCGTATGAAGAATTAAAAAAAAATAATGTTCATAATCCTCTACACTCTACATGAATTCTTCGATTTGATGCCTCTGTCCTAAAAACTTGTCATTGCTGTATATTTGTACCTTTTGTATTGGATAAAAATCGTAGGCGATGATAAATTAAACGAGCGTAGCTAAACATTGCATACACCTTTTTAAAGACCGTCATTAAATTATATTTAGATGGTGGTTGACGAGTGGTTAGATAAGGAGTGCGTAATAACACAGGTTGCTTCTTTATTCATCTTTAAAGTCAAGATATTCCCTGCTTCATTCTGCAGTCTGGAGAATGGGGTTTAACAAACAGCATATAAAGAATATGGACGGGCGGTTTGCCAGTACACTCAAACATGTCTAAGCATGAATAACATTGTATTTTCTTGTTACCTTTTCTACTTTCCGTGTGCCTTTACCTTTTTGTGTTGCTTATTGCTTGTATATTGAATAGGCCGTTTACCTTAACTTAATGTGAGGTGCATGTGAACTTACTGACTAACTGCCGTCCGGCTATTTAACAACTTTTATTACGCGATAAAGTCATTTCCTCATTCTCATTGGGTGAAATATATAGCATTGTAATCTCTCCCCTCAGATGTTGAGCACCACCTTGGGCTTCAAAGCAGATATTTCATTGGTGGAAAATAGGAGTGGACTGTTGACCACTAATCGACCCGTCGAAAGGGGGTGGCCTCTACGGGGCTCGGCGGATGAGTAAGTTCGTGGGGCACGGCCTGACCGCGACACGGCGACCTGAAACCAGCAACTCCCGGCAGGCAATGCCAAAGTCCGATATGTTAGTTGTTAGGTGTTAGTCACATATGATTACAGTCGCTGTACGGATCTTAGACAAAGCATCTTAAGCGGTGCCGGTTTAGGGCCAGGAGCGCCAGCACGGATTAGCAAAAGGAACCGCGAAGAACGCAGCGGACGCCAGCTCTGAGGAAACCTTCCAGTGGGGGTTGCACCCTAGGTAGGTCATTGATGATCCCCCGCATAGCGGCGATCCTAACCATTGAGACTCGTATGCTTTGCCGGGGTGGCGCCGAAGTGGTAGCGGGTCGTAGTAAGGCAATTCCACCCCTCCTTGTGAGGTCAACTTAGTGGGAGGCATTTTCGACTTTCTGTCCTGGTTGCCCAGGGGGCCGCTTCAGAAGCGACCGCTCCGTTCCCAGCTATCACGTCCTTTTCTGGGGGGAGGGGGCCAGATAGCTGGGAGGGTCTTCCAGGAAGACCCATGAAGAGCACTAGGCTCGGGGCTTCTGATTTTCTTCCACATGTAGGACCACTAATCGACTGGCGTATTAAAAAAATCTTATTGAGGTCACTCTGCAGCCGGCTATCTTTTCTGAACTCCAGATCGTCTGCAAACATTTCATTCTGACTCTCAAGCGGCCCCTTTTCGTCACGGACAAGGGCCATACGAATATCGTGCAACTGGAGGCCTATCTCTGCGAGTGAAGATCTCGATTCTTTTTTTCTGGACAAAGCAGCTTCTCCCATTCGAGTTTTTCAATGTTTCGTCCATGAGGATCGATTGAATCCAGGCGTACATGTTAGCAGTGAGACCTAGACGCCGTCATTTAATATAATAGCCCCCAACGCTATTCCGAGCTATTCTAATCTCATATTATGTAAGCTTGAGATTAAACTCTTTAAACTTTTGGCTAACACCTGGGCCTCTGCTCCATCTGCTGGACAGAGCCATGCATCAATGTCTGAGGATAAGACTCACTCGCCACCCTCGGCTGTGTTCAGCACGTGGCACGAAGTCAACAGTTGCCCCATGACGATTTCAGAGGCTAGGCTGCAATGTCGGCAGTTCGAGTCCCTATGGTGGTCTTACTCTAGTACTCTAGTCTGTTGACTTGCGAGTTGGTGGGGCAGTGCTCCGATCTCATTTTGAGTCACCAAACTCAATTCAATACCGAGCTCAAGTGTTTGTTTGCTTTAAGAGCGCATTACTTTACACTTGATAAATCACTGATATATACATTTGTGTGTGTGTGGGTGTGCGCGCGCGTATGTCTGATTGTATAAATATACACGTGTGCGTGTCAATCCCAGGTTACGTGCAGTATATTGAGACCACTCCCCTCACCACTCACACGCCCGTACATCATGGTGCCATTCAAGTCTCACGAGTTTTACGTGTGGAGCACAACTCATTTCCCACAGCTACAGGTAAAAATAAGTTGCACCACTCCATGCCGCCCCCCTCCAACGCTAGATATAAAGAACATCCATCGCCCGTTTCCCACCATGCTCCTGTTAGATCTTTACCTGAGAGAGAATGGAGAGAATGTCACTGGCAGGTCACGCACAAAGGTCAATGTAGCATCCAAGCTGGCAGCCGTCCATCGTGTGCATGACCTAGAGGTGTATAAACATTTAGGTCAGGACATAATACGTCCTTCTTGGCCTACGTTATTGTCATCGCCATACTGATGTGGTGTTTGCCATCGTTATGTTTATGTAACTCTACGCGTGTGAAGGCTTGCACATAAGAAACACGTAAACGGGTATGAAGTAAAAGAAAAAATATTATTAGAGATATTAGAATATTTATATATCTGCGAGCAACAAATCCTGTCACAGGACGTTCCGCCACCTTTCGGTGGCACGTTGTTGTAACTCCCCTCCAACAGCCGTCTCGACCGGCATGCATGTGCATCCCGTCAAAAATACTATTCATTATAGTTAAAATAAATAACTCGTAAAAACAGAGCTTTTAACTATCAATCCCAAAGCGCATAACTCAAAATAAAGTCTTGGAAGAAATACTGCACCAAAAATAATTCGTTTTGAACGTCTGCGTAAACGTGTTCAATATGATTGGCTGTAGGAGTCATATGGGTTTGAGGGACCAATCGCTATTGATGACCGCACGGAACATAGCCTTTTATTATATAGGAGAGGAGATACGTTTTCATGTGGATTATGTGGAACTTGGTGGAAAGAAATAATGTACGCTATAAACTAGAAAGCATATATAAGTAAATACATTTCTGATCAATTTAGCAGCCGTTAGTTTACCGAGTAAATGACTGTAGCTCACCTTCAACTTTTCTTTTGCACACACATTTATTTTCTGTGATCACCTTCCCAGTGTCGGCTTATTTGGAGTCTGTTTAACCACGTTTTATTAACTCGCTTTCATTCCTGTGGCATTGTCTGTCCACAATTTTTCAAATCTGTCAACGTAAAATTAAACCACTTCTAATGGTCCTAGAGACCTCAAAATTTTACCACAGATGGATCTTGGATGACAATGCATTGTATCAAAATTTCAGATCGATCGAATGTATCGTTATTAAATTATTGAACTTTTTAGTTTATCGATATTTTTATTATATACTTGCTTTCGTGTCTGTCTGTCCACAAGTTTTCATAATCTGCCAACGTAAAATTAAACCACTTCTAATGGTCCTAGAGACCTCAAAATTTTACCACAGATGGATCTTGGATGACAATGCATTGTATCAAAATTTCAGATCGATCGAATGTATCGTTATTAAATTATTGAACTTTTTAGTGTATCGATATTTTTATTATATACTTGCTTTCGTGTCTGTCTGTCCGCAAGTTTTCATAATCTGCCAACGTAAAATTAAACCACTTCTGATGGTCCTAGAGAGCTCAAAATTTTACTACAGATAGATATTGGATGACAATATATTGTATCAAAATTTCAGATCGATCGAATGTACCTTATTTAAATTAATGCATTTCTTAGTTTATCTTTATATAAGCATCTATACACGATAGCCGTAAGTTTAATTTCACGTGATGAGTTCACCCTGTGACCTCATCGCTTTGTTATTAAACGTTGGGCGGGCGCTGATGAGGTGTTTGGTAAAATAAATAGAGGTAAAAAAATATTGTTAAAAACCACGTTTTTATTAGTGGACTAAAAAGAATAAAAATAAATAAAGGTAAAAAAAATTATTTTTAAAAACCACGTTTTTACAAGTGGACTAAGAAGAAGAAAATAATTTAAAACTTGTAAGTTCAAGTACTTCGATTTAATATGACTAAAAACGTGGGGTGGGTGTTTCGTATAAAAATTAAAGATTTCTAATTTAGAAGGCAAAAGAGAGATCTATAAGTGAGAGAATGAGTGAACCGCATATGTTAAACCTCATAAGCGCCCGCCCCACGTTTTTTGTTTGATCAATACGAAATATTAAACCTTCTGAAATGCACACAAATTATTTTATAATAGGGTTCCCTTTTCCAAAATTAAAATAACAGCGAAAACAATGACGTCATATAATATTTTTTTTACAGTGCATATTTAATTTGGACACCTTTTGATGCATTGGTGCAGTAATTTGGTGCGCTGCTTTCTAAGATTAGTATCTGTTACACATGCAGCTTCTTGTTGCCTCGCAGGGTCCGACCACGAAGAGAATTATATATATAGATCTCTATATATATAAGCCGCATTTGTTGTCTGTCTGTTCCCTAATAACTCAAGATCCAGACAACCAAATAACGTGAAATTTGGTACACGTACACAAAATTATACCGGAAAGGTTATTAAACAGGTTTCGTTCCATATATATAAGATACTGGGGCCCGGGGGCCCAAAATGTAGTTTTTCCCTATATGAGCTATATAAAATAAAAATTATTGAAAATTAAGACGTAAAATAATGACACAAATTAATAAACATTTTGGTGTCGAGATTAACAAGAAGGCGATTATCGCCATAAAATAATTTTTTTTGTTGTTGTTGCTTTGTTGTTGTTGCTTTTGTTGTTGTAGTTGTTGTTTTGTTGTTGTTGCTTTGTTGTTGTTGCTGTTGTTGTAGTTGTTGTTTTGTTGTTGTTTTGTTGTTGATGTTTTTGTTGTTGTTTTGTTTTTGTTGTTGTTGCTGTTGTTGCTTTTGTGTTGTTTTTGCTGTTGTTGTTGTTGTCCACATCCCTTGCCCTGCGACGACAATGTCCTTCATGTTGTTGTTGCTTTGTTGTTGTTGCTGTTGTATTTGTTGTTTTGTTGTTGTTGCTTTGTTGTTGTTGCTGTTGTTGTTGTAGTTGTTGTTTTGTTGTTGTTGTTGTAGTTGTTGTTTTGTTGTTGTTTTGTTTTTGTTTTTGTTGTTTTGTTTTTGTTGTTTTGTTGTTGTTTTTGTTGTTTTTGTTGTTGTTTTGTTTTTGTTGTTTTGTTGTTTTTGTTGTTGTTGTTTTGTTTTTGTTGTTTTGTTGTTGTTTTTGTTGTTTTTGTTTTGTTGCTGTTGTTGTTAAACCCGGGCGGGAGCCGGGTACTTGCCCCTAGTATAGATATAATTGACGTCAACTTGATCCTCCTTGATTTCAGAGCCAAAACATATTTAGAAATATTATCTTTATCCTAGCCTTCATCCAATTAATCTAAGAACTGTTGAACCAAGATGTGCATTTATGTTGTACGCAAATATTTTAAACATTCATAATAATTATATTGTGGTTATATAGGATATGCACAAAATTTACACATGAGATTCTAACATATTGTTTAAATATCGCACACAGGTATGGTCACATAAATTGTACACCAACATTTTACACAAACATTTTACACTCACATTGTACACAGCCATCTGTCAAGACAAAGTCGTTTCTTTCGACCCAAAAACGTGAGGAAAAAAATCCAAATTTATTTATCCGGAAAGCAATAATTTTGGCACACAAAGTTATCGGTCAGTGCTTGCATTTTTTAGAACAGGAACATTGCTAGAACTTGCACCAGAAAATCCCACTTGATGCCAGCAGAAAGAATTGAAGTTCATTTAAATATTAGACCTGATGGGAACTTCGGGGCCTCTCAATATCTTCCCAATTCATCGTTACGATCACTAAAATCTAACATGATCTTCCGGATTGAAAATGCACCGGATAACCTCGTTGTTTGAGTTCATCGAGTGCATGAATGCTGTCGCAGTGATTGAGTAATCGGACAACGTGTTCCTATTTCATACCGGCACCAGATGGCACTGCATTAAGTCTATCAAAGATGTGGAGATACAATACTGAATGTATGCTAATATTTTTTAGACAAATCCCTCTTGTTCATTTATGCATCAACTTTAAATATTTTTTTAAAGAGAAGAACATGACGCCATTACAAGGTCATGACAAGCAAGGGTTGGAAACTCTTATTGCTAAACTAGGGGTTGTAGGGTGCCTACGGCGCCCACTTTTGTTGTTGTCAAAAGCCAAAGTAAGTTATCCTTGTATGATAAATACAAAATATTAAACTTCCTGAAATGTACACAAAGTATTTTATAATTATAAATCCCCAAATACTCTTTATTACATCGTTCTCTTTTCCAAAATTAAAATATAGGCTACAACAATAACGTCATATATTTTTGTTTTACGGCGAGAATGTTTTAATTTATAATTATTTTCACACCTCCTGATGCGTGCCTTGTATATCTATTTCAATAAAAGCTAAAAAATGACGTCATAGCGCTACGGATACATACTCCAACCAACCTGTGACTTGGGCTATTATATTTATTACTAGTGTATTACCCGTCAATGACGGAAGTTAACAAAATAGATATATTTCAGTTTTTGTAATTGTCCCTTTTGCCTGAAAGCTGCATAGTAAATAATCAGAAAATGTAGAGACCAAGAGAGAAAAATTAAATCTCATTTCTATATTGAACAATTTTATGCGGACGTTTGAAAATAGCTTTTTTAAAATTTTTAAATTTTTTTTTCCAGTATTTTTTTCAGCGCTATTTTTTTAACGGTGCACTTTCTAAAATCTAGCGTTACGAACGGACATAGCAGAGTATATATTTTGATTATATATACGAATATATGTGCTATGAGAAAACCTCCAAGCTTAGGCTTCGCGTTAAATAAGTTTGCATGAATAATAATGATATAATCAGGATAATAGTAAATGCATAGTGAATTACACACAGCATAAGGTGATACTACAGCAAAGAAGTTTGAAGTTCGAAGTATTAACAAATATTGCTGAGGAGTCAGCCGGGCGTTAACTTGCGGCATTGAATAGTGCGCACCAATTATGAGTGCACCAATAATACAGCACAGTACCTTACAAATAAATTATGTGACTGTAATGTGATCCACATCAAGCACATCTGTGATTTGAAGCAGTTTAAGATTCATTGATGATTATGACTTGTCAGTTTATTCGCCCATTTGTCCATACATTATTACCACAAAATTACCAAAACATGTAAAAAAATAAAATGTAATTTTTACACATGTTAATAACAAAGAACTATTCATTTTGCAGGAAACGTAGTAAGCAAAGTTTGTCACAGGATAACATAAAAGATTAAATTATCAACTGTTAATCATATTTACAATTTAATATAAACGTGTTAGTAATTCACATAAACGTTTTTATTATTGTCAAGTCAGCACCTTTTCAAGACATATTATGACTTGTCAGTTTATGCGCCCATTGGTCCATACTACCAATTACCTTTACCTTATCAAAAACATGTAAATAAAAAATTGTAACTATTTACACATATGAATAACAATGAACTATTTATTTTGCATGAAACCTTTGAAGTAAAGTTAATCACTGGATAAAAGAAGATAATACATTATTTCAGGTAATCGTATATAAAATTTAATATTAACGTTTTAGGAATTCTAATAAACGTTTTCAATATTGTCAAGTGAGCACCCCTTCCAGTTCTATATTAAAAGCAAAGATTTTTCATTCCAAAGTCTAAGACGCTTTAAAATATTACATGTAAATAACAATAAAAAAACTATTGTGGGGAGGAGTCCGATTTTTAAATATGTTATTTCTTTAAACATACAAATATGCAATCTCAAAGTGTATAAAAGAAAAACAAACGCTAAACTGAAGCATAAGGTGGCACATTTCATTTGCAGTAATAAATAATGGCTTTGTAGTTCAAAATGCATCGAAACTTGACAACCAAACGACAACCAATTGTAAATTTCATGAATAGAAAAACGAATGTTACATATCAATATAGAAAATTAAATTTATAATTAAGTACGTAATATTGACATGGAAACATACACAAAAAAACGGACATTTAATACAAAAAATAATAATATTTATCAAATAAAACTTAACTCTTTTTACTTCGTTCCCTTCACAAATTAATAAAAGCTAAAATAATGACGTCACATATTTACTCCTATATTTTCATTTTTTTATAGGGAGTTACCTCGCATAGCGAGCGTCACGGACAGACGTGACATTGCAAAGTAATATAGTTTTACTAGGTTGTGCTGCGGCGCCATGGTGCCTGAGGCGCCCGCGGCGCCCCCTTTTTTTAAGGACGCCTATGGCGCCCACCTTTTTCAAAAGCCCAACTAACTTGTCCTTGTATGATAAATACGTAATATTAAAATTTCGTAAATGTACACAAAGTATTTTATAATAGTTTTTTTTTAAATTTTATTTTTTATGTCAATAGCCCAAGTAACTTATCCTTGTATGATTAATAAGAAATATTCCTGAAATGTACACAAAGTATATATATTATAATATAGGTTGTGTTGCGGCGCCCAATTTTATTTAGGGCGCCAACGGCGCCCACTTTTTTCAAAAGCCCAACAAACTTGTCCTTGTATGATAGATACGTAATATTAAACTACCTTTAATGTACACAAAGTAATTTAAAAAGAGGTTGTAGGGCGCCTACGGCGCCCACTTTTTTTTATGTGGTCAAAAGCCCAAGTAACTTTTCCTTGTATGATAAATACGAAATATTCCTGAAAATTAAACAAAGCATTTATATAATAATTTTTACAGTGCTAATCATCACACGATTTTAAACTAATTTTAGAAAGCAGCGCACCAAATTACTGCACCAAAAAATAACTATTTGAGTCAATCAGCACTGCTTACAACGCAAAATTAAAAAAAGCAGAGTGATGTCCCTCAGCGTTAGGTATCAGTGATAATTGAGCGTAAATATATATATGACTAGTTTATGATGCGGCGACGTGGCGCCTGCGGTGCCCCCCTTTTTTAAGGGTGCCTACGGCGCCCACCTTTTTCAAAAGCCCAACTAACTTGTCCTTGTATGATAAATACGTAATACTAAAATTTCTTAAATGTACACAAAGTATTTTATAATAGTTTTTATTTTTTATGTCAAAAGCCCAAGTAACCTATCCTTATATGATAAATACGAAATATTCCTGAAATGTACACAAAGTATATATATAATATAAGTTGTACTGCGGCGCCCACTTTTATTTAGGGCGACTACGGCGCCCACTTTTTTCAAAAGCCTAACAAACTTGTCCTTGTATGATAGATATGTAATATTAAACTACCTTAAATGTACACACATTATTTTAAAAATAGAGGTTGGTCAAAAGCCCAAGTAACTTATTCTTTGTGTGATAAATTCGAAATATTTCTGAAAATTAAACAAAGCATTTATATAATAATTTTTACAGTGCTAATCATCACACGAGTTTTAAACTAATTTTAGAAAGCAGCGCACCAAATTATTGCACCAAAAAATAACTATTTGAGTCAATCAGCACTGCTTACAGCGCAAAATTTTTAAAAAGGCAGAGTGATGTCCCTTAGCGTTAGGCGTCAGCGATAATTGAGCGTAAATATAATATATATGATGTTTTAGTTTACGCAAACATTACCCCCAATTCTTTTTAAATGGATTTTTAAAGAGAGTGAACTCATAGTCATTTCCTTCAAAAAATATTTATTGATTCTGTCAAGACGGAGAAAGACCTTTTATTAGAGAATTCTGTGATAAAATACAAGAATGTTTAGCCAAGACTTGCTCGAGGCTTAGTTAAACCGAAAATCGATATATCGGAAAACACTATTTCAAGAGTGTGAGTACTAAGGCCCCGTCATTCCATTGGGTGGGGTGACTAAAGTATTAAGAGTATACAGAAATGAATATGTACCGTGGAAGAGTGGTGCCGGGGAAGTTGCAACAACCTTAATGTGGCTATTTTCACATTGTATTGCTTGTGGACATTGTTAAAAAAATAATTTAAAAATTTAGATATTTTTTTCTATCCAAGGGATAGGAAATAAGATTATCCCCAACCGGGACGTCTCTGATGCCTCCAGAGCTATAACATACCAGGGTGACCCTATCAGTGGCTACGCCTCTGATGCCCCCAGAGCTAGAACTGACCAGGATGACCCTTACACTGGCTACGCAGCTAACGTATCTCACAAGCGCAAGACACATAAAAAATATTTTAAAAAACATTTGAAACGAAATTTTTGTTAAGAGTGAGCTTTTACAAAATACATTAAAAACCTGCCATGTACAAACTTAATGTTTTACATCTATAATATGTTACGCACTGTCCCAACCAGCACAAGGAGAAGAATCAAACTGGATATGAAATAACTGTAATAGAGTTGAAGCTTGCAGTTATTCCTCTTTATTGTCAAAACGGCAATCCGTCATACGTCATCTATATAGTTATATATGTTTCCTGGTCTGGGGCCCCAGGGTCTCTGTAGCTGTGGTGTAAATCAGCTCTCTGAGTGATGCCCAGTCTGCCTCCACGCTCTGGTTTCCCGGAGAGGTGGATTTCAAGCACTTTTCCAGAGCATCTACAAAGGACTGTTTGAAGCTGTCGGTATTCAGTTTGGCAACATTAAGCCGTTTCGGGGCCTTCTTCCCTTGCGGGCGTCGTTTAGGCTGAATGCGGAGGTTGAGCTTGGTGATGATGAGGCGGTGGTCTGTCCAGCATTCAGCGCCGCACATGGATTTGGTAACTCGTACATCCACACTGCTATATGCTTGTGAAACTTGGACTGTTTATCAGCGCCATGCAAGAAAGCTGAACTACTTTCATATAACAAGCCTCAGGAAGATTCTCGGCATAAAGTGGCAGAACAAAATTCCAGAAACAGTGGTACTGACCAGGGCAGGTCTCCCCAGCATCTTCACCCTCCTGGGGGCAGACCCAGCTTCGCTGGGCAGGGCACGTTGTCCGAATGCCAGACGAGCGACTGCCAAAGAGAATCTTCTATGGTGAGCTCCAGTATGGCCAGCGATCCCACGGTGGGCAAAAGAAACGCTTCAAAGACACACTAAAAGCCTCAAAAGACACGTGGGAACTAGCTGCAATGGACCGATCCACCTGGCGCTCTTCCATCCACGAAGGTGCCAGGTCATGCTAGGCAAACCGGATCACCACCGCAGAAAAGAAGAGGCAAGCCCGAAAGGCCCATGCTGTCAACCCACAAGGAGATGTCGCACTCGTCCCTTGTCCCTTCTGTTCCCGAACCTTCCATGCAAGGATCGGCCTAATCAGCCATCTGCGCACGCACAGACAACCCTCGGATGACTAGAGTGGTCCTCGTCGTATCGAAGGACGAACGAACAAAAGTTACAGCATTGGTAGACATCGGGAGACATAAATAATGGCACCCTTGAGCTATTTGTCAACAAGTTAAGATGTTTTGATATCATTCCTGCCAAATGATCACGAAGATTGAAGTCGGTAAAATAAAAGATTTTTAATACACACATTTCTTCAACGAGGTATCAAAGTATCAATAAATTAAGCGGATCTGTTTTGCTCCCTACTCTACTGTACGCATGTGAAACATGGACTATTAAGGATGTACAAGCCTGATGCAGTCCCAACTACGCTCATGGGCGGGGCTCGTCGTGCATACGCCAGACCATCGGCTCCCAAAGAGGCTCTTGTACGACGAGCTTACAGAGGGGCAGAGAGCACACGGGGGTCGAAGGAAGCGTTACAAGGAGACGCTCAAGACCCCACTGAAGGCTTATTGTATTGGGTATGACTCCTTGGAGACAGCAGCCAACGACCGAGCCCCCTGGCGCCTTATGATACGGAACGGCGAAGCAACATGTGACGCAAACAGACAGGCTTTCAAGTCCAGACGACAGGCCAGGCGAAATCGTGCTCGAAACCTTCCTGACGGTATCCCGACCATCTCTTGTCCGACAGTTGGACACACCTTTCGGGCAAGGATAGGTCTAATAAGCCACCAAATGACTTTTTGTAGCAGTCATGTCTATCACCCCAGGCTTGTAATTTTGTGGTAATACCATGCATGGCCGAATAAACGGACATCAATGGTCAGATATACTAACATTAGTTCCCGGATAAACTATCATCACCTCCCGGATAAACTATCATCACCTCCCGGATAAACTAACATCAGTCCCCGAATAATCTGACATCACTTCCCGGACAACATGAAATAGAGATTTAAAGAGCCCCTCCCCCTCTCAGGCCACTAGGCCGAATTAACGGGTGTCGTTTATTTATTTCATCTGCCGAACAGATAACAATATACCACGTCATTAAATGCCACCCCTGTTTCAGCGAGAATTTCAATAACAAAATTAAAAATAATGGGCTGAATATAATTTTGTTTTGGCCGAGGATCCTCAATAGGCACCCATATAGTGTACGATCCCGATTCGCAGATCCCTGTGTTAAAAAAGTTGTCTCCGAGAGTTTGAATGTTTAGCGCTGTGCCTGTGAGCTTCCATGTTATTGTTGGTTTATATAAAGGTTACTCTGTGGAGATATTTATCTCCTACCTTATCCCAGCGCTACTTGAGAACATCGTATAAGTAATAGTAATTTTTTTTATTTTGATTTTTGTGATGGGGAGGGGATATAGGGGCTAAGGGAGGGGCTCAGAGAAGAAGTGTGGAAAAATAAGTACTTTGGAGGGCGTGGGAATTCGGGTCTGCAGATGGAGACTGAGAATGGGCGAATATGAGGATGTGTGGTAAAATAAGCGGATATGTGATGATATTAGTGGACATATGTTGCTATAAGTAGATATGTGTTAATATTAGTGGATGTATTTGGATAAAAATGAGATACGTTGATATAAGTCGTTATATGTTGATATAAGTCGTTATATGGTGATATAAGTCGTTATATGTTGATATAAGTCGTTATATGTTGATAGAAGTCGTTATACGGTAATATAAGTCGTTATACGTTGATATAAGTCGTTATATGTTGATATAAGTCGTTATATGTTGATATAAGTCGTTATACGTTGATATAAGTCGTTATATGTTGATATAAGTCGTTATATATTGATATAAGTCGTTATATGTTGATATAATAGGTTAACTATTGATATAAATAGATACATCTTGACATAAGATGTTTTCCATGTTGATATCAGACATTACATGTTTATATATGTTGATAAACTTAGATATAAGAGTCCATATATATTTATTTTATCCTTACATACTGTCACCTTGATTTAAATTAGATTGTTTTATTGTATCAACTCAGCCCAAACTAATCATGGTTTGTTGTTGTTGTTTCCCCCCCCCCTAGTAGCTGAAAATCTTACGTTTGTAATTTTAATAGCCATAAATAGCTCAGCTATTTTATTTATATTTCTATCAGGCAAGATTACCTATGTATGATCGATCACATTCAATTAAATATTGAAGTTATTGCATTAAAACAGGATTCATCGTTAAAGATTGCATTATAGGTCAGTTGAACTATTACCATTGTTGCCTTGTTCATGTGGACTTACCCCTTTGTTGCATAGGTCTTTTGGACTATCCCAATTGTTGAATAACTTAGTTGGACTATCCAAATTGTTGCATAAGTCTGTTGGACTATCCCTATTGTTACATAAGTCAGTTAGACTATCCTTATTGTTGCATAAGTTAGTTGGACTTTCCCTATTGTTGCATACGTCAGTTGGACTATCCTTATTGTTGCATAAGTCAGTTGGACTATCCCGATTGTTACATAAGTCAGTTGGACTATCCCAATTGTTGCTTAAGTCAGTTGGACTATCCCTATTGTTGCATAAGTCAGTTGGACTATCCCAATTGTTGCATAAGTCAGTTGGACTATCCCAATTGTTGCTTAAGTCAGTTGGACTATCTCTATTGTTGCATAGATCAGTTGGACTATCCAAATAGTTGAATGTGTCATGTGTACATTCCAAATAATTACTAGAGTCATTTGGACTATTTGAATTGCTGGCCCAAAGACTGTTATCATTTATGTCTCGTTAACTCTCTTGAATTAAAGCACGGTCTATAAACTTGTTGGGAAGTGGGAGAATGGGTGGAGTACATTAGATAGAAGCGGTGCAGTGCAGACTGGGGGACGGGAGGGGTTGCTGTTTTCATTTCAATGTTTTGAAGATAAAAGCTTGAAGTTAAACACGTGAGAGTTACCCAAAGTTTGGACTAAAAATAGCTATAGCTTTAATCCAAAAGTTGTCATAAAAGAGCTGATAAGCCAAGTATTTCAAAAGATTTATCAACATGCTTATTATCTATCAATAGATTTATCAACATAGTTATTATCTATCAATAGATTTATCAACATACTTTTATCTATATCTGGTAGGCAATGCTGTCAAGAACATTACACGCCCTCAATTAATATGGTGTCAACAGTTCGATCATATCTGCATTGACATCTTTTTGTGTAATCTAATCCATCCGGCCACATCTGCATTGAAGTTCTCTCTATTCTAATTTTTATCACCGCAAGGAATCAGGTCATAGGAAGGACTGAAAGCAATTATAAAATAAACTCTACGTTGCTTGTTTTTTGCCTCATAAAAAAATCAATGAACATTTAATGTAATTTTTAAACATGCTTCGTTTTAAATAGTGCATTTAAATATGTATAAAAAATTTCAGTAATGATATTTTATATTACATGCCAAAGCCTTTTCTAAAAGTATAACGTAGTCATAATTTTTTATTTAAAAAAACTTAACAAACCAAGTATTTGACTATAAATCCTTTATATAGGAGACATAACTAAAAGAATGTTCATTATAATACCAAAAAATATACGCAGCGCAAGACAATCCAAAAATACAAAATGTTAGTTATGTCTCGTAAAACATGTTTAATATAATGCGCACCGATCGGGAATATATTTTTAAAAAGTAACGTCCATATAATACTCACAGAATCGCGCAACAGGAAAGTATTAAAAAGGTCGTTCAATATAATACGCACCGCGACACTCTATCTCAAAAATGAGCATGATACATAGAGATAAAAAAAATAATCTTAAAAATCAATAATTTAATTATAGTACATGCGATCGATCTGAAAATTTGATACATCATTTTTATCATCGGCACAAGTCTACCTGAAAATTTCAGCTCGCTAGCATTATGAGGAAGTAGGTTAAACCCGATCAAAAGTTTTTCGGCAAGCAAACAAGAGCTCAAACAAACACCACAAGTTAATATAAAGGATTTAAAAAAGAAATTATTAGACCCAGAGGTGTGAGCAGTGCAGAAAATTAAATAGGAAGGAAATATGAAAGTTTCTATCCATTTCACTGGAATCCTCTTTGTTTAATAGATTGTCTTACTAACGTTGATTATATACTTTTCTTTATTGTTATGAATCTTGAGAAATGTATATTTAAACATTTTTATTATAGATTGGGGCCGTCCATAAAGTACGTCACGCTATTGTTGACCATTTTTAACTCCCCCCCCCCACTTAAAATCTCGGACACCCCCCCCCCTCTAAAGTACGTCACAATTTCCAACAAAAATTTTGTTTTTTATTAACAAAATAATTAAAATTTAAAATAAAACAGCGTGACGTCACACATGGCCGGAACCCCCTCTCTCCCCTGTCACAAACTGTCACACTTTCTTACACCCCTCCCCCCTCTGGAGCGTGACGTACTTTATGGACGGCGCCATTGACAACATTGACTAAAGTACTAAAACAAGAGTGGTAAGAAAGAGTAAGAGTACCACTAGACAGGCTGATAGTGTTCAGACAATCTCGAGGCAGACTTGTGCAGACAGACGGTCGAATTCTGATCAAAGCTGGCGAGTGAGCTCACCGCCCAGATGTACCCGCCTGGAGTGAGCTCACCGCCCAGATGTACCCGCCTGGAGTGAGCTCACCGCCCAGATGTACCCGCCTGGAGTGAGCTCACCGCCCAGATGTACCCGCCTGGAGTGAGCTCACCGCCCAGATGTACCCGCCTGGAGTGAGCTCACCGCCCAGATGTACCCGCCTGGAGTGAGCTCACCGCCCAGATGTACCCGCCTGGAGTGAGCTCACCGCCCAGATGTACCCGCCTGGAGTGAGCTCACCGCCCAGATGTACCCGCCTGGAGTGAGCTCACCGCCCAGATGTACCCGCCTGGAGTGAGCTCACCGCCCAGATGTACCCGCCTGGAGTGAGCTCACCGCCCAGATGTACCCGCCTGGAGTGAGCTCACCGCCCAGATGTACCCGCCTGGAGTGAGCTCACCGCCCAGATGTACCCGCCTGGAGTGAGCTCACCGCCCAGATGTACCCGCCTGGAGTGCGAGAGTGAGCTCACCGCCCAGATGTACCCGCCTGGAGTGCGAGAGTGAGCTCACCGCCCAGATGTACCCGCCTGGAGTGCGAGAGTGAGCTCACCGCCCAGATGTACCCGCCTGGAGTGCGAGAGTGAGCTCACCGCCCAGATGTACCCGCCTGGAGTGAGCTCACCGCCCAGATGTACCCGCCTGGAGTGCGAGAGTGAGCTCACCGCCCAGATGTACCCGCCTGGAGTGCGAGAGTGAGCTCACCGCCCAGATGTACCCGCCTGGAGTGCGAGAGTGAGCTCACCGCCCAGATGTACCCGCCTGGAGTGAGCTCACCGCCCAGATGTACCCGCCTGGAGTGCGAGAGTGAGCTCACCGCCCAGATGTACCCGCCTGGAGTGCGAGAGTGAGCTCACCGCCCAGATGTACCCGCCTGGAGTGCGAGAGTGAGCTCACCGCCCAGATGTACCCGCCTGGAGTGCGAGAGTGAGCTCACCGCCCAGATGTACCCGCCTGGAGTGCGAGAGTGAGCTCACCGCCCAGATGTACCCGCCTGGAGTGCGAGAGTGAGCTCACCGCCCAGATGTACCCGCCTGGAGTGCGAGAGTGAGCTCACCGCCCAGATGTACCCGCCTGGAGTGCGAGAGTGAGCTCACCGCCCAGATGTACCCGCCTGGAGTGCGAGAGTGAGCTCACCGCCCAGATGTACCCGCCTGGAGTGCGAGAGTGAGCTCACCGCCCAGATGTACCCGCCTGGAGTGCGAGAGTGAGCTCACCGCCCAGATGTACCCGCCTGGAGTGCGAGAGTGAGCTCACCGCCCAGATGTACCCGCCTGGAGTGCGAGAGTGAGCTCACCGCCCAGATGTACCCGCCTGGAGTGCGAGAGTGAGCTCACCGCCCAGATGTACCCGCCTGGAGTGCGAGAGTGAGCTCACCGCCCAGATGTACCCGCCTGGAGTGCGAGAGTGAGCTCACCGCCCAGATGTACCCGCCTGGAGTGCGAGAGTGAGCTCACCGCCCAGATGTACCCGCCTGGAGTGCGAGAGTGAGCTCACCGCCCAGATGTACCCGCCTGGAGTGCGAGAGTGAGCTCACCGCCCAGATGTACCCGCCTGGAGTGCGAGAGTGAGCTCACCGCCCAGATGTACCCGCCTGGAGTGCGAGAGTGAGCTCACCGCCCAGATGTACCCGCCTGGAGTGCGAGAGTGAGCTCACCGCCCAGATGTACCCGCCTGGAGTGCGAGAGTGAGCTCACCGCCCAGATGTACCCGCCTGGAGTGCGAGAGTGAGCTCACCGCCCAGATGTACCCGCCTGGAGTGCGAGAGTGAGCTCACCGCCCAGA
The DNA here is from genome assembly GCA_944989445.1 of Ampullaceana balthica. Lineage (NCBI taxonomy): Eukaryota > Metazoa > Mollusca > Gastropoda > Lymnaeidae > Ampullaceana > Ampullaceana balthica. The sequence continues at coordinate 2,630,179 of CALYLW010000047.1, forward strand.
TGTACCCGCCTGGAGTGCGAGAGTGAGCTCACCGCCCAGATGTACCCGCCTGGAGTGCGAGAGTGAGCTCACCGCCCAGATGTACCCGCCTGGAGTGCGAGTCGCCCCACTAACCACCGTGGGAAAACTCAGAGATACCAGGTACTCACGGTAGAACAGGTACAAACTTGAGGCTGACCTGACCTCCACACCTTCTGGCACCTTCCTTTTTATTTAAAACTACGACTGTAAAATATCCCTGCAATCTACAACAGTTGCTAGATTGTATAGTATGTAATTCATGTCTTAAGTATGCCTTCCATCAAAAGTCTGTCTAAAGCCTACCTCCTGTCTAAAAGCCACAAGCTGTCTAAAGTCCATCCAAAGTCTGCCTAAAGTAAAGTCTATCTTATGTCTACTTTCTAAAGTTTAAGTTGTATTTAAATTATCCAGTTAACATGTCAAGTGACCTTCTAATGCATTTACATTCCAACCGCTACACACAATTTCAGCTCCTCTAATTTATAATCGTGTAAAAATCCTTGTGGTGTTAAGTTATGATAGCTCTACCATAACTAAGTCCTTGTGTGTAATCTTAAGCACAATTATTTATCATTACACAGCGTACATCGGATGATTGAGGTATACTATACTCTCAACAACCCCTGCTGCCAAGATAGTTACCTGACCCTGACCTAGTTAGTACAAGACGAGTAGCTCCTACCCCCCCCCCACCAACTTTACACCTGTGATCTTACGTAGTGCCAAACTTCCTTTCTTTCAACCACTCACTCACAACCTGTCTTTTTTTTTACCTGTCTTTTAAAGAAACCTCACCTTTAACTACCGTGGGAGTCAACCTAGTTTCTCACGAGGATTGGGTAGAAAGACTTTACTCATTAGCGAATACCTGTAAAGATCGATGTACTCACAGGTAAAATAGTTGAGGGCTGGCATCTAGTCCAACCCATTACAATATCAAAGTCGAATGAATCAATCGGAAGAAATAAAAACGACATGCCATATAGAGACGTACTTTTATTGACCAAGCTCTGAAACTGTATCAACGTAAATACTCTACAGTGTAAATCAATGGTGGCGAACCTTTGTGGGAACACGTGCCCAAAATTCAGCATTAAAGCACATATTTGTAACAAAGTACCAACACTCCTATTAAACCCGAAAATTGAGGAGTTTGGTTTAGCTGGTTTGATTAATGAAGTAATATTTTGGTCGCGTGCGGCCGATGAGGCTCTGCGTGCCGACTGTGGCACGCGTGCCATAGGTTCGCCGTCCCTGGTCTAAATCTACAGTCCAGCCTTCCCTTTGTTAGACGCAGCGACTCTTTGTGGAAAACAATGACGTGCCTTGTGCCTATGCCCTTCTTATGGCATGTTATGACAAGATGACTGTGAGTGGAAGCAGATTTGACTATTATTGTATAGGTAAGGGGCGGCGATTGGCAGCGGTTATTTACCCTTGGTTCCCACACTACCTTTCCCGTGGAGATAAGTGAAATATCTACAGATAAAAAAAAGGTGAACGTAAAAATTTATGGAACACGGGGCGATTGTTTCTTGTACGTAGCCATAGCAACGTCCTTTAGTTTTGGTGCGGGGCTTAGAACGTTAGACGATACATCTTCATATCACGAACAGATTTCCTTCATTATGTTTTCTTCTCATAGATACTTGATCTTAGTAAAATGTCTATGGGCAATGTCTATGTTCAGTCAGTTTGGTGAAAACAACAAGGTCTATGCAGCTTAGCAAACGATTGCTTCTTTAAAACAGTCCTTCTTTTGGTATTTTAAAAAAATCTCATTTTACACAGCTGTAATTTGTGACAATATCGTATGGTCGAAAAAGTGCCTTATTAAACGTTACTGACGTTGTGAATTATGTATTTTCAGAAAACTGATTTAGAATTACGTGTATTGCTACATGTATATGTTTTAGCTCTACTTTCCTTAGTATAACTTTAGAACTATTGATTCATGAGCTGAACATTTATAAGTCAAATGTAATAGTTCATTTCAATTTATTTTCATCACAAATGTAAAAAAAATAGTATTGCATCATTTCTATTTAATCTAATCTAATTATCTTATTCTTATCCTCATATTCTCATATTGTTATGACATTTCCTTGACGCTTCACATTTAACTCAACAAATAATGTGCTTGTGTCTCCAGTGTCGGAATCATTGGGATGTTTAAATGGTGTAGACCCACTCCTTTCATCTTGATGCCAAGGAAAAGATAGAAGACCCGCATGAACGAAATATAGGTAGACAATCCAACAGAATAAGGAAAATATTTAAAGAGGATTGACTCTGAGGTTTAAAAAAACTCCTTATCAACCAGCAAAACACACACACAATATTTTGGTCTCGTTCAAATGTAACAATGAAAAAAATTATTTTAAAAAAAAACAACTTATGCTAAAACGATTTAACAATAACAACATTATCAAACGACCAAAACACAACATTAATGGGTGGCCGGATATCCGTCCCGGACATCGGGATTTCAGCCACTATCCGGATTTGCCAAATACTTATGGCAGATACGGATAGGATCCGGATATCAATGTTGTATATAATTATTTGTTATTATGTTAAAAGATAATTTTAAGTTTAATTTGTAATTATTAGTTTATACTTTATACTTTATACTATAAACTTTATAGTTTAACAGGAGCCTTGCAGACTGGGACAGGCTGAGAGTTGGCTTTCGTTTTTAACTTCTTTGTCATTGACTATTTCGTTGACAGTAGTCAATCATTCAATAATGTCAATTCAGTATTTACACTTAAACATTTTACTTATACGATGGAAGTATAATAAGTTATATCATTGTAATTATTTTATATTTTTTGTTATTGCTTTTTCCGTTGAACTTTAAATGGCAGTAGCAATTATGATTTGATTTGCGAACTTAAAAATAAAATTTTGCTTGTCTCACTTGTTGTTTCTTATTCACTCTTACACTTTTAAACTCTAGTCTATTGTGAATATTAAAATTATACAAAACAAGTTAAGTAACGAATTCGGTTATACATTACATTATTAATATATAACAAAATAATCAAATTCATCATGAAATCATTCAAATCTATGCAAAATATAGTAAGACAATCAATTTCAATATGAGAACAAAAATATTAAGTTAAATAGTTACAAGTATAGATATTACTGTACTATATAAGACAACAAACTAAGTTAACTAACAGCATATTAAACTTAAATTGTCTGAATAAAAGAACAGTTTTTATTATGGCTCTAGATCACTACTTTTTGTACACCACACTACACACTCAGTACAACACTGTTCGCTTGGTATACACTCCACAGTTCGTTGAACTTCCTTCAAGTTCGTTCATTCAATTCATTGTAAAATGTTCATCTTTGACGTTAACAGTGTCACACACTATCATTGTAGATAGCAGATACTTTCCATATGTTGGATAATCAATATTTTAATAAATAGTACTAAATACTAAAAAAAAAGTAGTAAAGTACAACCCCTTAGATCTTACACTTAAATGGGGAGATATCCGGATCCGGCAAATATTAGGGCCAAACTATCCGGATCCGGCAAATAGTAAAAAAACATATCCGGCCACCCCCTACACAACATATCAAGCATTGGCAACAAAATGGCTTTTTGTGGAACGAGGAGGAGGGCTCCAGGAAGTATCAATATTCTTGTTTAGCATATCCTTGATCAAAGGATATCATTTATTAACGCCCCTGCTCGTGTCCCTAAAGGAAATTACCTCGCGCAACTCCAACACTCTGCGGTGTCTCAAGGGAGACTACATTTTCGTGTCTCCGTGGAGAATCTTCCTTACTGATGACATGTCTTTCCAATGATGCATCAGTCACACGAGCATGGGCGAGGGCAGAGCTATGGCTTCTGTGAGACAAAGACATGTAATATTTGAATAATAAAATAGATGATTAAGTAGCCATTAGAAATGAGCTTAACAATTTATCTTGTAACATAAATTAAAGAGTATAACATGACAATAACACTACAAATAAGATAACAAATAACATGTTAAGTGACATAACAAATAGCATGAAAAAAAGTCATTACAAAATGTAAAATGCTAGATTAGTGTGATTTCAATGTCAGCTTAGATAAAATTTCCTTCAGTTTACGGTTTATGTTCCGTATATAAAAATATCCACTCGAATTTCAAAAATACAATCTGCTGTTAACAACTTATTAAGATGTCAAGGGTCAGTCTGAGGTCAAAGTCTCACTTTATATGATGTCTTTGACTCAAACTATGAATCGCAAGAACATACATCCTTAAGTCAAAGCCTCGGTTTTATGTCAAAGACTCACAGTCTGATGTCAAAGTCTCAGTCGTATGTCAAAGTATCAGTCTAATGTCAAAGACTCACATCCTGGTGTCAAAGTCCCAGTCTAATGTCAAAGACTCACATCCTGGTGTCAAAGTTCCAGTCTAATGTCAAAGACTCACAGTTTCATTCCTGGCCGGTGTTTGTAAGACCGAGTCCCTAAACTTAACAAAATTCAGAGATGTAATCTCGAGCCTCTATGATAAGAGTTGTAAACTTAAACACTGAATTATGGACCGCAGATCTCCCAGCATGGACATGTTATAACCTCTATGCCAAATTTACTTATGTCTCAAGACAACTGCTTTGTTTCCGTGTCATCTCATTGTTGAACTAATTAACATGAAATTAACCAGATGTAAACTCAAATTTTAAAAAATAACTGTTCTTCGAATAGGTCCCATATAACTATTTTATATGCCTTTACTTAACTTCATAAATAAATGAATCTGTTTGTGAAGGTGAAATCTTGAGATTGATTTCTTACTCTTTACAAATTACTTCACCCCCCCCCCTTTTTTACTCACATATCCTCTATGAACATATTTATAAATGAACTTATGTTGGCTTTCATTGCATTCAAATCGCTTAATTTTCAGGAAACAAGATATTTCAATCTTTATCGAATTGTTTACCATACATACAGGATTTAAAATATTGTTACATTCTGATTTACTTGTTTTAATACCAAAGTAAAAAATGTTCTAATATCGATTTAAATTTTTTTTGACAACCGTTTGAATGCAAAACCTTAAATAAAATAAATTATTTGTTAAAATATTGTTGATAAATTTAATTATTTTTAAAGTTGTGGAAATTCTTTTTTTTATACCATCAACGACGGTATGTGAGAAAGTGTTTCCAAATTATATAGAAATGAATAATAATACTACTAATAATAATAATAATAATAAATTGATAATTTATATAGCGCTTTATCCCAGTAAGGAACTGGGCTCACAGCGCTTTACATGAAAATAATAACATACACATAAGTATTAAATAAACATTCATATCATATCAACCACACAAATGACAATACGTTACACATAAGCTAAATTAAATATTAAAAGGAATGTTGTTCCATTAATTTTGAAAATAAATTTTGAAAAGATGTGTCTTAAGTGCAGTCTTGGAGGACTTTGTAGATGGAATACTACGGATGTGTAATGGTAGAGAGTTCCATTGTTTGGCTGCACAAAAAGAGAAAGACATTTCGCCAAATGTTTTAGTGCTTGTCTTAGGAACAGAGAGAATGCGTGTATCTGCAGAAGAGCGTAGCTGACAAAAGGGTGAGTAGACCGATAGAAGTTGAGTAAGATAGGAAGGGTTTGAGTAAGAAAATCAATATTTTTTCTACTCTCTCTTATTCAATGTTGGTTATTCTCCACTTTTCTGATTTTAAAATTTCATATACTTTCCTCTTTTTATTCAATTCATTATTCCTTTATTTCCTCACCCTTACTTTTATTTTAAAAAAACAAAACAAAAACAGAGCAAAATAAAATTTTCAAACAAAATGGTATAATACACATTTTCGTTTTTTGTCAAATAAAAAACTCTGAAAAAAAACCTCTTTAAAAACTTTTTAAAACGTCGCAACTCATAACTCATGTAGAGGTCTCAAAACACAGAAGTCAGAGTCCCAAAACACAACGATTAAAGCCTCAGATTACAACGGTTCAATGAGAAATGTCTGGATAAAACATGCCAGGTTCAACAACTCGCTCCATTCCTCTGACAGCTCTCATGGTGAAAAAGGGCGCTGAGGTGGCTGCACATTGGACCAGATAATTACATCATCATGTTGTTTGCAACTGTCCAGGTCTTATCTTGCCAAGTCCGATTTTATGAAAATCCACAAAGAGCACGACACGATTACAATGTGGCTAAGTTCGGCTTTAAGTTTCAAGGTCACTTAATTCAAATCGTTTATTGAACTTGGGATTCGAAAATGTAAAGGGATAAAATCTTAATACAAAGAAATATTGTGACATTATTTCAACCAATAAAGATTACTCTCTGTCCCTAAAGAACAATCGGTGTAATAACTAACACAAGTTCCGGAGGGCCCAGCTATTTACAATTGCAATGGAATAAAAAGTAATTAAAATTGTCTGTGTGAGAACCTTTGTGTCTAGCATACTCTGTCCTGTCTGACTGAGCACCCAATTTTCTGGTATCATGTATTCGCTCTGTGAGAACCTCTGTGCCTCGTACTATCTCCTGCCACTACATAATGTAGAATGTTTCTTAAAGGCTTGTACTTGTAGTCTGTTTCATAATATGTGCATGTCGTTCCTCCTGTTTAAAGAGGCGTGTGAGGCACAGGCGAATTGTTATTGTTGACTTTAGTGTGAGCGCTGGCAACTTTCTTGGTCCATCAATGTGCAATGAAATTCGGTTAAAGGCGTCACTTACTCTCAGTGTTCGAGGGTTAGCCTCGTAATAGATGGGTGCACTCGGGGGATAGTGAGCTGACGAGATGAGATTATCACTGCTTTAATCTCTTCACTCTTTTCATTTTGCACGTGAACTCTGGGCTCCACACCAGTTTTCAAGACGGCAGTCGGTGTAGCACCGCGGTCTATCCTGTCTATTCTGTGTGAGAGGTCTGCACAGGTGTTGAAAAAGTATTGTGCACTATTTTTTAGTATCCGCTTCGGATCCCGTGCTTAGGGCACAGTGTACTGCATTAACGAAGGGTCTGATCATTAAAAAAAAACAGACAAAAAAACTTTCCTTCCATGTGCACTTTCTAGTCAACATATTTCATTGATTGACATTTTATTTGTTTGTTAAATGTTTCTGTCACCGTTGACGTTGAATTCTGTTCTGTTTGATAAATGATAAGGCATACATGCGTATTTAAGTTACAAGCAAGAACGGCAACCCTTATTGGTGTTAATCAACTCCAAGACAAATGTATACTCCGACTGATGAAGTTCTCTCAACAAACCACGGGATTATAAGTCATCCGTAAACCACTTGATAGCAGGTGTGTAAAGCTGATCCTAATCTCCTCATGTCTGGCTCACGTCTGATCTACGGTCGTCAAGTTATCTCGACTGTAAGACAAACCAAAACACTTCCTCGTTGGAAGCTGATACCAGCGGTGACAAGGCTTGGCCCAAGTTTCTGTTGATGTTTACGGTCGAGCTAAGTCATTATATAGTTATACAATTCACGGGATGATCAGCGACGTGATCAGACACGTGATCAGAGGCGTGGTTAAATGGGCGTGGTCAGATGTTTGGTCGAAGTCGTCGTCAGAGGGAGGAATGGTTAAAGGTACGTAGTTACAGCCATGATCAGAGGCTTTGGTTAAAGGGGCGTCGTCAGAAACTTTTTCAAGCACGTAATCAAAGGTGTAGAGGTTAAAAGTGATCATCATCACTTCCAAGTCATGAACAATGGCAATGTTAGGATCACATTGATTTACGCTTAAAGTTTAAAATAAGACTTTATTACATTACGTAATCACCTGGGGAACTATTGGAATTTATTTAAGCCAGAAAATGGGGAAACACCAACAAATATTATTTGAATATATTTGGTAAGAACCAGAGCGAATATCAGAACAGAAAGGAAGTTAGACTACGTACGTCATTCAGGATTTGAGTTCGAGATTATCTAGCTATTCGAATGATGTGCATGAATGACGCCATGTGAGAATTTCCCAATATGAAAGCACGTAATCAATGCCATTAGTTAATCTGTTCCTCATAGTGCGTAGATTTGTATTATATCTACCCTAATTAGATCTTTATAATCGACGTATATTTTTACCGTTAGATCTGAGTGACAAGTATTTTGGTCGCTAGATCTATGTCAGAGGAAAAATAATATAAAAAAAATTTTGCTGTTGGATATTGGACTTCTTTTGACAGTTTTGTCAGTACCCACACTTGTTCCCTAAGACTTTTTACAACACTGATATAATAGTTTGTTTATATTAGTTGCGTTGCAGATCTTTTGACCAGCACTACTCATACACTCGTCATATTTGCTATTGCTGACGGTAAAACCGGATCTAAGGTATTTTAGTCTTTAAAAATAATATGGCGTTGTCAATCACGACTTGAAAACACGTCTGTCAGACACGGCTGACAAACACGGCTGTCAAACACGGCTGACAAACACGGATGTCAAACACGGCTGACAAACACGTCTGTAAACATGACTGTCAAAAACGGCTGTCAAAAACGGCTATCAAATACGGCTGTCAAAAACGGCTATCAAATACGGCTGTCAAACACGACTGACAAACACGACTGTCAAACACGACTGTCAAAAACGGCTGTCAAACACGACTGTCAAACAAGGCAGTCAAACACGGCTGTCAAACACGGCTGTCAAACACGGTTGACAAACACGGCTGTCAAACACGACTGTCAAACACGACTGTCCAACACGGCAGTCAAACACGGCTGTCAAACACGACTGTCAAACAAGGCAGTCAAACACGGCTGTCAAACATGGTTGTCAAACACGACTATCAAACACGACTGTCAAACACTGATGCTAATTCTAATTGTCCGATATGACTATTACTGTTATGAACCTGGATTTGAAAATTGCCCGAGTGTAATACTTTCACATATTATAACTAATCTTTTTTTATATATATAAATTATGGTGAAATTGTGGCATAAAATATATTAAAAAATAAAAAAATTAAATAAATACAATATGGGGGCCGTTTGTTTCAAACATGTTTGTCGCTCAAACACGATAGTTGTAAAGGACGGAGTGTATTGAAATGTAAAAAGTTGCTTTTAGATATAAGAACAGACACATGTTTTGGCAATGTGGATAGATGTCACGCCCTGTTTGCATGACATCTATCTACTTATCTGTAAGCCTCATTGCAGTCTCACCCATATTTTGTTTGGAAATATGTTAGGATAAACAAATGCCGAGTTCTAAAATAAGAAGATTGCCCCACGAGCTCGATGACGTCACTGTCTCTTGAGAAGTTCCTGACAAGGACAATGAACCTGGACTCTGTGATAATCTAACGAGAAACATAAGGACCTTGAGGTGGCTATAATCCCAGTTGTATGTACATGAAATTTGGAAAAGGTGGAAGATACCATCCAACACAACTTTGGTCGCTCATAACTTACTCATAAGTATTTTTCACTATATATGCTGCAGCCCATTGGCCAGACAAAATCAGCAACCTAAAATTGTGGCAGTGGACAAGACAGAAGCCAATATTGCAAGAGATTCCACGGAAGCTGTGGAGGTGGATTGGCCAAATGGCAAAAAACAACAACTTGCCTCCAATACAAGGCAAGCCCTGACATGAAACACACAGGAAAAGGGAAAAAGAGGTCGTCCAAGAAACAATTGGCGCCGAAAATTGGAGGCAGACATTAAGAAAATTGTCCATGACTAGAAAATGCTGGAGAGGCTGGCCAAGGATAGTGATGCCTGGAGGACTCTCGTAGGTGGCCTATGCCTTGGAGGGATTGCAGACGTCGACGATGATCGGCGGATGAATTTTGAAAGTTGGATAATAATGGCGATTTGCCCGTTGATAGGATGATGAAATTACTGTTACTAAACATGCTATTTCCTAAAGTGATCATATTCAAGAAATATTTGTAACAGTTAGATATATTTGTTTTGATAATATTGTTTGAACGTATGACTAGTGTGGCTGTGTTTATTTACTTAAAGTATTTAGGTTTTGAATATCTTGTCAGATAGACTCGTAGTTTCTTATAACATGTATGGAGAAAGGCCAATAAAGTAATTTCTTGCAAAGATCAGGGACATGTGTGTTTAGTTACCGTAATAGTATTAGAACATTCGGAAATATTTCATGAAAACAAATAACCTCATGGCTATTTCGAATAGAGTCCTATTGTGTGTGTGTGTGTGTGTGTGTGTGTTTGTGTATGTTTGTGTGTGTTTGTGTTCGTTAGGAGGGTCCTTCTAGAATAGACATAAAATAAACCATTTAATATCAGTGAAATTAATGCCATATCCGTTAAACTAATGCAACATTGTATTAGCTCATTCTCTTATGAATAATTAAATTGTGCGCTAGTCATCACGAAAGGATCCTCACAATTATAACTAGATGGCCCCACGAGAAAACATCTACTACACAGTACATTTATCCAATATCTTCTTCTGGTATTGATTCTGATAGTCTGACATCATGTCTATAAAAACAGCCTGAAAATTGATGTCAACAAGAAAACTTTGATTGTTGATCAACCGTTGCCGCGTGGGGGCCTTGTATGCGTGACTTGTGACTCAGTCAAGTGTGATGTGCTTAAGGAACTGATCATTGAACCTTTTCAATACCAAAGTACGGACTCCAGCATTTCTCGCCTGATAATAGGATAAGGCATGGCCAGTTATAATTGGAAATGCAGTTCATTGCGCAGTTCTTTGATAACTTTGAACGCAAGGCGGGTAAGGCGTACATAAAAGAAAACACCGATTTTAATATGTGTGTTACAATTATCGACTGTAAACAAACAAACAAACAGACTCGTTGTAAAGTCTTCAATTTTAGAGTACGAAAAAAAGAAATACAAAAGTATTGACAGATATGGGTTAAAAATAAAATGTGGGTGTGTGTATGTGTGTATGTGATGAGCGAAGGGTAAGGGTGTATGATCTTACATAATCGTTGTACAATATTTTGTCCCTTGAATATACCCAGTATAGCTAATAATGTGTATACATGCGTGTCTGTGTGTATGGCTCTGTGCGTGTGTCTGTGTGTGAGTCTTGTGTGTGTGTCTGTGTGCATGTATGGCTCTGACAATGTTACCGTGTTACGATAGATGAGTTCAGTCGAATTTAAACGACTCATTATTTAAACCTTGTCTTTCTCTCTCTCACTCGCTCTCTCTCTGTCTCTATGTCTGCCTCTCTCTCTCTCTTTGTGTGTGTCTCTCTCTCTGTCTGTCTCTCCCTCTCTCCCTGTATGTGTTGTAAAATGCAACCAGAAGGCGCAAACTAGATTTCGGACACCAGGTATCAGTGCATACTGTTTTGGCAGGCAGCGCATGATCGAAGCATGATCGCGTTTATATCACACTCAACAAATATTAATCAAACAACGATATTAACAACACAAACATTCATCAAACAACGATATTAACAACACAAACATTCATCAAACAACGATATTAACAACACAAACATTCATCAAACAACGATATTATCAACACAAAATACATAATAAACTATTTAAGGTTATTTAATTTATTTAAAAAATTTTAACAGAAAAATGTTGTTTTTTCCCCCTTTTTATCAGGGAAAATTAATTTTTAGTTGTCCACACGTGGATCACAATTTAAGTGCGTAGAAGTGTTTTATCTGACCGTGTAGAAGTGTTTTATCTAACCGTGTAGAAGTGTTTTATCTTACCGTGTAGAAGTGTTTTGTCTGACCGTGTAGAAGTGTTTTGTCTGACCGTGTAGAAGTGTTTTATCTTACCGTGTAGAAGTGTTTTGTCTGACCGTGTAGAAGTGTTTTGTCGGACCGTGTAGAAGTGTTTTATCTGACCGTGTAGAAGTGTTTTATCTGATCGTGTAGAAGTGTTTTGTCGGACCGTGTAGAAGTGTTTTGTCTGACCGTGTGTAAAGTGTATTATCTGACCGTGTAGAAGTGTTTTATCTGACGGTGCAGAAGTGTTTTGTCTGACGGTATAGAAGTGTTTTGTCTGTAACGATGAAGAAGTGTTTTGTCTGACCGTGTAGAAGTGTTTTGTCTGACCGTGTAGAAGTGTTTTGTCTGTAAGGTTTATGTCGCAGTCTTGTTGTTGTTGTTTTTAAAAATAGAACTATAGGCTGAATTGTCTTTGGTATAATAATATATTGAACGTTTAAGTAAGTCTTAATAGGAGATCGATATGCGAAACGTTTTTCAATAAATCATGCTTAAAATTGCTGTATTAATCTGTTCTTCTGTCCAATAACACCAACAAACCTAGTAGGGTATTGGTACTACAGTTTGATGACTCAGTTAAGGTTTGTTATACTAAGGTAACAAAACAGTGGAATCATTCTTTTACAGGCAAACCGCGCTGTCAAAATATGACATCATTTATAGTAAACACTACCTAAAAATAATAGATTAGGTCGGAGGGACTTGTGGATCAACAGCTGGATTCCTTAGCTGGACTTTCTGCGTAGTTCCTTACAGTGGATGTTTGAAATGAATGCACCCTTCAAGTTCATTAAATAGAAAATTAACTGGTATAACTGACATGGTGTTTTATCTTGTGCAGGGGTGGGCAAACTATGGCCCGCGGGCCGCTTGCGGCCTGTCAGAATATGTTATGTGGCTCATAGGCATTTTAACATGTAACGTGCATGTGTAATAGAGTGTGAATGTGAAATAAAATGACAAGTATATGGCAGAGCCGTCTTTGACACCATTTTGGGCCCCCGGGCAAAGAAATAGTGTTGTGCCCCTCCCCCACAGGAATAAAAAAATATATATACATACTATATATAAATAAACACATTCACATGGGGCCCCTATGCTCGTGGGCCCCCGGGAAAATGCCCAACGGGCCTATGCGTTAAGACGGCCCTGGTACATGGTTATTATCATTAATTCATATTTTTATACGTTGTAAATTGTAACTGAAGTAGACAAAATATATATGCAGCAATAACAAGTCAGTTTTAAATGTGGCCCTCCGTAGAAAAAAGTTTGCCCACCTGATCTTGTGTATTCACTAATATATATATAGTCATGTAGCATCGGAAATAGTGAATAAAAACTCCCACCTAGCTGATGTTGCTTAAAAGCTAATAGAAGACACTCCTACCAGCATTTTGCTATATTTTCCTAGATAGTTAGGAAATATTTATTTTAAAAAAACCAACTATAGTTATGTTAGTATTGAGGCAGACATTTAGTCGAAGTATTACAAATGTAACTTTTTTTTTATCTCGGATACAGAAAAAAATCTGTCTTTCGGTCGTAAAGATGTCCATCTAAAAAAAAGGTTACTCTTAATTATAATAAACTTGACACGTCTATTTCCAACGTTTTCTGGAAATACAAATATTTCATAATTTTGATAAAATAAATAAATTTAAAATGAATTGTCTCCTCTGTGTTGAATTTGTGTGAGCATTTTTTTGTTGACGTTTTTAAAGAGATTATATTTTGTCCTGTACAAGAAGTCAGAATTCTCTAAACTACTTAAACTAAGAATGTGAAAATTTAAATTAGTTCCAGAACACATTTTTAAATTTTAAAACAAATATCGATTTAATTCTATAAATACAATTTAAGGGTGGTTGAGCTTTTTAACTTGGACAAATGTAGCAAGTTCATGTCGTGGGATAGACCTGGTAGACACCTGCCAATGGGACTCCTTGGTAGACCCAGTCATTGGGACACGCAGCTAGAAGACACCTGTTACTTGGACACATCTGCAAATGGTAGACAGACCTGTGTCAAGGTTACACAGCTGATAGATTCACGTTACTTGGACACAAATGATAGAATTATAAATTCTTTTAAATGGAATTTTATACAAAGTATTTTAAAAATTCGATTTCATCCCAAGGCTTCTAAAAATTTATCTACTCCTTTCCCATCCCGCTCATCAGCTGACAGTGACTTTTTTAATTGTTTGTGTCTGTGCTAGTAACCAGTAACGCTATGAATTCACAATAGATGGAGTCTGTCCACAAGGGCGTCCTTAAATTAATGCAACCATACAGTAGATTTCATTTTCAGTACGCGCACAACTCAAGATGATAACAAAAAAAAATGAAATGGCGTCATCAATCTCTGTTTACTTTAAGGTTTTTTGTACTTCCGTTCTGCGCAGAGTGGCGGAGACCTTATTAATGCAACCTGTCAGTTGTGGGGAAGATCAAAGTGCTCCTTTGGAAATGTTCAAACAAAAACAAATATATTTCATGTCAATAGTGAACATTACTTCGGTTAGAACTTTTCAAATAGTTATTTATGATCATGAATTAAATCTGCATGTATAAATTGATATTTTAAAAATATATGGATATGTTAAGTATATTTAGGCCTACTACGAGACTTTTTGTGAACGTGATCTGAAAACTCAGACAAGGTTTCATTTGACTTGACACATAACTCTAAACATTAATCTAAACTTAACAAACCCATGGACATACGCTAATTAAAGTCGAACATCATGAAACGGAGCTGCGAAGCAAGCCAGATTTCAGATGTTACTGATTGGGAAAAGAAGCAAAGCAGCATTATCATTAGCACGGATAGCGTCTTTTTAAGCGTCTTTTATTAAACCCCTGTAAACCCCCTAAAAGTTAAACATCATATTTATTTATTTTTAATCATAAATTACAGAAGAGAAATGTATCCAATAAATAAAATGTACCTAAAATTAATACCGTTTAGAAATATATTTTAAAATAAAAAACCAACACTATTTATGGTTGAATTTGATAGGCAGGAACCTGTTAATGTACGGGAATCTTAAATACCTCGTTATTTCCGGTCAGAACCCAACTTACTATTACAGACGTTTCCTATTGCACTGGTCAGAAACGATATGTGATGTACCCGGCGTTTCCTAATATAACCCATCTGTTACCGACTCAGTCCCACTCAATGATTTTACTCCGAAGAAATTCACAAAAATATTAATGAGAAATACCCCCACCCTCTTTTTCAAAACCAGCAAAACACTTTGGAGCGCGTGCCATGCCCGGCAACAATTCATAATCTGTGCGAGTGATGTCCCCTGGCTTGATAAAAGCAACACCGTCAGGGGACAGTGAAAACATACGTTACCACCGGAAGTTTGCCGGTGACCGCCCCCTTCTAAACGGGAATTACCGTTTCCGGGGGCAACTGCTTTGTTGGCTTCATTGATCAAGATGAATGAGATTTGTGAGATCTGAGCGCCACACGGAATGAAATAAGAACTATGGAAATAAAGCGAGGAGAAGAAGTCAATCATATCTAGCAGTAGCAGGGCATGTTGGTCATTTATCAAAGCGAGTCGTTTTTCAAATTTAGTCATTTGAACGTGACAAACAACAGGCACGCGCACCGTGTCTCGTGCCGATGATGAATCTTTCTCTTCCTTACACCGAGTTATAATCACAACTTGATACCAATTATCTCTGGGAACACCAGCACTGACCAGCGTCCTCTTTCTACTGTGCTCCCTGTTTTGACCAATTATTGGAATACTACCGTTTTAAACTTTAGAATCAGCCACTGTTCAAATTTAATAAGTATTCCATGAACCCACCAACATGTGGGGGTGTCATTAAGTAACATGGTCTCGGTTATACTCACGGGGGCGTTAGAGACTGACTATCAGGGGCGTTATTGACTGACTTACAGGGGCGTGATAGACTGACTACAGGGGCGTTATAGAATGACTTACAATAATTAAACTTTTCTTTACAAAATTTAAGGTAGCACATTGGTTATACTTATTGCTTGTTTCCTGTGGTTGTTCCTTGTTTTCTGTGGTTGTTGCTTGTTTCCTGTGGTTGTTTCTTGTTTCATGTGTTTGTTGGTTGTGTCTTGTGTTTACATATTATATTAGCTTATTTGTTTTTTGTTTGATTTTCGTTTTATAAAAAAAACCCGTAATAAAAAAATGGTTTTCTATAGTTGCTTCCTGATGGCGCAGATTTGTAAAAGAACTTATTTGTAACAGTTTGTAAATACATAGAGCTAGTAATCGAACACATGTTAGAAGTGTTTTAGCATATTTAAAACAAATTAGAGCATGATAATGATATACATGGCCGGAATACGGTAAGTCATTTATCAACCACGCATTGGAGACAAGTCTTAAAGTAACAACAGAAAGTATTGGCGGACGGAAGGAAGAACGGTAAAAGGACAAACACATTGCCATTCACGCTTGGCTTGGGCGCACGAGGAGAGCTGCCCTTCCAGGCCCTGCATGTACTCCAGGCTTGACCAATAGCAGTGTAGCAGATACCTTGATCCAAAGAGGAAACCTCTGTACGTTTGTTTAAACCTTTGTAATTGTACGTTTGTTTAAACCTTTGTAATTGTACGTCTGTTTAAACCTTTGTAATTTTACGTTTGTTTAAACCTTTGTAATTGTACGTTTGTTTAAACCTTTGTAATTGTACGTTTGTTTAAACCTTTGTAATTGTACGTTTGTTTAAACCTTTGTAATTGTACGTTTGTTTAAACCTTTGTAATTGTACGTTTGTTTAAACCTTTGTAATTGTACGTCTGTTTAAACCTTTGTAATTGTACGTTTGTTTAAACCTATGTAATTGTACGTTTGTTTAAACCTTTGTAATTTTACGTTTGTTTAAACCTTTGTAATTGTACGTTTGTTTAAACCTTTGTAATTGTACGTTTGTTTAAACCTTTGTAACTGTACGTTTGTTTAAACCTTTGTAATTGTACGTTTGTTTAAACCTTTGTAATTGTACGTTTGTTTAAACCTTTGTAATTGTACGTTTGTTTAAACCTTTGTAATTGTACGTCTGTTTAAACCTTTGTAATTGTACGTTTGTTTAAACCTATGTAATTGTACGTTTGTTTAAACCTTTGTAATTTTACGTTTGTTTAAACCTTTGTAATTGTACGTTTGTTTAAACCTTTGTAATTGTACGTTTGTTTAAACCTTTGTAATTGTACGTTTGTTTAAACCTTTGTAATTGTACGTTTGTTTAAACCTTTGTAATTGTACGTTTGTTTAAACCTTTGTAATTGTACGTTTGTTTAAACCTTTGTAATTGTACGTTTGTTTAAACCTTTGTAATTGTACGTTTGTTTTAATGCAGCAGCGTTCAGTGTCGCAGAAGGACTCTCAACTTAACAAAGACATAATAAATCAGGGGCGGAGAAATTGGATATTAATATCACTCAGGGGCGTCACATGATTGTGCGGTGGGGTAACTGGGGAGGTGAAAGTTGACGCATTTCCTCATCTTTTGTCTGGAGGGCAGATACAGTCTATAGTGGAAATCAAATATTCTTTCACCATCCAGAATGGGAATTGAAGGGGGTAATAAATGGCGACCCAAACTATGTTTGCGGAATTTTCTCAATTGCTAACATTATAATTGTTTAAACATGCATTCAAGGTCAGCAACATTTAATGAAACTCATTACATGCCCCCCCCCCAGCCCCGGCATTTTCATCACGTCTATGTACATGTACTTTATTTATATATATTCATTTCCCGCCACAAATTGGTTCAATCAACATTATTGAATTGTCCTTATAACAAATATCATTTTATATATATTTATTTCCCGCCACAAATTGGTTACATCAACATTATTGAATTGTCCGTATAACAAATATCATTTTGCGCACAGCACCTAACGACCTTTAAGAGTTTATTTTAATACGCACCAAACGGGTTTAGCTTGAGTTAGAGTAGTTCGTAGAGCGTCCTATAGCCAGTCAGTGATGAGGATGATTATATTTATACAACAGCTCATGTTTTAAAAACAATAATTTAAACGGCGATACATAGAGAATTTTTGAATTCAATCAGTTTCTTACCTTACATTAAAATAAATCATTTCCCAAATAAAAATTAATTTACCATTAGTAATATACAGGTTCAATGAACTTTGCCAAGTTCAAGGTCACCAGCTCTTGTCAACACCCATGGAATAAAATGGCAGCTGTCTAGTCAGACCCATACAAAAAAATTGCCACTTCATCTAGTGCGCATGTACTCTAAACGCAGCTAAATATAGATGAAATTAGCCTTGACCTTTACGGAGTTAAAAATTTAAAATAAGACTCCTGACACAACTCTAAACCGGTCCAGTAGTAGTGTCGAAGTGTGTCCTTGTTGTCAGTCAACAACTCCGCAGTACCGACAAGTAGAATTTCCTTCCTGATCATTTCCCTTTGTTGGTCCTCACGAGTTGTCTGTGCTTGGCCCTTTCAAACATGGCGCACCTACATAAGCAAGATGGCGGTGGTGTATCAGGTTCAACAATAAAAAAATAACGAAGTCTATTAATGTCGTGTTTGAACAAGGGACCGACATCAATTATGGAAGGGCGAGTAATGGCAGTTTGATAACAGCGGAGATTGGGCTTTTAGTATGTGGTGACGGTGTATGTAAGGATGGCAGTATGTGGTGACTGTGTATGTAGTATGTGGTGACAGTATGAAAAGATGGCAGTATGTGGTGACAGTATGAAAAGGTGGCAGTATGTGGTGACAGTATGAAAATATGGCAGTATGTGGTGACAGTATGAAAAGATGGTAGTATGTGGTGACAGTATGAAAAGATGGCAGTATGTGGTGACAGTATGTAAAGGTGGCAGTATGTGGTGACAGTATGTAAAGATGGTAGTATGTGGTGACAGTATGAAAAGATGGAAGTATGTGGTGACAGTATGAAAAGATGGCAGTATGTGGTGACAGTATGTAAAGATGGTAGTATGTGGTGACAGTATGTAAAGATGGTAGTATGTGGTGACAGTATGAAAAGATGGTAGTATGTGGTGACAGTATGAAAAGATGGCAGTATGTGGTGACAGTATGTAAAGGTGGCAGTATGTGGTGACAGTATGAAAAGATGGCAGTATGTGGTGACAGTATGTAAAGGTGGCAGTATGTGGTGACAGTATGTAAAGATGGTAGTATGTGGTGACAGTATGAAAAGATGGCAGTATGTGGTGACAGTATGTAAAGGTGGCAGTATGTGGTGACAGTATGTAAAGGTGGCAGTATGTGGTGACAGTATGTAAAGATGGTAGTATGTGGTGACAGTATGAAAAGATGGCAGTATGTGGTGACAGTATGTAAAGGTGGCAGTATGTGGTGACAGTATGTAAAGATGGTAGTATGTGGTGACAGTATGAAAAGATGGAAGTATGTGGTGACAGTATGTAAAGGTGGCAGTATGTGGTGACAGTATGAAAAGATGGCAGTATGGGGTGACAGCGTATTTAAGGATGGTAGTAAGTGGAGACGGTGTATGTAAAGATAGTAAAGTGAGGTGACTTCATATGTACAGATGGTAGTGTGAAAATGTCTGAGGGTACAACATACTTAAAGCTAATGTTAGACGGGGTAAAATAATTTCACGGAATGTTGGCAGCTAAAAGAGACGCCAGAACTGTGTAGATTGACAGGGGACAGAACCAGCAATAGCTACTTACCGTCGACCCGTTGTAAATAGTTGGTCTATTGACACATTGATAACACCCCCCCCCCTACCTCTAGCTATTTAACTAAGGATATGAAGTGGTGATCAAGTTTTCTGTTGAACAGATCCGAAATGGGAATTCATTTGTTAATTTTTACAAAAATTAATAATTTATTTTTTTACTTTTCATTTCAGAGGGGGGCACAATTTTGCTCTCCTAAAATATTGACAGCTGTATTGTAATTCACACACAACAAAAATATAATGAAAGCACTTTTTAAAAATCATTAATCATTAAGAGAATAATGTATCAAATAACACAGGCTAGAAGCAATATGAATAAGAGTTTTGCTGGTAAGGCTTGAAAATGAATTTGTTTATTTAAACGACCAGATAATTTGATGGTATACTTGTGATGTCAGCCTGACGTCAATCCCGAAAAGTTGTTACTTTATATCGGGGTGTTTTGTTTTCTCCGAAGATTAAACGAACACCCAAAAATATTTTTTTGTTCCATTTATCTGTGACTTCTGTTTAATTTTTAGAGTAAATAAACCACAAATAAATGAGACAATATACACGGAAGAAACATAGTAATCATACGAAATACTAAATTTTCAATAGTTTCATTTATTTTAACTTATGTCGTCAAGTTTGAGGTACATGCCAGACATTTAACTTATGTTTTAAGTTGGAGTTACAGTCCAGAAGTTTAACTTGTGTTTTAAGTTTGTGTTACATACTAGCTAGGCTATACTAATAAATGTACAATTAAGTAAAATTATATGACACTGCCATTTCTCGTTTTGATATTGTTTTCATTTCCTACAATTTAAGTCTAGTTATATAATTTTTGATGCAAAATAAATTAGCTCATTAATTTAAAACTTGAGAACCAGTGTACTTGAAATGCTAAGCTTCATAAATTCTACGCAGTTAATTATATCTTATACGTCCTGCCTTATAGTCACAATGATAATGTGCGGCAATCTGTGGCAACATGTAACTAAGGACAATATGTAACTGATGACAACATATAACTGATGACAATATATAACTGATGACAATATATAACTGATGACAATATATAACTGATGACAATATGTAACTGATGACAATATATAACTGATGACAATATGATAAATGTTTTTTTAAGTTAAAGGTGGAAAAAAATTATCTAAAATTCCTGAAACCGTTATTTCAATGGATTTCACACATAAATGGAATAACATGGATTGTTATGGATTACCAATAATCCTGCGAGATCCTGTGATACCAGAATGTTGATTAGAAACCCCAAATGAAATCGATAACCTATTGCCCAAACCCCAACATTGAGATCTCTAGTTAAATCATCATTATGAGAACCTTTAAATCACCTTGCAACTGCTGTCTTTTCACCTATGGTATGTTGGTGAAATCATTTGTTTACTAATGTGAATCTCAGATGACACACTCAAAATTCACGCGCCCTATTTGCATTAAATGATGTCTGGGATTTTCGCTCTACATTCCAACTGATCCGCTGCATCGTTAAACCAGGAGTGAATTCGATACTTCGGTCATTTCTGAAATCCTGACTTATACACCTATCTAACTATAGCAATGTCCAGAGATTTGAAATTAAAGTCTAGAATACCGCCCCCTCCCACACACACACACAATTATACGAACCAAACCTTGTTTAAAATTTTAGTCTATGTATTTTG
Organism: Ampullaceana balthica; assembly: GCA_944989445.1. Classification (NCBI taxonomy): domain Eukaryota; kingdom Metazoa; phylum Mollusca; class Gastropoda; family Lymnaeidae; genus Ampullaceana; species Ampullaceana balthica. Next base: position 2,651,369 of record CALYLW010000047.1, read on the forward strand.
CAACCTAACTAGTCTAAAACAGTTAAGAAAATTTCGAGTACTGATAATCGAATATGATTTATAGCTTTATTGTAATTAATTACATAAGGATTAACACCATGTGATATTTGTTTTTCCGGTGCTGACGTCATGTGCCCTCTGACTTCATGTGCCCTCATGTTAATAAATACATATAAGGGGTCCTTGCTCTATTTGCCTGTCTTTATTTCTTAACATAAAGGTTCCATCTATGTTTGTCATCATAGGGGTCCCATTTATATATGTCATTATATGGATCATGTCTTTATTTGTTAACATAAAGGAGCCATTTATATTTGTCAACATAGGGGTCCAGTCTGACTATATGTGCCTGTCTTTATTTGCTAACATAGGGGTGTCATCTATATTTGTTAACAAAGAGGTCCCGTTTATATTTATTAGTCAACATAGGGTTTCTGATTATATTTCTCACTAATCGCTTTCAGTCTACATGTATATATATATATATCAACATAAGGAGCTTCTTTATACTTGTCAAATAAGCGTGTCTATATGTATATTTAAGAAAATAAATTAGTGAGCGCAAAATAAATATATTTATTATATATTAGATATATTATAATATATACTAGATATATTTTAATAACATGTTCCTTTGTGGTATAAAGAACTAATTCAAACTGAAGAAATCTCTTTGGTTTTTCTTGGAACTTAGGGTACACAATTCTTTCCTCATCAATTTTGAAATTGTTAAACTGTCAGTAAATTATTTATTTTCTTAGTGCTTTTCCTAATAAAATCGTTGATTTTATACAGTTAAATTTTAATTTTAATTTCGATTCTTCAGTAGTAAATAGTAGTATAAACGGCTTTAAACATGTGGAACAGATATCACTCTTCTCAAAACGAAAACAAAAAATTCTAAACTTTTAGTCATGGATTACTCAGCCTTAAACTCGTGAATGGTTTGGGATAAAATGGTTACATAAATTATAACAAACTAGGGGTTGAAGGGCTTTTTTCAAAAGCCCAAGTAACTTATCCTTGTTTGATATATACGAAATATTAAACTTCCTGAAATGTACACAACGTATTTTATAATTGTTTGGGTAATTTACGTCATATAATATTTTATGGCGATAAATACCACACGCTCTGTTAATCTCGAAACCAAAATGATACCTTTCTTTTATAACTGCTTTGGACTGCCTTTCTTTTTAAAATCCTTTTTATTAACTTGTGGTGTCTGCTTGCTTGCTTGAGGTGGGCGGTGCCGAAACAACTTTGGATCGATTTTAACCCACTTTCTCGTTAGCTAGCGAGCTGAAATTTTGCAGGCAGACTTGTGGCAATGATAAAAATGATGTATCAAAATTTCAGATAAATCGAATGTACTGTAATTAAATTAATTAATTTTTATATTATCTTAATTTATCTCTATGAAACATGTTACATTTTTTTGCTATAGTGTCGTGGTGCGTATTATATTGAACAATCTTTACTGTCGCGCAATAAGGTGCGTATTTTATTGACAATAATTTTTACTTTTTATAAAAATATTCCTGATCGGTGCGCATTATATTAAACATGTTTTATGACACATAAATATAATTTTGTATTTTTGGATTGTCTTGCGCTGCGTATTATAATGAACATTTTTTTTAGTTATGTGTCGTACATAAAGGATTTATTGTAAAACTTGCTTTTTAACGGGTTTTTTAAAATTAACTGCTATGGACTGTTGTACTATGTCCCTCAGCGTTATGGAGACAGTGACTTGGGCTTTTTTAATATTTAATATTAGATATATAAAAAATAATGACTTTATTTATAACAATAAATAGGATTTAAACTAACTATAAACTAATATAAGATTCATGGTTTGCACAATTTAATCATTAAACAAACTAAATTTTGACGTCACAAATCAATAAGCCAAAACTTTTATTTAAAAAACTGACCAAATGCCTTTATTAGTAAATGGAATGCAGCGTGGTGTCAACAATGGCTTTTAAATGCAATGTAATAAACATTATATGTTATCTTTCTTTTTTCATGAAAATACATGTTTTAAAAAAAATCAGTAAAAAAAATTGTGTAAAAAAAATTATAAAATTATAAATGTATGTATAAAATATATATACACCTTATGCTTAAATATATGTATATATCAAATATATGTTACACTTTTTAAACAAAATCTCAAAATCTTTAAAGCTACTTATTCTTTTAAAATGACGAATTCATTAAAAATTAATTTTAAAGATAATTTGTTTAACTCTACCATCTGCAAAAGAAATTTTGTTTGTGTTGTTGCCGAGACTACGGGAATTTATGAATGTAGAACTTCAACAATTTTTCAGCATCCATAATTTATTTGGAATTAATATATTTTTCATGAAATAACTCAAAGGAGAGAATGTGAATATGTCGACAGTCGACCATATGACCATCCCTGCACAAGTCAATACCGACGATATAAATTAGATCTTACGCTTTGACAACAGCTGACTACCATCAGATAAAAAGGCTTGTACTTTCCTCATTTGACCAATATGTTTTATAGACTAAAAACTATGCTATGGCATCCGTCCATCCTCATGGGATGATGGCGTTTCCTCCTGCTCCTCTACCCCCCTTCCCCTTTCTCCTGGCCCTTTTCTCCTCGCTCCTGGCTGTAAGGGAAGCTAACCCTTATAGCATGGGACTCTGCTAAAAGCGCCTCACATGAACATACTGGCCAACACTAAATTTACAAAAAATATACTTTGCATAAATATTTACATAGAGACTTTTAATTTTCTTTTAAAACATTTCATTTTAATGACATAGCAACATATGACGCCATGGAATGGACGGCAAGCGGCAGCATCGTCAAACTGTCAAAGATGAGAAAGGTTAAGAGTCAATGGGCGAGTCAATAGTCAAATCAATAAATATTGAATTCCATATAAACAATTATTCTATGAGGATTTTGGCGTAAGGCCGATTATTTTTTTTCCAGCTAGAGTGACCTCCCATTGTGAGTGAAATCGCAAAGTAAGCGTTTTGAATCTCATCAAAATTAGTTAGTTATACAAAAAAAAATTATATTTATATTTTTTTGTTTTGTTATGTATTTGTTAACATCAAAGATGAAAAAGTGTGTAAAATTACACGATGATTAAAAAATAGCAACGGGAAAAAAATTCAAAAGAAGTCGAGTTGAAAGTCAATAAAAACAGTCTTTTGATAATAAAGAACGGAGATTTAATCTTTTTGCAATACGCATCATCATGAACAAAGGTAACTAATATAGAAATTAATTATTAAATTTAATTTTGGTTTTATTCAAACATTAATGCTTAGTTGTTTATTTATATTTCGTGATATTGATTGAGCTATGCATAATGTTGATTGACATAAATTGTTTAATGGTCGGGTAACAAGGGGCTTGGCGGCTGGATAACGAAGTCAATAGTGCGCTCACCTCACAGGCGCGTCGGATTTAGCCCACGTTGAAGCCACAATAAAAAGTTGATGAATGACTATTGCTGAAAAGTCCTACGCTGACTTGGAAATGAGATGGGCGCCGACAAGTCTACCAAGTCCCGAGAAAGTTCTAATGGAAACATTGGAACCCCTTACGACCACAAGGTTATGGGACACACAAAAAAGGGTCTTAAACATGTTCTGACTATAATTATACATGTATGTATGGGTAATTATAAATTTAAAAAAAATATTTTAATTTATTTGTAACTGTTATCTTCAATTATTTTGATTTGTCATATTGAAACTATTTTAGTTGATGGTTGGAGATTTTCTTGTTTCATCTCCTATTTAATTCCAATCGCCCCTAAATCCATTCAAAACATTCTGCAACTTATTTCTGTTTAGGTTTTTCCTTGCAAGCTTTGAACCACATCTTTCCAGGCATCTATGGTTGAGAATCTATACGTCATGATTTGTTGAATTTTTAAAGAGGTTATAGAATTTTGCAAGCTTTTTTTTTAATCTATAAATTAACATCATTGCCATTCATTTAGAAAATACATTCATGTTGGTAAATTTATTAACCTAACGATGATCGTGTTATGGAAGAATAAGCTGTAAAAGTGATTCGGCGACTTTCACTTATATAGACAGTTTACATCATGAATGTTCAAAGGTGTGGACAGACTATTTGTTATTTAAGCGAGTCTTATAATAGATTTAACATGGTATCAAAGATTGATGCATCTAATCACGGGTCAATTTGAGCCCTTAAGAAGGCAATGTATTCATAATGATGCATTTTAAAATAATGACAAATTAAAGCTATAGATTGTTTATGTTTCCCGAAACAAATCATACATTTCTATGTTAGTCGCACTTCTCTTTTCTTTATAACAATGGATATGTTGCATTCTATCATACTTATGTGTGTATTACACAATATATAGACTTTCAATCATAATTTAGAATATTTCGTCTTGTACTTAGGAGAACAGACAGAGTTATAGATGATGATCTACCTGATTACTTCCAGCTTGACAGTTGAACATGCTGCTCCAAGTGTTACATTGGTAGCTCCGAGTTGTAGGTGGTTCTTACATGTAACTGCCATATTTGTACTGATACATTTGTCGATAAAACAAACTCAATGTTGAATTATTTGATATCAAATAACCCATGGAGAGGACTGCCCATTAGAGAGAAATGTGTGTGTTTTCAAACTATATATATTGTTAGAATGCAATTAAGTATTCTACCAGAAAATACATTATGATTATGTCATCATGCGAACCTTTCCTAAGATTGGACAGAATCTGACTGAATTTTAAGTAGTCAGAAAATTTTTGCCGAATTTAAAGTCTTTAAAATTGTCTGATATTAAACAAACCTTGATAACGCTTTTGAAAGTTAAATCGTATGTCATAATTTGATCGCGGAATTCCTGCTGCAGGACATTTTCAATGTCAGGTTGTTCTTTTAATTTCTCTCCACAGCACAGACTTTCAACAGTCGTAATTTGTTGATGATGGTCTCAGCCGAGATAAGCCTGGATTGTTGCCAATAATCTATGGACAAGAATGACACAGCAATCCATAGTGATTGAAGATTAGAAGACATTCCGACAATCCACGAATCCATTCAGAGCTACTGTTGTTGCCATGAGCTTGTTAGTGAAGAACGCATAAGAAAATTTATGTTTACTCACAGCCAGGGTCACCAGTAACCTCTGACCCTTGACATGGCATGTCTCTGTACAGTGTCTTCCATGCAGATTGGTGGAAATCTCGGTAAATGGAGCGCTCACACCGAGATAAAATTGCGTTGGAAAAATGGATATGCGTCATTGCTCGTGAGCAGAAGTCGGTCGTGGACAAGAGGTTGTTGGGAAACCTTGTATCCAGGCAATTAGCATTCACAATAGAATATATTGCAACATTTATTGCGTTCTTGATAGAGTTTTCATGAATGTTTTTTTTTAAGTCAAGGGTTTTAGATAAGTCCAAACATTGAAAGGTGTCTCGGATGTAATGTGTTAAATAAACTTTTATTGATGTTTCTTTTTCAGTGTGTGTGTGTGTGTGTGGAAAATGTGAGAAATTAGTCAAAGTAAACATTTCAAATATTATTGATTGACCTAGTTTTGAACAAAACACAGTGATTATTTGTATGTTAAAGTACATAAGAATCTAAAGCACAAGTAAGTGGTAGTTGTGATTACCTGGCCAAAATACTGCGCTGTTACTAGACTTACGGGGTTTCTACTTTCCGAATTATTCAATTGTATCAAATAGATTTCTGATCTAATATAATGTAAAAATTATTTTTTAATCCATGGCCCTGCTATAATCAAATATTTGCAACAGAAATAGGAGCGTGTAGAAGTCATGGCGGATGGACGAGCTGTGTATGCGCAGGTCCAGCGCTGAAGCCATCAACAGGTCATTTAAACGGTGTGCTCCTCGCTGCAATCAGCCACCTTTTTGACTCGACCACATCTCAATTTTTGGGAGTTAATTGCAAATTAACATGTGTGGGTCAAACCACACCATCTTACACCTACATGAACATTTTGTTCGTCCAATCATGAACATCACCAACTTCCCGCCGTGTGTCGCTATATACATGATTGTGATATATGTCTGAGAAGATCTGTGTCGCCACAAGAGCCACATTAAGGCCTTCATAGGCCCCAGGCGCTCTTATATTTGTAGGCCCTCCTTTCTAAATTTTAACTGCCAACTAAGTAACCAATGGGGCATTAAGGCTAAATACGTTGACTATATTTCCTGACCTCAAATCCAATATTTCGAAATATCTTTTAAAGTAACTGTGAAGTAATTCGTGTTGCTAAACCTATTTAGTTTTAGTAAGCGTCATATAAAATATTGTGTACTTTTTTTCACAGAGTTAATTCCCGAAGTCTTTGGATCGCCAGCAGGCAACAAGAATTGGCGAAGAGCTACAGGAGAATAGACAATGAACCAACGGTAAGACGCAGGTCCTAAAGAAAATAATTAACGTCATCAGAAAAGGAACTTGCTTTTTCGTGGTAGCAGTTATTTACATACAGTCCTATACAAATAAAATATACCTTGGGTGCATTGATCTTTTAGCTGAATTATGTTCTTTTCAAAGGGAAGATATTGAGACTAGGCCTCACAATATTGTTGAAAAAAACTATCCGGAACCCGTCCAAATTTTAAACGGGTACCTGTTCGAAACGACACATAATTTTCGCCGTCATGACCGCTATACAATGCAACCTAGCCACCATCAAAATTCTCGACGGCGCGGTAATGTTTTCCTTATTTGAACCACAATTTGCCCTTGTTAAGCTATTTTTATTTCATGTTCAGAGAAAAAAGGTGTGTCAAAATACAGTGGTACCTTTATCCTTTATCCGTTTCAGACCCTTGTACGTATACTAAACAGGACGTATACCAAACGAATTTTTTCCATTAGAAATAGAGGGAAAATGATTAATCTGTTCCCATGAAAAAATCATATTGTAATTTACATATTATACATTTTGACGTGATTGTATAAAATAATTTAACACAGCTTTATCTATATTTGAGTACGCTCCAGGGATGGTAACTGGCATTTTTTCTCCAAAATTGAACAGTCATGGGGCGCCGGGGGCCCATAATGTCATTTATTGCTTAAATGAGCTATATAAAAGTTAGTTTAAGCGTTAGCTACTGTGTAAATTGATGGATCTTAACCACACTTTTTATATAAAACTTGATAGCCAATATTGAAATACTATAGGGCAATGATTTCCTAATGTCCATTCCTTCGGGGCTGCAAAATGTCTTTTTCATAAACTTTTAATATTTTTATTGCTTTTTCAATTATTAAAGATCTTGAGAAATATAGATATAGATATCCGTTATGAAATTTATTGAAATGAATAGGTACTTTGAACTTTAAATCTTAGACTGAATCGGCCCTTGATGTCGTTTTTTACTTAAATGAGTTATATAAAAATTAGTTTATGCGTTAGCTACCGAGAAAATGAATGGATCTTAACTAAACTTTGTATACAAAAACGTGGTATCCCATATTAAAATACTAAAAGACACAGAACTTCTAATGTCAATTTCTTCGGGGCCGGGGGCCCCAAATGTCTTTTTTCGTATATGTTTACGATACTATTTCCCATTCTATTTATATTGACCTTGAGAAATATATCCATGATGAAACTGAATTAAAATGTACTGGTTTTTATGGTTTCTTTGAATTTATTCAGTTTTTAACGAGATCGTTGCAACGCGCGACGGGTCTGCTAGTACTAAAATAAAAATAAAAATTGGATTTGTTTTTTCTTCTTTATTTGTTTCCTTGTTATCGAGATCAAAGGCAATACTTCAAAATGCTCTAATGATCCTCTATCTTTGTTTTGTAAACGATTTCAACCTCTTGGCAACATTTGCCCGTTTAATAAAGTCGTTGTTCTTCACAATCATAGAAATCGATCTCGGCTTGCGGTATGATGCAACTAAGTCCCAGACACGCATGCCAATTTCATCCTTTACAACAATATCTTTTTCAACTCCACGGTGATCCTAACCATTTTTAAATCCCTTATATTAACTTCACCGCCGTCTCTCTCTGTCTGTCTGTCGTCATCTCTCTCTGTCTTGGGCGGGCGGAAAAATAAAAGTCCAAAACGACCCACTTCCCGTGATCCGATCGAGCTGAAATTTGGCATTAATCGTTAACAGCTCTAATATATATATATATATATATATATATCATGTCATTAAATGTAGTTTGTCTTCTGCTTTAGGAGTTGTATTACGTAATATTTGGGGGTTCGTCTTCTTAAATTTGGAAGCATCGTAGTCTTAAAACTTGGGGGCACAAAGTTTTTAGAAATAAAAACACCGCGTACATTGTGTTTCGTAACAATCTCCTGTTTCAAGTTGTTAACGTGTAATGAAATATTTTGCTAGTCTACATGTTTTTTCTCAGTCTCAGCTTCACCACAGTGATGGTTAACATTAGCAGAGCGCGTGAAGTACACCACACTTGTGATGAAAGTGATATCAACCACAAGGTGAAGTAGACCACACTTGTGATGAAAGTGCTATCAACCACAAGGTGATGTACACCACACTTGTGATGAAAGTGCTATCAACCACAAGGTGAAGTACACCACACTTGTGATGAAAGTGCTATCAACCACAAGGTGAAGTACACCACACTTGTGACGAAAGTGCTATCAACCACAAGGTAAAGTACAAAACGCTTGTGATGAAAGTGCTATCAGCCACAAGGTGAAGTGCACCACACTTTTGATGAAAGTACTATCAACCACAAGGTGAAGTACACCACACTTGTGATGAAAGTGCTATCAACCACAAGGGGAAGTGCACCACACTTGTGATGAAAGTGCTATCAACCACAAGGTGAAGTACACCACACCTGTGATGAAAGTGCTATCAACCACCAGGTGAGGTGCACCACACTTATGATGAAAGTGCTATCAACAACAAGGTGAAGTACACCACACTTGTGAGGAAATTGCTATCAACCACAAGGTGAAGTGCACCACACTTGTGATGAAAGTGCTATCAACCACAAAGCGGTCAGAATTAAGAGACGCTCCATTCCACCCCCTGTTCCCATTATAAGGAGATTTAACCAAAATTGTCTGATGTAGAAGAGCCCATGCTCGATTGTTCTTTCGCGCAATCTACTCTCTAATGTTGCTGGAGGCCAACGACAAGAACCAGCATCTTTTCATGAATCAAAACCATTAATGAAAAAAACAATTTGGACCATTTTTGAGACTCTGTATGTATATGATTTAAGAAAATAAAGTTTAATTAAACAACCCGTAAAAACAAATTTTTTGACTATAAATCCCTTATTTATGAGACAGAACTTAAAATATGGATATGTTCAATATAATACGAAACGCGCGACAAACATTTACAGACTGAAACTGACTGATCTCCCCTTGCTGTAAATCCCGGGGGTGGGGGGTGTGGTCATCGATGGCTGGCGTGAACTCAAGTGACACGTAAATGTAAACTATAGCAGACCGCTACATATAGTTATTGAGAGATAAACTAAAAATGCATTACTTTAATTATGGTACATTCGATCGATCTGAAATTTTGATACAATGCATTGTTAGGTGACACGAGTCTATGTGCAAAATTTTAGCTCGATAGCATTTCGGGAAATGTGTCATTTTTTACTTCTATTTTTCCGCCCGTCCACGACAGACAGACAGACAGACAGAGAGAGAGAGAGAGAGAGAGAGAGAGAGAGAGAGAGAGAGAGAGAGAGAGAGAGAGAGAGAGAGAGAGAGAGAGAGAGAGAGAGAGAGAGAGAGAGAGAGAGAGAGAGAGAGAGAGAGTGAAGACAGTGAAGTTAATATAAGGGATTTAAAAAAAAGATTTTGTCAATAGTACTCTTGAATACCTCATGAAAATGAGTTGAGTTCCATCGTTAAAGCTGTATGAAGGGTCTTCATTGTTCTTTTATTTTATTTATTGGTAACAATTATTTGCCTCAAATAATTTAAATAATTTTTTCTTTCATCAAAATTGCCGAAGCTATTGTTTGCATCAAACCGTATAAATATCTAACCAATAACCTCAGGATACATCCTTGTCAAGATAAGATGATATGTGTGTATGTATCTACACACCAGATGACATGTGTGTATGTATCTACACACCAGATGACATGTGTGTATGTATCTACACACCAGATGACATGTGTGTATGTATCTACACACCAGATGACATGTGTGTATGTATCTACACACCAGATGACATGTGTGTATGTATCTACACACCAGATGACATGTGTATGTATCTACACACCAGATGACATGTGTGTGTGTATCTACACACCAGATGAAGACACTCTCGTTAAAACATCTACCACTGATTATTGGACACTTTAAAAATTATCGCTATAACTTATAGGCTAGGCTCTACAAAATGGTATCTACCTCTATTGCGTCTTCAGTCGTGAGCACATTGGAGGGCTGTCTAGAGCCTCATATTTATAGCAAGACTCGTGTTAATAGTATCATCAATTTGTTAATGAATATCTAAAGATCTTAAGGAAAGTTTATTAACTGCAAAAAGCAATAGGAGGCAGCTTTTCAATTTTAAAGTCAATTCTATTTTTTCTATTTCAAATTCTATGACAGTTATTTTTTTTTAATTAACAAAAACAAACAAAGCTATTCAGAAGGCTGCAAGGTCTGTGCGGTCCAGGGGCGTATTAAGACTGCACGGGGCCCCAGGCTGCAATTCAAACTGGGTCCCTATCCAGCCAGAGTCCCTTTAAATAAAATGATTGCTGACAGCTAATAATATAAGACTATGACTGTAACTTGTAACTTAATAGTCCATTGGTTCCTTTCTCATAATTTTTCGGTACTACGGGATGGGATTCATCAAAAAACCGAACACGAAGAAATAACTGTTTGCCGGTATCGTAAAATTGAGTGTAGAAAGATAAAAAAAATTTTAAAAGACAAATTAAACAAGAAATTATATCCCCCCTGGGATTCGAACCCAACAACGCTTGCACTACAAGCCCGTACCCTGCCACAAGACCACCAAATCTCGATGGGAAAACAAAATTTAAAAGATATAAAAAACGTATTCACTATCGGGTCCAAATAGCGATCAGATTAATATATAAGATTTTATTATAATTATATTTTTAGGGATTCATGCAAAAAATTTTCCACCTTTATTATAAAATATACTAAATTTGGGAGCCCATAAATCATCGGGGGCCCCTGGCTTTAGCCCGTTCAGCTTAATCCGCTAATGGTGCGGTCCTCTAATAGGAGTGACTGATTTTGACTTCTAGAACTAGAACTATCAACGTCTGCTATAATTAAATGTAAATTCAATAATATTTAGGAACTTCAACATCACACAATCTTACTACAGATAATGACATATTTAAAAGGTCGGTTGCTTGTTATAACAATTTACCGTATATACTCGTTCTATAGCCCGTTCATTCATAAGCCGACCCCCTCTCCCCCCACTTTTGGAAGGGAAAAGTATTGAAAGTGTATAACCCGATCGATCTAAACTACAAGCTAAATCGGTCATTAAAATTGTTTATTTTGTACAGCCTAGCTTTGTCTTTCTGCTCTTTGTTAAGCAAGAGTTACCTGTATTTAAAAATTTTTTTTTAAAGGTGACTAAAGCGCGTACATTAAAATCCGTGGTTGAAAACAAAATTTGTAAAACAATTTATTAAAACGTTCACAAAAATAAATAAAATGATTAAATAAGGTAAGTGCTGATTTTTAATAATATATTATAGCTTCTGATAGAGCAGTCGAATCTTGTAGAATGTAGAAAAGGACATTGATAATCTACAATAACAACACCGATATTCAATATCCATGCAGAAATCACCTATAACCCGCTCATAAACCGACCCCCCCCACTTTTTCCCCTAGTTTTTGTCCAAAAAGGTCTGCTTGCGAACGAGTATATACAGTACTTGTCATAATAACTAAACCACCTTATTTCTCGCACACGGGTCATTTTTACTTTTGATTAGATTTTTTAACAACTTTACAGGCAACAATACAAATCAAATTTTAATAAAGTAATGCATACGTTAACTACTGGACGGGACACAAAAATGGAAATAGTTAATTATAAACTTGATGCAGCTTTCCAGTCAGTTGATGATAAATTGAAAAAAAAAGTCATGGATATTGGTTGCGAAACAAAACCACAGGATCTAAGTAACGGGAGTGGCATAGACATTGTGACAAAAATGGACGTGTAAATAGGAAACATGTTACTGTTACAATCATCCTAACATACGTATGCATCAATTGAAAGTTGAATGATGATAAGATAGAAGCAATTTTTGTTACACATATGTAGATACAAACATATATATTCGAACAAATATCATTCAACTGATTATTGATTCCTCTCGGATGTATATTAATCCACCAGGTGCTACGTTAATCCGCTATATATAATAGGCTTAAAATATATGCGACGAGTTAATCCAGGTGACTGAATATAATAGATGTATTTTAACGGGAATAAGGGTATGTAAAAAATAAGAAGAGAAGTAAACAAAGTTATTTGCTTTAGCATGAAAAAAACCAAATTAAAAGTTATTTACTATGCTCTTTGTACATGTAATCTAATTAAAATATTATCGAACTATTCATTTTGAGATGTTTTTTTTTAAAATAATCTATAGTTTAGATATTTTTCTCCGTCATTTTAAACAATTTTTACAGGAATAAATTTTAACTAGATACGCCCCGCGTCGTAGCATACGCTGCAGACTTGCTCATGTACAGTGCAAAGAAAGGGGGACAAGAACGGACACAAACTACAGCACGAATAAATTAAAACAACGTGAGTGAACGTTGGTGAGGGGGGGGGGTGAAACCACCAAAAGCATTTTTGGTCTCGAGACATTCGCACTGCGGTTATCTACCTGCCCACAACCCTTCCCCTCCCTAGCTTGCCAAAGATAAACTGTGATTGGCTGAACCTAGCGAGGGTCAGCCATGTTCGCAAAAAAGGGGGAAAGATCGGGCACAAACTCACATGTTTAAATCCTTTATATTAACTCGTGGCGTCTGCTTGATTGATGCCTTGATTGTTTGTTTGCCGAAATAACTTCGGATCGATTTTAACCCACTTCCCCGTAAGCTAGGGAGCTAACATTTTGCAGGCAGACTCGTGCTGACCATAAAAATGATCTATCAAAATTTCAGATCGATCGAATGTACTGTAATGAAATTAATGAATATTTAGATTATCTCTATTTATCTCTATGTAGCATGTTATTTTTTTTGCTGGAGTGTCGCGGTGCGTATTATATTGAACAGCCTTTTAATACTTTCCTGTCGCGTGGTGCGGTGCGTATTATATTGATACTTTTTAAAAATATATTCCCTATCTGTAAATGTAAATGCTAGTGATTGCTAGTACGTCTCGCGGTGCGCACTATACCAAACATGTTTTTATAACCCTTCCCCGTGATTAAATCGAGCTGAAATTTAGCAGGCAGACTGTAGTTGTTTTTTTTTATTACTATAAATCCTTTATATATGAGACATATGTACTATTTTGGATTTTTGGATTGTCGTGCGTGCGTATTATAATGAACATACTTTTAGTTATGTCTCGTAAATAAAGGATTTATAGTCAAAATTTTTGTCTTTTACTGGTTTTTATCATCAATAATTTTTAAAAAAATGTTTTCGTCGTGTCTTGAACCCAGGAACTTCGGCGTGTAAGGCGGACGTGATCAACACTACAATACGAATCACACATTATTCTGTGAAGGAACAACGCAAGTGAACGCAAGGATCATTGTTCGTCTCGAGACCACCTCTGCTTGCCAACTATAAACTGATGGTCGACCCCATCGAGGGTCATTCGTCACGCCTATTTGCACATACTTGCATTGGTGAATTATATATATATAGACTAGTGTATTACCCATCAAAAATGACGGAAGTTTTCAAAATGGATATATTTCCGTTTTTGTAATTGTCCCTTTTGCGTGAAAACCGCATAGTAAATAATCAGAAAATTTAGAGACCAAGAGAGAAAAATTAAATCTCTTTTCCATATTGAAGAATTTTATGCGGACGTTTGAAAATAGCTTTTTTTTTCCAGTATTTTTTTCAAGGTATTTTTTTTTAGCGGTGCGCTTTCTAAAATCTAGCGTTACGAACGGACATAGCAGAGTATATATTTTGATTATATATACGAATACATGTGCTATGAGAAAACCTCCAAGCTAAGGCTTCGCGTTATTTAAGTTTGCATGAATAATAATGATCAGGATAATAGTAAATGCATATTGAATTACACACAGCATAAGGTGATACTACAGCATAGAAAACGGAAGTTCGAAGAATTAACAAATATTGTTGAGGAGTCAGCCGGACGTTAACTTGCGGCATTGAATAATGCGCACCAATTATGAGTGCACCAATAATACAGCATAGTGCGTTAAAAATAAATTATGTGACTCTAATGTGATCCACATCAAGTACATCTGTGATTTGAAGCAGTTTATGCTTCATTGATGATTATGACTTGTAAGTTTATTCGCCCATTTGTCCATACATTATTACCACAACATTACCAAAACGTGTAAAAAAATAAAATGTAATTTTTACATGTTAATAATAAAGAACTATTCATTTTGTATGAAACGTAGAAAGCAAAGTTTGTCACAGGAAAACAGAAAAGATTAAATTATCAACTGTTAATCATATTTACAATTTAATATAAACGTGTTAGTAATTCACATACACGTTTTTATTAGTGTCAAGTCAGCGCCTTTTCAAGATGTATTATGACTTGTCTGTTTATGGGCCCATTGGTCCATACATTATTACCTTTACATTATCAAAAACATGTAAATAAAAAATTGTAACTATTGTCACGGTCAGATGTTGTGGTGTGGGGATGACTGAGCATAAGTGGGGCGAGAGTGGTTCAACGGGCTGTGAACGCTTGTTCACGTGGAACGGGGGGGGGGAGTGAACTCAGGGGACGTCACGTCACAATATTATATGGCGAGAAACACATTTTGTTAATCTCGAAAGCAACATTTTTAATTATATATATTTTTTTATCGGGAGTTACATCGCATAGCGTCACGGACAGACATGACAGACGTGACAGAGATTGCAAATTATGTATATTGATGTTTTACCACACTAATTATCAGATGTGGAATTTAACTTTAGTCTTATCATTTACTTGATTTTGGGTTTATTTAAAATGTTATTGAAAATTTATTTTTTTAATATTTTCTAGATCTCCGTTATTTTCCAATTTAAATGTTACAGGTTTTAAAGTGTTGCGGGATTCATACAATTACGGGATCCCTTTAAGCAACAGAATCATATTATGGAACTTGATCCCATTGGAGTATGTGATCGTGTTGGGGAAAGGATCCTTTTTGGGAAATATTTGATTTTATTTTATTTTAATTACACCAGGGCTTTTAATTTATGTTACCAAAATAGTTGTCTCTCTTTTTTTTATCCAAATGACAACCCAATACACGCACGGTATGCAGACGAGTAAGTATACATATATTAACTAGTGTGACAACCCAATACACGCACGGTATGCAGACGAGTAAGTATACATATATTAACTAGTGTTATGTATGAAACTGTTATGGACTGGGAACCATTTAGATTAATTATTCTGAACAGAAAGGAAACTCTGCTCTAGACACCAAGTCTTTACAAAATCAGTACATATATAATCTATACCACAAAAGGAAATAACGAACAATAACTCTTGTTTACTTTTAAAATGCAAATCGCAGTATTATTAGAACAAAAAGTACAATAGCAATATCAAAATAATATAAGAACATCAACTTTTTCCTTAAGAATGGAACTAATAATGTACTAGCATAATACCCGTTTTTGCAACAATAACACAATAAACAATATAACAATATTTAGTTTTGGTTCTTATCTTCCAAAAATATAATAATAATTAGAGATGAGTATTAGCACATCATGAAAGTTGCATAGTGAGACAGCAACGCTCTTTTCATAAATAACAATATGGGGTTGTCGAGAAAATAAAGAGAATGATGAAATTTAATGATGCCATAAATTTGGTTTTTCTGCCTAAATAACCCATGCTTTTCTCGAACTGCTGTACAAGATAAACAAACTTTCACTAACATGGCGAGGTGGAGATTAATGGACTGGGTGGGATGAGAGAAGGTACATGGTTTGAGGTGGGGGAGATGGGTTGAGTTAATGGATGGGTGGAGGTGGTGCAGTTGTGTATAGTTAATAGATGGGTGGAGGTGGTGCAGTTGTGTACAGTTAATGGATGGGTGGAGGTGGTGCAGTAGTGTAGAGTTAATGGATGGGTGGAGGTGGTGCAGTTGTGTACAGTTAATGGATGGGTGGAGGTGGTGCAGTAGTGTATAGTTAATAGATGGGTGGAGGTGGTGAAGTTGTGTAGAGTTAATGGATGGGCGGGGGTGGTGAAGTTGTGTAGAGTTAATGGATGGGTGGAGGTGGTGAAGTTGTGTATAGTTAATGGATGGGTGGAGGTGGTGAAGTTGTGTAGAGTTAATGGATGGGTGGAGGTGGTGCAGTTGTGTACAGTTAATGGATGGGTGGAGGTGGTGCAGTTGTGTACAGTTAATGGATGGGAGGAGGTGGTGCAGTAGTGTAGAGTTAATTGATGGGTGGAGGTGGTGCAGTTGTGTACAGTTAATGGATGGGTGGAGGTGGTGAAGTTGTGTAGAGTTAATGGATGGGTGGAGGTGGTGAAGTTGTGAAGAGTTAATGGATGGGTGGAGGTGGTGCAGTTGTGAATAGTTAATGGATGGGTGGATGTGGTGCAGTTGTGAACAGTTAATGGATGGGTGGAGGTGGTGAAGTTGTGTATAGTTAATGGATTGGTGGAGGTGGTGAAGTTGTGTA
Organism: Ampullaceana balthica; assembly: GCA_944989445.1. Classification (NCBI taxonomy): domain Eukaryota; kingdom Metazoa; phylum Mollusca; class Gastropoda; family Lymnaeidae; genus Ampullaceana; species Ampullaceana balthica. The sequence goes on from CALYLW010000047.1 coordinate 2,668,296, forward strand.
TAGTTAATGGATGGGTGGAGGTGGTGAAGTTGTGTATAGTTAATGGATGGGTGGAGGTGGTGCAGTTGTGTACAGTTAATGGATGGGTGGAGGTGGGGCAGTAGTGTAGATGTAGTTGGAGGTGATTTAGCAATATAAGAGGTATAGGTAAAGGTGCATGGTAGGCGGTGATGAGGGAGACTATGAATGGAGACGGGTGAAGATGGTTGGAGAGTTTGGTGAGTATGGAGATGGGTGAAGTTGGTTGGATGTCGGTGGAGTTGAGTGAAACACACTACATGAACTCGCTGGCTTTAGCCAGTTGAAAACAATGCGTTTTGAAGATTTATCAGACGATAGGACGATGCACACATGCACGTAATTTATGACTTGTTCAACATGCTGCAAACTTTTGATGTATTATACAGAAATAACTGAGAACCATGTGTACATATTAATTCAAGGACCCAGGTGCATCTAGTTTCTCGCCCGCTTGGCTTAATGACCTTGACAACATACGAATAGCTGGTGTCCGTTAGCAACGACTGACTTAACACCAGCGACAATTAGCACTTCCAGTCGTCCCTCATCGCAGCAGCGCGTGATCTGACATTATTCGACTTGGTTAATGTATTGATATCGTCTGTCATGTTCATTGTTAAGGGTTTTGTTGTTGTTTTCATTAATTGGTAAGTGCGACATAGACTGGCAGAAATTCGTTTGGCAAACATGTCTCATAAACTCTTTTCTTAACGTGTTAGACAGACGGTACTGTAGGACTGTTTAGGACACTAGAAAACTCAGAATCATTTGCACTATGACATTAGGACTAAGTAGCATAAGAGTGGTCATCTTTACTTTCCTCTAAATAATTTTGGAGTTGCATCCATGACAGCAGTCTTCAACAGCCTTCAAACGGCTACTTTTAACAATCTTAACCAGTATAGGAAGCAAGACTTCCAAACATTCCAATTTTGGAGTTACTATTTCGACAAAATAGTTAAGCAATGTATTTCAGGGCTGAAATTATAAGAGGCAAAATTTTATTTACCAAAAACTTGAACTTTGATAGACTGAATTGTATATGGAATATAAACTTATTTGATAGACTGAATTGTATATGGAATATAAACTTATTTGATAGACTGAATTGTATATGGAATATAAACTTATTTGATAGACTGAATTGTATATAGAATATAAACTTATTTGATAGACTGAATTGTATATAGAATATAAACTAATTTGATAGACTGAATTGTATATAGAATATAAACTTATTTGATAGACTGAATTGTATATAGAATATAAACTTATTTGATAGACTGAATTGTATATAGAATATAAACTTATTTGATAGACTGAATTGTATATAGAATATAAACTTATTTGATAGACTGAATTGTATATAGAATATAAACTTATTTGATAGACTGAATTGTATATAGAATATAAACTTATTTGATAGACTGAATTGTATATAGAATATAAACTTATTTGATAGACTGAATTGTATATAGAATATAAACTTATTTGATAGACTGAATTGTATATGGAATATAAACTTATTTGATAGACTGAATTGTATATAGAATATAAACTTATTTGATAGACTGAATTGTATATAGAATATAAACTAATTTGATAGACTGAATTGTATATAGAATATAAACTAATTTGATAGACTGAATTGTATATAGAATATAAACTAATTTGATAGACTGAATTGTATATAGAATATAAACTAATTTGATAGACTGAATTGTATATAGAATATAAACTAATTTGATAGACTGAATTGTATATGGAATATAAACTAATTTGATAGACTGAATTGTATATAGAATATAAACTAATTTGATAGACTGAATTGTATATGGAATATAAACTAATTTGATAGACTGAATTGTATATAGAATATAAACTAATTTGATAGACTGAATTGTATATGGAATATAAACTAATTTGATAGACTGAATTGTATATGAATATAAACTAATTTGATAGACTGAATTGTATATGAATATAAACTAATTTGATAGACTGAATTGTATATAGAATATAAACTAATTTGATAGACTGAATTGTATATGGAATATAAACTAATTTGATAGACTGAATTGTATATGGAATATAAACTAATTTGATAGACTGAATTGTATATGGAATATAAACTAATTTGATAGACTGAATTGTATATGGAATATAAACTAATTTGATAGACTGAATTGTATATGGAATATAAACTAATTTGATAGACTGAATTGTATATGGAATATAAACTAATTTGATAGACTGAATTGTATATGGAATATAAACTAATTTGATAGACTGAATTGTATATGGAATATAAACTAATTTGATAGACTGAATTGTATATGGAATATAAACTAATTTGATAGACTGAATTGTATATGGAATATAAACTAATTTGATAGACTGAATTGTATATGGAATATAAACTAATTTGATAGACTGAATTGTATATGGAATATAAACTAATTTGATAGACTGAATTGTATATGGAATATAAACTAATTTGATAGACTGAATTGTATATGGAATATAAACTAATTTGATAGACTGAATTGTATATGGAATATAAACTAATTTGATAGACTGAATTGTATATGGAATATAAACTAATTTGATAGACTGAATTGTATATGGAATATAAACTAATTTGATAGACTGAATTGTATATGGAATATAAACTAATTTGATAGACTGAATTGTATATGGAATATAAACTAATTTGATAGACTGAATTGTATATAGAATATAAACTAATTTGATAGACTGAATTGTATATAGAATATAAACTAATTTGATAGACTGAATTGTATATAGAATATAAACTAATTTGATAGACTGAATTGTATATAGAATATAAACTAATTTGATAGACTGAATTGTATATAGAATATAAACTAATTTGATAGACTGAATTGTATATGAATATAAACTAATTTGATAGACTGAATTGTATATAGAATATAAACTAATTTGATAGACTGAATTGTATATAGAATATAAACTAATTTGATAGACTGAATTGTATATAGAATATAAACTAATTTGATAGACTGAATTGTATATAGAATATAAACTAATTTGATAGACTGAATTGTATATAGAATATAAACTAATTTGATAGACTGAATTGTATATAGAATATAAACTAATTTGATAGACTGAATTGTATATAGAATATAAACTAATTTGATAGACTGAATTGTATATAGAATATAAACTAATTTGATAGACTGAATTGTATATAGAATATAAACTAATTTGATAGACTGAATTGTATATAGAATATAAACTAATTTGATAGACTGAATTGTATATAGAATATAAACTAATTTGATAGACTGAATTGTATATAGAATATAAACTAATTTGATAGACTGAATTGTATATAGAATATAAACTAATTTGATAGACTGAATTGTATATAGAATATAAACTAATTTGATAGACTGAATTGTATATAGAATATAAACTAATTTGATAGACTGAATTGTATATAGAATATAAACTAATTTGATAGACTGAATTGTATATAGAATATAAACTAATTTGATAGACTGAATTGTATATAGAATATAAACTAATTTGATAGACTGAATTGTATATAGAATATAAACTAATTTGATAGACTGAATTGTATATAGAATATAAACTAATTTGATAGACTGAATTGTATATAGAATATAAACTAATTTGATAGACTGAATTGTATATAGAATATAAACTAATTTGATAGACTGAATTGTATATAGAATATAAACTAATTTGATAGACTGAATTGTATATAGAATATAAACTAATTTGATAGACTGAATTGTATATAGAATATAAACTAATTTGATAGACTGAATTGTATATAGAATATAAACTAATTTGATAGACTGAATTGTATATAGAATATAAACTAATTTGATAGACTGAATTGTATATAGAATATAAACTAATTTGATAGACTGAATTGTATATAGAATATAAACTAATTTGATAGACTGAATTGTATATAGAATATAAACTAATTTGATAGACTGAATTGTATATAGAATATAAACTAATTTGATAGACTGAATTGTATATAGAATATAAACTAATTTGATAGACTGAATTGTATATAGAATATAAACTAATTTGATAGACTGAATTGTATATAGAATATAAACTAATTTGATAGACTGAATTGTATATAGAATATAAACTAATTTGATAGACTGAATTGTATATAGAATATAAACTAATTTGATAGACTGAATTGTATATAGAATATAAACTAATTTGATAGACTGAATTGTATATAGAATATAAACTAATTTGATAGACTGAATTGTATATAGAATATAAACTAATTTGATAGACTGAATTGTATATAGAATATAAACTAATTTGATAGACTGAATTGTATATAGAATATAAACTAATTTGATAGACTGAATTGTATATAGAATATAAACTAATTTGATAGACTGAATTGTATATAGAATATAAACTAATTTGATAGACTGAATTGTATATAGAATATAAACTAATTTGATAGACTGAATTGTATATAGAATATAAACTAATTTGATAGACTGAATTGTATATAGAATATAAACTAATTTGATAGACTGAATTGTATATAGAATATAAACTAATTTGATAGACTGAATTGTATATAGAATATAAACTAATTTGATAGACTGAATTGTATATAGAATATAAACTAATTTGATAGACTGAATTGTATATAGAATATAAACTAATTTGATAGACTGAATTGTATATAGAATATAAACTAATTTGATAGACTGAATTGTATATAGAATATAAACTAATTTGATAGACTGAATTGTATATAGAATATAAACTAATTTGATAGACTGAATTGTATATAGAATATAAACTAATTTGATAGACTGAATTGTATATAGAATATAAACTAATTTGATAGACTGAATTGTATATAGAATATAAACTAATTTGATAGACTGAATTGTATATAGAATATAAACTAATTTGATAGACTGAATTGTATATAGAATATAAACTAATTTGATAGACTGAATTGTATATAGAATATAAACTAATTTGATAGACTGAATTGTATATAGAATATAAACTAATTTGATAGACTGAATTGTATATAGAATATAAACTAATTTGATAGACTGAATTGTATATAGAATATAAACTAATTTGATAGACTGAATTGTATATAGAATATAAACTAATTTGATAGACTGAATTGTATATAGAATATAAACTAATTTGATAGACTGAATTGTATATAGAATATAAACTAATTTGATAGACTGAATTGTATATAGAATATAAACTAATTTGATAGACTGAATTGTATATAGAATATAAACTAATTTGATAGACTGAATTGTATATAGAATATAAACTAATTTGATAGACTGAATTGTATATAGAATATAAACTAATTTGATAGACTGAATTGTATATAGAATATAAACTAATTTGATAGACTGAATTGTATATAGAATATAAACTAATTTGATAGACTGAATTGTATATAGAATATAAACTATTTGATAGACTGAATTGTATATAGAATATAAACTAATTTGATAGACTGAATTGTATATAGAATATAAACTAATTTGATAGACTGAATTGTATATAGAATATAAACTAATTTGATAGACTGAATTGTATATAGAATATAAACTAATTTGATAGACTGAATTGTATATAGAATATAAACTAATTTGATAGACTGAATTGTATATAGAATATAAACTAATTTGATAGACTGAATTGTATATAGAATATAAACTAATTTGATAGACTGAATTGTATATAGAATATAAACTAATTTGATAGACTGAATTGTATATAGAATATAAACTAATTTGATAGACTGAATTGTATATAGAATATAAACTAATTTGATAGACTGAATTGTATATAGAATATAAACTTATTTGATAGACTGAATTGTATATAGAATATAAACTAATTTGATAGACTGAATTGTATATGGAATATAAACTAATTTGATAGACTGAATTGTATATAGAATATAAACTAATTTGATAGACTGAATTGTATATAGAATATAAACTAATTTGATAGACTGAATTGTATATGAATATAAACTAATTTGATAGACTGAATTGTATATAGAATATAAACTAATTTGATAGACTGAATTGTATATAGAATATAAACTAATTTGATAGACTGAATTGTATATAGAATATAAACTAATTTGATAGACTGAATTGTATATAGAATATAAACTAATTTGATAGACTGAATTGTATATAGAATATAAACTAATTTGATAGACTGAATTGTATATAGAATATAAACTAATTTGATAGACTGAATTGTATATAGAATATAAACTAATTTGATAGACTGAATTGTATATGGAATATAAACTAATTTGATAGACTGAATTGTATATGGAATATAAACTAATTTGATAGACTGAATTGTATATAGAATATAAACTAATTTGATAGACTGAATTGTATATAGAATATAAACTAATTTGATAGACTGAATTGTATATAGAATATAAACTAATTTGATAGACTGAATTGTATATAGAATATAAACTAATTTGATAGACTGAATTGTATATAGAATATAAACTAATTTGATAGACTGAATTGTATATAGAATATAAACTAATTTGATAGACTGAATTGTATATAGAATATAAACTAATTTGATAGACTGAATTGTATATAGAATATAAACTAATTTGATAGACTGAATTGTATATAGAATATAAACTAATTTGATAGACTGAATTGTATATAGAATATAAACTAATTTGATAGACTGAATTGTATATAGAATATAAACTAATTTGATAGACTGAATTGTATATGGAATATAAACTAATTTGATAGACTGAATTGTATATAGAATATAAACTAATTTGATAGACTGAATTGTATATAGAATATAAACTAATTTGATAGACTGAATTGTATATAGAATATAAACTAATTTGATAGACTGAATTGTATATAGAATATAAACTAATTTGATAGACTGAATTGTATATAGAATATAAACTAATTTGATAGACTGAATTGTATATAGAATATAAACTAATTTGATAGACTGAATTGTATATAGAATATAAACTAATTTGATAGACTGAATTGTATATAGAATATAAACTAATTTGATAGACTGAATTGTATATAGAATATAAACTAATTTGATAGACTGAATTGTATATAGAATATAAACTAATTTGATAGACTGAATTGTATATAGAATATAAACTTATTTGATAGACTGAATTGTATATAGAATATAAACTAATTTGATAGACTGAATTGTATATGGAATATAAACTAATTTGATAGACTGAATTGTATATAGAATATAAACTAATTTGATAGACTGAATTGTATATAGAATATAAACTAATTTGATAGACTGAATTGTATATAGAATATAAACTAATTTGATAGACTGAATTGTATATAGAATATAAACTAATTTGATAGACTGAATTGTATATAGAATATAAACTAATTTGATAGACTGAATTGTATATAGAATATAAACTAATTTGATAGACTGAATTGTATATAGAATATAAACTAATTTGATAGACTGAATTGTATATAGAATATAAACTAATTTGATAGACTGAATTGTATATAGAATATAAACTAATTTGATAGACTGAATTGTATATAGAATATAAACTAATTTGATAGACTGAATTGTATATAGAATATAAACTTATTTGATAGACTGAATTGTATATAGAATATAAACTTATTTGATAGACTGAATTGTATATAGAATATAAACTAATTTGATAGACTGAATTGTATATAGAATATAAACTTATTTGATAGACTGAATTGTATATAGAATATAAACTTATTTGATAGACTGAATTGTATATGGAATATAAACTAATTTGATAGACTGAATTGTATATGGAATATAAACTAATTTGATAGACTGAATTGTATATAGAATATAAACTAATTTGATAGACTGAATTGTATATAGAATATAAACTTATTTGATAGACTGAATTGTATATAGAATATAAACTTATTTGATAGACTGAATTGTATATGGAATATAAACTAATTTGATAGACTGAATTGTATATGGAATATAAACTAATTTGATAGACTGAATTGTATATAGAATATAAACTAATTTGATAGACTGAATTGTATATGGAATATAAACTAATTTGATAGACTGAATTGTATATAGAATATAAACTAATTTGATAGACTGAATTGTATATAGAATATAAACTAATTTGATAGACTGAATTGTATATAGAATATAAACTAATTTGATAGACTGAATTGTATATAGAATATAAACTTATTTGATAGACTGAATTGTATATAGAATATAAACTAATTTGATAGACTGAATTGTATATAGAATATAAACTAATTTGATAGACTGAATTGTATATAGAATATAAACTAATTTGATAGACTGAATTGTATATAGAATATAAACTAATTTGATAGACTGAATTGTATATAGAATATAAACTAATTTGATAGACTGAATTGTATATAGAATATAAACTAATTTGATAGACTGAATTGTATATAGAATATAAACTTATTTGATAGACTGAATTGTATATAGAATATAAACTTATTTGATAGACTGAATTGTATATAGAATATAAACTAATTTGATAGACTGAATTGTATATAGAATATAAACTTATTTGATAGACTGAATTGTATATAGAATATAAACTTATTTGATAGACTGAATTGTATATGGAATATAAACTAATTTGATAGACTGAATTGTATATGGAATATAAACTAATTTGATAGACTGAATTGTATATAGAATATAAACTAATTTGATAGACTGAATTGTATATAGAATATAAACTTATTTGATAGACTGAATTGTATATAGAATATAAACTTATTTGATAGACTGAATTGTATATGGAATATAAACTAATTTGATAGACTGAATTGTATATGGAATATAAACTAATTTGATAGACTGAATTGTATATAGAATATAAACTAATTTGATAGACTGAATTGTATATGGAATATAAACTAATTTGATAGACTGAATTGTATATAGAATATAAACTAATTTGATAGACTGAATTGTATATAGAATATAAACTAATTTGATAGACTGAATTGTATATAGAATATAAACTAATTTGATAGACTGAATTGTATATAGAATATAAACTTATTTGATAGACTGAATTGTATATAGAATATAAACTAATTTGATAGACTGAATTGTATATAGAATATAAACTAATTTGATAGACTGAATTGTATATAGAATATAAACTAATTTGATAGACTGAATTGTATATAGAATATAAACTAATTTGATAGACTGAATTGTATATGGAATATAAACTAATTTGATAGACTGAATTGTATATAGAATATAAACTAATTTGATAGACTGAATTGTATATAGAATATAAACTTGAATGATCTTATCCATTCTGATAGAAATATTGTGATTCAAATAAGCAACAAACTAAAACGTCTTTATATAATATATATATATTTACTAGAAAAATACCCGCACTTTGTAGCGGGAGTGTGCTGACCCTTTATCCAAGTATTAGTTGCTGGTTATTACAATTTTTATTTGCCAAGATAAATTTAAGATTCATCTATTTAGTTAAAATCTTATGAGAAGCAGAGATATGCCATTTTACCGCGTGAGTTGTTTTCACTTAATGCAGTGCCTTTTAAAATAACCTTACTATTTAAAAGATATGATTTATTAAATAATGATTCTTGCTGACCATAATAACTAAATTTCCAATATCATTCCCACTTGTACAAAATCAACATAACTTACAGGTTTTCCGAAAGAGCTCTACCACTCTCGTCACTCAAAAATTTAATATATAATTACGAAACTGCATCGTATCACAATTGTAAGGTATATAATATTTTTAAACACGTCTATGAGATAAAGAAAACGTGGCACTATCCATTTAAAAGGCAAAGCTAAGTGACTCATAGCGCAAATAAACAAAATTATAAATGTACTTTCTAAAATAATTTTTTTTTAAACGTTCGTATTAAAATGATATTAAAAAAATGTGCACACCATATTTAGACAATATAGAAAGCTGGCCGCATAAAATAAAGTCTTGTTATAAAGTAAATGTACTGGACAAAAATAACTCCCCCTTTTGACGTATGCATAATTGTAGTCACAGGGAAATAATATTTAACATTTTGTATGTCTCTATATTTTATGATTTATATTTACGGTTTATAAGCAATGTGTATAATTTCAAAAAGGAATCATTTTTTTGTGTTCCCTATTTCGGATAAGGAATCATATTTTGTAAATTATATTCAATGCACACACACACACACACACACACACACCAGATTTTATATCTGAAAAAGAAAATGAAAATGAAAAAAAAAGATTCAACCGTCTATTAATAAGTGCATCTTAAAAATGATTAAAAGGCAATTTTAGAAATGGCCTATGCTATTCTGAATACAAAGGAATGAACATAAAAACATATTCAATTCGCAATTCATATTAATAAAGGGTTTTCAGGATCACTCCATTAAATTTAGTAAAGTTTTGTTAATAAATTCGGTATCGAAAGTTTATAATGTATAGTGTATATAAAGCTTAAGTAAACTGTTGTAAAGTGTACGTTTATTTGACAAAGGCCACAACTTTCAACATAAAATAAACTCGTTACATCTATGGTTTTTAATTAAATGTCGAGTTATGAATTAAATTTGTAAAAATCCCAATTTTATTCATTGCATGTAAAATATTAATACAATGCATCGTGAAAATAATTAAAATTAAAATAATTTAAACGCATATGTAATATATAAAGCTCAGTTGATATTTTTATGCTTGTTTGTTTGTATCCATTAAAGAAAGGCCACTGCTTTGTTGACATTTTCCAAAAGATCTCTGCCACTGTCGTCACTAAAAAAAGCTCTTATATATTTGCGACACTGCATCGTAACACAATTGTAATTAATACAATATTTGCAACAGCGTCTATGAGATAAAGATAATAAAGATAAATAAAGAAATTAGGCTATATTCCTAATTTTAAAAAAGAAACAAAAAACAAATCAATTTTATATTAAAAACGCATGTGAAACCATGACAATAATTGATTTTAAAAATGGCCTATGTTAATCCATCTTCAAAGGAATGAACATAACATATCCAATTCGCAATACAAAATAATTAAGCGTTTTCATGATCACTTTATTTAGTTTAATCTACTTATGTTAATAGGTCCGGTAGCCTAAGTTTAAATATTTTGAAAAAAATACTGACACAATTATTACATAAATAGGTTTTTATTAAATGTCGAGTTATGGAACAGAAAATAATTAAAACAAATTCGCAATTAAATTTAAACGTGTAAACAATTAAATCTAGTGCATCGTGTGGCAGTTGTAATTAAATATGTTTACTTGTCTATCTAATATATAGAAAGTAACAGTAAAGAAAATGACAATTCTTTGTACTACACAGCTCAAATTATGAAGTGTACACGAAAATGTTCGCACCGTAATTAGACATTATAATATATTTTGAATGCGCAGCGCTGAAAATAAAGTATTGGGGAAAAAAATTCACCAAAAATAACTCGCTTTGAACGGCATTTGAACGTCCGCGTAAATTTAGGGTTAGTATTAATGGTTACAAACAAGGGATTATAATTATATTTTTTCTGTCCTTTCTTGATAATTTCTGCGGACCGGCAGCGGATCGCCCACAGACCATTACCGGTCCGCGGACCACCACTTTGAGAAGAACCGTTCTATATTACATTAAAAGTCATTTCAAATCAATAAATCTTAAACTAAACAAAACAATTGCTATCTAGAAATTGCAGCTAAAATTACAGGAGTCGAACGAAGAAAGATTTTTCAAAATGTACTTCTCCTACATTGTACTAAATATTATTAGCTATCGTTTGGCGTTTGTTTCAACCCGAAGGCTGTTATGATTGCCGATAAATTGACAAAATACTGATATTTTTTCGCTTTTTTATTTTCCAGGAAATCCAATAAACCTTTTCGGTATTTTTTTTTGGTCCGTGCACATCCTTGGGACCTCCTTAACATATTTTCAAAAGACCCGAACCCTCTATCTGTTATGGTTCAGGAGGAGTTTCATGATCAAGGTCGAACAGACAAGACTGACATTTCAAATATGTAAACTTAATTTTTCCCATGGGAAATTGCGTTAAAAACTTTGAACCACACACGAAATATTTTATGTTTTGAAAAATATGAGCTGCCTCATGGTTTTATTTATTTTGTTTATTATTTTTTTTTAATGTTGTTATTATTATTAATTTTTACCTTCTTTTTTTCTTTATAATGCAACGTGACGTGACGTGTGCGTGCATATTAAACAAACTTCAATGGAAGATAACCAAGTAAAGGTTTTCACGATCGATGATTGTCGCCTCTTTGAACGCTCCAACAACAGGTGTGCGTGTGTTGGGGGTGTCGGGGCTGTGTGACATATGGGTATATGTTGTCTTATTAGTTTCGGTTGAATAACTTATTACACAAACAACATTCCTGAACAATACAAAGAAATATTGGGTCAGACCCATGAAAGGTGGAAAACCCAGGTGGTACGCTAATAAAGCTAACAATGACATGAAACAAATAGTTACAGAAATCACTTTTATGGGTCATGTGACGTAACTAGGTGATTGGTGATGTGGGGTTTCGTCACTAGCAAAACCTTTAACCTAAGTCTATGGATCTACCGATATATCGGCCAGCCTATAAATCGACACCGATATCAGGATATCGGTAAAGGTCCCGAAATTGACGTCACCGATATTCATAACAAGTGACATTTTGACCCAAAAGAAAATTCAGAAAAAAAATATTATCATTTAGATTTATAAATATCTCAATAAATTAATATATCGATCCCCATAACGGTATTGGAAGAACCAAAAGAGTCTTAGTATTGATATGTACAGCCACGATACAGCGTGTCATTTCCTATGATATTGTTTAGGTATCGGCCAATTTTCATATACTGTGTAAGTGATGCCGAATACACCGTAATTGCTCTAATAGCAAAGATATCGCAGATGTCTAAAACATTTCGTTTCGTATGGAATAACAAAATGTACCGCTCGCAGACTTGTTGTCATGGCAACCATTTATTCTTCAACCTCATTTTAACTCTATAACTATTGCTTTGTTCCCATTGTTTCATTCAATAAAAGATGATCGTGTGCAAAAGCCATTTAACTATTGGTTAGAATTAATTATGAGTCAAAGTTGAAGGTTCAAAAGAAGTTCCTAATTTTATTTGTACATTTTTATGGAGGACAGTTCGCTTTGTCATGAGTCATATGTAGGTCATGATAGATGTTTCATATGTGAACTGGAACTTATAAACACATCAGAAACTTCGTTTACAGATAAATTTTACTGTTTATACAAAGTTAAATGAGTTATTAATTAAGACTATTTTAAAAACGAAATAAAGAAATAATAATTTTATTTATAGTTATAGCATTGATCCTGAAAATAAAATCATTATTAAAACGAGAGAAAAAATGTGTGACGCATTTAGGTTACAATTAAGGAATTGGAATTAAGGTTAGAAAATTTGGAGATAAAATAAATAGGGGATTGGGACAAATTGAATAAAACTTTAAAAACTCATAACTTAAAAACTACACATCCTAAGAATATAATTTTTGCCATTCATAAAGTGTAACACATACATACACTGATAATTCAAATGAAGTCTTAGGATTTGTTTCCTATAATTTACGTTTGTCTTAATTAAACAAGTAGTCGAACATATAAAATATAAATAATTACAAGTGATAAATATAAGAATGACTTCGTCAAATATGACCGCTGGTTTTTGTCCTAACAAATACTCGTATCGGCAACAACAAAATATCGGTATCGGCAATAACGGCAAAAATAATTATCGGTAGACCCTTACTTTAACCTACATATTGAACTACCAGCATAAGCCTGGAATCACATACTCTAATATAAGTTCCGTCCCCCCCCCCAGAAATTCCTTCAACCTTCTGGCCCCCTCCCAAGTTAGGGGACACCTCCAGGCACAGCCCTCAACTATAAAATGATTGACACTTATAGAACGAAAAGGTATGAAATTTAGGCAAGGCAGAGTAGAGAGTTTATGCTAGGAGTGTGCCGGATTTCTGTTCCGGCTCCGGAAAATCTAGAATCCTGCCATTGCCACAAATCTGGCTCCGGCAGATTTCACTTCATAAATCCGGCAAAATCGGGCCAAATCCGGATGGCTTGTAGAGCCCAAAAAATATATACATTTATAATGGCTCCGACCGAAATTCGGCCATTTTTACAAATCCGACTCCTGCCGGATTTCAAAATTTTAAATCCGGTACATCTCTAGTTTAGGCACTTATGTACGAATAATGTTTGTTGAATACTCGATTAGAGAATATGGACAATTATATACGAGTGGAGATTATGGACAATTATATACGAGTGGAGATTATGGACAATTATATACGAGTGGAGATTATGGACAATTATATACGAGTGGAGATTATGGACAATTATATACGAGTGGAGATTATGGACAATTATATACGAGTGGAGATTATGGACAATTATATACGAGTGAAGATTATGGACAATTATATACGAGTGGAGAGTATGGACAATTATATACGAGTGGAGAGTATGGACAATTATATACGAGTGGAGATTATGGACAATTATATACGAGTGGAGAGTATGGACAATTATATACGAGTGGAGATTATGGACAATTATATACGAGTGGAGATTATGGACAATTATATACGAGTGGAGATTATGGACAATTATATACGAGTGGAGAGTATGGACAATTATATACGAGTGGAGAGTATGGACAATTATATACGAGTGGAGAGTATGGACAATTATAAACGAGTGGAGAGTATGGATTCTAATGTATAGTGTGTATTTTTAAGACAAGATTAAAGGTTTTAGAGGGACACTGAAGACGCGATGGTTCGTAGAGATTTTTCCATAGTCTGCAAGTAATTTTTCATTTTTCCTTCGGAATCTTCGTAACCTTCTTCTGCTTCATTACTTACTCCACTAATCTGACATCGTTGCCACAGAATCCACAAGAATGGGTTGAACTACACACATGGTCACGATGTTATAGTCAGGAAACTGATCTGGATTTTCCGATGGCTTTGTCGCCACGGCAACATGTTCGTTTGCGGAGGAAGTCACTGCATTTATAGCATCTTCCATTTCTTGTTAGACATTCCAAGAGTCCGTATTCGAAATTACGTCAGCAGTGTTTTTCCTGTTAGACGTTCTCGAGATATTTGTCTGTAAATAAGTTATCGTCAACCTCTCTATTCAGATTTGAGATATTCAGTCATAATATTTGCAGCCAAACATTGCGTCATATGGTGACTATTGGTGACTGCTGAATTTCTTGATGAAAACAGCGTGCGTTTTTTTCATGACTTGAATGAATCTAAGACTCTCAGACCATTGTGTTGATTCATTTATCTGCATCCATGTCGTCATCATATACTGAACATATTGGATGGAACATTCGGCAATGCCTCGACAGCTGTGTCCCCAAACTGGACAATCGTGCATCAGCACACCAAACATTGGCCCGGGATTTCCTGACAGAGAAGTGACCGGCCAAAGTAACATATGCACTGACAATTTCCAGCACGTCGGTCTTTGGCCAAACGTCTCGGCTAAAGTGCGAAATATCCGGCCTATTCAGGAACTTGCCGAAAGTCGGTCTTTGGCCATAACATTTACAATATTTATAAATTCAAACATATTTAGGTTATCAAGGGCTAAAATTATGCCACCTTTCCGCTCGTATCGTGGTTGAAGGTAATGGGTGGTGGTTGAAGGTAATGGGTGGTGGTTGAAGGTAATGGGTGGTGGTTGAAGGTAATGGGTGGTGGTTGAAGGTAATGGGCGGTGGTTGAAGGTAATGGGCGGTGGTTGAAGGTAGGGGATGGTATTGGAATGCGATCGGATGTGCTTCAGATATTTGAAGATGGTTAAAGTAACAGGTATTTTTTAAAGGCATTAATATCGCAAAGCGCCCTTCACCCTGATATCTTTAGGGGGCTAATATCTTCAAGCAAACATTCTATATTTATCTTGCTATTTTGCTATCTTGCTATTTATAGAGGTTCCCGTAAAATGTATCTACATTGTTAAAGCTGATTAAAATTATTACTATTATATGCATGCAGAAGAAATCCGATTAAAAAAATTTGACACGTTGATTTAAAAAAATAAAGTTACTCTTTCTTATTAATCGTCTCCCAGTACTTTGGTCTTAAAACTTTACAAAATATCAGCTGCGCGTTTTATCAACAGAACTTGAAGGATTTGTGCTGATACTGATAGAACGGATGGCCTATTTACGTTTATTAACCACCTGTTATAGTATAAACCTTATCGTGTAATGTAAGTCACTTATACTGACTTATGGTATAGTTAGAATAAGTCGATCAAACAGGACCTTAGCATTTAGCCTTGTCTTTTACTACACCAAGTCACCTGGTTGTTGGTTAATCTAATTATATATTAATAGTAGGGGTCTACCATAACTTTATTGGCAGGCATTTAATAGCTCTCAACGCAGCCCTGTTATAGCTGTTTACGCATGCCTTGTACAGCTCTATACGCATGATGCCCTTCACAGCTCAGCAATACGCATGCCTTGCAAAGCTCTTTACGCATTCCTTGTGCAGCTCTATTGTCTATAAGCATTCACTGTAAAGCTCTATACACATTCCTTGTACAGCCCTATACGCAATCCTTGTATACTGATATACGCAGGCTGCAGGCTTTGTACAGCCTACAAGCAGGTCTTGTGCAACTCTATATACACGTCAACACAGCTATATACGCAAGCCTTACATAGCTCTATTCGCAGGTAGCCACAGTTCCTTATTCAGGAGTAGTGCACCTCTTATTTTATTTGGCCATTGGAGCATAGCGTAAATAAAGTATTTATAACTTCTATCAACTGAGCATAAATATTCAAATCGTTTGATGACAGAACCTGAAATCAGTCCTCAAAACTAAACAAAAACAATAACAGGATTTCCATTGGATGAAAGGGAATACCCGTAAAGTAATTTCAACCCAGACTGGGAAGTTCTAAAACTGTCCTGTAATTAAATATGACCTGCCTTTCATTGCACGTGTGGTCTGGAATAAAAACTTGGATTACCTGGTTAGAACAGTTCTCTTTGTTGCAGTTGACACTGGCAACTTCAATCAAACGTCAAACAAATAATTTAATGGAACCTGTGAGGCCAGGATGGGGGAGGGGGGGGTGATTTTAGAATCAAGGGCGATGTTTTTGATAGATGGAAAATGTCTTTGCGACAGGGGTGTAGTTGAGACAGGGGTGTAGTTGAGACAGGGGCGTCGTTAAGACAGGGGTGTAGTTGAGACAACTGTGTAGTTGAGACAACTGTGTAGTTGAGACAACTGTGTAGTTGATACATGGTGAAGTTGAGACAGGGGTGTAGTTGAGACAATTGTGTAGTTGAGACAGGGATGTAGTTGAGGCAGAGGTGTAGTTGAGACAGAGGTGAAGTTTAGACAGGGGTGTAGTTGAGACAAGTGTGTATTTGAGACAGAGGTGTAGTTGAGACAATTGTGTAGTTGAGACAGGGATGTAGTTGAGACAGATGTGTAGTTGAGACAGAGGTGAAGTTGAGACAGGTGTGTAGTTGAGACAAGTGTGTATTTGAGACAGAGGTGTAGTTGAGACAATTGTATAGTTTAGACAGGGGTGTAGTTGACACAGGGGTGTACTTAAGACAATTGTGTAGTTGAGACAGGAAAGACTGGTTGAAACAAGGTCGTGTCTTTAAGACAGGGCGTATATTTAAGACATGACGTGCATTTAAGACAGGGCGTATATTTAAGACTGGAGTTTTCTTAAACACATGAGTTATATTTAATACAGGGTGTGTATTATAGATATAATTAATTACATACTCCTAAAGTCTGATAAAAACACCAATCACAATATAAAGACAGCATGATTACGTCACTGTTTACATTTCTGTGGAGCAATATTTTTTAATTGGAATATTATATTTTGATACTTCGTTTGATCGGATGAACAATGAAAAGATGAGATAATTTGCGAGAGATTCATTTCTATTACTACTGAATGGCATTAAAAATGGCTATTAAATAAAAGAGATTTAAACCTTCAATTTTAGAAACTTTTTTCCCTTGACATCACTGTTGTAATCGATATAATCGATTACAGGTCACCAGGAAGTCAACAAATACTGAATCGAATCTGCACCCTAACTCAGCATCAGGTCCGCCCTCTGCCCTACTCTTGAAGTCGTGACTCATCAGTGGTGGGTTATATTTGGAGCTGAGCGAGGCAGACATTTGACGGGACGAATCCAAGTACGGACGAACTGGTATCGACATCAGTCGGATATCTCAATGCACACAGTGGTCTCCATGTTATTGCTATGTGTACATGTCACATAAAACACAACATATAACACATAAAACATAACTCAGAAAACATAACACTTAAAACACAACATATAAAACATAAGACATAACTCAGAAAACATAACACATAAAACACAACATATAAAACATAACACATAAAACGTAAAATACAACACATAAAACATACGATATAAAACATAACTTATAATGCAAAACACATAAAACAACACATAAAACACACGACATAAAATATAACACATAAAACAATACACATAAAACATGCCACTGAAATCATTTAACAATATGACTTCGCTTGCAACAAAATACAAATGACATAATACTTGTCACGTAACGTTGTTACATGATACTGCCTTGCAATACTTGCCACAAATTAACTGTCATATACTACCAAATGCTCGAGAAAAGCAGTCACAAATAACCTGTCACATACTACAAACCACTCGATAAAACTAATAAAAGCTGTCAAAAATAACCTGTCACATACTACAAACTACTCGATAAATGCTGTCACAATTAACCTGTCACATTCTACCGTTAGTCGAGGACAAAAATGATGTTCGTCATAACAAGATTGAATTAACTCCTGGGGAAATCTCTCCTGTCACTAAACACATGTGTTCAACTGTGATGTCAATAGACACTTGTGTTCAACTGTGATGTCAATAGACACTTGTGTTCAACTGTGCTGTCAATAGACACTTGTGTTCAACTGTGCTGTCAATAGACACTTGTGTTCAACTGTGATGTCAATAGACACTTGTGTTCAACTGTGCTGTCAATAGGCACTTGTGTTCAACTGTGCTGTCAATAGACACTTGTGTTCACCTGTGCTGTCAATAGACACTTGTGTTCAACTGTGCTGTCAATAGACACATGTGTTCAACTGTGCTGTCAATAGACACTTGTGTTAAAATTGGCCGTCAATGAAAACACCTGTTAAACTTATGGGTCAATAAACAAATGCGTTAAACCGATGGGTCAAAAAATAAATCTTTTTAACTGTGATGACAATAAACATTTTTGTTTAACTGATAGGTCAATTCAAATCTATGTTAAATTAATGTCGGTCGCGTAAAGAACATGTCAACTACCGAATACATTGGTTGTGGCCCCTTATTATAATTAAGAAGTACGGTTAATCTCTTAAATCAGTCCTCAGAAACTTTGGGCAGACGATCTCAAGTTGACACCAGATGGCGGCTGGTTGTCGGCTATCAGGGAAATAAATTATTGTAAGACTTCCGTTTGTCGTTGTCTGGCGAATCAACCGATGTTGTATGCAAATAGTTGTTACTAGTAGTATGTAAATAGTTGTTACTAGTAGTATGTAAATAGTTGTTACTAGTAGTTATCAATCACATCTGTCGCTCTGCCTGCACTGCCAATCGTCAGATCAGCTCAATCCGTCATTACTTAACGGTTAGTGCCACAAAAACACTAGTCTGTGCTCTTGTACTGGCTTGTATGGATTGCTGCAATTCTCTTCTGTCAGGTGTGCCAAAACAATGCATTGAAAGAATACAGAAAGTTCAAAATTCAGCTGCCAGACTGGTGCTCAAGGCAAAAAAACATGACCATGTTACTCCACTTCTTCGCTCACTTCATTGGCTGCCTATACAAGCCCGTATTGATTACAAACTGGCCGTTCTCGGTCACAATTTCTTTTCGGACTCATGCCCATCGTATCTTACTGAACTTTTGTCGGTCTACTCACCCACTCGCAAGCTAAGATCTTCTGCAGACACACGCGTTCTCTCTGTTCCTACGACACGCACCAAAACGTTTGGTGAAAGGTCGTTCTCTTTTTGTGCAGCCAAACAATGGAATTCTCTACCATTACACATACGTAGTATTCAAACAACCAAGTCCTTCAAGACTGCACTTAAGACGCATCTTTTCAAAATTTATTTTTAAAATTGATGAAACAACATTTCTTGTAAATGATTAACGTAGCTTATGTATAATGTAATGTAATTTTGTGTGTTTGTTGTGATATGAAAGTTAATTTAATACTTATAGGTATGTTATTTCTTTCATGTAAATCGCTGTGAGCCCAGTTCCTTACTGGGATACAGCGCTATATAAATAATCAATTTATTATTATTATTATTATTATTATTATTATTATTACTAGTGGTATGTAAATAGTTGTTACTAGTAGTATGTAAATAGTTGTTACTAGTAGTATGTAAATAGCTGTTACTAGTGGTATGTTAATAGTTGTTAATAGTGGTATGTAAATAGTTGTTACTATTGGTATGTAAATAGTTGTTAATAATCTCATCTTATATATAATCATCCGTCTCTAGTAGTGTCCTGATGCACTCGGTGTGACTAAGTTTTCTCTTTATCTCCCGTTACAAGTTTCAGCTCAGAGTGTAACCCGTTGGAAGTGAATTGTTTGAGAATCCCTGGTCTGGCCCCGTCACAACAATGACATAAGCGTCTGATGGGGTCGAGAGTTTGTCAGCTGGTTCAACGAGGTGGCACAAAATGGCGTTTGTTTTCTTTTCTTCTTTCCTTTCATTGACAATGATTATTGATGTGTTTTCCCCTTCTTTTTTCCCTTCATTTGTTTCCCTTTCCCCCATTTAAGGTGTGTGGCCTATGATTTCCTTTCCCCCCATTTAAGGTGTGTGGCCTATGATTTCCTTTCATTCCAATGACATTTTGTAGGGCTCAAGTGTTATTTTGAAACATGTAAAATCTTACTAGTTTTTTTATCAGTTATTTTTTTTTATTTCCTTACCACATTTCCCTTCTTTCTATCTCACAAGTTCACTAGCACAACCTTCACTATCTCTTTATTTCACCTTTTCACTAGCTACAGACTTCAAGATTTCTTATCATTTGTCTGCTCTGAATAACCTACTCTAATGATTAATGACTAATCCATTGTTGACCTATCCGTGTTAGGAGTGCTTTGGCATTGACCTCCTTGTGTTACCTAAGTGGGCGCCGGCTCCGATTGTAACGCTATGACGTCAATAATTTAAGATGGAGTACCTGGAAGAAATCCATGAGTCGCTCCCACACCTGTAGAGAATTTTATGTTGTTAATGTCTGGAATATTAAATGAAGCCGGTGCGAAACTGGGACAATCTTAGGGGCCGTCCATAAAGCACGTCACGCTATTTTTGACCATTTTTAACTCCCACCCTCCCCCTGTCACAAACTGTCACAAATCTTGGACCCCCCCCCCTCCCCTAAAGTACGTCACACTTTCCAACAAAAATGTTGATTTTTATTAACAAAATAATCAAAATTTAATATAAAACACAGTGACGTCACGCATGGCCGGACACCCCCTCCCCCTGTCACAAACTGTCACACTTTCTTACACCCCCTTCCCCCTCTGGAGCGTGACGTACTTTATGGATGACCCCATATTTGTATATTGATCGAAAGAATAAGCTAAGAACGAAATAATAGGGGAGGGGGGAGGGAACAAGAATACACGGCATCATGTGATGATACGGAGTCACTAAGTTGAGCGTGGGTGTCACATAGGAGATGCAGGGTGTCACATAGCCAGGGTGTCACATAGCCAGGGTGTCACTTAAGACATGGTTTTAGGGTTGTATCTATGTTATTGCCGTAATCAAGGGGCTCCCCTTTATCACAATATCTCCTCTACGGCTTATCTACTTTAGAAGAGTATCTCCTCAAGTCTTTAGAGCTGTATCTATACCACAATCTATCTACCCAAGGAAGATATCTATTCTCAGGAATTGTCTACTTTACTCGGCCGATTAATAAACTTAAATTATCTGTTTGATAGTTCAATTTATATTACGTTGAAAATGTATTTAATAGATTTCTCTGATATTATTCCATGAAACCATTGGTTTTCTCTAGATATATTTTTTATTTGTTGACGATTGGTAAACCAATAAATTAATCGTGGGGCCGATTGAAAATTTATTCTGAGACCTCTGATGACCTTATGCCCTCCTTGACAATCACCTGGATGAATCATAACTGGGCATCTTTTCTGACACAAGCAAGGGCTGCAACCCAGCGGTCCTCAAAGAATTATCATCTCATCGTGTGTAAGTGGCATGCAAACAAAATTGTCTACAAAATGTTTATGTGAAGAAATGATACAGTTGTATTTCAGTTTTTTTTCATGATCTCTATTTTTGTATTCAATATATGTTCCCGTACTTTAGAATGGCTTGTACTTTGTGAGTGCCGGTACTTAATGAGTGCACAGCTTAAATGTATTCACAAAAAACACTAGCGATGTGTTTTGCTTCTTTCCAATGTTTTAATATTTTCCTTGTACGACTTTTGAGTTACTTATCTTCAATTTTTGTAACACTCAACTAAGAAAGTTCGAAAGTTTTTAAATTTGTACATTGACTGAAGTTATGGACAAATATTTCTAGAAATTTCTTCAAAATATGTCAACGGAAAAAACTAATTAAAGGGTCAGATTGTGTTGATGTGTATTGCAATGTGTGTGTGTGTATGTATTTATTTATATATGTGCTTATATATGCTTGTCTATCTGTGATTATTTATGCATGTACTAAAAATAACACACCAAACAAAATGTGAAAGAGTTCAGAGCATTTCCAGTAACGCAATTTATTGTTACACAAATCCAAATGTGCTCTATCGTGCTACCCCTTTCTAGCTACGCCACTGCACAATTTTGTTCACGCCTGGAATAATATCTCCTACTCCTTTTACTATGACATTCATGACGTCACTACAAAAAAAAGTTATTACACACCAAATGCGCATGTGGTGTTTTTAATAATTTCTTTATCGCAAATATCGGGATTTTTACCGAGTATTTATAGCATCTTTGGTTTGATGACTGACTGTGACTTAGAAAGTATCTGTGTCTAATTACGGTAGAGAAACTTGGTCGGCATGAATCTACAAGCAGTCTGACACACAATGAAGGAGTCACTTGATCCGCTTGGTAAGTTTTCACGCCAGTCACGTGACAGCTCCGCTCCCATTTCATGAACTACTGGACCAGAACTCTGGATTATGATCACCTAATTAGTAAACACCAGGTCACTGGGTTACAAGACCACGTGACGGGCCTATGATCTCCTTCAAATAATAACTGATCCCTTGATCTCCGTTGATGGAAGTTGGTTTGAAGTGTTCAGTTGTCAGTTCTATTCTTGTTCACTACAGGGTTTATCACAGCGATCTCTGTCGACAAGGCTCAAACTTTGGTTGAAATAAACTGTTTGAACGGCATGGATGTCAGATATACCCAACAATAAACTCTTCTTGTATCGCAGCTGTATGTGAATATTGTCTTAAACCCCATTTAGTCATGCAGACAGCATGTTGGATTATATGGACTGATATTTTGCGGTTTTAAATACGACATTCTGGGTCGTCCCTGTACCTACCCCCCCCCCTATAAAATAGACTCAATGTAATGCCGTGTTGTAGCAGTGTATCATTATTACAAATCCAAAAGCGAAAAGAATCCTAAAGTGGTTCTAAACATGTTTGATAATGGGTATTGAATGAGAACCTCTGAGATATATTTATTAGCGGTGAAATTGTTTCACTCGTGCCAGACCCTGTAATCTATTTTTGACCTTTCTATTGGCTTATCTACATCAATATAAGTGTCGCTTGATGACCCAATAGTACAAAGTTTTTTTAAAATTTTTTAAAATTTATCTGACACGTGTATACATAATTTGTTGACACAGGTAACGTTTACATGGCCTGTGTCAAGAATGTTGGATGGGTTTGTTTGACAAATCAGATGTTACAAAAGAAAGAGATCTAGATATATAAATCACCAGAGACCAGAACAAGTAGTGTGAAAATAAGCATGACGAATGAAACTCGCTGGGGTCGACCAATCACAGTTTATGGTTGGCAAGCGAAGTGGTGCAAAAAAAGGGGAGGGGGCATGTCTCGTGACCAACAATGGTTCTTGCGTTCATTTTGCGTTGCTCCTTCTCAGATTAACACGTGTTTCGTAGTGTAGTGGTTATCACATCTGCCTAACGCGCGGAAGGACTTGGTTCCAAACCCCAGCGGAAACGTTATTTATTTAAATTTTTAAAAAATGTGTTTGTTCCCGTTCTTTTCCCCTTTTTTGCGAACATGGCTGACCCTCGCTAGGGTAGGCCAATCATAGTTTATGGTTGGCAAGCTAGAGTGGTGCAGGGTGGAGGCAGGTAGCTAACCGCAGTGCTCATGTCTCGAGATCAACCATGCTTCGGCGGTCCGCCGCCCCCCCCCCTCCCAAAGTGGAATGGTTTGCCTGAAGAAACCAGGAAAACCAACACTTTATCAACATTGAAATCTCTAATAAAAATGAAGGACTAAACACCAACCATAAAATACAAAATACACAAACAAATTGTGCAATTAAAACAATAAATTTGAGCTTTATTTTAAACTAAAACGACAATAGACGTTTCGGCTAATGCCTTCATCAGTACAATAACATAAAATAGGTACTTAAACATATTTTAATTCTTAAAACATTTTATATCATAAAATAATTTAAAATATTCATGTAAAATAAAATGAAAGGAAAAACAAAAACAAACAAGGACACAGGATATAGAAAAAAGTATGGCATCTGTCCGTCTACGAAAGGCGATAGATTTATCTTTATTATTTGCAGCTCTTGGTGTGGCTGATGAGACCAATCCTTGAGTGGCAGTCTCTTCTGCATGACACACACACGAAAGCAGTGGGGCAGTGTTGCCTGGCCTTTCTCCTCGCTCTTTTCCCGACTGCTTCTGTCCTAGTTTGCTCCTCTGCTCTTAGTGATCCTTCTTTCACTATAGCCCGCCACGTGGACCTATCCTCTGCCAGGTTTTCCCAGTTTTGTATATCAATGTTGGCTACTTTCATGTCTCTCTTGCATATGTCCACGTATCTGAGACATGGCCGACCAACCGACCTTTTCCCTGTCGCCAGCTCGCTGTAAAGCACATCCTTGGGTATGCGACCAGTTTGCATCCTCTTGACGTGTCCAAGCCAACGGAGGCGTCTTTGGCTTAATATTGCTGCAATACTACTCATGCTTGCTTGAGCCAGGACCTCTGTGTTGGGACTTTCTCTTGCCATTTGATTCCAAGATGCGACGCAGGCATCTGAGGTGGAAGCTATTGAGCCTTCTTTCATGCCTGGTATAGGTGGTCCAAGACTCGCATCCATAGAGGAGTGTGCTCAGTACGCAGGCCTGGTATACCTGCAGCTTAGTCCTTGCTGTGAGTTTGGCATTGGACCAGACTCTTTTGTACAGTCTAGCCATAACAGTTGCTGCCTTCCCTATCCTACTACTTATCTCATCTTCCAGTGAAAGGGTGCTCGAGATGTTTGATCCCAGATAAGTAAAACTGTCAACAGCATCCAGGTTGCAGTCGTCAATGGTGATAGTCGGGAGAGAGGCAGCATCCTGTGCCATAATGTTGGTTTTCTTTATACTTATGGTCAGGCCAAACTCTTTGCAGGCAGCGGAGAAGCTGGATACAAGGTTCTGCAGGCCGTCTGCTGTGTGGGATATTAAGGTGGCATCGTCTGCAAATAAGAGCTCGCGCAGTAAAATCTTCCTTATTTTGGTCTTGGCTCTAAGTCGGGCAATATTGAATAATCTCCCGTCAGCTGTGGTGTGTATGTATATCCCCTCGCTGTTGTTCTTGAAGGCATACTGGAGTAAGATGGGAAAAAGTAGGAAGTATCTAAAGGTACAGTTAAAGCCACAACGGGAACAAGATTCTGCAGTTAGGTAAAATTGTGAATTTGGTTAATTCCATATGGAGCCAACGTACCAAATCGTTTTATAAGTCTATAAACCATAAGCGTAGGACGCAATAATCTTCTGTATAGAAGGAGCGTCTGTAACAGATAAGATAAGACGTTCACTCGGATTGTTTGCATTTCTTCGTGCTGTTGTTTGAGTCCGTTCTCCACCCCCCTCCATTCTTTGCTCTATCTATGAGCAAGTCTGCGGCGTATGCTACGCCGCGGGTAGTGTCTAGTGTCATAGAAACATTTAACACAGACAATATCTGACAATGGCGATATAATAGTCAATAACTTTATTAAGCGACCCACTACCTAATCTTTTTTTTTCTTAAATCATGATATTGAGGAAAAATTAGCAACGCTCTAAAGGTCAAGAGATGACCTTTAGTCCGAGTTATCTACGCGGTAAGTTTTCGAGTTCATGGAATGCAACGTCTTTGTTTGGGGTCTTAGTGAAAACTTTCGACACTCGACCTGTTTACTTACATCGATATTGATCCCTCTGCTAATCGATATTTGATCTTAATCTCTCTCCATTACATGGTTACCAAGAGAGTTTGATACCTACTTGACCCTCTTCCACGCTCCCATGCTCACTACCACGCCTCACTTCCACACTCCACTTCCACATTTTGTCTCACTACCACGCCCCCACTTCCACACCCCACATACACATTTTGTCACACTACCACGCCCCCACTTCCACACCCCACATACACATTTTGTCTCACTACCACGCCCCCACTTCCACACCCCACATACACATTTTGTCACACTACCACGCCCCCACTCCCACACCCCACATACACATTTTGTCTCAATACCACGCCCCCACTTCCACACCCCACATACACATTTTGTCTCACTACCACGCCCCCACTTCCACACCCCACATACACATTTTGTCACACTACCACGCCCCCACTCCCACACCCCACATACACATTTTGTCTCAATACCACGCCCCCACTTACACACTCCACATACACATTTTGTCTCACTACCACGCCCCCACTTCCACACCCCACATACACATTTTGTCTCACTACCACGCCCCCACTTCCACACCCAACATACACATTTTGTCTCACTACAACGCTACACTGACACGCCTATCTCACCACATCAGATCACGTCACAGGTTCTCACAAATACAGCCTGCGCCTATAAACGTCCAACAAACACAATAAAATAATGATGATATTTACAGAAATATGGTTGCTACGTCACGAGGTCAACAATATCACGTGATTGTGGTATAAACAAAGATGTCACGTGGTGAAATTTAAAGCGGGGTGGGGTAGGATGCCACTAACTCGTGGAGATGGTGAAAAAGATAGAAGACGAGAAGACAAGAGACCAGTCACAAGTCAAAGTCAAATTGAAGTACTTAACTCATCAGCTGACTGAAACGAAATTAGGTCAAGGGAAAGGGCAGAAATCGATCAAATGACATAGAAATAACATACAACTTACATAGAACTCACATAGAACTTACATATTGCTTAGGGGCCGTCCATAAAGTACGTCACGCTATTTTTGACCATTTTTAACTCCCCCCTCCCCCTTGTCACAAACTGTCAAACATCTCGGACCCACCCCCTCCCCCCCCCTTCCAAAGTACGTCACACTTTCGAACAAAAATGTTGTGTTTTATTAACAAAATAATCAAAATTTAATATAAAACAGCGTGACGTCACACATGGCCGGACCCCCCCTCCCCCTGTCACAAACTGTCACACTTTCTTACACCCCCTCCCCCCTCTTGAGCATGACGTACTTTATGGACGGTCCCCTTACATAGAACTTACAAAGAACTTACATGGAACTAACATATAACTTACATAGAACTTGTATAGAACTTACATAGAACTCACATAGAACTTACATGAAACTTACATAGAACTTATATAGAACTTACATCCGATCAACACTCCTGCAGCTGTTGTGAAAGGGAATGAATTTTTCGATAGCCGCGATCATGTTTTTTTTATCAATAGATCAATCATCAATACGTATACATGTCATAAGTAGTTCATGCTTTCTGAGCCATCCGACTCATGAGAAAGTTCTATCCTCCGTAGTTTGGCGAAGCCTAACACTTATTGGATCAAATTAGACTTAAATATCAGCGTCTTCAAAAAACAATTCTACTGAGTTACACGATGACATGGTTCTTTAAGGCAATCTTACTCTCTCACACAGAGGAGGGGCGGAGGGTCGGGATTAGATCAGGCTAGGTTAAACGGAAATACAGCTTCTTATTTGCCTTAATTATCTTTGTTTTAATCAAATCTAAAACTAAATATAATTATGATGATTTCTTGTATAGCAAGCATTTCCGGCAATGCTCTTAGCGCTGCAGTGTTCCCAAACCTTTATTTAAAAAAAGAGAAAATGGCCTAAGCCCAATCGATTTAAAAGAGTGCATTCTAAAGGGCTTATTTGTGTGTCCATCCACACTGGGAAGTATAAGATGTGACAGTGAGGGAGAATTTGGTAATTTGTAAGAAAACCGTTGGAGATCCTCAAGACCTGATATTTTTTTGTTTTTTATGTGTGTACTTTCAGGATCATGAACTTTCTGGATCTTTGTTTTGAGGCAATTCCCACAGATAATTGTTGTAATAAGACAGACTTGATTGTGTTAGAGAGACTGCTACTGCATTTCTTCTCTTATATGTTTTATGACGAAACTAACTCAGGACGCGTCGTTGCCAGAAATGAGCCCTAACAACCGACCAATATGAGGAATCGTTTTCAGTTTATTGGCAGCCGAGAAGAAGCCGAGTAGAAGCCGAGTGGCAGCCGGGTAGAAACCGAGTAGAAGCCGAGTGGCAGCCGAGTAGAAGCCGAGTAGAAGCCGAGTAGAAGCCGAGTGGCAGCCGGGTAGAAGCCGAGTAGAAGCCGAGTAGAAGCCGGGTAGAAGCCGAGTAGAAGCCGAGTAGAAGCCGAGTAGAAGCCGAGTGGAAGCCGAGTGGAAGCCGAGTAGAAGCCGAGTTTTTAAAACGGTTTTGGAGTAGTGCTGAGGATGTTAGGAATAACAACTTTTGACCTGTGTGATGCCAACCTTACAAAGATAGTAGCCATAACCGTACACACTGTCTTTAACTGATCGACTACTATAATTAATTATTGCTTATTGTTTAACAGACTCAATCAAGTAAGCTATTGTATTCTTGTACAGTCCTGTAACTATAAACAACAGTGTTCTTTGATGGTCACAAACAGCATTCTGTTTATTGGTATTCTTCTTTGTTAAGTTTAAAAATGTCATTGTTTCCGGTTCGCAAAACTCTTGACATTTACAAAGATGTTTTTTTCATATAACTTTAATCTTGCTTTTACTTTGTGGTTTTTGCATCCAGGTGTCAATTCAAGACGACTCACAAACGTCAATCTTTTACTACACACAGACGTCAATCCTTTACTAAACACAGACGTCAGTCTTTTACTACACACAGATGTCAATATTTTACTACACAATGATGTCAATCTTTTACTACACACAGACGTCAGTCTTTTACTAAACACAGATGTCAATCGTTTACTACACACAGACTTCAATCTTTTACTACACACAGACGTCAATCTCTTACTACACCCAGACGTCAGTCTTACACTACACCCAGACGTCAATCTTATACTACACACAGACGTCAATCTCTTACTACACCCAGACGTCAGTCTTATACTACACCCAGACGTCAATCTTATACTACACCCAGACGTCATTCTTATACTACACCCAGACGTCAGTCTTATACTACACCCAGACGTAATTCTTTTACTACACACAGACGTCAATCTTATACTACATCCAGACGTAATTCTTTTACTACACACAGACGTCAATCTTATAATACACCCAGACGTCAATCTTATACTACACACAGACGTCATTCTTATACTACACACAGACGTCATTCTTATACTACACACAGACGTCATTCTTATACTACACACAGACGTCATTCTTATACTACACACAGACGTCATTCTTATACTACACACAGACGTCAATCTTATACTACACACAGACGTCATTCTTATACTACACACAGACGTCATTCTTATACTACACACAGGCGTCAATCTTATACTACACACAGACGTCATTCTTATACTACACACAGACGTCATTCTTATACTACACACAGACGTCAATCTTATACTACACACAGACGTCAATCTTATACTACACCCAGACGTCAATCTTATACTACACACAGACGTCAATATCTTACTACATCCAGACGTCATTATTATACTACACACAGACGTCATTCTTATACTACACCCAGACTTCAATCTTATACTACACACAGACGTCAATCTTATACTACACCCAGACGTCATTCTTATACTACACACAGACGTCAATCTTATACTACACCCAGACGTCATTCTTATACTACACACAGACGTCAATCTCTTACTACACCCAGACGTCATTATTATACTACACACAGACGTCATTCTTATACTACACCCAGACTTCAATCTTATACTACACACAGACGTCAATCTTATACTACACCCAGACGTCATTCTTATACTACACCCAGACGTCAATCTTATACTACACACAGACGTCAATCTCTTACTACACCCAGACGTCAGTCTTATACTACATCCAGACGTCATTCTTTTACTACACACAGACGTCAATCTTATACTACACCCAGACGTCAATCTTATACTACACCCAGACGTCATTCTTATACTACACACAGACGTCAGTCTTATACTACACACAGACGTCAGTCTTATACTACACACAGACGTCATTCTTATACTACACCCAGACGTCATTCTTATACTACACCCAGACGTCAGTCTTATACTACATCCAGACGTCAGTCTTATACTACACCCAGACGTCATTCTTATACTACACACAGACGTCAGTCTTATACTACACCCAGACGTCATTCTTATACTACACACAGACGTCAGTCTTATACTACACCCAGACGTCAGTCTTATACTACATCCAGACGTCATCTTATACTACACCCAGACGTCATTCTTATACTACACACAGACGTCAGTCTTATACTACACCCAGACGTCAGTCTTATACTACATCCAGACGTCAATCTTATACTACACCCAGACGTCATTCTTATACTACACACAGACGTCAGTCTTATACTACACCCAGACGTCAGTCTTATACTACATCCAGACGTCATTCTTATACTACACACAGACGTCAGTCTTATACTACACCCAGACGTCAGTCTTATACTACACCCAGAAGTCATTCTTATACTACACACAGACGTCAGTCTTATACTACACCCAGACGTCAGTCTTATACTACACCCAGACGTCATTCTTATTCTACACCCAGACGTCAGTCTTATACTACACACAGACGTCATTCTTATACTACACACAGACGTCAGTCTTATACTACACCCAGACGTCAGTCTTATACTACACCCAGACTTCATTCTTATACTACACCCAGACGTCAGTCTTATACTACACCCAGACGTCAGTCTTATACTACACCCAGACGTCAATCTTATAATACACCCAGACGTCAGTCTTATACTACACCCAGACGTCAGTCTTATACTACATCCAGACGTCAATCTTATACTACACCCAGACGTCATTCTTATACTACACCCAGACGTCAATCTTATACTACACACAGACGTCAATCTCTTACTACACCCAGACGTCAGTCTTATACTACATCCAGACGTCAATCTTATACTACACCCAGACGTCATTCTTATACTACACACAGACGTCATTCTTATACTACACACAGACGTCATTCTTATACTACACACAGACGTCATTCTTATACTACACACAGACGTCATTCTTATACTACACACAGGCGTCAATCTTATACTACACACAGACGTCATTCTTATACTACACACAGACGTCATTCTTATACTACACACAGGCGTCAATCTTATACTACACACAGACATCATTCTTATACTACACACAGACGTCATTCTTATACTACACACAGGCGTCAATCTTATACTACACACAGACGTCAATCTTATACTACACCCAGACGTCAATCTTATACTTCACACAGACGTCAATATCTTACTACATCCAGACGTCATTATTATACTACACACAGACGTCATTCTTATACTACACCCAGACTTCAATCTTATACTACACACAGACGTCAATCTTATACTACACCCAGACGTCATTCTTATACTACACACAGACGTCAATCTTATACTACACCCAGACGTCAATCTTATACTACACACAGACGTCAATCTCTTACTACACCCAGACGTCATTATTATACTACACACAGACGTCATTCTTATACTACACCCAGACTTCAATCTTATACTACACACAGACGTCAATCTCTTACTACACCCAGACGTCAGTCTTATACTACACACAGACGTCAATCTTATACTACACCCAGACGTCATTCTTATACTACACCCAGACGTCAATCTTATACTACACACAGACGTCAATCTCTTACTACACCCAGACGTCAGTCTTATACTACATCCAGACGTCATTCTTTTACTACACACAGACGTCAATCTTATACTACACCCAGACGTCAATCTTATACTACACCCAGACGTCATTCTTATACTACACACAGACGTCAGTCTTATACTACACACAGACGTCATTCTTATACTACACCCAGACGTCAGTCTTATACTACATCCAGACGTCAGTCTTATACTACACCCAGACGTCATTCTTATACTACACACAGACGTCAGTCTTATACTACACCCAGACGTCATTCTTATACTACACACAGACGTCAGTCTTATACTACACCCAGACGTCAGTCTTATACTACATCCAGACGTCAATCTTATACTACACCCAGACGTCATTCTTATACTACACACAGACGTCAGTCTTATACTACACCCAGACGTCAGTCTTATACTACATCCAGACGTCAATCTTATACTACACCCAGACGTCATTCTTATACTACACACAGACGTCAGTCTTATACTACACCCAGACGTCAGTCTTATACTACATCCAGACGTCATTCTTATACTACACACAGACGTCAGTCTTATACTACACCCAGACGTCAGTCTTATACTACACCCAGAAGTAATTCTTATACTACACACAGACGTCAGTCTTATACTACACCCAGACGTCAGTCTTATACTACACCCAGACGTCATTCTTATACTACACCCAGACGTCAGTCTTATACTACACACAGACGTCATTCTTATACTACACACAGACGTCAGTCTTATACTACACCCAGACGTCAGTCTTATACTACATCCAGACGTCAATCTTATACTACACCCAGACGTCATTCTTATACTACACACAGACGTCAGTCTTATACTACACCCAGACGTCAGTCTTATACTACATCCAGACGTCTATCTTATACTACACCCAGACGTCATTCTTATACTACACACAGACGTCAGTCTTATACTACACCCAGACGTCAGTCTTATACTACATCCAGACGTCATTCTTATACTACACACAGACGTCAGTCTTATACTACACCCAGACGTCAGTCTTATACTACACCCAGAAGTCATTCTTATACTACACACAGACGTCAGTCTTATACTACACCCAGGCGTCAGTCTTATACTACACCCAGACGTCATTCTTATACTACACCCAGACGTCAGTCTTATACTACACACAGACGTCATTCTTATACTACACACAGACGTCAGTCTTATACTACACCCAGACGTCAGTCTTATACTACACCCAGACTTCATTCTTATACTACACCCAGACGTCAGTCTTATACTACACCCAGACGTCAGTCTTATACTACACCCAGACGTCAATCTTATAATACACCCAGACGTCAGTCTTATACTACACCCAGACGTCAGTCTTATACTACATCCAGACGTCAATCTTATACTACACCCAGACGTCATTCTTATACTACACCCAGACGTCAATCTTATACTACACACAGACGTCAATCTCTTACTACACCCAGACGTCAGTCTTATACTACATCCAGACGTCAATCTTATACTACACCCAAACTTACACCAAGATACCAATCCTATACTACATCTAGACGTCAGGACTTGTTTCACTTGAGAAGATATTTTTGTACAATTTCTTATTTCTTGAAGTCCATTACTCTTTGGACATAATAAAACAGATTTAAATGAATCCAACCATGTGTCTCACGACACATCATTGTGTCTGATTCAACGCAACCTCATTCATTATGTCTCACCAACACTCCACCACGCCACTCACTATGTCTCACCAACACTCCACCACGCCACTCACTGTGTCTCACCAACACTCCACCACGCCACTCACTATGTCTCACCAACACTCCACTGACTATGTCTCACCAACACTCCACCACGCCACTCACTATGTCTCACCAACACTGCACTGACTATGTCTCACCAACACTCCACCACGCCACTCACTATGTCTCACCAACACTCCAGTGACTATGTCTCACCAACACTCCACTCACTATGTCTCACCAACACTCCACTGACTGTGTCTCACCAACACTCCACTCACTATGTCTCACCAACACTCCACTGACTGTGTCTCACCAACACTCCACTCACTATGTCTCACCAACACTCCACTAACTATGTCTCACTAACACTCCACTCACTATGTCTCACCAACACTCCACTCACTGTGTCTCACCAACACTCCACTCACTGTGTCTCACCAACACTCCACTCACTATGTCTCACCAACACTCCACTCACTATGTCTCACTAACACTCCACTCACTATGTCTCACCAACACTCCACTCACTGTGTCTCACCAACACTCCACTCACTGTGTCTCACCAACACTCCACTCACTGTGTCTCACCAACACTCCACTCACTATGTCTCACTAACACTCCACTCACTGTGTCTCACCAACACTCCACTCACTATGTCTCACTAACACTCCACTCACTATGTCTCACCAACACTCCACTCACTGTGTCTCACCAACACTCCACTCACTATGTCTCACTAACACTGCACTCACTATGTCTCACCAACACTCCACTCAATATGTCTCACCAACACTCCACTCACTGTGTCTCACCAACACTCCACTCACTATTCCTCACCAACACTCCACTAACTGTGTCTCACCAACACTCCACTAACTGTGTCTCACCAACACTCCACTCACTGTGTCTCACCAACACTCCACTCACTATGTCTCACTAACACTCCACTCACTATGTCTCACCAACACTCCACCCAATATGTCTCACCAACACTCCACTCACTGTGTCTCACCAACACTCCACTCACTATGTCTCACCAACACTCCACTAACTGTGTCTCACCAACACTCCACTAACTGTGTCTCACCAACACTCCACTCACTGTGTCTCACCAACACTCCACTCACTATGTCTCACTAACACTCCACTCACTATGTCTCACCAACACTCCACTCAATATGTCTCACCAACACTCCACTCACTGTGTCTCACCAACACTCCACTCACTATGTCTCACCAACACTCCACTAACTGTGTCTCACCAACACTCCACTAACTGTGTCTCACCAACACTCCACTCACTATGTCTCACCAACACTCCACCACTCCACTCACTGTGTCTCACCAACACTCCACTAACTATGTCTCACCAACACTCCACCACTCCACTCACTGTGTCTCACCAACACTCCACCACTCCATTCACTGTGTCTCACCAACACTCCACTAACTATGTCTCACCAACACTCCACTAACTATGTCTCACCAACACTCCACCACTCCACTCACTGTGTCTCACCAACACTCCACCACTCCACTCACTGTGTCTCACCAACACTCCACTAACTATGTCTCACCAACACTCCACCACTCCACTCACTGTGTCTCACCAACACTCCACCACTCCACTCACTATGTCTCACCAACACTCCACCACTCCACTCACTATGTCTCACCAACACTCCACCACTCCACTCACTATGTCTCACCAACACTCCACCACTCCACTCACTGTGTCTCACCAACACTCCACCACTCCACTCACTGTGTCTCACCAACACTCCACTAACTATGTCTCACTAACACTCCACTCACTATGTCTCACCAACACTCCACTCACTGTGTCTCACCAACACTCCACTCACTGTGTCTCACCAACACTCCACCACTCCACTCACTGTGTCTCAGCACCATTCCAATTATCTATTAATGGCTAAAAACCTCTTGATTTAAAATAATATTTCAGCTGAGCTGAGAACCGCCGCCTGACTGCACCAACCATGTAGACATCTGCTGCACAACCAAAAGATTGACAGCACTCTCCATGGGGTAGGTATCTTGTGTGTAGTGGTCTATACAGCAGCTGTTCATGACGCAACAGCCACCGCCACGTGACTTGTTGGTTTAAGAAGTGTGGACCACAAACCGACGGATCGCTGGTGTTTATATTAAAGTTAGTTTTTACGGTGGTAAAAAACATCTTCACTTGATTAGACGATTAGCAATGGTTTATATTAGAATGGGGGGAAGGGGTGGGGGGTGTTAGGCCCTTGTGGGGCCAACATGAGTGGTTTAAATTAGAATGGGGGGAAGGGGTGGGGGTGTTAGGCCCTTGTGGGGCCAACATGAGTGGTTTATATTAGAATGGGGGGAAGGGGTGGGGGTGTTAGGCCCTTGTGGGGCCAACATGAGTGGTTTATATTAGATTGGGGGGAAGGGGTGGGGGTGTTAGGCCCTTGTGGGGCCAACATGAGTGGTTTATGTTAGAATGGGGGGAAGGGGTGGGGGTGTTAGGCCCTTGTGGGGCCAACATGAGTGGTTTATATTAGAATGGGGGGAAGGGGTGGGGGTGTTAGGACCTTGTGGGGCCAACATGAGTGGTTTATGTTAGAATGGGGGGAAGGGGTGGGGGTGTTAGGCCCTTGTGGGGCCAACATGAGTGGTTTATGTTAGAATGGGGGAAGGGGTGGGGGTGTTAGGCCCTTGTGGGGCCAACATGAGTGGTTCTCATATTATCTGTGTTAACTCTCGGGTCTTTAATATTTTAGCTGTTATAAAAAGTCACGCAATGCATATAGGCATGGATCCTGACACAGCAAACCAGCCCTAACGCGCACCCCTCACGGTAGATTAAAGAATCCAATGCTTTGTATATTTAATGGTTGTTAATACACGGTACGCCAGACGCTATAAACCAGTGGTTCCTAACCTTTTGGGGTCCATGCACCACCCCTTCAGATGCCCAAAAAAATTCATGCACCCCCTCGTGAAACTTGCAGAAAATGCATAATAAACAATGTTTATTTTAGGAACACAACAGTTTTGACCATAGGCAACAGGGAATTTAGATTTAGTGAGAGATCTGCTGCTTCTTATGATCAATCAGCGATTTAAATTTGGGGACTGTTTTGGACAAAGCAACTCTCATGTCATCCTCTGCATTTGACTTATACCTTTCCTTGGTTTTAATCGTCAAAGGTGTGGAGAATCTTGCTTCACAGAGATAGGTTGTGGCAAATGGAAGGAGAGTCAGTACTGCCCTCTTGGCTAGATGTGGGTAGGAATCTAACTGGGTGCACCAACATTCAGTCAAGGCATTGCAACTGAAGGCACTCCTCAGTACTTCTCTGGTTCTCAAATCAATCAGGTCATCTTTAGCAAAGTCACTGTCATCAATGTTGTCCAAGTCACAGAGAAAAGGAGTGCGAATCCAAAGATCTTTCTTATCAATGTCTTGACAGAAATACCCATCAAAGGACCTTTGCAATGTTGAAAGGTGCTCTGAAATTTCCCCTTTGATGTTGTCAGGCAGTGATCCCTCAGTGCTTCCTTCTGCACCAGATATTACAACTTCATCCAAGAGTGGAAAGTTGGCCAAGTTGGACTTTTCTAGTCGTCGTTGGAATAGTGGCACTTTGTTAAGAAAAGCTTGCAATCTCTCAGTAGCATCCAATACAGTCACAGCAGGTCCTTGTAGAGATGTGTTCAACTCATTCAAGATGGTGAAGATGTCAGCCAGGTATGCCAAGTAATGAATAAAATTTGGACAGTCAAACTTGTCGGCAAGGTCACTCTCTTTTCCTTGCACGAAAATGGCAAGCTCCACTCTCAGTTTTACTAACCGAGAAAGTATCCGTCCCCTGGACAACCAGCGCACCTCAGTGTGGTAGAGCAGAACTTCATTCTCAGAGCTCACCTCCTGGCAGAACAACTTGAAGAGGCAGTGGTTCAAGGCATGTGAGTGGATAAAATTTACAACTTGGACTGCAGTAGAAAGAACTGACTTCAAGGTTGGAGGTAGTGTTTTGCATGCCAGTGCCTGACGATGAAGAATACAGTGTGTAGTGACAATATCTGGAACTTCTTTCTTTACCAGTGCTGAAAATCCTGACTTATTACCGAGCATGGAGGGAGCACCACCTGTTCAAATTGAAGAAATTCTTGAAGTCCAGTAAAACTGGTTTTCAATGAAGAATGCCCTGACTAGCTGCAGCACATTAGCAGCTTTGGTAGTAGCTAGGAGTGGCTTACAAAAGAGAAATTCCTTCTTCATCAATCCACTGAGAACATATCTCAGAAATACAAGAATCTGACTGCATTGTGCTACATCAGTGGATTCATCCAGCTGCATGCTAAATGGAAAAGGACTGCTTCTCATCTCGCACAAGACTTGATCCAGAATGTCTGCAGCCATGTCACTAATCCTGGAATGAATAGTGTCATTGGACAAAGGAACTTTCTCAACCTGCTTCCTCTGCTGGTGAACACACATCAGTTCCACCATCTCCAGAGCACAAGGCTTCACCAAAGGTTTCCAATGGTGTGGGGCTTCTTGTTCTTTGCAATAAGATATGCAACTTGAATGATGCCCCCAGTGCAGATTTCTGTGACAAAGAAAATTCAAGCTTGGGCAACGTACCTGAGGTCAAGAAGCGAGCAACACTGTCCTTGGAATTGGATGGGTGGACTTTCTCCAAGTGCTCTCGTAGTCTAACAGGCTTCATGTTGTCATTGCACAGGATTTTTCCACAGTGGAAGCACTGAGGCTTTTGTGTTCCATCTCTCTCTCTTTTTTTATTATTTATTAACGATTTTGAGGGGGTGATTACAATCGGAAAGTCGTACCAGTCACAGGCAAATTTTTAACAGGCCTTGTTGATGTTTTTAATGACCGGAAATGGATGCTCAACTCAAGATTTTAGGTTTCAATGATGAATAATGGCTTACAATTAACGTTTTAAAGACCTTTGCAGCGTACAGAGCAATAAAAGTGAAGGAAAAAAATCCCAACGCTTACATCCGCTCAAAACAGTTAGAGGGTCACGGGAAGAGATATATCTGACGTATTTGATGACAAAATTAAATTATTTTTAGAAAACTGTGACGAAAAACACGAAATTCCGAGGAACACGTAGAGCGAACCGTTCATTTTGCGAAAGTTTTTCCTTCAATTTTCGACATGCCCAGAACATTGCGCGAACGAGTAAAAAAAAAGGTTGTATATTGGCGCCCTTTAACACGGCATGCCTTGCTTATGGTTTACATTTTCAGATTATCAGTTTTTCTTTCTTTTTTTTTCCTTCTTTTTTTTCTCCCTCTTTTTTTTTCTCTGAATGGTTCATGCACCCCCTGGAACCTGCTCATGCACCCCTTGGGGGAGCATGCACCACTGGTTAGGAACCCCTGCTATAAACAAAGGTCGGAACCAGACTCCAGAATAATCTGGTTAACGTGCATGAAAGGTGTCTGCAAAAGGTTTGTCAAAAGTGTCATTTAAATGTGTCTGTTAAAAGTGTCATTTAAATTGTCTGTTGAACTGTCATATAAATGTGTCTGTTCGTGAGTCTGTTAAGTGTGATTATTAAATGTGTTTGTTAATACTGTTATTATGTCTGCTAATTTTTTTCTGTTAAGTTTGTAAATTAAAAGTGTCCGGTGAAAATCTTGGAAAATGTGTTTTAATGTGTCAATAGTGTGTCTGTTTTGATGTATATATATTATACGTATGTTTTATATATCTTTTTTTAATGTGTTTGGTTAATGTGTCATATTTAGTGTGTCGGATTTATTTTCAATAGTTATTTTATCTGGGTCCGAACTTTGTCCACTAATCCTGCAAGTTAATTTGCCTTTCTTAGTTTTAGCAGGTCCAATCCACTGTTAATATTTTAGATTTAGATGATTCTAGATGAATGAGCAGTTAGCTCTTAACCTATGGCAGTCCAATATTCTCAATATGACCATTTGGTCACCATTAGACACCCAGAGACACACTTATTTTTTACCATCATTAGACACCCAGAGGCACACTTAATTGATAGTTAACGAATGATCTCATTTCACTCGCGGGATCAGCTCCCTCTGCGGTGGAGGGGAGAGATGGGGTTGGAAGTCACTGGATCAGTTATCGAAAAGACTTAAAGGGGCCCTGAGAGGGGGAAGTACCCATTAAAACATCAGGGGTGATTTGTGTCCAGTTGTTTTATTGTTGGGGGAGGGGGTGTGCTGATGTACCCCCACCTCCTACCTTCTATTTTTTCAAACGTGATTTTTTTGGGGGGTGGGGGTGGTTCGGAGAGAGATGGCGGCGCTTGGTTGAGGATGTGTAGCAGGGGAAATAGAAAGACAAAGACAGGCGTGAATTTTTTTATTTTTTTTTACTTAGACAGTGTCTGGGTCGAAGTTGTAGTATAAGTGTCATCGTGGTGTATACCGTGGTATATATAAATATGTTTATGGACTTTTTGTAGACGTGACTATTTATCCCTTATTTGCAAATGACTTATGGGTGGTTTCTGTGACTGTTTTAATTATTCCTTATACGTTGACTTAACTGCTATAGCCTCCTTTATGTTACAACGTTACAGTCTGTGTTTTTTCTTGTGTAAGAGATGTTGGCTGAAGTGGTACATACCAGTACATGTTTACAAGATGGACATCTGGTTATTGATGGAGATCTTGTTATTGAGGGAGATCTTGTTATTGATGGAGATCTTGTTATTGAGGGAGATCTTGTTATTGAGGGAGATCTTGTTATCGAGGGAGATCTTGTTATCGAGGGAGATCTTGTTATCGAGGGAGATCTTGTTATCGAGGGAGATCTTGTTATCGAGGGAGATCTTGTTATTGAGGGAGATCTTGTTATTGAGGGAGATCTTGTTATTGAGGGAGATCTTGTTATTGAGGGAGATCTTGTTATTGAGGGAGATCTTGTTATTGAGGGAGATCTTGTTATTGAGGGAGATCTTGTTGTTGAGGGAGATCTTGTTATTGAGGGAGATCTTGTTATTGAGTGAGATCTTGTTATTGAGGGAGATCTTGTTATTGAGGGAGATCTTGTTATTGAGGGATATCTTGTTATTGAGGGAGATCTTGTTATTGAGGGAGATCTTGTTATTGAGGGAGATCTTGTTATTGAGGGAGATCTTGTTATCGAGGGAGATCTTGTTATCGAGGGAGATCTTGTTATCGAGGGAGATCTTGTTATTGAGGGAGATCTTGTTATTGAGGGAGATCTTGTTATCGAGGGAGATCTTGTTATTGAGGGAGATCTTGTTATTGAGGGAGATCTTGTTATTGAGGGAGATCTTGTTATCGAGGGAGATCTTGTTATTGAGGGAGATCTTGTTATTGAGGGAGATCTTGTTATTGAGGGAGATCTTGTTATCGAGGGAGATCTTGTTATTGAGGGAGATCTTGTTATCGATGGAGATCTTGTTATTGAGGGAGATCTTGTTATTGAGGGAGATCTTGTTATTGAGGGAGATCTTGTTATTGAGGGAGATCTTGTTATTGAGGGAGATCTTGTTGTTGAGGGAGATCTTGTTATTGAGGGAGATCTTGTTATTGAGGGAGATCTTGTTATTGAGGGAGATCTTGTTGTTGAGGGAGATCTTGTTGTTGAGGGAGATCTTGTTGTTGAGGGAGATCTTGTTGTTGAGGGAGATCTTGTTGTTGAGGGAGATTTGGTTGTAGAAGGAGATCTTGTTATTGAGAAGATCCTGTAGAGGGAGATCTGGTTGTGGGGGGGAGATCTGGTTGCTAAGGGAGATCTTGTTGTTGAGGGAGATATGGTTGTAGAGGGAAATATTGTTATTGAGGGAGATTTGGTTGTAGAGGGAGACCTAGTTGTAGAGACAGGTTTGGTTATAAAGGAGATCTGATCTTAGAGGTAGATCGGATTGTTAAGGGAGGTATGATGGCAGTATGAAATATAGTTCGCTAGGAGATTAGATTGATCTCATTAACATACAACTACTGAAGGCGACCACCTGGAAGTGTCAGAGGTCACGTGGAGGGATCAATGGTCACGGCTCATGGGAAGGATCTCGGTCCTCGAAGATTTGGAAAAACAAGGGGAGGTAATTAAAAACATTAATGTAGCTGTGTTACAATATAATCATTTTGGATGGGACAACGATCCCCATGGGAGATTACTGTCGAGTGTTTTCTTTGTCTGCTCTCAATTAAAACTGGATACGTTTGGGTTAGCTCCCATCGACAGCCTCATCTCACACGGGCACTCAAAGTAATTGGCGGAGTTTATCGCCAAGATGTACACGACAAATTGTCATTTAGCACTGCCCAGTACTGACAGTGACAATGACATTTTATGTACACTTGGTATGGCATTATTTTTACTCTCTGACATCTTCATATATACATGGTATGACATCATTATGAACGATTGATGTGAGTGCATGTGTACACTAGGTAGTACACTTGGTCTGACTTTATTAGTACACTTGTTCTGACATCATTAGTACACATGGTCTGACTTTATTAGTATACTTGTTCTGACATCATTAGTACACATGGTCTGACTTTATTAGTATACTTGTTCTGACATCATTAGTACACATGGTCTGACATCATTAGTACACTTGGTCTGACATCATTAGTACACTTGGTCTAACATCATAAGAATACATAGTCTGACATCATTGGTACACTTGGGACACATAATTAGTACACTTAATCTAAAATCTTAGTACACATGGTCTGAAATCCTGTAGTAAAATAACTTGATCTGACGTCATGTTAGCGTTCGTTTCGACATAGTTACCTAATCTTATCTTGAGGCATACAATATACAGGGTCTAAGATTTTTCAGCAGGCTTTTCAAAATATAAGTTTTATACCGGCAGTACAAAATTAAAGTTTAACCTCTTAAATCTTCGTAACCCATCGTATCTACTTCTATACAGAAGATTATTGCGTCCTGCGCTCATCCATGCTTTATGTCTAGTCTTGTATTTTAGTTTGGTTTTGAAATGTTGCGAGTGTGTTGCATGGTTTTCCTGTTTGGTTCACACAATGAATTCCAGACGGCAAGAACGAGAATTTGTATGTGTTTGTTCTTGCATAAGTTAATAAGTAACAAGAAGAGTGTTTTTTCCCTTTTGAATTGCTCATGGTTGTATCTCATTTATTTCTACAATAGGACAGATTGCCATTTGTATTAACACCACTTTCCTATATTTTTTTATTTTTTTTAATTTGTATAGTTTATCTATGTTTTCTTTTATGGCTGTAAATATTGGAATAGTGGGTCTTTTTTATTTCCTTCTTTCCTGCATTTTCACTATTTCTTTTTCTTTTTCTTTTCTTTTTTAAATATCAATGTTTAAAAACTTCATCTATTTCTATCTAACTTATGTTCTTCTTGCTTCTATTTTAGTTTTTCCCTTTATTTTTCCTTGCTATTCTGTTTTCGTTTCTTTCCATCCTATCTGCTTTCTTCCTGAGTTCCAAATATTTAGCCTGAGGTCACCACTGAAGTCAGCTCTTCTCTAGACTCTGACATCAGCCCGTCTAAACCATTTAATGGCGATGTTCTTGACGCCAGCACCTGGGCCGTCACCTTCCAGGGCTGGCTGAGTGGTGAACATAGAATTAACTCACTCCACCAGCACAGAATCAAGACAAATAACCCCTGGGTCAGAAGGGGTCAAATAAATCAGGGCGCCGTGGAGTAAATCACACCGCAGACCGGGCTCGGAGCGGAGCACTTGATTGGCCATTAGCCGGACACGAGTTGGGTCCGGTCAACGTCTGTTTACATCATTGAGTTCTGCTGGGCCAGAGAATGGCCTGGCCGCTGTGACGGAATGGGTGACGTCACGAGTGGGGAGTAAATCGTGAAGATATTCATTTAGATGGGCAATTGTTTAATATGTAGCGTAGATCGTGTATAAAGTAAACTATTACCATATTCCTGAAAGATGCAAACTATTTTTAAAAATTGGTTAAATGACAAAGTTGAGAAAT
Source organism: Ampullaceana balthica (assembly GCA_944989445.1). NCBI lineage: Eukaryota > Metazoa > Mollusca > Gastropoda > Lymnaeidae > Ampullaceana > Ampullaceana balthica. The sequence continues at coordinate 2,712,862 of CALYLW010000047.1, forward strand.
AACTACTAGGGTTGCGGAAATTAACGATTAATTAATCGATTTATCTTAACAATTTTAATCGATTAAAACTAATTTGATCGATTAAAATTTAAGAAAATGTTTCTAAAAATTTTTCCCCAATTTATTAATAATTTTCTTTTTTTACTTACATACTTTTATTTAGTACTAGAAAAATACCCGCACTTTGTAGCGGGAGTGTGCTGAACCTTTATCAAAGTATTAGTTGCTGGTTATTACAATTTTTATTTGCCAAGTTAAGTTTCAGATTCATCTATTTAGTTAAAATCTTATGAGAAACAGAGATATGCCATTTTACCGCGTGAGTTGTTTTCACTTAATGCAGTGCCTTTTAACATAACCTTACTATTTAAAAGTTATGATTTATTAAATAATGATTCTTGCCGACCATAATAACTAAATTTACAATTTTATTCCCACTTGTACAAAATTAACATAACTTATAGGTTTTCCGAAAGAGTTCTACCACCCTCGTCACTCAAAAATGTAATATATAATTACGAAACTGCATCGTATCACAATTGTAAGTTATATAATATTTGTAACCACGTCTATGAGATAAAGAACATGTGGCACTATCCCTTTAAAAGGCAAAAGCTAAGTGACTCATAGCGCAAATAAACAAAATTATAAATGTACTTTCTAAAATACTATTTTTAAAAAAAACGGTCGTATTAAGATGATATCAAAAAAATGTGCACACCATATTTAGACATATAGAAAGCTGGCCGCATAAATTAAAGTCTTTTTATAAAGTAAATGTACTGGACCAAAATAACTCCTCCTTTTGACGTATTCATAATTGTTGTAACAGGGAAATAATATTTAATATTTTTTATGTCTCTATATTTTACGATTTATATTTACGGTTTATAAGCAATGTGTATAATTTCAAAAAGGAATCTTTTTTTTTGTTCCCTATTTCGGATAAGACATAATATTTTGTAAATTATATTCAATGCACACACACACACACCAGATTTTATATATGAAAAATAAAATAAAAATGAAAAAAAAAGATTCAACCGTCTGTTAATAAGCGCATCTTAAAAATGATTAAAAGGCAATTTTAGAAATGGCCTATGCTATTCTGAATACAAAGGAATGAACATAAAAACATATTCAATTCGCAATTCATATTAATTAAGCGTTTTCAGGATCACTTCATTAAATTTAGTCAACTTTTGTTAATACTTTCGGTAGCGAAAGTTTATAATGTATAGTGTATATAAAACTTAAGTAAACAGTTTTAAAGTGTAAGTTTATTTGACATAGGCCATCGTTTTCAACATAAAATAAGCTCGCTACATCTATGGTTTTTAATTAAATGTCGAGTTATGAATTAAATTTATAAAAATCCCAATTTTCTTCATTGCATGTAAAATTTTAATACAATGCATCGTGAAAATAATTGAAATAAAATAATTTAAACGCATATGTATTATATAAAGCTCAGTTGATATTTTCATGGGTTTTTTTTTGTTTGTATCCATTGAAAAAAGGCCACTGCTTTGTTTACATTTTTTCCAAAAGATCTTTGCCACTGTCGTCACTAAAAAAGCTCTTATATATTTACGACAATGCATCGTAACACAATTGTAATTAATACAATATTTGCAACAGCGTTTATGAGATAAAGATAATAAAGATAAATAAAGAAATTAGGCTATATTCCTAATTTTAAAAAAACAAACAAACAAAACAAATCAATGTTATGTTAAAACACATGTGAAACCATGGCAATGATCGATTTTAAAAATGGCCTATGTTAATCCATCATCAAAGGAATGAACATAACATATTCAATTCGCAATACAAAATAATTAAGCGTTTTCAGGATCACTTTATTTAATTTAATCTACTTATGTTAATAGGTCCGGTAGCCTAAGTTTAAATGGTATAAGTGTATATATTATGTAAAAGACAATAGCTTATGTAAAAGACAAACAAAATATAAATGTTATATTAATAGGACACAGCTAAATTTAAAATGCGTACACGAAAATGTGCGCACAGTAATCAGGCGATAAAAGATTTTAAAACGCGCACCGCTAAAAATGAAGCCTTGATAAAAATACTGACACAATTATTACATAAATAGGTTTTTTATTAAATGTCGAGTTATGTAAAAGAAAATAATTAAAACAAATTCGCAATTAAATTTAAACGTGTAAACAATTAAATGTAATGCATCGTGTGGCAGTTGTAATTAAATATGTTTACGTGTCTATCTAATATATAGAAAGTAACAGTAAAGAAAATGACAATTCTTTGTACTACACAGCTCAAATTATGAAGCGTACACGAAAATGTGCTAACCGTAATTAGACATTATAATATTTTTTGAATGCGCGCAGCTGAAAATAAAGTATTGGGGGAAAAAACGTCACCAAAAGTAACTCGCTTTGAACGGCATTTGAACGTCCGCGTAAATTTGTTCAATACAGAAATGAGGTTAAATTTTTTATTCTTTGTCTCTGCATTTTCTGATTATTTAATTTACGGCATTCGGGCAAAAGGGACAATTACAAAAAGTAACTTAAAACCACCTTCAGGGTAAAAGGAACCGTCCTGCCAAATTTGGTCCCCGTCCGTCATTTGGTTTTTCCGTGGTTGTCTAACAGACAGTCGAAAAAGTGAAACATACAAACATACAAACATACAAACATACAAACATACAAAGATACAAACACCAACTGAGCTTTATATATTAGATTATTGTTATTTATTTAGACGTGCATACCTAAACAAAAAGGTTTTTCTTCGTTATTTCTTGCATAACAGAACGAATTTGCTGTGTTAGGTCACACAATTTGGGAGCCATGGAATTTCCGCGACTAAACCGATTTTGCGAAATAATGAATCGCGACGCAACGGGTTCTATATATGCGTTATAAAATAGAATTAATTTAAATTAATCTATTAATTTCTTTTCCCGATTAATCGAACAAAAAAATTTAATCACTACCAGCCCTAATAACTACCTTCCACTCCACCCCCCCCCACCCAGTCGATACAAAAATCATTGACGAATATTCCAGATTAAAAGATGGTAGACTATAAACATTGTATGTATTCATGGCAGCCCTATGATGTAAAATGATATCTCTTGAAGTCCCTTAATGACACTGTGACCAGCAGCTATCTTGTCATGTGACCCATGATGACACCAAAAGTACTGACCCTGGCACACATAATTGACTTTCTCTGTCACTAAATCAAATTACGTGTCACGAAAATGTCCGCGCCAGTACCGGAAATCAGATGTTTTTCGGCTCCTCGATTCTTGTAATGTGCACCATTACAGTTCGAGCCGGTGCGCACCGAAGAGCACTATAAATAATGCACGCATGCAATGAGGCCGTTCAGTAAATCTTGCCGATGAAATAAAATTAGGTTGCACTTTGCTCGTCCATTACTCTCAACGTGTCCGTCTGTGATGTCCGGCTGGGATGTCCGGATCAGGTTATTCCAAGTGACGGTTGCCCATCTTTTGTCTCCTTGTGTTGTCTTAAATCTCCGTGATTTGGTCCACGCGATGGCGTCTTGGTCTCGTCTTGACAGCACAAGTCCCTGTGTTAACGGATGTGTTTCCCTCGTAATGGCCCGTTAAACCAAGAGACTGATCATGATCATCTTCAAATAGATTTAACGCTTGACTTTAATATTAAACAATAGGTTGAAATGGCTAATCGACTAATCTATGTGGATTTAGATACTTAAATCCAGTAGATAGTCAGGGAAGACTGAATACATGTTTGTTTTGTTTTTTAATAAAGAACGCGATATTTTAAAAAAGTGATTCTAAACTATTAAACTAACCAAAGATCAAAAGACTGTGTACGATTATTTAAAGTATTGAAAGTTCTAAATTAAAAAAAAATATTGACTTCTACGTTCAAAGTAAACAGGAGTGGGTCCCTTAGACAGATATTTATGTTACAGTTTTAAATAATTTTGATTTTACCACTCTGATTTATTTCAGCTCCATTTCTCCAAAGATTTAACTAAAGGAGGATCAAGAATTAGCAGAGGTTAAAAATATATATTCTTATTCTTCACTTGTCATGATTAAAATTAAAAAAATCAGGTAGTATACATACGTGTTTAGGACATGTGGGTTCACAGGCTCAATGATATAATCGTTACAACAATAGAGTAGGACAACTGGTTCAGGACATGTGGGTTAGCAGGCTCAATGATATAATCGTTACAACAATAGAGTAGGACAACTGGTTCAGGACATGTGGGTTAGCAGGCTCAATGATATAATCGTTACAACAATAGAGTAGGACAACTGGTTCAGGACATGTGGGTTAGCAGGCTCAATGATATAATCGTTACAACAATAGAGTAGGACAACTGGTTCAGGACATGTGGGTTAGCAGGCTCAATGATATAATCGTTACAACAATAGAGTAGGACAACTGGTTCAGGACATGTGGGTTAGCAGGCTCAATGATATAATCGTTACAACAATAGAGCAGGACAACTGGTTCAGGACATGCAGCATTGCAGGACATTCAGTAGGAAAGCAGTCGGGCGCAATTATTAATTTGTATATAAGCCGCGTCTGCGATAGAAACGATAACATGCAATGGCAGGACAATAGAGTAGGACAATAGAGTAGGACAGCAGACTAGGATCAACAGAATAGGCCAAAAGTATTTTATCATCCAACAGATTGGGATCTCTGCTTGGGTAAACCTTTATCTTCAGAATAAATGAGTATAAGAGGAAGATTTGCTGATAACTGACCTCTGGTCAGACCTGGCAAAGCTAATGACGCTACCTTTGAAACCAGTGTCGACTGCAGGAGATATCACGTAGCGAGTTAGCTCCCCTCTTGATGGTAATTGTTGACAAGCAGAAGTTGGCGAGCGAGGTTTATGTTCGACGGTCACCATTAAATGTGACCGTGTGCCGAGCTAGTGGGCGAGGGCTGGCTGACAGGACGAGGGTGGAAGACCATCGGTCGTCACAACGACTCCCCATCAAACAACTAATGCAATTCTCCTAGCAGGACCCTGCACCACAATATTTACCCCCCCCCCTTTTTTTTCACACATGCACTCTTTAATCACCCATTCAATTTTCCCCTACATGCGGAGGAGTGTTAGGAGGAGAAACTTTTGTCTCAGGTTATAGGATTCGACTCCCGTTAATTAATTAGCAAAGTCGATATTGCAACAGAGGAATAAATAAAATTTAAACTTTAAATAAAATAACTAGATTATAGCTTTCAAGATTCATTTCCAAAATCAAATTTAGTAGGTACCGATTTTGGTTTGCATCACGTTTTATTGTCAGACCATGTTTCAGATCGGATCAAGTATAGATAACTAAGTAATGCAGCTAAGATTCATCAACACATGCCGTAGCGTTTGTTTTAACGTATCTATTAAAGACGTATCTATATAGAAGATTATTGCGTCCAACGCTTATCCATGGTTTATGTCTAATACTGCATTTTTATTAACGTTTTAAATGGTGATATTAGGGTGTTGGGTTTCTGGTTTGCATAGTAAACCCATTCCACGCACGAATTCCAAGTGAGAAGAACGTGAATTACGAGAGTTTATTGTTATTCTTCAATTTCATGTTTGTATCTGTATATAGTTTAGACCACGGGTGGCGAGACCTAGAGTAACTGAGAGCCATCTCAAAATATATTAAAAAATGTTGAGAGCCGCATTGAAGCACTATGAGTTATTAAACCTGACTTGGAAATCTTCCAGTAATCCTTGTAAAAATATCGTTTTATAAATTGTACGTGAGTCGCAATGTGAACAAAGAAGAGCCGCATGCGGCTCGACAGCCGCGGTTTGGCCAACGTTGGTTTGGACTATTAAAAAAGAAGATTAATGCTAAATTTTGAGAAAATGGGTTATGAAGAATCTTCAAATCTTATTTCGTAACATTCAACAAAAGTCAATGAAAAGAAAACATAATCGGTTTAAAATCAGAGTTACATAATCGATAATCGGTTTAAAAAAACAACAAAAAACAACAACACGCAATTAACAACCCTAAATATGACTAACCCTCGCTAGGGTCGGCGAATCACAGTTTATGTTTAAGAGATGGTAGTATTAAATGGGAGGCGGGTAACAACAACCTCAGTGTGCTTGTCCCCATGTTTACTCGCTATTTTTACTTACTTTGTGCTGCTTTTTGTATCTGTACACTCACCCCCCCCATCCGTTCTTTGCACTGTCTATTATAAGTCTGCGGCGTATGCTACGCAGCGGGTCTCTCCAGAGTTCCTTCATTTCATTCAATCACAGTCGTTTGCACAAACCCATCCCATTTTGACATGTGTGTCTTTCAGGAAGTCTTCACCCGTATCTAAATCATTAGCGGCGTATGCTACGCCGCGGGTTCAGCTAGTGTTGGCAATAAAGGGGTAAAAGAACGGGCACAAACAGACATTTTAAATTTTTTTTAAAAAAAAACAATATTTTCGCTGAGGCTTGAACCCAGGACCATCGACGTATGAGGCGGACGTGATAACCAGTACACTACGAATCTCGCATTTACTGTGAAGGAACAATGCAAGGGAACGCAAATACATTGTTGCCACCCACTCCCACCCCCGACCCCCCCCTTTTTTATTACCACGTTTTTATTAACTCGCTTTCGTTGGGCATTGTTTGTTTGTCCAAGATTTATTCAAATCTGCCAACGTAAAATTGAACCACTTCTGATGGTCCTAGAGATCTGAAAATATTACCACAGATAGATCTTGGATGACAATGCATTGTATTAAAATTTCAGATCGATCAAATGTACTTCGATTTAATATGACTAAAAACGTGGGGTGGGTGTTTGGTATAAAAATTAAAGATTTCTAATTTAGAAGGCAAAAGAGAGATCTATAAGTGAGAGAATGAGTGAACCGCATATGTTAAACCTCATAAGCGCCCGCCCCACGTTTTTAGTCATATTAAATCGAAGTACTTGAACTTACAAGTTTTAAATTATTTTCTTCTTTTTAGTCCGCTTCTAAAAACGTGGTTTTTAAAAATCTTTTTTTTTACTTCTATTTATTTTTTTCATTTCATCCCACCACGCTTGCCAACAGTGTTTAGTTGACCCGAGCGAGGGTCATTCGTCACGCTCTGTTGCACATACTTGCAGCTTGTTGCCTCGCAGGGTCCGACCACGAAGAGAATTATATATATAATAATAATAGATTCCCGTTGTCTTTATGGGTGTAATGCTGTTAGGTGGCGCTGCAATCGATTTTGTTTTATAGTGTATAGTGCTACCAATTTTAGAAATTTTACTGCACCATAAATAACACTTTTCGAACGTGCCGCATAAAATTGTTCAATATGATAATAAATGAATCAAATAAAAAATAAATTGTCAGAATGTGTGTACGCCTTGTCAGAATATGTGTACGCCTTGTCAGAATGTGTGTACGCCTTGTCAGAATATGCTCTTCGCAGCAGAATGTGTGTACGCCTTGTCAGAATGTGTGTACGCCTTGTCAGAATGTGTGTACGCCTTGTCAGAATATGCTCTTCGCAGCAGAATGTGTGTACGCCTTGTCAGAATATGCTCTTCGTAGCAGAATGTGTGTACGCCTTGTCAGAATATGCTCTTCGTATCAGAATGTGTGTACGCCTTGTCAGAATATGCTCTTCGTAGCAGAATGTGTGTACGCCTTGTCAGAATATGCTCTTCGTAGCAGAATGTGTGTACATCGTTTTAAAAAATTTGTGTATTTCGTATCAGATTGCGCGTTTCTTCATCTGAAAATTTCTGGAAAATGTACAGCATATGTATGTACGACATATCTCTACATGAGTGCACGTTGTTTATGTGTAACATGACGTGCATTCATCTTAAATGTAATATGTGTACAGTTTATCTGCCGTACAAGTAAAATTTATCAGCAGTTTACAAACCACCAGAACTCAGTGCTGCTTTTTGTATCTGTACACTCACCCCCCCCATCCGTTCTTTGCACTGTCTATTATAAGTCTGCGGCGTATGCTACGCAGCGGGTCTCTCCAGAGTTCCTTCATTTCATTCAATCACAGTCGTTTGCCCAAACCCATCCCATTTTGACATGTGTGTCTTTCAGGAAGTCTTCACCCGTATCTAAATCATTAGCGGCGTATGCTACGCCGCGGGTTCAGCTAGTGTTGGCAATAAAGGGGTAAAAGAACGGGCACAAACAGACATTTTAAATTTTTTTTTAAAAAAAACAATATTTTCGCTGAGGCTTGAACCCAGGACCATCGACGTATGAGGCGGACGTGATAACCAGTACACTACGAATCTCGCATTTACTGTGAAGGAACAATGCAAGGGAACGCAAATACATTGTTGCCACCCACTCCCACCCCCGACCCCCCCCCCTTTTTTTATTACCACGTTTTTATTAACTCGCTTTCGTTGGGCATTGTTTGTTTGTCCAAGATTTATTCAAATCTGCCAACGTAAAATTGAACCACTTCTGATGGTCCTAGAGATCTGAAAATATTACCACAGATAGATCTTGGATGACAATGCATTGTATTAAAATTTCAGATCGATCAAATGTACTTCGATTTAATATGACTAAAAACGTGGGGTGGGTGTTTGGTATAAAAATTAAAGATTTCTAATTTAGAAGGCAAAAGAGAGATCTATAAGTGAGAGAATGAGTGAACCGCATATGTTAAACCTCATAAGCGCCCGCCCCACGTTTTTAGTCATATTAAATCGAAGTACTTGAACTTACAAGTTTTAAATTATTTTCTTCTTTTTAGTCCGCTTCTAAAAACGTGGTTTTTAAAAATCTTTTTTTTTACTTCTATTTATTTTTTTCATTTCATCCCACCACGCTTGCCAACAGTGTTTAGTTGACCCGAGCGAGGGTCATTCGTCACGCTCTGTTGCACATACTTGCAGCTTGTTGCCTCGCAGGGTCCGACCACGAAGAGAATTATATATATAATAATAATAGATTCCCGTTGTCTTTATGGGTGTAATGCTGTTAGGTGGCGCTGCAATCGATTTTGTTTTATAGTGTATAGTGCTACCAATTTTAGAAATTTTACTGCACCATAAATAACACTTTTCGAACGTGCCGCATAAAATTGTTCAATATGATAATAAATGAATCAAATAAAAAATAAATTAAATAAATGAAAGTTCTGTATTACGTTATTTTTTAATCTGAAGTGTATTTATTTTGAAAACTTCCGTCATTATTGACGGGTGATAAACTAGTATAACATAATATGTAACACGTGTTACAAGATTGCACTAAAGGTAGTTTCAAGATGAAGTTACAGATTGAGGTCAAGATAGGGTTATATATTTATTGTCAATGTGTTTATGCAATGAGTTAAACATGAATTTAAATAATAATAATAAAATAATCAATCAAAACTTGTAAAGCGCGGTTCGTATAGGTCAGGACCTGTACTCACTGACCTTAAACATAAAAAAATTCGGGCAAACTCAAACTAGATCAAAATTTACATTAACTACAAAACAGTTTTTACTCATTTCATATAATGACATGTCCCCATATCATATAATGGCATGTCAAATCATCCCCAAAATGTTTGCCCTGGGCTGAACCGCGATGACATCACAAGTAGGCCAACAAGGGCACTGAACTCGGGCAGGGCATTGTGTCCACTTTGTTTCAACGACATTGACCCAGGTTCTCTAGAAATTTGTTTGTTTGGAAATATAAAAAGATTTCCATTTTTATCTTTGTACTCCTTCGGGCTTCATCGGACGTAGTGACAATCACAGTGAGCAAGCTAAAGTGACAATCACAGAGAGCAAGCAAGCCAAAGTGACAATCACAGTAGTATTATATAACTAGCGTATCACCCGTAAAAAATGACGGAAGTTTCAGCTGAAATCTATTTATTTTGAAAAAATGAACTTTCTTTAGGGCGCCTACGGCGCCCAACTTTTTCAAAAGCCCAACTAACTTGTCCTTGTTTGATAAATACGAAATATTAAACTTTCTGAAATGTACACAGAGTATTTTATAATAGGGATTGTCTTTTGATTTTATAATTAACCATCATGAAATCTTCTTTTTACATTGTTCTATTTTCCAACATTAAAATATGAGCTCATGACGTCATATAATATTTTTTTACAGCGCATCTTTAATTTGCACACCTTTTGATGCACACCTTGTATTAAATATAAGATCAAACAATGACGTCATATAATACATTACATCCATACATACATTAATACAACGGGAATTATGTATATTGATATATAATTAATTAGCATGTCGTATAACATTTGCATCATCATTAATGACAATTACGTAGTCAAATTCGCATTATGGTTTAATTACAGCCGCGTTGTCAATAGTTGATACTAATTGCCCTCCAATCTTCATCTCTAAAAGTGACCTCGCCTTTGACAGCCCCGTTGGTCATGATGACTTCAGGGTGTCCCCGGATGAGATAAAGCTTTGTTGAATTATTTTAGCATTACTGAACCGGAAACTGGAAATTTTGACGGTAGGTCATGGTCTGTCATCGCCAAGTGACGTCAGAACGTTAATCTGTAGCTCATAGGATCATGGTCATAACTCGCACATTAAGGTTAAAAAGGACAGGAACATAAATAAGGTAAGGGGAGGGGAGGGTTAAGGGGCTAGCATTAGCTGAAGCGACCTGAGACAAGCTAACCACTGGTGACTAATGTCTTATTTAAAACAACAAGTCATCGACACAGTTTCAATGGAAAACTTTTAAAGAAACATCAGGGTTTTTCATTTTATGGTATAAATAAGTTTCAATAGATATTACAATTCAATTTATTAATTTTTTTAATTAAAAAAAAAGTTCCAAAAATGTAATATTGAACCGAAACATTCACTGTAAAAATGTTATAACTATTTGTCAAATATCCGAGCTTTATACTTGTTTGTAGCAAGCTGACAATAATTGGTATTTGTATTCAATAAATGACTTGAATGCGTTTTATGTCACTAGACTTGATTCGATGGGAAAGTCAGGCATTGCTGCCATCATATTTAAATAGGTCTTTTTAAAATAACATTTTGATTAAGTATAATTATTACTTTGTGTCTTATACCAGAGGCGTCACTAGGGTTGGTGTCACCCGGATCGGTAGCTCATGGTGTCACCCCTTCACGGCTTAAGGGGCCGTCCATAAATGACGTCACGCGATGTTGGCCGATTTTTACCCCCCCTCCCCCCTCGTCAAACTTCGTCACAAAAAAGTAGAACCCCCTCCAATATGACGTCACAAAGCCCCCCCCCCTTATAAGCCAAAATTTTCTAATTGAAAATTAGCATGTTGCAAGTTATTTTTGTCATTTAAATATGTATTTAGTGTAAGTCTGCACTCTAATGTCGTAACACATGTGAATCCATTGAAAACGTCATTAAATAAATTGTAAACAATCAAATATTTAATTCGAACTTTTATTTAAATTTGCGCGTTTTTTATGTGACGTCACATTTTTAAACACCCCTTCCCCCTCGTCACACATGAGTGACCCGCCTCCCCCCTAGGCACGTGACGTCATTTATGGACGGCCCCTAACCCATTGAACTCCGAGTCTTCCAGTGCCATATAAAGGGGACACACAGAATTTTATATTTTTGTGTCACCCCTTGTGATGGTGTCCTCCGGTGCGGTCAGCACCCCTCTAGTGACGCCACTTCTTAGAGTAACTTACTAATTAATTTCGTGATGACGACCCATAAAATAGCACACAAAAAAATAGCGCAGGTGAAGATTGGGGGCGATTGTTCTAATAATCTAATGCAGGGGTCTCCAAACTACGGCCTGCGGGCCAGATGCGGCCCGCGAGGCTCTCTCATCCGGCCCGTGGAGACCTTTTAATTTAAAATATATATACTATTTTTACCTGTAGTTTACTACAAAACTGTGTTTGGTCGGCCCCCCAAACTGCTGTTTGACAGTTAATGCGGCCCTCAGGTAGAAAAGTTTGGAGACCCCTGATCTAATATATCTTAATGTTTCAAGATGAACTACCAACGAGGTATAGCGCTCTTATGTTTGCGCCCATTTGTCGTCGCTCTTTCATCGTGTGCTCTTTAATGACAAGTGACAACAATTTAAAGAAGGACAATTTTCCCAACATATTTCAGACGACTAAAAATTGTTCCTTAATTAACTGAATGACATTTTTTTAAGTTTATGTCTGGTCTGTCATACTTTAAGAACATTTATTATTTTATTTTTTTAAATTCTCGTCCAAAATTTAAGTGTAATTTGGCTTACTTTTTTAACTTTCAATATTAAATTCAATCATTATTAAATAATTATTTAAGGTGGAAAAGATATAACTTGGCATTTTGACTCAAAAATAATTTAAGTAAATACTCACTATTTTTCGCTCTTTTAACAAAATTAAATAAAGGATTCACTTCATTACTTGATTACCTTTACTGCTGCAAGAATGTTTAAATATGAATTGTATTCCCTCCCCCCCCACCCCCGAGGTGGAGGGAGTAGTGAGGTGGGGTTCGTCCATGGAGTCGACGTGTCAAAGCCCAGTTGGCTTTATGTCATTAAAAACAAAAGACACCGCCTCTGATATGTCTGGCCTTTTTAACGCCTTTTCTGGTGCGGCTGTTTCTTTTCGTTTCTTCCTCCTAATTTATTTTATTCTTTTTTGTTGGGACTGTGTTATTATTGCATGTTATTTGATATTTTTTTATTAAAAAGTTTTCGCATTTAACGTGTTTCATTATATTTCGTAATTTCCTTCTATGTGAAAAAAAATAATTTTTTTAAAAACTTTAAAATTTTTGTTTTTAGCATGCAATTGTACACAGTAAAATTTTGGATTTTGGTGTCACCCCCCTAATGGTGTCAACCGGCGCGGCCCTTCCTTCGCCCCCCCCCAGTGACACCACTGTCTTATACCATAAGAAAATTTAACAAAATGTATTCTCGTACTCATAGTTTGATCTGGGAGCACTCAATTAAGTTAACTAGCGAATAAATTGAAATAATTATCTATGACAAATATACCATGGTATAAAATGAAAGAACTGCCAACTCCAAGTTACTACAGCATAAACTGAAAGAGATATCAGTACCAAATATATTACATTACAGAATGAAAGAACTATCAATACCTAGATTAACTCGGTATAAAATCATTATTTATTCCGTCTTTATATCGGAACGATCACGAATATTTGTCAGAAGTCAAAGTCCGGCTGGGCAGTAAGTAAGGGAAGCAATAATTTAATAAGAATGTAAAAATATTGTACATAAATGCAGATGAGTTGTAAATATAATGCATCAGGTTGTACTAATATGGCGTATAAGCTGTACACTCATTAAGACAAACTTAAACAATTTTCCTTTTGCTCTGAGTTCTGTTGATTAGGGAAATTGCATTCCAGGATATCGGTCGTGGTGTTCGGAAGTTTGTGGATTGTAAAAGATATTACACAACAGTTGTGTCTTCGTTTAAACTAGCTTTAGAAAAATAAATAATAATTAACGTATCACCGTTTAATGAAGAATCATTGCATCTATATGAATTCTGGATTTTTCTGTTGCACTGAGTTCTGGTGGTTTGTAAACTGCTGATAAATTTTACTTGTACGCCAGATAAACTGTACACATATTACATTTAAGATAAATGCACGTCATGTTATACATAAACAATGTGCACTCATGTAGAGATATGTCGTACATACATATGCTGTACATTTTCCAGAAATTTTCAGATGAAGAAACACGCAATCTGATACGAAATACACAAATTTTTTAACGATGTACACACATTCTGCTGCGAAGAGCATATTCTGACAAGGCGTACACACATTCTGCTACGAAGAGCATATTCTGACAAGGCGTACACACATTCTGCTGCGAAGAGCATATTCTGACAAGGCGTACACACATTCTGCTGCGAAGAGCATATTCTGACAAGGCGTACACACATTCTGCTACGAAGAGCATATTCTGACAAGGCGTACACACATTCTGCTACGAAGAGCATATTCTGACAAGGCGTACACACATTCTGCTACGAAGAGCATATTCTGACAAGGCGTACACACATTCTGCTGCGAAGAGCATATTCTGACAAGGCGTACACACATTCTGCTACGAAGAGCATATTCTGACAAGGCGTACACACATTCTGCTACGAAGAGCATATTCTGACAAGGCGTACACACATTCTGCTGCGAAGAGCATATTCTGACAAGGCGTACACACATTCTGCTACGAAGAGCATATTCTGACAAGGCGTACACACATTCTGCTGCGAAGAGCATATTCTGACAAGGCGTACACACATTCTGACAAGGCGTACACACATTCTGACAAGGCGTACACACATTCTGACAAGGCGTACACACATTCTGACAAGGCGTACACACATTCTGACAAGGCGTACACACATTCTGATAAGGCTTCGACAAGACTAACAAAGAAATTAAAAAAACAGTAAGTGCTAAACCATCCAATATGTGTTTAACTAGGTAAATATGGTCGTGGTGTGCATGAGGGATGGTGTCTGGCAAAGGGGGTATTTAAAATGTTCCACTCGATTCAATAAGTGTAAGAAATTTAAGTGATTGTGTAAAGAAGAGAAAAACGTAAACATATTAACCGAGTTTTTCCGTCTGGGAATGTCTATGAAAACCTAAAGAATGAGGGGGGGGGGTATTGTTGTGAGACGACTGTGACAATGGCTGACAGTTGGAGACAGTGTGGTAGAGGGATCACAAATGTATGATATTATTGGTAATGAGAAAATGAAGAGACCCAATTTTATTCAACTGAAGAACACAAATGAAAGAGGCAGATGGAATTGTGTGAGGAGGGTTAATAGTGTTAGTGTCAGAGCAAACGATTTGAGAATCCTTGTGGTTTTATCTTTTGAATATAATTTAAGCCTTCATAAGAGCATGACCCTAATACATGGACATAGTTTGGTCTTAGAATATAGTGGCAATGAAGACCAGAAATATACAATTAATATACGTCTAGATGTCACTAACAATCCCTTTGTTTGAACAATTCATTGGATAGTGGCCCAAAAATAATTGTGTTTTTTTTCCTTGTACATATTATTTGATTTCAAAATGTCAATACATGTATATATTATAGTAGATGATCGTTTTTTTTTATTGATGCCTCACTTGGGCTACACTAAACACTGAATCAAATTATAAGGAAGAATAATAGGGGGAGGGACATTTTAAAAAAAATAACTAATTGTTTTTGTTTTTTTGTGTATTTTTTTAAAATTTTAAACAAGAAATGATACATGATTAAAATACAATTTTTTCCTAATTTGTTGTAATGCCTTAACTTCAAAGTGGAAAGCTGCCGTTCCAAACTATAAATAGCTGTGTGAATTCACCTTATCAATAACAAAGTGTTTGGCAAATATCTAAAGAATAAGCATGTATGGGAATTTATAAAACAAATGTGATAGTATTATTGAATTACAGATTACTTATTACAGAACATTTATCCTCTCTCTAACCCCCCCCCCATATCATTATTACTCAACATACATTTTTTTACATTTAAATAACTATAGATATACATATTGCCCCCCCCACCCCCCAAAGTGTAACTTTGTGTCTACCAAGTTATATTTTTGGTTTTTTTGTCGGCACATCCTGGCAAAAGAAAAATAGGTCGTGGCACTAAAATATTGAGAACCATCCAGTAAAGATGACATCGTTTAGATGCTGATGTTTGAAGTCGCCATCTTTGATGTCTCTTTATTTCCCGATGTTTCCACACATACACTTGCAGTTTCTTCATATGAGAATGAGGTGAAGGATGACGTCATGACAGATGAGACTCATGAGAAATAAGTCGTCTTTTTCATCTCTAGACCTAGAAACACAGTTATAAGTAAGGCTGGTTGTTTAGACAGGATACAGGTATATAACGTGACTGATGGTGTAGACAGACTCTGTGCGGTTATAATTGAGGCTTTCTGTCTTGACATAATGTATAATGTATAGGTCTTCACATATAAAAGAATGACAGACAAAACGTGTAGCTTTATATATACATGGCCTTAGACTAGACATAATTTGTACATCTCTGTACATCAGGCGGGGTTATAGACAAACGGTGTACAGTCATATAAAGCTAGCTATCTGCACAGACAACTTGACAGCTCTTGTAGTCTGGATGTCTAGACTGTTGACCTCATTCGCTAACAACAAAGCTCACGGGGAAATCGGGTTCCAAAGGGGCGTGGCTAGACCAGAGAATGTCCGGACGGGAAGTCTGCAGCTGACCACAGTGGCTAGCATGACTCAGCATTAGCTGCAGATCTGAGTGCTCATTGTTCGGTGACCAGCAGACAGGCGTGTCAATAGCTGACAGAATGACCCCATCACAAAACACAAAACGCGTTTTTTCGAATCTGAATTAATTAAAACATTACTCACTTTCGCATGTAAACAAAAATGTAAAACATTATATTAAGAGAGAGTGTAGGGGGGGGGGAGAGTCACACACTACGTATTAGGCATGTTATTCCTATTAGAATTGGAAATATAGCAATCCTGGTGTGAAAAAAGAAAGATACATAATATATCAAAACATAAAGAAATATACATAATATATCAAACATAAAGAAATATACATAGTATATCAAAAATAAAGAAATATACATAATATATCAAAACATAAAGAAATATACATAATATATAAAAAATAAAGAAATATACATAATATATTTAAACACAAAATTTTCTTGGTAACAGTAACATGGTGGTTGCCAGACTAAAGCTGCAAATTAAAGAAAAAAATAAAATTTACTGCATGCGGTTTTGGTGCGAAATTTTCTCATTCGTTTCATCGCTAAATGTAAACATGGATGTCACTATTCAGATCCAACACGGGGTGTTGACACATATTAACATTGTCAGGGGCGTGGAAAAATGTATGTTGCGACGTGGGGGGGGGGCATATTGCCTTCAGTGTCACGTGAACACGTGTTTTCTCAAGTAAGTTAAGTAGTCGGGAGGTTCACCCATTTCCGTCGACATTGTTCATTATCGTTGTTTCAATCTGGTATAGCTGTTCGTTTATCTCCAGCATATATGTTGGAAAGGGGTGGCCTCTACGTGGCTCGACAGACGAGTAGGGTTGTGGGGCTGACCGCAGCCTCAAACCGATAACTCCTTGCAGGCAATGCCGATATGTTAGGTGTTAGGTGCTAGTAACATATGATTACAGTCGCTGTACGGATCTTAGGCAGTGCATTAGATGCAATGCCGATGATGAAAACCAAAGTACCCGTTGAGTATCGGGTTATTCCGAAGCGAACGTTTCGTCCGCCTCATTTTACTAGCAACGCCATTGAGCGGTGCCAGTTTAGGGCCAGGAGCGCCAGTACGGATTAGCAAAAGGTACCGCGAAGAACGTACGGGACGCCAACTCTGAAGAAACCTTCCATCTGGGGTCACACCCTAAGTAGGTCATTGATGATCCCCCGCTTTGCGGCAGTCCTACCCATGGAGACTCTTATGCTTTGCCGGGGTGGCGCCGAAGTGGTAGTGGGTCGAAGTAGGGAAAATTCCTACCCTCCTTGTGAGGTCACTTTAAATGGGAGGCATTTTCGACCTTGTGTCTTGGATGTCCAGGCGGCCGCTTTTAGAAGCGACCGTTCGGGGAGGGGGGTCTCTCAGCTGTTAGGTCCCTAAGGGGTCGAGAGAGCTGAGGGGGGTTTCCGGGAAGACCCATGAAGAGCATTAGGCTCGGGGCTGCTGATTTTCCTCCCCATGTAAGATCTCCAGCACATACATTATGACGTCTGCAAATTGCGGCTTCTAAAAATAACGACATAAGTTTTGATGGACTTCCTCTTTGTCATAACATTCCTCACCACAACAAAAAAGTTGAACTCCATTTTATTGATGGTAGAGAGTACTGAAATTTATGTCGTCTGACGAAACAAAAACATCATTAACAAACTATATATAGATATTTCACCAAAGTGAGTATGTGCAAATGATCATGACGAATGACCCTCTCACTGGGGTCGACCGATCACTTTTGGCAAGCATAGTGGGATGAAAAGGGGGGGGGGCAACAATTTTTCTTGTGGTAACTTGCGTTGTTCCTTTCCAGAATAACATGTGATGCGTAGTGTAGTGGTCATCACGTCCGCCTTGCACGCGGAAAGTCCTGGGTTCATGCCACAGCGGGACACTTTTTTTTAATTTTTAAAAATATTTATTTCTGCCCGTTATTTTCCTCCCTTTTTGCGAACATGACTAACCCTCGCTATGGTCGGCCAATCACAGTTTATGGTTGGCAAGGGATGGTAGTAAAGGGTGGGGGCAGGTATGAAAACCGCAGTGCACATGTCTCCATGTTTACTCGCTTTCTTTCATTACTTCGTGCTGCAGTTTGTGTCAGTTCTCTCACTCTCCCCCCCCCCAAGTCTGTGGCGTATGCTACGCCGCGCGTCAAATCTAGTAATAATTATTCTGTGATATCATTCTTACAAAAGTCATCATGAAAAATATTGATATCTCTAAATCGTCCATAAATACACTTTCTTTGACTGACTATGTTCAGAGAAATATAGTACCCTTTCTTTGACTGACTATGTTCAGAGAAATATAGTACCCTTATTTTGAATGACTAAACTCCCAGAAATGTAACACCCTTTCTTTGACTGACTATGTTCAGAGAAATATAGTACCCTTTATTTGACTGACTATGTTCAGAGAAATATAGTATCCTTTCTTTGAATGACTAAACTCCCAGAAATATAATACCCTGTCTTTGACTGCCTATGTTCAGAGAAATATAGTACCCTTTCTTTAAATGACTAAACTCCCAGAAATGTAATACCCTTTCTTTAACTGACTATGTTCAGAGAAATATAGTACCCTTTATTTGACTGACTATGTTCAGAGAAATATAGTACCATTATTTTGACTGACTAAACTCCCAGAAATTTAACACCCTTTCTTTGACTGACTATGTTCAGAGAAATATCGTATCCTTTATTTGACTGACTATGTTCAGAGAGATATAGTATCCTTTCTTTGAATGACTAAACTCCCAGAAATATAATACCCTGTCTTTGACTGCCTATGTTCAGAGAAATATAGTACCCTTTCTTTGAATGACTAAACTCCCAGAAATGTAATACCCTTTCTTTGACTGACTATGTTCAGAGAAATATAGTACCCTTTATTTGACTGACTATGTTCAGAGAAATATAGTACCCTTATTTTGAATGACTAAACTCCCAGAAATTTAGCACCCTTTCTATGACTGACTATGTTCAGAGAAATATAGTATCCTTTATTTGACTGACTTTGTTCAGAGAAATATAGTATCCTTTCTTTGAATGACTAAACTCCCAGAAATATAATACCCTGTCTATGACTGCTTATGTTCAGAGAAATATAGTACCCTTATTTTGAATGACTAAACTCCCAGAAATGTAATACCCTTTCTTTGACTGACTATGTTCAAAGAAATATAGTACCCTTTATTTGACTGACTATGTTCAGAGAAATATAGTACCCTTATTTTGACTGACTAAACTCCCAGAAATTTAACACCCTTTCTTTGACTGACTATGTTCAGAGAAATATCGTATCCTTTATTTGACTGACTATGTTCAGAGAAATATAGTATCCTTTCTTTGAATGACTAAACTCCCAGAAATATAATACCCTGTCTTTGACTGCCTATGTTCAGAGAAATATAGTACCCTTTCTTTGAATGACTAAACTCCCAGAAATATAATACCCTTTCTTTGACTGACTATGTTCCCGGGAAATCCCACTCAAATACTTTTAGACATTTTGTTGTTGATCTAATTTCGTTTAATTTTCGTCTTTTTTTGCCACCACTTCTCTCAACATTTTCAAAACACCATCATCGAACACCCCGCCCTTGTTTTTTTTACGCCTCACCTTCCGCTACCCTTGATGTTTCTATCTTTTCCCGCAGATCCACTCCGCATCTGAACCGTCCCTCTACTCCTCCCGTCCCTCTACCCGCCCCGTCTCTCTACTCGCCCCGTCTCTCTACTCGCCCCGTCTCTCTACTAGCCCCGTCCCTCTACTCCTCCCGTCCCTCTACCCACCCCATCCCTCTACTCGCCCCGTCTCTACTCCTCCCGTCCCTCTACCCACCCCGTCCCTCTGCTCGCCCCTTGTCTCTACTCGCCCCGTCCCTCTACTCGGCCCATCCCTCTACTCGCTCCGTGTCTCTACTCGCCCCGTCCCTCTACTCGCCCCGTGTCTCTACCCACCCCGTCCCTCTACTCGCCCCTTGTCTCTACTCGCCCCGTCCCTCTACTCGCCCCGTGTCTCTACTCGCCCCGTCCCTCTACTC
This sequence comes from Ampullaceana balthica, assembly GCA_944989445.1. Taxonomy (NCBI): domain Eukaryota; kingdom Metazoa; phylum Mollusca; class Gastropoda; family Lymnaeidae; genus Ampullaceana; species Ampullaceana balthica. Next base: position 2,733,232 of record CALYLW010000047.1, read on the forward strand.
GGCCCATCCCTCTACTCGCCCCGTGTCTCTACTCGCCCCGTCCCTCTACTCGCCCCTTGTCTCTACTCGCCCCGTCCCTCTACTCGTCCCATCCCTCTACTCGCTCCGTGTCTCTACTCGCCCCGTCCCTCTACTCGCCCCGTGTCTCTACCCACCCCGTCCCTCTACTCACCCCGTCTCTCTACTCGGCCCATACCTCTACCCACCCCGTGTCTCTACTCGGCCCATCCCTCTACCCACCCCGTGTCTCTACCCACCCCGTCCCTCTACTCGCCTCGTCCCTCTACTCGCCACGTCCCTCTACTCCTCCCGTCCCTCTACCCACCCCGTCCCTCTGCCCACCCCGTCCCTCTACTCGCCCCGTCCCTCTACTCACCCCGTCCCTCTACTCGCCCCGTCCCTCTACTCCTCCCGTCCCTCTACCCAACCCGTGTCTCTACTCGGCCCATCCCTCTACTCCTCCCGTCCCTCTACTCGCCCCGTCCCTCTACTCGCCCCGTCCCTCTACTCCTCCCGTCCCTCTACTCCTCCCGTCCCTCTACTCCTCCCGTCCCTCTACTCCTCCCGTCCCTCTACTCCTCCCGTCCCTCTACTCATCCCGTCTCTATACTGCTCCCGTCCCTCTACTCGCCCCGTCCCTCTACTCCTCCCGTCCCTCTACTCGCCCCGTCCCTCTACTCGCCATTTCTCTCTACCCACCCCGTCCCTCTACTCCTCCCGTCCCTCTGCCCATCCCGTCCCTCTACTCCTCCCGTCCCTCTACCCACCCCGTCCATCTACTCCTCCCGTCCTTCTACCCGCCATTTCTCTCTACCCACCCCGTCCCTCTACTCGCCCGTCTATCTACTCGGCCCATCCCTCTACCCACCCCGTGTCTCTACTCGCCCCGTCCCTCTACTCCTCCCGTCCCTCTACCCACCCCGTCTATCTACTCCTCCCGTCCTTCTACCCGCCATTTCTCTTTACCCACCCCGTCCCTCTACCCCCGCCCGTCCCTCTACCCGCCCCGTCCCTCTACCCGCCCCGTCCCTCTACCCGCCCCGTCCCTCTACCCGCCCCATCGCTCTAGCCACCCGGCCTCTTATGGATCAGGTAAATGTATAATATTTATTTAAAAAACGTAAAAACAAAATTTTTGACAAAAATCCCTTATATATGAGATAACTAACAGTATTGATTATTTTCAAACGCGACAAACATTTACAGACTGAATCTGTTTTAACTCAACTTTGCTTCTTAACCCTGAGTCTGGTAACCGATCCCTTGACCGAGCTCAGCGCGACACGTAAAATGTAAACAAAAGCACGCCGGTACTTCGATGGGTCGCGTCAACGCGTGACTGAACAATCACGTGGAAAAAAAAACAATAACAAACAGTGAAATTGAATTACATACCTCGTATAGAGATAAACTAAAAATGCATTAATTTAATTACGGTAAGTTCGATCGATCTGAAATTTTGACAAGATGCATTGTTAGGTGACACAGGTCCGTGTGCCAAATTTCAGACTGATGGCATCACGGGAAGTGGGTCATTTTTTACTTTTGTTTTTCCGCCCGCCCAAGACAGAGATGACGACAGAACGACAGAGACGGCGGTGAAGTTAATATAAGGGATTTAATAAATAAAACAAACCCGTAAAAACAAAGTTTTTGACTATAAATCCCTTATATATGTGACATAACTAACAGTATTGATTATTTTCAAATGCGACAAACATTTACAGACTGAATCTGTCTTAACTCAATTTTGCTTCATAACCCTGGGGGGGGGGCTGGGAGAGGGGAAAAGTCTGGTCACCGATCGATTGACCGAGCTCAGCGCGACACGTAAAATGTAATCAAAAGCCCGCTGGTACTTTGATGGGTCGCGTCAACGCATGACTGAAAAATCCCGTGGGGAAAAAAAACAATAACAAACAGTGAATTTTAATTACATACGTATAAACTAAAAATGCATTAATTTAATTACAGTAAGTTCGATCGATCTGAAATTTTGATACGATGCATTGTTAGGTGTGACGGGTCCGTGTCCCAAATTTCAGCTCGATCGGATCACGGGAAGTGGGTTACTTTTTTACTTTTGTTTTTCCGCCCGCCCGCCCAAGACAGACAGAGAGAGATGGCGACAGAGAGAGACGGCGGTGAAGTTAATATAAGGGATTTAAAAATGGCTAACATCATCAGCGCAGGGAAACAGGGGAAATAACTCAATAAAATAAATTTAAAAAGTCAATTACCTGTTTTTGTTACTTCCCTTGAAATGTTCAGTTTAATGACGTAATAAATTTCTATTTTTGGCTTTAATCAAAATTATCTATTAATTAATCGATAATTTTTCAAAAGTTAACAATTAAATTAAAATTAATCGATAGTAGCCCTAGTTTTTTATATTATTACATGTTTTCCTTTGAAATATGTTATTTATCAATACGAACAAACAGAACTGTACGACATAACGGTCGTTATGTTTATTTATTATTATTGTAATAACCTTGATTCCTGGCGGTTAAGTGTGAGGACCACTCGTAAACCCATTTGTTAAAATGTTATTTTTTAGCACGCGTCATTTCAATGGCACTTCAAATACGTTCGGCGCAGTTTTTCAGTCGTGACTTGGTGGCACACGTGTGGACATTGTGAGCCTTGACGAGTGCCCGAAGCCTCGCATCAGAGCAGTACATCACTAAATCAAGCCTGGCTTGTGGTGATCAAGTGGCCACTTAGGACTCTAACATCTGGAGGTGGAAGAACCCTTCCGCGGACACCAGACCTACCCCTCCCACCTCTTACTTGCCAGCATTGTTCTAAAAATAAGTAGCTATTGCGCCATGCTAATTTAGAGCGGTAGCGAGCAAGAGAAGCGTTCGATGGTTACACGTTGTAAGGAGTTTGACCCGACGGTCAGGTCAAGCTAGTACAAGGTCAAACAAACCGGCATACATGTAGATGGTTGCCTAAAACCCTTTTGAAAAAAATTACTATTTAACCTTTAATTAAGTTTTTTCGACTAGTCAAGTGAACTCTAGTAAAACGGGCGTCCCTGTGTGGTGGGCTAGAAGGAGGTCGGCTCCCCATTTTCAACAGGCTATGCCATTAACAATGCGTATATATAACACAGATCAGCCCAACTTAGATGTAACTGATAGACTCTAGTAAAGCCCGCACGTCGGCAATCGTACGCACCTGGTTAATTGATGTCATCAAGATGTCATTGTCATTTTATTATGAAGTTGTTGGCAGAATCTCAGCGGATGTTTACGTATTTTCTTTGTCTTTGTTGTTACTGCCTGCAACTGTTGGATGTTGTATTTAAATTGTATCCGATGGTCAAAAAGTTAAGGTATACGTCACAGAACCCAGCAGTCAAGCGGAGTCACTTTCATTTCGTTTTACTTCTGCACATTCGCAGCGTCATCTTGCCGCGGTTTTATGGAAAGTACTCAAACTACTGAGAACAACAAAGAGTTTGTCAACCAAATAACTGCCATGATCTGGAGTGGACAATTTGCAAGCTTCCTTGACCTTGCATTGTTTCGAGAACATAAACAGGTTGAATTTTTTGTCTATATTTTTTTTTAAATTGTACTACTTAAAAACTAAAATAATCTACTTAAGTGACCTGACCTACCACTCAGTGGGGTAGTGGTGGTGGAGCGGTGGTCCATTTAATTAGCATAAAGCGCAATGATTCTCAGCTCCCGACATTTTACCAGGACGAGGTTTGAGATTTTGAAAAGTGCGTATATCGGCGACAGGCTTTCAAAAATGGTCTCCAGCTAAGTGACGTCTACCCCAGTTTGATGACTCCAGTTTTGTTACCTCTACTCCGGCTATGTGACTTCTTCTCCAGCTGTGACGTTTTGTCTGTCACCAGACACTTTTTGTCTGTCACTAGCGACGTTTTGTCTGTCACTAGAGACGTTTTGTCTGTAACTAGGAACGTGTTGTCTGTCTGTCACTTGGGACGTGTTTTCTGTCACTAAAGACGTTTGTTTGTCATTAGCGAGACTCATCTGTCACACATTTGTACTAGTTTGTACCCTCCCCTTATGAACTGGTCAGTTTGGACGTCCGACATTTTCGACAATTCATGTTTGGGTGGACGGTCTAATTGTATGAACGACAGTCAAAAAAGAAAACACACATGCAATAAATAAACCAAATAATGTTCCGAAATATGCGATGCCAAGGTCTGAAGTTATTGTTTTTGGCTTAAGTTTAAACTACTTCTTGGGTGGGGCTGGGGGATTACATTTTCACTTTTATTCTTTTCAATGGTTATGTTATGGCCATAGAAAGATGGCCAACCTCTGACCTGATGACCTCTAGTGACCCAGTAACCCCGCTTGTAGTTAGATAAAGAAGAAGCTCTCTGATGCTCCTCCCGTGCCTCCAGTAGGTCGTGTATTAGTCCATTATGTACTATTACATGTTGATGTAACGGCATCGAGGTCACCCACCCCCATATCCTACAGCGCCGTACCTGCTCTTAAAGGCGCATATGGGCTACGAGAGGTCGCTATAGTTTGAGACGCCCTGATCGCTCTGTGTTACTCACGCTCTAATCAAGGGCCACTCACTGACAAACAAAATGATCGTCATGCAGCGCTACCTCTTCTAAACGAACCAGCGCCATCTCTTCACGTTGTTTCCTCTACAGATAGCTCGGGTTCGTCCCCAGCAATTAACTCCACAATGATATTACGTGACACAATGCTTGAAGAGTTTCAAAACACAAGGATCCTCAAATTTACAGCACGCGGGAGTCAAATCTAATAAATCTCTTTACCTCTTTTGCTCTCAATAATACGTCTTTTTCATGAACATGATTTGCGACCCTATTACGTTCTTTTATCAACCGAGTTAGACGATTTAGTGTTCATTAAAGTTTTAAACGACTTATCAACTATTACTTGATAATCAACGTGATGACGAATGTCACTTTAACTATTTTACTGGCCATGCTTCAAAGAAATTCGTAACTATTTTACTGGCCATGCTTCAAAGAAATTCGTAACTATTGTATTCCTAGTCAACGATAGCGAATCAAGAAGTTCAAGTTAAATTTTTAATAAAAACACACACAAATGTCTTACATTTTTTTGTATAGAAAAGAAATTGAAAAAAAAATTACGCTCTTAAAAAAAAGAAAGAAAAGAAATGACAAGCATTTATTGTGGCATTGATCCGAGGTCAAGGACACATCCGGATTTTAGAAGGACCGTGTTTACAAGTTTGAGTGTGGAATGCTGGGAAAGGTCAGTTGGTGCGTGATGAGTAAGACACGACATCTCCCGTTGTGAATGAAAGGCAAGAGGGGTGGGGGGGTGTGGGGGTTAACGAAGGTATGTTACCGGGTTTTACCTTTCATACAAGCAGGGCTTCTTACATTGGGGACTCTGGCATCACGTTTACAGGGCTTCTTACATTGGGGACTCTGGCATCACGTTTTACATGATTTCTTACATTGGGGACTCTGGCATCACGTTTACAGTACTTGGTTTCTTACATTGTGGACTCTGGCATCACGTTTACAGGGTTTCTTACATTGTGGACTCTGGCATCACGTTTACAGGGCTTCTTACATTGGGGACTCTGTCATCACGTTTTACAGGGTTTCTTACAATGGGGGACTCTGGCGTCACGTTTACAGGGTTTCTTACATTGGGGACTCTGGCATCACGTTTACATGGTTTCTTACATTGGGGACTCTGGCATCACGTTTTACAGGGATTCTTATATTGGGGACTCTGGCATCACGTTTTACAGGGCTTCTTATATTGGGGACTCTGGCATCACGTTTACAGGGTTTCTTACATTGGGGACTCTGGCGTCACGTTTACAGGGTTTCTTACATTGGGGACTCTGGCATCACGTTTACAGGGTTTCTTACATTGGGGAATCTGGCATCACGTTTACAGGGTTTCTTACATTGGGGACTCTGGCATCACGTTTACAGGGCTTCTTACATTGGGGACTCTGGCATCACGTTTATAGGGCTTCTTAAATTGGGGACTCTGGTGTCACATTTTACAGGATTTCGGTTGTAAGATTAAGTTAACCACAAGTATTTCAATATATTGAATTTTGATGTGGCAAAGGGAGATGTCTCGTGGCATTTAGCGGCAGCTGGTGTGGAGGTTCTCGTCTTTGCTAGAAATGTCCCCTGTAGACACAGTGAATATAATGTATGTACATTGGTACCTCGCTTAACGAACGGATCGCGCAACGAACGATCCGTACAACGAACGCTGCTGCGAACACCCCCGCGACTCGCAGAGCCAATGTTGCCCCGCACAACGAACGCACGTTGCGTGCCCCCGTGCGTGCCTGCGCTCGGCACGCGGGTCGTTTGTTTCGGGATTTCTGCTTTTAAACACAATATATTTTTGTTGAAATTTGTGCTGGCCCGGAACCAATTAATTCATTTCCAATAGACGTCTATGGAAAATCGCGTTCCGCTTAGCGAACTCCTCACTTAACGAAGGCAGCGCTGGAACGGATTGCGTTCTTTAATCGAGATACCACTGTATTTGTACATCGCCTACATGTATAAATAACTATGTTATATAACGCAAAGGTGTTTGATCAAATCATTGGACACATTAAATACGTGGCTATCGACTTCATTACACTGTTATAATTGAAGTGATGCGTGGTTAAACAAAACAATCTCAAACGATAGATGACAATAGATGACCAATAGATGACCAATATATGACCAATAGATGACCAATAGATGACCAATAGGTAATCAATAGATGAGCAATAGATGACCAATAGCCACACGATTTTTAGCATTGGGAAGATGGGGATTTAATCCAAAGCCACAATGGTCAGAGAAACGAGACTGGTGATAGTGTACATTGTACATGAACGTTGGACTTACGACTTCCGTGTGATACTGTTTCAGACAATTTAGAGGTGGGCTGCAGGAGACTTATACAATCAGACACACTAGGGGTGTTGAAAAATAACACCAGCACAGATAGACTTTCTAGGAGACTTATACAATCAGACACACTAGGGGTGTTGGAAAATGACACCAGCACAGATAGACTTTCTAGGAGACTTATACAATCAGACATACTAGGGTTGTTGAAAAATGACACCAGCACAGATAGACTTTCTAGGAGACTTATACAATCAGACACACTAGGGTTGTTGAAAAATGACACCAGCACAGATAGACTTTCTAGGAGACTTATACAATCAGACACACTAGGGTTGTTGAAAAATGACACCAGCACAGATAGACTTTCTAGGAGACTTATACAATCAGACACACTAGGGTTGTTGAAAAATGACACCAGCACAGATAGACTTTCTAGGAGACTTATACAATCAGACACACTAGGGTTGTTGAAAAATGACACCAGCACAGATAGACTTTCTAGGAGACTTATACAATCAGACACACTAGCGTTGTTGAAAAATGACACCAGCACAGATAGACTTTCTAGGAGACTTATACAATCAGACACACTAGGGTTGTTGAAAAATGACACCAGCACAGATAGACTTTTTAGGAGACTTATACAATCAGACACACTAGGGTTGTTGAAAAATGACACCAGCACAGATAGACTTTCTAGGAGACTTATACAATCAGACACACTAGGGTTGTTGAAAAATGACACCAGCACAGATAGACTTTCTAGGAGACTTATACAATCAAACACACTATGGCTGTTGAAAAATGACACCAGCACAGATAGACTTTCTAGGAGTCTTGCAGTAGGAGAATGTTAAAGTCTATAAATCAAGCCACTAAATCTGAAGAGAGAGGAAGAATTTATCTTAATCTTAGGAAAATACAGAATGTCTGTAGTAAGCCAACATTCAATGGTGGCGAAATTCAGGTCACGGCATTCAAAATAAATAAACACTTGCTGATGCCTTTGAAAATGAATAGAAACATTGCGCACAAAATAAGTAGAACACTTTTAACGTATAGGGGGCCCTCCATAAAGTACGTCACGCTCCAGAGGGGGGAGGGGGTGTAAGAAAGTGTGAACTTTGTGACAGGGGGGAGGGGGTCCAGCCAAGTGTGACGTTACGGTGTTTTATATTAAATTTTAATTATTTTGTTAATAAAAAAACATTTTTGTTCAAAGTGTGACTTACTTTAAAGGGGGGGTTCCAAGATTTATGACAGGGGAGGGGGGGGGGTAAAAATTGTCAAAAATAGCGTGACGTACTTTTTGGACGGCCCCCTAGGCTTAACCACAAGCAAATCATATAGAAAGTCCATATGCATGTAAAACAATAACATATCCTAATCAGATAATTCAGATTAAACAGATGGATTAATTTCAAAGGCTTAAGGAGACTATGGAAACAACTTGATGACCTGGACTTTGCGGATGATCTGGCATTAATGTCGCACTCACAGCAACAGATGCAGGAGAAAACCAACTATGTAGCACAACTCTCTGCTTGCCTTGGCCTGAACATCCATAAAGGAAAAAGCAAGGTCCTTAAAATAAATACATCAATCAACACTCCAATAACACTGGAAGGAAAAAATCTCGAGGATGTGGATAGCTTCACATACCTTGGAAGCATCATTTACACACAAGGAGGGACTGAAGCCGATGTAAGAATGAGAATAGGCAAAGGAAGAACAGCATTTAAACAGCTAAAAAAAGTTTGGAACTGTAACAACTTGACTCTCCATACCAAGGTCAGGATATTTAACACCACAATATAGCCTGTCTTGTTGTATGGAGCAGAAACATGGCGAATAACAGCAGCCATTTCAAAAAAGCTTCAAGCTTTTATAAACACATGTCTCCGAACAATTCTCCGAATCCGCTGGCCCAATGTCATCACCAACGAGGACCTCTGGCAACGCACACAACAAGAGCCAGTGGATGAGCTATAATACGCCAGCGCAGATGGAGATGGATTGGCCACACTCTCAGAAAACCTACATCCAGCATTGTGAGACAAGCCCTCACATGGAACCCCCAAGGCAAGAGAAAAAGAGGTCGTCCCAAAATGACCTGGAGAAGGGACCTGGAGGCAGACACCAAAATGAGCGGGCACAGCTGGGGGCAGATAGAAAGATTGGCGCAGGACCGTGATGCCTAGACCTCTGTTCGTGGCCTATGCCCCAGATGGGACGGAGGGCGATGATGAGGAAGGAGAGAAACTCTGAATGTGACTTTGTATAACCCAGTACCCAATATAAGTGTGAGAATTAAACATAAATCACTTCTTGGTTAAGTGAACGAAGTAAGTAAACAAAGTTAGTCTCAGTAAGATCCGATACACATGAATCTAAATTTAAAGACACAAGTCTTCACTGAGATTTATGATAACACCCGAGTGTTAACTACGTGAATCAGGAAATACATCAGATGAAGATAAACATGATGATTTTGGTTTAAAGTCAATTTTATAATTTTTTAGAAAGTAAGTTTTATCATTGATTGTAGCCATCACACCACACAAACTGGAGATGGTAGCAACACACCACAAAAACTGGAGATGGTAGCCATCAAAACAAACAAATTGGAGACGGTCGCCATCACACCACACAAACCGGACATGGTAGCCATCACACAACAGAAACTGGAGACGGTAGCCAATCACACCACCTAGTGACGGTAGCCATCGCACCACCTAGAGATGGTAGCCATCAAACCACCTAGAGACAGTAGCCATCACACAACTTAGAGACGGTAGCCATCACACAACTTAGAGACGGTAGCCATCAAACCACACAAACTGGAGATGGTAGCCATCACACCACTGGAGACGGTAGCCAATCACACCAACTAGAGACGGTAGCCATCAAATCACCTAGAGACGTAGCCATCACACAACTTAGAGACGGTAGCAATCACCCCCTGGAGACGGTAGCCAATCACACCATCTAGAGTTGGTAGCTATCACTGCTCTTAGAGACACCACTTAGAGACGGTAGCCTTGACACCTCTTAGAGACGGTAGCCTTGACACCTCTTAGAGACGGTAGCCTTGACACCACTTAGAGACGGTAGCCTTGACACCACTTAGAGACGGTAGCCTTGACACCACTTAGAGACGGTAGCCTTGACACCTCTTAGAGACGGTAGCCTTGACACCACTTAGAGACGGTAGCCTTGAAACCACCTAGAGACGGTAGCCTTGACACCACTTAGAGACGGTAGCCTTGACACCACTTAGAGACGGTAGCCTTGACACCTTTTAGACATGATTCTCGTCCTGAAATATTACGTTTTTAAATCCCTTATATTAACTTCGCGGCCATCTCATCATCTCATCATCTCATCTCATGGGCGGGCGGAAAAACAAAAGTCGAAAATGACCCACTTCCCGTGATCCGATCGAGCTGAAATTTGGCACACTGACCCGTCTGACCTAACAATGCATCGTATCAAAATTTCAGATCGATCGAACGTACCGTAATTAAATTAATGCATTTTTAGTTTATCCATATATGAGGTATGTAATTCAAATTCACGGTTTGTTATTGTTTTTTTCCCACGTGAAATTTTGAGCTGACGCATTGAGGCGACCCAACGAAGCGACGGGGCGCTTTTGTTTACATTTTACGTGTCACTCTGAGCTCGGTCAAGCGAATCGGTGACCAGACTTTTCCCCTCTCCCCCTCCCACCCACTCCTCCCCCCCCTAGGGTTATGAAGCAAATTTGAGTTAAGACAGATTCAGTCTGTAAATGTTTGAAAATAATCAATACAGTTAGTTATGTCTCATATATAAGGGATTTATAGTCAAAAACTTTGTTTTTACGGGTTTGTTTTATTAAATCCCTTATATTAACTTCGCGGCCGTCTCATCATCTCATGGGCGGGCGGAAATACAAAAGTCGAAAATGACCCACTTCCCGTGATTCGATCGAGCTGAAATTTGGCACACTGACCCGTCTGACCTAACAATGCATCGTATCAAAATTTCAGATCGATCGAACGTACCGTAATTAAATTAATGCATTTTTAGTTTATCCATATATGAGGTATGTAATTCAAATTCACGGTTTGTTATTGTTTTTTTCCCACGTGAAATTTGATTTGACGCATTGAGGCGACCCATCGAAGCGACGGGGCGCTTTTGTTTACATTTTACGTGTCACGCTGAGCTCGGTCAAGCGAATCGGTGACCAGACTTTTCCCCTCTCCCCCTCCCAACCACCCCTCCCCCCCCCTAGGGTTATGAAGCAAACTTGAGTTAAGACAGATTCAGTCTGTAAATGTTTGAAAATAATCAATACTGTTAGTTATGTCTCATATATAAGGGATTATAGTTAAAAACTTTGTTTTTACGGGTTTGTTTTTTTCTCATTTCAAATAAAAAATTTCACCAACTGAAGTGGAACCAGCTGATCCTACATTGACACTGATAGTTTCATGGCCGAATGCTAATTGAGTACAAAGTACATCCCATTTAAATAAGTGAATGCGCACCCGCTTATTGCTGATGGCCTTCACGTTACTTGTTCTTTCAGATAATAAATTGGATAGTAACCTTTGTCTTTACTGTGAAAGGTCAGGCTGCCCTGACCGTGTATGAGATGAATCGCGGGGTGAATGATCTCCTCAACTCGAATCATTGAAACAGTTGGAACCAGAGTTATCTTCCCGCACTAAGGATCGGACGTAAAGATGATGAATTTTATTTCATTATATACAGTTAGTAGACAAAACAATATCACACGGTAACAGACAACTACTGGAAACAACACACTTGAACACATACAAAACACAATGCATTGAAACACACAGATAACACTTTACATACAAGAAGACAAAGAAAATTAATAATCACAAATTTCTCTGAATACGTAGCTTATGTGCACCATCATGTCATTGTGTTTTTTTTTGTAATTTTGTAATTAGGAAATGAATATTTTGAATTGAATGCATTAATAAATATATGAGTTACTATATTCTATGTGAAGCGCCGTGAGCCCATCTGTATACTTGCTGGGGTACAGCGCTATATAAGTTCTCAAATTATTATTACTATTACCGTATATACTTGTTCTATAGCCCGTTCGTTCATAAGCCGATACACACACACACTTTTGGAAGAGAAAAGTATTAAAAGTGTATAACCCGCTTGCAAGCCGAATCCCAAAAAATAATAGGACAGCTTAAACAAAATGGTACACATTAAAAAAAACTACAAGCTCAATCGGTCATTATAATTGTTTACTTTGTACTGCCTATCTTTGTCTCTGTGCTCTTTGTTAGGCAAAAGCTACCGGTATTTAAAAAAAAATTCTTTGGTAAACCCTGGCGAAGGCGCGTTCAATAAAATTCGTTGTTGAAAAAACAATTTGTAAAACAATTTATTAAAACATTCACAAAAATAAATAAAATTATTAAATAAGGTAAATGTAGATGTTTCATAACTTATTATAGCTTCTGGTAGAGCATTCGAATCTTGTAGAATGTAGAAAAGAACCTTGATGATCTACAATAACAACACAGATATTCAATAGCCAGGCAGTAATCACCTATAACCCGATCATAAGCCGACCCCCCCAACTTTTTCCCCTAAATGTTGTCTAAAAAAGGTCGGCGTTAGAACGAGTATATACGGTAATTACATCAAGGGTCGTGAACATCTTTAGTAGTTTAAATATAATTCAGTCATTACAGTGACGCGCACATGTGTAATACGTGAAAGTACACAGGTCCCAATAGAGACCCACATAGGGGTCATGTCGTAGTTAGGATCTGTGCGCCTTGAGTACTGTAGCTTGGTCTGATCTGTGTGCCTTGAGTACTGTAGCTTGGTCTGATCTGTGTGCCTTGAGTACTGTAGCTTGGTCTGATCTGTGTGCCTTGAGTACTGTAGCTTGGTCTGATCTGTGTGCCTTGAGTACTGTAGCTTGGTCTGATCTGTGTGCCTTGAGTACTGTAGCTTGGTCTGATCTGTGTGCCTTGAGTACTGTAGCTTGGTCTGATCTGTGTGCCTTGAGTACTGTAGCTTGGTCTGATCTGTGTGCCTTGAGTACTGTAGCTTGTTAGGGTCTGATCTATGTGCCTTGAGTACTGTAGCTTGGTCTGATCTGTGTGCCTTGAGTAATGTAGCTTGGTCTGATCTGTGTGCCTTGAGTAATGTAGCTTGGTCTGATCTGTGTGCCTTGAGTAATGTAGCTTGGTCTGATCTGTGTGCCTTGAGTAATGTAGCTTGGTCTGATCTGTGTGCCTTGAGTACTTATGACTGTCTTCATGACAGTCGATGCCAATGTCAAAACACATTTGAGATGATTGTGTAAAAAGTGAACGTTGTGTGAACTGATGAGATAACGCCGGGGGAGTTTCATTACAGTTATGGTTACACTCGTATTATCTCCCATTTCTCCCAGTCCAACATCACGTGTTTCATTGCCCGCTCCCACCAACACCCACCCTCAATAAAATGACCACAATTTCAGTCTCCGCCTCCACTGGGCCCTTTGATCCGCCGCTGTCGATTCTTTTTTGGGGTCCCCATCGGTGTCCTCACCCAAACAAAGTCTCTGGTCGATGATGTTTGGGTTGTCCCTCTAAACCCGCTATTTTTAGACCGTGATGTCAGTGCTGTCAGTAGCTAACAATCGATGCGCATGGCGTGTGCGGTTTATCGATTACACTGACCTGATTTGTCTTTCTTTCAATTTGTAATTTTTTTTAAAATTCATTTCGAATTCCTTACAGCATCTGCTATTACACACACAGCCATGCTGGTATACACACAGCCATGCTGGTACACACACATCCATGCTGGTACACACACATAGCCATGATGGTACACACACAGCCATGCTGGTACACACACAGCCATGCTGGTACACACACAGCCATGCTGGTACACACACAGCCATGCTGGTACACACACAGCCATGCTGGTACACACACAGGCATGCTGGTACACACACATCCATGTTGGTACACACACAACTATGCTGGTACACACACAGCCATGTTGGTACACACAGCCATGCTGGTACACACACGGCCGTGCTGTTAAACTCACAGCCGTCCTGGTACACTCACAGCCGTACTGGTAAACTTATAGCCGTTCTGGTTCACGTAAAGCCGCGCTGGTGCACTCACAGCCGTAGCTGTTTGCTGAGAAAGTTTTGAGAGTATTGGAACTTTGTGGACATCATGAGAACACACGTATTTTATGACGAAACTAAACATAGAAAAAGACTGGACGCTCACACAGCAACAAGTAACAACGGACAGTTTGCAAATATACAAGTGTTTTAAAAAATGGTGGTGCCAAATATCTTGAACTGCCCTATTGCAAATACCCTCGCTACGACACAGGTTGAAACAAAGACAACTACTACTGCACAGCACCACACATCATCAGACATAGATCACCACCACACAACAGACATAGATCACAACCACACAACAACAGACATAGACCACCACACAACAACAGACATAGACCACCACACAACAACAGACATATACCACCACACAACAACAGACATAGACCACCACACAGCAACAGACAAAGACCACCACACAACAACAGACATAGACCACCACACAACAACAGACATAGACCACCACACAACAACAGACATAGACCACCACACAACAACAGACATAGACCACCACACAACAACAGACAAAGACCACCACACAACAACAGACATAGACCAGCCACCACACAGCACCACTCTGCGCCACACAGCAACAGAGGCGAGTGCAGCTACTCAACCCTGAAGTAGGTCACCGTGGACATCGTGATAGTGTCGTCAGATTCCGTTATATCTCGACCGGAACGGCTCCTGATTGGTGGACCGGTGCCACGTGATTGGAGTAGTTATGAGTTTTTTTCCCCTCTTGTTTACTCAACGCTTGCAACTACAGCCCTGTGATCATTATGCAACATCTCAGGAGGGGGGCAATGGGGGGTGAAGGACAACAGGCTGGGGACGGGGGCAGTGGTTGCTTGGGGGAGGGGAGTTGACTGTTGCGTGGCTTGCGGTTGATAATCAGCCAACAGCAACGGTTCTCATCTTTATAGCAAGAATGCGCATCACTTATTTTATGACATTTTGAACAAACAAACCCAAAAAAAAAGGTGATGTTTTGAATTGACTTTATTAGACTGAAGGAATTAAGTTTAACTATGGGTACCACCTACAGACTGCGTGGATCCAATGTAACAAAAGTTACATTTATTGGACGGCATGAGCTGTGTTAAACGATGGCTACCACATTTAGACTACATTAGCTGAGCATAACAGCTCAGTAATGCACATGTTGAAGTAATGCACGTGTTAAGATTTTAACAGTATCTACCATATTAGACTGCGGGGGCTGAGTTTTGCCAAAGCTAGCGCTCTTAGACATCAGGAATATATATTATATATGAACCTACACGTGGAAGAAAATCAGTAGCCCCGAGCCTTTATTGGTCTTCCCGGAAGACCCTCTCAGCTATCTGGCCCCCAAGGGTAAGTAACAGCTGAGAAACCCCCCGGAAGCGGTCGCTTATGAAGCGGCCTCCTGGGCATCCAGGACATACAGTCGAAAATGCCTCCAATATAAATTATATATAGAATTGTCAATGCTCTCTAGAAGTGTTAATGTTCTGTAAAATGTTAATATTCTCTATAAATGTTAATGTTCTCTATAAATGTTAATTTTCTATAGAAATGTTAATGTTCTATAGAAAAGCTAATGTCAATTTAAAATTGACAATCTTTTGCTTTGGATTCCAACAAAAAGTAGTTTTAAAAAATTTAAGAAGAAAGAAATAAAGGTTCGGTTCCACTTTTATTCATTTGTCGTTCTTTCATTGGAAGGATATCATTATTGTCATTGGTCACAGTAGTTAGCAATAAATTGCGTAAATATGGATGTTACGTCATGAATAATTGAAACTGGATTTATTTTCATATTAAAATTATTGCATCTCGGGTGAATTTTGTATCAGAAAATGTTTAACTTATTTCATATTATTCTGTGAAATAAATTAATATATTAACAAAGAGAAAGAAGTCTAGCGTCGAGACATTATTTATTGTTCAGTTTCCTTTTGTACCATAATTTGTTCCATAGATAATCAACAACACCCATCTATGACAATATAATCCTGGAGATAGAATACGTTGATCTGTTTCAATTGCCTTTACTCAACAGTCTTGAAATAAGAAGTTTTTTAACAACATAATTTTGGAGTTGAGGGTGACCTCCAAGATGTAATTTAAAGAAATGGTAATTTTAATGTCACGCGTAATAGTAAAACAAACGTAGTTTAAATCATATAGACATATATATTTACGCTCAATTATGTATGGATGACTTAATTTGGCCTAACGCTAAGGGACATCACTCTGCTTTTTTTTTAATTTGAAAATATAGACTTAAAAATCATAATCATTTTGCATTCCAGATTAACATTAACCAAACAACGCACGAACATTTGACGTCAGCATTTGTGTTGTAAACAGTGCTGATTGACTCAAAGGGTTATTTTTTGGTGCAGTAATTTGGTGCGCTGCTTTCTAAAATTAGTTAAACAATCGCGTTGTGATTAGCTCTGTAAAAAATATTATATAGATACTTTGTGTACATTTCAGAAATATTTCGTATTTATCATACAAGGATAAGTTATTTGGGCTTTTGACCCCCCAAAAAATACTTTGTGTACATTTAAGGAAGTTTAATATTACGTATTTATCATACAAGGACAAGTTAGTTGGGCTTTTGAAAAAGGTGGGCGCCGTAGGTGCCCTAAAAAAGTGAGCGCCGCAGACGCCACGGCGCCGCAGCACAACCTAGTAAAGAAATATTCACGTAAAGAGGATGCTCACGTGTCATTGGTCTGACGTGCACGTAACAGTCTAAACATTAAAACATAACATCTATCACAGTATTTATTTTATCTGATGAAATGTCTGCTCTCACTCGTCATCAGTCTATTCTTGTATGTCTTACTCGTTGTTCACCTTTTCTTGAACTTAATGGTTTGTTGCTCTATGACCGTTGACTCCAAGTTGATAGTCTCATTACTGAACCAGGGAGTCTCACACTGCGATCTTATCCAACTGAATCAGTTGAAGCATCAAGCAGACCAACAATTACAAAGAAAAATACATAATGACGTAGAGAGAGAGAGAGAGAGAGAGAGAGAGAGAGAGAGAGAGAGAGAGAGAGAGAGAGAGAGAGAGAGAGAGAGAGAGAGAGAGAGAGACGAGATAAAGAGACAAATGGCGAGAAAGGTGGTCAGAGAAGGGGAGAGAGTGAGGTGGGGGGGGGGCGACATATTACAGATTAGCTACTGATTCTCCGATAGACCTTACTTTCTTTATAATCTGCCAGATACCATCATTTTTCTGTGTAATCTGTCCAAGTGAATCATCTTTCTGTCCTGTAACAGAAGAAAATCTGAGGACCCCCCCACCCCTTTTTTTTCCACCAGCACACATTTGTAGAGCCTTTAACTGGTTGGTGTGGCGGAGTTCAGTGAGTCTCACCCTACTGACCTGACCACCTACGTCACCACTGCAGTAACTCACCTATATATAGATATACACCTCGTCACAAGAACTAAAACAATGATAATACAGTTTTCACGTTCAATGATAACTTAGAATGCTCAGAGTCAATTTTTTCGTATTTCAAATATAATTTTGAGTTTTTCAACTTTGATTTGGAAAATTTCAGAAATTGAATTTCTGTATTTTACAGAACTTGAAGGATTTGAAAGACTTGAAAGACTTGAAGGACTTGAAAGACTTGAATGACTTGAAAGACTTGAAAGACTTGAAAGACTTGAAAGACTTGAAGGACTTGAAGGACTTGAAGGATATTCCTGGAAGTAACATCAAATAAATTATGTCAATACATTCCACATTTTTGTGTTGTAAATTGTCCTCTAAAATTACTTTGTGTACTTACAAATTGATGTGTGCAACATTTGTTACACAATAATTTTAGGTCATTAGAGGAATGTGACAAGTAGGGTTGAATTAAACGAGTTTTTCCCCTGAGTATCCAGCGTATAGGAAGGACTGCCAATTCATAGATCAATGTTTGGGATTATGCAATGGTGTCAGGAATTTATGATCATTGACTTCATGACTTCACAGGTGCGACACTGTAGAACTGAATGGATGCAGGAGATTCGAACACGTGACCATCTGCGGCTCTATAATGCCTCATTAATGTGGTTGATATTAAGACGACGCATGCGCATTCCACGTGTCACTTTAACTTGTGCCACCCAGGGGCACTTTAAATTTGAGGACCCCTGGCCCACTTCATTAGCACTACATGGCCACACTTACAACGTCAAAATGGATTACCCCGAAACTCTGAGGCGTATTGATTGTAAGCATGGCCGATCAAATAAACGGTCCTCAAATAGGCCAGCAGTGGGTTCAACGGGGGCCCGGATAAAACCGATGATTATTGTCCCAAAAGTCGCGGTTGTTATTTTTTTTCATGTGACAATCAATGTATCAAAAATTTAACACGGTGCTTGCCATGAAATTTAACATGTTTACTCAAGCATAAGAAAGGTAAGTATTGGAAAAACTTCGTTTTAGAATCACTGGATCTCATTTAAGTACAATCAACTTTTAGAAAACCAATGGAACCATTTAAAAAAACTAAATAAAAGCTAAGTTTAAATCTGCTCAAAGTGAGTCCGTTGTTTACTGCAGACATACGTTTTGTTTCACAGGACGGACAGAGTTCCTGTCAGCCATGGAAACTGGGTTCATCCCTCAAAGCTCGGCTCATCAGTAACTATTGAACCAGATTGGATACGAATAATGTACACCAAGGACGTTGTTATATTGCTATATGTATATACTACTTAGATCAGCAGGTACAACTGCCTAAAGTTTGACATTTCTCAACACGTCAACGGCATCAGATACAGGGGCTTGAACTCTTGAACTACTTTGACGATTACTTCAAAGGGGAAGAGGGTCAGCATTACATAAGGATGTTACTGCCTTATGAACTCCAACACAAAAAAATAATAGCCACTGGGATTCGGTGGATATATCAAGATGACACCTTTACTTTAGCCCAACAGATTTCAGGTAACTATTCGGAGCTGGGTGGACTCAGGGACAACTAATGTCAGGTACCCATCAGAGCTGGGTGGACTCAGGGACAACTAATGTCAGGTACCCATCAGAGCTGGGTGGACTCAAGGACAACTAATGTAAGGTACCCATCAGAGCTGGGTGGACTCAAGGACAACCAATGTAAGGTACCCATCAGAGCTGGGTGGACTCAAGGACAACTAATGTCAGGTACCCATCAGAGCTGGGTGGACTCAGGGACACTAATGTCAGGTACCCATCAGAGCTGGGTGGACTCATGGACACTAATGTCAGGTACCCATCAGAGCTGGGTGGACTCAAGGACAACTAATGTCAGGTACCCATCAGAGCTGGGTGGACTCAGGGACACTAATGTCAGGTACCCATCAGAGCTGGGTGGACTCAAGGACAACTAATGTCAGGTACCCATCAGAGCTGGGTGGACTCATGGACACTAATGTCAGGTACCCATCAGAGCTGGGTGGACTCAAGGACAACTAATGTCAGGTACCCATCAGAGCTGGGTGGACTCAGGGACACTAATGTCAGGTACCCATCAGAGCTGGGTGGACTCAAGGACAACTAATGTCAGGTACCCATCAGAGCTGGGTGGACTCAGGGACACTAATGTCAGGTACCCATCAGAGCTGGGTGGACTCAGGGACACTAATGTCAGGTACCCATCAGAGCTGGGTGGACTCAAGGACAACTAATGTCAGGTACCCATCAGAGCTGGGTGGACTCAAGGACACTAATGTCAGGTACCCATCAGAGCTGGGTGGACTCAAGGACAACTAATGTAAGGTACCCATCAGAGCTGGGTGGACTCAAGGACAACTAATGTCAGGTACCCATCAGAGATGGGTGGACTCAGGGACAACTAATGTCAGGTACCCATCAGAGCTGGGTGGACTCAAGGACAACTAATGTCAGGTACCCATCAGAGATGGGTGGACTCAAGGCAACTAATTTCAGGTACCCATCAGAGCTGAGTGGACTCAAGGACAACTAATGTCAGGTACCCATCAGAGATGGGTGGACTCAAGGACAACTAATGTCAGGTACCCATCAGAGCTGGGTGGACTCAGGGACAACTTATGTCAGGTACCCATCAGAGCTGGGTGGACTCAAGGACAACTAATGTAAGGTACCCATCAGAGCTGGGTGGACTCAAGGACAACTAATGTCAGGTACCCATCAGAGATGGGTGGACTCAAGGACAACTAATGTCAGGTACCCATCAGAGCTGGGTGGACTCAAGGACAACTAATGTCAGGTACCCATCAGAGCTGGGTGGACTCAAGGACACTAATGTCAGGTACCCATCAGAGCTGGGTGGACTCAGGGACACTAATGTCAGGTACCCATCAGAGATGGGTGGACTCAAGGACAACTAATGTAAGGTACCCATCAGAGATGGGTGGACTCAAGGACAACTAATGTCAGGTACCCATCAGAGCTGGGTGGACTCAGGGACAACTAATGTCAGGTACCCATCAGAGCTGGGTGGACTCAAGGACAACTAATGTCAGGTACCCATCAGAGCTGGGTGGACTCAGGGACAACTAATGTCAGGTACCCATCAGAGATGGGTGGACTCAGGGACAACTAATGTCAGGTACCCATCAGAGCTGGGTGGACTCAAGGACAACTAATGTCAGGTACCCATCAGAGCTGGGTGGACTCAAGGACAACTAATGTCAGGTACCCATCAGAGCTGGGTGGACTCAGGGACACTAATGTAAGGTACCCATCAGAGCTGGGTGGACTCAGGGACACTAATGTAAGGTACCCATCAGAGCTGGGTGGACTCAGGGACAACTAATGTCAGGTACCCATCAGAGCTGGGTGGACTCAGGGACAACTAATGTCAGGTACCCATCAGAGCTGGGTGGACTCAGGGACAACTAATGTCAGGTACCCATCAGAGATGGGTGGACTCAAGGACAACTAATGTCAGGTACCCATCAGAGCTGGGTGGACTCAAGGACAACTAATGTCAGGTACCCATCAGAGCTGGGTGGACTCAAGGGACAACTAATGTCAGGTACCCATCAGAGCTGGGTGGACTCAGGGACAACTAATGTCAGGTACCCATCAGAGCTGGGTGGACTCAGGGACACTAATGTCAGGTACCCATCAGAGCTGGGTGGACTCAGGGACAACTAATGTCAGGTACCCATCAGAGCTGGGTGGACTCAAGGACAACTAATGTCAGGTACCCATCAGAGCTGGGTGGACTCAGGGACAACTAATGTCAGGTACCCATCAGAGCTGGGTGGACTCAAGGACAACTAATGTCAGGTACCCATCAGAGCTGGGTGGACTCAGGGACAACTAATGTCAGGTACCCATCAGAGCTGGGTGGACTCAGGGACAACTAATGTCAGGTACCCATCAGAGCTGGGTGGACTCAGGGACAACTAATGTCAGGTACCCATCAGAGCTGGGTGGACTCAGGGACAACTAATGTCAGGTACCCATCAGAGCTGGGTGGACTCAGGGACAACTAATGTCAGGTACCCATCAGAGCTGGGTGGACTCAGGGACAACTAATGTCAGGTACCCATCAGAGCTGGGTGGACTCAAGGGACAACTAATGTCAGGTACCCATCAGAGCTGGGTGGACTCAAGGACAACTAATGTCAGGTACCCATCAGAGCTGGGTGGACTCAGGGACAACTAATGTCAGGTACCCATCAGAGCTGGGTGGACTCAGGGACAACTAATGTCAGGTACCCATCAGAGCTGGGTGGACTCAGGGACAACTAATGTCAGGTACCCATCAGAGCTGGGTGGACTCAGGGACAACTAATGTCAGGTACCCATCAGAGCTGGGTGGACTCAGGGACAACTAATGTCAGGTACCCATCAGAGCTGGGTGGACTCAGGGACAACTAATGTCAGGTACCCATCAGAGCTGGGTGGACTCAAGGACAACTAATGTCAGGTACCCATCAGAGCTGGGTGGACTCAAGGACAACTAATGTCAGGTACCCATCAGAGCTGGGTGGACTCAGGGACAACTAATGTCAGGTACCCATCAGAGCTGGGTGGACTCAAGGACAACTAATGTCAGGTACCCATCAGAGCTGGGTGGACTCAAGGACAACTAATGTCAGGTACCCATCAGAGCTGGGTGGACTCAGGGACAACTAATGTCAGGTACCCATCAGAGCTGGGTGGACTCAAGGGACAACTAATGTCAGGTACCCATCAGAGCTGGGTGGACTCAAGGACAACTAATGTCAGGTACCCATCAGAGCTGGGTGGACTCAAGGACAACTAATGTCAGGTACCCATCAGAGCTGGGTGGACTCAAGGACAACTAATGTCAGGTACCCATCAGAGCTGGGTGGACTCAAGGGACAACTAATGTCAGGTACCCATCAGAGCTGGGTGGACTCAGGGACAACTAATGTCAGGTACCCATCAGAGCTGGGTGGACTCAGGGACAACTAATGTCAGGTACCCATCAGAGCTGGGTGGACTCAGGGACAACTAATGTCAGGTACCCATCAGAGCTGGGTGGACTCAAGGGACAACTAATGTCAGGTACCCATCAGAGCTGGGTGGACTCAGGGACAACTAATGTCAGGTACCCATCAGAGCTGGGTGGACTCAGGGACAACTAATGTCAGGTACCCATCAGAGCTGGGTGGACTCAGGGACAACTAATGTCAGGTACCCATCAGAGCTGGGTGGACTCAGGGACAACTAATGTCAGGTACCCATCAGAGCTGGGTGGACTCAGGGACAACTAATGTCAGGTACCCATCAGAGCTGGGTGGACTCAAGGGACAACTAATGTCAGGTACCCATCAGAGCTGGGTGGACTCAAGGACAACTAATGTCAGGTACCCATCAGAGCTGGGTGGACTCAGGGACAACTAATGTCAGGTACCCATCAGAGCTGGGTGGACTCAGGGACAACTAATGTCAGGTACCCATCAGAGCTGGGTGGACTCAGGGACAACTAATGTCAGGTACCCATCAGAGCTGGGTGGACTCAGGGACAACTAATGTCAGGTACCCATCAGAGCTGGGTGGACTCAGGGACAACTAATGTCAGGTACCCATCAGAGCTGGGTGGACTCAAGGGACAACTAATGTCAGGTACCCATCAGAGCTGGGTGGACTCAGGGACAACTAATGTCAGGTACCCATCAGAGCTGGGTGGACTCAGGACAACTAATGTCAGGTACCCATCAGAGCTGGGTGGACTCAGGGACAACTAATGTCAGGTACCCATCAGAGCTGGGTGGACTCAGGGACAACTAATGTCAGGTACCCATCAGAGCTGGGTGGACTCAGGGACAACTAATGTCAGGTACCCATCAGAGCTGGGTGGACTCAGGGACAACTAATGTCAGGTACCCATCAGAGCTGGGTGGACTCAAGGGACAACTAATGTCAGGTACCCATCAGAGCTGGGTGGACTCAGGGACAACTAATGTCAGGTACCCATCAGAGCTGGGTGGACTCAGGGACAACTAATGTCAGGTACCCATCAGAGCTGGGTGGACTCAGGGACAACTAATGTCAGGTACCCATCAGAGCTGGGTGGACTCAAGGACAACTAATGTCAGGTACCCATCAGAGATGGGTGGACTCAAGGACAACTAATGTCAGGTACCCATCAGAGCTGGGTGGACTCAGGGACAACTAATGTCAGGTACCCATCAGAGCTGGGTGGACTCAAGGACAACTAATGTCAGGTACCCATCAGAGATGGGTGGACTCAAGGACAACTAATGTCAGGTACCCATCAGAGCTGGGTGGACTCAGGGACAACTAATGTCAGGTACCCATCAGAGCTGGGTGGACTCAAGGACAACTAATGTAAGGTACCCATCAGAGCTGGGTGGACTCAAGGACAACTAATGTCAGGTACCCATCAGAGCTGGGTGGACTCAAGGGACAACTAATGTCAGGTACCCATCAGAGCTGGGTGGACTCAAGGACAACTAATGTCAGGTACCCATCAGAGCTGGGTGGACTCAGGACACTAATGTCAGGTACCCATCAGAGCTGGGTGGACTCAGGGACAACTAATGTCAGGTACCCATCAGAGCTGGGTGGACTCAGGGACAACTAATGTCAGGTACCCATCAGAGCTGGGTGGACTCAGGGACAACTAATGTCAGGTACCCATCAGAGATGGGTGGACTCAAGGACAACTAATGTAAGGTACCCATCAGAGATGGGTGGACTCAAGGACAACTAATGTCAGGTACCCATCAGAGCTGGGTGGACTCAGGGACAACTAATGTCAGGTACCCATCAGAGCTGGGTGGACTCAAGGACAACTAATGTAAGGTACCCATCAGAGCTGGGTGGACTCAGGGACAACTAATGTCAGGTACCCATCAGAGATGGGTGGACTCAAGGGACAACTAATGTCAGGTACCCATCAGAGCTGGGTGGACTCAAGGACAACTAATGTCAGGTACCCATCAGAGCTGGGTGGACTCAAGGACAACTAATGTCAGGTACCCATCAGAGCTGGGTGGACTCAGGGACACTAATGTAAGGTACCCATCAGAGCTGGGTGGACTCAGGGACACTAATGTAAGGTACCCATCAGAGCTGGGTGGACTCAGGGACAACTAATGTCAGGTACCCATCAGAGCTGGGTGGACTCAGGGACAACTAATGTCAGGTACCCATCAGAGCTGGGTGGACTCAGGGACAACTAATGTCAGGTACCCATCAGAGATGGGTGGACTCAAGGACAACTAATGTCAGGTACCCATCAGAGCTGGGTGGACTCAAAGACAACTAATGTCAGGTACCCATCAGAGCTGGGTGGACTCAAGGACAACTAATGTCAGGTACCCATCAGAGCTGGGTGGACTCAGGGACACTAATGTAAGGTACCCATCAGAGCTGGGTGGACTCAGGGACAACTAATGTCAGGTACCCATCAGAGCTGGGTGGACTCAGGGACAACTAATGTCAGGTACCCATCAGAGCTGGGTGGACTCAGGGACACTAATGTCAGGTACCCATCAGAGCTGGGTGGACTCAGGGACAACTAATGTCAGGTACCCATCAGAGATGGGTGGACTCAGGGACAACTAATGTCAGGTACCCATCAGAGCTGGGTGGACTCAAGGACAACTAATGTCAGGTTCCCATCATCAGAGCTGGGTGGACTCAAGGACAACTAATGTAAGGTACCCATCAGAGCTGGGTGGACTCAGGGACAACTAATGTCAGGTACCCATCAGAGATGGGTGGACTCAAGGACAACTAATGTAAGGTACCCATCAGAGCTGGGTGGACTCAAGGACAACTAATGTCAGGTACCCATCAGAGCTGGGTGGACTCAGGGACAACTAATGTCAGGTACCCATCAGAGATGGGTGGACTCAGGGACAACTAATGTCAGGTACCCATCAGAGATGGGTGGACTCAGGGACAACTAATGTCAGGTACCCATCAGAGCTGGGTGGACTCAAGGACAACTAATGTCAGGTACCCATCAGAGATGGGTGGACTCAAGGACAACTAATGTCAGGTACCCATCAGAGCTGGGTGGACTCAGGGACAACTAATGTCAGGTACCCATCAGAGCTGGGTGGACTCAGGGACAACTAATGTCAGGTACCCATCAGAGATGGGTGGACTAAAGTACAACTAATGTAAGGTACCCATCAGAGATGGGTGGACTCAGGGACAACTAATGTCAGGTACCCATCAGAGATGGGTGGACTCAGGGACAACTAATGTCAGGTACCCATCAGAGCTGGGTGGACTCAGGGACAACTAATGTCAGGTACCCATCAGAGCTGGGTGGACTCAGGGACAACTAATGTCAGGTACCCATCAGAGCTGGGTGGACTCAGGGACAACTAATGTCAGGTACCCATCAGAGCTGGGTGGACTCAAGGACAACTAATGTAAGGTACCCATCAGAGCTGGGTGGACTCAGGGACAACTAATGTCAGGTACCCATCAGAGCTGGGTGGACTCAGGGACAACTAATGTCAGGTACCCATCAGAGCTGGGTGGACTCAGGGACAACTAATGTCAGGTACCCATCAGAGATGGGTGGACTCAAGGACAACTAATGTCAGGTACCCATCAGAGCTGGGTGGACTCAATGACAACTAATGTAAGGTACCCATCAGAGCTGGGTGGACTCAGGGACAACTAATGTCAGGTACCCATCAGAGCTGGGTGGACTCAGGGACAACTAATGTCAGGTACCCATCAGAGCTGGGTGGACTCAGGGACAACTAATGTCAGGTACCCATCAGAGCTGGGTGGACTCAAGGACAACTAATGTCAGGTACCCATCAGAGCTGGGTGGACTCAGGGACACTAATGTCAGGTACCCATCAGAGCTGGGTGGACTCAAGGACAACTAATGTAAGGTACCCATCAGAGATGGGTGGACTCAGGGACAACTAATGTAAGGTACCCATCAGAGCTGGGTAGACTCAGGGACAACTAATGTCAGGTACCCATCAGAGCTGGGTGGACTCAAGGACAACTAATGTCAGGTACCCATCAGAGCTGGGTGGACTCAGGGACAACTAATGTAAGGTACCCATCAGAGCTGGGTGGACTCAGGGCCGCCTTTAAGCCTAGGAAACACGATCCTTCCTTTACAGGGAATCGACACTCGACCAGCCGCACCCCCCTAAAAATTAAGTCTCAAATTAATTGTAACTCTCGCTAATTATTTCCCATTACTCCCAACAACAATCCCTAATTCCATCAAATTTCTCCATTTCCCTAAACGCTTGCATTCTCACACAGGCAAAAATTCTTAATCCCATTGATACCCTCCTCCCATTGATACCCTCCTCCCATTGATACCCTCCTCCCATTGATACCCTCCTCCCATTGATACCCTCTTCCCATTTATACCCTCCTCCTATTTATACCCTCCTCCCATTCACCATTGCAGATAAAGATTACCCTGAGGTGAATCACGTGTAATAAAAAAATTTTGGAACCTCTTGTACAGCTCCATTATCTGCACATTGAGCTTCCTAACCAGTGTTTTTGTCTGTAAGACATTAAAACCTGACATTTTAATTAGATAAAATTGCTTTTTAATTAATTTCCCCCCTAAATCGCTCTTAAGATTTTATGCTTATAGATACATTTATGCTTATAGATACATTTATGCTTATAGATACATTTATACTTATAGATACATTTATGCTTATAGATACATTTATGCTTATAGATACATTTATGCTTATAGATACATTTATGCTTATAGATACATTTATACTTATAGATACATTTATACTTATAGATACATTTATGCTTATAGATACATTTATGCTTATAGATACATTTATGCTTATAGATACATTTATACTTATAGATACATTTATACTTATAGATACATTTATACTTATAGATACATTTATGCTTATAGATACATTTATGCTTATAGATACATTTATACTTATAGATACATTTATGCTTATAGATACATTTATACTTATAGATACATTTATACTTATAGATACATTTATACTTATAGATACATTTATACTTATAGATACATTTATACTTATAGATACATTTATGCTTATAGATACATTTATGCTTATAGATACATTTATGCTTATAGATACATTTATACTTATAGATACATTTATACTTATAGATACATTTATACTTATAGATGCATTTATACTTATAGATACATTTATGCTTATAGATACATTTATACTTATAGATACATTTATACTTATAGATACATTTATACTTATAGATACATTTATGCTTATAGATACATTTATACTTATAGATACATTTATGCTTATAGATACATTTATGCTTATAGATACATTTATACTTATAGATACATTTATACTTATAGATACATTTATGCTTATAGATACATTTATACTTATAGATACATTTATGCTTATAGATACATTTATACTTATAGATACATTTATGCTTATAGATACATTTATACTTATAGATACATTTATGCTTATAGATACATTTATGCTTATAGATACATTTTTTTAAAAGAGAGAATGATTTCAAGACGATTAGTTTTGTATTAAAACATTCTTTTCAGTCAGAATTGTTTTTCAAATCAAGTGATTTATGTAAACATGGGATATAGCCATCCTGACAAATTTTTTCAAGCATATATATTTTTTAATTTTTTGTTGTTGTTGTTTTGTTGTTGTTGTTGTTTTTAATAAAACAATTTCAGTGGAAATAAATTTTGCTCACATCGAGTTAATGGCGCATCATTCAAATAAGTAACACTATTAGTATGCAATTTAGTGCTTTCCCTCACTAGTTACGCCATGCAGGCATTTAACTTCACGCTTTTGAACTACGGTATATTTTTATCTTTACACCCCACCTGTTTTTACACCTAAATCTATATCTGAACTGCAGGAAAACTCCGGGAAATATTACGCACCAAACACAAATGTGGAATTTTAAGTATCCCGATGTGCACAGATGTGGGGGTTGTAATGGGGTTATTTAAGGCAGGGCTAGTGATGGTTGTAATGGGGTTATTTAAAGCAGGGCTAGTGATGGTTGTAATGGGGTTATTTAAAGCAGGGCTAGTGATGGTTGTAATGGGGTTATTTAAAGCAGAGCTAGTGATGGTTGTAATGGGGTTATTTAAAGCAGGGCTAGTGATGGTTGCTCGATGTCATTTAAAGTTGAGGGTTAGAGTTGCAGATGACCCAGTCAGTTTATAATAATAATAAATTGATTATTTATATAGCGCTGTATCCCAGTAAGGAACTGGGCTCACAGCGCTTTACATGAAAGAAATAACATACCTATAAGTATTAAATTAACTTTCATATCATAACAAACACAAAAATTACATTACATTATACATAAGCTACGTTAATCATTTACAAGAAATGTTGTTTCATTAATTTTGAAAATAAATTTTGAAAAGATGTGTCTTAAGTGCAGTCTTGAAGGACTTGGTTGTTTGAATACTACGTATGTGTAATGGTAGAGAATTCCATTGTTTGGCTGCACAAAAAGAGAACGACCTTTCACCAAATGTTTTGGTGCGTGTGTTAGGAACAGAGAGAACGCGTGTGTCTGCAGAAGATCGTAGCTGGCGAGTGGGTGAGTAGACCGACAAAAGTTCAGTAAGATACGATGGGCATGAGTCCGAAAAGAAGTTGTGACAGAGAACGGCCAGTTTGTAATCAATACGGGCTTGTATAGGCAGCCAATGAAGTGAGTGAAGAAGTGGAGTAACATGGTCAAGTTTTTTTGCCTTGAGCACCAGTCTGGCAGCTGAATTTTGAACTTTCTGTAGTTTTTACAATGCATTGTTTTGGCGCACCTGACAGAAGAGAGTTGCAGTAATCCATACGAGCTAGTACAAGAGCACAGACTAGAGTTTTTGTTGCACTAACTGTTAAGTAATGACGGATTGAGCTGATCTGACGAATGGCAGTGTAGGCAGAGCGTCAGATGTGATTGATGAAGTTGTTAATAGACATGTTGTCAGAAATAATGTAGCCAAGATTCCTAGTCGATGTTGTGAACAGAATATCCGAACTGGCTACGTGAATTGACTTCGGAAGAGACAAAGTACTGCGTGATTTATTGTTGCAAAATAGAAGTGCTTCAGTCTTGTCATCATTCAGCTTGAGTTTGCTGAACGTCATCCAAGACTTTACCTCACCAATGCACTCTTGCATCAATTGGGACAGCGGAGTCCATATTAGAGGGATCAGTGTGAGTATATATGTAGCTGAGTATCATCTGCAAAATGATTGGCTTTTAACTGAATGCTTTTCGAGCAGTAAAAGTAGTGGCCTTGTATACAGTACAAAAAGTACCGGACCCAAAACAGAGCCCTAGGCACACCATAAAGCAAGTCAGCTTTGTGAGAGATACAGTCATCTACTGATACTACCTGTGATCTGTTAGATAAGTATGATTGAAACCAAGCCAGAACTGAGCCAGAAATTCCAAACTAATTTTGCAGGGTTTTCAGCAGTGTTTGATGGTCGACAGTGCCAAAGGCTGCACTAAGATCTAAGAGGACCAAAATAGAGATTTTCCCACTGCCCAGTGCGAGTAGGAGGTTATTTGTTACCTTCAACAGGGTGGTCTCTGTGCTGTGAGAAGGTCTGTAGGCCGACTGATTAGGACTTAGAAGAGTGTTGTTATTTAGATAAGCAAAAAGTTGTTTTAATTCCAAACTAATTTTGCAGGGTTTTCAGCAGTGTTTGATGGTCGACAGTGCCAAAGGCTGCACTAAGATCTAAGAGGACCAAAATAGAAATTTTCCCACTGTCCAGTGCGAGTAGGAGGTTATTTATTACCTTCAACAGGGTGGTCTCTGTGCTGTGAGAAGGTCTGTAGGCCGACTGATTAGGACTTAGAAGAGTGTTGTTATTTAGATAAGCAAAAAGTTGTTTTAAGACTAGTTTTTCAATGACTTTCGACAAAAATGAAATATTAGACACAGGTCGATAGTTGTTTAAATTGTTTTGGTCTAACCCTTGTTTTTTCAGCAAGGGTTTTATAATAGCAGATTTACATAATGAGGGAAATGTGCCAGATTTTAGACTTTCATTAACTATATTAGTTACTGTTGGGAGTAAGAGATCTAGTGACTCAACCAATAGTGGAGTGGGGATGGGATCAAGAGGACAAGATGTTGGTTTCGATTTTAGAATAATACTTTTGACCTCATTTTCCGTAACATTATACCTCTCCGCCTCTCCGTTTTCTGAATAAGTAGGGGGAGGGGGAATGTGTTTATTTTTAGTTATTATTGTTTTTCCAACTTTAAACACTGTTAATACCTGAGTTATCTTCCCTGTTTATTGATTACATTACACTTTGGATACTTGTCCAACACTTGTTTCTAGTTGAGTTTAAGAAAACGCTTGTCCCTTCAACAAACATGTAATATAGATGTAATTTCTAACATTAAAGTGAAGTGAAACTTTTTTTAAAAATGTACTGCATATGTAACTTTTAAATTAAACAAACCCGTAAAAACAACCTTTTTGACTATAAATCCCTTATATATGAGACAGAACTTACAGTATTGATATGTTCCATATGATACGCAACGCGTGACAAACATTTACAGGCTGAAACCGACTGATACTTACTATAAAATCGAGGGGGGCTGGTGTGGTCATCGATGACTGGACTGAACTCCAGCACATGGAGGTGAACAATAGCAGACGGCTTCATTTAATTATATAGACATAAACTAAAAATGCATTAATTTAATTACGGTACATTCGATCGATCTGAAAATTTGATACAATGCATTGTTAAGTGACAGGAGTTTATGTGCAATATTTCACGGGAAGTGGGTCATTTTTTTACTTTTGTTTTTCCGCCCGACCGACGGCGAGCCCAAGACAGAGAGAGAGAGAGAGAGAGAGAGAGAGAGAGAGAGAGAGAGAGAGAGAGAGAGAGAGAGAGAGAGAGAGAGAGAGAGAGAGAGACAGAGAGAGACAGAGAGAGACAGAGAGAGACCGAATTCCTGATGGGAAGAAGGAGAATTTTTATGTGTTTGTTATTGCATACGGAATAAGAAAAAATATTTTTATACATATAACTTTAACTAAAACGTACCGCGGATGTAACGTTAAAGATAGTTTTCTTTATTTAACTTGTTCTTTTGTTGTCTTGTTAGTAAACACCAAGAGAAACTCAAGTGAGTGTTAAAGCAGAATATCCTGTGATGTGTCAAGTGTTAAAACAGAATATCCTGTGATGTGTCAAGTGTTAAAACAGAATATCCTGTGATGTGTCAAGTGTTAAAACAGAATATCCTGTGATGTGTCAAGTGTTAAAACAGAATATCCTGTGATGTGTCAAGTAAATGCATAACTTTAGAAAAATGTAGAATGTAACCATTAGAACAATTCATTCCATTAAAATTTAGTCAATTTAGTATCCTGAATTAGAGAACAAATTTACAAACGTGTCATATTGTCAAGTTGAACTATTTTAACTGTAGCCCTTTCTTGCATCTTTATATACCATACTTATTTCGTTGGATTTTGAACATATTCTTTTGAGTTTGATACGTTTAAATTATTTATAATTTATTCCAATTTCAGACTTTAAGTTTGATGACTTATTAAAAGCTTTGAATCAAAACATTGCGCCTACGGGTCCTTTTACTCAGC
The DNA here is from genome assembly GCA_944989445.1 of Ampullaceana balthica. Lineage (NCBI taxonomy): Eukaryota > Metazoa > Mollusca > Gastropoda > Lymnaeidae > Ampullaceana > Ampullaceana balthica. The sequence continues at coordinate 2,765,435 of CALYLW010000047.1, forward strand.
GTCTTGTAAGATTGTTTGTTTGTTTGTTTGTTTTTTGTTTTTTTTTCAGATCAAAATATTTAATTAATTTGGTTTCTCCTTGCAAAATAAAAATTTGTTCCCGAGAAAAACAATTATCTTCTTTTTCCGCCTACCTCCCTTACGACCCTTGTTAACTTACTTTTATTTTCAATGTAATTTTATATTATCCATGTGTTTTTTAATTTGTGGTTTAAATGTCGCAATGACGGCGTAAACTCGCCAAGTTTTAGAGGTCCTTTATAGTTTGAGATCCGTTTAATCATTTTAATACAGCCGTGATTGTAATCTCGCACCGTAAAGCCACCACTGTGCGTGACAACATGGAGCATGGGCGTGTTGGATAAACAGATGGGGGCTGCTAATGCCTGGGACTCCTCTGTCATTGGAGAGGGGAAGGGAAGGGGGGGGGCTGGGCAAAGATAGGACGGTACTGCAGACCTCATATTTCTATTCAATTCGTACATTGAATATTCGTTAAAAACGCTAAATTGATATCACTATAATGACGTTGTTGTTTTTTTTTCCTGTATCAGTTTTAGAACCACTAAACAATCAACTGACAGCCGTTGCACCTGTCATAGCTCCTCTCATACCTCCTGTCATACCTCCTGTCATGCCTCCTGTCATGCCTCCAGTCATGCCTCCTGTCATACCTCCTGTCATAGCTCCTGTCATACTTCCTGTCATACCTCCTGTCATACCTCTTGTCATACCTCCTGTCATACCTCCTGCCATACCTCCTGTCATACCTCCTGTGGTGTTCAGGCTATCCTCACAGAAAATACCTTGTGGTGTCATGGTGTCATCATGCCTGTCACCTTGTGGTCATGGCGTCATCAAACATGTCACCTTGTGGTGTCATGCAGTCATCATGCATGTCATCTTTTGGTCATGGTGTCATCATGCATGTCACCTTTTGGTCATGGTGTCATCATGCATGTCACCGTGTAAGGACAGGGTGACAGCATTAGAGACCACTTTGTTTATGTTCTTTAAGATGTGTAAATATGTTGTTTTTTTTAAAGTATGGACACACCAGCGAACCTTACAGCCTTGGTGGTGATGGAAAGGTGTAAAATGGTGTAGTAGTGGAAGGGTTCAGCAGGAAGAACTTAACTCCCCCCACCCCCACTCGCACCCCACGTTTGACGACTCCCGTTGTCTGGAAATGGTTTAAATCTTGTAAAATAGGTTAACATTTTTACATAATGGAGACGGGGAGGGTTTCAGAAATACCTTGGGCCGGAACAAAACCTAAAAAATTACGTGTTCAATAACTCATGTTATCACTGTAATTCCTGCACGATACCTTTTACCACGTACTTATTTAACAGCACATTACCTCATATCATTTTTATCATTACATTACCTTATGTTACATATTTTATCATCACGTTACCTTAAAGTACATGTCAATGATAATAAACTGCGTGTATTGCCACTTTTAATATGCTAAATAACTTGTCACTAAACTAAGCCGTATATAGCACCAATCAGAACAAAACCTTTTACTGACGTCACACCGACAGTTCATGTTCCAGTGCTTCCAATCAGTTAAAGACTTGTCTCCCACTTCATTAACCGTCTAGCATCGGCGGCGGAGCAAAAGAAATCACGAGGTGGGGACACCTTGATGACAACAGTCACACGAGTGGCTCCATCTATTCGCCAGCTCTTCCAACACGACAATTCATTATTTTCGATTCAAAGGTTCTTTCACCGGTGATATAACGTCCGACATCCTCGTACGGAACACAAACCCCATCCTAGAGCCGCCCATGAATACATGTCTAGTTCAGTCAGGAACATCAGCAGTTGACATGGGGGTGGGGGAATATTGATGGGGTAGGGGGGTGTTTAGAATGAAGCTTGTACGTGGATCAAACAGTATACTGTAAGTCCTGAAATGGTCATGTAATATTCATAAAATCGACTTGTTATAGTTTTGTATAGGTCATTGTATGTTCATTTAATTAATGACCATAAATTGGCCATACAATTGTCATATATAAGACATATTATGTGTAATAGTCATGTAATAGTTATTTCATGTTCTAGTGTAAGTCATATGAAGTATTGGTCAAGTAATGGTAATATAATGTAATGGTGAAGTAATAGTTGTGTTTATGTAATGGTCAAGTACGGGAAACAAAAATATATCAAGTCAAAGTCTTCTTCAACTGTCAACTCGGCCATCGGTTCAACGACAAACTAGTTGTTTTAAAAATCAATCATCAGTGCTGCCCTTACTGTCCGACTATCAGCTGATGTTTCTATTAATACATTAATGCTGACGGACAAATAGCGAAGCGTCCAATCAATAGCGAGCTCGCGCTAGTGTCAGTACGAGGCTTGGTCGTGTTTGTAAACAAAGCGTCCGTCCGTGCCACCTAAGAATACACTGCTGCCAGGATGCCGCGGTCAGTTCAACTGTATATCAGTCTGTCTTTGAACTTCAGCTACAGTCTAACGTAATCAAGTATAAAAGTAATCAACTTTTCCTAAAGTCGGAATAAACTATGTTGCTGGAGTTGAAATCAACTATGTTACTGGAGTCGAAATCAACTATGTCGCTGGAGTTGAAATCAACTATGTTGCTGGAGTCGAAATCAACTATGTTGCTGGAGTCGAAATCAACTATGTTGCTGGAGTCGAAATCAAATTTTCCGGAAATCCTATTAGAAGTCAGCTGGTCGAACCCGTATGGCGGGTATTTAACATAATTTATGCATTACTTTTTTATTGTGTAATCATCCTTGTCCACAAAATGGGACGCACAAAAATTGATCAATTTAAAAACAAGTATAACGGAAGGCCTTGAAGTAGAAAAAGACAACAAATTACCGGAGAACGTTGTTGAACGCATTACGCATTAAGAAATAATTGAAAATTTGGGTTTGGGTATAAGATGGCTATGGATCAACAAATGTTGTTTAATTTGGTTTTTTTTTCTTCATTTTTTACAAAATTCAACAAAAATTTAAAACTATAGCCACGGAAGACAAATTGAATCTACAAGACAGGAACTTCATGAAAAGCGGTCGACAACGAAATTATGAAACACTTTTCTTGAAAGGATTTCCCTTTTACATGCGGCGTATTTAGTAACTATGTGGGGATCTAATAAGGGACATAATCTTGGGGAGATCTATCTTGGGGACAGAGGCGTAACAACGACTTGACATCGGGGCAATTGCCAAGGGTGCCGAGGGCTAATCCTTCAATAATCAATTTATTATGAAGAATTTAGTATTTCCCCATTTGTCAAGGGCGCCAAAAATGAATTAGCCAAGGGCGCGGAAAACCCAGTTACGCTTCTGCTTAGGGACATCTACATTTGCGACATCTATCTTGTGGAGATCTATACCTTGGGACAACTATCTTACAATCAGCCTTCTCGTGTAATCTTTGTTTTGTGGTCCTATCTTGCCGACGATTAACTTGCAGACATCTAAACGTAGAAATTCATCTTAAAGAACTAATCGCCATTCATTTAACGTCCTCAATGTATGAGATGACGTCAGCTGACGGCTACACATTTAATCTCAATGTGTTGTCAGAGTTAACTGTTCTTGTGCCCTAGCCAATAGAGTTGACATCAATGGTGCCCGTCAGATCAAAGTCAGAACACATCAAATGTTGTTTTTTTTTAATTAGTCATATTTATTTAGCTTCTTCCGGCTAAATCAGAAGACATTTGTCTTTGACTGTTTCGGTCATGTAATAAGATGTATTATAGATTCGATCAATGGACAATGGTCAGTGACAGGTCAGTTAGGATGGCCGTATAAAATGGCTCAAAAGAATGGGGGACATTTTATTTTCAACGATAATTTCTTGGCCTCGGGGTGGTGGGAGGTGCCTGAATTTGCATGTTGCTCTCAGACATCAAATAACTAAATGGCACAGTAACTGGTATAAATCCACGGACAAGTATTGATTCGGTTTTTTTTTAAAAACATAAAAAATGCCTTCAGGTACGTTAATATAACATAAAATTATTTTAAAAATTACCTAATTCATTACACATTTCGAAAGATATTTTCAAATTTTATTTCTTTGTGTGCCTTCAAAATTTTAAAAATAACCACGTGAAAGGCCACCTTGCGTATGGAATAAGCCAACTTTGTAAACATTGATTTGTTTTCTTTATAAAACTATTCTATTTTTGTCAATGACTGATGATTTTCCCCAAAGATTTCCATGATGATGATCCAGCAGGAACTGAAAATATGTTAAAGTAAGGAGACATTTGAAAACAACAAAGAAAAGCAACTCTATATTTACCACCGTGTGGCGCTCTCTGCCACTTAATAAGCAGCTCAGTTATAATTACCCTCATTAATATGACATTAGGTGTCGTGTCATACGCCAGTTCTCGTCACATCCACATGTCAGTTCTCTTTACATCCAGATGTCAGTTAACTTCACATCCAGATGTCAGTTCTCGTGACCCGTCAAAACGGCCTCGGACAAAACGGCCCCAGACAATTTGTGTGCCTTTTTTAACACAAAATCTACATTTTTTGCCTTTTAACCTTTTGTCAACTTTTTCGCCTTTTAAGAAAGTGGTCAAATTGCCCAATTATTTATTGTGATGTTATTATATTACTAGTAACAAAGCCCGCCCAAGGACGGGAATAAGTGTAGGGTGACCTGTGAAGTTCATGGACGCTATGTTTTGGTAGTTGTTATGCTGAAGCGTTTGCAGGACATTGTCGTCGCAGGGCAAGGGATGTGGACAAAAACAACAACAAAAACAGCAAAAACAACAAAAACAACAACAAAAACAACAACAACAGCAACAAAAACAAAACAACAACAGCAACAAAACAAAAACAACAACAATAACAACAACCACAAAACAACAACAACAAAACAACAACAACAATAACAGCAACAAAAAACAAACAACACTTAAAACTCTTGCCACTACCCCCCAGGACCATCAAGGAAAAAGCAGAATTGTCATTGGAATAAGCGGCAGGCATCACTTCAAGATGGGAACAACATAATGAATTATGACAAAAAAAACTGCACCAAAAATAACTCGTTTTGAACCTCCGCGTAATATGTAAATTTTTCTCCGCTAGTGATTGGCTGTAGGAGTCATATGTGTTTGAGGGACCAATCGCTGTAGATGACGGGACAGAAAGGACAGAAACTTGCCTTTTATTATATAGGATTTCCTCTCAAGAAACAATTGTGACTTGGTACCATATAGAGTAAATGTTATTAAATTGTTTCTTGTGATGTCATTATTATTGTTTCTTGTGAACTAAACCTGACACTGAATCGTTTAGTAAAAATACTAAAATCATATTTGATTGTATTTGTGTCTATTAGTCCAGGGCCGTTTTGACCGGGTCCGTTATGTCGGGGCCCCTTTTGTCGAGGCCGTTTTGTCCAGGGTCGTTTTTTCGGTGAACCATCAGTTCTATTTACATCCAGGTGTCAGCTATTTTTACAATTTTATGTAATCTTTATTTTTATTTTTTAAATATTATTTTTATAAATATTTCATCTATAAGCCAATAACAACCAGATGCTGGTCATCTTGCCACACACATGTCAACCAGAGAGTGAATCCTACATTGACATGTATAGCAACCCACTGACATATACACGGTTGGCCTCACCTCGACAACAAAATGTCATGGCCTCAAAGTTAAACTTAGTAAGCTGTAATGTCATAATTCACCGCTAAAAGCTGTTGATAGTTTCCCTGCCCAAGTCCAGGCGTCGACATCGGTCTTCTTAACCTGGGTGGTGGGCTGGTGGGGAGGGGTGAATTTAATCATTCATTCGAATAACGAAACAGACGAACAGATTATTGATCTTGAGTTCATATCGAGAGTTCGCGCCGTCTGCAACAACTACAGCAACGGCCTGGTGGAACAATGGTGGTTGTAAGGGCAACAACTACAGCAACGGCCTGGTGGAACATTGGGGGTTGTAAGGGCAACAACTACAGCAACGGCCTGTTAGAACCTTGGTGGTTGCCAAGACGCCATATCGATGACGATCATGATAGAAGTGACTGAATTATCATGTGTATAGTAAATGTGTCAGAATAAATGACTATCTTAACGTCAACTGATAAAAATCGAACTGAAGTATAACCTTGACAATTTTATGCTTATAGCGGCACGACTTACAGAAGATGTGAAATAGTAGTGGTTAAAATTGAGGCCTAGCTTGATGTATGCTAATGATGATATACAAGTGCTCTAGTTTCAGTCCACGTACAAGTGCTCTAGTTTCAGTCCACGTACAAGTGCTCTAGTTTAAGTCCACGTACAAGTGCTCTAGTTTCGTCCATTTACTAGTGCTCTAGTTTCAGTCCATGTACAAGTGCTCTAGTTTCAGTCCACGTACAAGTGCTCTAGTTTCAGTCCACGTACAAGTGCTCTAGTTTCGTCCATTTACTAGTGCTCTAGTTTCAGTCCATGTAAAAGTGCGTTAGCTTCAGTCCACGTACAAATGCTCTAGTTTCGTCCATTTACTAGTGCTCTAGTTTCAGTCCATGTAAAAGTGCTGTAGCTTCAGTCCACGTACAAGTGCTCTAGTTTCGTCCATTTACTAGTGCTCTAGTTTCAGTCCACATACAAATGATCTAGTTTCCTCCATTTACTAGTGCTCTAGTTTCAGTCCACGTACAAGTGCTCTAGTTTCAGTCCATGTACAAGTGCTCTAGTTTCAGTCCATGTACAAATGCTTTGGTTTCGTCCATTTACTAGTGCTCTAGTTTCAGTCCACGCACAAGTGCTCTAGTGTCAGTCCACGTACAAGTGCTTTAGCTTCAGTCCATGTACAAGTGCTCTACTTTCTGCCCATGTACAAGTGCTCTAGTTTCAGTCCACGTACAAGTGCTCTACTTTCTGCCCATGTACAAGTGCTCTAGTTTCAGTCCACGTACAAGTGCTCTACTTTCTGCCCACGTACAAGTGCTCTAGTTTCTGTCCACGTACAAGTGCTCTACTTTCTGCCCATGTACAAATGCTCTAGTTTCAGTCCATGTACAAATGCTCTAGTTTCAGTCCATGTACAAATGCTCTAGTTGCAGTCCATGTACTAGAAGCCTGTAATTCGGTTCAGCGGGAAGTAAGAGTGGGGAGTCCCGATTTTGGCGGCCGTAAAGTTTCCTTGTTCCTGGACTCAAGAATAATAGTGACTTTAAAAAAGCAGGTGTGGTCTTAAATAAGAAATGTCATCAGATATCAAAAAAGGAAAACAACCTTCAAAGTGTACTGTGACGATACTTCATCTATTTATAGAAATATCTGCGTCTTGTGTTTCTCTCCTCTTCTCCCTTTTAACAGTTTAATTTTTAGAAAAATAAAATTATATTTTTTTTAGCCACGCTTTTGTTGCTTGGAACCTTGTAATACGTATACGAACTTAAATGAAGAAAGGTTTTACCATCTACCGGTAATTTGTTTTAAATATTTAAAATGTTCAGTAGCTCTTGATTATATTTTATTATTAATTTATCGATATCTTTTTGTGCAATTCAAGCCAATGTAAATTTTGCTGTAAACTTAAAGTAATTTTTACATTGTTGCCCACTAACAGTGACACTATAGTTAGTTATGCATTAGTGACACTTAGCAAAGATATTCTCAAAATAAAAATTATTCGACATAATTAATTATTAATTATGATTATACTTAACAATAGAGTTTACGAGCAAGTTATTTCATGCTATTTTTGCATCACATCGGTTAAAACAAAACTCTAAAATTGATGAGAATTGGATGTCTGTTACTTCCCCATTGATATCATATATAGGTCTCTGTCTTAACATGTCTAGGGTCGCTCTCAGAAAGTTTTGGAGTTTATAACATTTAAAATAGCGGAAGCTCTGTTGTCTATATTCTTTTAGCTTTAGTATGTTTTATATTTAATTTTTTCTTACTCTGTTGTCCGTAGTATATTGTCTTTTGGTTGTTGTCCGTAGGCATTTTTTTTGTTGTCCTACACTATTTTCTGTATTCTGCTGCTTGAAGTCTTTTGTATGTAGTCAATTTTCTGAAGTCTGATTATGTTATTATCAGCAATCTTTAATCTGCAGGCAGTTGTTTTTTTATTATTATTACACGCTTTTATTCAAGTCACACTGTTTGTATCCGTTAAAGCTTGTAACTTAAATTTAAACCACTTCTGATGGTCCTGGAGATCTCAAAATTGAACCACAGATAGATCTTGGATGACAATGTATTGTATCAAAATTTCAGATCGATCGAATGTATCGTAATTAAATTAATGCATTTTTTAGTTTATCTCTATATATTTTAATGCTCCTTCGTACAATTTGCTTTTGACTCTTCATCTCGCATATTTAAAACAAAGGCAGCTTTATTGCTAACAGTTCTTCTCTGTATTAGGTATAACTTCTGGTTACTACATTTGCTCCCTCTCTCTCTAAGACTCTCTCTCTCTCTGACTGTCTGTCGTTTCCCCTGTGATGGGGTAAGTCTCTCTCTCTAGGTCTGTCCTCTAACCCTGGGGTGGGTTATTCTGTCCAGGTCCGTCTTCTTACCCTGGAGTGGGTTATTCTCCGTCCTGGTCTGTCCATGTCTTTTTCCTTATATTGCCAGCCACAGGCATGCGGCCGACATTCGAGAACGCCCCCCTAGTGTGAGCAATAAAATTATCAGTCTTTCATTCCATAACCCATGTCCAATGATTAGCAACTTAGGTTACCCCGGTCGTTCCTAATGATCTCCCATCCTGTATTCCACTCCATAGGCACTAAAAATTTCGTTTTCCTGTCTTAACAATGCCAGCATTGTTCTGCACCATTCTCTACCCCTACCTTCTTACCACCCAACGTTCCGTAGCTGGGGGTGGGGGGGAAGCCGAAATCTTTTCGTTTCCGGTCATTGTTCTAAAAGAATGGTCTACCGTCAGCTCCCCTCTCAAATATTTCAACCAAGGTTCTCAATTATTTCAACCCAGGTCCTCCACAATAAACCCTGTTTACAAAACAATGTCGTCCCGACATTTCGTAACATCTGCGCGTTATGTTTAATTGTCTTCAAATGGCCTTGAGTGACTAAAACCATCGGCACTATTCAAATACGAATTACAGTGACGCTAACTTGTTTGTACCGCAACAACTGAACTCCCATATACCCAACCATTAGTATCCTACACCAGCACGCCTGTGTTAACCTCTACACGTCTGTCGAAATTTGTTTCGTATTCAGTTTTTCAATTTATGTCAGATACATTGCAGTTCATTTCTCATTCTCAACTAATCACAACTATCATTAATTAAAACAAGGTACATTTGAACAGTATTAAATTTGTATGTACAGTCGGCGCTAATATTTCAGTTAGCCTTAAGAGTTTAATCATATTATAGTTACGAAAAAATGAAAAGAGGAAAAAAATCAATATGTAATGTCAATTTAGCAGTAAAACAATTGGTTATAAAACAAATATGGTAATGAATGGAGTAGGCATATCATGTTCTGTCTAAACATAATAATAAATCATAGTCAACTTCCTTTAAAATAAATTCATGCATCATAAACATAATTCAAAAATAGTTTCAAAGAGCAATGCTACCAAAACCTAATTACGTCAATATAAGCACCTTAATTCATCAGATTTTAAGCATCTTACAAGCTACATAACCTGCTCATAACACATTAACAATTCACACACAAGAAATGAACCCCAAAAAAATGTTTCTATACTATGTGTACATCGTACTATACTATGTGTACACCCGTACTTCATCAGCAAGTTGAAAACATCCACCTGCTCATAATACATTTTTAAATTGACATACACAACAAATGAACTAAATTCTAACAATTTTGTACACCCTTAATTGATCATAATAAAATTTCAAAAGCGACACGCAAAAAAAAAGAAACACAACATGTTTAAACACCACCATGTTACACACTGTAACGAAAGAAGAATTAGATTACGAATAATCTTTGTAAACCAAAGAAAACAACAACCAATCAAATTCAATTTAACTTAAGCAGTCATAGCCCGCTGACTGCCTTCCCATGCCCATGTAGTAGAGTTCTGGTAGACAAGGAGTCTCAATAAATGTAATCGTATAATGTCTTTTATGAGTTACAAAGTCGGACAGCAGGGCCTTGTTCCCTACATGAATTGAGCGGTTCTCTGCTTGTGAAGTGCCGTCACCCTTCTTTCGCTCCTTTTGGATTGTCCCCCTTTTGTTGTCAATGTATTTGACAGCTGGACGATTCGGCGGCCAGAAGAGTTGCCCCACGTATTTTCCACTTTTCTATCTTTGTCTGCGGCGACAGACAGAGTACTGAGGTATTCTTCCCCGAAGTGACCCGTGTCATTTGGCCTTTACTGGAGCCTTGTCGTTTGGCCTTTACTGGAGCCTTGTCGTTTGGCCTTTACTGGAGCCTTGTCGTTTGGCATTTACTGGAGCCTTGTCATTTGGCCTTTACTGGAGCCTTGTCGTTTGGCCCTTTACTGTAGCCTTGTCATTTGGCCTTTACTGGAGCCTTGTCGTTTGGCCTTTACTGGAGCCTTGTCATTTGGCCTTTACTGGAGCCTTGTCATTTGGCCTTTACTGGAGCCTTGTCGTTTGGCCCTTTACTGGAGCCTTGTCATTTGGCCTTTACTGGAGCCTTGTCGTTTGGCCTTTACTGGAGCCTTGTCGTTTGGCCCTTTACTGGAGCCTTGTCGTTTGGCCATTTACTGGAGCCTTGTCGTTTGGCCTTTACTGGAACCTTGTCATTTGGGCTTTACTGGAGCCTTGTCATTTGGCCTTTACTGGAGCCTTGTCATTTGGCCTTTACTGGAGCCTTGTCGTTTGGCCTTTACTGGAGCCTTGTCATTTGGCCTTTACTGGAGCCTTGTCATTTGGCCTTTACTGGAGCCTTGTCATTTGGCCTTTACTGGAGCCTTGTCATTTGGCCTTTACTGGAGCCTTGTCATTTGGCCTTTACTGGAGCCTTGTCATTTGGCCTTTACTGGAGCCTTGTCATTATGCCTTTACTGGAGCCTTGTCATTTGGCCTTTACTGGAGCCTTGTCGTTTGTTCCATGTCGCCGGATTTTCTCCCACGCGGGGAAACTTTAGCGAATGGCCCCCGTTCCTCTCATTAAAAGAATCACCCCAAGTTTCTAACTTTACGTTACTCACCCCAGCAATTTGAGGAGTTGGCCCGATTTGGGTCTGTAGATTCTCAAGTGGCCGCTGCTGAAATTTTGGCCACTATGGTGATATTTCAACGACCATTTCCTCCGAATTCACAGTCACTGGTGTACCACCACACACACTAACTAATAAATCCACTGAATTAGAATGAACACCGCTGTTTAGATGTAGCTGTCTGGGAGGTGTTCCTCCATATTCTCCAGTAAGACAATTATGGGCAAGGTGCCCAATCCCGTCACAATGGTAACACCGTCTTTCCCCATTCGTCTGAGTGTTCAAGCGAGACGTTAGATCAGGACCCGGCAATGGTAGGGTTTCCTTAGTGACGCCAGTGGTGTCCACAGGGCTATTTGCAAAGCCAGTGGGACATGGAGTTGACATGTCCGACGACATGTCATGTGCTTTCACTGACAGTTGAGTTTCAATTGGTGTAGTCGATAACTGAGCATTGGTTTTGGTATTTGGAGTTTCAATGTCATCCGCCTCTCTCATAGGCTCTCTTGTGCTCTGAGGCACAGACAAAGTCTCCTCTCGACTCGAATCTTCTGCAGTCTGAGGCTCTCCTTCACTATCCTCCCGGCTCTGTTCTTTAACTCTCGGAGGCTCTGCTTCAATTTCCTCCCAGCTCGATTCTTCAACTCTGGGAGCCTCTGCTTCAACTGTCATGTGGGCCGGTTAATTAGGGTCATTAAACCTCCACGCCATGGCATGTTTTAGTTTCTCGTAATTGTCTCTTGTCTCTGCATCTAAGTAACAACAGGCATACACCGCTGCCTCATCCTCTAATGCAGTTATTAGGTAAGCAAGTTTGTCTTTTTCACTCCACTGCAACTCTTTGGCAGCCGATTCAAACTCAAAATTATACGTTTGCCACGGCAATGATCCATCATAAGCGATAAGGTTGTCCACAATATTTTCCAGCAACACCATCGTTGTTGCAAAGAGTAATGAGCTGTGATGGGCGCCCCACGCTTTTATGTACAGTGGATAGGTTCAAGGATTTCACATGTAATCATAGAAAATTTTTATTTTCTTCTTTTTAGTGCACTTTCTATATGTAAATAAAAGCGTGTCTTTTTTTAAAAAAGATTCTTTTAAATACTTTTATTCAAAGGCTTTTTTCAGCAGTTTGCACTCTGTAACTTTTGTCCGTATTCGGTAGTCTATTGTCTATTCTTAAAACCCCATCTAATGGAACGTTGTTCAGCATAAAAATACTCTTAAATCGTTAAATTTAAAAAGCTTACTCTCTCCCGACCCTTGATAACCTTGACCTTTTGATTAATGCATAGTCCCCGTCAACCCTCAGCCAGAAATTCAATATTTCCAGACCCACTTCAGGTGGGACACCGCACGTGTGTCAAGTGACATAAGCTCCATAAATAGAACAACTGTAACAGTCTGGAGATCTCAGCAGTCACATCAGAGTAAAAAAAATGGTCAGAGAAGTCAAGAGGTAGAAAATGTCAACAGTGTTCCATCCACGCTTGGCTGATCATGGCTCGTGCCATCTCAGGGGTTCTCAGACATTTTTGTTACCATTTTACCTCTAGACGTCAGAAAGCTTGGATTTTATTGAAAAAAAGAAACAAGGATCATTTCCCAGTTTATGAATATTGAACTTCCTTTCGTAAAACCACTTTGAAACTTTATTGGCTTAATATTTCAAAGTAAGTGTTCGTTTCCTCTGTCCTCTGGCCTCTGGGTAGGAATGACATTGGCATTGATGTTCTTATATTTTATGACATTTCTTCCCATTACCAACCCTAGTTGTTATACGGAATGACAGTGGCATTGGTGTTATATTGTATTACATTTCTTACCAATGCAACCTGTGTATTATACGGAATGACATATGTGTGTATGATAAATTGTATATTTCTTCACATCGCCAACCCTATGTATTTTCTTTGCCAATTTTGGTTTTGATGTTGAATAACATGTTCACAGACATACTGTAAAGAAAGAAACGTATATTGAAATAGATAACTAACTATGGCATCCGTCCATCCTCATGGGATGATGGCGTTTCCTCCTGCTCCTCTACCCCCTTCCCCTTTCTCCTGGCCCTTTTCTCCTCGCTCCTGGCTGTAAGGGAAGCTTCCGCGACTGAATGCCCTCGCGCACTTTTGCCCGCCAGGAGGTGCGCTCCACAGCAATGGTCTCCCACGTTTTATGGTCAATCTGCGCCAGAGTCATGTCTTTCTTCCAGACATCCTTGAAGCGCAAGCAGGGGCGTCCTCTCTTCCGCATACCAGTTGCCAGCTCACGGTAAAGCAAGGCTCTTGGAATGCGCTCCGGGCTCCTGCGGACATGTCCCAACCACCACAGGCGCCTCTCACTCAGGATTGAGTGCATGCTCAGCATATGACTCCTTCTGAGTACCTCGACATTCGTGATCTTATCCTGCCACTTGATGTGCAGAATCCTGCGCAAGCATCGTAAGTGGAAGCTGTTGAGTTGCTTTGTTTGTTTGGCATAGGTCGTCCAGCACTCGCAAATAGATAACATTTGACAATTAAAATCCACTCGTATTTTATCACTTGTTCACCAATGAAGAATCGAATAATGAATGCAGTACCTACTTTCGTTGAGTACAAAAATGCAACTTTGGAAATGCAATCTTGAAGCCAACCACGAATCGTTGGCTCGCGTGATTGAAAGGAGCCAATGAAGTTTTTTTGATGGGTGATCTTTGTTTAATGACGTGTGATTGTTTAAAATATGTTTAATGGTTGTACATTTTAAATAGTTCTATTTTTTTTTAATAAACTGTAAAAGATGTGGCATTACTCGTGATGCGAGTATGCAGTTACCACCTAAAGGGTTTTGGCTGTCCTGTTTGGGGAATGATTTTTATATATCTTCCAACAAGCAGTTGGCTGAAGACTTGAGACGCGGTCAGCTTGTCCTCGAGGTGAGTCTTGTGTGCCCACAGTGTGTAGAACTGTCGATGGTAACCGTCCAAGATACAATCATCTCTCTATCAGATAGCCTATGTTCTATGAGTTGATCATTCCTCTATGGCGTTTAGGCGGGTTGCCGATGTTTCTGAGGTATTATAGAGGATACTTTACTGACATCAAGATCAGGGGGTGGGGGCGGGGGTGGCGGGTTATGGTGTGCAAGTTAGTTTTAAATGTTCGAGCAGTGTTGAAACTGTAATCGAGAAATATACGACCAGCAGTTAGCGTTCTCTGCAACTCGACCTAGAGGCTAGGGTTCGATTCTCTATCTTGAAATATGTCTGGTATCAGGTATAAGTCGGGTGTAACAAACTCCTTACCACGCCACGTCCTCTTATGAGGACTACTGAAATATTACAAATCAGCCACCGACATCGTCTATCTTCAACCACGTTATAAGTTTGAGTATTAGATATGCGACTAAATGACTTGGCTATCCCCATTCACGTTAGTATTGCATGATGTGACTAAATGACTTGGCTATCCCCATTCACGTTAGTATTTGATGTGACTAAATGACTTGGCTATCCCCAGTCACGTTAGTATTGGATCATGTGACTAAATGACTTGGCTATCCCCAGTCACGTTAGTATTGGATCATGTGACTAAATGACTTGGCTATCCCCAGTCACGTTAGTATTGGATCATGTGACTATATGTGTTACGTATACCGTTGATTTAACTTCAGTTTTGACTAAGCTTTTTAAGCCGTGTTAGTCGTTCGTATATTGGTAATAATAGTAATATTTTGTTTACACTCAAACTGACTCCATTCACACATGTTTCAGAAAATAACAACACAAAAAAACTGGAAATGAATTTCGAAAAAAAATGTATTTACCTTTTAATTTTCAAGTCAGAAATACAAGGAACAAAACAAAAATACTTTTCAAAATATGATCGATTTCAATGACATTGTCTCACTTTTATGAGCGCTAAATTCCACGGTCTTTAGCAACATATTCCAATAAGCACATGAGGCTAGTTTAACACTTCAGTGATGCCATGGCAATGATTGGAAATCACGTTCGTAAGGTCAGGGTAAGAGTCTGGGTTAGGATCAAGATTATGCGTGACGTCTTAGTCAAAATTAGGGTAAATGTTATGCCAATGGTCAAAGTCATTGTCAAGGTTAGAGTCTTGTTAGTGATCAAGTTCCTATAGATCATTACAGGCTTCCAATTCAGCGAAAAACTCAAATTTCCCGGAGAACACGTGCACACGATGTTAAACGAAGCCCAGAAAATATGTATGTTCTCTGTGCACAGTGATTCGTGAGATAGTAAATCTATATGAAATGTGTGCACAAAGATTGGTCAGATAGTTTGAGATGGGATGGACAGTTTCATTCGGGAAGGGTCCAAATCTTGCAAGTTAACATATATTAGAGCCGTCAGCAGAGACAAGCTATGTGGTATTTGTTAGACAGTAGAAAAGGTGTATGTGGTTTGTAAGATGTATGGGAGACATGTGCACTATAATGCAAGACAGTTGTTATGAATTAAGTGGCATGTCAGACAGTTGTGATGACGTAAGTGGCACCGTCAGACAGTTGTGCTGGCGTAAGTGGCACGTACACACCCAGAGCCATTAGGCTATCATCGTATGGGGCTTGCAGTAAAACATTGACTGGCAAAGAATAACAAGATGAGATTGTCGCCTTCTCACTTCTGCTCGCCTTCTCACTTCTGCTAGCCATGTTAACTTTTAAGTCCATACGGAGTTAAGGTCTTTACAAACTAACAAGGCGTATGAAGTGGTCAGTCTGTGACATCAAGGTGATATTTCCAGCAGCACCTTCAATTGTAGCATACGACAGATCCTCCCACCTAACAAACTTTCTCCCATAACATATCCTCATGCATGACAGATTTTCATTCCCCCGTGACATATCCTCCCAAAAGGCAAATCCCTCACGGCGACAAATCCTCCAAAGTGACGTCAGACAAGACCAAATTACTCATGAATTCTCCAAAGTGTAGATCCTTATGAAGTTCAAGGCTTTACTTGTGGACGGACGTTGGTGACCGCGCCAAGGATTGCACAATATTTACTGTGACATTTAAAATCAATTAAAAATTAAACTCTTTGAGCTTGAAGGTCAAAATCTTTGTCTTTTTTATGGTGGACATTGTAAATAAGGTCTATGTCAATGTTAAAATATAGTTTCAAAGTCATGGGGTCGAACAAATTTAATGTCCAGTTAATTGTTGTAAATTTTAATGACATAAATCATCATGCAAATGAGATCAAATATGAACTGAAACAAAAGACAAAATTCTGGGTACGTTTCATTAAGCAATAGCAACAAAAATACAGAGTAGGCGCTTATTTATTTATTTATAATCTCTTAATCTCGCTAGCATTTGAGCATATAAAAACTAGTGAAAAATATTCTGGGCGTTCAATAAAAATTTTTTTAAAGTGTATTGAGACGAAGATACGAGTTTATTACATAGGTGTAGCTGTGTGATGGTGAGTGTGTATGACGTTGGTGAAGTGATGTGGGTGTAGGTGCGGGTTTGAGAGTGGGTGGTAGGGGTTAAGGGGGTCAGGCTGTCTGTGTGTGGTAGAGGTAAGGGGATCTGGCTGTCTGGGTGTGGTAGGGGTAAGGGGATCTGGCTGTCTGGGTGTGGTAGGGGTAAGGGGATCTGGCTGTCTGGGTGTGGTAGGGGTAAGGGGATCTGGCTGTCTGGGTGTGGTAGGGGTAAGGTGATCTGGCTGTCTGGGTGTGGTAGGGGTAAGGGGATCTGGCTGTCTGGGTGTGGTAGGGGTAAGGGGATCTGGCTGTCTGGGTGTGGTAGGGGTAAGGGGATCTGGCTGTCTGGGTGTGGTAGGGGTAAGGGGATCTGGCTGTCTGGGTGTGGTAGGGGTAAGGGGATCTGGCTGTCTGGGTGTGGTAGGGGTAAGGGGATCTGGCTGTCTGGGTGTGGTAGGGGTAAGGGGATCTGGCTGTCTGGGTGTGGTAGGGGTAAGGGGATCTGGCTGTCTGGGTGTGGTAGGGGTAAGGGGATCTGGCTGTCTGGGTGTGGTAGGGGTAAGGGGATCTGGCTGTCTGGGTGTGGTAGGGGTAAGGGTATCTGGCTGTCTGTGTGTGGTAGGGGTAAGGGGATCTGGCTGTCTGGGTGTGGTAGGGGTAAGGGGATCTGGCTGTCTGGGTGTGGTAGGGGTAAGGGGATCTGGCTGTCTGGGTGTGGTAGGGGTAAGGGGATCTGGCTGTCTGGGTGTGGTAGGGGTAAGGGGATCTGGCTGTCTGGGTGTGGTAGGGGTAAGGGGATCTGGCTGTCTGGGTGTTCCGTCGTAAATGTATCGGGGTCTTTGTTAAGAACTTGCAAGATGTCATGTGGATATCAAGATGACATTTACAACAAAGACGGTTTCTAGAGTCTCAAAAAGACCTTGTATATGTAAGCAGGTTTGTTAGGTATCATGTCAAAATATGTGTCCGCTGACTAGTAGCAGGTGCTTTTTGTAATGCTGCATGGCATGACATAGCGATGACTATACTTGTATCTATAGAGATACTATACATGTATCTATAGAGATGAATGCGATGTAACTGTCACAGATGTTTGATGGGTATGGCATTTGAACGATGTCACGATGGAATGATCTGAGTTTGATCATGACGCAACTGCTGTGAATTTTATAACGGTAGGTTATGACGTCATGAAGGCCACACAATGAAACGGTATAAAAAGTCGGATGTAGACCATGACGCCACTTCGGCGGATGTAGAAATGGTAGATGACCATGACGCCACTTCGGCGGATGTAGAAATGGTAGGTGATGACGTCACTGGGGCGGATACAGAGGACTGTATGAAATGGAATGACTCCATACACAAATTGAAAGGAGGACGGAGTTAATGTTTTCGTTACCAAGCGAACTTTGCTGCCATCTCCTCGGGCGTAATTTAAATCAACGTGTTAAGATCATAACAAAATTACATCTACCAATACTTGAATACTTTGTTGTTGCGTTTCAAAACAACGTGCGCAATAATCATGTTTAACATCTTGTGGTTGATGGTGATGGTGATGAGTGATGGCAGGATGTTACATACTTGAAATTTTTGATTTGTGAACACTTGACACTCCAGACATTCCAGTTTACATCATTGTGCAGAATAGCTAACAGTGATCGTTGATAAAGTTGACATCTAATAATCATAAGTTATGTCTACACGTGGTACCAAGGGCGAGTTCTTGATATAGAAGCGGGCGTTTCTTTAATTTGTGATCGAATTTTTCAATTATTGGTTTGTGGGGTGGGGGTGGTGCGACCTAATCAATAATGTTATAAAACTTCTCGTGAAAGAGTACAGCTGTGAGGTCAGCGGGTTTAATTTAAAAATAGCAGACTGTAAAACTTCTCTCACCTTCTCCATTCTATAATGGGGAACAAAAGCTTGTGAGGGTTTTAAGAATGTTGTTTACAGGCAAACACCCGACGTTAAGAATTGAGTCTAAATGTGTTCCATGAGTCTGTCTTAACGTGTACTTGATATAATATGTAATATGTGAGTCTGTCTCTATGTGTACTCAGTAATTGTATTCTGTGCATGTGTACTCAGTAATTGTATTCTGTGCATGTGTACTCGGTACATGTAATTGTAATCCATGAGTATGTCACTGTGTGTGCACATTCCACATATCTGACATGAGTGTTTAAATGTGATAAAGGACCTTATCGTAATAATTTCATGTAACAGCAAATGGAACACCAAAGGTGGAATAAATGGATAAAGCATTTCAACCATAGCAATGGAAGCCAACATATTTACAGCACATGCAGCAAAATTTCTATATTAACTCAAACTAGCTGTCATTGAAGCGTGACATGGTAATCTATCCTAATAATAGCATGACATGAAAATAATGTGGTAATACCAAGCAAGTATCATCTGTTAATAAGCACATTTTTATGAGCAGGACACGGTGACATACAAAAAGACCATACAATGACATATTACGACGAAAGAATAATTTGTCAAGGAAAGGACCCAAGTGTTTTTGGGAGGACTTTTAGAAACTAGATAGGACATGTGTGTATAGGTGAAAATCGAGAATCTAGTAAGCACAAATTGGTCCTTGAGGACAAGAATATGGAGGACATGCGTATAATAAAAGTTTCGGCACTAGAGTCAGACATTGACTGAAAGCTGCTGGAGGGCATGCCAAAAGATTTCCATAAACATATCCATAAATCGAACTTACTAAATTTTGACATCAAAGTTTTTTTTAAAAAAAAAGGGGGGGGGGCTAAAATTATATAGCAAGACACAATTGCACGTGACGTGACGTCATCTGGCCAAGACGCCAATCAAATAATCGAGTTCAGTCCCCTGGTGTCCACTCGGCCAGAAGAAAAGTATGGCGCCAACGTGTCGTCTGCCATCATTGCAATGTGCATGACACGCGAGCCGGACTCGCTTAGCAGACGAGATATACTCTAGGTTAATGCACATGGAAGTGACGGACAAGGAGCGGAGAGGATGGACATTTTAAACGTCATGTTCATGAATTGATTGAACTGAACAGAGGGAAATAAGCTCAAACCCGGAAGTAGAGCAGAGATTATTTTGAACATGAGTTGTTTGCAACCGTGGGTCGCACGTTAATGAACACATTTCACTGAGCTGCCTTGGATGTATGCATGGCTTATTAAGGACTGTATAAATATAGCACATGGAGTGGGTTTTCCCATGGGAAAGAATCTCTTAACAAAATTTCAAGGAATGCCATTAAATATAATTTATTGGGGATTCCCGATTGTTCTTCAAAGAGAATCTTCAGAAAGACTGGTGAGAATATCTTTGAGTTCGACTTCCTCAAATCGTGTGATTCATATAGATATTAATATAATATATCTTGAATAAAGACATCAACAAATCGTCATATACTCAATTATCAATACAACATCCGTACAACCGTACAACCGAGTGAAAATAGAGCCGTCTTTTGTGCTTCTGCTGTTCAAGGACAAGTCAGTCTGCAAGACGAGGCTGTTTGGTATGGCCACGCCCCTTGAGACCTCAAGAATTTTCCCCAAAATATGAACAACATGGGTTACTTGTCCTATCGCACCAATCTTATACTTGGGTGTTCAGCTGTATTCCTAGTGGAAATTCATAAGATGACAACCATCAAAAAGGAAACAATCAAAAGACTTCCATCAGATGACATCCATCAGATGACATCCATCAGATGACATCCATCAGATGACATCCATCAAAGGACATCAATAACATTTTAAAGTGTCTAACCTTTTTTTTTAGCTCATTCGTGTGTTCAAACGGTGGTTTCTGATTCTTAAACTTAAAGGTTATATAATGATTAAACTACAATAGATTTAATATTCTTATTCTCACAGTTAAAAAGTACATTTTGGTAAAATCATTTGTCCCCCCAATCCCCTTATATTATATGTAGTAATTTATCTATTTCATTTGCTATTGACAATTGACAATGTGTCTATTTAAGAGCATCATCAGAACTAAAGAACGTTCTGTGCAGCTAGAGATGTGGTTGCTGGACAGCTCATGGAGTAAAAGGTCATTTGATGGAAGTCAATAATAATTATCCACGAATACGTTTATTCCAGGCCCTTTAAACAACCACCTAGCGGATGGGATAAGCTTCAAAGCGGCTGTCCAATGCGAGACAAAGCGTGAACTCACACGCATGCAGTCTCGGTTAGCAGAGAGACCATGAAAGAAGTACGGAGAAAAGCAAGGCAAATGAACAATTAGAGGAACCATCACAGAAAGTTATGTTAGCACAGTAATAAGGCGATACCGACACGACACGGTAAAAATAGTTCTTTGAGAAATACATTAAGATTGAATCATATTGTCCAGAAAAAATGGTACCAAAAAAAATGTCCAGACTAAATTGTCCAACTAAAATTGTCCAGAAAAGATTTTCCAGACAAAATTGTCCATAAAATTGTCAAAATAAAAATGTCCATACAAAATTCTCCAAATCGAATTGCAGCAACCGATGGGTAAATGTGTTGGAATGGTCTTTTAGCATTGCTCTGATTGGATGCTGGTTTAATGACGAGGTGATGACTGGTGGATGGATGGTGACGCTCAAATCACGTGATGATGTCCATTCAATCTGAGCAAAGTATGTGATATGCTTTGGATTTTGAGCAGCCCTGTTGAGCCTTATTCTATGTTTCCACATAAAAATTACCCGCGTGAGTAGATTATGTCCGTATGCCTAACCAAATGAGTTGATGTATGTCCGTAGGTCTAGCCAAATGTCTAGGTCCTTACCCGATGTCTGCAGTGTGAAGAAGTTTTTTCAGGGGTAGGGCCAGGGGCGGAGGTTGCTTTTGTTCTTATAGTACAGTATTCCTTTACTGTCATCGTCAAATAGGTGTCAATATTGTCACTGTCAAATACGTGTCAATATTTTCACTATCAAATAGGTGTCAATACAGTCATGGTCAACCAAACAAAGGTCTATAATATATATTAGGTAATCTTCCTTAATTGTACTTAAATACCAACATATTTCATCAGCTTTCATCTATATTCCATATTGCTAAATTATGGTCAATTCTATATTATAAACTAAAGTTCACCAATAAAGTTTTCATTATTCTTTAAATCGATTTTTTTAAATGTCTAAGTGAGAGATAATTGTCAGAGATGTGGGTGACAGACAGATTAGTAGGCTACCAGATTTGCAATTCAACATCAGAAATATACTCTCTAACGTCTCCATCAAGTGGTCAAACTGTTTAAAAATTTTAATGCCTTTAATTTTATAAACAAAACAATGACGCGAGGCGATAATAACATTAATGAAAATACTCATCAAACAAATGGGTAAAAACAATGAAAATTATTGTCAAATAAAAACATGAGAATAATTGTCATTTAAGATCATGAACATAGTTACAATTATCAAGTAAAATCGTGAAGTTGCAAACAAGTAAGTGAAAAATCTCTGGGGGGAAAAATCAAAACATGAACGACCTGTGAGCTGGACAAGTCTCTCTATCAAAGAAAAAAATTCATACAAAATAAGGCAAATTGTTTTAATGATCAATATACAGTCTGTACAAATCATCAAATTGTTCACTTTACAAATAACTTATAACTTGATATTTGATCAAGTTGGCAAAGAGAATTTCAAGGCTGGACACGGTGAAACCAGAAGTGCTCCGCGCGTGCAATGGTTTAGAAAAAATCAATAATAAAATCACAAATATTTCAACAAATGAATGCATTTTTTTAGGCCATCATCAATCGGAAAAAAATGAATGGTGATTATTGTAAAAACATGTTAGCAAAACTTGAATGTGTCATTCCCAGCCCCTCCTCCAGCGGACACGTGACTAGAGGCGGGGCCACATCGAGTGACGTCGGGCCGACCATCGGCCTATCACAGACCATCTGTACCTAGAAGACAAGCTAAGTTGGCCAAGTTGGTCTTAAGGCCGTCATCAATCGAAGGTCGGCCTGTCCTCGGCCACGTCTTCAACGTCATCGTCCGGAGTGGAGCGCTCGGTCAGGTCAACAGAGGAGTCGTGACGTAATATGGGGCGCCCGACAAGTGTATCCCACACCCGGTTCAAGAAACCACGTGGTCTGGTGACCGGAAACGACGATGGGTGACCGTTAAAATCTTCGCTGACAGGGCTCTGAAAAAAAAAGAGTAAAAGATGGAGTAGTTTTTTAGTGGAATCCTGATTTTTATTAATCTTCTGAAACATTTATCAAAGGATGATCTGTGATGTCAAGGTTAGGGTTACAAATGCTGAGCGCCCGGGCATGGAGGCGTAAATCATAATGCTGACTGGAGGAACGTTGTTGAGCAGGCCAGGGTAATACATGGACTGTAGCGCCAAGGATGATGATGTTGGTGATTATGATAATCTATGAGTTAAAAGACCTGAGAAGCCTCAACCTCTGTTATGGGGGAACTCAAAACGAAGAGAGTTTTGGACTCTTCAATGTCAAGGATTGGGGCATGATAAAGTGAAGGATGTGGATAACTTTAGGATATCAATAACAAAGTTGAAAATAATAAGCACAATGATGATATCTGCAGTGGGAGGTGATGTACTGGTTATGCTGGTTTTGAAAGTGTGCCGAATTAATGAAAAAAACTTTCTTGTTGGCTTATAATAATCCGAGTTTAATTTTGATAGGATTATAGTCTTACTGATCGATTATTTGATTAAGTTTTGAGGATCTATGTCAGTCAGTTCAACCGGTAGGGTCAATACAGTCGTGTAATGTGTACTACAGAATGGGGTGAGCATACTGAAGCTGCGTGTGCAGTCAGTCAGGGAAAAAGGAGCCACGTTCTTACGTCTAAGACGAAATCTACAGGACCGGCAACTCTACAATAAAAGAAAGAGCGTATAAGGCGTTCTTATTTTAAATCATCCATCTGCAGAAACAGAAGACCCTAAACGAGTTGGAGGCGGTCATGTGACGGACAGCTTACTTTGTCTTAAACCAATGAAGCATCAGTTCAAGCGTGGGCGACATGCTCGAAAACTTGAGCTGCAATGTTCATCGCTGCAAAAACCGGAGATGATTGTCCAGTCTGTCAATGTTCATCGCTGCAAAAACCGGAGATGATTGTCCAGTCTGTCAATGTTCATCGCTGCAAAAACCGGAGATGATTGTCCAGTCTGTCAATGTTAATCGCTGCAAAAACCGGTGATGATTGTCCAGTCTGTCAATGTTCATCGCTGCAAAAACTGGAGATGATTGTCCAGTCTGTCAATGTTCATCGCTGCAAAAACCGGAGATGATTGTCCAGTCTGTCAATGTTCATCGCTGCAAAAACCGGAGATGATTGTCCAGTCTGTCGATGTTAATCAAAGTCAATAATTCCCTGGTTCACTGCTCCATGCAGCATAAAAAATAAACGCATCTCCCGCCTAGACCATTTTAACGATGAAGCCATACCAGGCCGTTCAAGTTCCTATACCAAGGACAATCAGTGACTGAGACTAGCTTACAAAAGGGATCATTTGACATTACTACAACTGAAACCTTAGTGTCGTATCGTCTCCTGTTCCCTACCCTCCAGTCATGATACCCCCAATGAGCAGCCAACCAAAGTATCGCATTGGCGGATTCTGGTGTTTTGTTGACTAAACCTAAACATTTATTGGAGCCAGAATGATCCAAGCATTGATCATGGGCCATTCATATTTTGAAGAAGACGAAGAAGCCTTGTATAGAGTCAGGTCATTACTGGCCAACATACGACAGGACAAGGTTTATATGAGTACTGGTCAAAATAAGTCCGGACCAGATATCTACTTGTTTAAAGAGTAGTAATTTTAAGTCCATGCCATGACTAGAAGTAGTGAGTGCAGCTGGTGAGCATAGATTATTGTTTAAACTATCATTGTGGTTGTCAAAGGAGGGCTGGGAATCATCCGTTAACCCCTAAAGGAGTGGTTCTCGTGTTATGCTCCCGGGAGCAATAAGATGTCCGTGTTAACCTTCAACCGGCCATTGATACAGTGAAAACTGGCAAGTCTTCAAAACTTTACTCTTTAAGAATGTCCTGGCTCACAAAAAGCATATTCTATAAATTTATTTTAAATTAAGGGTTTCTTGTTTCTTTATATTTCTATTCCCATTGCACTTTCCTGCTAGGTTTGCTATACTATACCGACCATCGGTTGGTAAGGGAATGTGTTTTATCGAACAGAAAGAAACAATAACAATAACAGGACTTTTTAATTTAAGATAACAATAACAGGTCCTTTATTCTGATTTTCCATTGAATTTAGAACAAAAGTGGCACTTAAAGATATATCACACAAATTTTGTCATAATATGAGGAAAAATCATTATTTTAATCTCATGAATTCATGTCAATGTCATTTAAAGATAGATAACTGTTACATAGAATGTTCAAAACTTTCTAAAGAATTGAATTCAATTAATTCAAACAATGTAACCACAGACAAATGAAATGGACATTCATAAGCTAAATTAAATTAATAAAATCTTCTATTTTTAAAATGTTGACAAAGTTTTTTTTAACGTTTGCCCTACACGGCTACTTGCACGCTGAGAAATTACAAGGAAAACTAAATGAACAAATTAACGAAAACTAATTTAAATAAAAGTGGAAGAAACAAATATTTAAACTTTATATTTATTTTTGTTACTGGACTGATGCATTTAACTAAATAATGACTTTGTGGACATTACCTGTCTTATCCACAGGCACTGGATTAAATGATTAATGACTGACTTGATGAACAGCACGAGTTAAATATAATCCATTGGATTAATTACTGACTTGAAGAGTAGGTTCTAATCCATTGGATTAAATACTGACTTGATGGACAGCAGGTGTCTTATCCATTGGATTAAATACTGACTTGATGGACCATGGACAGCAGGTGTCTAATCCATTGGATTAAATACTGACTTGATGGACAGCAGGTGTCTAATCCATTGGATTAAATACTGACTTGATGGACAGCACGAGACTAACCCACCTGAGAAAACCTATCATGACACAGTGACTGACCACAGACACAGCAAGCTGACATAAGAAGCTACTGACCAGTCGACGTTGACCCAGCATTCGCCAGTTGAAGTCGTCGCTCATCCGCCTGAGTTCCCTGCCCACTTGTCGACCTGTCTCCCTGGTCCGGGCCGCGCGCTCCAAGGTGTGGAAGTCGGGGACAGAGTAGGAGCGGTCTCTGCCTGTGGTAGGTACGATATCTGGGAGAGGGGCGGAGCTTAGCGGAAGGCCCAAAATGGCGCTACTTTCAGACGAGCGTCGACGTAATAGTCCAGCGGCTGTCCCTGGGGAGGATATCATTATGACGTCAGCAATAATGAGGAAACACTGGACATTGTAAAATTTAAACTCACATTATAAGATTTATTGAAACTTATCCTTAGACGTGTATAGAGTAAAGGGGGGTATGACTCAAGTCACAGCCAATAATGGCTAATGGCAATAGCCACTGGTCACTGGTGTCAATAAAACTGAGTTGATAGACAGTCAAAGGACAGACCTTGACCTGCCGACCTAGCAAAGGTGAGAGTCTTGGTGTCTTAACATGTCCTAGCAACATATCTTAACTTTAAACCTAACTAAATAATAGTAACTTAGTGTAACTTGCCTTAACTGGAAACATAAGTAATAATAAAATGTCATATAACTTTAAACACAAATATCGTAACTAACATTTTTTTTAAATTTTAAGTTTTAAAGCTAAACATGTCTTAAATTGAAATCTAAAAAATCATAACTTCCAAAGATAAATCCAGACAAGAGATTCCAGTTTATAACTATGTCTAAAGACTAGATTAATACATGGTGTTGAGTCACATAGTAATTGTCCTGTGGATATTTTACTGTAAATTGCCGACACGGCCACAGCGAGAGATTGAGAATCACTATTATTAGTATTACTGCACCTCAGTGACAGTGTTTCTAAAACACATCGTTGTCCAGTGCGGTTGGAAATTTAATCAATTAATAGGTAGGCTATTAGATAGGGATTCTATTAGACTGGCTACTACTAATATTCAATGATTTTCAATCAGATATTAGTGTGTGACGTGAGTCCACACACCAACACACGAGAATCACTGCTGAGGAATGCCGGAATGCTCTTGATATATTAACTTTTTAATCCTGTATCATTTGCTAACTATAGTCTGTAGAGACCCAGGTCAACAAGACACATGTGTGAATGGTCATATACCATAGTGACACCCCATTATAGCGTTCAACAAGAGGCGATGTTACAACTAATTTACACTATGAAAGACTTTAGTGTTATGATATTTAATCTGTTTGTAAGACTCTTATACTGTGATATGCCACCCGCCACTATTGTCTACTGTAGTGTGATATATGGTAAAACCCATTTACAGTGTTATTATAGCCCCTGTAAGTAAAACCCTTGTATTATATAATCCGTATGCCTCGCATAATGTAACATAATCGTCGGCAGTGACGTATAGCGGTTGCGTTGAGGCTATGGGGTCGCCCCCCCCCTCCTTCAACTGTGGGTTGATGTCAGATTTGAACAGCAAACACTTAAAACCCCACATAATCATATGATGCTATTTGTCATTGAAAACATATACCCATAAGAAACCCTTCGTCACAGAATAGAATAGCCATTGAATTCATCGAATCCTTGTAAACTGAATTCCACACTAAAATCACGTATGTGTTTATAAATAGCTTAGGGGCCGTCCATAAAGTACGTCACGCTATTTTTGACCATTTTTACCTCCCCCTGTCACAAATCTAGGACCCCCCCCCCTAAAGTACGTCACACTTTCCAACAAAAATTTTGTTTTTTATTAACAAAATAATTAAAATTTAATATAAAACACCGTGACGTCACACATGGCCGGACCCCCCTCCCCCCTGTCACAAACGGTCACACTTTCTTACACCCCCTCCCCTCTCTGGGGCGTGACGTACTTTATGGACGGCCCCTTATCCTTTAATGCAGACCAAACTATTTCTATAAATCTGTTGAAAGCACACACCCTATTGATGCCATGGTTTGTATTGGGATTGCGGTCTACATGTGCAGCTGACCATCATTCAAATCTGAGACGACCTTGGAGTGCAGGCGGGAAGTCAAGGGATTAAACAAATATCTTGTCTTAATTTCTCATGTTAATATTTACCCCTGCTATTAAACTTTACCACCACCCCCCCCCCACATTCTCGTACCCCAACCCTCATTGCAAAACGACCACGTGTTGTACGGCTTGTCTGATGTCACGTACTGGCCCGAAGAATGACATGAACAGATGTTCATATGAACAGACAGAAGTAAATACAGTAACTGAATGAACATCAATGTTTCGTGAAGCCTTTGACAAGGGATTAACGGCCCATTACTCATACTTAAAAATAGACTTTTATAATCTATCGCGTGGGCCAACAGCATGCCCATATATGGGCTGTCCGCGTCAGGATACTTCACATACATGAGTTTGTTCAAGAGCAGAGCCCCCCCCCCACCCCACACTTTCCTGAACATCATTTTGTGAATGAAGATACGTCAGGGAGGTTTCTGAGTAGGAATGGAATAGTTTGAACATGCGCAAATATAATTTGAAACAAAATCACAAAAAATCGTTTCTGGTACAAGTCAGTGAAGGCCAAGGACAAACTTTAAAAAATATATATATAATCGGGGAATTATCGCCTAACAAGGTGACGAAACAAAGAAACGCGCTATTTGCATTTAATTTGTTTCCTAATTTGTAACAACATTTCAGGAGGGGTGTTGTTACTAATCCATAACTCCATACATAGTTCATCTGGTCACGTGACAACGACAAGGGATGAGGCGGGCTGAGCCCGTGTCGAAGACCTTGACAAAAATAGACTGACCATGAAATTCACTGCGCAGTTTCAACAATGGGAAATTTCATGGTTTTCTTTCGTTAATTTCTCCGCTAATAAGATACTTCTTTTGAGAATTCGGGGTCTGGCGGCCAGATAAGTGTTCACGGAAATAGAAACATAAAATTACATTAAATAGCATTGAAATATGACTTTGTTGAGTTGATGCATCGTTTATTAACAATATAACTTTATTATGAATTGTGAGTTGTAATTTTTTAAAAACCCGTAAAAAAACAAGTTTTTGACTATAAATCCTTTATGTACGAGAAGTAGCTAAAAGAATGTTCATTATAATACGCAGCGCAAGACCATCCAAAAATACAAAATTGTAGTCGTGTCGTAAAACATGTTTAATATAATGCGCACCAATCAGGAATTATATATATATTTACGCTCAATATATATATTTACGCTCAATTATCACTGATGCCTAACGCTAAGGGACACCACTCTGCTTTTTTTTTATAATTGTGTGTTGTAAGCAGTGCTGATTGACTCAAATAGTTATTTTTTGGTGCAGTAATTTGGTGCGCTGCTTTCTAAAATTTCTCGCCGTAAAAAGAAATATATAACGTCATTATTTGAGCTCATATTTTAATTTTGGAAAATGGAACGATGTAAAAAGTGGATTTTAGGATTTTTAATAATAAAATACGTTTTTTACATTTCAAGAAGTTTAATATTTCCTATTTATCAAACAAGGATAAGTTATTTCGGCTTTTGACAAAAAAAGTGGGCGCCGTAGGCACCCTACAGCCCCTATTATAAAATACTTTGTGTACATTTCAGGAATATTTCGTATTTATCATACAAAGATAAGTTACTTGGGCTTTTGAAAAAGGTGGGCGCCGTAGGCGCCCTATAAAAATGGGCGCCGCAGGCGCCACGGCACTGCAGCACAACCTAGTATGTTTATAAAAAGTGTTGTCAATAAAATACGCACCTTATTGCGCGATAGAAAGGTTGTTTAATATAATGCGCACCCTTTCACTCTATCTCAAAAAATAACATGATACTGTAGAAGATCTGCCTTAACTCTCTTTGTCTACTTCTACTACTCTCGTTCCAAGCAGTAAGTCCAACACGCCACTAAGCAAGACAGTTCTTTTATTTGAGTACAACACTTCTCATCTGGCCGTCACTACGTTCTTAGTCCTCAGTCACTGTGCTCAGTCTGCGTTACGTTCTGTGTTCTAGTCGCATCTCAGACTCCTATACTTGGCACCCTAGCTTCCCAACTCGTGGCTCCCTGACTTAGTGTTCTGTGGCTCCCTGGCTTCGTGCTCCCCGGGTCTAACAAGTCCCAGTCGTTATATAGCTAGCCTAAACTATGCGGGTGATACTTGAGATGCCCTCCTCATTAAAGACATTAAAACGAACGGCATTCATCTTTTCCCTCCGAGTTCACATAAATAACATTTGGCATCTCACTGGACTATGGTCAGATTGACAGCAATAAAAACTTCCCTACAGTCCCTGTTGTAACCTAACACCCCCAGGGCATGCCCCTTTTGGCTGCGTTGCACCCACCCCTACTCGGTTCACCTGTCCCTGTCCTGTCCCCTGGGTAACCTGTCCCACTCGCCCGTACGCGGTTCTCTACACTATCTCCTGCAACAAAAAAAATTTAATGTCTCCTGACATTATTTAACATCATACTATAAGTTCACCACTGATTCGGAAATGGCTTCTAGTGACATGGACTATTAGCATTCATTAACGACAGCTGATTCTTATGTACGCGATGTTGTCTTCATTATAACTATCTCCCCATGTGTACGTAGTTTACTGGAAATTCTGCGCGTCTCCCTTCCCGAACCTCAGCGTAACCTTCAAAGCCTAAAGTCAACGTTCATGTGAATCAGTAGTCGGAAGTCAGTCTGCCAGATGAGAATCAAGATACAACCATAATTTGACAACATCAAAATTTGACAACGTCAAAAAAAAATCAACATCACCACATTCAGGTGACGGAAGTAGTAATCAATAGTGCAAAATATATGTACGACAAAGAAGGTTCAATGAAAGTGGAATACATAAATCAACAATAATAATTTCAATGCATCGTCATAAATCATGTAAGAGCAGTGGGCAAACAAAACACAATAACAGAATTCATCATCATAAATCCGGTAAAAGCATAAGACAGCAAAACACACTAAAATCATTTTATCATAAGTCATGTAATAGCATTACACAACTAACCAAAATAGTTATCTCATAATCGCCTGTCACACGAATAGTTCATAATCTTCGACTTCAATTTCGGCGGATAAGTCTCATCATGTGTCATACTGGCATGTCCCTCAAAATGAATTATTTTCATTGTCTGCCCTTCTCCTTTGATTTCGAACAAATTCTCACTGAATTTCCTGGGTGATAACGAAATGATTACGACGGCGATTTGTGTTTTTGTTTTCCCGACACGCTTGGTTGACGGAGTCGGACAATTGAATTTTGTCACCGACTTTGAATGAGCGATTTGCCTCTCTGGTCGTGACGTCACCTTTCTCCCGCTCCTGTCGCATTGTCCCCCCTGTGTCGACTCTAGCAAGGCGTCCGAATTGACCACGCCTCTTGACGGACGTATCATTCACATTCCTTAACCTGGATACCGGCAAGGGGTCGTGCACAATAGGACTACTCTGGCCGCGAGTAACCCTAGTCAGCTGACTTTGACGTGAACCTTGCCTTTTGTTCACTTTTACTGCATTCACTCCCACATGGGGAGACACTGGTAACTGGGTATTTTTCGCCCCATTAGAAACACTAGTATCACTATAAACATTAGCACTGGAGTACATTTTATACGGTTCACAACTTAATCTTTTTCCTTTATGCACTACTTGAACTTTGATGTTTCCCAATGTCAGCCCTTGGCTGACAGAAAAGGAAAAATTGAATTTGCACAAAAAGTCAAAACCAAGGTATCCATCCTCGGCTATCTCAGCAACGTACACTGTCCAAGGATACACCTTGTTACCAATCTTTAATTTTAATTGACTCACCCCATACAGCTTGAGAGGTGCTCCATTTGCGGTCTGTAGGTTCACAGGGTCCAGTTTGTAAATTAAGGGGCGCTGCTTACGTGGGATTTCAAAGAATCTTTTCTTCGAAATTACGGTCACCGCCGCTCCCGTATCCATTAGGAATTCACTTCTTACACCACACACTTGAACTGGGACATACACTGCTCGTGAATTAACATGATTCTCCATCACTGAAATACTATTCAGCTGTAGTGGTCTAGGAGTTGTCCCTCCCCGTTCCTCAGAAGCACAATTACGGGCAAGGTGACCGACCCCATCACAATTGTAACATCTGAGCTCCGCCCTCCTCAGTTGTCTCGTCCATTGAGGCGCTGACTCTCTCTGTGAGGTAACAAATGACCTTAGAACCTCTCTAAGGTCACTCACTTCACTCGATAACTGGTCAGTAGTCACTGACGCTACCATTTGCACTGGGGTACAGACGTTGTCCCTCAGATTTAAGAGCTGGTCAAGGGCAGCTCGAGCCTTGTCCACAGTGGGTGGTATGGCCATGATGCCCACTTGTGACACCATCGACTGATCTGGGAGTCCACGAAGAAATTGTTTAAACCCGATGGCATCACGTGTGGTTTGATCTGCCGTGGGAAAGCTCTTGACGACCAACCTTTTTAGATCAGTCGCATACTCAGCTGTTGTTTCCGAGCTGAGCAAAATTTCTTCTTCCAATAAGTTTTGAAAGAATGCTGGTGTTCTATGGTCGCTGAATCTATCCGCCAGTGCGTCTTTCAATTTGTCAAAGGTATTTCTTTCCTCTTCGCCAATCTCGTTATAGGCGAAGTCAGCAGCAGCATCCTTTAATGAGACGCCTAGGTAAAGAAGTTTCTCCTCCTGGTTCCATTTCAAAATTTTAGCTGACGACTCAAATTGCACAATAAACGTCTGCCAGGCAGAGGTTCCATTGAAGGTGGTTAGGTTATTAAGAGCTGTGGCCATTTTCGGTTTTGTTCGACTGGAACTGGATCGTGCACTGTGCATTACAGTCAATATGATATGAACTGCTTTTCTCCTCGGAGACGCTGCAAGGCTAACATAATCCCACCGCTGCCACCATTTGTAGAAGATCTGCCTTAACTCTCTTTGTCTACTTCTACTACTCTCGTTCCAAGCAGTAAGTCCAACACGCCACTAAGCAAGACAGTTCTTTTATTTGAGTACAACACTTCTCATCTGGCCGTCACTACGTTCTTAGTCCTCAGTCACTGTGCTCAGTCTGCGTTACGTTCTGTGTTCTAGTCGCATCTCAGACTCCTATACTTGGCACCCTAGCTTCCCAACTCGTGGCTCCCTGACTTAGTGTTCTGTGGCTCCCTGGCTTCGTGCTCTCCCGGGTCTAACAAGTCCCAGTCGTTATATAGCTAGCCTAAACTATGCGGGTGATACTTGAGATGCCCTCCTCATTAAAGACATTAAAACGAACGGCATTCATCTTTTCCTCCGAGTTCACATAAATAACATTTGGCATCTCACTGGACTATGGTCAGATTGACAGCAATAAAAACTTCCCTACAGTCCCTGTTGTAACCTAACACCCCCAGGGCATGCCCTTTTGGCTGCGTTGCACCCACCCCTACTCGGTTCACCTGTCCCTGTCCTGTCCCCTGGGTAACCTGTCCCACTCGCCCGTACGCGGTTCTCTACAATACATAGGAATAAATAAAATAATCTAAAAAATCAATAATTCAATAACGGTACATGCGATCGATCTGAAATTTTGAAACTTTGTTTTTATTATCGGTACAAAACGGCATGCAAAATTTCAGCTCGCTAGCTTACGAGAAAGTGGGTTAAAAATTGATCAAAAGTTTTGGCGACAAGCAAGCATTCAAAGGGTTCAAACAAACAACCAGACACCACCATATAAAGGATTTAAAAATGTTACAAAATACAAGAAACGACTTTTTACTCATAGTGACAAACAATGTTCCCTTTAAGCTGCACGGTTGCGCAGAAATCTGACTCACGGCGCGAAACAGTTTAGAATTACCGCGCAGCAATTTAAAAAAAAATATTGCACACAAAAATGGATGCTGCGCAACTTTGCACACTAGTTTTTTCTCTTTGCACATGGACCAATGATCCTTAGAGGGAACATTGGTGAGCAAAACGATGTCACATACGTATCACAAGCTCAGATACCACAAGGTCGGGTACATAGCAAAACGTTCACATAATTTCAATAAGATGTTTCTTTTTTTTAAAGTGAAGGCTATTTTTAAAAACTCCGTGGCAATAAAAACAAAATATCGTGACTATGACAATTAACTACTGGAACCAAATAAAATTTCGTGGCTATGAGAAATAAACTTCATCGTGGTAACTGGAGTTTCGAACTTACGTCGTTTCAGAACTCGGTTTTGTAGCCCGAAAAGTTAGTAACCCAAAAAATTGAAATTTCGCGATAAAAGAGTGTGTGTTTTTTTTAAACATCCGGTCGTTTAAGTGACAAAGCGTAAAGAATACGTGTACTTCACCAATTAATAAAGAATACGTGTACTTCACCAATTAATAAAGAATACGTGTACTTCACCAATTAATAAAGAATACGTGTACTTCACCAATTAATAAAGAATACGTGTACTTCACCAATTAATAAAGAATACGTGTACTTCACCAATTAATAAAGAAAGAGAACCAAAAAAAAAGAGTAAAAGATACAAATATAGACTGCGGAACATTGTAGGCCGCCACGAGTGCCCCAGGGCACGTGGTGAACTAAACCATTGTACAGTCAGTCTGGCGAGCCCCGTCCGATTTCACTTGCTCAAACCTTGTCTCTTCCTTTGTCCCAGACCCAGTGGCGTCACTAGGGGGGTGCGGAGGGGGCGGGCCGCCCCGGGTGACACCCATTAGGAGGGTGACACCCAAGTCTAAAATTTACTGTGTACGATTTTATGTCAGAAAAAAAAGACACATTTTTTTCATCTAGAAAGAAATTGAGAAATACAATGAAATACAGTACGTTTAACCCGAAAACTTATTATTAAAATAAAATTTTAGATAACAGGCAATAATAAAACGTCTCCACAAAGTACCATAAAACTAATTATAAAAAAAGGAAAGAAAAAGCCGCACAATTTAAAAAAAGGCTGGACATAAAAGAAGCGGTGACTTTTGTTTTAGAAGAAAATCCAACACACTGGGCTTTGACAGACCGACACACGAGTCAGCCTGTGAGACCAATCCCAACTCACTACTTCCTCAACGACAGTTTGAGGGGGGGGGATACGATTTTTCTTCAAAAAAAAATAGATAGGTTTTCTTTGTTGTTTTTTAAAAATTATTATTTATATGAAAATAAGGTATTTAACGTGTTTGAGTTATTATTTTTTTTAATGTATAATTATTAAACTTGCATATCTATGTTAATGTAATGTACTCTAAGAAACATGATTTTCGTATTTTTCTTGAGTATAGGTACTTTTTAAAATAACCCTTAACACTAAATTAACTTCACATAAAAACATTTCAGTCTTTTCGATTTCGTATGAAACGATTTTCATCGTACAGCCGCAGTAAAGTTGATTTTGAACGACGCGATCAGAACCGCACCTGCAGCGACGAATTTTTAACGTTGAAAACCGTCTGGTCTGAACAGTATAAAGCATATTAATGAATATATAATCTATTAAATTCAAGTATTTTGTCTACACTTCATGATTCCACATTCTTGGAGCAGCAAAGGTCAAGCCAGTTGAATCCTTTATTTAATATTTGTTAAAACAGAGAAAGATAGTGA
This sequence comes from Ampullaceana balthica, assembly GCA_944989445.1. NCBI lineage: Eukaryota > Metazoa > Mollusca > Gastropoda > Lymnaeidae > Ampullaceana > Ampullaceana balthica. The sequence goes on from CALYLW010000047.1 coordinate 2,800,776, forward strand.
GAATTTTCTCGAATTAATTTTGAGTCTATATGCCACATTATAGTATACCTCTTCCTGGTTAAATAATTCTTCAATAATGATTGACTAATTTTGAAAGAAAGTTACAAAAGTAAGCTAAATGACACTTAAATTTTGGACACGTTCAAAAGTTAGACGAATTTTAGAAAATTTAATGTTCTTTTAAAGTATGTCAGACAAGACTTAAACTTTAAAAAATGGCATTCAATTAATTAATTAACTTTTTTTCAATTTAAGGCTTGTTTGACATTCGCCCCACTAGAATAACAATGTTCTAAGTTGAGTTTTTGACAAAAATGAGTTATTGCCGCTGTGATATTGTCCATGTTTCAATCTATCATAGCACACATTGTGAAAGGTGTATCGTGAGACAATTTTGTAGGTAGTACAAAATAACAAGGTCCTAACTCAATATAGGTCTATCAAACATCACATAGAACATTATTCTAGGGGAGCGAATGTCGGGAACATTGTCCTTCTTTAAAAAATAAATTTTGGCACATGTATGTCATTAAAGAGTGCACGATGAAAGTGAATGAAATTTTTTTAAAAACACAAACGAATCGTGTAATGAAAACAATAGATTTGAGCTTTATTATTTAACAAATACAAAGCTCAACGTTGCACCTGTTCAAGCCAAAAGCTTGATATCTGCCACTGAAGAAGAATTACTAAAGTCCATTCCAAGGTTGTCCACTTTCTATGATGAGTTGTCAGAAGAAGAGATTTTATTAGAAATACCAAGGCTGAGAAGGCACCTGAAGGCAGCAGAGATCGATCTCAAAGAGGCTGAAGACTAGTCCGTACTTGACGTTTTGAAATTTGTAGCTGAATGGGACTTCATAGAATCCCTCCCCTATATCAATCTCACATTGAGTTTAGGATTATTTGTTATAATCTGTGTGTCTGTGGCTTCATGTGAAAGGAGTTTTTCAAAGCTAAAGCTCATAAAGAATTATTTACGATCTACAATGGTGCAGTCAAGTCTTTCTGATCTTGCCTTGTTATCCACTGAGAGTGATTCGGCACAAGAAATTGATTTCGATGGCGTAATTAACAAGTTTTCAGTTTTATAGGCCAGAAAATCTAAATTCTGATTTTTAAATATATTTAATGACATTGTATTTTGAATTATTGCATATTATTCTGATAGTTGCTGATTTTGCAAACCCCAAACAGAACGGTTACAACCTTACCTGATTTGAAGTTGTACTGTAATGGTTGGTAATATAATCTAATTTTGGTAATGTAATGTAATTGTTGTAAATTTTAATGGAACGCTATGTAGATGCAAGTTTGTGAAATTTGAAAATATTACAGTTATTTAACCGTATTACTTAAAATTAATAATTTTATGTTAAAATAAAAATTTAAAATTAACATTTTTTCTATTCAGTTCTTAGTTTTTAAATGTTACAATATTTTACCTATCGACTTTAAATTCAACTTTTCTCCTAATGCCTTTGTAACAAACATTTGATCTATATTTTCAAACATTACTGAAGAATCTGTGTGTTCCCGGTATTTGGCAGACTCGAGGAGATTTATGGGGCAAGTCGTGGGGGGGGGGTGACACCAAGAGCTACCGCCCCGGGTGACACCAACCCTAGTGACGCCTCTGCCCAGACCCTATGGCCAAGGACAGAGATCAAACAAGGTACATGTAAAGAGATGGTGTGGCACTTTTTTGGCCAGGATTGGCCGACCAGACCTAACCAATTACGTATATATAGTCAACATGACATTTTATTACGAATACTTGACAAGATTGGGCGCTGTCTTTGGGGTCCCTATATAAGGGGAGACTCACACACTCACAGAGTGGACGAGAGAAGGAGAAGAGGAAGAGAGTCGGGCTGAGTAGGGTATAGTAAGATACTTAGGGCTGTATACTGAATGTCAACCTGTTCGTTTAGCTTGATCCAAATAAATCTTTAAGCAGCTACAGTCCTCAACCTGTGTGCTCTTCACTTATTTCGTGGATCATCATCATCATCGTCGTCGTCATCGTCATCATCGTCGGCGTCGTCGTCATCATCATTGTTTGTTTTTTTTTAAATACTGTGCATTGCCGCCAACCGCTCGGCTACATATGTTTTAAACTTAAATCTCTCTTTAGACAAAACTTTATATAATAAATGCCATGCAAATTGTCTTATTTTTATTGCTTTATTACCAAACATTTTAGGAAGATTTCGGGGATAGTTTATCTCTGACCATTGAAGCTGCGTGGGTGCGCGGCTGCGCAGATATCTGACCGACGCTGCGCGGTAGTCTAGAACTAGAAGGAATAGTGTCCCCGGTACATTTAAAATTAAACTGCTATATATATACCTCTACACATTTGGTAACTCTATTCGTTGCTATATTTACACAAAACACTCGTCCATGAGTGGACCACTTGACGTCATTCTGCTGCCAGTTAAAGGAATTAGTGAGTTTGCCTGTCGTTACACATTTAAATTAGGTCAGCGTACAAAAAATATGAGCGGCAAACACACTGATAATTAGGTCAGTATATACACAAAAGAAATTAGGTCTAATTACATAGACATTGACAAGTAACGGTACACACAAATAACCGGGCAAGTAGCCTAGACATTCATAATTACTCTACTATAATAATATTACGTCTGCACACAGTGTAAGTCGGTGCGCAATAACTATTTATACAAATATTGCTTCAGGCCATTCAGTTAGTTGCAATTTTAATCAGAGAAATATATTTGTCACCGGCTTAGCGAGGGTGATGCAGAACCATCATGATACAGAGGCGAGGGTAGAACCATCATGATACAGAGGCGAGGGTATAACCATCAAGATACAGAGGCGAGGGTAGAACCATCATGGTACAGAGGCGAGGGTAGAACCATCATGATACAGAGGCGAGGGTAGAACCATCATGGTACAGAGGCGAGGGTAGAACCATCATGATACAGAGGCGAGGGTAGAACCATCATGATACAGAGGCGAGGGTAGAACCATCATGATACAGAGGCGAGGGTAGAACCATCATGATACAGAGGCGAGGGTAGAACCATCATGATACAGAGCTCATAGCAGGCTGACAATTTTCGGCTTCGTTTTCCGAACCGAAAGTATGGTATCGGTTTCGGCCGCTGTTAAATTTTAGCTTCTTAAAAATGGCTGAGACCTTCAGTCGTCTGCCAGATGTCAGACTGTCACTCTGTCGGCCGTCAATCCAATATTCATTATTGCTGGACGTCTTGCTGGCATGGTACGATGTATGACTAATCTCTTCTAACATTAATACTGCTCACAGCTTCACGCTGGCTTGTCTTCCCAATATTTTAGAAAATAAAAAATACAATTAGACAGAGGCATGGATTTTTTTTAAAAACACTGAAGGTATATTTCCAGAATTTGTTTTTGCTTTATACAAATTTATGGAGTGTTTTATTTATTAGGGAACACCAGACGTATATTTATTAGGGAACACCAGACGTATATTTATTAGGGAACACCAGACGTATATTTATTAGGGAACACCAGACGTATATTTATTATAGGGAACACCAGACGTATATTTATTAGGGAACACCAAACGTATATTTATTAGGGAACACCAGACGTATATTTATTAGGGAACACCAGACGTATATTTATTAGGGAACACCAGACGTATATTTATTAGGGAACACCAGACGTATATTTATTAGGAACACCAGACGTATATTTATTAGGGAACACCAGACGCATATTTATTAGGGAACACCAGACGTATATTTATTAGGGAACACCAGACGTATATTTATTAGGGAACACCAGACGTATATTTATTAGGGAATCCTTGATTTGTTAAGGAAGCTTTCGTTAAATGAGGAATCATAAGTTTATTATGGTACCCTTTTTTATGGCTGTTTACGATTAATGTAAATTTTATCGTTAACGTTTGAAAAATTAACGATTAAATAATAGTTAATTTCGATTAAAGCAAAAAGATAAAATTTATGAAGTCATAAGTAACACTTATTAAACGTTCTTGTTGAAAATCTAAATAACACTGGTATGTCTCCTTTATATGTCATCTTTTAACCAAATACACACAAAAAAACAAGTGTGTTGACATTATTTGGTTCAAGTGATGAGCGGGTCCAATTGATAATATAACCAGCCGAGCTGACCAATCATTCACATGGAACTGAGGTAACTGGTATGCACAAAACGTTCTTGGCAAGGAATGACATTAACGGATATCGGTGTTCATTAAGTTTCCACTATTGTAGAGGGTTAATGGATTCAGGAACTTTCATCTCCATTTTGTAACGCAGTAATTCATCAGAAGAGCTGTTGTAATTTTCTATCTCTGAATCAGACCCCATTACTTCCATTAGCTTAATACGCTTTTCATTTAGTTTGATAAGTAGGCGAAGTGTTAGAACCATGGTAGGCAAACTTTTAAAACATTTTTAACATTCCCGTCAGTCAATGGTTTAAACAGTGGCGTCACTAGGGGGGGGGCGGGGGGTGGCGGGCCGCCCCGGGTGACACCCATCAGGGAGTGACACCCGAGCCTAAAATTTTACTGTGTACGATTTTATGTCAGAAAAGAAAAGATGAAAAAAAATTTAATCTAGAAAGAAATTAAGAAATACAATGAAATACGTTAAACGCGAAAATTCTTATTAAAAAAAATATCAGTTAACTTGCAATAATAAAACAGTCCCAAGACGAACAACATTAAAACAAATTAGGAATAAGAAAAACCCGTAAAAAACCAAGTTTTTGACTATAAATCCTTTATGTACGAGAAGTAATTAAAAGAATGTTCATTATAATACGCAGCGCCAGACCATCCAGAAATACAAAATTGTAGTTGTGTCGTAAAACGTGTTTAATATAATGCGCACCGATCAGGAATATGTTTATAAAAAGAGCTGTCAATAAAATACGCACCTTATTGCGCGACAGAAAGGTTGTTCAATATAATACGCACCGCGACGCTCTATCTCAAAAAATAGCATGATACATAGGAATAAATAAAATAATCTAAAAAATCAATAATTTAATTACGGTACATGCGATCGATCTGAAATTTTGATACATTGTTTTTATCATCGGTACGAAACTGCCTGCAAAATTTCAGCTCGCTATCTTGCGAGCAAGTGGGTTAAAAATCGATCAAAAGTTTTGGCGACAAGCAAGCAAGCAAGCAAGCAAGCAAGGTCGGTCGGTCGGCCGCAGACACCACGAGTTAATATAAAGGATTTAAAAAAGAAAAGAACTAGTCGCAGCAGAGAGATCTTTAAAAAAGGCTGGAATGAAAGAGGAAGTGTCTTCTGTTTAAAAAGATATAAAGCCATTTGGGCTTGGACACACCGACAGCATGAACGAATCCCACCTCACGACTCCCTCCACCACAGCAGGCTAGGGGGAATACGATTTTTATCACACACAAAGAAAAATATCAAAAGATGTGTTTTCTTTGTTGATGCTTTTCTTGAGGAAAATTATGATTTCAATGTCTTTGAGTTAATATTTTTTATATATATATTTATTAATGCATGAAAGCATAGATATGCATGTTTATATACAGGTAGTCCTCCGGTTACGACGTTCCCATCCCGACTTACGCTGTTTAATGCTTACGAACGCGCCCCCGTAAAGAATAGTATATTACGCGTTATTCCGTATTTTAAAAAAAAATCATGAGGTAACAAATTCTTTTCACTATTTGAAATAACAAAAATTATTGAAAAATATGTATGATTATTATTTCAACATACAACTTTCGTTTGCGAATTTTTCAATCAAGTCAATAAAGCTGAGAAAGCTTACAAGTTCCTTTCCAATGATCATTATAGAGAGCATATTCAGCCTTTTTCGTCCCATGCAAATTCTAACTCATTATATATTCTTTTCAACTTTGAAAAGGATCGCTCTCAGCTGCAGTTTGATGTCATCATTGAAAGATAGATGCGAAGTGCGATGTGTACATTTGTAAAGGACTGTGTCAAATATAGCTCATTCAAAAGCATCAACATTTTTAGCTATGTGCAAGTTTTTTGAGTTTCGCTTTGTGCTAATTCCTTTTCCTTACCCTGGGGCTGGACAATAACTTTTTTTCAGAGTTCTTAAAATTTGACTAATTCTGAAGGTAAGCAGTCTTCGAAATCACTCATGAACCTACATGTGGAAGAAAATCAGAAGCCCCGAGCAAAGTGCCCTATATGGGTCTTCCCGGAAGACCCCCTTAGCCATCTGGCCACCAAAGGGACGTTGGTTGGCTTTCCTTATGTCTCGTGAGATGATGGAAGATTATGTGCTCTTGTGGGATCCTCGCGCATGGCCCTGCAGCTTCTGTTGTGGCTGTACAAGTCCACTCGCAAATGGCAGCCTTTGCCGCACTTCTGGCACTGAAAGGCAGCACATGTGGTTTTCTGATTAGCTCTCCTTTTCCTCTTTTGGCGGTCCGCGTCTGCGACCTGTCGCAGGTCTCTTTCTCCTGCTTCTAGCCCGGCAGTCAACGATTGTCTCCATCTGTGTCTGTCAGTCATTAGGGACATGCTTTTTGTGGATGATGCTGCCATATCTACCCACAATAAACCAAAGGGACGTAACAGCTGAGGAACCCCCCCCCCAAAAAAAAAGCGGTCGCTTCTGAAGCGGCCATCTGGGCATCCAGGACATACAGTCGAAGATGCCTCCCACTAAGTTGCCCTCACAAGGAGGTGGTGGAATTTCCTACTACGACCCTCTACCACTTTGGCGCCATCCCGGCAAAGCACACGGGTCTCCATGGTTAGGACCACCGCAGACCGGGGGATCATCAAAGACCTACCTAGGGTGCAACCCCCACTGGAAGGTTTCCTCAGAGCTGGCGTCCAATGCGTTCTTCGCGGCACTTTTTGCTCATCCGTACTGGCGCTCCTGGCCCTAAACCGGCACCGGTCGATTGCGTTGCTAGTAAATTGAGGGGGACGAAACGGTTGCTTCGGATTTACCCGACCCCTTCTTCGAAATCACTTGAATGTTCTTCCATTAACTTGGCTGCTGCACATCGGGTGGCGAAAGTGCTGAGCTCAGTTAGGTTTGTAAGAAAGCCAATTTTCTCATGGATGTATTTATATGCACCTAACCAATGTTGTAGGGCTTAAGAAAGTTTGTCAATGGTTACAAGAAATACCTCAATCTTGAATATTTTTTCTCCAGGAGAATACTGTTTTGTTGATGTTCCTTTATCAAACTGACGCATTCTTTTTTGTTTGATAGCATTGAAGATTGTTTACATTGTTTTTACCACCGACTTTTCCTTTCCTTTGTCTTCATAGGAATAAAATTAAGAATGCTATTTTTCAACAAACTCAATGAGAGACTTCCTTTCTAAAAAAAATTCCCAAATTTCAAGTAAAATAGCGACTTCCAGTTGTTCAATTTCCTTTAGAAATCCTTCTTCTTCAAGTCGGCAGTCAAGTGGCTGATTTTCATTCGTTGCTAATTCCTCTAGTGCTGCGATATTCTCATGGTATGAGCTATTAACAGACCTTACAGCATAATGTCAGGCTGACTATCTTGTGTCAGATAAGGCTTTGTTAGCATGTATCAATTTCATATGTTTTTTGAAGTACCTGTCAACGATGAGTAGATGCAACAAGTCGGGTATAAAGATTTTGCAGAAGACAAAAAAATCTGACCGCAGCAGGACAACCTACTGCTCTTCTCCCAACCAAATTAAAGTAATGAGCTGTGCACGTCACATAATGAGCTACAATGCACTTCTAACGAAGAATAGCCTGGTTTCCGTTATACTTCCTACTCATTTGCAGCATTGCCGTATGACTGTCCAAGGCATTTTCAGGGATTCGTACAAACATAATGGCCTGCATCTTTATTATACACTATAATTCATAAAAAGTTTTGGGGCCCTTAAATTATTGGGGGCTTTAGCCCGTTCAGCACCCCCCCCCCTTTTTATCCGCCATAGGGGGGAGGTCACGCATCTGTGACGATGTGGTACGAGGAGGGGGATGTTTAATAAGAAATGTGACGTCACGTCAAAAACGCGAAACTTTAAATAAAAGTTCTACTAAAATATTTGATTGTTTACCATTTATTTAATTATGTTTACAATGACTTCACGCGTGTTACGATATTACAGTGCAGACTTACCCTAAATACATATTTAAATGACAAAAAATAATTTGCAACATGCTAATTTGTATTGAGAAAATACGGCTTGGGGGAGGGGTGTCAAAGCTTTGTGACGTCATATCGTAAAAAAGGGGTGGGGTCTCAGTTTTTGTGACAAAGTATGACGCAGGGGGAGGGTGGGGTAAAAATCGGCAACCTCGCGTGACTTCATTTATGGACGGCCCCTTCAGTCGTGAAGGGGTGACACCATGAGCTACCGCCCCGGGTGACACCAACCCTAGTGACGCCTCTGGGTTTAAATCCAAAATGTTCGTGTAATTGTCAGGAAATTTATTATTTATCGGCCGCTATTTTTTATTATTTTTTTAGTTTTTGACTTCCAATAATTTTTAAGTGATGGGTTGATTAATCGTAAATAAATAATTTAATCGCTAAAAATTTTAACGATTAATGGAGAAATTAGTGGTTAATTTCCGCAGCCTTACTTTTTTATATTTAAAGGAAACCTTTAGTTTATTGGGGAACCCTTAATTTATTAAGGAGTATTGGTTTATTAAGGAGTATTGGTTTATTAAGTAGTATTGGTTTATTAAGTAGTATTGGTTTATTAAGGAGTATTGGTTTATTAAGGAGTATTGGTTTATTAAGGAGCCTTGGACTGTTAAGGAACCATTGGTTTATTAGGGAACCCTTGGAGATTAGGAAACATTGGATTTATTAGTGGTAACATCGGTTTATTATAAGGGGACCTTAGAGTTATTTAGAAACCCGCGGTATATTATGGAACCCTTGGTTTTATTTAGGAACACTTGGTTTATCAGGGAACCCTTGGTTTATTAGGGAACCCTTGGTTTATTAGGGAACCCTTGGTTTATTAGGGAACCCTTGGTTTATCAGGGAACCCTTGGTTTATCAGGGAACCCTTGGTTTATTAGGGAACCCTTGGTTTATTAGGGAACCCTTGGTTTAATAGGGAACCCATGGTTTATTAGAGAACCCTTGGTTTATTAGGGAATCCCATGATTTATTAGAGAACCCATGGTTTATTAGGGAACCCTTGTTTTATTAGGGAACCCTTGGTTTATTAGGGAACACTTGGCTTATTAGGGAACACTTGGTTTATTAGTGAACACTTGGTTTATTAGGGAAAACTTGGTTTATTAGAGAAACCTTGGTTTATTAAGGAACACTTGGTTTATTAGGGAACCCTTGGTCTATTCGTTCATTGACACTCATCATTACTATGCTCCTATATACGGACATTGAGGCATTACACCAAATCACTTTACAAGAAACTGAAACACAAAACCCCAGTAATAATTTGACAAATAAAAGGGTTTATAGGGCCGTTCACTAACGAAAATTTAACACAGTTTGCCTCTCCAACCTCGTCACAACTTGTTACAAGAGTCTTATTTATCTAGACCTCCGTCCTCCTATTATGTCTACGTATAATGTATAACGTATAGCTTACCCACCAAGCCCCCCCCCCTCGTTTAATTCTAAAAAAGGGGGGGGGAACAAGCATGCAAACAATGACAATAGTGTATACGGGTACAATATTAGGGCTTACAGTTAAAATGCGCAGCTTAAAAGCCAGGTGGTTCCCAGATTAAATATACCATGCCCCCCCCACCCCAAGTTGCTGTTCCATCTGTAATATAATTGTAGTGTAGTTGCGTCCGTGTTAAGCCCCTGCACCAGGACTAGCAGACTCGGGAGTGAAACAACTCAAAGGTTGTAGTCAATTATAGTCAATACTGGCGTTGCAGCCAGTCGCTGATCCAATAATCTGACACCTGTGCCTGACATCGTAGCCGTAGCACGACAGCCCCGGCCATGATGTCCCAACGTATTAACTCCGTATGCAGCTTTTTTAAACTTAGTTTATGAGTCAGCTTGCAGAGAAATCCTCACATATGAATTAGATCTGCGCTTACTCCCCTTTATTTACCTTCCAACGCTCAAATTAACTATTTCTATTTTAATGACACAGACACGACCAACTGACTGCTTGACTGAGTGATTAGCGTATAGACTCTAATGAAGTCATCAGTCACTTGCTAATGTCACCTGCCCAAATAAGCGATGCGATTAATTTAGTCAGTTGGTGTGCTAATACATTAAAATACGATATCAGTTAGTGTTCTAATTCAAACAATTATGATTATGATAAGATTAACAGCATAACAGAAATCTCTAGCTTAGGATAGTCTCAACTAAACCCAGAGATATCCAGGTTATAGGATAATCGGATGATCTTAGGTAACCCATAGATCTGAAATTTGGGATTTTAGTTAATCTTAAATTAACCCAGAGATCTCCAGCTTAGGATATCGGTTAATCGGATAAACTTACAATACTCATACTTAAACATTTATACAGTATACATAGTTTACATAAGTCATAAACACTGACAGTTGTCAACTAAGTAGTGATTACTGAAAAGGAGATAAGAGGATGGTAGAGATAATTGTTATAAGAGTATTTCCTGTTGCTAAGAGAATATTGTTAAGGAAGTATTAAAGCCTATTGCTTAGAGCCTATTCCTAAAAGGGTATTGCAGTGTTTACAAAGGCTGTGGTGTCATTAACAGCAGAACGTGGTTAAATGCTGCCTCACATTAAAGAAAATCAAAACAAGATTAATTATTCTCTAGCTTTATTTCGGGGTGGAGAGTTTGAAGCTGAACATTCAACTGGCGATGTGAAAATAAGGATTTGGTTGGTGCTACACTTGAATATAACGGGGTGAAATGCTCACAACTGAAGTGTTGAACTTGAGCACAGATACACTTATCTAATGACAATGCCTCTCTCTCTCTCTCTTATTTCTCTCTCTCTCTCTCTCTCTTTATCTCTACTTTAACTCTCTACTTCTTTACTCTTTTTTAAAACTTTAACAACAAACAATTGTGAAAATAAAGACTTGGGTGGTAGTGGGAGAGGGCTGGGGAGAGAGACTGTATCACGTGACCGAGGCTTGTCCCAAACTCCTAACTTAGTCCACTGAAACGTTACGAGCTAAAAATAGTGCTGACGACTGACTATGAGCTGAGGGGAGGCGCGAAAGCTTAAGATAAACACAGCGACTACGGCACGGCACGAACAGCGTATCCTCCCCCTCCCCACCAAGGAATAAAGGGTAAGGTGGAGCGGGGTGGGTAAATCTCAAAGGAAGCGTGCCCTTTATTCCACTTGACTTTTTTTTTAAAGGTAGGCGTCTCCCGTAAATTACTTCCAGGTTTATATTCCTGCGCGGCTACTGGTCCGTACGAATTGCGCTATGAAATTATCAACAAAGTCGTTGTCTGCTGCTAACTGAGCGTCGGCAGCCCAGACATGACGGAACATGTCTGGATGAAAACAAAGAAGCTCATCAAGAAATAACAAGTTCTGTCAACATCTTGCACTTCTTTGACAGCTTAATTCGTGTTTGTCCCAATTTTTTTTTAAATAAAAAATGTATAAACAATTAAAAATTATTCAAAATATCCTAGTCCTAGACTTTATTTTTATAACTCTTAGCCACATAGATAGTCTCTGACTGACTGTGCCGACTGATACTACATTAATGCATGTAATTGTTGTTGTTTTCTATAATGAGAATCTATTTTTATTTCTTTTAAAAAGTAGAATTTGTGAGTTTAGAGAAGGAGCGTGCGATAAGGTGTTACAATGGTAATTGACCTTTGACCTTGTGGGTATCGTGCGTGAAGGACATGTGGTATATTGATACAATGTGTTTGTCAAGCCGCGTTATCTTTTCGTGTACATTGAGATTTCCACATTAACAGTGATGGGTTGGGTAGATCAGACCTCTATATTCTTATTATACAGCGAACAGTAGAGTGATATGACACAGTGAGCAGTCGAGTGATATGACACAGTGAGCAGTAGAGTGATATGACACAGTGAGCAGTAGAGTGATATGACACAGTGAGCAGTAGAGTGATATGACACAGCGAGCAGTCGAGTGATATGACACAGCGAGCAGTAGAGTGATATGACACAGTGAGCAGTAGAGTGATATGACACAGTGAGCAGTAGAGTGATATGACACAGTGAGCAGTAGAGTGATATGACACAGCGAGCAGTAGAGTGATATGATACAGTGAGCAGTAGAGTGATATGACACAGTGAGCAGTAGAGTGATATGACACAGTGAGCAGTAGAGTGATATGACACAGTGAGCAGTAGAGTGATATGACACAGTGAGCAGTAGAGTGATATGACACAGTGAGCAGTAGAGTGATATGACACAGTGAGCAGTAGAGTGATATGACACAGTGAGCAGTAGAGTGATATGACACAGTGAGCAGTAGAGTGATATGACACAGTGAGCAGTAGAGTGATATGACACAGTGAGCAGTAGAGTGATATGACACAGTGAGCAGTAGAGTGATATGACACAGTGAGCAGTAGAGTGATATGACACAGTGAGCAGTAGAGTGATATGACACAGTGAGCAGTAGAGTGATATGACACAGTGAGCAGTAGAGTGATATGACACAGTGAGCAGTAGAGTGATATGACACAGTGAGCAGTAGAGTGATATGACACAGCGAGCAGTCGAGTGATATGATACAGTGAGCAGTAGAGTGATATGACACAGCGAGCAGTAGAGTGATATGACACAGTGAGCAGTAGAGTGATATGACACAGTGAGCAGTCGAGTGATATGACACAGTGAGCAGTAGAATGATCTTCACAGGGATTTGAAGCCGCGACTATCGTTAAAGCCAGCCGAGCGCGCTGCCATCGCGCCACCTACACATAAAATGCCGACACTCAATATACAGAAAAACGCCTGCCATGGTAGATGGCATCCTTTCCTACGCTACTTTTTCTAATTTAAAAAAGTAAGATCATGATGTACCCAGGGGAGGTAATAAACAATTAAGAGGAAATCACTAGAAAGCTATTCAATTGTGAGTTTTAAAATCAACAGCCCCCGCACCAGCTCCCATAAAAAATTTTTAAACACTTTTATTTAATACATACGTTGACTATGTTTACGTTCAAGATGAGCTCTCCATTCTAATTCCAGTTCATCCACTTCCGGACTGTCATTGTCATCCGCATCTATATAGAAGTCAGTCGCCTCTTTGTGGGATTCAGTCATCCTTTAATCGGCGCGTGCATCCAGTGATGATCTTGTAACGACCATGTAACTACAGGTCAGCATCGCTGACCGTACGCTCTGAACAATGGTTCCTGTTTTTCTTTAATAATATTACATATTGTGGTAAAGTTTTTTGTTAGATTCACTCTGGTGACACACAGCTGAGTGATCGTACCTTCATAGATTGGACCAATGAATGATTTCAAATGTAAGGTCATCACCACGCTCTGGAACAAGTGAGAACTGTCAACTGCTCACAATCTAATAAAAACCCGTGTGTATCAGATGACAGCCCTGTATATCAGATGACAGCCACGTATATCAGATGACAGCCCTGTGTTAGTGTATCAGATGACAGCCGTGTGTATCATATGACAGCAGTGTGTATCAAATGACAACAGTGTATAATGTATCGAATGACAGCAGCGTGTATCAGATGACACTTGTGTGTATCCTATTTTAGGAAGCTGTAGATTATATGTCACTCCAGACAGATGATTATTTTTTTAAAAAGAATTCCCTTTGTTTATTAATCGCCCAGTTAGAAATAACAACCATCTGGACGTTGAAGAGCTGCTAAACTAGACTTGAACGAAACACAGCCTGTCACAAAGAGCACTGACAGACCCCATATCATTCACCGTAGCCAATGGACCGTGTCGAGTTCTATAGCCGTCTGCACGCTACGCCCTTAAGTTGAGTAATGAACTATCAAACCGCCAATCACACTTGAATACAGAAACTATTTGGCTGTATAATTAATGCGACGTTTAGAATGCTACTATTACAATAACACATGAGCGCTGGACTTCACTTCAAAATTTCCAATGAGAATTCACCACATCAAACAACGTACTTCTATACCAGCACTTTTAACAAACACCTTTACACGTGCACTTTTAATACAGCACTTTTTTTTACAGGTGCTTTTATGCAAGCTACCGTCACGAATACTGGTTTGTGATAGTTATGGCTTAACTCCAATGTCCTCGGTGTTCAATGACTAGGTATTGAGTGTTTTTAGGTAACTGATAGTAACTCATTAATTAGTGGGACCAACATCAGCAGAGCGTGACGAAGAAGCAGTCATCAAACAACAAAAATGGCCGCCACGGTTATCAGTTCCATTAACAGAAGCATGCTTGCGAAAGATTGTATTTTTAACACGTTCGATTGGTTCTTGTTTTGGGGATCAACAAAAGTTCACATGAGATAAGAGCCCGATGTCATAACTTGAGTCTAAAATAAACTTGTGAGACCTGCCTACAGACTTAATGCCAGCCTGTTGTATCCTATACAGTGATTTTAATTTTAAACACATTCGATGACTAAATAAACAGTTCAGTGACGACTTGAACAGGTTTGGCCAGCATTATTTATACATTGTTGAAACTGAATAACATCTTAATGGCCTCGAGGACCGGCGCTCATCCTCGGATTACCGTTTACCAGTACAGACTAAAGTTCTAAAGAGTAGGACCAATATTCTCGACAATTCTCGCTTTTAAGAAAATGTGTTAATAACAAGCGGGCCTTTGTGGTTCTATATTATTCTGTACAACAATGTTTTTATTTTATTTCGCCATATGCTGCAATTTAAAATACACGTCTCAGCTAGCGCCACCTACAAGTTTGAAAATCTCTACAATCGCACTTTCACTTTAACCATAACAAAACGTAAACAAACAAAAACTTCGCTAAGCAAGGTGACAATTATAATGGGTCAAAGTTGAATATACCGGAAATGAGTCTAACCCTATATATAGCTCTTGTGTTACAGAAACGACTGACACTACTGTGCGTGATAGTGAAAGTAGGTCGTGGTTGATATCTAATAATTTAGGACTTACTTAGCAGTGGCGTATGCAGGAGCAGGGAGGTGCGGAAAGGCGGTGCCCGCTGGGTGGGACTTTCTTTGTTCAACTCTAGCTGCTACAATTGTTCAACTCTAGCTGCTACAATTGTTCAACTCTAGCTGCTACAATTGTTCAACTCTAGCTGCTACAATTGTTCAACTCTAGCTGCTACAATTGTTCAACTCTAGCTGCTACAATTGTTCAACTCTAGCTGCTACAATTATTCAACTCTAGCTGCTACAATTGTTCAACTCTAGCTGCTACAATTGTTCAAATCTAGCTGCTACAATTGTTCAACTCTAGCTGCTACAATTGTTCAACTCTAGCTGCTACAATTGTTCAACTCTAGCTGCTACAATTGTTCAACTCTAGCTGCTACAATTGTTCAACTCTAGCTGCTACAATTGTTCAAATCTAGCTACTACAATTGTTCAACTCTAGCTGCTACAATTGTTCAACTCTAGCTGCTACAATTGTTCAACTCTAGCTGCTACAATTTCGATCAACTTTCAAGTAAGGAGGTCGATGAATAGGGTGGCAAAAAAAAACTTGTCCAGGGGGTGTGGAGGGGGTGGCACTAACTCCCAACTGAGGATTGTTCAACTCTAGCTGCTACAATTGTTCAACTCTAGCTGCTACAATTGTTCCCTCATGGCGCTCAAGGTGCATTGACAACAATCTCAAAGACATCAGAAATTTTCTCACCAACCAACACGAGGCTAAGCCGAGTTGATGATAAACTTAGGGAGGGGGTTCAAGAGGGTGCACCCGACCCTCGGCAAAAAAGCAGACGTAGAGGTGTTAATATATTTTAAATTGCGCATCTATAGGGTTAACAGTCTATATTATGTTATATACACTGTACGTGCGGTTGGAAGGTCCTAGTGGACAATTTATATATAATTGAATGGTCCCAGTAAACAGTTTATAAAAATATACTATACACACATAAAATTGTCGGGTCCAAGTAAAGTCCAATGATACTAACTGTAGAATGTATCGGGTACAACTACGCGACAAAATAAACCAGTTCTTCTTATCTCAGTTATCAGAAGCTTGGCACGAGCCAAAGTTTTATGGTCTATATTTAGCACACTCACGAAATAATAACATTAAAAATACATAATAAAATATAATAATTAATAGATGCTTTTGTTGCTGTCATGGGAGATAACACCAGCGGTAAAAAAAAATACATACACATCAGAAGTGATGTCAATGATAGAATGTAAATTATGCAAGAGTTATTCTCTCTTAGAAACAGTAGGTTCTAATAAAACCCCTACCTTACCCTACACACGAACCCAACCCTGGGTGGATCAGAGGCGGCACTAATTTATTTAAACCCCCGTATACCTACACACGAACCCAACCCTTGATGGATCAGAGGCGGCACTGATTTATTTAAACCCCCGCATACCTACACACGGACCCAACCCTTGATTGATCAGAGGCGGCACTAATTTATTTAAACCCCCGCATACCTACACACAAACCCAACCCTTGATGGATCAGAGGCGGCACTAATTTATTTAAACCCCCGTATACCTACACACGAACCCAACCCTTGATGGATCAGAGGCGGCACTGATTTATTTAAACCCCCGCATACCTACACACGGACCCAACCCTTGATTGATCAGAGGCGGCACTAATTTATTTAAACCCCCGCATACCTACACACAAACCCAACCCTTGATGGATCAGAGGCAGCACTGATTTATTTAAACCCCCGCATACCTACACACGGACCCAACCCTTGATGGATCAGAGGCGGCGGTAATCTCAAGAGCCACTTCCTTTGATCGTCTCCAATGTGAGGATAATCCCATAGCAAATGATATGAGAAAAATAAGAAACTCGTGCCAATTGTATACCTCCATTGAACAAGTATAAGGCTGTGAGGCTGTGAGGCTGTAAGGCGGTGATCAGATCAAGGAATTTACACAAGTAATCTGTCAATTATTTGATAAAACGACTCAGAAGGGTTGTCAAATCTTTTTATTTTACAAAAACATGACAGTGACAAGTTTAAAGACAGCCAACTTTGGCCTTAGAGTTGTTATGGTAAAGGCCTACACTTATCTGGCCCCTCTCTATAAATAAATTACGTCAGTTTTAATAGGTCAGATGAATGATTACAAACTACATCCATTTTCCCCATTTGCACGTAAATTCAGACCAACTAGAGATTAACAGATCCCTCGCTGGACGATTTATAAGATAGCATAATCATTAGCCCTGATATAATGCTATCATAGGCACACGTAGAGCAGAGGTCAAAGGTCATGCCGAGGGCACTCATCTCCAACCATTATTGTCAAAACAGTAGTATAGTAAGTCATTTATTAAAGACCTGGCCGTGAGCTGTCCTATCATCATGCCTTGCAAGACAACACACAAGGTCCGCGTCGGACATTTAGGACAATGGAGGGGGAGGGTTAATTTCAACCTTTAGAAAGCAGCACCACTTCCCCAACCCCCATCCTAACCGGCAGTGATCCAAGTAACGCAAGAGTTGTCCATTATACAGTCAAGTTAAACCAGTGTTATACATAAGGAGTAGATATTTTATCTCCTACCCCAAAAACCGAATGAGAAGCATTCATTGTGACTACAAAGGTGAGATGTCAAGACTGAAGCTCATATAGCCACCAGCCCCAGCGGTTAGATCTTGAGTTTCATTTGTTTAGGTCAATGCAATCCAACACCTCCACGGGCGAGTTTAACAACCGCAGGATCGTAACTGTCAAAGAATGAACAATAAGACAGTTCACATAGACAACACCACACTAACCCTTTCTTTAAAGCTGAGTCGGCTAGTCTGTTGGTCTCTTGAAAGACGACAGTCACTTTAACAGACTAATGGAAAACGGAAATGGTAAATGTATGGAGTTGAAAGGAAAATGATCTTTGAAAGGAAAATGATCTTTGAAGGATTTGAACGAGATCAAAAGCTATCAACTTACCGATGGCTTCGTTCGGGAGGGCGATAGGCGTGCTAAGAAGCTGGTGTATCAATACGCTGGTCTGGTGGGGAGTTTGTGTTGAGACAGAGACTCCTTTTATTGTGCCGTGGCATGGAAGAAGTAGTCCGCTGGAAGTGCGCACGTGGGATGAGCAAATTCCTAATCGCCTGCGCCGAGGTCTTGATGCAGGACTTTGAGGCGGCTTTTCTCTGACGATAGGGACAGCCGAACTAACCTTAGGACGGGAGCCCCTGTCCCCTTCAGTCTCGTCATCAATGTCATCGAGATCAAACGTGAACACATTGTCCGAGTCACAGCTGACGCTTCTGGACGCCTCAAAGTAGCCCGACTGGAAGCTCTGACTGCCACTCAGAGCTGCGTCACGTTGTATATGAAACTGCCTGTGACGTGACAACTCGCCCCCCGTAAATCCTTGTTCACCGTAGAGGTAGAGGCGTTTGTTTGGGCAAGATTCACTGAAGCTGCGTCTGCGATGTCCAGAGATCACGTCTCGGGGATCAGGTTCGTTTAGTGACCATGCCCCCAATTCTTCGGCGTCCTCTCCTGTAGAGAAGTGCCTCCTGCGGACAACATAATTTCTCATCGTGGTTTGAGAGGAAGCGTGTGTGCGAGATAGGTTGAGACTTTCATTTGGGGAGTAGAAGACATTCTCATCATCTTCGCTCTCCACGCTTGGAACACTGGACAAATCCAGGTACCTCTCGCGGGTTTTGACAGGGCCCTGAGATTTACACCATGGAATATTGAGTTTGTTGCCGGCGCTATCCGATTTCAGAGAGAAGTCTGCCTCGTCATCACTCTCAAAGTCAAACTGGGTGCGGTTAGTGTCTGACGCTTCGGACGCCGGTCGAGGTGAGATCTGGCTGACGCGGACACCAGGGGTGGGTTGGGCTCGGAAGATGTCTGGAGACAATCTTAAAGGAGGTGAGCTCCTGCGGTTGTTGTCGCTGAGGACATGAGCGTGAGGCGATCGGGGATCACTGAAAGCGGACAGGGGCGTTGTCGGTTGAGCCGAATAAGGATGTGGAATCTTGTCATCCTCTCCGTGTGCGATGTTGTCAAACACAAAGTGCTGCCTGGGGTGGACGGTGTTGGCCGGTGAGCTGGTGGTGGCCGGTGAAACGTCAGTGTTGTACCCGCTGTCTCGTATACTGTGGGAGCTCCCGTGGCCGAAATACGAGGCGTTGATGTCGTGGCTGGGCTCGTGGTGGGGGGAGGGTAAATGAAACGTCTGTACACGGGGTATGGACTGGCGAGGCCGTTGATGGGTGTCTGTGGTCTGCTGGTCAGTACTAGAAGGTTCAATTCTGCCTTCGTCTGCTGCCCTTCTGAGGTTACTATCCGCCATCGTCAAAAATCATTTGAACTGATGGTCACAAGATTCTGTGGACATAGCAATGAAAGTCATTAAAATAAGAGAGAGTCACTACACGTGAATTTATGACTCAAGTACAAAGGTCTTTAGGATTAAGTATTTAACTTCTGTACGACCAAATTATTCTAGTTTCTTGTACTTGTACAATGCTCTCAATAATAAACGATTGTCTTGGCCTCTGGGCTGCCATATCTGATTTACTAATGCCCCAGGCTGTCAGCTGAGCATATAAAGATATGGCTCCGGTCTCTGGTTATATTTTACAAAGTATATTATAGTTAATAGGTCCACCAGAATCCATGTTATGGAAACCGCTTTTCAAAAGTTCGAATATAGCCAAGCCGCCACACATCCTCCACGTGAGGAGCACTGGCAAAGTGTAGCTGTGTGAACTAGGGACGTTGGTTACTAACACATACATGTTTCACTGCATCAATGAACTTAGAGGCAATTGATTCAACTATATTGACAAAATAGTATGAGTCATGTACGAGGAATATGTTTTTATATATAGTTAAATGTTTTTCTTTAGAGTTTAGGCACGAATCAGAGACAAGCCCAGACGACAAATAACTGCTCAAATTCTCTTATTATTGCAGAGTCCTGTGTTGTATTCCTAGATAAGACAATTTTGTTTCTAGACAAGATCATTGCATTCATAGACAAGATCAGTGGATTCATAGACAAGATCATTGTATTCTGCAAATCATTCCCTTTGGAGATTTCTTAGCGTTTCAAAACAACAACAGAACCTGTAATTATGGAAATAAATTTTCTAAAGATGACATGGGAAACCATTATGACGATATTGTGGGATGGCCTTTAGAAGAGGAAAACTTAATTTCAAGAAGCTCCTGTCTCTTGAAGCGGTGTTGCAGACATTGAGAATATTGCACAATCAACGTCACTAAGTGTTATAACCGCTAATGCGGCTCAACAGGTTTCTGATGGCGATGTAACGAAATTAATTGTGAACGGTACTTTTCGAGATTCAAAACATTTAAGGATAATTTAATACAAATAAGACAATAAAGACGTGTTATTATATTATTATCATTATAATTAACTATCATATTTCATATTTAAGTTCAACATAGATAAACTGTCTTATTTTTTATTATTG
Organism: Ampullaceana balthica; assembly: GCA_944989445.1. Taxonomy (NCBI): domain Eukaryota; kingdom Metazoa; phylum Mollusca; class Gastropoda; family Lymnaeidae; genus Ampullaceana; species Ampullaceana balthica. Next base: position 2,821,374 of record CALYLW010000047.1, read on the forward strand.
AATAATCTAGGGAATAAACTATACCCTTTATTTGACAATCTAGCAAAAGAGGTTGTGGATTAGTGTTCCTAGAGAATCCTAGGTGTAATTTTTCACTGAATCTCTGTTGTTTGATAATGAACATAATACACAAAACACGCATCTGCCTATTTAATATATCTAGGCCAGAGGTCCTTAATTTTTAAAACAAGGGGCGGATCAGTGTCTAACATGTATTATCGAGGACCTGGGCTAAAGCTTGAACAAACATAAACAAATTAAACGTACATTGAAAGTATATCACTGCCAATGAAAAAATAAAAATGTAGATAAAATCTAGCCAGCTTGAACTTAATAGCATTTTGAATGGAAGTTTGGGTCGGCATATGAATCTCTGGTCGGTGGGATCTAGGCCACAAGCCATAGTTTGAGGACCCCTGATCTAAATAATATCCAATACATTAAGAATGGGTTTGTATCCCTAATATCACTTGACGTTCGTTTACCGTAGTTAGGCTAACCTAACTTAAGGCTAAGCGGTCGTTGTTTGTTACTGCGAAAGGCATTACAAAATATCGGCTGGTTAACTGGGGGAAAAAATGATGAACTACAGTCTTAACATCATCTAACTATTTTTTCCTAGTTTAAAGTATACATTTGCTTTCCTCTCATTATCATTGGCCTTGATGAGCACGAATAGGCAATGGACATCATACTCCATACTATTCCCAAACAATTGTTGTTACTAATGACTAATGATAATGAACATGGTACATTATTCATTATTAATTATTGTAATTTATTGAAACTGTTAAAGTTAAGTATTTATGACCAAACAATTTTTGTTATAACATGATTAAAACGAAAGTGGTGGAAAAGTACATCTTTTAATTAAGCTTTGCATGTTTTTAGAGTAAGTTCAAATCTAGCATACACCATTTCATTGTATACAATTAAAATTAGTTTAATTAAGCATTGATTCAGGTCAAATAGGTCATACTATGAATGACTATGATGCAATAATGCAAATACTAAGTAACACAACAAGAAAATTATATACAATTACTTATATAATTAATTGATCAATTTAAAAATAATTCATGCAAATAAACTAGAATATAAATAATTAGAGCCCGTGATTGTTAAAAAAGGAACAAATGCGGCTGTAAAGACTCGTAGTCAATGTTTATCAACAAACCAACGTGGTCTCGACGTTTTCTGCTACGCTTCCTTGTTGGTCATAAATGAAAGCACGAAAAGGCGGAACATCGATGATACAATGTCTGTAGGCTTAATTTTTAACAACAATAACTTACCTTGCGGGAAATGAATCCTTTCTACGCCACTCTTCAAATAAATAAAAATGAATTCCAAAAGCACAGGCTTACAACTATTATTGTTCACTGATTTAACACAGACTACAACTTTCTCCTTCGTACTCCAACTAGGCCTTTTCCAAATGATGACATCATTATAACAGACAGCCAATCAAAACGCATGGGGCGGTAGCAAGTTTGAACTTGCTCGAAACGCTGCATATAGATCAGGTACTTCGGGCTGTAATTGTGAGCTTTTACTTTGCCTTAATTGTAAAAGATAATATTTAACACGTAGATAGTATTTGTACAATTTAATCAATATGACTAACAATGTGTTCATACTTAAAAAAGAGCGAAAAACATGGCTCTATTGGTAGCCCCAAAAACCAAAACAAATATGACCTTTTTTATTTGCATAAAACCACATGATTTTCGTGTAACTACTGATCCGGACAAATAAAAGTTGTTACTTTCTCAGATGCCGTTTGTTATTTTGTAAAAAAATCATTTTCCCATAAGAGAAGAGTCTCCAACTATTTTTAGCATTTGGGATTATATAATAGCAAAATATTATTTATATATGTTTTATTTTTAAACCATTAATAAAATAATTATAACGTAATTGAATAATATTAATATCACTATACTATAATTTAATTATGCAATTACTATTACTATTACGCTTGACTCTAATATAATACTATAGTCTATAGTATTAATAAGCCAAGAACCAGTAACTATGTAACTATTTACTACTAATATTAATAGTTATAGTTTTCAAATTTAAAGTTGAATAGAAACAATAATTCTTGCCTTAGATTTTTTAAAATCATTTTAAATATTCATCCGTTGTATTTTATTTTTTCAAAAATATATTGAAGATTGATATTATCACAGTTGGGATTTCCTCAGTCTTCTTCTAGAAAGTTTTTAAAATAAATATATAAGGATATAGCTTATTTAACCTAATTATTATTAATTTAAATAAATATGAATATGAAAATCAAAATAACAGATTTATGGTGTTAATGGTCAAAAGTCTTGCTTTATTCTCCCATTGAGATTAACATTTGTTCTATTCTTAGAATTATTCTCGTATTACGTATATCAATTAAATGTAACTAATTTTAATATTTTTATTTTTATGCCTAAATAAATGTGTGTGTAAAATAAGTGAGCCTAATCAGTTACTACAACTTTATTTATTTTTTTATTCAATTTTTTTTTATAGAAACTACTAGCTTCAACATTTGTATGACATGACACACTATCAAGATATTTTTGAGGTACATACAATATAAAAACAACAATGGACATAAAGATACTTCCATTAGTATTATATTATTTAGACATAATTTAGCAACAAGTTTACAAGCCTACAACCTAGTCAATTTATTTTAACCTTCAATCAGTTGTTTTTTTTAACTCTCATTTGATGTGAACATTAGGACTGTAACTGTAACTGTAAATGAAAAACTATTTTGTATATTTTCTAATTTATATGCCTATGTCCTATGTGGAATCATATTCAAGTCTTTTTTAAAATGAATTATTAAATTACTTTTAATGTAATTAAGAAACTGAGATATTATTTATTTCCAGAGTTTAAAAAAACAACTAAAGTTTGTATTTTAATGGCACAAATGGAAGCATATTTCATTTTTGTTGTTGTTAAACAAAAATCACTAGAAACAAGAACAAAATTTTCACTAACATTGTCTTTGAATGATATAGAGATGTGAATGCCTGCTAGTTAATAATATATTGTCATTGCCCTACTAATCGTCCTCAGGCCTATCAAGCAGCAAGATTCATTACTGGAGAGTCTTCAAAATTGACAAGAGTAAAATTATTAGTTAAATAATTAAAACTAGAAAAAATAGAGGATAAGAAAACAAAGAGTACAGTAGTCATAATATATAAGGCAGTTAATTATAACTTGGAACTACATGTACAACACAACAACAATCTTATTCATTATTTAGATAGACATAGGGATAAAAAAACTTATCCATCAAAGACACTCCTTCTATACAGAGGATTATTGCATCATATGCTTAGCCATCTTATTCTTGTTCAATTTGCAAGAACAAACTCATAGAAATGCTAATTCTTACCATCTGGAATTCATACATGGAATGGGTTGACTTAACAAACCAGGAACACAAACACACTTTCAAATTTGTTAAAACTTTAATAAAAATGCGAGACTAGACACAAACCATGGATAAGTGTCGGATTACTTGGATACAATAATCTTCTATATAGAATTATAATTTGTCACTTAATAATATGAGTATAAGATAATAGGATAAGATAGGGTCATTTGTTGTAAAGATAAAAGCTAACTTTGGAAAGTTTTAAAAAAATTATATTGAAAGTAAAGCAACAAAAATATTATTTTAATTGTTTAACCCATATTTTATTTATTGAAGCAATTATTTCGCATCAACATTTACACAAAAGAACAGCATTCAAATGTTCAAAAGAAAGACTTTGTAGGTATAGATAATATATGATATAATCTAAGGCATTAAGGATTTAAATTATTATTTCAGAAAAAAGCAAATATTAAAAATCAATTGCTAAATAATAAAATTTAAAAAAACCTAAATGAATTAGTTCATATAAATTTATGTCAAAGAAATATTTAAAGATTCCAGTCATAAATTTCTAATAATAAAACAGTTAAAAATATTTGGGATAATCAATCATCAAAGGGAAATAATGACATAGAAATTAATCTAATTCATAATTTTATTTTCATATGGCGGCTGGATAGCGAAGTCAATAGTGTGCTCAGCTGTAAGATGCAGAAGTCAATAGTGCGCTCGCCTCACAAGCTGAGGGGTGTGGGTTCGAGCCCACGTTAAAGCCTCTATGAAAATGTTGATTTATGACTAACGCTAAGAAAGTCCTCCGCTGACCTGGAGAGGGATGGGCGCCGCCAGGGTCTACCAAGCCCGAGAATGTTATAATGGAAACATTAGAACCCCCCTACGACCACAAAAAGAGGTTATGGGACTAAAAAAACAATATTACCTGGAATCATATAAAAATCAACTACTAACAGCATAGAATATCATTTTTTGTTATTTTAGTGAATTCCTCCAGCACTTGTAGAAAAGTGTTGTACAATATCATAGGATTCAATATCAAATGTTCATTTTTTAGGTAGCTCATTCAATAGATTCAATATTGATATTCTGAAGATATGAATGTACATTAATACTATTATCATACATGTTTCACTATGTTGATTTTGTAAATGAAAAGAAACCTGTGTACTAGAACAACTGCTTATTAATTCAGAGCAGCTAACTGTATTTAACAGGTTTTGATAATAACTCATTTTTTTATAACATCAACAAGAGCATTTTATTCTAAAAGTGTGTTTCTAGAGTGGAAAAAAAGTGCGTTTCTAGAAAGGAAATATGTTTTTTTTCTTGAGAAACTTTTATATAATAAATATACAGTGTCAGAATCCATGAGAAAATTGTCCAAGATTTAATACTCACTTAAACTGAAAATGTTGAAGGTATAATAAGACAAAAGAATACAAATTTAATTTATAAATGTAAAAGAATTAAAACATTTGAAACAAACCATGATGAATTATTAACGTTAATAAAAGATGTACAAACAAGAAAATTATCAATGGTCTCAACTAGAGACAAAAGAATGCTTGATTAATGCAACAAAAGTTGTGACATCATTTTTGGTGGAATTTCAGTTAGGCAGAAACCGAAAAGTTATATTTTAATTCATTGTCAGGTTCAAGCGATATTAATTTGATCAATTACCAAAAGTCAGACGGTCATTACGTTTCAAGGCAGTGGGATATTCATTATTGCTGCCATGTTATGATGTATGACTAATAACAAATGCTCCTCAAAACCGCTTGATGACATATTTGTCAAATATGATCAAAAAACAAACAAAATTAGTAACATTTAAGCAAAGGTAAAAAAATTTGTTCCAAAGTTAAACAATAGAATAGTAGTATATGTACTTTTTTTTTACTGCAGTTTTTTTAAATGCATACAATTACTTGTCTGTAACAACAACAAGTACTTGTTAGCTTAGCCCACCAGCAGTAGTGAAACCTTGTTTAGCTCAGCTGTAAGATGCAGAAATTTACTGAGTGATGAGGTGAAGGAATCTGTTTATCAAACACTACATTTGTTTATTTGAATTAAATAAAAACCATTTAACACTCAACATACTGTCACTGAAGGATTATTAAAGCAGGTACAGATTCATTATTTCAGGATTATGGATTACCTATTAATTTCTTAACTATTGCATAAATGTTGAATGTTATAAATAAAGGAGTTTTCTTGTGTCTCTTGCTATGTCTTACATCTAGTTCTGTCATTCAAAGTCTCATTCAGCATTTGGTTTCATTTCTGTCATTTCTGAAATTCATCTAAGTATAATGTTAGGTCTAATCTTTGAAAGTGTTTATGCCTTCAATAAACATAAATCCAGATGATTGTTGATCATGTTGTGTAGTACTTGGGTACCACAAATAGGACAAGACACAAAGTCTTCAATCAGTGGAGGGACATTTGTTTGGTGAGACTGTGTCGGCTGAGTAGCAACTCTTGCAGTACTGTCTTTATCACTGGTTATCTTCAAGGATTTGTTGTTTGGACTGTCTTTTAATCTTTGTGAACCAAAAGCTATGTCATAACTTCTTTTCTCACTTGATGATGCTAAATGAACCTCTGGTTCGTCAGTCTGTAAGTTCTGAGAATACTTGTCAATGGTAGTGACTGATTTTTCAGTAAAAGTTTTACGAATTTGTGCCAAAAATGATACCCCCTGTTCATTTGTACCAAGTCTATGACCATGACCAGTAAAATTTGTATTTTTATCCTCTTCTAAACTTTTCTCACCATTCTGTGACGATACGACAGGTGGAGGTTTATTTCTCTTTGTACCATCTTGATTCTGCCTAACGTCATTTCTCTTTGCCGTGTCCAGTTTTGGTGCTACAGTTGACTGATCGGTGGCAGTGGCTTGATGAGAGTCATTGCCAGTGGGGCTTTTAAGAGATGCTCCTGGCACATTGGGAGGACTTTCTGTGCAACTACTCCCTTCCTCCTCACCCCATAAATCATCATTCGAGTCCAATTCATCAAATATGTACTTCTTGACAATCTTTTTCTTCTTACCTTGCTTTGGTAGATGCCAAGATTCATTTCCAACACAGACACTCACAAAGTTACCAGGAAATTTATGAGTGCCAATAATCAAATTACTTCCATCTTTTGTTCTTGGACCACGGAATGGATTTTTTTGTTTTATACCTCTTTTCTTGGCTGAACTGCCTGGAGTGAATTTTCCTTTAGATTTTGGTTTAAGGTGCGGAAGTTTTTTCCCTGAAACGTATTTTTCTTTAAGATTTTTTAACACCTCACTTCCCAAAGATTTCAGTTTGGTGTTGTTAGGCATCTTGACGTCAGTCTGATCAGTTTCAAAGGTCAGGTCAATAACACCATTATCTCGACTGCCATTGGTCTGTGTAGAATCATAAGATGTCAAGTCTGTTTCAGCTTCCAACATCCAAGAATCATCTTCTCCATCATCACCCCAACTATCAGTAGAAGGAGAGGCGCTATTGGCGCTAGGAACATTAGAAGAGACAAGTGAAGATGTCTTTGGATGCAACGGTGACTTAGACCTGTCAGTATTCATCTGATCGTGTCGGAGGGAATCAGAACTAGTGAAACCTTTGCTACCAGCTGTTGAAGACTTGGTGACAGTAGAGAAAAGTGAGCTTGACCCGGGTGACGAGGCCTTTGACATTAAAACTCCATTGACCACAACACTTTTTGAACCGCTGCTCCAGGAGCTGCCAGTTTGTACTTTATCAGGCTTACGGCCGGCATCAATAGAAAATATATCAACTATCTTTGATTTGTTTCTCTGACCATTTTCTATCTCATCATTCTTTACCTTTCCCGCAAAGAGACGAATATCAGATGTTGGATCCTTTGGCTTGCCTGGATAATAATCAAGAAAAAAGTACATTTCATTAAATTATTCCAAAAAATAAATATTCTGAATTTTTATTTTAGCAAGGAATCGTTATTCATAATTCTTAATAGTGATGTGTGAGTTGATGTTAGTATTTTCTATTTGTGCCATAAAAGATTGATGTTATAAAAAGTTTAACTCTATCAATAATTTACAGTAATAACTTATATAACAGTTAGTACTCATGAAATCAATCATTAGAGCTGAGAGACCTCACTCTTATTGAAATCTGGTGGGCAATAAAGGACATCTTTCACGTTTCTTTTATTTTTACCTGACGTTTTAAGGTAGCGATAAAATGACACCAAATGGTAAATATAATTAAAAATTACCCTATCTTTGTATTAGAAAAGTTAATGTACTTAACGCACAATTTACATTTTTAAACAGAGCTGAAGACCAAGACATAGATACAGGTTATACATTCAATATAGAAGCATAAAGGAAACAAAAAAAAACACATTTTTAGATCCATTTCTTTTTTAACTGTCAAAATTTATTAACAGATAGAGCTACTTCTGCTAGTTTTCTTAATTTAACACTGCCTTACTAACGATGCAAACAAAGATTGGCTACTGTTGGTGTGTTACCTTCTTTGCCCTTCCCTTTCTTTATCCCATAACCTTCTGGCTCTTTAACTTTTGTATACGTGCCCCCACAGGTTGCCTGATGCTCAGCCCACCAAAAGTCTCGGGGTGACGGTGCACGATTCATTGCTCGCTTGACAAAGCCAAAATAGGGTTTTTGTTTTTGACAAGGTCCATCACATCTCCACCAATGTTGCTTATAAACTTCTACCTCATCATGAAAGTTGTGGTAGATCTGTCAGGAGCAAAAGCAAGAAAAACAATACAGCAAATACAGCTAATTAATGTATATAACATCTTTTATCTACAACATTTTTTCATTCTGTTGTGGGGAAAATGAAACCTTTTCATGATGAAAAATAATTGTAAAATTTAGGGCTGGTCCTGATTTTAAAAAATTTGTTTGATTAATCGGGAAAAAATTTAATAGATTAATTTTGATTAATTGTATTTTTATAACGCATATATAGATCCTGATAAGTTGCTATTCATTATTTTGCAAAATCTGTTAAGTCGCGGTAATTCCATGGCTCCCAAATTTTGTGACGTAACACAGCAAATTCGTTCTGCTATGCAAGCAATAAGGAAGAAAAACCTTTTTTTTTACGTATGCACGTCTAAATAAATAATAATAATGCGAGGGAAAAGTATGTAAGTAACAAAAAATATAAAACATTAATAAATTGGAAAAAAAATATTAGAAATATTTTCTTAAATTTAATTGATCAAATTACTTTTAATCTATTAAATTTTAACGATTAATTGATTAATTAATCGTTAATTTCCACAGCCCTAATTTTTAGACATAGATAGCAACCATAACAACAGAATTTGTCAGGTTGAAATCAAATTTTGCTCCATCTTATCTGCTTTCTAATATCATGACATGACCACAGCATTCAATATTGCAAACATTTAGCAAGTATCAAATGAATTTTTAACATTTCTGTGGCAGGCCTAAATAACATGCAGGAAATGGGACTAGTTTGCCTCAGATGGCAACTCTTCTAATAGAAGGAAATCTCTGAATTCAAATGGGAGATGGAACCGTTGGGAGAGGTGGTTTAACCGGCACAATGAAAACTAAAGGAAGCCTGTGAAGTTGCTGGAGCCAAGCTGTATCATCCACACACGAGTATCCTTGTGTTATCCAGATGTGTGGAGAGGGGTTATTGGCTGTAAATTAAAGGGATTTGCTCTTTGGGGGAAACACCTTATCATTCTAAAGAAAAAAAATTTAGGCAAGTAACTTCATCCTGTGAAGTCTACATAATCATGATGTAATGATGACACAACTAAAATAAAACCTGTTTTTCTTAAGAACCTATGTGCTTTGACTATGTGAGATAGATTAGAAAAATTCTGCTGTATAATTATATAATTATCAATATACATAATTTGCAATCTCTGTCACGTCTGTAGTGTCTGTCCGTGACACTACTAATTTTAGAAAGCAGCGCACCAAATTACTGCACCAATGCATCAAAAGGTGTGCAAATTAAAGATGCGCTGTAAAAAATATTATATGACGTCATTGTTTTAGCTCATATTTTAATTTTGGAAAAGGAAACAATGTAAAAAGAGGATTTGATGATGGTTAATTATAAAATAAAATAACAAAGGAGGCGCCTTGGGCGCCCTACAACTCTTATTATAAAATATTTGGGTGCATTTCAGAAAGTTTAATATTTCGTATTTATCAAACAAGGACAAGTTAGTTGGGCTTTTCAAAAAGGTGGGCGCCATAGGCGTCCTAAAAAAAGTGCATTTTTTCAAAATAAATAGATTTCAGCTGAAAATTTCCGTCATTTTTGACGGTTAATACACTAGTATGTAATAAAGTGACAAATGTTTCTGTATGGGGCCATCCATATATTACATTCGCAAGGAGGGGGGGTCTTAAATTAACAGCATTTTGTGTATGCATGTGTACGTGCTCGACTGAATGTGTACGTACGCACAAATTTAATTTGCATAATACTAAGCCTAGTAACGTAAACTGCTCTGGCTGCAAACGGCATTCGAAATTGACTGAGTCAAGACTGATATGCAATAATGTTTTATAATTTATTGCAAACGAAATTTTGAACTTTTAATTACTTGGAAGTAATAAACATTTGATTCAGACCAAACATTTACACATTACTAAAATATATCCATCGGATTTATATTTCCATTTCTTGAAATTAGATGAAGTTTCTCTTTCGCCCATAGGTGCCTTAAACTCACAACAGGATGGCGATTGGGGGGGATTGGGCATTTTTGTGACGTCATATTGGAAAAAAGGGGGATGACTAACTTTTTGTGACAAGGGGGGGAGTACGGATGAAAATCTGCCATCGCAGGATGTCATTAATGGACGGCCCCAAAGCTTTGACCCCACCCCCCACCCCCCCAAAAAAAGCAAAAAAAGCCGCATTTTCAAATTGAAAATTAGCATGTTGCAAATCACTTTTTTGTCATTTAAGTTTAAGTTTAAGTATGCATTTAGTGTAAGGCTGCACTCTAAAATCGTAACACGTGTGAATCCATTGAAAACGTCATTAAATAAATTGCAAGCAATCAATCAATCAAATATTTTGATGTGACGTCATATTTTTTAAACACCCCTTCCCCCTCGTCACAAATGCGTGACCCCTCCCCCGCTTTAGGCGTGTGACATCATTTAAGGACGGCTTCAAAGAGTAAAACCAATATCTATTGACCCCGGCTTAAAATGTATTTTTTCAAAAGGGCGGGAGGGGGGGGAGTGAAATTTTACGTACGCATAGGAGGTTGCACCCCGAAAATGTACAGGATGCAACAGGGGGAGGGGGTACAAAAAATACGAATTTTGTGTGTACGCAATATATGGATGGCCCCTATGAATGAATAATTCATTTGAGGAGGCTCTACATGGGAATGGCTGAGGTGACTTATGAGGACAAAGACCTGACACACTCTGAAATGTCTGTTCTAATAAAAATCTATACTTCTCCATACTGAAATATTTGCTCCTGTTGATTTGTTTATCCTGTCCATATGACTCTGAAATCGTGGCCCATGGCCATCATGATCCTGAAAAAATTGGAATAAAATGCACCTTAGATTAAAGAGAAATGGGCTTTGTTTTGCTCCTTTAATAAAGTTTTCTTTTTAATTTTATAATTAAATTTTATAAATAAATATATAATTTTAAGCAACTTCTAACAAGATTGGGTTCATTTCAATACCTTTCTGGAAACAAACTTGATATCATATACAATTGGAATATCTAATGAGATTTTAATACAGTGAAACCTTGTGATAACGAAATAATTGAGTTCTATAACAATAGATAGGGTTAATAGCAGGATCACAGGGCTTTACAATATTTTACTTTCTTCATTTGAATTTTATATGGAATGTATTACGTAATTAAGATATTTTGGAAAATAGGATCAATAATACATATATTTATAGGTTATTATTTAGCATTTTAAATTAAATATTAAAAGTTTTTATAATAATTATAATAATTTGATAATTAATATAGCGCTGCACCCCAGCAAGAGTCTGGGCTTACAGTGCTTCACATAAAAATAGTTATAAAAAATACATATAATAATCAATGTAAAACATACATATCATAACTATAACGTCTAACGACATTAAATTGTACAAAAGTTACGTTTATCATTTAAAAACACAATGTTTTCTTTGGTTGATGGTCCCATTCAGAAGATGCATATAAAATATGCTAGTACAGGTCTCTCAAAGTTTCTTTTTATAAAGCCTAATGTTTTGTTTGATTTTTTATTAACTTTATTGACATGGGGATTCCATGAAAGTTTTTCATTTATTATTACTCCCCAAGTATTTTGCATTATCCTGGGGCGCAGTATAGTGGGGTTTCACTGTATTCAGATTCAAACATATCAATTTGTTCCTCGATTTTCATTAACTGTGCTAATGTGCATATATTTATAAATGAAAATAAAAAGGTATGGATTTGTTTTGTCTTTAATAAATTTTCATAAAATATTCTCAATATTCCAGCAGTTTCCTTCATTTAATTTGTCCTAATTAAATTGTTTTAATGTGAAACTTGAAATTAATTAGGATTAGTTCAAAATTAAGCAGTAGCTGGCACTAATTTAGGGTGTAAAGAAACATTTTTAAATAAAAGAATTTGCATTAACTCTCATTTAAATACCCCAGAAAATCTAACAGAACAAAGTTTATTGTAATTCTTGCAGATATCTCTCCAGACCTGATACTAACAGCAGTTACTTACTCTGTCGTTGTTTGTTATAAACAGATAGGCATGTATCATCTCATGCTGTGGACAGAAAATTTTAAAGTAGACTTAAACTTCAATGTTTAAAAGAAATTTCTGACACATTTTAAGTGAAAAAAGTTGTGCCTCGATAAAAAAAAATGATAAAACTCAAACATCAATTTTTTTTAAGACTATTAGGAACGAAATTGACAAATGCAATGAGCTACAATCGTTTAAGAAATATAAAAAACTGTCACATGTATACTATTATAATAAGCTCAAATTTTTTATGTAAGCATTACATAACAATATTTTGTAACTAACTTAAAAATGCAGTTGATTACCAAAAGTGTCTCTACTAAGTCTTTTCTTGGCCTGAGTTTTAGTAAAGGCAAACTAAGTCTAACTGAACATAAACCACCATGACCTTCATAAACACAGAGACCGGCACATCTGAGCAATGAAAAAAGATTAATTTAAATAAGCAATCCATTTATTTAAAATTCATAATTCCTAAAAGTAGAAGAGAAGGAAAACTCTGATGCACACTTTAGGTTATATGATATTGACATGATCAAAATTGCAATGCATCCATCATGGATAATCAACATATATAAATAATGAGAGGGAGCAGAGACTGCCAAAAGCATTACATTACAGGTGCTATTTTTATGCAGAAGATTATTGAGACCTATGCTTTTCCATGATTTCCGACCCGTCTTGCAACTTATTAGCATTTTAAATTTTGATAGTGTGTTGTTGTTTTTTGGTTTTCTCAGGCGACCCATGCACGAATGCAAGATGGGAAAAAAGAAGGATTTTCATGTGTTTGTTTTTACGAATGGAACAAGAAAAGTGTTTCTTATTCCTTTGGTCTATTTGTTGTATTATATTGTTATTGCATTTCAATTCCAAGTTAGAATTTATTGCCTCATATATTATTCCTACTTTGCTCTTCTATTCTCTAGTGTTTCTAGGTTTAGTAATTAACTAAACTAGTTACTCCTGTCATTTGTGAATATTCAACAGTAATGAATCTTGAAGCTCTTTATTTTATGCAAGAATAACTATAAAAGTAGGCGCAAATTTAAATTAGGGAAAGTAATTTTAATTTTAAATGTTTGGTTACAGTGGAGTTCAGTTTCATATATTATTTATTAATAAATATTTAAGTACTTGTGTAAACTTTCAAGTATTATTCATTAAATAACTCAGGCAGTTTAACAAAAGAAGCAGTTAATCTATCAGAAACGTATCAATAATATTTCAATGGAGTGATTAAACAAACCTTTTATCAAAGTTTTTTTTTAAATCATTAAAAAAATTTTATATGAAAGAGAAATATTTAATGCTCAGCTACACAGCCACAATGTCATCCAAAGCAAATGTTGTTCCCAGTAATGTTTCCCTTTTCTTATACTTATAGGATGTCACATTGTTTAATCTTTCCCCTATAGAGGTGGCCTCAGGGAGTGGTGAGCAGAGTAACCACCCTCAGGCCCTGTGTGAGGGGGTCTCACAATAGGAGATTCTTTACAGTATTTAGACTGCACTTATATCCCTCAGCCTAACAAGACACTAGGCCAAGGTCCTATGTACTGCTAAGGCCGCCCATATCCCTTTTCCCTTCATCACACATTGTCAAAATGGCTAATATTGGGGTGTAACACATGCTGAAAGGCATGTCCAAAATGTTTCAAAATTTCATTTAGCAAATTCGGTAACAATTTACAGGTGAAATATCTGGGATAGAGGGAGAAACAAAATGGAGAGATTATTCACAATCACATGCTATGTACAAATGGGAGCTTTTAAAAAATGCTTTAAAAAATAAGTTAACATTAACATAGGAGTAGGAGTTAGCTATGTAGTTGCTCAATATGACAATCTGAAGTTTATGATTAAAGAATATCTTAAATTTAAAATTTACTGGAGCATAACTGGCATTCATATCATAAGTCATAAGCCATTATCATTATCGAGTAATTATATTCCACCTTAGACTTAACTCCACTCTAAAAAATAAAAAGACAAAAGTAAATTTAAGTAGACTTAACTTTTAATTAAATAATAATAAATCTCCTTCCCCTATCATTAGTATCAATATCATCTAATCTATGACTCTACTTAAGATATTTTAAAACTCACAAAGTCATCCTTGGACTCCATTTCACTTCAATACCCGCTAAACGGCCCCAGAAAAATTGAACATTAAATTGAAGAAAAAGCTCAAGAATATTAGGATTAGGGTCTAAAAACTCAAGACTTGGATCTACTGGTGACAATCCTAATGTATTTGGTTTTGACTTAGAAGGGGAGTTTTTGTTATGATCTTTTCCATTTTGATTTTTGTCAAGATCATAATTTAAGTCGTCCGCTAGGTTTGCCGCTGCCTCTCTGTCATACTCTTCTTGCAATTGTCTTGCATATTGAGAATCGTTGAGGCTATGTTGTCCAAACATAATTATTTTCGTTTGGTTGTGTTTCCAAGCCCACTACGAGAACTGCCATAAACAATTAAGCGTGTATTTAGTGTATTATTTAAAAACCCTCCATTCAGAAGTCTATTTGTTTCATAACACAATATCGCTCTCGTTTTCAAAAGTTTAAATAATAATAATAAGGGAGATCACTTTCAAAATTAAGACTTGGTGAACATAAATTGCCTCTCCTGAGGATATAGAGGAGTAACTCGTGTCGACCTTTGAATCTTCAATTAGATAAAAAAAAATAGCTTTAAACTTTAAAGCAGAAATGAAATTCAGAATTTTTTTATTTTTTTTAAAGAAAAAAAATGCATACCCAACCAAGGGATGTGCAATGGATTTTGATCCCGAACAATACAGAATTGAGCTCTCTGCAACTACTACTAATTACACTCACACTATTGAATTGGCACTATTGACCTATTGCTTTTACTATCATACGAAGGACTGCTTCTACTTCTACCATATTGTCCATGACTCTGAGCATATTGTACTAGAATAGGAAATATTTCCCTTTTCAAAGCAAGTTCAAAAGCAAGGACCAGCCTTCATTACAAGTAAATCTGGGATGCCAGAGTCAAGGGTGTCAATTTGATCCTAGCATATGTCTACACAATTTAAAGAGTATCCCCCCTTTAGGTCAGTTGACTCTTTGATAAAAGTACCGGTAGATACATGTCATGCAAACAGGGTATGTAAGGGGCCGTCCATAAAGTACGTCACGCTCCGAGGGGGGGGTCTAAGAAAGTGTGACAGGGGGAGGGGGGGTCAGGCCATGTGTGATGTCACACATTTATTTTATATATTATTTTTTGTCTAATTTATTTACATTTTTTTGCAGAATTTAAATAGCTTTAAAAAAAATTCAAATTTTTTTTTGAAAAATTAGAATTAGTTTTATATCAAAATAGCATGAAATGCGTATCTCCTGAATGTGTTCTTCATAAATCTGAATTGGATGCAGCAGGACTAATATTACAAATATACGGATCAGGTATGGTTTGACAATCATGTTCGCACCAGCCAATATTTCACTCAAATTGTTAAATATCAGGACATGAAATGTTGCGACAAAGCACGAAGCTCATATTTCAACGTTTTACCTTCAAGATTCTTCCCCTCCTCCAATCCCAATCAACCAAATAGTTGATGGACTCAAAGCTTCAGAAAGATGCAGATTCTCATAAATGTCCTTCCTTGATTGTAGCACAAACTCTCAAATGTGATGACATTATGCCAAGATCAACAGGAATTTTCAAAGTACAACCATATGATTACCAGCTTATTTGATCTACTTTGCAAAGTAGGTCACTTATATTTAGCCTCACAAACAATTTTGAAGAAACATACAGGACAACACAGAGCTCGGGCTCAGGAGAATGTGCCCACCCAAACTGTTCCAGAATCAACTCAGATAAAAAGCATCCGTCCTTTGAGAATCACTTCTAGAAGGCAAAGAGAACCTATGGCAGTTATTGCCAGAAGAGAAAATGCACATACAGAGACTGTTGAGTGGCTAGATGAGGACGAGTTGATCTGTCTGCAATTATCCTTCCAGGAAACGATGATGGTGAAAGAATGATGTCAGTCGTAACTATGGATGAAAACTTCATTTCCCCGTTGTGAATATTTTTGAATGAAACATAATTCATAGGACCATAATAAACAGATTCAATATAGCACAAGAGTTGGTCAAATAATTTGTCAATCTAGTCTTTTTTTTTAAAAGTCAAATTGTTTTGTTTTCTTTGTATTATTTAATCTCTGGGTGAGGTCAAGTTTCGCTAATCTACTTATTATCCTGTGTCAATAGATTGCATAATCGGAAGATTATCTAAAACTTAACCTCACTCATTGTAAATGAAAAGTTAGCAGAGAAATTATGTGTATTATACAATTGTCAAGTGTAATTTTTGCAATTTTTCTTTTCAAATTTGATCTAGATTGAGTTACTATTTCATTGAATAACTGTGACAACTGTTGCCAATTAACTATTCTACTATTAAAGTCATTTTAATAATATGATAGTTCTTTTAAGTGGGGGTGTACGGGATTTCGGCTCCAGCTCCGGCAAATCCGGAATCGGCTATTTAAAAAAAATCCGGCTCTGGCTTCGACTCCGGCAGGTTTCACTTTATAAATCCGGCTGGCCGGTAGATTCCTAATTTATATATATATTCATAATGGCTCCGGCAAATCAGGAATCCGGCCATTTTAAGAAATCTGATTTCGGCGCCAGCCGGATTTCACTTCATAAATCCGGCCAAATTCAGCTCCGGCCGGATTTCAAAATTTTGAATCTGGTACATCCCTACTTTTAATTGGAAAGTTTATATTTTAATACAGTTTAATGGTGAAGTGTAATTTAAGTATTAAATTAAATATTTTAATTAGGTGTTAATTTTAAAAAAAATTTCGAAAGTGTGACGTACTTTAGGGGGGGGTCCAGAGATTTGTGACAGTTTGTGACAGGGGGAGGGGGGGGCAAAATGTCAAAAATAGCGTGACGTACTTTATGGACAGCCCCTAAGAGCCTGACAAGACATCCCAAAACATGAACGTTTCGGCAAAGAGTAAGATCCTTCCTCAACGAAAAAACAAAATAAAACTGAAATTAAAACTTAGCTGCGGTGAAATCCCGAGCCTCTTTTTGGCTCTAGATTTTTCGTTGAAGAAGGCTCTTCTTCTATAAACCAAAAAATAATAAATTAAATTAGAAAAATAACCCCCTGAACATGGCCAATTTACAGGTTAAGTAACTTTTATCATGACAGCAAGCTCTATCTTGATTCTAATTCGTTATTGAATTTGATAAGTAAGTGGTGTAAACTGAGCCCAAATTAAATTTGCAAAATAATGAATTATCTGAAAAGCATCTCTGCTATGGAATAGGGCAGCATGGCTTAGGCTATTCGAAACAATAGATACTGAAAGTATTGCTGTGCTGGACAGGCAAAACAAGATTTAGCATTTCAGTACCACAACGAAGATGTAGCTTTACTGAATGAAAGAAGCTTTTCATCTGCTGTGATAGTTGTTAAATGCGTTCAAATTAACCCTCAAAAACTCTATGGTATATTTAATGCATCAGCTCCTGTCGCCGGTTTAATGCCTTGTCTGTAGCAGCAATTTTAATACCTATGTCTGTAGCAGCAATTAGAACTTCTTAACTGTGTGTGGACATGGAAAAGAATTGATAGCAACATTTTAGTATACCAAAAATTTAAAAAAGTTACTGAGTTCATTTCTTTTCAAGTAGTATGTCAACAAATCAGGTTTTCATGAACTGTTTCAGCAAGGAATTATTCGACATTGAGTTTTTGTCTTGGAGTATTTTTTGAACTCCTTTGTGCATTCCAGTCGTGATAACAGTATTATTATAGGTTTTTACTTTGCAGTCCATTAGATTCAAACATTGAGCTTTAAGTTTAAGGCTACTTAAAATTGTTATAGCAATGTCGTAAGCAGATAACTTTTTTTCAAAATACATTTTTTTTAAAAAGATTCTACAATGATTTCTACTTTTTTTTTCTTCAATCTTTACACAACGCACAACTTGATTTGCTTGATTCTCATGTGAAATATTTCGAGTATTGTCAAATATAATGAAATCAGATTTGAGCATTTTTTACATGGTAGTTGATTTTCGGCAAACTTAATTATCTAAAACTGAAAGGGGCTCATTTGAATTTGAGAGGAGATGTAAGGAATGAATTTTTTTTTAAAACCTATTTTACAAGAAGTTCTCGGAGAACTGGACTGTACTTTGCAAGCAGATATTTCAGCTATGAAATATTGCCTATATTTGCACTGTTAATGTCAAAGAAAGCAAAATTTAGTTTTGCCAAGAATTTAAAAATGTTACAATTTAATATTTAAAAAACAAACAAAGAACTTCTTCCCACTTATTTCTTTTGTTTGAGCAGTGCTTTTTCAAGGGTGATTTTTTTTTAAAAGTCTAGTTTCATTCTGTTATAGTGACTGACGTTTAGAAATGGATGTTCATATGTTGGGACATTTCCCAATCGCACTGCACGAATAGAATTTGCAATATTTCATCCAATTACTCAAATTGTTTAAGCTCCTAAATTTTTATGAAATTCGATTATTGTTGGAATTTGATAGGGTAAAGTAATGGTAATCTTCGCTTTTACAATAGGATCAGCTGACAAACTTGACAATCACTTACATGTACCAGCACGTCAGTGTCACGTTCTCATTTTACTTCAACCAATAAATTTCAGCAGCATTGGCATAGTACTAAAAGAATTTTCATTCAATATGGACCTTTCAGTTGTAGCAGTAAGAACTTCATGTTTTAGGAAAAGACCTTAATTTCTTTTATGAATTTCTCTCCTGAATTTTCTTTTATTTCAATTAAATTAAAAGTTTCACTTTATTAAAATATATTAGTTTTTAGAAGCTAATAAACTACTAGGCATTAGCCACCTCTGACGTAGTGCCGCCTGGGCATTAGAACAACCCCCCCCCCAGCCAACCCACACGCTGCTGAAATCAAAGTTATTGTCATTTTAAAATTATTTAACTTTTTTTAGGTGTAAAAACAATGCATATCTAAATTGTGACCAAAAAAATATATTTAAAAAGAAGGAATAAAAAAAATCAATCTGTTTTTTGAAATAGTGAAGTGTTGTAGGAAAGGAGAAAGGCAAACAAATTTTTTAAAACATTTCTATGGAAATGTTCCAGAAAATGCTGAATTTTGGTCAAAGATTTTTAAATTAATTATGTCAAAGCCTTAAAATATTTAAGTAAACTTAAACGGCTCGCATAACACAAAAGTTGTAATCATGATTTATTGGGATAATGATATGAACATTTTCATTTTAAATACATTTTATGTCCATGAACAAAGTATGACCAAAAAAATTTGATTACTAATAATTAAACATTTATTTCTAAACAAATGTGGATTTTTATTTATTTATTTTTAAACTAAAACTAAACATTTTGATAATTTACTTAAGTCATTTTATTTAACATAAGACTGTGTAGGAAATGTAACCATACAACTGATGAGCACTTGATCAAGTTGCACAAGGAATTTAAACTTGAAACTGACCTGTTAGCAATTCGTAATAAATGCATTAAGTAATTAAAACTACAAGCATAACCCAACCATTGATAGTAAAACTATTTAGTTTTTAAACACCTTTATTTAAATATATACTTCTCAATTATTATTTTAACTTAGAACTGTTATATACCCACATTATTCTATGCAATATTTGTTTGTCCTACATTACTCGAAACCAGGGTACATCACTGATAAATTTTTTGAGGCAAAATGTACATGTATTTCACAACTGAATTAAATTTATTTAAATAAGAAATTTTTACTGCCCCTTAGTCTTTCAGCATTTATCTGTAATGACAGCTTGGTTGTTTAGATTATATAAATTTGTGCAGTAGCTATTAAAAAATGTTACCATCTCCATGAATTAGTTGAGAACATATGATTATAACATATGTGGTCTGTCAATCAACACCAAGAAGACTGAGGTCCTCCATCAGCCTGCGCCTGGAAGACCATACGTAGAGCCCAACATCACTGTCAACGGCCAGAGACTCAATACAGTGCACCGGTTCACATACCTAGGCAGCACACTGTCTCAAAATGTCACCATCGATGACGAAGTGAACGTCAGAATTGCCAGAGCCAGCTCCACTTTTGGCAGGTTGTACCCTAATGTCTGGAACAGAAGAGGCATTACCATCCAGACCAAGCTGAAAGTGTACAGGGCAGTGGTGCTCCCCACACTGCTTTATGCTTGTGAAACTTGGACTGTTTATCAGCGCCATGCAAGAAAGCTGAACCACTTTCATATAACAAGCCTCAGGAAGATTCTCGGCATAAAGTGGCAGAACAAAATTCCAGACACAGTGGTACTGACCAAGGCAGGTCTCCCCAGCATCTTCACCCTCCTGATGCAGTCCCAGCTTCGCTGGGCAGGGCACGTTGTCCGAATGCCAGACGAGAGACTGCCAAAGAGAATCTTTTATGGTGAGCTCCAGTATGGCCAGCGGTCCCACGGTGGGCAAAAGAAACGCTTCAAAGACACACTGAAAGCCTCAATGAAAGCGTTTGCCATAAATCCAGACACGTGGGAACGAGCTGCAATGGACCGATCCACCTGGCGCTCTTCCATCCACGAAGGTGCCAGGTCATGTGAGGCAAACCGGATTACCGCCGCAGAAAAGAAGAGGCAAGCCCGAAAGGCCCATGCTGTCAACCCTCCAGGAGATGTCGCACTCGCCCCCTGTCCCTTCTGTTCCCGAACCTTTCGTGCAAGGATCGGCCTAATCAGCCATCTGCGCACGCACAGAAAACCCTCGGATGACTAGAGTGGTCCTCGTCGTATCGACGGACGAACGAACATAACATATGTGGCATTAATTCAGTGCTTCCCTACGTCTCTTGGTTTTTCATACTGATTGTGGCATTAGAAGAAGTTGTACACCCAGAGCCAAAAGTGGTTGTAAAAATTCAATAAAATTGTCGTACTGGTACTTAAAAACATTCTGCCGCAGTGGTCGAGCGGCAGTGCCCTCAGTTGGCGTAAAGTGAGTCACGGGTTCCAATCTATGTGAAGGAAGGGACCTTTTCCCGTAGCTAAGGACACCCCTGAGTTCACCCGCCTCCAAATGGGTAGTAACTGACATTAGTTGGGGTAAAGTAAAAACAGTTGGATATTGTGCTAGCCACACAGTCCCTTCGTATGCCGTTGCCATAGAAACTTGTGAACGCTGCTTCACTTGCCCCATAAGCCAGTATGGCCTGAAAAGGGAACTTTATACTTTTACTTAAAAACATTGCCTGTCCCCTCATTTTACAGTCTACACGACATCTGATGGGAGAGAGGCTTAGTCAGCTGATATATATAACTAATGCCAGGCAATCATTCTAATGTTGAGGAAACATGTTTACTATTTTTAACTTTTGATGAGGTTATTCGTGAGCTTCACTTGAATTTCCAGGACAATGGGATTCCAGATCTTGTTTGTCTGCAAAGAATAGAAAAAAAAGACTTACATATATATGAATATAGATATTAACATATAAATTTTAAAAAATTAATTGCTATATCTTAGTTATAGATATACATTTCCAGCTACTCAAGATGGAAGACAGGAAGCCTACTTGAAATAAACATTAGCATGTCTATTCCCACCAAAGCGCATGGGTCAGTATCAGAACAAACAAAAAAACTAGTTAGCATTTCAATGCTACAACAAAGATGAAGCTTACTGAATGAGGGAGACATGGTTGAGACTTAAATCTACAATAAAAGCACTGGCATGTTACCTTTCGTCAGAAACCCTGAATTTTTAGGAAATCATGTGAAGCATATAGACGCAGGGAGGTATTTTGAAATTATATTGGATACTATTACTATGTCTGAAGTGATCAAATGTGTCACACAATAACCAGATGTCTGAAGTGATCAAATATGTGAAAATCCATAATGGGAAACTTGAAATAAGAGAATTGTTTCTTGGATTTACCCTTATACTTAATTAAGTTAGCAATAGAAAAAGTTCTCTGGATATACTATTAATACTAACCATCATATTTTGTACCACACCACAGACAATAAAAGTATGTGTTTCGTAAATATCTTGTTACAATTTCTAATCTCTCTGACTCCTGAAATAGAGAAAAATAGAAATGTCAGTACTATCTACATACTCTCTGACTCCTGAAATAGAGAAAAATAGAAATGTCAGTTCTTAATTAACCAGCTGGAATTTATAGAATGAAATGTATAATTTCTAAGTTTACGGAATTTGTCATTAAAAATTTCACTGGGATTCAATAACAGTAACTTTTTTAAAAAATAAAATATAATAATAAAATAATTTCCAAAATTATTTAAATTGGTTTTAAGATAATCACACATATTTTATTCATCAATCCTATATGATTTATTCCAGAAACAGTGTAATAAGAAAACTCACAGAGAACTCTAAGTATGCAGGACATTCAATGACCTCATCCTCATCAGTGTCATCTTCATCATCTGGATGTATTGTATTGACATCATGGATATAATCTTGTAACTTCTCTTTATCTTCCTCCTCGTCTGTTTTCTCATCTTCTTCTGTTTTTAAACCAATTGCTGGCCAAAAAAATGGTTCCCCAGGCTCAGATATACCCTGTGAGCCAAGTGTTAATGAAATAGTAAAAATATAAAGAGTGAAACACAATGTACAATTTTTAAATGCATGATTTAGGACCAATAAGAAACTTAGATTTATCAGTAGGTTGGTTGTATCTTATCTTATTTATTACAGATGCTGTTTCTATACAGAAGATTATTGTATCCATATATGAAAATCAAGATTATTGATAGTATTAATAAAAGAACAGTGATATAATTGGACACAAGTGCCTCTGCAATGAGCCAGGCATTTACAATCCTGTTGACTCTTTCACAAATGGCAAATTTTATTCCCACATCATCACAGGGCCAAATGAAAATATAGCTCTTTTTTTTTCCTTCTTAGTGTTCACTAAAAATTTATCACAGCAAATATTTGAACATTTTAAAAGTTTAAAAAAAGAGTTTTAGCTTTTTCTGGTACCAAATAATAATATTAATAAAATAAGCTTTAATCTGGGACTATCAAAATTTAAATAACCATTGACTCACTTGTTCTTGGTCTAGTTGTAAACATGCCTTCTGTGCAGTACTCAGATCTCTCCAAACATTTCTTTCAGAGAATCTTTCACTCATCCTACCCATAAATGTTTCTTTATCTTTCTCTGCTGCTTTTTTACGCTTCACTGCCATCATGGCTCTCATGTTGTTCATCTCAGTTGCTTTACGCTTCATTTCGGTGTCTCTACCCAATCCTGAACGCCCAGTTTTGAGTTCGATAGGGACAGGCTCAATTCTACCATTGCCTGAAATATGCAGCAATGAAAGATTATTGATAGGATGTCTACACAGAATAGGTATTTGATACTATCTTTATATAATAGCTTTTAAGTTTGATCATGATGTCTATTTACTAAATGATAAATGAATTTTATTTAATCCAGAAAGGTTCATTTATATATATGAGAATGAGTTGGCATTAAAAAAAAAGTTAAAATTAATTAAAAATCTATTGAAAATTACAAATTTATTGACACATAGAAATGATTTGTATTTGAGAGTTAAATAGCTCCTATAATTTTGCTCCATATAATATGAAAGCCAAACTTATCTACCATTTAAAGAGGATGGGGGGAGGTTTTATATTTATTGTAATGGCCTCCAAATTCTAGTAACAAACAACTACCCAATTTTCCAATTCCTGTTCCTGGTTTATAACCCATTTTCTGTAGCATTGCAAAGCCTTTGCTTTCACTTGAGATATTGGAACTAAGACCTGTCTCGCGATGCAAAGCCTCTAGCTTGTGCTTCGGAATTATTTCATTCTTTTTTGCCTTTTCTTTCTGAAGTTTTTCTTTTTCATACTTTTTCTGGATTTGTTTTGGGGCAAGCCCAGGTCTTGTGTCACCACTGAAAATAATATTACATCAAATTTTCCTACTGTGACATCAAAAAATATTTTGTAAACAGAGGAACACAAATAAATTAATTCATAACATTTATAATTACAAATAAACTGAAAATAGAGTGGGAATGCTGTAATTTATTCTTGAGACTTTTATCAGTATGAATGATAGGATTCAATTTAAAATAATTAACTTTCTGATCATAAAAGAGAGGTCTTCATACCTCAAAGGCTGTATCTTACCACTTTAATAAAAATGCATCTGACATGTAGTCTTCCTCTTCACTTGACATTTCAGTTTCAGTATTTTCTTAGTGAACGTAAAATGATTGACATCTATTGGCACTCTACTTGCACTTTAGTCTGTTGTGTTAAACATATCAATTCAAAATAGCCCTTAAGTCCTGAATATTTTATATAACTTCACCTGGATATTATAATTTAAATGCAAATTTCTTAATGAAATAAATTTTAAAAAACTACTGATCCTGAAACAAGTGGCTAAAGTCAGTGAGGTGTGCTACATGTTTCTGTTTATTTACCATGTATACTCACATATAAACCTACATCGCATATAAGCCGACCCACTAAAACTGCTTTAAAATGGCCAGTTTTTTTGTGTGCAACAACCTACATATAAGCCGACCATACAATTGTCTAATTTTACTCCAGAGGAAACCATAGATATAGGAAACATTTTCTGTTTTTTTAGCATTTTTTCTTAATTTTATGCCATTTTTTACTTCGAAAATGAATTCTCCGTGGTAATATTCATACTCAATATAATTATTAGCTATGCATACATTAAATTCTTTGAAGGGACACCTCTGTGTATATATATATATATATATTAGTACTCTGTACACACAACCAAATAAAGAGTCAGATGGCGATGAAAATGTGTGGCTGGAAAATTGGCATTAGTGTCTGTCCGTGTGTCCATTTTGTTTTATGTGCATATAAGCGGACCACCTGATTTCAGTATTGTATTTTATAGTTCTAAATTCGGCTTATATGCGAGTATATACAGTACCTTAAAGTCAAGAAAAGTCTGAAGACTTGCAAGCTTGGCTAAACCTCTCTATTGTGGCCCACCTCTCATTTTTTTATTTGTTAAAGGGCTCTCAAGCTAAGAAAGTATATTACATTTAATTTACTAATTATTTAAAATTGTTTAAGTCAAGTTTTAGAGCTCTAGTTTGTTTTCCATGAATGAGGTAGTTTGCATTGATCTGTTTCTTCATCTTTGTTACTCTTACAGTTGACACTTTTCTTAATGGAAAAAAATACTCCAATTAGTTTCCCATTTTATTAATTCATCTAGGTCTTTTTGTAAGATTTCACTATCTTCAATTATCTTGTTCTGTAGATTATACTATGCTCAGCAAATAATTGAACTCTTGTTCCTGATGAAATGCTGTTGCCAATGCTGTTGGCGTTGGGTAAATCATTTATTTAAATTAGGAAGAGTACAGGCCTAGGACAGTCCCTTGTGGAACTCCCAAGTTAACCGTTATTGGTGCTGATTTAGATTCATTAATTATTACAGTGTGCTCTCTACCTAAAAGACTAAAAGTAAAAGTAAATTTGGATCCAATGATTAATGATGTATGGCCCTGGGCCTGGGACAAGAAAATCTTGTAACACTTGCTAGGACTACTCTTAGTACTCTTAGCAGTAAACACTTCAAAAAAAATAATAAGTCGCTATAATATTTTTAAAAATTCTTCATAATATTTTATATGCATATTGATGATATTCATATATCAATATTGACAATATCATATATAATTATAATATGATATCTGATATATTGATATTAAAGATATTAATATTATTAATAATAGTAATAGATGATATTTTAATAGATCTGGGCTTATTTATGTGTTATGTGCGCATTAATTCTAAAACCTTAACATATTTAATCAACGTATCTGCTTTTCAGAATAAGTAAGTTATAAAATCATAATTACCAGCACACTCATTGTGGTTTTAAAAAAAAATAATTTAATTTAATGATTTGTATTTGCTATGAATCTATGAATTAAAAAACTTAACAACATGCGGGAGATTACTCTCTTTAAAAGTTGTTTAAGTAATCGATGTTGAATTATTCTCTTTGTTGCAATAAATGTAATAACAATTCCCGACATATCAATATGTAACCATACTCTTCAATAAAATACTGCTTCACTTTTCAGTGGCTTAAGAAAATTTTTGGATCAATCTACATGATAAACATAATTATACATTTTTAAAAAAAATTAATAGTTATGTCCTACTCTATTTTAATTTGATATATTTTGTGTAGGCCTATTCGTGCTAAATGTCCGAAACAGAAGAGTTTGTAATTTGACATTTTTCTGAAAATTTTTCATCGATTTGTTGCCCAGCTGGGTTAGGCTTTTCATAAGTCCCGATAGTTGGATTATCAAAATATAGTTGTGATAAAGTATAAAGCAACTAAGGCTACGACATAGTCATAGGCTTACTAAAGTAACATAGTTGGGTCGATTACTGGATTTATTTTAGAATGAAATTACACAGTTAAATGTAATCTCAAAATGTCTTGGCCTAGCCGCGCCCATCGGCCTAACTTATAAAATTGTCAACAATAACAATCTAACAATGTCTAATTGTCAACAATGATAATAATTATGGATTCTGAGTATGTTTTTCTATTGAAAATAGGTAAGTCATTTAATAATACAATAATTTCAATAATAATAATTTGTTTGTTAATTATTAATTAATAGTAAATAGAGTAGACTTCAGAAACGGTCAGTTTTTATTATAATTTATTAAATTAATTAAAATTAATTAGGATGTTGCCAGTGTTAGGTTAGTGTTAGTGATTGTGGCTAGTGTTACGACTTGTCTTAGATTAGGCTGATTAGCCAGTAAACTACTACTACTACTGCGAGTAGTCCTAGTCACCTAGTCCTAGCAAAAAAAGCCGTAGCAGCAGACATTTCGAAAAAACTTTGTTGCTATAAATAATATCATAACAATATGTTCATAATTAATATTTTATACGCATTTATTATATATATTTACATTATACATGTAATTTATATATAATACGAATATGATATTAATAGATCTGGCATTTGATTCTGGGCTTATTGCGGCTTATTTATGTGAAAGTGAATGTGTGTATTAATTCTAAAATCTAAATTTATTTAAATACATGTATATTTAATAAACTCCTCCGCTTTACTTTACTGACCCGTGACTTTACTGAAGACTGAATAAGCAGTACAAAAATTACAGTACAATTACAATTACCAGGTTTGCCAACACCCTAACTGACTAACTGTATAATAGTATTAGTATTATAAATTATGGCATTATGATTATGGTATTAAAAAAAAGAAGAAGAAGAAAAATAGATGACGGTACTGGGATTTTTAAATTATAATAACTATTTATTATTATTATTTTAATTTTTTTTTGGACGGCACTAGTACTACCTTAAAAATTTTGTTTTTTAAATTAAAATTGATTATCTCAGACTTTTTCTCAGTACTAATGTTTAGTATTAGAATAGAATTACACATTTTAGCCTAATTATAGTGATATCGGCTCATTATTTTAGCAGTGGTGTACCTAGGCCAAATAAAGCTATTAAATAACATGTCGAAAATCCAAAACTGTGTGAATAAATTATTAAATACAATTTTAGACACTTAGACTTCGTGAACTTAGTTGTAACAGTAAGCACATTGCCTATTACTATTGCTATTGCTACGACTGGTCGTAAAAATAAAATTATTTCATGTTATTTCCAGTTAATAGCTGACAACTGCTGTAATTAACCAAACTTTCCGGGACTTGCCTCTACTGAGTGGACCCAGCATTTATTTTTGTTATTATAGTGAAAATAATTCAACGATTGAAATATTATTATTTTTTAAACCCAAGAATATAGCAGGTGTTTTTTTTTAAGTATGCTGGGATTAGGAGTGGAGAAAGGAGTGAGTATGTGTGTGTAGGGGAGGGGTTAGATAAACAACAGTGGCTTGCCTCAATCGCTAACAAAGATATACGGCGTATTTCAAAGCTAAAGCCAAGGTCATTTCTGTAATTTCCAGGGTCTCCAAACTTTTCTGCTGGAGGGCCACATTAACTGTCAAACAGCAGTTTGGGGGCCAACTACACACAGTTTTGTAGTAAACTATAAGTAAAAATGGTATCTTTTTTGGAGATTAAAAGGTCTCCAGGGGTCGGATGAGAGTGTAATAAAAGTGTTACACTGTTGTCGATAGTCGGAATATAAACGATTTTGAAAATGATTATGATTATCAGTTTTCATTCCCTGAATTAGTCTTACAAAGTTTGGACTGCAATACACAACTTAATTCACATTAGGTTTTTTTACAATTATTATTATCAATTATTATCATTCTGAAGTAGGGAAAACAGTGTTAAAATCACTGCTGTCAATGGTCAGAACTTACACTTTGACTGTCACTGTCAGGCACTATCAAGTATGGAAATGGCCTGATTGGGTTAAACTTAAATATAATGCAGTGAAATGAATAATTATTTCTTGCAGGCCTCCTTTTTGGCTTTGTATTTTACAATATACGAACTGTAGATGGAATTCATCGGCTGTCCATACAGGGGTGTATTCTAGAAGTGGGGCAAAGCTGATGGCTCTTAAACACACACGTCTGATGGTCAGAATCAAAGGGTGCCTCCAAGTGTGTTTTTTTTCTTAGTATCAATACCCAGACTCATTTCTTTAAAATAAATAATGTTTATTAAAAAAATCGAAGGTGCTGGGGACTTTGAGGGGGGGGGGTTTCAGTGGTGTAGCGAATGTACCCGGGCGCCACGCTAGGGGGCGCCAAAATGAGTATTAAAACTAATTATTTAATTTTATTTTGATGTAAACTAATGTATCCTAAATACGTTTGCAAGATTGAATTTTGGAGCTCAACAAATATCTTTGTTATAAAACAGTTGGCAAGCACGATTTTGGAGCCCCTATTGAGCATTAAGGGGCGCCATTCTACTAATAAACAAATGATACTTCCACAGATCCAAGCTCAAATTCAAATGAAAAAACAACCTTGGGGCAATATTTTGAAAAGAATAATTACTTGTATCAAGTTTCTAGCTTCACAAAATTCGGCACTGCGAGGCCAGGAGGAACATCTGCATAAGGACGAGAATAAAAATGTTGAAGAATTTCTCTCTGTGATCAAACTCGTTGCTTAGTATGATCCGCTGTTAGAAAAACATCTACAACATTCCCGAGAAAATCCAGGTTCAGTATCTTATTTATCATCGGAAGTCCAAACGAATTTATCCACCTACTTACATCGACTGTAAGGAATCAGCTGTTGAGTGAAATCCGAAAAAAAAACCAAGTACTACGGTTATTGACTCAACACCGATATAGGACACCAGGAACAGTTCTCTCAAGTCATCAGATTTGTAGATGTGGATTTTCAAACTAAAAATGTAACCATCAAAAGATCATTTTTAGGTTTTGTTCAGGTACATTCCAAAGATGCAGCAAGACTTGAAAGAATTGTCGTAGAGAAACTGGAATCTGCTAACAAACCGCTAGCCGACTGTCGGTCACAATGTTATGACAAATCAGACAATGCTGCTGTAATGACTGGGCATATATCCGGCCTTCAACGGCGAATATCTGCCAGAAATCACAGAGCATTGTTCGTCAACTGAATCAACCACAGCATAAACTTAGCAGGAGTACACTCAGCTAAACAGGATCTAGTTGTTATCACGTTTTTGGGAACAGTTGAAAGTATATATTTGTTTTTCTCTCGTTCAACAACTCGTTGGAAGAATTAAAAAGAGTTGTGCCAATCACAGTGAAGAGGGAGTCTGAAACACGCTGGATTGCACGATCAGAAGCTTTTAAATCTATTTATGAAGGACTAGATGACCTAGTAGGGCTGATGGAACAATTATCAGAAGATGCAACTATGACGCCAGACACCAGAAGTGATGCAGAAACTTTGCTGGGGGGTATATTAAACTTTAACCTCCTAGTTGTGTTACATTTCTGGAAAATCACACTTGGTGAAATTGATCGTGTCCAGAAACGGTTGTAGGATTCTACGATGAATTTCAAGGAAGCAGTATCTGATCTTGAATCGTGAAGCAAGAACTTGTCAATATTCGCGATAATTTGAACCAAGTTGTGGTAGACAATGGAAAAACAAGATGCACAACTTGGGGAATAAAGGTTGACAGAAGGATTAGACGACATCGGAGGATACCTGGATAATTAGCAAGAGGTGCTGGACCTTCTGCAGAAGAAGACATTGCACATGTTATGAACAGCGTAATTGTTAGACTCCAACATGAGATATCAATACGGTTTTTATGTCTTAGAAACCTAAACACCAAATTGAGATTTTTACTAGACGTCATAACTGTTCTCGCGTAGACAAAGGTCGATACACCTCGTCAAAAGTGCTTAGATTTTGTAAATTTCTACGATACTGACGTCAATCATCACGAATTGTGCACAGAAAGCAGAGACTGCAAAATACTGCTCAGTACCCGGACTGAAGTCCTATCGGAAACTCCTTTGGATCTTCTTGGTTTTATTGTTTCATATGGAGATGACGAATTTCCGAATCTGCGCATTTCACTGCAAATACTTCTAAAAATTGCCGTTTCAATTGCAAGCTGTGAGCGTTTCAATTGCAAGCTGTGAGCGGTCCTTCAGAAAAAATGAGGCTTCTTTGGTCTTATTTACGTGCTTCAATAGGACAAGATCTTGCACTCCTTAGCATCGAAAGGGAAACACTGAGAATATTAATTTTGACAATGTGATTAACGAGTTTGCGACTGTCAAATCAAGGAGGATCTATTTGTTGTAGACCAGTGCTTCTCAAAGTGGTTGTCCGCGGACCGGTGCCGGTCCGTGGGTCATCCGCTGCCGGTCCGCAGATGTTCTAAAAAAAGGACAGAAGAAATTGTCACTGCAGGGAAAATAGTGCACCGGTCCATGGTGCAATGGAAAAAATTCCCACCGGTCCGCCATACTAAAAAGTTTGAGAAGCACTGTTGTAGACTATGTCTATTCCCGTCATGTATAATTAGTAGAGTTTTATTATATTTTTCAAATAAATTGTTTACAATCGTATAGAGAATTATTAGTCTGTTCTATTTCATTAAAATACCAGATGCTTCGAAAATGAATAATATAAACCGTAACATTTCAAAATTTTCATGGGGGCTCACTGAGGCCCCAGATTTTGTCGACCCGATAAGGGACGCAGATTTTGTGCCATGTCCCCGGGCGCAGATGACCCTAGCTACGCCACTGTCAGATATCAAAATCCGATGAAACTTACACTTACACAATGGTTTATTGAAATCGTCATTGAATGATTCTTTTGACACCGTGGTCTATGTATGAACACTGTTTACCAAATGTAGAGACTTTGCTAAACAGAATTTCAAGAACTGTAGCTGCCCTGTGTCGCCAATTGGATGGAGAAGCTGGCCAAATAAAGCATCAACCACAGCCTCGCCTTTCACTAACAGAACAACAAAGATAAGGGCAGTTGAAATGACACACCATGTCCGGAAACAAAGTTTAAACAATTATTAATATATGTATACCGATAATTCATAACTAAAGTCAATTGTTCATTTGAACAAATTGTTTATTCAAAGCTGGCGCCCATGCAAGCTGCCACCTAGCTATCAGATTGATAACCTGTAAAGAGGGTATGAGTGAGCCTGACAGCACGCAACAAAACAGCGAACGCTTCGGCAAAGAGCCTTCCTGATTGTAGTCTCGCCCATATTTTGTTCACCTTATAGCTATATCAGCTGGCTCCTGTCATTAATTATAATTACATATACTGAACTTCCAGCATTATTTTTGTGTCTATGTTTGCCAAAGTTTTTTTTTACCGTGACTATCCCCCCCCCCATTTTTTTCTTTGGGCGTTGCTATTGTGTAATATAAAGTACATGTAGTGTTGGTGGTGATATCGAATCATCCTATGGCAGCATCATCAACAACATACGAGAACATATCTCTTCATCATTATCGCTGGATGAGTTTCCGAGTGCTCTTAAAAAATCTTCCAGCCACCTCCACCAACAGTTTCAAATATGATTAAATAAAATATTAATACATCTTTTCTTCTAGCATTTGGAAGGTTTTTATGGCCTCTTGAATGCTAATCTAAATACTACTTAGGCTCAGTCACTTCCTCAACGCATAATCATTTTTTAAATTTCTATTATAACCGCCAATGGCGTAACACAATAATACGACATTTAAGTTAGAGGTATTCATTGTTAATAAATAATTTCAAACTCGTCTGCTATAACTATAACAAAGCTAACACTGTACAATCAACAAAGCCAACCCAATACCATCAATAGTGTTTAATAGATTATCATAAATTTGCCCTGTCGTGAAAGGTATAATGTGCCTTCAGCATCGAAGCCTATTTCTTGTTTACAACATACACAAGTGACACAACTCATCCTTCAACTCTACAGTTCCATGTTGATTGCTAGCTGTCCATCACTGGCCGTCTCTCTTCACTCGCTGAGTTGACGTCAATCTCACGGATCAATGACTATTCACAGAGGTTGATGAATAAATCATTCAATTATAATACACTTGTTTTTATTTTTTAGTGAAAAACATGTTGGTTTCAAGGACTCTCGCTCTGATAACACATACATAGAGATTAGTAAAGTTCAAGATCGGAAATAGATTTTAATAAGACAATAAGTATTTGTAGTTAGTCGTGCAAGCCAGTAGTTCTCAACACTAGCACACGAAATTTTCTGAGTGACTGGTACTGGTACTTATTTGGCTGTGAAAGTTCCTCGTGGCTCGTTTGTGTTTTATAATATTAATATAGAGTTCATTTTGTAAATGATTCTTTTAAAAAATTGACCTGCCCCAAAAATTTATGACAAGTATAAACTTGACTATGAAGTAGTAAATTAGGAGGGTGGGTGTCAGTGTGAGTGTGACTCTTTGGAAATGTAGCTATGAATTATCCTATATAATAAAAGGCTATGTTCCGTGCGGTCATCGATAGCGATTGGTCCCTCAAACACATATGACTCCTACAGCCAATCATATTGAACACTTTTACGCGGACGTTCAAAACGAGTTATTTTTGGTGCAGTATTTCTTCCAAGACTTGAGTTATGCGCTTTGGGAGGCCGATTTATAGTCAAAAGCTCTATTTTTACGAGTTATTTATTTAAACTATAATGAATAGTATTTTTGACGTGATGCACATGTATGTCGGTCGAGACGGCTGTTGGAGGGGAGTTACAACATGCCACCGAACGGTGGAGGAACGTCCTTGGACGGGCTTTGTTGCTCGTAAAGACATATTTTGTAATGTTCGAACTTCCTAAACTTTAAACCATTTCATGCGAGCGTAACATCAAACATCTGCCGGTGCTGTGACCTGTTCAGAATCCAAATGTTTTCAGCGTGATTCAGTTCATTTAGTCCTTTTATTAAATGCCCCAGTCTTTTACATTAGACCTACACTTATTTCTGTCCGGGTTAATGGCCATGCTGTCACCAGCAGCTCTTTGCCTTCATGTGCTCTGCTTTCTAACCTGTAAGGCCAGGGCTTGCCCTCTATAGTAATAGTAGACAGTGGCCAACGATGTTGTAGGAGGGGAGAATTCGGGGCATAACCTAGAACTAGAAAGTGTTAATTTCTCTAATTGATGAAGATTTTTGTAGCAATATTAATATACAAGTACTTGACTTTGACATTGTTTAACTTAATAATTAACTCTTCAACTTCAATTCATTATGTCAATAATTGATTTTTATTTTAAAAAATTTGCAAAGAAAGATTTTAAAAAAGTATTATTTTAACTTTAGAAAGCTGTATAAAATGTTTTTCAAAAGGACACAGTAAAATCTGTACAACATTTTGTTTAAAGTTCACCTTAAAAGGTGTTAAATATGTTTTAGGTGAAAAAATCCTTGTAAATGTTGTACTCGTTGAAGGGGAAAGGTCAATCTTAGGACCTGTAAACGTGTATTTAGGTCATTTTCTCTTATTATGGATAGCGTTTTTTTTTCTAAATATCAAACACCTACGGTATATGCCAAATATCCAAAACATAGTTATTAGATTATCATACTTGTTACCGTTTTATCCTATACATTTTAATAAAATTATCCCATACCTTTATCATTTTGTCCCATAAAAAAATACATTATCATAAACTTTATGATTAAGTTCATTAAGCAATGCATTATTTCCCAATATTTCGTAGTATTAAAAAGTACCCACTATTTCATGTTGGTAATAATTAAAGATTCCTCTCATTGACCCTACAGCCTACACTTTTTTAAGTTTAAGTGTCGTGGTGTCCTGTTGACTAATATCTTCAGGCCATCATGTCCACTCCCCTCGTACCGCTGTCGTGGGAAGCTCCTGGGTGATCACCGTTAAGCAACACTTGGCACTACTCATTGTTGTTGTTCTCTCCCAATGCAGAAATAGATCTGCCCGTGGCCTAAATCCGAGGGTTGTGTTGAAAGAAGGAGACCGTGGTACGGATGAACGTCATGTGCCCGCAACAGTGTGTGTATGTGAACTGAAGCCTTCTTGTCACGCCGTCAGGGCTGCTTGTGTAGACCCACTCAGTTCTTTTTATTTATGGGCCCCAGGTACGGCCATTGTCAAGGATTTTATCCTCTCTCTCTCTCTCGTTCCCAGCTCTAGAAGTAGAGGTTGTCTTGACAGTCGATACATCCGAAACAACTTCACGTCGGTCGATGTGCTAAATAGTTATATAATAGATGTGACGTATAGCTATCTGTAGGTTACATTATGTGATACATCCAGGAGATGTTACTCAGTGCAACTTTTCTTGTGTGATTAGATATTTTATAATTATAACATTTATGTTTTAGGGTCTCTAAATAATAAAAGTTTATAGACCTACTGTTTATAATATAATGCACTGTATGAGTTAAGCGTTACGTTTTCTGTTTGGATCTTTTGTGCATTAACACGTAAGTTTCAGTTTCTTATTCTTATTTTATTTGTCTGCTCAACATTACAACAGCAACGAGGTGACAGTGACTGCAATGGCGTGGTCGTGACAGAAACGCTTTGACATGATCCTTTTGACAAAAAAAAACCGTGACAAGATAGCTGTGACTATGACAGGGAAAAGGTTCAATTTTTAAACCTCAGTAAAGCTGTCTATCTTAAGCCCTGTCTTAATTGATAACCCTGCTGTGGAGAAGGGGTTGGGAGAGGGGGTCATTAAATCTTATTATAATCTTATATTTAAAAATAAAATTAATTACTTAATTGATTGAATGAGATAACAGTTTGTTGATTATCTTTATTTTTGAACTCTCAGTATCTCGTGACTGCTTGTTTTAGTATCAACTGCTAACATATACAATTACAATTCTTCACATATTTGTATGAACGGGTTGGGAGGGGGGCCTAAGTGCATGTTTGTATACACGTTTAAAGATTAAAAGAACCCCCAATTTAAAATATCAGGTTTTCAGAAGAAAAAAAATATATTTGTTTTTTAAAAATTCCTATACCCCGGACGAGTGGTAAAATGATAACTAAAATTGCTGTTGACGTGAAGAGTTGTAACTTATTATTTTTTATAGAGGTCAGTCAATGTCGCCTTGCCTGCCATTAAAGGACTTGAACACGACCATTTGACAACAATTTTAAAAAGTTTTGAAGGCACCTACAACTAGTTATAGTTATATTTATACGCTGTATTTTTTAAAATTGCACGCCATTTTAAAATTAAAATAAGAAATAGTTATACGTTTCATACCGTGTAGATGATAATCGCGATACAACTAAATTTATTCATGAACTATTGCACGTGTCCTTACAACTACATCATACAATGGCATAGTCAATAATTATAGAGATAGGTATCTTTACAACTACATGAGAAATTGGTCAATAATTATAGGAATAGATGTCCTTACAAGTATTACAACTACACTACTCAATAATACTCGTCAATAAGTATAGGTATAGGTGCCCTTGCAAGCAGCGACGTCACTAGGGTTGGTGTCACCCGGGGCGGGAGCTCATGGTGTCACCCCCTCACGACTTACCCTATAGAACTCCTCCGAGTCTTTCGGTGCCAAATAACGGGAACATACAGAATTTTACATTTTGTTGTCACCTCTTGTGATGGTGTCTCACGGGGCGGCCCGCCCCCACCGCCTCCCCAAGTGACGCCACTGCTTGCAAGTACATTTACACTGACACTACACAATGGTCAATAATTATAGGAATAGGTGTCCTTACAACTACACGATACATTGGTCAATAATAATGGCAATGGAAATAACTTAAATATACTCAAATCGGACGACTTATTGTTCCACAATTGTAGGTAGAGGTAGATGATATTACCAAAGGACTAATTTAGTTTTATTTTCATTGGTCAATGACAACCGTTATAATTGTACCCTAGTCAATGAACATTTTTTTTAAATTCTTTATTTTGTATTTACATTTAATTAATTTTGAAGTTTTTATATTTTAAAAATATTTTAGGTATATTTGGACGTTTTCAGGAATTTTAACTTTAGAAAGTTCTATTTATTTATCAACTTATCGGCCTGCTATGAAAAATTTAATCGTCAGAAATCAAACGGTTATAAACCTAGTTTTTTATAACTGAATTAATGATTTCATAACAGTATTCAAAAGATTTCATAACAGTATTCATTATACTTTTATTGTGAAAACTTGATCATTATTTTGCATTGTTAACATTCCAATATGAGAAACTACAAAAAATTAACGCAATTGCCTTATTTGCTAGCTGAACTGCGGGGGAATTTTTGAAGCCCATTTTCAATTATATATATCAATATCAAATGTACCCAGGATTCTCTCAGACACCAAGTGATATCAAAAGCGTTTGAGTTTGATTCTAAAGATGGACGTGCATGCGGTGTTCCTAATCTCTCCTCTACAACAGTGCTTCTCAAACTTTTTAGTCGGACCGCAGGATGTTTCCATTGCTCCAGGGACCGGTGGACTGTTTACCTGTACTGACGTGGTAGCGAAATGTACATTATTCTTTTGATTTCTTTCATTTTATATGCTTTGTTGTGGAAAAATTGACATATTCTATGGGTTATCATATGGTTGCAAACGGAGGATTATAATCATATTTTTCCTTTTATTGATAACTTTTGCGGACCGGCGGTGGATGGCCCACGGACCGGCAAAGGCGCGCGGGCCACCACTTTGAGTAGCACTGCTCTACAGTACGCAGCTATCATAGCGCTCTTAGTGTCCAAATAATACCAACCTTAATGACTGGACAAAAACTGTAATTTTTAATTTTCCCGGTTTCGATTTAATTATTTGCCTTATGAAAATAATGGAGTATGATTACTACTTTGCTCTTGGTTCTTCTATCCTCTAGTGTTTCAAGGTTTAATGATTTAACTAATGGTGTTATTCTTGTCAGTTTTGAATATTCTCCAGTAATGAATCTGGCAGCTCTTTTTTGAATTTTTTCTAGTTTATCAATGTTTTCTTTGGGGGATGGGTCGCATACAGAAGATGCATATTCTAGTATAGGTCTCACCAAAGTGAGGTAGCATTTTAGTTTTATATCTCTATTACATTTGTTAAGGTTTCTTTTTATAAAGCCTAAGGTTTTGTTTGATTTTTTAATAACTTCATTGACATGGGGATTCCATGGTAGTTTCTCATTTCTCACAGGCAAAAAGGACGTCTTGTTATCAATGCACCTTTTCACCTGCACATAAATCGCAAAATTGGATGCGTTTCAGTCGCGTGGAATGAGTTTTTACCGACGAGCAATGTACCTTTTAAATCTTTCTGTCCCCCTCCCGCCTTTGCCCTCTCTCGAAAAACAACACAATCTTACCTGGCACAAGTAGGCCAGTCTCCCTACATAAGTGTGTAACTGTTGTGAGATTTCAATTTGTGAATTTTGTGCGGGTATTTTACAGTAAATGGCGTAGACATAATGTTTTTCCTCCAGTTAACTTGGTAAATTGGTAACGGCCTGCTTGCACCATTGCATAAGTAAAGTTGTATCAAATGTATATGGTCACATTTGCTTCTAGTCACCTTGTCTGTATATGGATTCGATAGTATTTGTTTAGTTCTTAGTTAAACTGTTGTCTGAATAGATCGTCAAAGACAAGATTACTGGTACGATTAGGCCGCCAATGAAAAAAATTATCGACTAAATAGGATCTAAGACGTTAAATAATCTTAAGATTAAAAAACTAGGTGGAACACTTATGTTAACTAATACATCGTTTTGGGTGATTGCGTGTGGTCATCAACTGATGAAAATGTTGGTACTGTGTCTCTGTCATCATGGACACATGAACTAAATGTCCATGACATCAACTGATGAAAATATTGGTACTGTGTCTCTGTCATCATGGACACATGAACTAAATGTCCATGACATCAACTGATGAAAATATTGGTACTGTGTCTCTGTCATCATGGACACATGAACTAAATGTCCATGACATCAACTGTTTGATGTACACTTTGCTCATATGTCCCTGATGTCAACTGTTTGATGGACACTTTGCTCATATGTCCCTGATGTCAACTGTTTGATGGACAATTTGCTTGTGTGTCTCTGGCATCAACTGATTGATGGACATGATTGTCTTTGTGTCATGTGTCTCTGTCATTACTGTCAGCTGTTTCATATTATTAGGTTGTTATTCAGCTGTCAATAGCTTTCCTACATACCATTAAGTTTTAAGTTTCCTATATACATTAGGTTCTATACACACCTATAGGTGTGATTGTGATGCATACTTTTAAATTGTCCTATATTATCTATTGGTTCTATGCATACCACTGCGTTTGCTGCAAAACAAAAAACTAGGGCTGCGGAAATTAACGATTAATTTATCGATTAATCCTTTAAAAACATTAACTATTAAATTATTTTTTAACGATTAATCGACCCATCACTTGCAAATTTTTTGAAGTCAAAAAGTAAAATAGCGGCCGATAAATAATAACAAATTTCCTGACTATTACGGGAACATTTTGGTTTTAAACTATTGACTGACGGAAATGCTCAAAATGTTGATAAAGTTTATTGTATACATTTTGAGAAATCGTTTGCCTACCGTGGTTCTAACACTTCGCCTACTTATCAAACCAAATGAAAAGCGTATGAAGCTAAAGGCAGTAATGTAATGGAGACTGACTCAGAGACGGAATATGACGGAAGCTCTTCTGATGAATTACTGCGTAACAAAATGGACATGAAAGTTCCTGAATCCATTAACCCTCTACAATGGTAGAAACTTAATGAACACCGATATCCGATAATGTCATTCCTTGTCAAGACCGTTTGGTGCATACCAGTTACCTCAGTTCCATGTGAATAATTGTTCAGCTCGGCTGGTTACATTGTCCATTAGATCTGCTCATCTCTTGAACCAAATAATGTCAACACACTTACCTTTTTGCGTAGTTGGATAAAAGATGACATATAAAGGAGACATTACAGTGTTATTTAGATTTTCAACAAGAACGTTTAATAAGTGTTACTTATGACATCATAAATTTTAATTTTTGGCTTTAATCGAAATTAACGATTAATTAATCGATAATTTTTCGAAATTTAACGATTTAATTTAAATTAATCGTTAACAGCCCTACAAAAAAACACAACTCTTTATTAACTTAGAATAACACAATAAATATTTAAATTTTAAAAATGTAAAATGATAATAATTTTATGTTACAACTACAACACCCAAAGACTCTAATTATTCAGATACAATTAAACCCAGAAAAAACCCAACCATTAAAATGTAAGTACACTTTTATCCCGTTTCGACCAGCAAGTTAATTTAGTAAATTCAACGTTAAACAGGAAAGCAAGGCTCGAATAAATAATGTCATCCAATCTGATACACTGATAGTGAGACTGGGTTGCCTGAAGAAACCAGGAAAGCCAACACTTTATCAACATTTAAAACTCTAATAAGAATGCAGGACTAAACACAAACCATAGATAAGCGTAGGACGCAATAATCTTCTGTATAGAAGGAGCCTCTGTAACAAATAAGATAGGATAAGACTCATAACGTCAAAGCTGTTGATCAAATAGCATCTCTGGCCTAATTCCTTGTCATGTTATATCAAAAATGTCACCGACAATAATTTATTAGGGTTTTTAAAGTTTTGTGTGTTAACACCGTGATGTCTTTAACCATAAATTGTCATGTAAATACCTGTATCATCTTTTCTAAATACCGTTTTCTGTCAAATCTTTTTAAATACAACCGGTTCAAAAGTTTAAATAGTAGTAGTACCAGTGCTGCCTGCATGCCCAATAATTTGAATGGCTTGATGGTTCCATCTTCATACTTCTCACCCTTTCAACTTCGGAGACATGAGTCAGGCAATGTTCGGTAAAATTGAAATATCAGCCCATATTAATAATATCAGTTGTTAATTGTAATCATGTATTCCTTATTATGTCGTTTTGTTTGTGATGGAGTGTATGTGGATATTGGTGAGGGATAGTATGAGTTGAAAGCCTGGGTTATTTGTATACCTAAAACAAATGTGTCCTCTTCCTTCCGTGAGAAGCTAATACTTTTGATCCAAATTATTGATCATTTATTGATTTATCTCTGTACTCATTTGTTAGAAGTTGTTTAAAGTATGAATCATTTCTGTTCCTTTGATCTCCTGAAATAAGATGTCTAAATGAAGTTTATGATAAGTGGATGATGTCTTCAGATGGGTTGGTTCCTTCCTTACAATTTTCTCATTGAAATGATTTTGTACTTTTAATTTTTAAAGTGGAGTCAAGTCGCCAAATCATCTTTAACAAACTAGATTTTAATTAATGGATGACGTCAATAATAAAACTTTCTAACCAATTTTATGAATATATATAAAACTAGTGTCTCCAAAGATATTAACATCTCGGCCAATGTTCCCTTTAAGCTGATCGGCTGCGCGGCAGCGCATATATCTGACCGACGTCGCGCAGGAGTTAAGAATTACCGCGCAGCAAATTTTGTAACTTATTGCACAAAAAATCGATGTTGTGCAACTTTGCATACGAGTTGTTTTTTTCTTTGCACACGGACCAACGAACATTTGAGGGAACATTTATCATGGCATCTTCAAATGATTTCTTGATATGCCACCATGACATCTTTCACAGATTATCTATGGTGTTCTCTCTAGTTGATTGAAACTGTAAAGATTTGAAACAATATGTATTGAAGTCATTGAACCAGGATGCCTTGATTTGTTAACAGTTTGTATTGAATTAATTTCTGCGCCTAGTGTAACAAGTGAGACCTCGTGATAATACGAACTCCAAGTGAGGCTTTCTCCTATTCTTCCGCCTCTGTGAAGTCAGTGTAGTCCAAAATCTTGCGAGGTGTATTAAATGAGCTGATAAAAATCAAGGCAGCCAAGTCTGTGTTGTTGTTGTTTGTTTATATATATGTTAATATTCTTTTATTGTATTATTACATGGGGAGTGAATGTTTTGACATTCTATTTTATATTAGTTTTTGTTTTTCCCAATGTCATTTTGGACAAATTGTCCGCTGATGTGAACTCGTGTTTCTAGTCGTCCATCTAACAGGATTAAGTGCGTCCGTTAGCCATCATTGATTATGTAGGCTTGCACTCCACGGTCTGTACTTTAGCAGGGACGGTGTACTGTTAACGGTTCTTCCCCAGCCCAAATGTGGGGCCTTGTTTGTCTTTATACGGCAGTCAACTTGTGGGGTGGATGCGATGGCAGCGGGTTGCCGTTCCTTACTGTTTGTACTATTGCTAGAAATAGAAATATTCCGGTCTGGAGACTCTATGTGATAACGTCAACAGTGGGTACAAAACGTCTCCTCACATTAGAATATGAAATTTAAATAATACTTGATACAATATATACTTTGGGTTTCTAACATCAAGCTGTAACTGTAATAAACTCGTAAAAAGCATTTTCTGGTTCTGGCTCCTCTCTAAATCGCTCTTTGGGCTAGTGAATATGTTAGAATAGATGACTATAGGTTTGAACATGAGGACTACTATAATATGGCATACAAACACAACACTCAAGTGATTGACAGTAGCTGAGATCATTGTTGACATGTTAGTCAACCAGATGGTGCAGTCTGACCAATCGTTCAAGTCCTATGAGATTGTTCTGTCTGATCAATTATTCTGGCGCTGTTTATGTTCTGTCCGCTCAATTGTTCTAGTGTTGTGAGATTGTTCTGGCGCTGTTAACAGTGTTCTGTCTGACATTTTCCCTTCTAGTTATTTAATGACGTTTTACATGGCTTCACGCGTAGTGCGATATTTTAAAAAAAAGATTGCGGCATTACACTAAATACATACTTAAATGAGAAAAACGTGATTTGAAACATGCTCATTTTCAAATAAAAAATACGGCATGTATGGGCGGGGGGCGCAAAGCTTTGTGACGCCATATTGGAGGTGGGGTCTACGTTTTTTGTGACGACATGTGACAAGGCGGGAGGGGGTGAAAAATCGGCCAAAATCGCTTGACGTCATTTATAGACGGCCCCTAATGGCCATTTGGGGCAAACGGTCGAAACAAATTTTTAAATTATTTTTAAATGGTATTGTAAAACTGGACCATTCGTCTATTGTACTAATAACAAATAGAAACTACGGTAAACACTTTTACGGCACACAAAGTAATGGGGGTGAGACTGCAATCAGGCTTTTAAAAAGGTAAATGCATAAAATAAAAACAGG
This sequence comes from Ampullaceana balthica, assembly GCA_944989445.1. NCBI lineage: Eukaryota > Metazoa > Mollusca > Gastropoda > Lymnaeidae > Ampullaceana > Ampullaceana balthica. The sequence continues at coordinate 2,864,358 of CALYLW010000047.1, forward strand.
GTATTAGTAGGCCTGACAGGACGTAACACAACAGCGAACGTTTCGGCAAAGAGCCTTCTTCAACGGACAAATAGTACACAAATGAAACGAATAAAACGAAATAATAGAAAAAAACACTTAGCTGCGGTGAAATCCAAGTAGTCCAGTAGAGATAAAGCAAGGAGAGAAAAGTAAGAGCTTAAATAGGAAAGGAAAGGGTGGGTGTGGCCAATCAATCAGCTTGTCAGTGCGAACACAACGTTGATCCCATGTGGTGTAAGAGTCCCATATTCATGGATTAGTCTATTCTCCAGACTGACCCGGCCGGGTGTGTTTGTACAAGAAACCAAGGCGGTGACAGACATGTCATCGACGCCCATGTGGTCCCGTCCATTGAAGTGTCGGGAGACAGGACACTGTTTGTCTTGTTTAATGGCACGTACATGTTCCGCGATACGGCAAGAGAGTAACCTCCCCGTTTCACCAATGTACTTCAAAGGACAGCGCTTACACACAATGGTGTAGACCACATTGCGGCTAGTACAAAGATAGCCATTCCTAATCTTGAATGTCCCCTTAGGGAAGACAATCTGGTCCGTCTGGGTAACAAAGGGACATGTCTTGCAGCGATTACGACCACATGGCTTAGTGCCCAGATGGGAGGACGGAATAAGCAGACGGCTACGAACCAATAGGTCTCGCAGATTTTTGTCCCTCCTGAATACAATGAGGGGTGGGGTGGAAAATATGTTGTTTGTCTCAGGGTCCGCGAGGAGAATGGTGCGGTTTTTCACAAATATTTCCTTTGCTCTGATGTTGTGGGGATGGTATGTGAGCACCAATTTGCTCCTTTCATTACTATCACTGGAGCGTGATACAAAAGCGTCGGCACGAGTGAAGTTTTTAACTCGCTGAAGTGCAGATTGAAGTATAGCTTCAGGGTAAGACCTTTGTCTAAAAAACTCCACCATTTCCAACGCCTTTTCCAAAAAGTCCTCATTAGATTGACACAGCCTACGGAGGCGAAGGAGTTGTGAAAATGGAATAGAATCCTTACAGGATTTGGGATGAGACGAGGGATAGAGTAGGTAAGAGTGACTGTCCGTAGGTTTGAAGTAGGCCGAAGTGAGGAGGCGGTTCTTCTGGAGAGTTACAGTAATGTCCAGGAAATTAACCGATAGTTCGGAAATCGTGTGAGTGAACTTAATGGAGGGGTGAAAAGAATCAACAAAGTTGATGAACGTGTCAAGTTCACTCCTCTCCATATGAGTGACCCCAATGCCGTCATCAATGTATCTTTTATAAAATTCGGGGAGGCGACCAGTGTATTCTTGTTCCACTCTGTGCTCGAAATGGCCCATGAACAAGCATGCATAGCTGGGTCCCATTTTAGTCCCCATGGCGACCCCACTGATTTGGTCAAAGAACTGGCCATTGAACTCAAACGAGTTGAGGGTTAAGACCAATTCCGCCAAGCGTAGTAAGGCATGTGTAGGTATATTGGGGTGAGGTTGTCTGTCCAAAAAGTATTGTACAGCCAGAAGGCCATCGTTGTGGGGAATGGATGTATAGAGGGAACATACATCAAGGAGGAACAGATAGTTCTTTACGTTTGGATTGATGCTCAGAGAGTCGAATGTCCGTAAGGCATGGTTGGTGTCCTTAATGTACGTAGGGAGGGATGCCACTATCGGTTGGAAGACACTATCCAAGAATTCAGAAATGTGTTCTGTTGGACAAGAACATGCAGAGACAATAGGTCTACCAGGGTTACCATCCTTGTGAATTTTAGGAAGGAGATAAAAGGATGGCTTGCCCAGGTCACTGTCAAAAATGTGCATCCTGGACGCTGATTGAGGTAGAGCGCATTCTGTTATCAACTCATCGATGGTCTTTTTAACCACCGTGTTGTTTTTCATGATGGGATCAGTGGCTCTCTGTTGGTAGAACTGGGTGTCCTCCAGTTGTCTCTGAGCTTCCTTAATATACAACTCCTTATCCCATACAACTACGGCCCCGCCTTTGTCGGCCGGTTTGATGACAATGTCTTTACGGCTGCGCAATAAAGACAAGGCTTTCGACTCAACTTTAGAAAGGTTGGATTTACGGAGTCGAGGAAACAAAAGGTTTTTAATATCATTCTCTGTGCTTTTGATATATAAGTCCAGAGCCTTGGATTGACCAGGCGGTGGTGTCCAAGTAGATTTCCTTTGTTTTTTGAATGGGAATAACTCATCATCGGGAAGCGTGTTGTTTTTCCCGGCAAAATGGAACTGAAGTCTGAGAGCGCGGAAAAAACGTTGAGAATCGCTCTGTAGTTGAAAACGGTCGCAAGAAGGTGTAAGAGGAATAAATTTAAGACCCTTAGATAGAAGGGATCTTTCATTCTCTGAGAGTGGTAAATCTGGGGGTATGCAAATTACTAAATTCTTGTTGGTGGTGGTCTGTTGAGGTATAACTTGAGGAGGTTTAAGTTTACCAAGCTTCTTCTTTTTGTTAGTTGATAGAAACAGATATAAATCCCGGTTGAGTTGGTGGATAATGACTCTAATGAAGTTAAGTGCCAAGTGGTTATCACTTAACTTGGATCTCATACGGTCTTCAAGTCTGTATATCTGGGTGCTGAGATAAGCGATATACCGTTTGTGAGAGTGTACGAGAAGACGCATGCGTTGAAAAGCAACTTTTCTCTCAAGTGATAAAAGTTGAGATTTATCCTTAGAATTAAATGAAGCAGATGCCGGGTTAAAATTGCTGTTAAAGCCTTTGGGTATTAATTGGAGGCGAATGCAATTATTAAGAAAGTTGAGATGAACAGTGTATCTGGTTTTTTTAAAGAGGTTAAAGGCCAGGTCTTTGCAATCGTTACCTAAGTCAGGTGTTAGTAAACTGAACGCAGTTAAAATAAAGGATCTCAGTTGGTTCATAGTACTTTTGATAGAAGGCATAGTGGTCAAGTAAAAGGAAGGGCTAAAGGAGAAGTGAGAGGAATATAGGAATGAACAACAAAACGAAAATAAAACAAAACACAAACACAAAGTAGCAGTCAAAAGGTGAAAGTAAATAAAGTAATGGGGGTGAGACTGCAATCAGGCTTTTAAAAAGGTAAATGCATAAAATAAAAACAGGGTATTAGTAGGCCTGACAGGACGTAACACAACAGCGAACGTTTCGGCAAAGAGCCTTCTTCAACGGACAAATAGTACACAAATGAAACGAATAAAACGAAATAATAGAAAAAAACACTTAGCTTCGGTGAAATCCAAGTAGTCCAGTAGAGATAAAGCAAGGAGAGAAAAGTAAGAGCTTAAATAGGAAAGGAAAGGGTGGGTGTGGCCAATCAATCAGCTTGTCAGTGCGAACACAACGTTGATCCCATGTGGTGTAAGAGTCCCATATTCATGGATTAGTCTATTCTCCAGACTGACCCGGCCGGGTGTGTTTGTACAAGAAACCAAGGCGGTGACAGACATGTCATCGACGCCCATGTGGTCCCGTCCATTGAAGTGTCGGGAGACAGGACACTGTTTGTCTTGTTTAATGGCACGTACATGTTCCGCGATACGGCAAGAGAGTAACCTCCCCGTTTCACCAATGTACTTCAAAGGACAGCGCTTACACACAATGGTGTAGACCACATTGCGGCTAGTACAAAGATAGCCATTCCTAATCTTGAATGTCCCCTTAGGGAAGACAATCTGGTCCGTCTGGGTAACAAAGGGACATGTCTTGCAGCGATTACGACCACATGGCTTAGTGCCCAGATGGGAGGACGGAATAAGCAGACGGCTACGAACCAATAGGTCTCGCAGATTTTTGTCCCTCCTGAATACAATGAGGGGTGGGGTGGAAAATATGTTGTTTGTCTCAGGGTCCGCGAGGAGAATGGTGCGGTTTTTCACAAATATTTCCTTTGCTCTGATGTTGTGGGGATGGTATGTGAGCACCAATTTGCTCCTTTCATTACTATCACTGGAGCGTGATACAAAAGCGTCGGCACGAGTGAAGTTTTTAACTCGCTGAAGTGCAGATTGAAGTATAGCTTCAGGGTAAGACCTTTGTCTAAAAAACTCCACCATTTCCAACGCCTTTTCCAAAAAGTCCTCATTAGATTGACACAGCCTACGGAGGCGAAGGAGTTGTGAAAATGGAATAGAATCCTTACAGGATTTGGGATGAGACGAGGGATAGAGTAGGTAAGAGTGACTGTCCGTAGGTTTGAAGTAGGCCGAAGTGAGGAGGCGGTTCTTCTGGAGAGTTACAGTAATGTCCAGGAAATTAACCGATAGTTCGGAAATCGTGTGAGTGAACTTAATGGAGGGGTGAAAAGAATCAACAAAGTTGATGAACGTGTCAAGTTCACTCCTCTCCATATGAGTGACCCCAATGCCGTCATCAATGTATCTTTTATAAAATTCGGGGAGGCGACCAGTGTATTCTTGTTCCACTCTGTGCTCGAAATGGCCCATGAACAAGCATGCATAGCTGGGTCCCATTTTAGTCCCCATGGCGACCCCACTGATTTGGTCAAAGAACTGGCCATTGAACTCAAACGAGTTGAGGGTTAAGACCAATTCCGCCAAGCGTAGTAAGGCATGTGTAGGTATATTGGGGTGAGGTTGTCTGTCCAAAAAGTATTGTACAGCCAGAAGGCCATCGTTGTGGGGAATGGATGTATAGAGGGAACATACATCAAGGAGGAACAGATAGTTCTTTACGTTTGGATTGATGCTCAGAGAGTCGAATGTCCGTAAGGCATGGTTGGTGTCCTTAATGTACGTAGGGAGGGATGCCACTATCGGTTGGAAGACACTATCCAAGAATTCAGAAATGTGTTCTGTTGGACAAGAACATGCAGAGACAATAGGTCTACCAGGGTTACCATCCTTGTGAATTTTAGGAAGGAGATAAAAGGATGGCTTGCCCAGGTCACTGTCAAAAATGTGCATCCTGGACGCTGATTGAGGTAGAGCGCATTCTGTTATCAACTCATCGATGGTCTTTTTAACCACCGTGTTGTTTTTCATGATGGGATCAGTGGCTCTCTGTTGGTAGAACTGGGTGTCCTCCAGTTGTCTCTGAGCTTCCTTAATATACAACTCCTTATCCCATACAACTACGGCCCCGCCTTTGTCGGCCGGTTTGATGACAATGTCTTTACGGCTGCGCAATAAAGACAAGGCTTTCGACTCAACTTTAGAAAGGTTGGATTTACGGAGTCGAGGAAACAAAAGGTTTTTAATATCATTTTTAAAAGCCTGATTGCAGTCTCACCCCCATTACTTTATTTACTTTCACCTTTTGACTGCTACTTTGTGTTTGTGTTTTGTTTTATTTTCGTTTTGTTGTTCATTCCTATATTCCTCTCACTTCTCCTTTAGCCCTTCCTTTTACTTGACCACTATGCCTTCTATCAAAAGTACTATGAACCAACTGAGATCCTTTATTTTAACTGCGTTCAGTTTACTAACACCTGACTTAGGTAACGATTGCAAAGACCTGGCCTTTAACCTCTTTAAAAAAACCAGATACACTGTTCATCTCAACTTTCTTAATAATTGCATTCGCCTCCAATTAATACCCAAAGGCTTTAACAGCAATTTTAACCCGGCATCTGCTTCATTTAATTCTAAGGATAAATCTCAACTTTTATCACTTGAGAGAAAAGTTGCTTTTCAACGCATGCGTCTTCTCGTACACTCTCACAAACGGTATATCGCTTATCTCAGCACCCAGATATACAGACTTGAAGACCGTATGAGATCCAAGTTAAGTGATAACCACTTGGCACTTAACTTCATTAGAGTCATTATCCACCAACTCAACCGGGATTTATATCTGTTTCTATCAACTAACAAAAAGAAGAAGCTTGGTAAACTTAAACCTCCTCAAGTTATACCTCAACAGACCACCACCAACAAGAATTTAGTAATTTGCATACCCCCAGATTTACCACTCTCAGAGAATGAAAGATCCCTTCTATCTAAGGGTCTTAAATTTATTCCTCTTACACCTTCTTGCGACCGTTTTCAACTACAGAGCGATTCTCAACGTTTTTTCCGCGCTCTCAGACTTCAGTTCCATTTTGCCGGGAAAAACAACACGCTTCCCGATGATGAGTTATTCCCATTCAAAAAACAAAGGAAATCTACTTGGACACCACCGCCTGGTCAATCCAAGGCTCTGGACTTATATATCAAAAGCACAGAGAATGATATTAAAAACCTTTTGTTTCCTCGACTCCGTAAATCCAACCTTTCTAAAGTTGAGTCGAAAGCCTTGTCTTTATTGCGCAGCCGTAAAGACATTGTCATCAAACCGGCCGACAAAGGCGGGGCCGTAGTTGTATGGGATAAGGAGTTGTATATTAAGGAAGCTCAGAGACAACTGGAGGACACCCAGTTCTACCAACAGAGAGCCACTGATCCCATCATGAAAAACAACACGGTGGTTAAAAAGACCATCGATGAGTTGATAACAGAATGCGCTCTACCTCAATCAGCGTCCAGGATGCACATTTTTGACAGTGACCTGGGCAAGCCATCCTTTTATCTCCTTCCTAAAATTCACAAGGATGGTAACCCTGGTAGACCTATTGTCTCTGCATGTTCTTGTCCAACAGAACACATTTCTGAATTCTTGGATAGTGTCTTCCAACCGATAGTGGCATCCCTCCCTACGTACATTAAGGACACCAACCATGCCTTACGGACATTCGACTCTCTGAGCATCAATCCAAACGTAAAGAACTATCTGTTCCTCCTTGATGTATGTTCCCTCTATACATCCATTCCCCACAACGATGGCCTTCTGGCTGTACAATACTTTTTGGACAGACAACCTCACCCCAATATACCTACACATGCCTTACTACGCTTGGCGGAATTGGTCTTAACCCTCAACTCGTTTGAGTTCAATGGCCAGTTCTTTGACCAAATCAGTGGGGTCGCCATGGGGACTAAAATGGGACCCAGCTATGCATGCTTGTTCATGGGCCATTTCGAGCACAGAGTGGAACAAGAATACACTGGTCGCCTCCCCGAATTTTATAAAAGATACATTGATGACGGCATTGGGGTCACTCATATGGAGAGGAGTGAACTTGACACGTTCATCAACTTTGTTGATTCTTTTCACCCCTCCATTAAGTTCACTCACACGATTTCCGAACTATCGGTTAATTTCCTGGACATTACTGTAACTCTCCAGAAGAACCGCCTCCTCACTTCGGCCTACTTCAAACCTACGGACAGTCACTCTTACCTACTCTATCCCTCGTCTCATCCCAAATCCTGTAAGGATTCTATTCCATTTTCACAACTCCTTCGCCTCCGTAGGCTGTGTCAATCTAATGAGGACTTTTTGGAAAAGGCGTTGGAAATGGTGGAGTTTTTTAGACAAAGGTCTTACCCTGAAGCTATACTTCAATCTGCACTTCAGCGAGTTAAAAACTTCACTCGTGCCGACGCTTTTGTATCACGCTCCAGTGATAGTAATGAAAGGAGCAAATTGGTGCTCACATACCATCCCCACAACATCAGAGCAAAGGAAATATTTGTGAAAAACCGCACCATTCTCCTCGCGGACCCTGAGACAAACAACATATTTTCCACCCCACCCCTCATTGTATTCAGGAGGGACAAAAATCTGCGAGACCTATTGGTTCGTAGCCGTCTGCTTATTCCGTCCTCCCATCTGGGCACTAAGCCATGTGGTCGTAATCGCTGCAAGACATGTCCCTTTGTTACCCAGACGGACCAGATTGTCTTCCCTAAGGGGACATTCAAGATTAGGAATGGCTATCTTTGTACTAGCCGCAATGTGGTCTACACCATTGTGTGTAAGCGCTGTCCTTTGAAGTACATTGGTGAAACGGGGAGGTTACTCTCTTGCCGTATCGCGGAACATGTACGTGCCATTAAACAAGACAAACAGTGTCCTGTCTCCCGACACTTCAATGGACGGGACCACATGGGCGTCGATGACATGTCTGTCACCGCCTTGGTTTCTTGTACAAACACACCCGGCCGGGTCAGTCTGGAGAATAGACTAATCCATGAATATGGGACTCTTACACCACATGGGATCAACGTTGTGTTCGCACTGACAAGCTGATTGATTGGCCACACCCACCCTTTCCTTTCCTATTTAAGCTCTTACTTTTCTCTCCTTGCTTTATCTCTACTGGACTACTTGGATTTCACCGAAGCTAAGTGTTTTTTTCTATTATTTCGTTTTATTCGTTTCATTTGTGTACTATTTGTCCGTTGAAGAAGGCTCTTTGCCGAAACGTTCGCTGTTGTGTTACGTCCTGTCAGGCCTACTAATACCCTGTTTTTATTTTATGCATTTACCTTTTACGGCACACAATGGGTCAAATTGACAATAGATCAGAACTTAAAGTGTATGTCTTTAAATTAGTACTTCCACTTAAACTTAAATTTCAATAGAGAGTTTTTTGTGGGGTGGGGGTAGATAAATCTAGATAAATGTTATTCTGTTGTTGATACATTTCACTGTATATTCAAGAAGTACATACATCTTAATGTATTCTGGGTTAGAGGGTTTAGATGAAGCTTAACTCACTCAGTGGAGGATGTAGGGTTTAGATCTCAGGTTGAGATTATTAGATCACAAGAAAGACGTGGCAAAAAAATAATAAAATATTTTAAAAAACGTAAAAACAAAGTTTTAGACTATAAATCCCTTATATATGAGACAGAACTTAAAGTATTGATTATGTTCCAACGCGACAAACATTTACAGCCTGAAACTGAGTGAATTCGCCCTGGTTAAAACACGAGATGTGGTCATCGATGGCTAGCGTGAAGTCAAGGGATCCGTAAAATGTGAACAATAGCGACTGCTACATATAGTTTTATATAGATAAACTAAAAAGGCATTAATTTAATTACGGTACGTTCGATCGCTCTGAAATTTTGATACGATGCATTGTGGTGACACGAGTCTATGTGCCAAATTTCAGCTCGATGGCATCACGGGAAGTGGGTCATTTTTAAATCCCTTATATTAACTTCACCGCCGTCTCATTCGTCCGCGACGTCCGTCGTCCCGCGACGCCCGTCCGCCCGTGGAAAAACAAAAGTCGAAAATGACCCACTTCCAGTGAAGCCATTGAGCTGAAATTTGGCACACGGACCCGTCTCACCTAACAATGCATCGTATCAAAATTTCAGATCGATCGAACGTACAGATCGATCGAACGTACCGTAATTAAATTAATGCATTTTTAGTTTATCTATACTATATAAATCACTATTTAGAATGTTTAGTCGTCGTCTTCTAGAGTTGACCTAGTTTTAAAGCCAAGGGAGATAATTTCGATTTCAGTCTGTAAATGTTTGTCACTTTTGAACATAATCAATACTTTTAGTTATGTCTCATATATAAGGGATTTATAGTCAAAAACTTTGTTTTTACGGGGTTGTTTAATTTACTTTTGTTTTACCGCCCGACGACGAACGACAGAGAGAGGCGGCGGTGAAGTTAATATGAGGGATTTAAAAAAAGAAGAAGAAGACTACGTTACGATGAATGGGAAACATTATACCGGAGAGTCTTGGCGACAGATGCAATATCGCGTTAAATGATAAGGTCAGCAGGACAATGTTGTTAAGGTGATTAATGATTATTCGTGAGCCCATAGGGCACGACGTTTAATTTCAACATTACGAGACAGAGCTGCGCCTCGTCTCCTCTCTTAAGACTTGTGTGTGTGTGGGAGGGGGGGGATTAACTTTGTTAACTGATGTCACTAGTGTGTCTATGACATACAATTTGGGGTGGGGGGTCGGCGTAACTGGAGACCTGTTGGCTGTCGCATTTTTACGTTTGAGAACTGCTTCGCTTGTCACAGTTAACACACGTGCACAGAGAACAAGCCTGGGCCCCGGTGAGAGGAGAGTGAAGCTGAGAGCAGTGATGGAGATCTTGTTTACAACCCAAAACTCATCGCCCCTCTCAGATCTGATGGTTTTGTTTCATACACTGGCCACAACTCGAATGATAGCAATGTAAATAAATCATTAGTTAGAGGAAACAAAACGAAGACAGTTGAATTTGAATTAGGTCGGATGCATTAATATTGATACACCGAGGTGATTGGTGTCCATTGGCCTGAACTGGATCTGAGTTTTGCAGACCAGCACTGTATTTTAACACCCATCAAATTCAATCTGTATTAAATCCATCGAAAATAAACACCAAATCAAGTGCCAAGCTACATGTGAAAAAATGTATTTTTATTGTCCAACATTCTCTCAAATAGAAAAAACCAATGGCTTGAAAACGTATAAACAATTCACATTAGTGGGACGAAGTGACATCTATTATGCTGAGCATATTTGACATGTGGTTTCAAGGAAGGCCTGAGTGGCTCTAGTCGTGCGTCGTTTATAATTCAAATTGTCAATTAGACCCACTCATCGAGCTTGGTGTATGTTGTTGAAACCATTGAGATTGGTGTATGTTGTTGAAACCACCGCGATTGGTGTATGTTGTTGGAACCACCGAGATTGGTGTATGTTGTTGAAACCACCGAGATTGTTGTATGTTGTTGAAACCACCGAGATTGTTGTATGTTGTTGAAACCACTGAGATTGGTGTATGTTGTTGAAACCACCGAGATTGTTGTATGTTGTTGAAACCATTGAGATTGGTGTATGTTGTTGAAACCACTGAGATTGTTGTATGTTGTTGAAACCATTGAGATTGGTGTATGTTGTTGAAACCATTGAGATTGGTGTATGTTGTTGAAACCACTGAGATTGTTGTATGTTGTTGAAACCACCGCGATTGGTGTATGTTGTTGGAACCACCGAGATTGGTGTATGTTGTTGAAACCACCGAGATTGTTGTATGTTGTTGAAACCACTGAGATTGGTGTATGTTGTTGAAACCACCGAGATTGTTGTATGTTGTTGAAACCACTGAGATTGGTGTATGTTGTTGAAACCACTGAGATTGGTGTATGTTGTTGAAACCACCGAGATTGTTGTATGTTGTTGAAACCACCGAGATTGTTGTATGTTGTTGAAACCACCGAGATTGTTGTATGTTGTTGAAACCACTGAGATTGTTGTATGTTGTTGAAACCACTGAGATTGGTGTATGTTGTTGAAACCACTGAGATTGGTGTATGTTGTTGAAACCACTGAGATTGGTGTATGTTGTTGGAACCACCGAGATTGGTGTATGTTGTTGAAACCACTGAGATTGGTGTATGTTGTTGAAACCACTGAGATTGGTGTATGTTGTTGAAACCACTGAGATTGGTGTATGTTGTTGAAACCACTGAGATTGGTGTATGTTGTTGAAACCACTGAGATTGGTGTATGTTGTTGAAACCATTGAGATTGTTGTATGTTGTTGAAACCACTGAGATTGGTGTATGTTGTTGAAACCACCGAGATTGTTGTATGTTGTTGAAACCACTGAGATTGGTGTATGTTGTTGAAACCATTGAGATTGATGTATGTTGTTGAAACCATTGAGATTGATGTATGTTGTTGAAACCACCGAGATTGTTGTATGTTGTTGAAACCACTGAGATTGGTGTATGTTGTTGAAACCACTGAGATTGATGTATGTTGTTGGAACCACCGACAGTGTGAATGTTGTTGGAGCCACCAACAGTGTGAATGTTGTTGGAACCACCGATAGTGTGAATGTTGTTGGAACCACCGACAGTGTGAATGGATGTTGGAACCACCGACAGTGTGAATGTTGTTGGAACCACCGACAGTGTGAATGTTGTTGGAACCACCGACAGTGTGAATGTTTTTGAAACTACCGAGATTTGTGTATGTTGTTGAAACTACTGAGATTAGACTGTATGTTGTTGAAACCACCGACATTGTGAATGTTGTTGAAACCACATTTTAAAAGGTCTTTAAATGCCGTTTTGGATGGGGGCCACTACTTGCACCTTTTATTTATAAATGTAAATATAAATTTAAAGATAAATAGATACGTTTTTTGTTATTGTTTGTTTGTTTTGCTGAGAAGATTTTATCAGCTACGTTAGACAAGTGATAATGCCGCTGTAGGAATTTTCATTTATGGGGAAACATACATTCCAGTCGCAAATTAACACCACGTCGCTATTGTTGAGTATTTTAAAAAAATAATACTTAAAAAACTTACAGTAAAAGAATGAGAACCGCTGATGCTGCAAGTCAGGTGCGTGGGACTTAATGAATTGGTCGATCTACTTTCCGGAGCGAAAACAAGCCACAGACATGTCAGAAATGAGTTGTCAGCGAGTTTCATGGCCACTGACTACTGACATCTGGTGATGTTGACAAATGGTTATGTGTGTCAAAACAATGTCTTCTGACTGAAGAGTAATCCCGCAATATTTTTATTTCGCCTTTTTTCTTAAGCTTGCTACGAATGTTTCCATGAAATATGTTTTGTTGATCACTGAGGGCTGAAATAGTTACCAATCTGCTTATTGGTTGTGTTAATTAAATGTTCAATTATTTGTTTTTTATACGCTAACATTGTATTTTACATTTCACGTTTTATGCAATTCATTCTCAAATACATTCAACATTAAATAATACTTAATGACTTTACATTCCAGAACAGGTATCCGCCATATTGTCATAGCTACGTGTTGTTTCTGACCACGTCATCCTTGTAGAGACAGTGAGAACTTTGGTCATAACTGGCTGTGAGGTGGAAGTAAAGCGGTCTGGTGTAAAAATTCGAGCTAGTCCTATTCAAAGAAAAGATAACCTCCAGTCACCGTGGCGTCACGTGTTGTGATATTAAACTTTGAAATGATCTTCCCCCGGACGGTCTGACTCTACAGGCATGGCAGAAACAGACCAACTCTTCACCCTGACGGAGCAGTCGCCCTTTCTAAGTTACGGCCCCAGCATCTTCCAGACAAAGTATGGGATAAGTGGGATCGGGAGAGCCAAGCGGGTGGGACGTCCTGCCAAACCTGGGAAGACCAGTGACCCAATGCCACATAAGAAGGTTCGACTCAGCCCCGATGCCATCAAATCTGAGGGCCTTAAAGCTGACAAGCAGGATGCCGTGCATGATGGTAAAGATGACGATGTCATCGTCAAGTCGGAGCCCATTGATGAACTGGAAGACTTGAACTGTAAGGGTCACAAAGAGGTCTCGTCTGTGGGGCACTTGAAATCTCCCAGCCACAGGGAGAAGAGTTCAGAGCCTAAACATTCTTCCCCAACATCGTCTTCTGGTTTTGTGGGGAAGTCAAGCCCCGTGGGGTTTGAATCCCAGTGCACGTCACCGGGATCTTCTGGGAGGGATCCTCTTCCTGACTCCTCCACGGGTTCTTGCGAACAGCTTATTCGGGATGGCCGTCGCCGAAACAGTGTGTCCAGTGCAGATGACCTGACGTCATCCAGCCATCAGACGGCCACTACATCATCTGGCGAGACGATACTATGTCAAGTGTGTGGGGATCTAGCAGCGGGATTCTATTGTGGAGCTTACATCTGTGAGGCCTGCAAGGTATGAACCATTTTCATAAATCTCCCCACCTCCCGCCAAATTTAAGATGTCATTCTGGTACATTACCCCCCCCCCTTTTTTTTTCATTCCCAATACACCATAAAGACTATTATCTGTGCTAGAAGGATAAGTAAGTTTTTACTGTGTTTTGAACACTCAAAGATGTGTTATTTAAATTTTACTTTGATGTAAAAGGATAAGCAGAAGCGTATGTTCTTTCTCCATGTTTCTTCTCCATTTGTCTCCCCATCTGTTACACTCTCATTTCCCTCTCACCCAATTTCTCTCTCCACGTGTTTCAGGTTCAGCTCCATCTCCCACCAACATTATATCTGCGTTCATCTAAGCCTATCACAAATAGTTAACATGCGAGATCGTTTTTGGTAATTGAACTGTCACAGATAAATGAGATGAAAGATAGTATGTAATTACTTGAAATTTCACAGATATAGATAAGATGAAATACGATATGCTATTAACTTTAACTAGACTGCCATGATATATATTTTTACTATGTACTCTTGAAACAGGAGGTGGCTTATTGATTCATTTGATACCTTTAACGTATCTCTCTCTCTCTCTCTCTATATATATATATATATATATATATATATATATATATATATATATATATATATATATATATACAATATACATACATATATGATCATATAAAACAAATATTAAAATTTAATTATTTTTTTTTAAAACGCAACCAAACCAGCTGAGTACATAATCAATAGGTCGTATAGTTTTAGTTGATAGATTAACTTTTCAAGTCCACCGAGGTTTCATAACAGCTCGATGTGTGAGTTTGTTTGTGAGTTGATGGCGTTTGTGAGCTTGTCCTGCGTGCTTTGTTAGTGGTAAGACCAACATTGAACCCCAATCTCTCGAATGACTGGCGAATGCTACTAACGTCCTCGGACATCAAGTGAAACGCTCCTTACCCGCGCCCCCACCAAAAAAAAACTTTTCCTAGCACGTTAGGCGGCTTTATCTTTGACCTTGTTTGTATTCCCCATCTGTTATGTTGGGTCGTCAATAGTTCAGAGAATGGATGGTATGTCGGCTGGTTGATATGTTAAATCTGACGTATTATTTCAGAAACATGTTGTTTTCCCGGACATAAATTGATCCTAATAGTGCTATGGTCTCTAATAACTCGCTGTCGTTCAAATAAATGTGTATTCCTTTCTTCTACTTTGTCTGGTACCCACTCCTTTTCCGCAAGGACTGCATGTTGTTAGAAGACCAAAAATCTCAGGTGTGAATCTGTTTGAGAATGCTGTGATGCAAATAATACAAGTAGATGTTTACACTGTGCAGCAAATATCCCAAGTATATGTTTACACTGAGCAGCAAATATCACAAGTAGATGTTTACACTGTGCAGCAAATATCCCAAGTATATGTTTACACTGAGCAGCAAATATCACAAGTAGATGTTTACACTGTGCAGCAAATATCCCAAGTAGATGTTTACACTGAGCAGCAAATATCCCAAGTAGATGTTTACACTGAGCAGCAAATATCCCAAGTATATGTTTACACTGAGCAGCAAATATCCCAAGTAGATGTTTACACTGAGCAGCAAATATCCCAAGTAGATGTTTACAATGAGCAGCAAATATCCCAAGTAGATGTTTACACTGAGCAGCAAATATCCCAAGTAGATGTTTACACTGAGCAGCAAATATCCCAAGTATATGTTTACACTGAGCAGCAAATATCCCAAGTAGATGTTTACACTGAGCAGCAAATATCCCAAGTAGATGTTTACACTGAGCAGCAAATATCCCAAGTAGATGTTTACACTGAGCAGCAAATATCCCAAGTAGATGTTTACAATGAGCAGCAAATATCCCAAGTAGATGTTTACACTGAGCAGCAAATATCACAAGTAGATGTTTACACTGAGCAGCAAATATCCCAAGTAGATGTTTACACTGAGCAGCAAATATCCCAAGTAGATGTTTACACTGAGCAGCAAATATCCCAAGTAGATGTTTACACTGAGCAGCAAATATCCCAAGTAGATGTTTACAATGAGCAGCAAATATCCCAAGTAGATGTTTACACTGAGCAGCAAATATCCCAAGTAGATGTTTACACTGAGAAGACACAGCTAATGCGTCTCATGTTGAACTTTTGTTCATAAGCAGTGTTTTTCAAAAAAAGTCTCTTAAGTTCGCCGTACCAATTGACTAGCTTTGAACTTTCATTAAGTACTATTTCCGTGTAATGAATTTTATTATGTTTTTATTTGGCAAGAAATATTTAGGAATAATGCGTACTACCCTTAAAAATACTCATATGTAAATATCATTTCAGTCTCCCCCTTTAAAAAAAAAGACTTTATTGCTATAAAATGTATATTTTCTTACTACCTACAGGCACGCACTTATATCGAATAGAACTAACAGCGGCGTTTAAAATGTGTTGATGTCTGTCTGCTGATGACGATGTCAATGGGATTTTGTCTGTTAAGTGCCAGTGGACAGTGTACTATGCGTTGCATCGAGAAGAGCTAGGTCACAGAGAGTGGGGAGTTCATGTGTCAGGCGTACTCTAAGTTTAAGAGTACAGCTAGATGTGTGTTGACTGACATGTATATCCCCCCATACCAAAAGTCATGCTGCCTTCTAACTTCGATTGTTGAGGTTGTTGACGTTTTTCCTTTTGTTATGAGCTATAAACCTTTCTCCGCCTTCTCCTTTGGCTAAGTTTCGATCCGGCCTGATTTGCCCACCTCGACGCCAATACCCTTTGGCTCACCCACCTGCTTCTGACCGATCGTTGACCATTTCGGACCTTCTACCTCTTTTTCGGGAATTTCGCCTATTGCCAAGAATAATCATTTACTGACCGACAGGCAGTATCCGATGACCAGTAGTCAGTATCTGCTGACCGGGAGTCAATACCAGCTGACCAATAGATTGTATCTGCTGACCAGTAGTCAGGATCTGCTGACCAGTAGTATCTGCTGACCAGTAGTATCTGCTGACCAGTAGTATCTGCTGACCAGTAGTATCTGCTGACCAGTAGTATCTGCTGACCAGTAGTCAGTATCTGCTGACCAGTAGTCAGTATCTGCTGACCAGTAGTGTCTGCTGACCAGTAGTGTCTGCTGACCAGCACTAACTGTTGACCGGTAGTAACTGTTGACCGGTAGTAACTGTTGTCCAGTAGTATCTGCTGACAAGTAGTATCTGCTGACCAGTAGTCAGTATTTGCTGACCAGTAGGCATCTGCTGACCGACAGGCTGACCGTTAGGCAACATTCGCTTAAGGGTTGTTGATGTACGATACTGGGAAGCCATTTAATAGTTAGCCAATCAAATATGCACTGGTATTACCCGCAGGTATTTTTCCGTCTAACAAATTCCCAATGTTCAAATTTTATCTCGGTTCAACTCGCGGTGTCGTAAACAACCGGACGATAGCGGCCAGAAGTAGGAACTAACTTTGTTGTTTGACTGTGTTGTCAAGGTCACGTCGTGTGTTCACCTTGGGATTGTTTAGCCGTCTTGATTAAAGATGTTGTTTGCCGCCATGGTCATTCCCGGACCAGGACATGTCCTGTTGATTTGCAGCAGTCAAGGTTTGGGATGATCGATTTGGGGGACGTGGAATCAACAAACCTGTGGAAACATCGTTTGGTGAAGGCAGCGAGGTGGGGGGTAGAATTTAAAAAAACATGTTGGGGACATCATTTAGTGAAAGAAGAGAGGTGTGGGGGGATATAATAAGCAAATGTAGGTTGGGGTCTGCATAGCAGCACTAATGTTAATTAAAGAACCGTGGTGGGGGGTGGGGGATAAAATGATGGTTACGTCATTGACGGTGACGGACTCCGTGAGAGCCAATGCTAATATTCCATTTTTCCAATACATCAAACCATTTAATTAACTCCCCATTGAGTAAAGCTGTCACGTAGGCGGTAGTACCGGACAGTCTGGTACAAAACCGGATATCCGGCAACCCTTTTGCCGTGTCCACTGTTAAAATGTTGATTTTGAAGTGTATGATTAATGATTTTAATGTGTAAAAATAATAGTCCAAGGAATGATGCTGTATCTTGATCTCCAGTGTATGAACTGACTCTTGCTTGAGTTTAAGAATAACTTGTAGCATCATATTAATCAACATGCCCTGTTATAGTGAGATCATATAAAATAAATGAACATGCCCTTTTGTTTGGCTAAAGTAATCCACTGTCAATGTTGTGAAAGTTTTCAAATGAGCTTCATGTTCTGTGTGATAAAGAATAATGTGAGACTCCCTGCACTTTTGGGTACCTAAAGTCAGATGAAGGCCTTCCGTGCAGGCATCCCCATAATAATCTTCCATATCTGAAACAAACACACAGATACTCGTAGACACATTCACAAGCAAAGATTGGGAGCGATAAACAGGGTTGGCATCTTTAACTTTTCTAAACTCTCCATCTCACAACTGTAACAGTGCACGGCGTATTGATCGCTGGCTGAGAGAATGAACCACAAATAGACCAGAGAGAGAGAGAGCGAGTGAAAGAGATTATGATACAGTTAAGGGTTGTTGGATTTGAGATACGTAAAGTAATGTAGTTGTAGATGTGGGGTCGAATCGCTAGAAACTCCTGGATTGTCGGTAATCGAAATGAATGATCGCTCTAGATTCCAAGGCGGACAATAACTCATGATATTTATACGAGGACTTACGGGGATGGCTAGGACTAAAGTACATTATAATGGTTGATGCCATTGTTCTTGTTTTGTCAGGATGTCTTCTGATAGCTACAATCGTGGTAGTTCAGTTACTGTAAGGTTACTGTAATAGAATGTTCGTGCAGTCTACCGATTGTGCCGTTTAACTAGGCGGATGAAAACTGAAGCAAGTGTTTTGTAGCGTTTGGGCTTGTTTTTCAGGGAATTCCCCACAAGTCAACAAACACTGCGCGGTGTTTGAGTCTCTCGCGTAGCGAACATTCTTCAACTACGTCATCGTTTCATTGTTGTTGTTTTTACTAGCCTTACAAACACGTTGAAAGGTCATGTTTATTGTAGGTGAAGTACAACTTTTTAAAACTCTTCATAACACATACTGATGCAGTTCTGAATCGTAGTTTGCTTTCCTGGAACAGTTAACTGTGTGGTGAGCTATGGGGTCAGACAACGGGACAATATCCAGATAGATATGAGAGGACTAACTTGATAAGTCTCATGTACTTAATGGATGAACATCAGTCTTGTTCAGTGTCTCAGTGTACCGCCAGTGGACCTCATGGGTGCCCACATCACGTGTCCCCTGTAGGGTCAATCTGCATGATGGACAGCCGTGGCGTAGATGACAGCATGGCCATGGGCGTTCTCCCGAACATAACCGTTTGAGATTTTACGAAGCTATCAAAGTCTCACTGGCACAACCTTCTAGAGATGCTCGGTCAGAATGAACTGAAAGTTCAAATCAAAATAGAACTACAGCCGTACTACTCACGCACACATGTTCGGTTTGTTTTGTTTTTTGTTCCCCCCCCCCTCTCCTGCCAGACACTTGCCAAGTTCGCCATTCACCAAGATTAGCATTGTGTGTGTGATTTTGAAAATGTAAGCTGTATAATAAAAACATCATTTCATTTCTTCTGCGAGAATGCACTTTTAGAAATAGATCTGACATGTGTAATGAACAACAATATGAAACAAATAACTAATAAACACGACAATAACGGATTTTGTTTCTCATGTTACGCACTTAAGAAATGTTGTTACAGTGAGTTAGAGGGAGATAATATACATAAAACATTTTAAATGGTATGATATTGGGAGGTAGAGTATAAGGGATATTTTAAACGGTATGTTATAGGAAGGTAGATTACAAGGTATATTTTAAATTTAAATTAAATGGTATGTTATAGAAAGGTAGAAGTAGAGTACAATGAATATTTATTTAAATGGTATGTTATAGGGAGGTGGAGTACAAGGGATATTTTTAACGGTATGTAATCAGTTTGTGTTTGGGCCACATTTTTCTATTGGAAACGTAATTAAACCCGGACTAAAAAAAATTATTTTGGCCTTGTTCATCAAATTACAATTCATGTTAGGAATTAGGGACTTATAGATTAGTCAATGTCAATTTAATCTCTTGTTTCTGGGGCACAGATGTTCATTCAACATCAAATTGATTTTTCGGTGTTGATGATCTGGCATTCTGCATGCACATTGAGATAGTCAACCATAGGGACTTACTCATCGTCACTATTGACTTTTGGTCTTGCAAATGACTGGTTTCTATCCATACTGACTTTGGATCTACAGGGACACTGGCGTGACACACGCAGCAATGTTAAGAGTTAGAGGCACAAAAACATGTTTATTACTTCCAATGATCCGTGACGGTGCACCTTTACCGTAATGTATGAAAGTGGGTCATGGTGAAGCAGGGCAAGAGAGTTAGCTGTGTCGTGGCGGTCTGGGATGTATGGATTTTAGTTTGGCGTCAACAAAGTTGTTTTTCTACGGCTGGCAACCTTTGACCTTCCGCTGTGCTGTAGTGGGCTGTGTGGAGAAGAGGAGTCCAGGAAGGTGATGCCCTCAAAATAACAGCAATCGAAAAGTGGGAATTTTCTATTTGTAAGGGGTCCTCAATTATGTAAGCTAAGGTATTTTTGAGCATGGATACCTATTTTTTAAAAAAAGTATTTCTGCCATCCAGTTATTTACAGTGCAGTTGTCAACGTTATCGTGGGAAAGGAGAGAAACATGCATGGCAGATACGATTGGGAAGTATCAGTGTTTTAATTATAGGTGGTTCATGGCGATCAAAGGTTGCTATGCTAACTAGTGTTGATCTATGACATTCTATGGGAAGAAAATGTTGGGATAACTGAAGTTGATTAATGGGAAGAAAAGCAATCGAGTTTGATCAAAGTTGTACGAATACCTTTCAAATGTTCAGAATTCAAATTTATATTTTTTTAAAATTAAGAATAAAAGACTATATGTTACTTGTCGTTAGTGTGGCTGAGATCTCTGGTGGGAGACCTTGTAGATGTGGCTTGACCTGTGTTGGGAGACCTTGTAGATGTGGCTGTGACCTATGGTGGGAGACCTTGTAGATGTGGTGGGAGACCTTGTAGATGTGTTGGGAGACCTTGTAGATGTGGCTGTGATCTGTGGTGGGAGACCTTGTAGATGTGTTGGGAGACCTTGTAGATGTGGCTGTGATCTGTGGTGGGAGACCTTGTAGATGTGTTGGGATACCTTGTAGATGTGGCTGTGACCTGTGTTGGGAGACCTTGTAGATTTGGCTGTGACCTGTGTTGGGAGACCTTGTAGATGTGGCTGTGATCTGTGGTGGGAGACCTTGTAGATGTGTTGGGAGTTGGGAGACCTTGTAGATGTGGCTGTGATCTGTGGTGGGAGACCTTGTAGATGTGGTGGGAGACCTTGTAGATGTGGCTGAGATCTTTGATGGGAGACCTTGTAGATATGGTGGGAGACCTTGTAGATATGGTGGGAGACCTTGTAGATATGGTGGGAGCCCTTGTAGATGTGGCTGAGATCTTTGATGGGAGACCTTGTAGATATGGTGGGAGACCTTGTAGATATGGTGGGAGATCTTGTAGATGTGGTGGGAGACCTTGTAGATATGGTGGGAGACCTTGTAGATGTGGCTGAGATCTTTGATGGGAGACCTTGTAGATATGGTGGGAGACCTTGTAGATATGGTGGGAGACCTTGTAGATATGGTGGGAGACCTTGTAGATGTGGCTGAGATCTTTGATGGGAGACCTTGTAGATATGGTGGGAGACCTTGTAGATATGGTGGGAGACCTTGTAGATGTGGTGGGAGACCTTGTAGATATGGTGGGAGACCTTGTAGATATGGTGGGAGGCCTTGTAGATATGGTGGGAGACCTTGTAGATGTGGTGTGAGACCTTGTAGATATGGTGGGAGACCTTGTAGATATTGTGGGAGACCTTGTAGATGTGGCTGAGATCTTTGATGGGAGACCTTGTAGATATGGTGGGAGACCTTGTAGATATGGTGGGAGACCTTGTAGATGTGGCTGAGATCTTTGATGGGAGACCTTGTAGATATGGTGGGAGACCTTGTAGATATGGTGGGAGACCTTGTAGATGTGGCTGAGATCTTTGATGGGAGACCTTGTAGATATGGTGGGAGACCTTGTAGATATGGTGGGAGACCTTGTAGATATGGTGGGAGACCTTGTAGATATGGCTGAGATCTTTGATGGGAGACCTTGTAGATATGGTGGGAGACCTTGTAGATATGGTGGGAGACCTTGTAGATGTGGCTGAGATCTTTGATGGGAGACCTTGTAGATATGGTGGGAGACCTTGTAGATGTGGCTGTGATCTGTGGTGGGAGACCTTGTAGATATGGTGGGAGACCTTGTAGATGTGGCTGTGATCTGTGGTGGGAGACCTTGTAGATGTGGCTGTGATCTGTGGTGGGAGACCTTGTAGATATGGTGGGAGACCTTGTAGATGTGGCTGAGATCTTTGATGGGAGACCTTGTAGATGTGGCTGTGGTGGGAGACCTTGTAGATGTGGCTGTGGTGGGAGACCTTGTAGATGTGGCTGTGATCTTTGATGGGAGACCTTGTAGATGTGGCTGTGGTGGGAGACCTTGTAGATGTGGCTGTGGTGGGAGACCTTGTAGATGTGGCTGTAGTGTGAGACCTTATAGATGTGGTTGTGATCTGTCGTGGGAGACATTGTAGATGTGGCTGTAGTGGGAGACCTTATAGATGTGGTTGTGATCTGTCGTGGGAGACCTTATAGATGTGGTTGTGATCTGTCGTGGGAGACATTGTAGATGTGGCTGTAGTGTGAGACCTTATAGATGTGGTTGTGATCTGTCGTGGGAGACATTGTAAATGTGGCTGTAGTGGGAGACCTTATAGATGTGGCTGTAGTGGGAGACCTTAAAGATGTGGCTGTAATGGGAGACCTTATAGATGTGGCTGTAGTGGGAGACCTTATAGATGTGGCTGTAATGGGAGAACTTGTAGATGTGGTGGGAGACCTTGTAGATGTGGCTGTGATCTGTGATGTGAGACCTTGTAGATGTGGCTGTGGTGGGAGACCTTGTAGATGTGGCTGTGGTGGGAGACCTTGTAGATGTGGCTGTGATCTTTGATGGGAGACCTTGTAGATGTGGCTGTGGTGGGAGACCTTGTAGATGTGGCTGTGGTGGGAGACCTTGTAGATGTGGCTGTAGTGTGAGACCTTATAGATGTGGTTGTGATCTGTCGTGGGAGACATTGTAGATGTGGCTGTAGTGGGAGACCTTATAGATGTGGTTGTGATCTGTCGTGGGAGACCTTATAGATGTGGTTGTGATCTGTCGTGGGAGACATTGTAGATGTGGCTGTAGTGTGAGACCTTATAGATGTGGTTGTGATCTGTCGTGGGAGACATTGTAAATGTGGCTGTAGTGGGAGACCTTATAGATGTGGCTGTAGTGGGAGACCTTATAGATGTGGCTGTAGTGGGAGACCTTGTAGATGTGGCTGTGATCTGTGATGTGAGACCTTGTAGATGTGGCAGTGATCTGTGGTGGGAGACCTTGTCGTAGATGATGCTTTGGCCTGTGGTTGGACAATTCTCCACCGCTGCTCTGACCGAAACAAGAGTGTCGCAATCCTTTATGATTGGTTCTCTTACGTCGTGTTTAACCGTCGTAATCTGATGAACTGAACTGTAGTCCTATTGATTGGACTAACAACTTGATCAGGATTATCTGGCATACATCCATAGACGAAGTTTGCTCTATACAGTTAGTACTCTCACCCATGGCTCGGTCAACTATACCAAACATTAGCATTCAAAAGTCATACTTCAGTCTTTAGGCCCCAGTGGCGTCACCAATAGAGGTAAAGCAGCCTCATAGCACCAAATGATTCCATAACAAATAAGCTAAAGAGCTGCGCCGTGCACTACATTAGTGCTTCTCAAACCTACAAAAATCATTGAATTTCATTGTCATTGAACAAGCACAAGACGAGTGCAAATAAGCATGACGAATTACCCTCGCTAGGGTCGGCGAATCACAGTTTATGGTTGGCGAGCTAGCGTGGTGCGGGGTGGGGAGCAGGTAGCTAACCGCAGTGCGCATGTCTCGAGACCAACAATGCGTCGGGGTCGTCCCCCACTGACGTTCACTCGCGTTTTTCTGATATCTTCGTGCTGTAGTTTGTGTCCGTTCTTTCCCCCTTTCTTGCACTATCTATGAGCAAGTCTTCGGTGTATGCTACGCCGCGGTTCTATCTACTTTATTATAATGCTGTGCTATTATTTTTTCCTGCTTTTTTTAGTAGTGTGAAGTGAACTAATCACCAAAATTTGAGCCACCTCTTTCACACACACACACAATGATCTGCCATTATGGCTACGTATTGAAATTATTTCAAAATAATTTTCATGAAGACTTCAAGTAAATCAGTTCATGCCGTTTGAAAACAAAAACAAACATATCATGGTCAAAACTAAATTATTTTTTTAAAATCCAAAATATTAATATGTTCATTTAAATTTAGTTTGTTAATTTCAGTCGGATATTTTGTTTATTTACATCAGCAGACAGCAAGTACCGAATGCTGGTGTAAGAAATCTTAAAGAGCTATTTTTAATCTTTGGGCCAGTTCAAAACTCGCATCTATTTCAAATTAACATAAAACATCGAAAAATTAATGAATAACTATTGTATTGTTGAAAAATTGACATATTTTTAGGGTTAGTATAAATGGCAGCAGATGGAAGATTATAAGGTAGACATTAGGACAGACGTCCGGAAGTATTTCGGAAGCATTATGTAGTTTATTTATTATTTTTTAGTCTACTTCCTGTTTCACAGTTGCAGTTCTCAATTATTTTAAAATGACTCATGACAAAACAACTGTCCTCTATACTATAAACATGTACAAATAGAATTAGGAACTCCTTGTGGACCTACAACTTTGACTCATAATTAATTGTAACCTATGTTAAAATTAAATGGCTTTTGAACGACGGCACTTTTTATGAATGAAACAATGAGAACAAGGCAATGTAGTAGTGTCAAAATGAGGTTGAAGGATGAATAGTTGCCAATGACAACAATTATGCACACGGTACATTTTGCTATTCCATGCGAATATCTGGATGTATATTTCTAAAATTCTTGATTTAAAAAAATTACATTATTTTCTGTTTGTTTTTATTTCCAAAGCTTATTTGGTTTGTTTACTATAAGTATAAGTTGTGGAAAAAATATGTTATTATTATTATTATTATTAAAAATAAGAAATCTGGCATTTTTCACAATTTAAGTGTATATATTACTCATTGCTTGTGACTGTTACTGAAAGAGAGATATTGATGATCATTCTAAAAATTAAACAAAATAGCCTATTTATTTAATAAAAAATAACAACAAATATATTTAAAAACACAATAAACAAACAACATCGAGGTTAGAAGACACACACAATTTTATTTTGTCGGAAACGACAATTTTAGACTCACTGGATAGTGTTCTATCTTAAATATTTATATAGTTTGAGGCCCTATAACAATAAGTAAAAATGTAGACAAGGGGTACATTTTTAAATAATTGAGAACTGCAGCTGTGAAACAGGAAGTAGACTAAAAAATAATAAATAAACTACAGAATGCTTCCGAAATACTTCCGGACGTCTGTCCTAATGTCTACCGATTATAATTATATTTAACTTTCCTTAATTATATTTTTCTTTCCTTTCTTGATAATTTCTGCGGACCGGCAGCTGATGGTCTGTGGACCGACACCGGTCCGCGGACCACCACTTTGAGTAGCACTGCACTACATAACACTCCGATGTGCAAAAATGACATTCAATTTCCATTCCACAATGTACATTCTGGATATACGGTGAGGTAACATATTCATTATTCGGATCTAGACATTAACTCAAGTGTTTAACTGCACTTGGTTTGTTATAGTGGAAATAATATATCAATACATCGGAAATAATTTTCTTCCTAAATTGTATTGGCTTTGTGCGTGCGGGCTCCGCTGATTGAACCTATAAATAGAAGAGTGATGTTATACGAATAAGGAAATTATTTTTGTTATAGCACGGATGTTATTTGGTGCTGATTACTATAAAACAAATTATAAGTATTATCAAGAAAATGCTATGTGTGTTGTCATGCAGCACATCATCGTAAAAATGTTCAGTTTACAGCTATAGGTTGTTCAGCATTTTTATTGTTCTCATTGGGTCGTGGCTGGTCTCTGTTGCGGGACAAGACGGGTATTTACAACAACAGGTGGAAGGGATGGCATATGTTCTAATTTCATGTATGCATGAAATGTATATGTTCCATTCACAAATATGACGATTTCAATGACTATTGTCAAACATGAACATTTTCATGGTCTAAAATCTTAAACATGAAATTTTCATGTTCTATTGTTTGTCAAACATGAAGTGATGTAATAATGTCTAATAATGTTCACACACTCATAAATGTGGATTCTCTGTCTTCATTTTTTCCAATGTCCAAAGTTATCCAGCGAAATTATACAAACAAGGACCCAAGAAACCACCAGTTACCATTCCTGTTCTAATGAACATTTTACCATCTAATTCGTATCATTAAACTTTTTGAATTCATTTTTTAAAACTAATTTTATTTTATATTTTTTGACCTCGTACGTCATATTTTTAACATTTTCATCTGTCTCAAGTCGCTGATCAAAATATGAGATGATTTCAGTTTGTAAACTAATGGCGAATGTTGAAAGGACATGTGATCCTACCGTCTAATTATCGCCGACGTATCCACTGGGGCTGGCTCGTTCGTGTTGAATAATTTGTCTTTGATCAACGCTTGATGACGTTGTAGTGATAATTATTGCGGACTTTAATTTGTGTTTTGTTGAAATTATCAGTATATTCATAAAATAACGCCCCAGACCAGGGTGACACTGTACAGTTGTATCTAACTACTGAATAAGCTACGGTGGGCATGTCAAAAATGACTCGCCCTAATGTCGGGTCACCCCAGGAAACATTTAAAGGTGTGCCGTCCTTTAAGTTTATCTTACAGAAGTAAGAAATGGATTTTCTACTTTCGACCGCTCACGTTTTGAATACGGTGGTGGGAGGTGGGATCTTAGCTAGCTGCTCTTCGCAGTGTCATTAAACACTCATATATGCACATCCCCCCCTCCCCCCCCAAAAAAAAATAATATAAAAAAAAGAAAACACACACACACACTACACACACACACTTTTTCCAACGAATGGTTCCCCTCAGCTCTGTTGACCACAATTTTTCTTGTTATTTCTGCATTTCTGTTCTAAGTGGTACTTGGCAGCGGCGTAGCGTGGCTATGTGCCGCCCGGGGCAGACCGCACACCCCCCCCTGGAAAAATAATGTTGATGATGTAAACAAAATATAATTTTTATTGGAGAGTAATAATAAAGACACCATTCATTTTTGTGTTGGAAATTAATACATGTAGAAAAGGTTTAATTTTCAAAGAAAATTTAAACATAATTTTAAAAAATGAAGTTTTCTGCTTTCTCTCTCATGCCACAATCTTTTATGTATCACTGTTGTCAGCATGCAGGCCGTGCTAAATAGTCAAATTACCTTTAGATTAGTCAATATTGTTGTATTCATTATTGATCGTAATAAACATTTTCATTAAATTAATTTTAGAGAAGCTTCTCTCACAGACTGCATTACTTATGAAAGTTGTAAGAAATGGGCGAATTAATTATATTATATTATAATACGCAGGGTAACTTCGAGCCTAAATACATAAATAAACTTGAATAAAGCAAGAGGGCTTGAATTCATTAATTCATTTCGTATCCTTGTAAACTGATTATTAAATTATTATTTATATATTCTCAACAGTCACACATAATGGCACGTGCAGTAGCTCTCAAATACATTTATTAAAACCGCAATTACAATTTCAACAGCCCTGTCTCTCATAGCTTTTTTTTTAAAGTCAATTATTGCTAATAAAAGTTGAAATAAAACAGATTCATTGTTATTTTAGATTGAAAAACAAGGGAAGTTGTTTATTGTTTCATTTATTTTTTTTAATATATTTTTTTTAAATGGGATTCCAATCAAGACATGGGGTGTTTATACAAGGCTTGAGGTGCCCAAGCAAGACATGGGTAATCCAACCAAGACGGTATTGGCAAGGAATGACATAATCGAATATCGGTGTTCATTAAGTTTCCACCATTGTGGAAGGTTAATGGATTCAGGAACTTTCGTCTCCATTTTGTAACGAAGGAATTCATCAGAAGAGCTGTCGTCATTTTCTGTCTCTGATTGAGACTCCATTACTGCCATTAGGTTAATACGCTTTTCATTTGGTTTGATAAGTAGGTGAAGTGTTAGAACATGATAGGCAAACGATTTCTCACAATGGATACAATAAAATTTATCAACATTTTGAACATTCCCGTAAGTCAATGGTTTAAAACCAAAATGTTCGTGTAATCGTGAGGAAATGTGTTATTATTTATCGGCCGCTATTTTTTATTTTATTTTATTTTTTTACTTTTTGACTTCCAATAATTTGTAAGTGATGGGTCGATTAATCGTTAAAAAATAATTTAATCGTTGAAAATTTTTAACAATTAATCGACAAATTAATCATTAATTTCCGCAGCCCTAATATATATATATATATATATATATATATATATATATATATATAATGTATATTAGCTTGATATTACTTTATTGCTCTTTCTTTTCCAGAAATTTTTCATCCGGGCTTCTAAGCTGGAGAGACCTCGTTACGTATGCCTACGTCAGAAAGATTGCATCATCACTAAGGAGAGCCGAGTTCATTGCCAATATTGTCGCTACCAGAAATGTCTCCAACTGAACATGTACTATCCCAGTGAGTAGAATTGTATGACAGACTGAACATGTACTATCCCAGTGAGTAGAATTGTATGTCAGACTGAGCATGTACTATCCCAGTGAGTAGAATTGTATGTCAGACAGAACATGTACTATCCCAGTGAGTAGAATTGTATGTCAGACAGAACGTGTACTATCCCAGTGAGTAGAATTGTATGTCAGACAGAACATGTACTATCCCAGTGAGTAGAATTGTATGTCAGACTGAGCATGTACTATCCCAGTGAGTAGAATTGTATGTCAGACTGAACATGTACTATCCCAGTGAGTAGAATTGTATGTCAGACTGAACGTGTACTATCCCAGTGAGTAGAATTGTATGTCAGACAGAACATGTACTATCCCAGTGAGTAGAATTGTATGTCAGACTGAACGTGTACTATCCCAGTGAGTAGAATTGTATGTCAGACAGAACATGTACTATCCCAGTGAGTAGAATTGTATGTCAGACTGAGCATGTACTATCCCAGTGAGTAGAATTGTATGTCAGACTGAACGTCCACTATCCCAGTGAGTAGAATTGTATGTCAGACAGAACATGTACTATCCCAGTGAGTAGAATTGTATGTCAGACAGAACATGTACTATCCCAGTGAGTAGAATTGTATGTCAGACTGAACGTCCACTATCCCAGTGAGTAGAATTGTATGTCAGACTGAACGTCCACTATCCCAGTGAGTAGAATTGTATGTCAGACTGAACATGTACTATCCCAGTGAGTAGAATTGTATGTCAGACAGAACATGTACTATCCCAGTGAGTAGAATTGTATGTCAGACAGAACATGTACTATCCCAGTGAGTAGAATTGTATGTCAGACTGAACATGTACTATCCCAGTGAGTAGAATTGTATGTCAGACTGAACATGTACTATCCCAGTGAGTAGAATTGTATGTCAGACTGAACATGTACTATCCCAGTGAGTAGAATTGTATGTCAGACTGAACATGTACTATCCCAGTGAGTAGAATTGTATTTCAGACTGAACATGTACTATCCCAGTGAGTAGAATTGTATGTCAGACAGAACATGTACTATCCCAGTGAGTAGAATTGTATGTCAGACTGAACATGTACTATCCCAGTGAGTAGAATTGTATGACAGACTAAATATATACTCTCATAGTGAGTAGAATTGTATGACAGACTAAATATATACTCTCATAGTGAGTAGAATTGTATGACAGACTAAATATATACTCTCATAGTGAGTAGAATTGTATGACAGACTAAATATATACTCTCATAGTGAGTAGAATTGTATGACAGACTAAATATATACTCTCATAGTGAGTAGAATTGTCTGTGTTCCAACTAAATGTATATTATCCCAGTGAGTATAATTCTGAGCCCAACAAAATATGTACTGTCACTGTGAGTGAAATGATTTCTCTACTCAACTGTTTACCGTAAGGTATACTATGGTTGTGTGCGGTTTCTTAGAGCGATTGCCATCTCGATCATACAAATAGAGCAAATGTGAAAAATTACATTGAACTTCGAGTCTATAAATCTATTTTTTATTTATTTTTTAGTCGTATTCAATTATATGTTAGTGTGTTGGGAGGTTACAAGATGAGGTTTAGCAGGATTAAGTTACATGTGGGATTTACAGCAGTATTAGTTACAAGTGGGGTTCAGCAGGATTAAATAAGAATAGATTTAGCGGTATTAAGTTACAAGCTGGTGTTTAGCTGGAAAGATCACCCAAAAGGTCAAATTCATGGATCTTAATACATTTTTATTGTCTGACAATGATTTTAATCATGATCCTATGATACATTGTCATCATAGAGATAGAGCCGTGTTTATTATGACAACCAGATATATAAACTATTGCCGACAGCACCATCATTTTCAACAGAATGGGAGTCTGTGCGTGGCCTTACCTCCTACTCCAGAGACTTGACTAAACACGCTTTCATGTAACGCAATTTAAAATTATAAGAATTTCTTCTTTTTTTTGCTGAAATACCTCTCCACCCTAAAATAATCCCCGTGGTATGACATCACTCCCCCCTCCCCCCGCACGCGTCTGAAATGTGTTAATATTTCAGTCCTTTGATCGAATCGATGAACTGGCATAGAATGATCTTTGCTCTCCTTAGAAACATGTCAGGCATCATTGATTGAGTCCTAGCTAGGAGCCTGACCACATAATGAAAGCAACATACGAGTCCTTCAAAGATAATTCTACTCTCTTGACTTGACATAGTCCATCTTCTATCTTTAGGTAACCTTACCATGTTTTATCTAGTCCTATTTATACTATGATGACTACCCAGTTCTATCTCTTAGTCAATGATGACTATTCAGTCCGATCTTTACTGTGATGAACCTATCCAGCCTAATCAATTCTCTTTTATTGCTAAATGTCTTTTCCTCACAGCTTCACTTAAATTGATATGATCCCATTTAAGTTTGTAAATATTTCTAATACAATCTATGCATTCATTGATGAAGTTGACCTAATGGCAGTGTTGACACGTGACTTGAGATCACGTGTTAAGCCTTACGAAGCCGCTGGAAAAAAAACATGGCGAGTTTTTCCATATCATTTTATCATCGGTCCATACATTCTTTTAATACTAACAGGCCGGAAGTTATTGTTCATTATTGATTTTGAATTGTTTTAGGTGACCAACCATCCATGTTGAAACTCATATTTTTTTAAAAGTCCAGAGAACCAATTTCTTTATAGCATGTATATATTTATTAATTGTACTTGGACTAATATCCAAAGAGAAAAAAATGAATGTTGGAGAAGTTTTTTTTTAATTGTCTTTTTAAAAAAAAATTTTTTTAATGTAAAAACAATATTCTTCTCTTTAAAGATTCGAATGAAATTGTTTGAATAAAACTCAAGCCTTTTAATAGCTATTCAACATCAGCCTTCTTGCAATTTAGTGCAAGCGATGACGTCATCGGCGCTGTTTTGGGGGGGGGTGTGAAGGGGTGGGGGCTATGATGAGCTACTCCTTTATTTATTTGGGGAAAATGTCTTCATTTCCAACATAGATGAGATGGTATTTGAAACAAATATCTTCATTTCCAACATTCAATTTCCAATTTCATAAAACCCTCGCAGCAACTAAACTGTTGACTCCCTAATGATCAAAGTAGACTTGAGTTCAGCACACCATCACCCAACAAATGTCTCTTCCGATATATTAGTAGACACAAGAAAACACCAATCAATCAGCACATCTGACGCCCCCCCCCACACCCTCCCCCTCCTATACCGTCATCTTGTCCTCTGCTGTCCATTGAAAAAATTCCAGTTATATTTAGACTTTCATTTCCTATTTTACGCCAGGACTTCATTATATTCTGGGCGGTATTAGAAACTCAAGCTGTAGTTAGTGTTGGTGAGAAATAGATCACATCTCTCCCACAAACTTTTCATATTATTACATTCCTAAAACACAATATGAACCTGGTCAAAATAGCCTTTTAGAAATTAAATGTCAATGTTGCATGATGGATTGTTGTATCCTGGCAAGAATGTAAGATGACACATGGTGGTACATAGTGGACTTTATGGTGGTACATAGTGGACTTTATGGTGGAAGGTAAATGGTGGATTAGTGGATGGTAGTGTATGATGGACTGGTGGATGGTATATGATGGACTGGTGGGAGGTATATAATGGACTGGTGGACGGTACATGATGGACTGGTGGATGGTATATGATGGACTTGGTGGATGGTATATGATGGACTTGGTGGATGGTATATGATGGACTGGTGGACGGTATATGATGGACTTTGACTGGTGGACGGTATATGATGGACTTGGTGGACGGTATATGATGGACTTGGTGGATGGTATATGATGGACTGATGGATGGTATATGATGAACTTGGTGGATGGTATATGATGGACTGGTGGACAGTATAAGATGGACTTGGTGGACGGTATATGATGGACTGGTGGACGGTATATGATGGACTTGGTGGACGGTATATGATGGACTGGTGGACGGTATATGATGGACTTGGTGGACGGTATATGATGGACTTGGTGGACGGTATATGATGAACTTGGTGGATGGTATATGATGGACTGGTGGATGGTATATGATGGACTGGTGGACGGTATATGATGGACTTGGTGGATGGTATATGATGGACTGGTGAACAGTATAAGATGGACTTGGTGGACGGTATATGATGGACTGGTGGACAGTATAAGATGGACTTGGTGGACGGTATATGATGGACTTGGTGGACGGTATATGATGGACTGGTGGACGGTATATGATGGATTTGGTGGACGGTATATGATGGACTTGGTGGACGGTATATGATGAACTTGGTGGATGGTATATGATGGACTGGTGGATGGTATATGATGGACTGGTGGACGGTATATGATGGACTTGGTGGATGGTATATGATGGACTTGGTGGATGGTATATGATGGCCTTGGTGGACGGTATATGATGGACTTGGTGGATGGTATATGATGGACTGGTGGATGGTATATGATGGACTGGTGGACGGTATATGATGGACTGGTGGATGGTATATGATGGACTGGTGGATGGTATATGATGGACTGGTGGATGGTATATGATGGACTGGTGGACGGTATATGATGGACTGGTGGACAGTATATGATGGACTGGTGGACGGTATATGATGGACTGGTGGACGGTATATGATGGACTGGTGGATGGTATATGATGAACTGGTGGACAGTATAAGATGGACTTGGTGGACGGTATATGATGGACTGGTGGACAGTATAAGATGGACTTGGTGGACGGTATATGATGGACTGATGGATGGTATATGATGGACTGGTGGATGGTATATGATGGACTTGGTGGATGGTAAATGATGGACTGGTGGATGGTATATGATGGACTTGGTGGACGGTATATGATGGACTGGTGGACGATATATGATGGACTTGGTGGACGATATATGATGAACTTGGTGGATGGTATATGATGGACTGGTGGACGGTATATGATGGACTGGTGGACGGTATATGATGAACTTGGTGGATGGTATATGATGGACTGGTGGATGGTATATGATGGACTGGTGGACGGTATATGATGAACTTGGTGGATGGTATATGATGGACTGGTGGATGGTATAAGATGGACTGGTGGACGTTATATGATGGATTTGGTGGACGGTATATGATGGAGTTGGTGGACGGTATATGATGAACTTGGTGGACGGTATATGATGAACTTGGTGGACGGTATATGATGGACTGGTGGATGGTATATGATGGACTGGTGGACGGTATATGATGGACTTGGTTGACGGTATATGATGGACTGGTGGACGGTATATGATAGACTTGGTGGACGGTATATGATGGACTTGGTGGACGGTATATAATGGACTTGGTGGATGTTTTATGATGACTGGTGGATGGTATATGATCTGGTGGATGGTATATGATGGACTTGGTGGACGGTATATGATGGACTTGGTGGACGGTATATGATCTGGTGGATGGTATATGATGGACTTGGTGGACGGTATATGATGGACTTGGTGAACGGTATATGATGGGCTTGGTGGACGGTATATGATGGACTTGGTGGACGGTATATGATGGACTTGGTGGACGGTATATGATGGACTTGGTGGACGGTATATGATGGACTGGTGGACGGTATATGATGGACTTGGTGGACGGTATATGATGGACTTGGTGGACGATATATGATGGACTTGGTGGATGGTATATGATGGACTTGGTGGATGTTATATGATGGACTTGGTGGACGGTATATGATGGACTTGGTGGACGATATATGATGGACTTGGTGGACGATATATGATGGACTTGGTGGATGGTATATGATGGACTTGGTGGATGTTATATGATGGACTTGGTGGACGATATATGATGGACTTGGTGGACGATATATGATGGACTTGGTGGATGGTATATAATGGACTGGTGGACGGTATATGATGGACTTGGTGGATGTTATATGATGGACTGGTGGACGGTATATGATGGACTTGGTGGACGATATATGATGGACTTGGTGGATAGTATATGATGGACTGGTGGATGGTATATGATGGACTTGGTGGACGATATATGATGTACTTGGTGGATGTTATATGATGGACTGGTGGACGGTATATGATGGACTTGGTGGACGATATATGATGGACTTGGTGGATGGTATATGATGGACTGGTGGACAATATATGATGGACTTGGTGGATGGTATATGATGGACTGGTGGACGGTATGTGATGGTCTGGTGGATGGTATATGATGGACTGGTGGATGGTATATGATGGAGTGGTGGACGGTATATGATGGACTGGTGGACGGTATATGATGGACTGGTGGACGGCATATGATGGACTGGTGAATGGTATATGATGGACTTGTGGATGGTATATGATTGACTGGTGGATGTTATATGATGGACTGGTGGATGGTATATGATGGACTGGTGGATGGTATATAAATGGACTGGTGGATGGTATATGATGGACTGGTGGACAGTATATGGACTGGTGGATGGTATATGATGGACTGGTGGATGGTATATGATGGACTTGGTGGATGGTATGTAATGGACTGGTGGAAGTTACATGGTGGACTGGGGGTCGGGCTTGGTGGACTGGTTGAACATATGACACTGCCGTGCAGTGCAATATTTTCCCCTCAACCTTATTCAAGGAAATAAATATATCACTTTATTAACTGTGAAAACCATGCAACACTTGCATCTTTCTCGCTTTAATATACTAGAGACCTTTTTAAAAATTATTCTTAAATATTATAAACTAGTTTGTGCTGTGGCGCCTGCGGCGCACCCTTTTTTTAAGGGCGCCTACGGCCCCCACCTTTTTCAAAAGCCCAACTAACTTGTCCTTGTATGATAAATACGTAATATTAAACTTTCTTAAATGTACACAAAGTACTTTATAATAATTTTTTTTGGTCTAAACCCAAATAACTTATCCTTGTATGAGAAATACGAAATATTCCTGAAATGTACACAAAGTATGTATATAATTTTTTTTTCAGTGCTAATCACCACACGAGTTTTAAAGTAATTTTAGAAAGCAGCGCACCAAATTACTGCACACAAAAAAAAATAACTCTTTGAGTCAGTCAGCACTGTTTACAACACAAATGCTGACGTCATAGGTCCGTGCGTTGTTTGGTTAATGTTAATCTGGAAACCAAAAGGATTATGATTTTCAAGTCTATATTTTCAATTAGCGTTATTAGGCCACAGTGAGTGAGTCAGTCATACATAATTGAGCGTAAATATATATATGATAATAACTATCGGATAAACATACTGGCATGACATGACCTAATATTTCCTGACACTCTATTCGTGTGCTCCCATCACTGACATTTGACCGACTCGTGTCATGTAACTGGCAAGGTTTATCCAGGCTTCTTTTGTGGCTGGTGTCTCACTCACGCCGTTTCCCTGGTGCATACAGGTCATGGGAGTTTGGTGAGGACACTCGAACTAGGTCAGGTTAACTTGCACCAGGGAGAAACATCACTAGGCTGATGACTTACTTCTTCCAGGCTCATGACCCAACTATTGATGTGCACAGTAACCCAATCTCTTTCATAACCTTATACTGTCTCCGTGGTGTACACACTTTTATAATCATCCCGTGGTGTACACACTTTTATAATCACCCCGTGGTATACACACTTTTATAATCACCCCGTGGTGTACACACTCTTATAATCACCCCGTGGTATACACACTCTTATAATCACCCCGTTGTATACACACTCTTATAATCACCCCGTGGTATACACACTATTATAATCACCCCGTGGTATACCCACTCTTATAATCACCCCGTGGTATACCCACTCTTATAATCACCCCGTGGTGTTCACACTTTTATAATCACCCCGTGGTGTAAACACTCTTATAATCACCCCGTGGTATACACACTCTTGTAATCACCCCGTGGTGTTCACACTCTTAAAATCACCCCGTGGTATACACACTCTTATAATCACCCTGTGGTATACACACTCTTATAATCACCCTGTGGTGTTCACACTTTTATAATCACCCCGTGGTATACACACTCTTATAATCACCCCGTGGTGTTCACACTTTATAATCACCCCGTTGTATACTAACTCTTATAATCACCCCGTGGTGTTCACACTCTTATAATCACCCCGTGGTATACACACTCTTATAATCACCCCGTTGTATACACACTCTTATAATCACCCCGTGGTATACACACTCTTATAATCACCCCGTGGTATACACACTCTTATAATCACCCCGTTGTATACACACTCTTATAATCACCCCGTGGTGTTCACACTCTTATAATCACCCCGTGGTATACACACTCTTATAATCACCCCGTGGTATACACACTCTTATAATCACCCCGTGGTGTTCACACTTTTATAATCACCCCGTGGTGTACACACTCATAATCACCCCGTGGTGTACACACTCTTATTATCACCCCGTGGTATACACACTCTTATAATCACCCCGTGGTGTTCACACTCTTATAATCACCCCGTGGTATACACACTCTTATAATCACCCCGTGGTATACACACTCTTATAATCACCCCGTGGTATACACACTAAGACTTTTATAATCACACATGTTCTCTTTACCCCTGTAGTCAGCCATCACTCAGGCAAGTCTCTTTGTAACGGCAAGCCACACCCCTTCACCCTTGCTTGTATCGCCATTCTCTGGTTGTTAGGATAAGCCAGTAACAGATTAACTGGTTCTCTCGTTTATAGGCTTATTTTTAATTTCTAAGCCTTATGTCAATCAATAAACTCAGTGGAATGTCTCTAGGGAGAGTGGTTGTCTTAGTGTTACAATGTGTGATCTGTATTAGTTGTCTTAGTGTTACAATGTGTGATCTGTATTAGTTGTCTTAGTGTTACAATGTGTGATCTGTATTAGTTGTCTTAGTGTTACAATGTGTGATCTGTATTAGTTGTCTTAGTGTTACAATGTGTGATCTGTATTAGTTGTCTTAGTGTTACAATGTGTGATCTGTATTAGTTGTCTTAGTGTTACAATGTGTGATCTGTATTAGTTGTCTTAGTGTTACAATGTGTGATCTGTATTAGTTGTCTTAGTGTTACAATGTGTGATCTGTATTAGTTGTCTTAGTGTTACAATGTGTGATCTGTATTAGTTGTCATAGTGTTACAATGTGTGATCTGTATTAGTTGTCTTATTAGTGTTACAATGTGTGATCTGTATTAGGTGTCATAGTGTTACAATGTGTGATCTGTATTAGTTGTCTTAATGTTACAATGTGTGATCTGTATGTCTGAGATACATTGTGAAAAACTTTTTGCTTGCGAAAACGTTGGATATTTTTAAATCCTTTATATTAACTCGTGGTGTCTGGTGGCTTGTTTGTCGATAAAACTTTGGATCGATTTTTAACCCACTTCCTCGTAAGATAGCGAGCTGAAATTTTGCAGGCCGTTTTGAACCGATGATAAAAACGAAGTTTCAAAATTTCAGATAAATCGAATGTACCGTAATTAAATTAATGAATTGTAAAGATTATCTTTATTTATCTCTATGTAACATGTTAAAAATGTTTGATATAGTGTCGTGGTGCGTATTATATTGAACAACCTTTACTGTCGCGCTGTGCGGTGCGTATTTTATTGACAACACTTTTTATAAACATATTCCTGATTGTTGCCCATTATATTAAACATGTTTTACGACACATAACTACAATTTTGTATTTTTGGATGGTCTTGCGCTGCGTATTATAATGAACATTCTTTTAGTTATGTCTCGTTCATAAAGGATTTATAGTACAAAACTTGGTTTTTTACGTATTATTGTTTAAAACAAGTTTTTATGGAAACTTAAGAAGTTAAAACGATTTTTTGAAAAATTGTTTTCACGAAGGCTTGATTATTATTTTTATTTATTTATTTATTTTTAAAAAAATATAATCTTGAGATCTGGCTAATATAAATTTGAAGATTTTCCTGAAACTTTCTAAACTCCCTGGCAGTGCCCATGTTTTGTTTGATAAGGTTAACGGAGATAGATAGTTTAAAATAAAAAGTCCCCTCAATAAACTCAATGAATCAAGTCTAAAATCCCAACTACACAACACAGCTGTTCCTTTGAGCTGTGCGTGCTCGTGTAGTTAGGCTGTCAAACAGTCAAAGACTGGTGTATTCCTGTGAAATCACAGATGGCATCAAACACATTGAGTTGAAGGAGAACAAGACAGAAGCAATTATGTGGTGGTTCTGACGCCAATCTTCGGAAATTTGCCGTGTCATCGATAAAAGTAGGCACTTCTGGGATCCCCTTGTCCTACACCGGTAGAGCTCTCGGCTTATACACTGAGAGTTAACTGAGATAGAGTCCCTATATCAGTTCGGTTTTCAGGGCTTGCGTCTGTCATCTACGTGGGCTGGGTCAGTTGCGTCCTCAGCTGAATTGGAAACCAGCCGTATGAGTCTCTTTCAGACTGGATTACTGCAACAGTTGTTTATGTTGATTGCCACGGAACCAACTACAGAAAACACTGCAGCGCGTATTGTATGGCGGATGAGAGAATCAGACCATATCACACCTCTCTTTTCAATCTCCACGGGCTTCCAGTAGCTGAGCGAATAAACCACAAAATATTGTAATTGACATACGGTTGTATTATGTATGGACCAGCAGCGGTATAATTAAAAGAACTGACTTCAAAGCACTTACCTTTAATGGGGTTGCGATCCTATTCACCGCCCCTTCAAAGATTTCCCAACGTGGTTAGACAACAACAAAAAAGTCGTGGCACAGAGCACCCTCCTTTGAATCAACTGTGCCCAAGTCATGAAATAGTCTTTCCAAATCATGTGACAATGTAAGGATGACAAAGAACCCTTTAAGAAAAATCTAAGACTTTAAAAAATATTTAAGCTGAGTTTTTAACCTCAGAGTGGGGTGAGCATGCTGTACTAACTATAGCCTACAAGAAACCACCATCATCATTCAATGACAAATTAGATCTCATCTCATTGGTGTAATGAATTTGTCAGATTGACCTGTAACACAAATCACCATTTTAAAATCAAATTTGTCAACACAACTCGTGGATTGCTGGACTATCATCCCAGAGTAATTCTAGATGTGAAAAGCTGGATATTTGTTTTTGAAAGTCAGAGAGAAAACATAATATATTTCTTGTCTCTCTTTCAGACCTTTAGCTCTTTAGTACATTTATTTATATATTTATAATGATTAACATAGTTGTTACTGTTTCAAATAAAATAGTGTCAACTTCTACTCAGTGGGTTTACACATGTATTACTTGGCTACAAATATGTGAAGGGGAAAAAATGTTTCCTACCTTGTACTAAAAAGTTACTTACAACTTAAAGAGAACAAATTAACACCTCCCCACCCCTTATTCTCTTGCAGAAGATGGTCAAAAGAACTCCAACAAGGTTGGTGTCCAGGAGATACCTTGTCGTGTCTGCTCAGCACCTTCTTCGGGTTTCCACTTTGGTGCTCTCACCTGTGAGGGCTGCAAGGTAACACACACGTTTATACCTGACAATAAAGACCTTTTTAGGTGATACAATTCATCTTCCTTAAACTAATGATTAGTAAAAATGTAGCTGATTTTGTTTCATTAAGTCAGTTGTTTTTAGGGAACCAATAAATTTTGAATGTATTTCTTTAATCAATATCAACCTTATGTACATTTTCCATAATTCTATCATAAAAATAAAAACCTCAACTGAGAGCTAACATTTAAATATGACAGTCCACAGATGTCAAATAATGTTACTTATAATAATAACACTTATGACAGTTATTATTTTCATATACAAGACACATCCAATTATAAGACACACATGTAGATTATCAGATGCAGGT
The DNA here is from genome assembly GCA_944989445.1 of Ampullaceana balthica. Classification (NCBI taxonomy): domain Eukaryota; kingdom Metazoa; phylum Mollusca; class Gastropoda; family Lymnaeidae; genus Ampullaceana; species Ampullaceana balthica. The sequence continues at coordinate 2,904,692 of CALYLW010000047.1, forward strand.
TTTGGCAACTGGTGTAAAAATATATTCCATTAGACTCACCCATATATTAGACAGGTTTCTATGAGTTGTGTAAATAAGATTACATAAGACGCACACTGCCTAGCCATCTGGCGCATTGAGCAATTTATGTCAAGTTGTTTCCTTTCCTTAATCATAAATGACAATTCGTCTAATTCATCCCCATCTCCCATCAGATGTAAAGAAGGCTTGATTACCATTTTAAGTTTAGATCAAAGAATCTTCTGAAGCAGGGCCGCAAAGATCATTGTTTAGTCTTATCTGCCGCCGGGCTAATGGCGGATGGGTTAAGTACCCTGTATCTAGATTCTAGAAACAATAAACACCGGATGTAAATGTGAGTTCATTGGTCTGCTAGGCCAAGTCTTCATTGAATGGAATAATTGCTGTACATACACGACATAGACTCATAAATTCCTGCATACGATTAGAAGTTTTTGCACAATTTGATTTTAAAAAATAATTTGCATAAATTGCACCCATATAAAACGTGCATCTGGGTGTAGGTAAAGTAAAACTTTGTTTAAGACACATCTTATATAGTGAAAATACAGTAGACATTTTCACCTACTCAGAATGCACTATTATACAATCAGAAATTCTGTTTTCCAGTCATGATTTTTCAATTTCTCCATCATTGTAAATAAATCAATTTCACCTACCAGATCAACGGCAGAGATTCATCAGCTAGAAACAAATATTTGCAATAACACTGCTTAGTCCAAATTAATCATTAAAATGTACAATGTACCATTTTCTCTAAGACAGTGTTTTAAAATTTTTGTCTTGCAGACTTTACATTTTATTTTTCAATTTCAGGGATTTTTTCGCAGAATGGTAAAGGAAAGGGAGGCCTACACATACAAGTGCAGCAAACACGGGACATGCGAGGTCAATGCCATGACACGTAATATGTGCAAGGCTTGTCGTTACAACAAGTGTTTGCAGATTGGGATGTCGGTGGAAGGTTAGTTTTACTGTCTCTAATACCAGACTTGTCAGCCCATTGGTCACAACCAAAAATGGCATTGTAGCAGGTTTTTTGTGGGGTCATTGCTGAAAACTCAACAATACACAAGTGTATAACTTTTTTATTTAAAAAGAAAAAAAAATTCATTTTCATTTTTAAACACTGAATCGCACTTTAGATAATAATATTCAAAATAAACTGATATGTCAGTGGGTTAGTCAAAATAATTTTAAATGTCCAATATTTAAGAAAAATGAGATTCTTCTAACACCACAATTATTACAAATGATGTTTATTTTGGTTTTTAAAAGTTTTCTTTAAAAAATAAATTTCGTTTATAGAACACTTAGCTTTGATTGAAAGAAATAATTATTCCTAAATGAAATTATTAAAGTCATTTTCTCATTGTCATGTGCAACTCTTAAGTTTCAACTTTTCTGAGCTCACCATCTCATGGGCTTTTTTGCTATTTGTGTTATAAAGTTATTGCTTATTATTTGTCCAACAAAACTATGACTATCGTGTTACATTGAATCTATTGAGAAAGGCTTACGTAATGAAAGTTATTTTACTGGGTGATAGAAAATTATGGTATAATTATTAACTTTGTAACACCGTGAGGTAACTTGTGATGAGTGTGGTATATTGAGCTGTTCACTTGACATAAATATGTTGCCTTACCACCAATTACGATTTACTAGCATGTAAATTTAAAACAAGATCACTACAATTTTTTATTTTTATTTTAATCATTGTCAAGTTGACTTGGTGCACCACAAAAGCCTAGCAGGTCACCCCAGCTGCCTAAATTTGTAAAAACGTCCCATCTAATCTATTTAAAATTCTCCAGGTAGCCGAATAGGCAGGCAACCCAATGCTGTGAAGCATGCAATATCTCTGGAAGCTAAAAAACAAGCAGCACTCAAGACAGAACCAGGCACCCCTTGCAGTAGAATGGACACTAGTCCGACAAGTTTCAATTTTGAAACTGTTACCCTTGATCCCTGCATGCCAGGAGATGTTGAGGACAGTCTTCAGTCACTTGAACATGAGAATCATGTCTCGAAACATGAAGCTGAGGAGTCTGTGACCAAGCAAGAATACTCAAGCCCCAGGACACCAGGCAAAAAACTTCCCCGACAGTCTGGGTTCACCCGCTGCAACTACAAACCACACGCATTCTGAAAAGTTTCGAATGCTCACACACATGCCTCCAGTAATGTCTGAAAGATACGACAATGACCCATATTCTCCAAACCACAATGCCAACAGCTCATTCCACCTGCCCAGCCAGCCGTGTGTGCCCGATGTGTATGGCCAGCCAGGCGTGCCTGACGTGTACGGTCAGCCACAGGACCACAGCATCGACCTGTCCATCTCACGCCACTCATCTACCAACTTCTCAAACAGCCATCGTCCTCATCCTTCCACCCCACTCTCCACCCCCTGTTCTCATCCTCCGCCATCCTCCCCATGTCGTACTGTGCCCCTGGCACCTCACTCCTCTCACCACCCCCATCAACACCCAACCGGCCGTGGCAGTTCAGTTGACCTGGAACCCCATCATATACATTACTTTGACAACAAGGAAAGATACTTTGAAGGCAGCCAAACTTACAGCGGGGAAGGTTACACCCACTACAGCACCTACCCTGACCACTCAAACACCGCCATCTCCCTGAGGGCCAGCTACAGAGACAATACCCCCAGTCCCCAGCCCAGGCCCACACATATCTATCAATCAAATACGGGGTACAGCTCAAACGACTATCACCATTCTAACCACGTGTCCCAATACCACAGACCAGAATCTGAACCACCTAGCCGTACTCAAAATGTTCAGGTCGTGTTAACCTACACACATCCAAGAAGTCAGCGCGACTACTCTCCACCCAGGGAAAGACATGACATCTACAGAAAAGAATTTGCTGAACATTACCATGAAAGGTCCCCCCATGATTCCTATGAGGCCTACAATTTGAGCATGAACAGTAAAAAGAACCCTTCACCCCCTGAATACATGAGCTCATCCCAGCACAGAGAAGTGGCCGACTTTGAAATGAAGACCAACTCCCAGAGACCGATGAAACACTCGCCTCGTGGTGATGCTGGTGTCGATGCTGGTGTCAAACAAATACCTTACAGCCCCTCCCTCAAACACCAGCCGCCTGTCACACCGCAGCCTGACTACATCAAGGAAGCCTTGCAGGACCAAAACGGCAAATACCTTACAACTCCTGAGCTCAGTGATGTGTTGGCACAGGCAGCCACAAACTTGTTCCACATCTGTTGTACAGTAAGTGAACAAAATACTGATTATTTGTAAGGTTAGGATGCTTATGTTCTCCTGATAATTAAATTCATCTTGTTATTATTATTCTACGGGTCAATCATTAGGCTTTAAATTTCATTATATGAGAGGAGCTTTTTGATCCCCTTTTATGCTTGGTATAAAAACCGCACGCCCAGCCTCAAACTTGATGCCTTAGCTGGACAAAGCCACCTTGAAACTGGACACTGGTTTTAGCTTGACAGTACATCGATCACCAGAACATTCATGTGTGATGATTTTAAAAATTAAGTTTATTACAAGGCTATAAATTATTTTTCTTTGTTTTCTCTCAAGACAAAACAGAATTCAATTTTTCTTCAGGATCCAATAAAGTTGGGTGACCAGCCATAAAGTGGTCTTAAATCCCTGTAAATTTATTACTACTGAAATTTTGATGTATTAAAATTATGACCACAGGTGGAACTTTCTGGATGTAAAATAATAGGTTTTCATCTTATGTTGTTTTTTTTAATACTAAAAATGGAAATTATATTATGGCAACACTGCTACCAAGTTGAATACATATTTGAGTGTAATTTGTTACTGCGTTCATTAAGCATATCAAAACTTGAGTAGGCAAGATTTGAAATGATACAGAAATGAGATATTACAATCTGACATGTTTCCCTTTGTTGTAGGAAAGAGCCAAATCTTCATTTGTGGATGAGTCAAGATTTGTTACTGTTGACACTTGCTGGGAGAAGATGATGGAACATTTTAACTTCCATGCTAAGTGTATTGTGCGCTTTGCCAAGAGGGTGCCAGGTAAGGTTCCAACATTTTTACTTGCATGCCAAGTCTATCTTCCATTTTACCTAGACCATTACATCCAAGCAAAAAGTAGAAATGAAGACATAGATTTAATCACAGGCTCAGGAAATTTAATGTTAAAATAAGCATATTTCAACTGAAAACTATTTAATTTTCTCCAGGTTTTCGTAAAATAAAAATTGACGACCAGGTTCTGATGCTGAGAATGGCAACCTATTCCCTTGTTATACTCATCCACAGTCGGGAGTATGAGCCCAGTACTGGATTCTACAACTACTTTAACTTCACAAAAGATGAGCTAACCAGGATAAAGGTACCAGAAACTCCCAGACTAACTAACTATAAATTTCATTTGTTTCTGTGTCAGACTTTGCCTTAAGTTGGTTTATTGATATGAAGACATCTTTATCACCAGTCACATCAATGATTGAATTATCACATCAATGATTCAATTATCACATCAATGATTGAATTCTCACATCAATGATTGAATTATCACATCAATGATTCAATTCTGTTGTTGTTTTTTTTTGTTGCAGACTTTATTTCCAGAGTTTGACATTCTTCACAGCCACTTCAAGCACACCGGTATCATGGCCAAGCGCCTGGCCTTGACAGACATTGAATATGCCTATTTGTCTTGTATGCTGCTTCTTGATGAAGGTATCAGACTCCATAAGAATCTCAGGCTGTTCCATTTAATGCATAAATTAAATATAATAAAACCAATGGTAGATCTTAACAAAAACTGTTAAAGTTAAACATAAACAATATTTAACCAAATACTTTTCAGCTAAGTTCGTAGTGTAAATGAAATTTTTACTTAGATAAATGAACACTTTTCGGGTTTTGCTATACCTCACTGATGAATGCGTTTGTAGAAGCATTTTATTTTCATCTCACCATAATTATTATAATACTTTTATTTACAAAAAATTTTTGTGTCCCTTTTTATCTACTTAAAATTCTCATTCTCGTTGTACCATTTGAATTGTTGAAAAAATCCAAGAATCTCATGATATTCTGATAAATTCATTACATATGATCATCTTTAATGAATATTGAAATATTATGAGTTAGTTGGTTGTTGTTTTTTTATACAATTGGTCCCTGTGAGACATTTTGAACTTATGTTGAATTTTAACCATTTACTAGGAAAAATCTTTATCAGGTTTTCATACTTTCAGCTTGATTTCAACTTTATTGTGAACTTATTTTCTCAGAATACCCAGGCCTGGAAAATGTCAAGAGTGTCAAAGAATTAAAGGAGAAATATATGGATGCCTTTCATGAATATGAGATTGGTGGGTCTACATAACAATGATATCATTGTTGTCGGTCATAATGTCCATTAGGAAGTCAAGAATAATCTTTCATTACATAAACTGTGGTATGCTTTCAGTAATGAATTTGATTAGATTATTATTTCTCTTAACTTCAGGAAATTTTTTTTTATGTTCCAGAAAATTTTTCAAATGGCAGCCTTCGTTTTGGAGAAATGCTTCTACGTTTGTCTGAGTTCTCCCAGTTCTCCATGCAACACAACATCAGTGTTGGGCTGGTCATCACCAAGAACTCTCAGCTTCACATACCCCAACTATATGCAGAAATGTACAACCCTCCGATGTCAGACTACCTTTCAGATTAGCATCAGATTGACATCACTTATAGCCCCTGGACAAACTTCAGCTTGACATCACATTTTTCCACTGTCTGTGGGGTCAACCAGACCACTGTTACTGGATTAACATGGGATGGACACCTCTGTTCACTGGATTAACATGGGATGGACACCTCTGTTCACTGAATTAACATGGGATGGACACCCCTGTTCACTGAATTAACATGGGATGGACACCTCTGTTCACTGGATTAACATGGGATGGACACCTCTGTTCACTGGATTAACATGGGATGGACACCTCTGTTCACTGGATTAACATGGGATGGACACCTCTGTTCACTGGATTAACTTTGTTGTGGATTCAATCTAATGGATCGACATCACAAGGGCTTGTTGCTTTCTCTGAACTCAGGAAATCAACTGATTGCTTCTAGGCTTTCTTGTAAACTGACACTGACATGATGGATTCTTTCTTGTACATTTGACTCATGGATTAATTACCATTTGTGGATTACTGTCAGAATTATTTGAGTGCCATGGAGTACTTGACACTTATTAAATTGTTCCTGTTGTTGCCCACTTTGATTATCTGCAACTCTATCTCGAGGTGAAGTTAACAAAATCACCTTTTTCTCCAATGAATGGGGGTATACTCATGTGACAACAGACATAAAAAAACAACATATTACTGTCTCTTTACCAGCCAATTTTATGTAAATTTTTGTTCAGTACTTCTTTCAATTATTTATGATTATTATTGCCACATATTAAGTTGAATATGTCTTATTAGAAAAACCTTGTTGATAACAGAGTTCAAAGTATACATTCTAGAAAACCAATATTCTGTATAAATTTAAGTCTTTCTAGTGTGATATAGCTACTTGCTAAATTACATAAACCACATAAAAATAGTTGTGTACTATGTTGGTCAAAGCTAGAGAGTATTTTCTGGTCATGTTGGTCAGATAGTTTTGTGCCTTTTGGTAATGATATTGGTGACATATTGGCACTTAAAACAGTTTAAGCTTAAACTACAATTATAAATAATTTCACGTATTTAAACTAAATATTAGGATTACAAAAATGCATTTATCTTCAGTTAAGGCATCCAGCATATAGCATTTATTCTGGTTGGAGGATTTTAATAAACTGATCTGTAAGTTGTTCTCCTAATTAGAGAACTTATCGCCTCCCCTTTCCCTCTGATAACAATCACTGAAATAAATGTATTTCTAATTGTTCAAAATTAAAATAATGACTTAACATGGCTGCTTATACTGATGCTAGAATATGACCTCAATTATTTCTTAAGAATGCCGCTGTCTTCAATTTTTAACACTAAGTTATTGGAATTTTAGGAAATGGTGGCGTCAAGTTGCAAAAATACTGTATGACATCTATCAAATAAATTATAAAAGATTTGGTTAAATCAACGTCATTAAGTGGCATAAACAAATTTCTACTTTTCTTCAGTTTTGAAGTGTGTTGACATTTGCTGGAATGCAATTTTTTTTTAAACTAAATTATTTCAAATAATCATAAGATTATCTTTTCACAAATTTTTATTATCTCTTCAATTTTCAGTTGTCAAACAATCGTAACTATAAAAATAAAGCTGATAGTTATATTGTTTTATTCAACTAAGCTGATTTCTAAGGTATCTGTTCCTGTTACATCAATAGCAACTTTGAATATTTTTACGGTGGAAAAATATCCTGAAAATTATCAAAAACTGAAAATTTATAGATTGTATGTGGCTGGATTTTGTATAGGCTTTAGAGGAATGAAACGTCAATTTGTATTCATGTCTGCATGTTTATTCTGTTCATTTAAGACAGAGTTGTTATAAATCTACCTTGGCCTGATTCAACTTACTCAACTTATACTGCCTTCAAATCTGGAATCTTTCTAATTTGGACATGAAGTAACATGTCATATATAATAGTGAGGTTTGTTATCATTGTCATTCATAAAGCTGGTGCCATGCTGTTTAAAGTTTATTGTCAATGTCTGTGATTTTTCTCACAATTTGTCTTTTAACTTTAAAAATATCATATTTGACAATGATTAATTTGATCTACATACTGAATTTTTTTATAACTTCAAAAGGGTTAGCTCTTGGAATGGTCTTCATATAACAACATTAGAATGTACTGAAAAACATTTTTTCTTATACAAATTATTCATTATGTGTCCTTTCGTTGGCCTCTAGAAAATTATTTTAGAAAAACTTGAAAGTGCATTCTACTATTCTTCAAGCATAAATGCCAACCTGTATAGTTACTCATACTTCTTATAGGTTTAAACTTGTTCAGGTTGTATAGTATAGCCATACTTACAGGCTTCTGTACAGATTTCCAAGTGATAAAAAATTGAAGCTCAACAACTTTGTATGACAGCTTATGACACACAATTGAAATCTTAGCAGACATTTTAATAACTTGGTCAACAGAAAGCTGAAATACTATTAATCTGCTGAAAATGAGCCAGAGTCTGATACAGACTGGTTTTCTAATAATAACAACAGAGCATGCTTTTTTGTAGCCCGTTGGTTAATTTTTACAACAAAGTTCCAAAGTAGTAAACCATTTTAAAAAATTAATTTAATTATTTCAGCTTCAATTCTTTGTATTTACAGAGAACATAACTCACAACATAACTGCTACAATTTAATAATTAAACGTACACAATCCACATTATGACTTTAAGTTTAAGAGACTTAATAAGATTTTTTCATAAAGGATTTCACATTGTTTAATTTAAAACAGGAACATTTATTACTATAGCTAACATAAATAACTAAAGAGTTTTCATCAAAGTCAGTTTTAATAAAATTTCAACTGATCAGTTAAAAAAAAACAAAAAAACAGTGCAAGATCAGAGGAACAAAAGACTGGCCTAAAACAAGCTATCTTTATTTAAATATCCAAAAGTAAACATTCTTAAATGTGGCTCAGTCAATGGTTGACTATTTTTTAAAATTTGACCCATCAGGAAAGCAAGTTTTTATCCATTTGAAACATATGATCAAAAAAGAAAAATATCTCTTTTTTCTCTCTAATTTTCCTTCCTAACTGTGGTTGTCGATCCCAAAAGGTTGATATGTTTACTTCATGCATCCATTTTAAATAAAATCTTTGAGGTGATCAAGAATAGAAACATTTGAGTAAAATTAACTTTTTATTGTTTCATTGTTTTCTTTTTAAAAAATGATTGCGTTTAAATATTATTTTTAAATTTTACATGAAATGTATTTATATGAGATCGGGTGTGGCTTTTGTTAACAAATGTGCTGCAAATTTATTGTTTCTTAAAAGCCCATATTTTCTGCAGCTATCACCTTCCACATAACTTTATTTTGTTCATTTTGTGGGAGTTGTAAATTATATGTATTGCAGATGATGGATTCACATGTTGTACCAAGTGCCATACTTTAAATTGCTGATGTTATTAGCTCCTAGATCTTTACTTCAATGAGTATGTTTATATGGTGTAAATTAATATATATGATTCATATATAAAATACTTGTTCCATTCATTTAGTGTTATGAAAATTCTCTGTTGCCATTAAAATTAAATGTATGTAATAAAAATATTCTATTGCCATAAACTGATGAAGCACTGAGCACTTTCACAGATTGTTTTGTCATCAAGCTCTTTCACATCTAAAAAAAAAGAAAAAACAAATGTTCTTTATAATAAATGTATTTAATGTGTAATGTAAACACTATGATTATAAATGTATACACATTTCACATCTGTATGTTGATGTCATGAGCTGTGATTGGAAGTAAGCAAAGACACATGAGCCATATCTTCAATGTTGCTTATTAAAAAAAAGGTGGAAAGCCAAGTCCATGTTTATGGCCTTAATAATGAATGAGGTTTTGTTTATTGTTTCTTTTATAATCTAGATATTTTTTTTGTTGTAAAAGTAGCTTGTAATTTTATAAATTTTATAAGGCATATGATTTTTTTAAAATTATAACCAATCCCCCCTTTCCTCCCTTTTCCGTAATCTTCTATTTTATTTTTAAAACATTTTAAGCTAAATGTATTTTATAATCAATTAAAGATTATTAAATTTCAACACATTTTTATTAGGAGACTATATTTTAGGATAAAATAGTTTCTTTAACAGTGAACAGATTATGATGAAGGAACTTGTGCTGCTCAAATTTTGTGATAATTTTTCTCCATGGATGTATTATACACCTTGCTTTACAATATTTTTTTTTCCATTTTATCATTTCTAATGTTTTTTTCAAAGCAGCATGTTTAATGTGGCTTTGATTTGTATTGTGCAAAAAAATGAAATATACTTGAAAATATTTAAAATGGATGTAATATTGTTCTGTTTCAGATAGGGTAACACTAATTAAATTGGTCTATCACATATTGGGATTAACTTCTTTCTTTATTTTACATTGATTAAATATATTTGTTGAAGATATTGCCATAATACTGTTGCGACAGGATGAATCTGGATGTTGCCTTCAAGTCATGAGCAGATATTATTTACCGTTTCCCTCAAAAAAAATTTTGTTTACATCAAAACCATTATAAAATATCAGTACATGAAACTGTGGAGCTCAATAATACCAGTTATGATCTCAAAGAGTCCACTTAGCATTAGTAAGCGTTAATTGCCTGTTTTCAACATGGAACCTCTCAAAGTTTGGACCCAAGCATAATAACCTGTTACTCTGTTTACTTCTAATCACTTTTTCATGCTAGCTACTGTTATTTTGTACTAAAAAATCTTATTAAGCAAGCTAAAATAATTTTTTTTTAAATCTTCATCTCTTCTAGACACTTTTTGATTGAATATTTACAACCTATTGCTGTTTTTATTAACTTTATTTTTATTTAAGCTTTAAGTTTTATGTACTTGACATTCCTATTTATTTTCTTTACATCATAAAAAAATCAATATTTAAACCGGTTAAGTTTATAAAAGAAAATATGGACTGTCTTATGTTGAAAATTGATTCTATTGACACTAAGCTCTTGACAGTAAACTTAAACTGCAATGAACTTTGAAAAATTAAATATTTCTTCAATGTATATTCATGTTATTGGATTTTTTTTAAAAGCAAAACAAGGCACATGCCAAGATTAACTTGCCTCTGGTCATTCTCTAAATATAAGTTTCCTGTTTATGCATAACTAATATATTTAATTTATGTTACATATTTTATGGTCGCAAACATTAATTGAACCGTGAAGACCACTCTTAAGTGTTAAAATTTGAAGATTGCTCCTAGAGAATTGCTCCAATGATATTTACCTTTCAATTAATGTTATAACCTTTCAAATGAGTTCAGTCGTTTCTGTAGCCACCCTCAAATGATTTATTTTGATTTATTTATTATTTTATACCTTCTAAATTCTTTTACTGTGATTGTGGACTGGTGACATTGAAACTTTGCACATGAAAAAATTGTTTTACTGTGATTGTGCACTTGTGACATTGAAACCTTGCACACGAAAAAATTGTTTTGCATCTCTGACATGAACTATGAAATGTGCTCTTATAAATTATGATAATAAAGTATACAGAATATAGTTTTAAAGATTGTCTTCAAAGGTCATCTCACTTTACTGTTTATGAGTAAGACATACATTTTTGTTTAAAAATTACCTCAACCTAAACTGGAGTCCTGAGACCTGTCAGAACTTTGGTGTCCGGTGTACTAAATATGAATGTTGTGATTATCATAGACTGTTTTACATATTAAAACAAATAGTAAAAAAATGACATTGAGGACTTCCCTTTTTTTTTAGTTGAGCTGTATGTTTTTAAAGTGTTACCAGTAATCGTGCATTTCTAATCTGTCTTTATCTACTCCTCTTATTTATTTTATAAAATTATAGAATCTACTTCATTTCAAAAGTCCTTTTTTTTAAAGTGCAAGTTGAACCAGTCTGTAACTACAATAAAGATGATCACGCAATTACTACTTTGGCATCCGTCCATCCTCATGGGATGATGGCGTTTCATCCTGCTCCTCTCCTTTCTCCTGGCCCTTTTCTCCTCGCTCCTGGCTGTAAGGGAAGCTTCCGCGACTTGAATGCCCTTGCGCACTTTACCCGCCAGGAGGTGCGCTCCTCAGCAATGGTCTCCCACGTTTTATGGTCAATCTGCGCCAGAGTCATGTCTTTCTTGCAGACATCCTTGAAGCGCAAGCAGGGGCGTCCTCTCTTCCGCATACCAGTTGCCAGCTCGCCGTAAAGCAAGGCTCTTGGAATGCGCTCCGAGCTCATCCTGCGAACATGTCCCAGCCACCGCAGGCGCCTGTCACTCATGATTGAGTGCATGCTCAGCATATGACTCCTGAGTACCTCGACATTCGTGATCTTGTCCTGCCACTTGATGTGCAGAATCCTGCGCAAGCATCGTAAGTGGAAGCTGTTGAGTTGCTTTGTTTGTTTGGCATAGGTCGTCCAGCACTCGCTGCCATAGAGGAGTGTGCTGAGCACGCAGGCCTGGTACACAGTGATTTTCGTCCTATCAGTGAGCTGTGCATTGTTCCACACTCTTTGATTCAGCCTCGCCATTAATGATGCAGCCTTGCCGATTCTGGTTTCAATTTCCTTTTCCAGGGAGAGTGTGCTTGTGATGTTACTGCCAAGGTAGGTAAAATCATCGACGACATCCAAGGTGTTTCCCCTCAATGGAGATTGCTGGGAAGCAGTCTGTTCCTTGTCTCATAATGTTAGTCTTTTTTAGGCTTATCGTTAGACCAAAATCCTTGCATGCCTCTGAGAACTTATTGACCAAAAGTTGGAGACCTATCTCTGAATGTGAGGTAAGGGCTGCGTCATCCGCGAAGAGCAACTCTCTAATTAAAACAGTTTCCACTTTTCTATTTGCACGGAGACGGCTGATGTATAGATTTCCATCCGTCCTGGTATGGATGTTTACACCCTCGAAGCAGTCCTCGAAAGCATGACGCAGTAGCATCGAGAAAAAGATACAGAAGAGTGTTGGAGCCAGTACACAGCCCTGTTTGACTCCGCTACAAACTGGGAAGGGTTCTGAGGTGGCACCATCGAAGAGCACTGTGCTTTGCATATTGATATGGAAGGACTCGATGATCGAGAGAAGCCGCGGCGGACATCCTATTTTTTCCAATATACGTAGCAGACCCTTGCGGCTGACTAGGTCAAATGCCTTTGTTAGATCTATGAAGGCAACAAAGAGGGCTTTCTGTTGTTCCCGGCATTTCTCTTGTAGCTGACGGAGTGAGAAGATCATGTCCATGGTTGACCGGCCAGCCCGAAAACCGCATTGTGATTCTGGATAGACATTATGTCATGCCAGAGTTTGCAGGCGTGCAAGGATCACTCTGGCAAAAGCCTTTCCCACAATACTCAGTAAGGAGATGCCACGATAGTTGTTGCAATCGCTGCGATCACCTTTGTTTTTATAAAGCGTGACTATTTTGGCGTCACGCATATCCTGTGGGATGTGACCGTGTTCCCAGCAATCACATATGAGTTCGTGCAGAGGCTTCAGTAGTGCTGGCTGGCCGTGCTTAAGGACTTCTGCAGGAATGCCATCGTTGCCTGGGGCCTTCCCATTGCTCAGATGATTGATAGCCCTACTAAGCTCCTCCAGTGACGGTGGAGCATCAAGCTGGTCTAGAACTGGTAGATCTGGGATTCTTTCTATGGCAGAGTCAGATACTACATTCTGTGTCGCATAGATTTCTAGATAGTGCTCAGTCCAGCGCCGCATCTGCTTGTCTCGTTCTGTGATCATCTCACCTGATTTTGTCTTGATTGGAGCTGACTTTGATGTTGTGGGTCCAGTGGCCTTTTTTATGCCTTCGTACATTTTTTTAATATGTCCCTGATCAGCAGCAGATTGAATGCTTTTGCATAGTTCCACCCAATAAGTGTTAGCGCAAAAACGTGCAGTCTTCCGGGCTGTGTTTCTGGCATTTCTGAGACATTGCAGGGTGTCAGGTCCCGGGGAAGCTTTGTAGGCCAATAGAGCTTTTCTTTTTGTCTCCATCACAGGATTCATTGTAACCCAGTGGGCCTCAAACTAATCTGCATTTTTCTTTACTTCCTCCCGAGGACGGCAAGAGAGGTGTTGTAAATAGTGTCTCGAAGATGGAGCCAATTCGCATCGATTTGTTCTGTCCCTATAGCATCATGGGGATTGCTTTTCTGCGAGGTGTAGGCCTTAATAAGAGCTTGCTCAAGCTTGGTGTTAAGCGGATCCCTTATCTCAGGGCAGTTGATATTCTGTGTGTTGATGCGAGTTTTACCCTTGCTCTGAGAGTGACACAATTTCTTTGGTATTAATTTGATTCTACTTGCGATCAAAGAGTGGTCTGTGTCACAGTCGGCACTGTGGTAACTGCGTGTTTGGAGCAAACTTGCCAGTCTAATAGATCTTATGGCTAGTCAAGTGACAAGTCCTTAACACGTCTCTCACAGCCAGGTCAGATCGCCTGGTGAGAACGAGATCAAGCTGGTGCCAGTGCTTGGAGCTGGGGTGTCTCCAAGACACTTTGTGGATGTTCTTGCATTTGAAGAATGTGTTAGTTACACACAGATTGTGAGTACTGCATAGCTCGAGCAGTCGCTAGCCGTTGTTATTAATTTTACCAATGCCGTGTAAGCCAATGCTGGTGGACCAGGTTTTGTGATCTGCACCTACCCTGGCGTTGAAGTCACCGAGGAGGTATAGACTCTCATGTGTGGGAATATTTGCTACTGCGAAGTCTAGAGCCTCATAGAAGTTGTATTTTTACTCTTCTTCAGAGCAGAGAGTTGGTGCATACAGGCTGAGCAATTACAAGTGTAGTTAATTAACAACAGTCATAACCATCTTGGAAAATATTTAAATGTACCTATAAATTTTCCTACCACTAAATTCATTAATTGACTTACAAGTCAGCCTTGCGAGAGACCTCGATATTAACAGTGTCTTGGGTAAGTATAATAAAAAGAACAACATCACTGAGAATCATCATATTACTTAAGTATAATCCTTGGATTTTGAGATGTGTTCATATTACCACAGTCAGTAGTCAGTGTCAAGCATTCATATAAAATCATAAAATACAAGCCCTGTGAGACTTTTCAACATATTATTATTATTATCAAGCGTCAAGTACATTCCACGAACTTAAGCTTTAAAGCTTTTTGTTCTATATCTTTTCTATTACAAACGCTCATATACAGAAGATTATTGAGTCCTACGCTTTACCATGGTTCATGTCTAGTCTTGCCTTTTATTAGAGTTTTAAATGTTAATAGTGTGTCGCATGGGCGTCGCTAGGAATTTTTTCAGGGGGGGGGCAAAAAAATCCCACTTTTTTAAATATTTTAACTGGCAATGCCATACAGGTACAATTTTCAATTAAATTCAAGTTCAGTATAAAATAAGGGTTGAAAAAAGCCTTAGAAATTAATAAGACTTACACATTAGTGCTGTAATAGTTAAAATACAACATTTATGCACTTAATAAATTATTTTTTTTTCTCAAATGTAGGGGGGGGGGCAAATGCCCCCCTTGCCCCCCCTTCCCTACGCCCATGGTGTGTCGGTTTTACACTTCTTGGTTTCATCAGGCAACCCATTTCACGCCAGAATTCCAGGGCACACTCAATATTTCGATTAATATGGCTCACAAATATATCTTAATCTTTGTTGAAATGTTGCGGCGGCTATTCAGATTGTAAACGAGGGTTGGGAAGCAAAAACGATGTTGAATGAGAGAGGCCCTTTAATGTTACTCGATGTGTTAAGTGTTGTAATGCTAGCTGAGATCCTTGAGCTTTAATGCCATTAATAAACTTAAATAAACGCCAACACATGAGTTATAAATGCGAAATGAATATAATCGAAAAATGTTTTTATCAATGACAAGCATCGATACTTATTTCTTTTAAATAACTGATTATTCCCCTTGATCCTTACAGTTTTCATTAATCTCCCCGCGTTTGAGATTTACCGGAAATAGCTAATAGTAACAGTTCTACTTTCATTTTCTTCTTAGTCAACAGCATGGCTCCTAAACGAAGAAAGGGGTTTGGCGGTGGTGGCAAACATAAGCGGAAAAAGCTTAATTTGATGACGATTCGCCAGAAAAAAGATATTAGAGAATTCGGTGAAATTCATCCCGTCGAAAACACGTAGGCATAAAATTTAGACTGTTAGATAATTATTTATATTATTATCTTAGTCAACTGATTACTGATTTGTCATACGCATATTCGCATATCCATGGCTACTATTAGGCACTTGGATAAGACCGGAAATTCCTGAAAAAACTGGTATCCTATTTTCGTTATCATTTTTGTGACTCCCACTTTTTAATTTACTGAAATTGGCATTTTTTGGGAATTTTTATTTTAACCAAAGACCACAATACACTTTCTATTTCCGCCCATATATTAACAACGCCATGTTGGCCTTTCATTATACACTTCAATTTATTTTTTTAAAAAGATTTTAACTTTGAAAATTTAAGGTTAAAGAAATGATATTTTCACTCAATTATAATTTTTTTTTGAAAAGGGTATCAATAAAAATAAAAAGGTTTAATTTAGATATTGTTATAAACAATAACATATCCAAAATTTATTACGTTTAGACAACAGCATGCTCCCTAAAAGTTCTAGCACATTTTTTGTCCCAAAATTACCTATTATCGATAACGGTTTGTAAACAAATTTTGTTTGGTATAAAAATAAATTTTTAATTGAAATCCAGCAAAATAGGCAATGATAATGCATTTAAAAATGAAAGATAAACAGTTTAACAACATAGAAACATATTTTAACTTGATTGTATGATTTTATTTGGACTTTTAGATTTTTTTGAGTGGGATCATGCCTTTTTGTTTATTATTATTATTGGATATAAATAGATTTGACACATAAAAAGTGTAATTCACAATGACAAGTAAATAAATCAATTAGTCACTGTATTACTTATTTTTATATGTAAATGTTAAACAATTGCAAAGAAAAGATGACATAAATATGTAAAGAATATTTGTTTCATTATTAATGGGGTGTTGAAAGAAAACAAACATTAAAACAAACAAAAAAACAACAATTATTTAAAAATTGTTGAGTCAGCATATTTCATACATTTTTAGAAGGAAAAACATTAACATCAAAATATTTTATTTCACAAACTTAACAATAACTAGATGCAGATTTTATTACATAAAGTGTTAACATTTAAATCTAACTGTATTTCCTATAATTATTAGATTTTTATCTCATTTTATAATAAAATTATAAGTCTAAAACCAAAACCCAAATATGGGTCACGAAATGTGGAGAAAAATCCCATTATAAAAAAGGGGTTCTGGGGGCCTTACTAAAAAATTCATAACTTTTGAACCACTTGAGCTAGAAAGTTGATCTTGGTGTTTTCTTAAACCATTCACTTTGCTCTATAAAACTGTATTACTTTAAAATTTTAAAAATTGGTTTGAAATTTTCATCCAAGTGCCTACTACTATGGACTAAAAATCACTATGGTGGATTAGGGGGGGGGACTGAACGGGCTAAAGCCAGGGGCCCCCCGATGATTTAGAATATTGTATAATAAAGGTGGACAAATGTTTGCATGAATCCCTGAAAATATCATAAATTAATAAAATGTTATATATTAATGACTGATCGCTATTCGGACCCGATGGTCTTAGTAATCGAAAAACCTGATTTGATAGCCTGATAGGCTCAATATCAATAAGAGAAAATATTAAAGAGTATTGTTAATATTTTTTAGATTTACAATTTTTGTCAAGCTCTCCTGGTCGTATGTAAGTGTGTAGGCTTGTTGTGCAAGTGATGTAAAAAAAAAGATTCCAAGTGGTGGAATCTTTTTTTTTAAATTAAATTTTTCTTTTTACACTCAATTTTAGAATACCGGCAAACAATTATTTATTAGTGTTTGGTTTTTTCATGAATAATTTTTTTGGCTGGGAAGGCCGATCCGTAGCCGTAGTACAAAGCATGAGCAAGGAACCAATGGACTATTCAGTTACGAGTTACATTCTTATATTAGCTGCTACCAATCATTTTATTTAAAGGGACGCTGGCTGGATAGGGCCCCAGTTTGAATTGCAGCCAGGGGCCCAGTGCAGTCTGAATCCGCCCCTGATGCATATATAATACGATATTCATTGATCTGGGCTTATTTATGTGTTAGGCATATGAGTTATGTGTGTATTAATTCTAAAGTCTAAATTTATTGAAATATATTTAATCAACATATCCGCCTGTCAGAATTAGTAGTACAAAAATTACAATTATAAGCACCCTCATTGTGGTTTTCAAAAAAAAATATGTTTAAAAAAATTTGTCAGCAACGGGATTAGAAACCAGGCACTGATTTTAACATCAAACTATCATCCATCCGACTATCACTTCACCTAGCGAAGCTCATGTCAGATTACAATTTTTTAAAATTATAACTGTTTGTCATTAAATGGATACATACCAATCAAGTTTTTTTTACCTTTAAAATTCATTAATCGGCTTACCTAGTAATAATGAAATTTGATTATGAGAACTAATCTTTAGTATTAGCATAATTAAAATACAGCTTTAGTCGTAACTGTAAGCACATAGCAAATTTTTTTACGGCTAGTCCTAGCAGCAGACAATTCGACGGGATATTGCTAGTGTTAGGACTAGCACTAGCAACATCCCGTCAAATTGTCTGCTGCTATGTTGTCGTAGCAGGAGACGCTTCGTTAAATAAATAAGCCTTAACATTTTTAAAGATGAGTGTAAGCGGTCGTTCGATAGTCGTAATAACGGTAAACACTGGTCCTAGCGTAATAGTAGTCAATTATTAACTTACATTTATTTTAATATTGATTGTTTTCCTTGGTCCTTATAAAAATATATGCCTTAGTATTTATTAGTAAAAAACTGATACTAAGATTATGACTTAAATTATAATAACATCATTGGTATTAGTAGTAAATAGTATGAATAAATTAAATAAAATTCACAGACCAACGAGAAAATGAAGTACTAGAACTAGCGTCTTTAATTGAATTCATTTACATAATTCATATTTGGCATAATATAATATATCACATAATATAACCTTATATTTTTATTTAAAATTCTATGAAATTAAGGTTTTGAACAAGTTTTAGTCAATTTCAATGAGCTCATGGTGACGGTCAGGTATCTGCACAGCCTCACAGCTTAAAGGAATCATTGGATATATTTTAACTAATTGGAGTTTGTAGTATGCCATCTGTGAAAAGTGTCAAAGAAAAGAAATAAATAAATGCAAACTACTTCATTCATGACAAACAGCTTTAATCCAAACTGAAGTTTCAAAGCAATTCATAAAAAAATAAAATAGAAGTTATCATGGAATCCATGTGTTAATTATGTTATTAAAAGAATCCAAATAAAATTTAGGCTTTTATAAAAAGAACATCTATAAATGTAATAAGAACATAAAACTAAAATGCTACCTCACATGGGTCAGACCTATACAAGAATATGCATCTTTTTTATGGGACCCATTCTCCAAAGTAAACAAAGATAAAGTAGAACAAATTAAAAAAGAGCTGAAAAATTCATAAATGGTGTATATTCAAAATTGACAAGAGTAACACGATTATTAGTTAAATCACTAAACCATGAAACATTAGAGGATAGTAGAGATTAAAGAAAAGTAGAGAACGTGGCATGGGTAGCTTAAACAAATAATTTGAGAATTTTTTATAGCGCAGTATTGACGGGATTGACAGAGAGTCTAACAGATATATTCAGCTCTACAACACTATTCAAGTGTAACATATCAGAGATACATTTAAATTAAAATGTGCACTTTTTTTTCAGAGATATTACAAAGAAATACACAACTGTAACTGATGCAAGTGATCAAAATAAGGTGTGTACACAGCCTGTCTGAGATGGGGTGGGGGGTGTGTTAGATAATATTTTTTTAGTATTTGAAACATTATAAAACAATACACAGTACGTTAAGGGTTCTACAAAACAAAAATAAGGATTTATATAACAGTGTTTTGAACGAATATATTTAAATAATTTTATCTAAAAATTATCTCAAAATTAAAATGAATATAAGTTTTGATTGATAAATAAATGTGATAAATAAATGCTTTTTTTTTGTTGTTTTTGTTTTCATTGACTATTCCAGATAAATAGTTCAAGCTCTGATGAAAGTGAAGAAGAAGAAATACCAGTGATTAAACAGCTGTTGGCAGAGATTGGAGTCAAAGAAGAAGAACCCGAGTCAGAACAAGAAGAACCTGAGTCAGAACAAGAAGAACCTGAGCCAGAACAAGAAGAACATGAGTCAGAACAAGATTCGGAAGCTGAAGGGGGGAATGATGCGCAAGACACTTTTGAAGATGACTTGTCAACAGATGACAGTGATGGAGATTCAGAGGCTTTTGACATAGATACTTCACAAGATCATTCAGAGCTCAAGGAGGCTAAACACTCTTCTGATACAGAGGAAATGTCAGAGCCCATTATTAAGGAGAGGGTATCAGGTTTGTTGTCTGCATTTTTCCGTTTTCAGTATTTCTACAAACGAGTTTTAATTTCACCAACTGACAAGATTTGGTTGAAAAACTGTATTGACTTCATCCTATTATAACATGACAGATGATGAGGGAAGCAGTTCTAATGGTAAAGAAAAAGATTCAGCTATAGCAGCTACGGAGGAAGAAGAAGAGGAGGAAGATGATGAAGAGTATGGAGAATTGAGCTTGAAAGAATCTGGTAAATTATGTTTTAAATGTTAATTATAATTGGCATTCTGCTATAAACTGAGGGTAAAAAAATCTCTTATGTTCATTTATAATTAAACTGAAAATTTCCCATTCTAAATCATGTGTACCACCTGACAGTGTACTTAATCTGTTCATTAAAAATACAAAGTAAAAGAAATATTATAAATATTTATATTATATTATATTAGAAATATTATATTTTTGAAACCTTTTCTTATAAAGATCCCTTCACAAAGCATTTTGAACAAGACAGAGACATATCTTCTTTAGTAGAAGATATTTCCATAAAGTGGCAAAAGAAAGAAATTAAGGTAATTTATGGTTGAAATATAATAATGAAGTTGGTAATAAAAGAAAAGTCTGATAACCAATTATCAACACATAGACTTTATCAGTGCAGCATTTATACTATACTTCCATTAACAGAATTGTCATTCACTGCAGAGATCATTTGTATTATTTATTATCTGTCTGGAAACCTTATAACAATATTTTATCATTTTGTTCATTTTCTTCAGCTACCTGGTCTAGGAGATAGCATTCTTTTTTACAAAGACCCAGAGTATCTTCCGGAACCAGACACACAAACTGATCTTAAAAAACTCCACGTAAGCTGTGATAATTTAAATCATATGCAAATCAGATTGGGGAATATTTTTTTTATTTTATGTTTAATTTAGTTTTCAACATATAAATATAGCACATGGTTTAAACATACCAATTTTTAGGTTTGCTTTATTTTATTTTATGAAAGCAACTCATTGACTGTCAATGTTTGATTATAATCTGACTCTCCATCTTTCTTGATCAGGTCAAGCATAAACTGTGCAGTAGAGTAGCCTCCACTAACAGGGAATTAGCTCAAGTCCAACCAAAAACAACAGGTAAATATCAACATTCAGCATATACTCTATTTTCCTTTTCTTGTATTATATTCATACAGTGTCAGTGGTCTAACAATTTTCCCTGAAAACTCAGTGAAAGTGGTCTGACTATTTTCTTGTACTGAGCCACGGTACTCATTTAACGCATATCAGGATTCAGCATCTTCATCACAAAACTATCTCGACTAAAATCTATTATTTTAACCAAATCACTTACCAGGTTTGACCCACCTGCAGCATAGATTGTTTTGTGTGATGAACTGCTATCAAGACCTTCTTTATCCTAAACAAACCCACAACAACACAGAAGAGATTCGACTTGTATACTGTCTCCATGCATTGAATCATGTGTTGAAGTAAGCACTGGTCAAAATAGTTAGTCTGCCTGTTTAATGTGTTGAAGTAAGCGCTTGTAAAATGTGCTACTTAAGATTTACATTTTCTTTTATCATCATTAAAATCTGGTTACTTAAGACTTTGACAATAAGTCCTGACATCTATTAGTATTTGTTTTGTTTGTTAATTCTTAATTGTCTTTTAAAATTTTCTTTTCTAATTTATTAGCTTTCCAAGTTTAATAAATGATCTTTTGTCAATTAATTTTGCATTCTCATTCTTTTATTATCTTAATATATCTTATATCTACAGAACCAGAAGTCGTGTTATTGCTCACAATGCTAAGTTAAAAAATAAAAAAAGCGACCCAGATGATGAGTAAGTTATGTAAAATATCTTAATATTCATTTGAGGTGATTCATTAAAAAAAAATAACATGTAGTCTCTTTGTAGATTAATTTTTTAGAAATATCTGTCATTTATTTATTGTTTCTGGAAATTTGTTCAAAGAAAATCAGGAAGGAAGTATTAACGAAATATGGTTAGGTTGTTTTGAGAGAGATACAGATATGTATTTGATTTTCACTGAAAAAGATACTTAGTAATTTCCTAACAGATTGGCGAAATTGAGCAGTTTACAAAGATATAATAAATTAGTTAATTTTCGTTCATTTTTTCCAGTGTGGAATACAGAGATCAAGGTCTTACTAGGCCTAAGGTTTTAATCCTCTTGCCCTACAGAGACAGAGCTCTTAAAGTTGTAAACATGATAATTAGTCTGTTATCGGCATCACAGCAGGTCAGAATAACATTCATACATATTTTATAAATATATTTTACGTAGATGCACCTCTTACATACACAGTAAATCTCTGTCTAATCAGAAATTTTGTGCAGACATTTTCTAGTTCTTTGTTCAATGGTTTTACAATAAGAGGCTCAGATATTATTTAGTACAGCCATAGATTAAGCCACTATATACATTTTATGTCTTAAAATATTAGCAAATATAATTTAAATAATATTTATTATAACCACATTTGTGTTAAACAAGACTAGGTATGACATTTGACTAAAATTAAAATGCTAATTTACTTAAATTTTGTAAAATTCATCTCCAACATCTAAATTAATGGCTGATTATTTTTATATGTAGGCAAGTGTCAGCAATAAAAAAAGATTTGAACAAGAATTTTCGGAATTAGAAAAATCAAATTTATCAGAGAAAACATATAAGCCAGGTATGTGAATATGATGACAAGAATTTTATATTACTTGTCATTATAAGAAATGCTGTTGTATGACATGTCTGAAAGGACCATTTAAAAAAAAATTCATTCATTTTTTTAAATGTAACATCAAGTAGATTTAAAGAAGAGATATAAGTCCTATTGTCATAAAATAGGAATTAATACAACAAATTTTGTAATTGAACTTGCACATATTTCAACCCATTATCTCTACATACTAATTATATGCCAAATGTTTGAGTAAACAACAAATGTTCTGGTCAAATATTTCATTAACTTATCTTTACAGAGGACTTCAGGAAAACGTTTGAAGGCAACACTGATGATAATTTTCGTGTCGGTTTGAGTGTCTCCAAGAAAAGTCTTCGGCTCTACAGTCCATTCTATGAATCAGACATTATCCTGGCCTCTCCACTTGGTCTCAGAATGATAATAGGCTTGGAAGGGTGAGAAGAAATGGCCTCATTAAATGGTTCTTTATGATAATTTTTACTTTGTATACACATTTCTCACTGAGATCTTGTATACACATTTCTCACTGAGATCTTGTATACACATTTCTCACTGACATCTTGTATACACATTTCTCACTGAGATCTTGTATACACATTTCTCAGTGACATCTTGTATACACATTTCTCACTGAGATCTTATATTCACATTTCTCAGTGAGATCTTATATTCACATTTCTCAGTGACATCTTGTATACACATTTCTCAGTGACATCTTGTATACACATTTCTCACTGACATCTTGTATACACATTTCTCACTGAGATCTTATATTCACATTTCTCAGTGAGATCTTATATTCACATTTCTCAGTGAGATCTTGTATACACATTTCTCACTGACATCTTGTATACACATTTCTCACTGAGATCTTATATTCACATTTCTCAGTGAGATCTTATATTCACATTTCTCAGTGACATCTTGTATACACATTTCTCAGTGACATCTTGTATACACATTTCTCACTGACATCTTGTATACACATTTCTCACTGAGATCTTATATTCACATTTCTCAGTGAGATCTTATATTCACATTTCTCAGTGAGATCTTGTATACACATTTCTCACTGACATCTTGTATACACATTTCTCACTGAGATCTTGTATACACATTTCTCAGTGAGATCTTATATTCACATTTCTCAGTGAGATCTTGTATACACATTTCTCACTGAGATCTTGTATACACATTTCACACTGAGATCTTGTATACACATTTCTCACTGAGATCTTGTATACACATTTCTCAGTGAGATCTTGTATACACATTTCTCAGTGAGATCTTGTATACACATTTCTCAGTGAGATCATACTTTTCTGGTGGATCATTTTTAAAAAAGCAATTGTTGCCATAATGAGCAGATTAAAAAATTGTGTAAAAATTTTTTTACACAATAAATGGATGACTACTTAACTTCATTGAACTGATTTTGAAATTATCATAATTATGCACCAGATATTTCAGTCCTGTCAATAACAGGCTAATGTTTTAGAATAGTTTCTGAAGACATGATGGTATTTCACAATAATTTATTGTGACAAAAATGTTTGTGCATTACAATAATTTCTAATAACCAATTTGTTAATTTATTTGAAAAAAAAATTGCATTGCTTTTAGAGATCGTGAGCGTGACTTTGACTTCCTGTCATCAATAGAGGTATTGATTATAGATCAGGCAGACATTTTTCTTATGCAGAATTGGGATCACTTTACTGTAAGCACCGACCTTGACTTTATATCAGTACTGTCTTAATCTGCATTACATGTATATTGTTTTAGTGACTGTCAAAACAAGAAATTGACTTACAAGAACTATATTATATTGATCTCCGTTGAATTTCAAACCAATAACTTGACTTTATACCAGTTCTGTCTTAATCTGTATTATACTGTTTTAGTTTGAATATCAAATCAAGAACTAGACTACCACATCTGTCTACTTAAATTTCTGTGTTTGTTATATTTATTTAATTTTTATTTTGCCAATTTCATGTTACAGTGTGTGTTTAAACATTTACACCTCTGTTTCATGTCACAGCATGTGTTTAAACATTTACATCTCCAACCAAGAGAGTCTCATGGTGTTGATTTCTCAAGAGTACGAATGTGGTCTATCAATGGTTGGTAAGTTATCTTATAATGTGGTCTGTCTATGGTTGGTAAGTTGTTATCTTATAATGTGGTCTGTCTATGGTTGGTAAGTTGTTATCTTATAATCTTATCTTATCTGTTTACAGACGCTCCTTCTATACAGAAGATTATTGCGTCCTACGCTTATCTATGGTTTGTGTTTAGTCCTGCATTTTTATTAGAGATTTAAATGTTGATAAAGTGTTGGTTTTCCTGGATTCTTCAGGCAACCCATTCCACTTAATGGTTGTTAAGTTGTTTTATCTTAAAATGTGGTCGGTCTATGGTTGGTTATTTGTTCAGTCATCTATAATACATTATAGAGACATTAATATATATTAGAGTTATGATCATTGATGTATTTTTGTTTATTTAAAGACTAAATTAATCTGTGAGGAAGAGAGTAGAGTGTAAGTTTAATTGACTCACTGCTTTTATGGATGAGATATTTCATTTATGTTCTAACTATCCCATTCAAGTCAGTCACTAAAACTGTTTCTTAATAAAACTGAGCTACCTTCCATTTTAAAATTTAATTATCAATGCAGCTCCCTAGCATTATTTAAATTAGTTACTGAGATGTATTTTTTTATCACGTGTCTCTCCATTTTAATCTCAGTTATTTCTATTTGGATTATTTCAGGAGTAAACATTATCGTCAGACATTGATATTCAGTAATGTCATACTTCCTGAATTGGTCACCATCTTCAATAAACAGTGTCACAGTATCCTTACACTTACAGTTAATTCACTGTAGACAGGGAGTGTGCTTTGTAGTGTTGCATTTCTAAATGATTTTTATTATCTATAAATTATATCTTCTATATGTCGAGTATAATGGTAAATTAATCCTTATCTTAAAAAAGATTTTACTGGAAAAATTCTTGTGCAAAGAGATGGCAAAGTCGGCACCATTAGATCCAGTATAACAGATTCACCCCAAGTAAATTGATTCATAAATTTTTCTCTATTACAGTGGGACCTGCTTAAGTCGACGGCCTCGGGGTATGAAAAATTGCGCCGAGATAACCGATCAGCGAGTTAAGCGAAAACCAATACAATATGATGGCAAAATATTAACATGCGCTTAAAATTTCTTTATATACATGATGTGCGTTAATTAGTGATGTGACGAGTAATCGTAATCATATCGGGACCCATTTCTTCACTCTTTCCTAAGGTTGTTAAGACCGTTCGTTTTTAACCCCTTTACCGGCTATTAAAAATTTTAAAACTAACCCTTATTTGGCGAATTAATCTAAAACAGTATGGTAGACCGAAGAAGTCATAGTGTACACAAAAATTTGATTGTTTCTTAACAATCAAAATAAAATATTTAGGTATTTATGAGACCTGTGGCTTCCCATAGTTTTGAGCACTGTAACTATGTCATAGCATTTTAAAAAGAGAATAATCGGGTCTGCCGCATACTGCAGATCATAATATCATTTGGACGATTATAGTCGGGTCTACCGTGTAAAGGTCAATAGATCAAGACGACTATAGTTGGGACAACCGGTAAAGGGGTTAAGGACCGTTTAAGTTTAAATATTATTGCATTAGCGCAGTTTTTTTTCCCCTAGTACATAACTATAACAAATTCATCTACTCCTGCCCGCCACGCCGCGCGCGACATCGTATTGCGGTGATTCCCAGATTGAGCGAGATGGTGTGGGAGATTGAGGTTGGGGATGGGTAAACTGTCTATAGTTTGTTATATTATATATTTTAAAATCTGGGGAGCCTTGTTTACTGTAAGCACCCTATGATTTTGGTATCGTCCCATCACTAGCGTTAATAAATAATGATTTTTTTTACACAAAGGCATTGCCGTTATTTGTTTGTCTATCAGACTATCATGACCTATATATGACTCATGACAAAAAATCTTCTCTATAAAAATGTACAAAAATAAATTAGGAACTCCTTTTGAACTTTTGAACCTTCAACTTTGACACATTTTAATTAATTCTAACCAATTGACAATTGATAGTTCAATGGCTTTTGCACACGGCCACTTCTTATGAATGAAACAATGAGAACAAAGCAGTAGTAATAGAGTCAAAATGAGGTTGAAGGATGAATGGTTGCCAATGACAAGTCTGCACACGGTACATTTTGTTACTCCATATGAAACGAAATATTTTAGACATGCGATTCTGCGTGCATCTTTGCTATTGGAGAAATTACGTAATACTCGTCATCAGCATCACTTACGCGGCCGATAAGTAACATTTTCAAAAGCTGGCGATTTAAGTTAGTAACACAGCCCTGAGAGTTTAACGCAAGCGGGCTGTGACGTCACCAGCAGACCCCGCGAGACCGAAATCCGATGCGTGGCCTTGGTTATAAAAAATCGATAACTAACATTTTCAAAAGCTGGCGATTTAAGTTAGTAACACAGCTCTGAGAGCTGAACACAAGCGGGCTGTGACGTCACCAGCAGACCTAGCGCCCTTGGTTATAAAAAATCACATCTAACATTTTCAAAAGCTGGCGATTCGTCATGGGGATCGAGATAACCAAGATTAAGTGGCAAATTTGGCCCTCTTTTGTGCTCGAGGTATTAAGGTTCTGCGACTTAAAATAATCAAATTAACCGATGAAAAAATGCAAAGACAAAGAGAATTTGGCGGTACCAATAAAAAACGTCGACTTAATAGAGCTGATGAGTTCACCGGATTGTTGTCTGAACAGTGTATTAGAGACCATCTATTGTCTGAACAGTGTATTAGAGACCATCTATTGTTGTCTGAACAGTGTATTAGAGACCATCTATTGTCTGAACAGTGTATTAGAGACCATCTATTGTTCTATAGCAGTGGTGACGAAACTTTTTTGGGCCGCGTGCCCAAAGTTCAACCAAATCCCATTTATTTATAGCTAAAGTGCCAACACTCTGATAAAATCCGAAAATGGGGGTTTGGCTTAGCTGGTTTAATAAAGGAAGAAATTTTTTAGCCACGTGCCGGCTGATGAGGCTCTGCGTGCCTACTGTGGCACGCGTGCCATAGGTTCGCCATCACTGTTATATATTTTGAAATAAAAATACTGGGTGATTAAAAATAAGTGGCAACCGTGCAAATGGCTGACATGCTGCAACTACTGAAGTCATTTGACTAAACTTTAATGTAAATAATTCCATTGAGTGCCTGCTTGTATTGATCACAACATAACAGCTATAAATCACCAATTATCTCATTATTCTCTCAAATGAATATTGTCTATACATAAAATTACATTAAAATGATTGTTTATGCACCAAATTCTGCATCTTTTTCATGAATTCACACTTTTTAAAACAGATTTTTCACAGAGTATCTTGTGATGCTCCTGATGGCTTGTCTCAGAGGAAAGCAAAATTTGAATACTTTAAAAAAAAGGTACATTTTTTTAATCAGATGTGTTACCATTATAGCAATGCTTTTCATTAAGACATTGATAACCTTGTGTAATGGCTGGCTGCCATGTGGAGAAATACATGTTGTCTGAATCAAAAGAATGTTGCAATATCTGAAAGAATGATGACCTAAAGAATTTTTCAGCTGAAACAATTAACACACTGAAACAAGTAATAAGTGGATGTGTTCAGCCCAGTGCATGACACCGGGCAATGGCAGCATGTCTCACCTTAGTTCAGCTGGTCAAATATCGACCAGCTATAATAACCAGTGTAAAGTGTTTACTAACACCTAAATTTATATGATGCTGGTACATACTGATCTTAATTTTAACCACTTTGACCAAACTCTTATTTCAGATAGTTCCTTACCACACATCAGCTGGTATCAAGCAGACTTTGATTTACTGCAACTACTACAGCTTTGTGATGCTGCGTAACTACTTCAGAGAGTCAGAGACTGACTTTTTATTTATCAATGAGTGAGAACATAGTAGTTTGTTGAACTAGGTGGATTACCAATTCATCTTGTTAAAGTCAAAATTTTCTTGTTAACAAGGGAGATGGTTTAACTATTTTTCTAGGTGTCATCTCCACTCAATGTCTGCATATATTTAAATACCATTGGTTATCGTAGTTTGTAAAGATATATCAAATTAGCTTGAACTTAAGATTATTCTTTTCAAACTTGTTTAAAATTGATGTCGACCATTTTGTTTTTTTCATTATGAGATATGACACAGAAAAACACATGAGAAATGCTAGAATTCACTTCAGGAAAAGACATCCCCACTTTATGTTATATACTGAGAGATTGCATTTTTTCTACAGGTATGTATGATAGTCATTTATCATGATTTTTCTTACAATAGTGTTTTTTTGTGTTTTTTTTTATGCCATGGATTTATGTTAAAGAAATAAGGTCATTTAGAAATTAAAGGAGCGAGGGACAACAGCTTTTTTTTACCATCTTCTTTTGATGTTGTATATTTTGTGTAAACCTCCCAGGTTTAAACTGAGAGCCATACATCACATCCTCTGGTTTGACCTGCCTCAGTACCCTCACTTCTACCCGGAGCTGGTCAACCTGATGGAGACTTCACGTCAAGCCTGTACAACAACGGCTTTGTTTACCAAGTAAATTATTCTTATATTGGCTGTAAAAAGTGTCTTAGGAATATTTAACCCTTTCCATATGACTTATTTATATTTACTCCATTTATCTGATCAACTCTTTAGCCTGAGAAAGAGATATACCCTCTTTACTTGAATATCTATTCACCTTATAAAAGTTTTATCCGATTTCATTTTTGAAATAGCTGCACACAGACTTTAAAAAACCAATAACTGTAAAACATGTATATAAATACATATTTTGATGTTATGATTTTATGGATTGAATGCGCTCAATTTTTATATAAATTACACTTCAAATGTCACTTGAGCTGAATCAATTTGAATTACAGATATGATGCCCAAAAGTTGATAGAGATCACAGGCAAACAGCAGGCAGGTCATTTGTTGAACTCTGAGAAATCTATCAATATGATCACCATGTCATGAGACCACGTCATTGATATTTTAATAGTGTCTATTCATAAAAATGAAGATTTAAGTCTATTTAATGTTTATTGTACATAAAGAAATGAATACTTTGTCAAAATAAAATACATGATAATAATTAAAAAATGTTTTAACTGAGATAAATTGTATTAAAATTTAATGCATATTATACTGCAACCAGAAAAAAGAGAACTCTTTATAATTATGATACTAGTTACTTGATAATCCTAAAATACTAATGTGACAAACCATCTTCAGTGCATGAAATGTTTTTAATTACCAAAAGCTGCATAATTAGACATGTAGATAAGTCTAAAAATTCAATTTAACTCAGCAAATTTGTCGTCAAAAGATTTTTTTTTATTACAGACACAAACTGCACAGCAATTAACATATTATTTATTACACAAAGTAAACATATATAAATAAAAATAAATAAAAATGTGTATCAGCAGAAAGATATATACTATTGAAACACCAGTTTTGCAATGATGTTTTGAAAGAATAAATTCAGCACTTATTTTTTAATACCCCTACAGTATCTTTTTAAAATAGGTTTTTATGCAATACCTAAATATAAAAATTTACCAAGAAGTATTCCTTTACATGTCATGTATTGGCTACTTCCAGTCCATCTCTGCCTGTATTTTGTAAAACATTTTGTTAGTAGAAATAATTTAATATTTTCCAACCCCCATAATGGCAGAAACCTAAAATTCTAGTTCTAGGATTGAAAATGTATTAATTTCTTGTATTGTGTTTTTCTTGTTACCTATTCTAACTCATATATGCATGTTCCTAAACTGTTCTCTATTTGAATAGTTAGAGCTTGACTATGTTTGTTGCATTAATTTAGTTTTTAAGAGCTATATAAATATAATTTCAAATTTAACTATAACATTGGTGGATGGTTCTTAACTAAACTTAGTACAAATACTCTTGATTACCCACTCTCAAATATCAAATGGCGTTAAGCCCACATTATTCACTTTTAAGACGCCCCATATTTACAAGCATAAGCTGTATAAATACCAGTAGGCTTAGTTAATCATTTAGGCATTTACTATTATGTATCAATCAAGACTGGAATATAAGTAGTAGCACTAGAACAGTTTGTGTTTTATTTTGAAATTAATTGGATTCAATCCATTCAGGGTGGGATCGGAAAGAGTTTTACAATGAATTTGAAATTAATTGGATTCAATCCATTCAGGGATCGGAAAGATTCATATTTTAAATGGTTTGATCTCTTGCATTTTTCAAATATGCATGGCAAGTTTTTTTCATTCTTTTTTTTATTTTTAAACAGTACCCTCAATTTTTGTTAGATGGAATTCTGTATAATTTCTTTTTTCAAATGAAATCAGGGGCAACACTAGGTATATTCTTTAGTTGGTTTTAATTTTAGATTTGTTTTTTTTTAACTTGATCAAGATTATATTTAATATTCATAACAAATTATCCCTTGGCCTTGATGAAAATTACAACATTTTATAAGAGCTTTCATTGCACGTGTATTTAAAATTGAATGCATAACTATATATTACATAATTACTTTGAAAGTTTCCTTTTAAAATACTTATCTCAAAGCTAGTCCACATTAAACTTTAAAATATGACAATACTTTTTTGTTAAAGAATGTAAAACTAATTTGTATGTGATTTTTTTTTAAATTAAAAACTGCAATTGCTCAAAGACTGGCCTAGTCAAATAGTGTTGGGTCGCCAACTCCAAGCTGGCACACAACCAACTTGTCAATG
This sequence comes from Ampullaceana balthica, assembly GCA_944989445.1. Classification (NCBI taxonomy): domain Eukaryota; kingdom Metazoa; phylum Mollusca; class Gastropoda; family Lymnaeidae; genus Ampullaceana; species Ampullaceana balthica. The sequence continues at coordinate 2,936,526 of CALYLW010000047.1, forward strand.
ATAGATCCTATAATAAGTTTGTTTTTGTAGACGGCCCCAATACTAGAGCCAGTGATGAGGTCACCGTGATCATAGAACAGTTGTGTTATGTTCTCCAACACAGCTTTACCATCTACCAGTGGAACATAGAGAACCTGAGGAAAAAGAATTTAGCATTGTATTGATTTAATATCATGCCAACATAAATTGGAGATCAGAGATCTTCATAAATCTAAATAAGTGTATTGACAGGTTAAAAAACACAAAAGTTTGTTTAGGAAACCAGAATCAATAATTCAGAATAATTCTTGATAAGACCCTGTAAATGATACAGCTGATGCACCATCTTCATTATTACCAGGGTTCCTGCATCAAATCCGCAATCAAAGACCAGGATTTTTTCTCAGGAGAAACTAGAAAATTTCAAGATACATGTATTGTCAAAATTTAAAAATCATAAGTCAAAGGCTCAGAAATTGATTTGCCTTTCTCGTGGAAAGAAAGGAAAAAAAACTTGTTATCCATGAATTTTTTCACCCCAAGCTATTTGAAAATTTCTGACATTTAAGGAGACGTAAGTGAAAGAGTTTTTTTCCTCGACTTATTTTTCTTCAAATTTAGGACATCCAGAATTTCAGGAGGCTGTGGTAACCCTATATTACAAAATATCGGTTATTGTTGATTATTTAAATGTGTTTAATGTCTTAAATGTTATATCATGTATCAATACCATGACTTACTGATGATGGAGCTTGATTTAATGGGTTCTCAAGGTGCTGCAAAACTTTATAAGTAATTGGGTGAACCCCGATGAACAACCCATTTCCAGAAGTGGACAGGTGTGAATTATCTGGAGCACTAAACAAGGGTACTGTTTGTACCAGGTGAAGTTGGTTATCCACTGTATGCTCATAAACTTGCATGTATCCAAGCAATGGAAAATTCACATACAGATATCTAAGGGGGGAAAAAATGTGATGTTATGTGTAAGAGTAAGAATAGTAAGATTCCAAAAGCTTTTGAAAAAAGTAACAGGTCTATATCTTTAATGATGCTGAAAAAGCTCATAAATTTTAAATCGAACTTCTGTAGACAGTAGTATTACTGGTAGTTAGCAGAAAATAAAGTAATGTAGTCACATAATTTGTTTTTAAAAAAAGTTTGTTGAACTTGTCATCAAAACAGAAATGTTACTGTTACCCTTTAACAAGGTAAGTAATTCATATTCCCTTGATTAGAAAGACTATAGAATGATCAATCGATCATAGGCCCTCGAGATTAAAAATATATTTTTAAAAGGCAAAGTTATATACTAATACTACGACTAATTAAAAATTTACAAGCTGTATTGTAATCTTCAACAAATATTCATTTATATCTTCAGACTTAAATAAGTTTACATTGATGGTCTTAATACAAAGATATGCAAACAAACTCCTTTTATCAAAGTTCATTACCTGCCATCTCTTGACAACGTGACACCGTTAGGACCTTGCAGATTGTTTAAAGATTCGACATAATCAGTTCCATTGAAAAAGACGACAGTTGCATACTTGAAAAGTCCCAAGTTTTCTAAAAATCCGAGAGTTGTTGTATTGTAATAGAAATAGTTGCTAATGAAGAATTTGTCCTCTTCCACAAGAGCCAGGTCATTGGTCACATGGAAAGTTTCACTAAAAAAACTCTTGAGGTGAACAAGCTCTTTTTTGTCAGGCACATAACGAAACTTCTCCACCCTGTCGATTTCTTGGTCTGGATGATTGATCACATAAAGAAGGTGTTGACCTTTAACCTTGTCCTCGAGAAGACTGATGCCGTGGGGACGAAATGTATCTGGATTGAAAAGCTTGGTGGGGTTTATCTTTAGCTTGGTTACCTCTAAGTCAGGTTTATTAAAGTCAAATAATACAATCTGACCTTTGACATGGTTCACTAGCAGGAACTGCTTGAAAAGCTCAAAGCTGTTTTGAAATGAAAAGCCACTTGTGATAAAAGCAAATCCATCACTGGTCACCTGCAGATCCTCAGACCCAAAGTCTACTCCTTTCACAAGACTGAAAAATATTAAAATATATTTTGATAATGTATAATCTCTTACTCTTAAATAAATATCAGATTGAAACTGTAACTGTTAAGCTAAACGCTGTGAAATGGAACTTTCGTCATCAGTGGAAAAATTTCTTGCTTGAAACTATATAAAAGCTGTGTTTCTATTATCTTATGCTTTTGATCTTCAACCTTACATTTTCCATCCTTAATCATACATCTTTACTGCAAGGGAATATCTTGCATCTGACGACTTACATCTTGCATTCGACTTCGTTTTTCTTGTTTCTTTCATATATAACTTTACTTGTGTGTCATATCCTGTGGTAATTCTGCAACAAACAGGCTTTTATGTATATTTTCTATTATTTACGCCTTGCGCCTTCAATCATACTCTGCTCCACTGATCCACTCACCTGGCTTCATATATACACAATCTATCAGAATTAGCAATGTTTTTAACAGATGCGGGATAACGTTAGCTATTTTCTACTATTAATCCTATTAGATACATTTATATATTAACATAAAAACATGTTTAGGGACCGTCCATAAAGTACGTCACACTCCAAAGCGGGGAGGGGGTGTAAGAAAGTGTGACAGGGGGGAGGAGGGGTCCGGCCATGTGTGACGTCACACTGTTTTATATTAAATTTTGATTTTTTTGTTAATAAAAAACATTTTTGTTCGAAAGTGTGACGTACTTTAGTCCGAGATTTGTGACAGGGGGAGGGGGGAGTTAAAAATGGTCCAAAATAGCGTGACGTACTTACCTGCATTTACCTGGGTGATGTTTATGATACCGTAGATGAAAGCCCATTCTCCATACTACATCTAGGATGAAGTAAAGCGTGATGGCCAAAGTGGCAACTAGGAGTGTTTTCAAAATCATAGCTTAGCGCAGTTCTGTGTGTGGAAATCAATAACGGTTTTAAAGAATTTTACATATTTGTCGAGGCATATTATTATTACGAACAGCTCAGATCACACACACACACACGGTTTCTAACAGATGTTAGTTTCGTAGGGCGTACCTTGAAGTTTTACTACTTCTACTTAATTCACTTTTGTTTGTCATACAAAGAAGGTTATCTTTAAATGTGCATGTTATAACGAAGTTGATGGTAAAAAGATCTCCATTTCCAACAAAGCATAGAGTTTAAAATAAAAAAACAATACAAGCATCAAGCAGCGTGTGCATAAAATAAAATAGTACGGTTAAAGATAAATACCTCCTCTCGCCTTGTTGATAGTATGATAGTCCCCAATAGAAGGTCATGCGCCAGCTCGGTGTGCTACCGGTGTACCTTCTGCTAGTGGGCCATTATCCCTCTTAAAAGTCAGCCTAGAAAATACTCGAATTTTAAAACTGGATCTTGGTTGGGGAGCGCAGGGCTGGCTTTAGGCGTAGGCAAACTAGGCAGCCGCCTAGGGCCTCCGATTAGTCTAATCATTAGTGGGGCCCCGCACAAGAATCTTTCCATTTTTATTTTTCCATTACTTTTAGGGCCGGGCCATCAAATTCACTTCCACTAGGGCCTCCAATCAATTCCCTTAGGCCGGTCCTGGGGGGTGGGGGGGGGTGTTATTGTGATGAAAGCGAGTAGTTTTTGATTAGGATGAATGTGGTGTGTGGAAGAGGTCCTGTTTGGCAGGTTTATGAGTTTATGTGGGTTTTTTTAATGATCATTTTAATTTCATTTATAGTGATATTATTATTATAACAATCTTGTCCTTCAAACATTTTGATTGCATTTTCGACCTCTTCGTCAGTTTCTTCACTTCATAAAAAAGTGTACATCACCGAATTTATGAACAGGGCGCTACCAGATTTGTTGTCAGAGATAAATTGTCAAACTTGATGCTATCTTTAAATATCGCGAAATGAGCAATTACTTGTTTGGTGAAATAAGCTTGAAAGTACATGCAGGAGAAAGGGGGGGGGGTGGAATGCGAGGAAGCTAGAATATTTCATCTATCTTTAAACTACCTTCTTTAGAATAGCCAGTGCCAACCTATCTACCTTCTCTAGACAGCAAATGCCAACCTTTCTATCTACCTTCTCTAGACCAGCAAGTGCCAACCTTTCTATCTACCTTCTCTAGACAGCAAATGTCAACCTTTCTATCTACCTTCTCTAGACCAGCAAGTGCCAACCTTTCTATCTACCTTCTCTAGACAGCAAATGTCAACCTTTCTATCTACCTTCTCTAGACCAGCAAGTGCCAACCTTTCTATCTACCTTCTCTAGACAGCAAATGTCAACCTTTCTATCTACCTTCTCTAGACCAGCAAATGTCAAACTTTCTATCTACCTTCTCTAGACAGCAAATGTCAACCTTTCTATCTACCTTCTCTAGACCAGCAAGTGCCAACCTTTCTATCTACCTTCTCTAGACAGCAAATGTCAACCTTTCTATCTACCTTCTCTAGACAGCAAATGTCAACCTTTCTATCTACCTTCTCTAGACCAGCAAGTGCCAACCTTTCTATCTACCTTCTCTAGACAGCAAATGTCAACCTTTCTATCTACCTTCTCTAGACCAGCAAGTGCCAACCTTTCTATCTACCTTCTCTAGACAGCAAATGTCAACCTTTCTATCTACCTTCTCTAGACCAGCAAGTGCCAACCTTTCTATCTACCTTCTCTAGACAGCAAATGTCAACCTTTCTATCTACCTTCTCTAGACCAGCAAATGTCAAACTTTCTATCTACCTTCTCTAGACAGCAAATGTCAACCTTTCTATCTACCTTCTCTAGACCAGCAAGTGCCAACCTTTCTATCTACCTTCTCTAGACAGCAAATGTCAACCTTTCTATCTACCTTCTCTAGACAGCAAATGTCAACCTTTCTATCTACCTTCTCTAGACCAGCAAGTGCCAACCTTTCTATCTACCTTCTCTAGACAGCAAATGTCAACCTTTCTATCTACCTTCTCTAGACCAGCAAATGTCAAACTTTCTATCTACCTTCTCTAGACAGCAAATGTCAACCTTTCTATCTACCTTCTCTAAACAGCCAGTGCCAACCTTTCTATCTATCTACTCTAAACAGCCAGTGCCAACCTTTCTATCTACCTTCTCTAGACCAGCAAGTGCCAACCTTTCTATCTATCTACTCTAAACAGCCAGTGCCAACCTTTCTATCTATCTACTCTAAACAGCCAGTGTCAACCTTTCTATCTACCTTCTCTAGACCAGCAAGTGCCAACCTTTCTATCTATCTACTCTAAACAGCCAGTGCCAACCTTTCTATCTATCTACTCTAAACAGCCAGTGTCAACCTTTCTATCTATCTACTCTAAACAGCCAGTGCCAACCTTTCTATCTACCTTCTCTAGACCAGCAAGTGCCAACCTTTCTATCTACCTTCTCTAGACCAGCAAGTGCCAACCTTTCTATCTATCTACTCTAAACAGCCAGTGTCAACCTTTCTATCTATCTACTCTAAACAGCCAGTGTCAACCTTTCTATCTATCTACTCTAAACAGCCAGTGCCAACCTTTCTATCTATCTACTCTAAACAGCCAGTGTCAACCTTTCTATCTATCTACTCTAAACAGCCAGTGCCAACCTTTCTATCTACCTTCTCTAGACCAGCAAGTGCCAACCTTTCTATCTACCTTCTCTAGACCAGCAAGTGCCAACCTTTCTATCTATCTACTCTAAACAGCCAGTGTCAACCTTTCTATCTATCTACTCTAAACAGCCAGTGTCAACCTTTCTATCTATCTACTCTAAACAGCCAGTGCCAACCTTTCTATCTATCTACTCTAAACAGCCAGTGTCAACCTTTCTATCTATCTACTCTAAACAGCCAGTGCCAACCTTTCTATCTATCTACTCTAAACAGCCAGTGTCAACCTTTCTATCTATCTACTCTAAACAGCCAGTGCCAACCTTTCTATCTATCTACTCTAAACAGCCAGTGTCAACCTTTCTATCTATCTACTCTAAACAGCCAGTGTCAACCTTTCTATCTATCTACTCTAAACAGTCAGTGTCAACCTTTCTATCTATCTACTCTAAACAGCCAGTGTCAACCTTTCTATCTATCTACTCTAAACAGCCAGTGTCAACCTTTCTATCTATCTACTCTAAACAGTCAGTGTCAACCTTTCTATCTATCTACTCTAAACAGTCAGTGTCAACCTTTCTATCTATCTACTCTAAACAGCCAGTGCCAACCTTTCTATCTATCTACTCTAAACAGCCAGTGCCGACCTTTCTTCTCTAGACCAGCCAGTGCCAACCTTAAAGCCAATCTTTTCTAGACCAGGCAGTGGTTCTAAGAACTATGTGTTTTGCCCTGCCCCCCTTTATTAAAATACTTTGTATTATGTTAATGATTCAATGAAATTTTAAAAAAAAACTTTCGAAAAACGAATTAACTTTTAATCATGATTACTTCGATTGGAAATGTTAAACTAAATGAAGTACCTTGGTGTATAAGTTCAACTATTTCATCATTTTCAACTTTCATACAGCTCCATTAGCGTTCTGTGTGCTATTAAATCTTAATTTTAGAACCGTTGACCTCAATTTTGTGCCACACAATGAGAAGTGCAGATCACGAATGCCATCTCATTGGATTTATCATTTACAATTTTATCTGTTTAGTGACTACTTTAAGTTTGAAAAAGCAAAACTTTCGACCTGAATGAAATTTGAACTACAATATCAGGTATCAGTGCTTTTCCTTTATATTGAAGTAATACTGTACTAAACATGTTGCATACTATAACTCGGGTTCTAAATCTGTTCAGTAGTGTGACCTATATGCGAAACCTGTTTAAGTATTATGATGCATTGGCTAAATACTATGACCTGTAAGTCTGTTAGCTTTAAAATAAAAGAGGTTTTGTGATTCTTATTAATATGAAAAATTGGATATAATCAAGTCACAATTCAAAATTACATTCCCTTTATTGTTAATTTATTTACAATTTCCTTCTTTCTGTCCTCTCTGTTTAAACATTAAGTGTACTAGTAAATATTTATGTACTTTTTGACAGAGGCTTAGATATTTGACTAAGACTGAGGTTTGACTGGGACTGAGGTTTGACTGAGGCTGAGGTTTGACTGAGACTGAGGTTTGAGTGAGACTGAGGATTGAGACTGAGGTTTGATTGAGGCTGAGGTTTGACTGAGGCTGAGGTTTGACTGAGACTGAGGTTTGACTGAGGCTGAGGTTTGACTGAGACTGAGGTTTTACTGAGGCTGAGGTTTGAGACTGAGGTTTGACTGAGACTGAGGTTTGACTGAGGCTGAGGTTTGACTGAGACTGAGGTTTGACTGAGACTGAGGTTTGACTGAGGCTGAGGTTTGACTGAGACTGAGGCTTGACTGAGACTGAGGTTTGACTGAGACTGAGGTTTGACTGAGACTGAGGTTTGACTGAGACTGAGGTTTGACTGAGGCTGAGGTTTGAGACTGAGGCTGAGGTTTGACTGAGACTGAGGTTTGACTGAGGCTGAGGTTTGAGACTGAGGCTGAGGTTTGACTGAGACTGAGGTTTGACTGAGGCTGAGGTTTGAGACTGAGGTTTGACTGAGACTGAGGTTTGACTGAGGCTGAGGTTTGACTGAGACTGAGGTTTGACTGAAACTGAGGTTTGACTGAGACTGAGGTTTGACTGAGACTGAGGTTTGACTGAGACTGAGGTTTGACTGAGACTGAGGTTTGACTGAGACTGAGGCTTGACTGAGACCTTCAAAGTTCCATCCATTGTTATACAATCTAAACTCCATTTTTTGGCTTCCTCTAATGAATCAATTTTAGTTACACATGTTTATTATAGTTAAAACTATTTTGAGTGTGTCGTATTTTGTTCTAGATAGAACATCATGCTGCTCAAGTCCGTCCTGGTAGCCATTGCAGCCACATTTCTGTACTACGTCGTAAGTTACGCCATAAAATTCGGCTACCATCTGCATTACTTTAAACACCACCCAGGTAAATGTAGGTAAGTATTACTAATAATGAGCCACGTGGACGGTATGACGTTATTCCCTGACAATCCTCCACAATTAATAACAACTTAAACATACATTTTATAAATGATCTGTTGACCTTCCATAACTTGTTGTTGACCTTCCATAACTTGCTGTTGATCTTCCATAACTTGCTGTTGACCTTCCATAACTTGCTGTTGACCTTCCACAACTTGCTGTTGATCTTCCATAACTTGCTATTGATCTTCCATAACTTGCTGTTGATCTTCCAACACTTGCTATTGATCTTCCATAACTTGCTGTTTACCACCTACACTTACTACAAGAGAAACAGAATGAGTGAACTAGTGTAGTGCGGGTTCCACAGACATCTGATTGTTAGTGTTTTTTACGAGATAAAACAGGGATGTGTAGTCATAAAGAAGAAGAGAGACAGAGAGTTTGGTTAAATGTCTTCTTTGTATACATAGCAATCGCTACTAATGATACCGTGTATTTCAGCCAAGTTATAGGTGCTGACTTTGGTTCCGAGGATTTAGAAGTTTCCAGTGACGGGCTCGCTTTCATATCGTCTGGACTTACCTTTGCTGGAGTCTCCTCAGAGTTTGAAGAGTTCATTACCACAAACAAGGTCAAAGGTCGGTTGCTTTTGCTTGACTTTAAGAACCCTGAGCTAAAAGTGACCGAGTTAAAAATTCGGCCCACCGAACAGTTTGATCCGAAGACTTTCAGACCTCATGGGATCAGTCTCATTAACGACAGGGCCAAGGGGCAACATCTTATTTACGTCATCAACCACCCAGAAGGAGACGAGGCGGACCGAGTTGAAAAATTTCGATTCATTCCTCAAACCAGAGAACTTCATCACGTGACGAGCTTCAAGGGAGACAAGCTAGGACTCACCAACGACCTGACAGTCTTGGCAGAAGACAAATTCTATATCAGCAATTTTATCTATTTCAAGAACAGTATTTTGAATATCTTGGAAAAGTTTATGATTTTAAACATCGGCTCTGTCGTCTTCTACAACGGAAGTGCTTTTGAGGAGACGTTGACAAACCTTGCAGGTCCTAATGGACTTGTCCTGTCCAAGGACAACAGGTAAATCATACCTAGACCATCAGGTCAAGATCAAATCACCTTAAAATTTTACTAAATTGTCAAGGGAATATAAATATTTATTTGAAAATGATTTGAAAACCAAAATATTGCTTCAATTTTTAAGCTAATTAAATATAAATTGCGAGAAAAGAGATCGCACAGAATGCATCCATGACAAAAATAGTCAACTTCTACTCATCCAGGTTTCTGTATGTGAATTTTCCTTTACTGGGTCAGCTGCGTGTGTATGAACGGATATCAGACAATAACTTAGAACTGGTGCAGACAGTGCCCCTATTTACCTCCCCTGACAATCTGCACCTGTCAAGCTCAGGGGATGGACTGTACACTGGAGCCCACCCAATACTATACAAGGCTTATCAAGCTCTCAACAACCCACGCATACACGCACCGTCATCGGTGAGTACTATATTAAACCACTCCCACACGCACCAACATCGGTGATTACACCACTCCTACACGCACCATCATCGGTGATTACACCACTCCTACGCGCACCAACATCGGTGATTACACCACCCCTACACGCACCGTCATCTATTAGCAATGTTTCCTGCACGTTTTAGGCAGTTTGGAATTACAATAAATGAAACTTTGATAAGGATAATATCTTTGCTTGTAGGGTGTAAAATTTTGCACAAAGAATGGATGCTGTGCAACTTTGAACACGCCACACGCGTTTGTTATTTTGAACACGAATCAAAGAACATTAGAATTAGAGAGTTAGAGGCGACATTATCGATGAGTAACATTAAAATACACTCCTGCACTCACCACTACTATTTAACACATTGCTACCTGAACCAATCTCAGCAACTCTCTTCTAAAGACACTATATCACTAGTGTAAAGATCGTCCAATAGAGGAAACACAAGTTTGTACAGACAGTACATGTATACACTGCATATACATTTAATTTCATCACTAAAGTGCCAATAAAGTTCAACCTTTAGCTCACTTTATTCAGATATATATTCTTATATATACATGTATATTTTATAGATATATATCTTTCTGCGAAATTTAAACTTTGATCTTCATAAGCGTACGCTAAAACATTGGTTGTCCGTTTAGTCCGTTATAATTTCGTAAGAAGTGTTCTGCTTCGGTAGCCAATAAAGTGTCACACTGTGAAATGTTTCACATTACAAAAACCTACCAGCCACCTGTTGTGTGTTTTGTCCATGCAGAATAGCTTATCAGTAGCAAAATAGTCTAATGATCTTAAACATGTAATTATATTATTATTATATATTCCCACCAAATAATAATATTGAATTAATTTTAAAATTGACAAAGCTAACGCATGCTAAGACGATTTAGTATCCTGTCACACACAAGCATCTTTACATCAAATGTCATGTCAGATTGAAATGTCATGTAACATCAAAATGTCTTGTCATATCAAATGTCACGTCACATCAAAATGTCCTGTCACATCAAAATATCCCATCCCGTCCACAGGTCCTGCATATCCCTTTGAAAGACGGTAAGGTTCTGGTTGATGACGTGACAGAGTTATTCTATGATCACGGTGACCTGATCAGTGCTTCTAGCGTGGCTGCAGTCTATGACAACAAACTCATTATAGGATCCGTCATGCACAAGCTGGTCGTATGTCAGCTTTAACACAGACAAAAACACTTGTCCATTCATTTTATCTACCCTTCATTATAATCTCAACACATTTTATTATTAAGTCACTTTGAATTATTGTCACCTACGTTAACATAAATAACCAAGATACATTTCTCGATATTTAAAAACTAAAAAAATCCCTTTTGCTTTGTAATGGGTAACATATTTTCTTTTAAGTTTTACGGAAATTAAATCATGATGTGTTAAATTTATTGTGAAGAAGAAATGCGTGATTTTAAGTGTTAAAATAGTTTACAGGCGTGAGAAAAAGTTTAAAGTGTTTTGCTTGGATTTCTATAACTTGCGTAATAACTTAACAGTAACTGTATAGAATGTATAGAATATATTTTTTTAATTGGTAGGTGGTAAGTTTATGTACTACCACCGCCATTGTTTGGTGGGTTATTTTTTATCAAGCACCATTTGGTAGTGTTTCTTGCACCATAATTTTTGTTAAAATTGATGTGCTGAATTTAATTAAACTAAATATGTTCCGTTTCACTATCATTAACTTGCACTACGTTGTATAAAAATAATCGCGAATGTTACTACAATTTGCATGATCGCTATGCCATTTTTAATTGATCATATTTATTGTTATAGGAATAGACTAGACTTGATCACATCCACAGTATTTAACCCATGGTAACCTTATGCCGACAAGTGATAGTCTTATTTAAAGCCGTTGCATTGGAATTTAATGTTATCGAGGCCTGGTGTAGCAATATTATTTACTAACTCTTACTTAGCTCACTCATGTTTCACATTATTCAGGCATCGACAGTTGCTTTTTTTAGTCGTCATTAATTTAGCGTACGTGCCATTTCGTCAAGGTACATCATACTTGTATTAAGTGTATCATACCAACCAACATGTATTATTTCATATGATGACCAGCATGCATACCAACTGGGACGATATCAAGATGTCGCCAGCCTGAAAGTAGGCTCTAGCTTTTAAAATACATTCGTTCTAAACGTTTGACATCAGTAGGGCTGGTCTGTGTACCATCCTCCTGGACGCCTAAACTGTACCATTCTGCCACACTACTAAACTGTACCATCCTGCCACACTACTGAACTGTACCACCCTGACAGATCACTGAACTGTACCACCCTGACAGATCACTGAACTGTACCACCCTGACAGATCACTGAACTGTACCATCCTGACAGATCACTAAACTGTACCATCCTGTCAGATCACTAAACTGTACCATCCTGACAGATCACTGAACTGTACCACCCTGACAGATCACTGAACTGTACCACCCTGACAGATCACTGAACTGTACCACCCTGTCAGATCACTAAACTGTACCACCCTGTCAGATCACTAAACTGTACCATCCTTCAGATCACTGAACTGTACCATCCTGTCAGATCACTGAACTGTACCATCCTGTCACACTACTGAACTGTACCATCCTCTCAGATCACTAAACTGTACCATCCTGTCAGATCACTAAACTGTACCATCCTGTCAGATCACTAAACTGTACCATCCTGTCAGATCACTAAACTGTACCATCCTGTCAGATCACTAAACTGTACCATCCTGTCAGATCACTAAACTGTACCATCCTGTCAGATCACTAAACTGTACCATCCTGTCAGATCATTAAACTGTACCATCCTGTCAGATCACTAAACTGTACCATCCTGTCAGATCACTGAACTGTCAGACCGTAATTTGAAATATTTTAATTTTAATTTAACCAATTCACAAGCAAAGTAACAGTGATAATTTCTTTTGTAGTAAGAAAAAATAAAGAATTAAATTAAATTCTTTTAGCAAAAAATAAATAAATAAAAAAATAATTTAAAAAAAAAGGAGAGAGAGAGAGAAAGAGAGAGAGAGTGTTTAATGCTATTTTGAAAATTGAGTTGGTAGCAATGAATTGTTTAATGCTATTTTGAAAATTGAGTTGGTAGCAATGAATTTTCTTCTAAAACCACTGTAATGGCCTTTTTTAAAACTTAGAATTTCCACCAAATTTAAAATAATACATTCTCTTAAAAAAGATTTGAAGATAAGTTGATGCAGAGTCGTGTCACCTAGTGCGGTAGCACACACACACACACACACACATGACTTAGCCCATACACCTCTTTCGAGTCTGCCAGTACCAAATAACAGGAACATACTGAACATACGTATCTTTTTTGTTGGTGTCACCCAAGGAGGTTTGATTAACGCTCCTTGGTGTCACCCCTTGTAATGGTGCCTTCCGGTGAAGTCCGCACCCTCTCCCACGTGACCCCTCTGAGTTGATGTTACATTGACACAGACGCTAGCAGAACATCGAATCCTAAGTCTGGACTTTGGCCCCAATTGTCGCAGTAACTATTTACTTGAAATGAGATGATAATCGACAGTCAAGACGATGTCAAGTTAAAAGAACTATCTTTTTGATATGTAAGATTAATGCTAGCAGGTCAGTAACAGCCAGCTAAGACATATGACTCCGCTGTGTTGCTGAAGTTACTAGTGTCTCTGAAAAGGGTTCCATGACAAAAAGACAAAACGAAAAGGTCTCAGGGAAACACTGTAGAAGCCCCTATTGAAGTCCCCGTAACTAGGTCACTTTGAACATAGAGCCCGGGGACATATTTACCTCACTGCCCCACATTGTTTCGACTTAGACAGGCGCACAGTACAAAAGGGTTTACTTTTGATTTCCCTACTGATACGAGCGGAAGTACCGCAGTTTCACATCAAAAATTATACAAATAGAAATGTACTAGTGTATTACCCGTCAAAAATGACGGAAGTTTTCAAAATAAATACATTTCAGCTGAAATCTATTTATTTTGAAAAAATACACATCAGAATAAAAAGTCATGTAATACAGAACTTTTATTTATTTTTATTGTATTCATTTATTTTCATATTGCACAATTTTATGTGGAACGCTCGAAAAGAGTTATTTTTGGTGCAGTAATTTGGTGCGCTGCTTTCTAAAATTAGTAGCGCCACGGACAGACAGACGTGACATACATTGCAAATTATGTATGTTGATAAGATAATTTAGCAATGGAGAGAAAATTACCAGAAATGGTAAAAATTCAGTTTTTTGCCTCTACTACAAAATTTTTGCAATGGCTACATCTTTTTTTATGGAGATTTGCCTCATTTGCAGAATATAGTACAAATCCTTCTTCCCGTCCGGAATTCGGGCGTGGAATGGGTTGCCTGAAATATCTAGGAAAACCAACACTTTATCAGCATTTAAATCTCTAATAAAAATGCAGGACTAAACACAAACCATAGATAAGCGTAGGACGCAATAATCTTCTGTATAGAAGGAGCGTCTGTAAACAGATAAGATAAGATCATGAAAATACAAAAAAGGAAGAAAAAAAACAACTTTTTAAAGCCTAGTCTTGTCTTGAATTGCTGGTTCCTTTACTTTAAATACTTCTCAATCATTAGATGCTACTTCTCAAAGATTTTGGAATGAAGAAACTCATCATTGGGCGCTGTTTTTCAACGAGTATTTTCGATCGTCCAACTTATGCGATAGAGGCTTTGCGTTTAAGGATTAAGGATAGCAAAGAAAATTTGAATGAATATGATCTGAGGCGTCACTAGGTTTGGTGTCACCCAGTGCGGTAACTCACGACTCACCCCATAGACCTCCTACTAGTCTGCCAGTGCAAAATAACGGAAATTGTTCGTTTTGGTGTCACCCCTTGTGATGGTGTCACCCATTGCGGTCCGCCCCCCCCCTGCCCCCATTGACGCATCTGAACATGATGATGGAATATTTTTGAATAGTTTTTTTCAATGAAGCATTTTTAGTAAAATCTAATAACAAGTTTTGAATTTGTGTTAATTACTGTGTTAAAGTTTAAGTTAAAGTGATTTTTTAATTTTATTTTTTAGATGTTTGCTTAAAGATATAACAAGCGATATACCATTTTTAGAATACTTCAATTGTAATGACATAGGGGCGCAATTTTTCACATTTGCACGGAGTAGTTCAAAGGCCAAGTCCAGCCCTGATGGTATACAGCTTCCTCATAAAGTGCTTTGACCCAATATGACATACATTTTGTTTCCAATGATTAAGCATATGAAAATTATAATGTACTTGTCAAGTGTCAGTATGTACATACACTGACATACACGCTTGCTCATGCACACGGACAAAAACTGCAATTTAAGGGCGTGTTACAAACTATGGTTGTGTTTTCATATATAACGTAAAATCATTTAATAAACTACCCTGACTTTCTTGTTCGATAATAAAATAAAAAAGCTGGTCCTGAATTTAAAAAAGTTTTTGACTATTTATCCCTTATATATGAGACATAACTAAAATTATTTATTATGTACAATATAATATGCACCGCGCGACAAACATATACAGACTGAAACTGACTGAACTCTCCCTGCTGTAAAACACGGGGATGTGGTCATCGATGGCTGGGGTGAACTCTAGTGACACGTGGATGTCAACAATAGCAGACGGTTACATAGAGATAAACTAACAATGCATTAATTTAATTACGGTGCATTCGATCGATCTGCAAATTTGATGCAATGCATTGTTAGGTGACACGAGTCTATGTGCAAAATTTCAGCTCGATAGCATCACGGGAAGTGGGTAATTTTTTACTTTTGTTTTTCCGCCCTACCAAGACAGAGAGCGATCACGACAGAAAGAGACGACGGTGAAGTTAATATAAGGGATTTAATTAAACAACCTATAAAAACAAAGTTTTTGGCTATAAATCCCTTATATATGAGACATATTTAAAAGTATTGATTATGTTCAATATAACACGCACCGTACGACAAACATTTGCAGACTGAACGTGACTGAACTCTCCTTGCTGTAAAACACGGGGATGTGGTCATCGATCAGAGGCGGCGTTAGGTACGCGCGAGGCCTGGTGCAACAATGACCCCGTGGGGCCAGAGTACTGGTAACGATCGCAAACTACCAATATGCCCAAAAGGTCATAATATCTTGATTATATCAATTCTTGCGCAAACTCAGTAGTGCAATATCTGCCGGCTCTTTTGTTACTAAAATATATTTATGTTCGCGTTTCATGAACAATGGTTTCTTTTCGTGTTTAGTGTATTTTGTGCTTTTTTTACGGTGAATATAATTTGGACGAAATATTCTCCAGTCTGAAACGCGGGGCCCCCATAAGCGCGGGGCCTAGGGCGATTGCCCCAGCTGCCACCCCAAAGGCCACTCCTGTCATCGATGGCTGGAGTGAACTTCAGTGACCCGTGGGGGTCAACTGTAACAGACGGCTTCATAGAGATACATTGAAATAAACTAAAAATGCATTAATTTAATGAAGGTACATTCGATTGATCTGAAATTTTGATACAATGCATTGTTAGGTGACACAAGTCTATGTGCAAAATTCAGCTCGATAGCGTCACGGGAAGTGGGTCATTTTTTTGCTTTTGTTTTTCCGCCCGACCGCGAACCCACAACAGGCATAGAGAGAGAGACAGAGAGAGAGACAGAGAGAGAGAGAGAGAGAAACAAGACGGTAAAGTTAATATAAGGGATTTTAAAATATGCACGTAATACACTGTAAAAGGAAACAAACTACAGCACGACGAAATCAAAACAACGCGAGTGAATGTTGGTAGGGGGGAACCACCGACGCATGTTATAGTCTCGAGAAATTTGCACTGAGGATATCTAATTGCCCACCACCCTTCACCATCCTAGCTTGCCAAGCGTCTTGAAAAAATTGACATCTTAAGAAGTAACTAGTAAAACGAGATCAGATGCTGGAGTGTTACTCAATTCCATGCAATCTTTTTCTTTTCTATGTTATCTCAATTTATGGGAACCTGTATTTTTTTTAAAATTAATGCAAACGCATTGCATGGAACAAAGAGCTGTGCTAATACAGAACGCTGTTATATCAGCCAAACAATTTGTGAAACAATTTGTGAAAAGTTGGAGATAGCAACCCCCCGCGCCATAAAAGCCGTGTTTTTATTTGAAAATAAGCATGTTTCAAATCAAATTTTTGTCATTTAAGTATGTTTTTAGTGCAAGGCTGCACTCTAATATCGTAACACGCGTTTTACGTAAACGTCATTAAATAAAGTGTCAGTAATCAATATTTAAGTGGAATTTTTTTTTAAAGTTTCACGTTTTGACTTGACGTCACATTTCTCAAACACATCTCCCTCGTCACTCATCGTAACAAGTGTATGACTCCCCTCCCAGCCCCAGGTGCGTGACGTCATTTATAGACGGTCCCTAAAAAGGGCGGCACATTGGAGACCAACCCGGGCGGCAAAAGTTCTAGCTACCCCACTGCATAGAAGTCATGACTTTCTGCTAAAGTTGCTTTGCAAACAAACGTAGGCTACATTCCAGTAACGCGCTTTAAAAGAATCACAATTTATTCGGGCGTAGAATGGGTTGCCTGAGGGAACCAGGAAAACCAATACTATCAACATTTAAAACTCTATTAAAATTGCAAAGAATAAAAACAAACCATGGTTAAGCGTAGGACGCAATTATCGTCTGTATAGATTATAGATGGAGGGTCTGTATCAGATAAGATAAAATGTATTTAGCACACCCACTGAACACAGCGTCAACGCCATGTAAATATCATATATATATTTTTTAAAAAAATATATATTTATGTGACAAATTGTTATTAAGGAATTCCCAGTAACCTTCGGAAGTTGCCATTACTTTTTAAATGTTCATAAAATCAAATTCTTAACTTAAAGAGAGGTTTCTTTTATAAAGAGATTATTGCGCCATACACTTATCAGTGGATCATAAATCTTGCATATTTATTAGAATTAGATTTTAACATTTTGATAAGGGGCCGTCCATAAAGTACGTCACGCTTCTTAGTGGGGAGGGGGTGTAAGAAAGTGTGACAGGGGGAGGGGGTCCGGTCATGTGCGACGTCACAGTGTTTTATATTATATTTTAATTATTTTGTTAATAAAAAAAACAAAATTTTTTTTCGAAATTGTGACGTACTTTGGGGAGGGGGGGTCTGAGATTTGTGAGAGTGAGAGTTTGTGACAGGGGGAGGGGGGGGAGTTAAAAATGGTCAAAAATAGCGTTAAGTACTTTATGGACAGCCCCTAATGTGTTGCTTTCACTGGTTTGTTCTGGCAACCAATTTCACGCCCGACTTTCATACGCCTGGGGAGGAAGGAAAATTTTATGTTCGTTCTTGCATAATGTGATAAATTATAAATGGATTGGATAATTGTATAATAATAATATCTACATCATTCTAACAATTCTTAACAATACCGAATAATATTCACCGTTCATGCAAAATTTTAAAAAGGTTTATTTCTATCACAGACAAAAGCCACAAGAAGTAGACAATAATTTAGAATGTATTAAAATTAAATCGCATTACAGAAAGAGATACTTTGCCGAATGTGAGCTCCATTCAATGACCGGAACCTTATATACGGTTTGTTACGACATGCTGGCAAGTAAACGAGTCTCATGTACCGAGTAGTAGACAAAAAATTCAAAGGGAAATAACTGTTAATAATTTGAAGAGATTAATTACATAACAAACGAAAGAAATATTTTATTTTCATAATTATGTAAACTTGACGTGTTGAATACAGTACAGTAACTTTCTTTATGATGGCATCGTCGTCGTCTCCAATAAAATCAGCTGTAAAATATGCCATATGTGTTTTTAGAAATGATCTAAGAATACATGATAATGAAGTACGCTTTCTGATGTTAATATAAAATTAAAATGGATTAAAATAATTTTCTTACACTTAGTTAAGTTTAAGGTTTAACCAGTTTAGACTCTTAGGGCTGTTACCGATTAATTTAATTTTAATCGTTAACTTTTAAAAAATTAACGATTAATTAATCGGGTAATCCTGCAGTTTTTTACACGTATATTATTTCACAGCGAAATTTTATTTTCTCAGTAGAACTTACGACACTTACGTTTTTAATTTATTAAATGCATTAATTATTAATAGGAAAGCTTATCCCCAGAATTCTGCGAATAATTTTCAACGTTATCCCCAGAAATCTGCGAATAACGTTGAACGTTATCCCCAGAATTCTGTGAATGACTCTTGACGTTGATGGGAGAATTCAGTGAACTATTCTCAAAGTTAATTTTGAGCATTATTTATCATTATATCATGTATATCAAGTAAATTCACGTTGATTATAATAATTATATCTGACCTGAATAAGATAACAGTACCAGCCTTATTGTTTTTCATATTGATTTAAAAGTTTATATTTTAGAATCTTTTCAGTCCACTGAGCTATTTTTATCTAGCTCACTGGTATAAGTATAGGCCAATATATTTATCATACATATATTATATATTATATGACATCATATATATGACCCTGTCGGAATAGTCAATATTCGCCAAAAAAATTTAATTCTATTTTAAACCTTTTGTTATCGCATAATATTTAAATGACTCACATTCATCCCACTGCGACACTACCTTGGTAGCCGCAATTGACATATACTGCCGATATTACTAACACTAACACTACTAGTACTACTAATAATAATAGTACTAATAGATAATACCCTATCCTATACTATATTGCCAATTTTTATAAATAAATATATTGTCCTATATTCTCAAATAATATGTCATGAACTGTAAACCTATATTACTGCCAAACCGGCCTAAAGGAATTGGAGGCCCTTGGCTATAATAGTAATTATACTAATAGCCTATCCTATAATATATATATATATTTATTTATTTATTTTTTTAATTAAAAAGAAAAATTATTAAAATTTAAAATATAAAAATTAAAATAAAAAAGATTCCCCATCTAAAAATCAAACCCTGTAAAAAAAAATTAATTAAAAATTTTTTTTTAAATTCCACATGCGAAAATCGAACCCAGTACCACAACGTCAACTGTCCTAGACTCTACATCACGGCCACGAAGACATGATGAATAATTATCATATTAAAGTATAGAGACCCTGGGTCCGAATAACACAGAATTCTGGGGATAACGTTGAAAATTATTCGCAGAATTCTGGGGATAACCACTCCGTTATTAATAATGTTATATTTTAGCTATTATAGTTATAGCACTAATTAATCTAATATGTAAGTTTTATTAATTTCTAAGACTTTTTTCAGCCCTTAAAGCTACATAATCGGAGTGGGATACATCCATTTTGTTTATGTAGTACTCTACTTGCCGAGTTGTCTCAGTCAGTAAGATGCCAAATGAAATTTTCTCACTTTAAAAACAAAAAAAATAGAATCAAACATCTAGTAATGAAATATAAAATGAAATTGTCTTTAAAATATTTATTTATCTTCTAAGAACATTAAAATAGATGAATAATACTTTTAAAAAAAAATTTCAGTCAGTAAATTTATTTTAGCATGGGTCGAGCTAGGTAAAAAAACATCTGGCAAGCTAAACAAAATGGACGTATCGTGACCATATTATGTATTATATAGAGACAAAAAAATGCCTTAGAAATTAAAAAGACTCACAAATTAGCGTTGTAATAGCTGAAATACAACATATAATAATGCATTTAATAAATTAAAAACTTAAGTTCTCAAGAGAAAATTAAATTTCGCTGTGAAATAATATACGTGTAGAAACTGCAGGATTACCATTAATCTTTAATTTCGATTAAAGCCAAAAATTAAAATTTAAGATGTAATAAGTAACACTTATTAAACATTCTTGTTGAAAATCTAAATAACATTGGGATTTCTCCTTTATAATGTCATCTTTTAACTTTTTAACCAACTCGGCTACGCAAAAAGTAAAAGATAAGTGTGTTGACATTATTTATTATTTGGTTCAAGTGATGCGTGGGTCTAATTGACAATATAACCAGCCGAGCTGAACAATCATTCACATGGAACTGAGGTAACTGGTATGCACAAAACGGTCTTGGAAAGGAATGACTTTATCGGATATTGGTGTTCATTAAGTTTCCACAATTGTAGAGGGTTAATGGATTCAGGAACTTTAATCTCCATTTTGTAACACAGTAAAAAATCAGAAGAGGTGTCGTCATTTACTGCCATTAGCTTAATACGCTTTTCATTTGGTTTGATAAGTAGGTGAAATGTTAGAACCATGGTAGGCAAACTTTATCAACATTTTGAACATTCCCATCAGTCAATAATTTAAAACCAAAATGTTCGTGTAATCGTCAGGAAATTTATTATTTATAGGCCGCTATTTTTTATTATTTTTGATTACTTTTTTACTTCCAATAATTTGTAAGTGATTTTTCGATTAATCTTTAAAAAATAATTTAATCATTAAAATTTTTAAACAATTAATCGATAAATTAATCGTTAATTTCCGCAGCCCTAAATTTTCTTGATCCTTGGCCAGTCAACTTTACTTAGACTTGAGTAATCAACTTGAGCTTGATTTGCTTCAGTAATTTAAATTAAGGTTGTTAACAGTTAACCGGTCCTCAGATCAGGACCGGTCCCGTTTAATCAGGACCAGTTAACCGTAACTTCATTTATCATTTAGTTGGTATTAGTTAGTATTAGCTTATTACCTGGAGTCAATTTTTGTTGTGTTACAGCAGACTAGCAGAGCCAATACGCAAGCGACCGTGACATCAAATCGTTTTCTTAATATTCCGGTCTATAAATAATATAAAAATACATGTCATCAATGTTAGTGGAGTTCAGCTAGTGAACGATTTTTAATATTTTTTATTCGCTTAGTTGCAGAAGCATAGTACCAGAAGTAACACAGCGCAGCGCTCAGCGCTTTTTTTGTAAAAAAATAGGTGTCTGTACTCAGTGATGGATTGCCCAACTTTTTACCATTTCGCACCTCGATGCAAGCTAAATCACAACTGCAAAGATACTAAATGTCTAAAACAATTTTATTTTATAATTAACCAATAATAATAAACGTTACAATACAAGAAAAGTAATAATTTTTTCCAACATTGTAAAAGGTGTCGGTACGCCCAACCGGTGCGTACCGTCACAAAAAAAGACACTGGCAGCGCAAATGTCAAAATGTGAATAACGGTCAAGGCAGCGAGTGTTACTACATTGTATTTATATTACAAGATGTCAAATTGGATTTAGGTTTTATATCAACAGTTTCCAGCTAAGTACGTGCACCTCAAAGACATTAGACTTAAAATTACCACATTGATATAAAATTTTATGTTTTTAAAAAAAAAGTTTGTGTGCTTTGGAAAAGGAGCACAGCGCATGAGAGCTGAACGCTAGCGGGTGTTGACATCATATGACCTTTGATGTCACCATCGGACGCCGTGAGGCGAAAATTTGATGCATTCTCTTGTTGGTTCTAAAAAAATTAAGAAAAATACGGACCGGACAGTAAAACGGGCTTTTTTTCACGTTTAACTGGTCTGCAAAAACAAACTGACTTGACAACTTTTTATAATATGCTGTTTTTATACTTTTATTACATAAAAATTAAAAATTGAATATCATTACATTACGGTTTACTTCTTTGTTCGGGCGATTTTTTTGTTTTTGAATTCGCTGTTTTGACAGCATAGCTGAACTCTAGCGTTGGTACATCATGGGCGCTTTGATGTCAAATTAGACGACGCGAGGCGAAAATTTGATCCATTCTCTTGTTGGTTCACAAAACGTAGTAAAAATACGGACCGACTGTTACCTGGTCTTATTTTTAACGATTAACCGGTCCTCAAAAACGAGCTGTCTTAACAACCTTAATTTAAACATTAAATGCTTTAAATAATAATAGTGAATTTAAAAGTAAATATACGCCTTCAATTAAGCCCTAGAAAAGTTTAATTTATATTATTTATTACAAGAAAAACCACATCAGTGACTAAAGATTTAAGTTATGTAGTACATTCTCATCATTAATGATTAACGCAAAATCGTGAATTTTCAGTTTCTGTTTACTAACACAATTTTTTTATATCATTAGTATTATTAAATTTAAATCTATTTGTAAGGTAAAGTTCTTTTATTGATGTCAATATTATTATTGTAGCAGTACTTAATTATTACTTCAGCATAAAAGTAAATTAAACATAATTTGAACTATAAACAATCTTCAATTATTAATTAGTACAACAAAGTGTCTATTTGTGACAATATGTCTGGCGACCAGATCAATGCTGATAGACTGTGGGGAGGGGGGCTATCTGTCCAGCAAGTGTATCGTGTGACCACTGTACCAATCCATAGCTCAGTTGATCAAAGCGCCTGTCTCGTGAACAGAAGGTCGAGGCTTCGAATACCTCTAAAACCCCCAGGCAATAAAAGAATGGCTGTGGATATCATTGTTTTTGTATAATTCATTTTGTTGCAAATACCTATTGAGCCCAATTCAGTGTCTATTAGTGTATTAGATATTTAAATATTTGTATTTACTGATCACTCCATTCAAACTTTCTTAATATCATCAGTATTAAGGTTGTATATTTTTATGTAACAAAGATTAAGACTACACTTTATATTTAAATTTTATTTAAGCAGAACCACTTTAAATGAAGTATTGGAGCAAATTTTTTATACCACACAGCACTTATTTTTTTATTGTTTTTTTTTAAAATTTGAATGTTATTTGAATTAACTTAGAGATTTTGTTGCATTTAAATTTGGTTAATATCAAAGAATTAACTTTAAATGTTTGATATAATAGCCCTAAAAATAAATTTATCTGCTATTTCTAAAGCAGATAGAAATTAAGAACTGTAAACATTTAATGAAGAAAAAAAACATGGCATGAGATTTAAATGGACAAGTCACATACGCACATGTTTTTGGACTCTTCCCCCACCTTCTATTTGTTTGGTCTTATCTTATCTATTATAGATGATTATTTTGTCTGGACACTGGAAAGAGAGCCCTGGTTCTACTTGTCTGGTTGGCGGATGTAGAACTATTAACTATTACAACTTCTAATGTCAATGAAATGCAAAAAATAAAATAAATTTCTAAACTTATTTAAAATTTATTTTATTTAATTAAAAATATACATCAGCGTTTTTTAAAATAATCACTAGTAACAATCCTAGACTCAAAGTTCACTCACCACAGAAACTTTGGGTGGAACCAACAAGCTTAAATTGAGCCCAAATTATTTATTCTAAATAAGCATAATCATCATATATCAAGTCATATCTTCTACAAATCAAAAGTTACTTTTATATGTTTCTTATAATTAAAAAACTATTGGGCCCAACTTTTCCAACTTATACTAAAAGCAAATTTAAATAATAGTTAATATTCAAAAATGCTATTTATTTTTTGCAGGCTCTGTTTGTTGCAAATCAGAAAAGCAAAATATTGCTTCCCCTTTACTGTTTTGACCCTCGACATTACTCGGGGACCTATCATTTTGGTTTTCCAAAGACAGGAGGACATCGACTCCAATTTCTGCTAGATAGTGTTACAAATCTAAGATTAAAGCTTCAATCTCTTGGAAGGTGCTGTTATTTTTCCATTTTAAGTTTTAAAAAAGCATTAATTATTTTTTGTAATTGAAAATATTATTCAAATTTCAACTATTTATTTCTAATTGTTTTTTCTTTTAAGTGACCTGATAATAAGGAAAGGAAAACCAGAAGAAGTAATTTTGGACTTAATTAAAACTCTCAATATTGAAAATGATGTCTTGGTTGTGATGCACAAAGAGGTTAGCTATTATTAAATATTGTACTCTAAGACTGTATTAGGCTTACTCAATTATTTTGTAAGATGTGCATGAAATTTGTGTATCTATAGATGAAATTTTTGTTTATAACATATTACTTCATCCATCTTACTAGGTCACTGAAGAAGAGATACAAGTAGAAAGTAACATTAAAGCTCCCTTGATTACAGTATGGGGTCACACATTGTATCATGTGGAAGATGTACCCTTTCAACCCAAACAGTAGGTAAACTTAATTTCAGAAGAAAAACAGTATTTTTGAATCAAGTAATGCTTTATTTTGGTGATGTCTGCACTTGCAGAAATTTTCGGTAGATAATTATACGATGAAAAGGTGTATTTACCTGTTAGGAAAATTTACTAATTTCTTTTTGAAATAAAATAATACAAGTATTTTTTTATAGATAAAAAAAATTCTACTTTTGATTACAACATGCATACTTACCTTCAGTACATTAATTAATACATATATTGACAATAGTTTACAATTAGATTAACTTTGTGTAAAAATCAGCACACAGACACACAAAAACAACTAAAATCTTCCTCAGTGAGAATAAACGCTTCCTCTGTGAGAATAAAAGCTTATTTAGTGATCCAACATTTTTAAAACTGCTGTCTGAGGATGCTTACACAGTCTTGGGAGCAAAATAATTTTTTTAAGTCTTTAGAATTGGCTCTGAAAGACTTGATCTTACTTTCTTGTGAAGAATACGATACTGAGTTTCCAAAGAAAAATCTTTGCAATTGAAAGATTTTTGTGATTTTGTTTGCTTATAACTAGGTTGTTTAAGATTATCTGGTATGATTAATCAGGACTGGTTAACTGTAACTTCAGTTAGTCTGTATAAGCAGTTCTTTTATGTGTGTTAATGGTTAAGATGCAGGGCAGTATATGAGAGCTAAAAAACCGAGAGACTTTGACATCAAAGTGGCTTCTTAATATTCCTCTATATTATTTATATACAGGTCATCACTGTTAGTCGAGTTTAATTAATTATTTTTTAAAAATTGCCTACTCGCTAAGGCATAGTATGAATGCTAGCACTCAATGTGGCGTTGATATCCAAACACCTATGATGTGAGCAACAGCCAAGGTCGTAAGTGTTACTATTTCTATGATAGTCATTTGATAGACGTAGGATATATAACGGATGGTTCACTGGCTCTTAAATTCGCATTTGGTCATTTAGTGAAGTTTTCCTGCTATGTACCTGCACGTCAGAGGCATTTGAATTAAAATGAACATATTGATATCAATTCTGATGTTTTTGTTTTTTAAAATTTATTTGGCGTGCGTTGGAAGAGGTTTACGGCGAGTATAGCCCCAGCCCCATAATTGAACAGAAAAAGTAGGGGGTCACCTTTTGCGTCACAAAATTTCCAGTAATTCTGGTGAGTTGACGATTGAAAAATAATATGACATTTTTAAAAAAATCCCATATGATCATCACTGTTTAATCTCTAAGCTCATGATTATTATTATTTTAATAATTTTTTCCCCACTTTTTGTTTTTTGGCATCACACGAGAAGTGAACGAAAGAGAGGTTAACACAATGTCACCAACGGAGGAGGCGTGGTTAAATTTTTTACATTCTCTTGTGGGTTTTAAAAACTAAAGAAAAATACCTAATGGATGGTTTAACCAGTCTCTTTTTAGAACAGATAACTGGTCCTCTAAAAAAGAACTGCCTATACAACTTTTAATAAAATGCTATTTTAATACATACAAATTTAAAAATTTGACTATTAATCAACGCTGATTACTCCTTTGTTTAGATGATTTTTATATTTCTTGTAAATGATTAACGTAGCTTATGTATAATGTACTGTAATTTTTGTGTTTGTTATGATATGAAAGTTAATTTAATACTTATAGGTATGTTATTTCTTTCATGTAAAGCGCTGTGAGCCCAGTTCCTTACTGGGATACAGCGCTATATAAATAATCAATTTATTATTATTATTATTATATAAAAAAATTTAATTTGCCGAGTTGACGTATATTGCGCGAGAGATCTGAACACGAGCGGCAGTGCCATCAAAGGCGCTTTGATGCTACCATCAGACGATGCGAGGTGGAAATTTGTTACATTCTCTTATTGGTTCTCAAATTTTAAGGAAAAATACAGACTGTACAGTTAAACACTTTTTTTTAACCGGTCCTCAAAAATTAACAACCTGAACAACCTTACTTATAAATTTTTTATATTGTCCACACTTAATTTTATTATTAATTGAATACTTTATAATCACCCTGTCTAGCTCTAGACAGGACCCGTTGAGGTTTGGGTTATTCCGAAGCAACCGTTTCGTGCCCCTCATTTCACTAGCAACACCATTGAGCAGTGCCGGTTTAGGGCAAGGAGTGCCAGTATGGATTAGCAAAAGGTACCGCAAAGAACGTAGCAGACTCCAGCTCTTAGGAAACCTTTCAGTGGGGGTTACACCCTAGGTAGGTCATTGATGATCCCCCGCTTTGCTGAAGCCCTAACCATAGATACTCGTGTGCTTTCCCGGGCGGGGGGGGGGCACCGAAGTGGTAGCGAGTCGAAGTAGGGAAAATTCCACACCTCCTTGTGAGGTCACTTTTAGTGGGAAGCATTTTTGACTTTGTTTCTTGGATGCCCAGGTGGCCGCTTCAGAAGCGACCGTTCCGGGGGGTCTCTCAGCTGTTAGGTCCCTTAGGGGGCGAGAGAGCTGAGGGGGGTTTCCGAGAAGACCCATGAAGAGCATTAGGCTCGGGGCTGCTGATTTTCTTCCACATGTAGGATATTGAACTGTAGATGAAATTATAATGTTCAACTCTGTTTTAATAAGTTTTATCTAGATAGATGCTTTATTTGATATTATCGATTTACCATGAACTTGAATGATTTTTTAAAAGGCTACCGGATGTATATACACAGTTCAGGCAAAAAGTGGAGGATCGGGCACCTATCCGCAAATTAATTAACCTACCCAACCAGTTGAACCCACTGCCTCCGGAAATAAGTCTTGGGACAGTACCAACCATAGAAGATTTTGGATTCACAGGTAGCTCCAATAGTTACAGTATGTCATAATGCAATCAATATGGTTAACTTTTTTACTAATATAGTCATTAGATAGCAAATAATTTGAACATTTTTCTAATTTAATTTAATTTTTTTATTATTTCCCAGCTCCCAAAAAAGACACTCGCACAGCATTTCCATTTTGTGGTGGAGAAACAGCTGCACTGGAACGTCTCAAGGATTACCTTTGGGTCACTGATAATGTTAGTACATACAAAGAGACGCGGAATGGCATGATTGGTCCAGATTTCTCAACTAAATTTTCACCATGGTACATTTTTAACCATTGTTATGTAGAGTTTTTAACGGAATTTATTTAGAGTATTATGTTTTTGATAAATGAGCTGATCTTAGCTTTTTGGGATGCAAAGGATATGGGGTCTCAAATAATAGGTGAGTCTTGTCAAGAACATCTTTGATAAATATTGCTGTAAATGGAAAATGTATCACTTTTAATGTGGCAATATTTTTTTAATCAAAGTCATTTGAACCTAATTTTGTGTTCACATTTGAAGAGAATAGAACACAATAATTTGCTCAATTTTATATTAACAGGTTAGCACTTGGATGCATTTCTCCAAGAATGATCTACTGGGAAATTAAAAAGTATGAGAAAGAAAGGACTGCCAATCAATCAACATACTGGGTTATATTTGAACTTCTATGGAGAGATTACTTTAGATATGTTGGCCTCAAATATGGAAATAAGCTCTTCTTTCCTGGAGGTAAACATTTTGAAAAACCTTTGTCTTAATCGCCTAAACTTTTGATGTGAACTTTGTTCCAATCATTGACAAAGATTTTTATTTAGATACTGTTCATAACAACTTTCCTTTTTTTGTTGAAAAAATATTTCCTAAGGTATTAAGGGTGAGACAGTTCAGTGGAAAAAAAACATGGAGCACTTCAAGGCGTGGAAAGGTGAGCATCCATTGAATTATTTGTTTAATAGTACCTTTAATAAAACTGAAAATGAACTGCTCATGTTGTTCACTTGCCTTTGTAACATTCTCAGAGGGTAGAACCGGGGTCCCCTACATTGATGCCAACATGAGAGAGTTAGCAGCTACTGGTTTCATGTCTAACAGAGGCCGTCAAGTAAGTCATTTTTTTAAGATGATTTACAAATGACTTTAAAAAATTGGCCTTTAAGAAACACCATGAGTGAAATCCAAAAAAAAGTTGATTCTTCCATTCATCTGCATATGAACAATTGAGAAAATAATATCCTTTATTTAAAAAAAAACAACAACAAAGAAATTCAGAGTTTGGATGGAACGGAATAGACAAAATATGAATGATCATTTTTTTTCCATTTCAGAATGTTGCAAGTTTCCTAACCAAAGACTTGAAGTTAGACTGGAGATTAGGAGCTGAATGGTTTGAATCATTACTGGTGAGTCTGTAAAAGTTGTGTATGAAAAATATACTTCATTTCCCTTATCAAAATAACCAAGTATATCAAATATTTCATTTCCCTAAAATAGAAAAATTACCAGAAACTTTTCCAGTCTATAGCAGAATAATGCTTATGTGAAAAAAATAATACTTTTCAAATATCTTTTCATTTTTTATTTACATTTCAATATTACATACCTCTAAGTTTGTTTAAGGTTTTGTTATTTAAAAAAAGTCTAAACTTTTCCCACTTGAAATTTATTTTTTAATACAGATTTATTTTGTATTTATTTATTCAAAATCAAAATTTTCAACCATGATGAACGTATATTAATACCAAAATGTCTGGACTTATATTTTTACTGTTGAGTTTTAAATTTGATTTCTTATATATTGGATACTTATACTTATTGTTGGATTGTCAAAATTAGGAATAAAATTTAATCATCATGCGCATGCTAGTTCTGAACTTGATTTGGATGGGTCTCTATGCATAAAATTAACCAGGTGTATTGTCTAGTTTTAGAGTTGAAAAGGCTGAGCGCTAAATTATAACGTGATATGGTATTGCACATTGAAAGAGATTACTATACTGTATTTTGAACAGTTTTTATGCCACACTTCTATGATGCAATTTTATGACTATGTCTTTGACATGACAAGTGTTAGGTTTTTGCATATGCAGAAAGGTGTGCTGTGTAATTCATTGAGTAAGGTTGTGTTTTATACTTTGCTCCACTATCTTCTAAATAGCAGCTGTTGACTGTGTGACATATCTGACAAATGTCAAAATTATATTTATACATTAAATTTATACGGAGTTGTACAATTCTTTCTTATATCAAATGTCATCTTTGATGGTCTTAGGTTGCCTTAGCATTTTTTCCCCTCCAGTGAACTGCTATCCTTAAGTTCACCTTAAAATAATCTTTTGGTTAAGCAGTCATTACATAATTTCACATGTTCCACCTGGCAATTTATAGAACTATTTAAAATGTTAAGGATGCTGAGGAGAGCTGGATTTTTTAGTAAGTAAGAGTCTTGGACTGTGTCTTGCCATTCAATGTTAAATCTTTTCTTAAATCTTGTCAGATGAAAGATGGTCAAATTTAGATATTTATTCATATTCATGAATGTTCTGTCCCATTTCTTGGGGGTATCTAGTACCGTCAAAATATGTACCATCTCACCTATGTTCCCTCTAAACTACATGGCCATGCAGGTAACTGCTAGACACCATGCAGCAGTTTAGAGTTACAGTGGATCAAACTTTTATTTGGATAATAATATATCTATGTTTATGGGATGCAAAATTTTGCACAGAAAAAAATTGATAATTTGCCCACCAGTTTATTATTTGCACATGAACCAATGAAACTCAGATTGAATGTTGCCTCTCACTAATGAGGTTCAAATTAAATGTCTTTGAAATGCCTTCATGTCTTTGATATGCAAAGGTTAAACATTCTTTTTATTAGTTGTTGTCTTTCAGGTTCTCCAAACTCTTTGCATTACATGTATTTCAAATTTAAACATTAAACTCATTAAATACATACATACCCTGTTTGCATGACATATATTTAAAAGTAATTGGTTATGAATAATGTTACATTTTCAGCTAGACCATGATGTGTGTAGTAACTATGGCAACTGGTTGTATAGTGCTGGCATAGGCAATGACCCCAGAGAAAATAGAAAGTTTAATGTTGTCAAACAAGGCTTGGATTATGATGGAGATGTGAGTTATAGAACTTTTGATTGTAAAGTCTTCACCAGTTTATCATTTCCCAAACCCTGTATTTTCTCTTAAATGGTTTTTATATACCACAATTTCTCTTTTAGTTCTTTTTAGAATAAATATATGAAAAAATGTAAGCTCTAGTCAAGCCTTTTGGTGAAGGTAATGTTGCTATAAATTATTTTTAAAAAACTCCTGATTTCAAACACCAGTGCTGAAAGTGAATCTTTAAGAAATATCCAAACTATGTTTGTATAATATTATCTGTTGTTTTATATAAATGTAAAGATAATTTTAAAATATACATTGTAAAAAGAGTCAGAGCTTTGG
Source organism: Ampullaceana balthica (assembly GCA_944989445.1). Lineage (NCBI taxonomy): Eukaryota > Metazoa > Mollusca > Gastropoda > Lymnaeidae > Ampullaceana > Ampullaceana balthica. Next base: position 2,967,458 of record CALYLW010000047.1, read on the forward strand.
GTGGGGGGAGGGGATAGCATGAATTGGGATTCTGATAAAGGGTGTTACTTATACATAATTTGTAGAGAAACATTAGTAGATTAGAAATCAGATAATTACTGATGCCATTGATTTATGAGTTATCACTAGCTGCCAAATTATCATAGGTTATTTCTAAATACCAAGAAACATCTGTAACACACAGTTTAAATAAGTGATGATAAAATATAAACAAAATTTAAATACAAAAATATAAACACATGGACTTTCAACATAGACACAACCGATTAAATAAGTATTTGAAAATAACACCATTTCAAATGCCTATACGTTTAACTAATTGAAGGGAAAAAAAACTTGAACCTCTTGTCTTTGTTTAGAATGAATTTATGTGATTGAATTTTAAAAAACAAAAACAATGAGTTTACAAATCTTATTTTCTAAAAACAATAGTTGTAAGCATAATTAATCTAATTGTAATTTCTCAGGGCAATTATGTGCGCCTCTGGGTTCCTGAACTTTCCGATATCAAGACTGGGATGGTTCATTGCATATGGACACTAAGCAACACCCAGTTAGAGGCAGGGAAAGTGATTTTAGGACAGAGTTATCCTAACCCTATAGTGATTGCCCCTGAGTGGAGTAGACACGTCAATAGACCAGTAAGTTAATCTGCTAAATATTTTAAAATAGGCCAACTGACACACAGTGTAATTTTTACATTCAAACCAGGACACTGTTTTTTTAGGCTCCTAAATATTACAATATTCATTGTAAAGAATAACATCCCTAATTTTTTTTAAAGTTTCCATATGCTATACACAGAATTGTGGTTTCCCATAATTATTTTTATATTTAATAAAAACATCCATAACAAATTTCAGTATAGGTAGTATAGATTTTTGTTGTTGCTTTAATTGTCCAGTTAGTTTTTTAAAAGAACCAAACATTTTTTTCAGGCAACAAGTGGTGGAGCAAGTGCTGAAGGTTCCAGGGGTAAAGGTTCTGGCTCATCAAGAGGAAGGGGTCAAGGGTCAGGAAGAGGGAAAGGGCATCAAGGCCAGTATGTGGGCCAAAAAAGAGGACTTGACTTTTACTTCAGTAATACAAAGTCAAAGTGAATAAACAATAATGTTGCCAATGTCTATTTTTATGAAAGGGCCTTACAATTTGGATCTCAAACTTAAGCATTTTTGCTTACAATAAAGTGCAATGTACTGATTTCTTGTAAATCTTTCTCAGACAATTAAATCAGAAATTGATCATTTATGATATTAACCATCAATTTTTAAAAAATTATTTAAAATATTTTGTTTCTGTTGAATTTGTATGTAAGATTTCATATATGTGAAGGAGTGAAATCATTTTCTGGGAATATTTTAATAATACAATGAGCTATTGAGTTTGAGTACTTAATGTTTGATAAGGTTATTTATTATGGACTTTGGAGTACTTGAGGTTTTAACAATTTACAATAAATCCACTTTAATTAAATTACAACATTTTGTTTGAAATTAACGTTAATGAACTTGTCTCATCGTTCTCATAAACTGCATCCATAACTAATGGAGAAGTCTGGCCAGCATTCCCACTTCTTTCCACTAAGGAGATGGATCTGTGGTCATTTTTCTCCATCCACAGATCCCAACTGATTTAAATCTTTCTCAAATCATCCAATCATCTGTGTTTCTCCACAAGCCATCTACACATTTGAGCATAGAACATTTTAATGGAACATTTTATGTAATAAAAGAAGCAGACAAATTTGTAAAAATTTATTATGGTTGCAATATATATTTTCTTAATAATCAAGTGCAAATGTGATATGTAGAAACTTTCATAATAGGAAAATTATTGTTTCAATGTTTGAAGTTAATTAATTATTTGCTTGGTTTTTTTAATTCCTAAAATTTATTACACAAAAATATTGGTCTTTAATTTTGTTTTTTTTATTTCATAAGCCTTGAGATTATTTATTAAATCATGTAAATGTTAGGTAAAATGATTGTCCATAACTATACATAATATACAGTAATACCTCCATTATGAGGGGATACAATTTGAGAACCCTGTTAATTGCCAAAAACTCCAAAGAAGGATTTAAAAAATCAATTAAACTAGGTGTGAGTAAAATAATAGACTTTCTTATTGATGTCTGGAATCCAAATTACAGCTAGGTTTTTTAATTCGCCATTTCTAATTTGTGTTTTGTCTGGTTGCCGAAGAAGACTAATTGCAAACACTTTTGTAGTTAAGTTTTCTTTTTCTTCATTGCCTGATTGCTGATTCACTGCTGTAGTATCAATTTCTAATCTAGGATTTACAAGTATTTCATAGCTTTAAAAAACGTTAAAACTTTTGATAAACCTTTTAATTAATTTTATTTTATACTACTTTAATGTTAAGGTTAAACAATGCTATTATTTTAAAGCAAAATACATTTATAAGATACAATTTCAAAGTAATTAAAAACGTTCAAAACATATCCACAGATAAATGGTAAAGATACAAAGGAGGTATAACTGTATATATATATAATTTTTATGTGTGTTAATGATTACTGAGAATTACATTTTTAACTTAAAATATTTATTTAATAACAGCGTAAAAATTTACAAGACAAATGTTATAATTAAATTTAAAGTCAATTTAAGTTTTAAGATTTATGTTGTGTGTGTGCCTTTAAATTAAAAAAATTGTTGAAACTAATAACATAGCTACAGTATATGATATCTTTTTGAAAATATCACATTTCATAACGTGGTTCAATAAGTGCCCTTCTTGTGGATATTTAAAATATGGATACAAGATAAAGCAAGGATATAACTCCTTATACCAATTTATCACAATAAAAATATGGAAATGGAAAGAAATTCAAAATATTTTGTCTCAGCATAAAAATAATATTTTACAGGTTAATTATTTCAAAGCAACTTCATGTATCCTGAGAGTATTTCCAACCCCAAAATTATGAATAATGGCCCTTTATATTTAATACACCATTGCAACAAGCTATTACATTTATATGGGTAAGCAAAATTTTCTATTACGTTACAGATTACGCAAAAGTTGTAAACCATGTGAGAAATGCTATGGGTTAAAGTCATAAGATTTGAAAAAGCACATAAAAACAATACCAGGTATTCAATGTTAAAAACAAAACATCCTTACAAAACTCATGATATGGTCAATACAATTTCATTGTAAGGTTGTTATAAACGTAGGTGAAAGGTGCTTTTTGAGTTGCCTATTACTAGCGATTGCATAGCACCTTGAATGTAAGAGTTCTGCAATCTTTAAATGAAGTTAAAATGGTAACGACACTGATTCACAGTACACAGCACTTTGTACTTAAGAAAAAGGACGAGAAGTGACCATTTAGGAGCTTGGCTTCCCAACTTGACATAAGTAGGATAAAAAGTTAAGAGAGTTAACCATTCTCTAAAAAAATACAAGATAGAATTTTAAGCTACAGGGTTAAATTGTGTTTGATGGCCTCAATTAGTCCTTGGTAGAAATTGGCTTAAAACTACTGCTCTCTATATTACTTTATATCAAAATTATTATTTTTGCCAAGAAAAGGGGCATAATTCCATTTGAAAATACATGTTAAAAAGTGAAATCCAAATTTAAGAGTTTTTTCTTATAATTAAAGAGATTATGAATCAAATTATTAAAAGTCAAAGAGAAATTATAGAATAATCTTTATGATAAATAGTACCTACATCCAGAACTCCTTCAAAAGTTTGCAAGCATCACCATGGTTACTGCTCTTAGCACAGATTTTCAATGTATTGTACTTCACAACCATCATTATGTGAGCACCTAATTCTGATGGTGCTCACAAGAAGGTCACTAGTGCTAGCACTTATTTCTGATGACTTATTCTAATATAAAAGTTTGATATATATTTATCTCAATATAAGGAATATCATAAGCACCATCTAAGGCAATTTTAATAATTCTCATTCTGTATTTTAAATCATTATATCATTTAAGCTTGGTTTTAAAGTTAAGAATCCAATTATAACTTTTTAGATGATTTAAATGATTCATTTAAAAATATAGAATTCTTTTTTAAAAATATAACCATGTATTACGGTTTTACAAAAATGTACTACAGTCAAGTGTGCAAGAGAATACAAGTAAAATTTAGCAGGTGAATTTTTATGGCAGTACAGTAGCTAGGGCTAGGGCCATAAGAATGCATAATTAAAGAGAAATAAAGTGGAAGATTGGGAGTTAGTTAAACAACATGATAAGCAGCTCTATGTTTGTCAGCTCATAACTATGGCATACACAATTCTTCTCAAAATCTATTAACCTTTAAATATTTTTTTTTAAAATAAGACTTACAGAAAATAGAAGTAAAAGACAAATGGATCTTACAAACAATTTTTATAAAGAACATTTAACATTACAATTATTTCATTAAACTGATATAATAATCCTAAAAAAATTACATAAACTACAAATAAAATATTTTTTTTATGTATGATTTAAGGATTAAGATTTATAACATGAGCTTTAGAGAAAAAATAATTGTAGGCAACACAAAATTTAATTCGCAAGCTCTCCTGGTTCCTTAGTGTATGTTAAATCAGACTCATAATGAATATCTTTTTCAAAATTCTCATTACTGTAGTTTGAGTCACGACCTGGACTTCTCAAGTGTGTTGAATTCAAAAACTCTTTCTCATCCAATCCAGCATGCTGTATAGTAGAACTAAATTTTTTCTCAGCTTCTTTTCTGGCCATTTCCTAAACGCAAAATAAAAAATCCATTTGTATATTTTTTCAAACAATTCACTGACAGATATCTTATGATAATTTATAATTAATTTTTAAAAGCAACAAAATCTTGAAATATATATAAAAATTCAGTGCAAATATGTGTAAAATATGAAAATGTTTATTACAAACTTCAGCATAGTTTTTCTTTTTTTTCTATCCAAAAGGATATGAATGATTTGTTCACCAATATTTCAGGAATTCTATCTCATTTTAGTTATCATTTAGGGACTGTTTAATTTTTATAAAAAAAATTATTTTACAAGTAGCGTAATGTCTGACATGAGTTTGTCATGATTAGGAATTTATACAATACACCAAAAGATAAATTTCACATCTTTCAGAATAAATTTGTTAAAATCAATCAATTTTATGTTTTATTAAATTTAATAATTATTTGTTTTTAAAATTCTTTTTAAAATATTTTTCATTATTAATTATTTTTTTTTACAAATGATAATTTGTGACCTACTTTCATGACCTTTTCAACCAGCAGTGGTGAATCTTCTACTCTTCTCTTCATTTCCTCAATTTCCCGTTGATATGCTTCTTGCCTCATCCGGTCCTCAAGTCTAAAATCAAGAGAAATTAATATTTTTAAAAATGTGTCTTAAGAACTAAACCACTTGTTTATTTACTGATTAAATAAGAGCATGCATTTCTGATGAATAGACATAACACAGTAGGAGTGTGATAGATTCTGATACAGACAACAATAAAAGTGAAGTGAGTAAAGTTAATCAAATATAAGCATGTATTGTTAAAACAACTGAAAAATATTCATACTTTTTCTGCTTTAGTCTTTCAGCTATGGAATCTCTAGGCTTTGGGATTTCATCAGCATTGGTTTTCTCAGAAAGGTAACGGCGAAGTTGGGTCTCGCGAGCCTTTCTCCTTCTTTCAGCTTCATTTTCTTCTCTTCGTCTATTGTTTAACCTTTCTTGCTCTTTTCTGTATATAAAAAAATGGTATCAATTAGGGCTGTTAATGATTAATTTAAATTTAATCATTAACTTTTGAAAAATTTACAATTAATTAATCGATAATTTTGATTAAAAGCCAAAAATTAAAAGTTATGATGTCATAGGTAACACTTATTAATCTTACTTTTTGAAAATCTAAATATCACTGAAATGTCTCCTTTATATGTCATCTTTTAACCAACTAGGCAAAAAGACAAGTGTGTTGAAATTATTTGGTTCAAGTGATGAGTGGGTCTAATTGACAATATAACCAGCCGAGCTGAACAATTATTCACATGGGACTGAGGTAACTGGTATTCACAAAAAGGTCTTGGCTAAGAGTGGCATTATCGGATATCGTTCAATTTTATCAACATTTTGAACATTCCCGTCAATCAATAGTTGAAAACCAAAATGTTTGTGTAATCGTCAGGAAATTTATTTTTTATCGACCGCTATTTATTATTATTTTTTTTATTACTTTTCTTTTTGACTTCCAATAATTTGTAAGTGATGGTTCGATTAATCGTTAAAAAATAATTTAATCATTAAAAAATTGTAACTATTAATCGAGAAATTAATTGTTAATTTCCGCAACCCTATATCAATAGATTTGCATTTAAATCAATACAGTCAATGAAAATTACAATGTAAAGACAAATTCATAACAAATAAAATAATTTGAAAGTAGAAAAAAGACCATATATCATATGTATAGTTTCATAATTTAAATTTAGGGTCTTACTTGGCTTTTATTGTTCTTAGATCTGCAGCTTTAGATGATTGTGTCGGGATGGAATCCAATGAGTTAGACAAAGCACCTATAAATGTAAATGAGTAGTGTTATTTCCTTTAAAAAAAGAAGCTTCTCATATAAATATCAAATAATTTTCATTTGCATTACTATATAAATATAACTCTCAAAAGTAATTTTTTTTAAAATGATGTACCCAGCTTTAAAAATCTGTTATTGCTGACCTCCAGCCCATCAATACGTTTAGGAAGTCTATGTGACTACATTTTTTACTAACCACCCAAAGTCATGTATCTATTGATATAACAAAAGTCATTTTGAAATATTTTATGGATTAGATCAATAATATGAAATTTTTTTAAAATTCCAATTTTATTACAAAATAAGTAAAATTAAGTATGGGAAAACCCAATAAAAGGATGCAAAAAAAATATAAAAAATGTACATCTCACCAAAAAGCCCACATCAGCAAAAAGTACAAAAAGTCTTTGTCAAAGTATTATTTTGTTTTCCATTCTTATTGACTTATTGTTACTCATAACAAACTTATTTCCTTTTATTTAAAACTTCAAAAGAAAATAGGCTGTTGGGGATCTATTTAATTTCAGTAATTAATTCCATTCTGTTAACACACAAAAATTTGTTTCATTAGTAGATTTATACAAAATTTGTTGAATATTTATATATATAAAAATCAAAGTATGTATGTATGTATGCATGTCTTTTATAGCTGACTAAACCATTCATCCGATCGCCATGAAACTTTTGGAGACTTTTGAGTACGCTCCCGGGATGGAAATAGGCAACTTTTTTTTCAAAATTTAACACTCATGGGGCGCCGGGGGCCCATAATAAGAATTTTTTCTTATATGAGCTATATAAAAATTAATTTAAGCCTTAGCTATTGCGAAAATTGATGGATCTTAATCAAACTTTGTATGTAACAACTAGGTAGCAGATATTGAAATGCTATAGGGCATTAATTTCTTAATGTCCATTTCTTCGGGGCTGGGGGCCCAAAATGTCTTTTTTCATAAATCTTTACAATTTTATTCGCCATTTAATTATTAAATATTTTGAGTAATATAGATAAATATATCCATTATAAAATTGATTGAAATAAACAGGTGTTATTAACTTTTTATCTTGCACTAAATGAGCCCTGGGGCCCTTAATGTCCATTTTTGCTTATATGAGCTATATAAAAATTAGTTTATGCGCTAGCTACTGAATAAATGAATGGATCTTAACCAAATTTTGTATACAAAACCTTGGAGGCCCATATTCAAATCACAAAGGCACTCAGCATATAATGTTTATTTCTTCGGGGCTGGGGGCCCCAAATGTCTTTAAAAAAATATTTTAAAGATATTATTTCCCATTCTTTTTAACGATCTTTGTATATAAAAACTTAAAAGTCTCTATATATTACTATGGCACACTGAACTCCTAATGTCCTTTCTCTCGGGGATGGGGGCCCCAAAAGTCTTTTTTTACTAAACGTTTTATATTTTATTTACCATTCAATTTTTTAAGATCTTCAGAAATATAAATAAATGTATGCATTATGAAATTGATTGAAATGAAAATAGGTTTAAAGAATAATCTTTTACATTGAATGGGCCTGGGGGCCCCAGATATCGTTTTTGCTAATGTGAGATATATAAAAGTTAGTTTATGCGTTAGCTAAATGGGATGGATTTTAACCAAAAATTTGTATACAAATACTTGGTAGCCCAAATTAAAATACTAAAGGGCACTGAACTTTTACTGTTTATTTCTCCGGGGGCCCCTAACGTCTTTTTTTCATATATTTTAAGATGTTATTTCCCATTCTATTCTTAACGATCTTGAGGAAATATATCCTAGATGATCTTGAACTAAAATGAACAGCATTTTAAAATGTACATAATACACCGAATGGGCCTGGGGCCCCAAATGTCTTTTTTGGTTTTCTTTAAAATATTATTTCCCATTCACTTTTTAATGATCTTGAGAAATATATTCTAGATGAACTTGAAATAAAATGAACAGCATTTTAAAATGTACATATTACACCGAATGGGCTGGGGGCCCAAAATTTCCTTTTTGGTTTTCTTTAAGATATTACATGTATTCCCATTCAGTTTTTAATGATCTTGTGAAACTATCCATGATGAATCTGAACTTAAATAAAGAGGTTTTTGAAATGTACCTCTTGATCCGAATTGGACCAGCGGCCCCTTAATGTATATTTTCCTTATATTAGCTTTATAAAAATTAGTTTAATCGTCAGATAATGAGAAAATAACTGGATTTTGATCAAATGTGGTATAAAGAAACTTAAGAGCCTATATTAAATTACTATTGGGCACTGAACTCATAATGTCCATCTCCACTTGAGTGGGGCCCTGTCTTTTTTTCTAAAAAATTAATATTGTATTCCCCATTCAATTTTACACAATATTAAGAAATAAAGATAAATATATTTGTTATTAAATTGATATAAATGAACACATTTTCGAACGTCATATGTTGAAATTATAGGCCCGGGACCCTTCATCTATATTATATATATAAAAATCAAAGTATGTCTGTGTGTGTGTGTACATGTCCTTTATAGCTAACTAAACCATTCATCCGATTGTCATGAAACTTTTCGAAACTGTTGAGTATGCTCCCGGGATGGTAACTGGCTACTTTTTTTTTGAAATTTAACACTCATGGGGCGCCGGGAGCCAATAATGTCATGTTTTCCTTATATGAGCTATCTACAAATTATTTTAAGCGTTAGCTACTGTGTTAATTGATGGATCTTAACTAAACTTTTTATATACAAATTTGACAGCCAATATTAAAATACTATAGGGCAATTAACTCCTAATGTCCATTTCTTCAGGCCTAGGGGTCCAAAATGCCTTTTTTCTTAAACTTATAATAATTTATTCCCCCATTCATTTATTAACGATCTTGAAAAATAATGATAAAAGCATCCATTATTATCCATATTGAAAGGAACAGGTGTTTTGAACTTTGTCTTGCACAAAATGGGCTCTGGGGCCTTTAATGTCGTTTTTTGCTTATATGAGCTATATAAAATTTAGTTTATAAGTTTGCTACTAAGTAAATGAATGGATCTTAACCAAACTTTGTAGTATAAAACTTGGTACCCCATATTAAAATATGTAAGGGCACTGAACTTCTAATGTCAATTTCTTTGGGCCCGGAGGCCTAAAATACGTTTTTTCGTATATGTTTAAGATATTTTTCCCATTCACGTTATAACGATCTTGAGAAATATATCCATGATGAAACTGAATTAAAAGGAACAGGTTTTTGAAATTGACACTTTGCACGGGATGGGCCCTGAATCCCTAAATTTCTTCTTCTATATATATATATATAAAATGAAAGTATGTGTGTGTGCATGTCCTTTATAGCTGACTAAACTATTCACCCGATCGTCATGAAACTTTTAGAGATTGTTGAGTATGCTCCTGGGATGGTAAATGGCCACATTTTTTAATAAATTTAAAACACATGGGGCGCCGGGGGCAAATAAAGTCTTTTTTTTTGCATATATGAGCTATATAAAAAATAGTTTAAGCGTTAGCTAATGTATAAATTTGATGGGTCTTAACCAAAATTTGTATATAAAGCCTTGATGGCCAATATTAAAATACTATAGGGCAGTGAACTCCTAATGATCATTCCTTCAGGCTTGGGGGCCCAAAATGCCTTTTTTCTTAAACGTTAAAGATTTTATTCCCCATTCAATTATTATCGATCTTGAAAAATAATGATAGATGTATCCATTATCATCCATATTGAAAAGAACAGGTGTTTGAACTTTATATTTTGCGCTGAATGGGCCCTGGGGCTCTTAATGTCGTTTTTGCTAATATGAGCTATATAAAATTTAGTTTTTTTCGTTAGCTACTGAGTAAATGAATGGCTCTTAACCAAACTTTGTATGCAAAAACTTGGAAGCCCATTTTAAAATACTTAAGGGCACTGAACTTCTAATGTCAATTTCTTCGGGGCCGAGGGCCCCAAATGTCTTTTTTTCGTATATGTTTTTCCTATTCACTTTTTAAAGACCTTGAGAAATATATCCATTATGAAACTGATTGAAAATGAAGAGGTTTTTGAAATTGACATCTTGCAGCGAATGGGCCCAGTGGCCCCTTTTTTTTTCACACTTCCGCGAAGGTTTCTGGCAGAATTTTTTAAAAACATTCCACTCATTGGTTTCTTTAAATTTATTCATTTTTACTGAGATCGTTGCAACGCACGACGGGTCTGCTAATATATTATAAAAATTAATTAAAAGTCTATCTGCAAATAAAAAAATTGTTTACCCAAATATTTTAATGAACTACGAGGAGTCATTCTTGAGCTTTGAAATGGCCAACGATTTTCTTTAAGCCGTCTTTCATCTTCTTCAATATCTCTTCTTATTTTGTCCTGCCTAGTTCTAATTTTTTCAGTTTCCAAATCAAATGGCTCTATGACAGTTCCCTCTTTCATACTTTTGCGTTTTGCTAACTCTTTTTGAAACTCACTGTACAGTGCATCATAGTCAGGAACAACATGCAGATTTTTTAAATGTTGTTTTCTCTTAGCTGATAATTTAGCTTGATGTGCTTTCTCTTTTCTTTCTTGTTCTTTTAATTTTTCCCTAGCTGCCATGCTAGGTGGTAGAGATGCCTCATAAAGAAGCTCTTTTGACCTCATTTTTACTCTTATCTTTCTTAACTCTTCTTCTTCTAAAAACTTTTCATCAATCTCTGAACTAAAAATATGCTTTGGAACTGGATTTGCTTTAAAGCTAGCTTTAGGTTTTTCTGGCTTTCTCACATGTGCTGACTGTGCACTTTGTAGCTTTTTCTCCTTTTCTCTTATTTCAAATTTGAATGGCTTCACTTGTGATTTTAGCAATTCTTGACAATACTGTTTGACATATTGTCTTCTACTTTCATTCCTTTCCATTAATTCTTCATATTTTGGTAGGTACACATGAGAAGGTACAGGCTGTGCTTTAAACTTTTTTTCACACTCAGCTTCCTCTTGCTTCTGTTTTTCTAGTTGTCGTTGTTGTAATTCAATTTGCACTTTAGTTTTCTTTTTTTCTTTTAGAGCTTCTCTAATACTCATATTAAATGGCTTAGGTATTGTAATTCTGTGTCTCCATTCCTTTTTTCCTTCTTGGCTGCCTTCATTTTCAGACTGTGCAGAAGAAAAAGAATGTCTTCGCTGTGTGTATTCAGAGATTTTGAAATCCTCCCACATTTTTTTAACTTTATTTGAAGAAAGCTCAGATTCACTAGAGATAACAAAATTATTGTCATGTAATGAGCTATTTGAGCTATGAGCATCAAAAAATTTACTCCAGTCTCTGTCATCAAGACTGTAACTTGTTCCGTGAATAGGTGCTGAGCTTGGACGCTCTTTTTTGAAAACATGTTGAGACTTAGTTGGCAGTGTTTTACTATGAAGTGGACCTTGATATGATGAGATTTTTGATTTACTTACAGGTGGTTTCTTGTCAAAAACTTCTGGTTTTTCTTTAATTTTATTTTCACTTCTACCGTTTATACTAAGAGTTGCTTCCTTAACATCCCGATCTGAACCTGATTTGTCTCTTTTAAAATCATGAGTTTGACTATTACGAATTCCCTGTATGATAACTTTTTCTTGATAAAGTCTTTTGTAGGCTTCAAGGGTTTGTCTGTTCTCTTCTTTCAGCTGCTGAAGTTTTTCATAAAATTCCTCTTCTTTCGACATTTGCTGTTTTTCGAGTTCATTGTGATTGTCGTCAGGTCGCTTGTGATATTCGCCCGATATGCCATATTTATCATTAGACGATTCCCGTAATATTGATGAGTGAACTTCATTAAGTGCATCGTCAAATCGAATTCTCACTGCATTTGTATCATGTAAAGTTGATTTAAATCCGGTCTTCGGATTAATTGGGGTTTTTACACAAGAATTAGCCCAGACAGACAATCCGTGACTTGTTGATGTCATGGTTGCCATATACAAAGAAGGACCGGGTACACAATGTAATAAGTGATGGCAGCAAATAAATTATAAGATCAAACTATAAATTAAAAAAAAATATGTTGGAGAAACTAAATACATTTAATTTTAATAATTTAAAATAAATAAATATAAAAAAAGTTGTTTTTTTAAAATTAATAATCAGTTTTTTTTAATAACCTGTATTTTGCACCCAAGGGAAGTAATGTAAAAAACAACACAGTAACAACAACATGGCGCTAAGGACAACATTCGCAACTAAATATTCAAAACTGGTTACTCGCCGGCTTATATTTAATGAAATTGCTAAAAAGGCCTCTTGCAGTTCATCGACTGCAAATAAAAATGATGGGGAATATGCTGATGTTGTTATTTCTGGAGGAGGCATGGTGGGAGCAGCTATGGCCTGCGCCCTGGGTAAACTTCATTGAATTGAATCATTATTTTAAATATTTATATTTATTTATTATTAATAATATTAAATCATTGACTTTGGCCGTGGACTTTAGACTTTAGATCATTATGTCCGGAAGTATTATGTATTTTTATTTAATATTTTAAGTCTACTTCCTGTTAATAAGTTGACAGTTCTCAATAATTAAAAAAACGAAGTGTCTGCTGCTACTGCTAAGACTCTAACACTAGTCGTAAAATATGGTACGAAGAGTCTGCTGCTACGACAAAGTAACGGCAGACAACTCGACGGGCTGTTGCTAGTGCTACGACATGTCGTAACACAAGCAACATCCCGTCGAGTTGTCTGCTGCTACGACTAGTCGTAAAAATATGCTGTATTTTAATTATGCTAATTAGGCTAATTCCAATACTTTAATAATAAACATTAGTACTCATAAATTAAATTTCATGATTAAAAATAAGCCGATTAATGAATTTTAAAGGTTTAAAAAAACTTGATTGGTGTTATTTTATGACAAACAGTTATTATTTTTAAAAATCGTTAACTGACATGAGCTTCTCTAGCTCAACTGATAGTGATGGAAAATACTTTTAAGTTACAAATGATACGAGGGTTCTAATCTCGCTCTCGTCAAATGTTTTTTTTTAAAAAACCACAATGAGTGTGCTGGTAATTTTGATTTAATAACTACTTATTCTGAAAAGCGAATACGTTGAATCCGTTGATTAAATCTATTTAGATTTTAGAATTAATATTATAAAATATTTTGAAGAGCTTGTTGAAGTTAAAATATTATAGAAATTATAGCGACTCAGTTTTTTCGAAGTAATCGAAGTGTTAATTTCTAAGAGTACTTACTAAGACTAGTGTAGCAAGTGTTACGACTAGTCGTAACTAAGGAAAAATACCTCGCTAACTATCCAGATATATTAATAGCGTATAATATATGCGTATTATTAGAGTTTGTTAAGATATTATAGTGACTTAGTTTTTTCAAAGTGTCTAATCTACTGCTGAGACTAGTCGAAGCACTAGCAACATCCAATATGGTATACACCATAATAAGTATTACATTCGAAACCGGTTAAGTCGACGGCGTTGGGGTTATGAAAAATGTCATCGAGATAACCGATGATCGAGTTACAACGAAAAAGCAATATGGCGGCAAAATATTAACATGCGCTTGAAATTTCTTTATGCACGTATTGTGCGTTAATTAGTGATGGGACGATTAATCAGAATAGTATCGGAATATCGGGACCCTATTTCTTCACTCTTTCCCAAGGTTGATAAGACCGTTAGTTTTTAAGGACCGTTTAAGTTTAAATATAACCCTTTGTTGCGTCAGTGCAGTTTTTTCCCCTAGTACATAACTATAACGAAGTCATATACTCCTGCCCGCCACGCGCGCGCCGTCTTGAAGTGATTCCCAGATTGAGCGCTTACAATGGACTTAGAATTCCTTCTGTAACTTGATGCTAATCGGACTAACAACAATGGTGTGGGAGATTGAGAGTGGGGGTGGGTAAACTGTCTGTAGTCTGTTATATTATATTTTTTAAAATCTGGGGAGCCTTGTTTACAGAAAGCAGCCTGTGATTTTGGTATCGTCCTATCACTAGCGTTAATAAATGAGAATGTACATGCACATTTTTTTACACAACGGCCTTGCTGTTGTCTATCATGACCTATATATGACTCATGACAAAGCGAGCTCTTCTCTATAAAAACGTACAGTTTACGTACACAAATAAATTAGGAACTCCTTTTGAACCTTCAACTTTGACACATTTAAATTAATTCTAACCAATAGTTAAATGGCTTTTGCACACAGCCACTTCTTATGAATGAAACAATGAGAACAAAGCAGTAGTAATAGTCAAAATGAGGTTGAAGGATGAATGGTTGCCAATGACAAGTCTGCACACGGTACATTTTGTTATTCCATACGATCCCCTCAGCTTACAATGGACTTAGAGTGGGGGTGGGTAAACTGTCTGGTTTTTTTTTGCCGTTATTTGTTTGATGAAGCTATCGGCATGCTATAAAAATGTACATACATGTTTGCTAACAACAAAAGGTATATGTGCACCAACTAACAGCAGAAATTTACAAATTTAAAATAAAAACCAACGTCGATTATCGATACAAATGTTCATTATATTCTCCAACATTGCAAACACAAAATTCGCGAGTCATTTCACTCTGACACAGCTCTGAATAGTATCTGAACGCAAGTGGGCTGTGACGTCACCAGCACACCTCACAAGGCTGACACTTTTTTCGTGGCCTTGTTGGGTATAAAATAACTAAGAGGAACAAAAGTTGGTGATTGGCATAGTACCATAAGCAACACAGGCCTGAAGCATGCGGGCTGTGACGTCACCAGCACACCATGCAAGGCTGAAATTTGACGTGTGGCCTTGTTGGTTATAAAATAACTAAGAATTTCAAAAGATGGTGATTGCCATATTATCAGAAGCAACACAGCGCTGAGAGCTAAAAGCAAGCGGGCTGTGACGTCACCAGCACACCATGCAAGGCTGAAATTTGACGTGTGGCCTTGCTGGTTATAAAACAACTAAGAATTTCAAAAGCTGGTGATTGCCATAGTACCAGAAGCAACACAGCGCTGAGAGCTAAAAGCAAGCGGGCTGTGACGTCACCAGCAGACCCTGGTGAGGCAGAAAATTGGTCCCTTCCCTTGGTTATAAAAAAATCATAGCTAACATTTTCAAAAGCTGGCGATTGGTCATGGCGATCGAGCTAACTGTTGCGTTCTGGGTTCTGGATAAAAGAAGACAAGTCTCGACTCTTGTCAATGGATAATATAATCTTTATTAGTCAGCAACGTATGTACATCAATAGCTTCAGGTACACCAACGTAATCCTTTCACAAGGACCTTACTCCTAGTGCGTACACTTTGCTGTAACCTCGAGCACACCTCGATGTGTTACCAGCTAGTCGAACTACACTCGATCACTCCATCGCTTCTATACCAAAATGTCTAGCCCTAACAAGGGCTATGGACCTCTGCACTGGTCAGTCTTCCTCCGTCCCTCTCTCTCACACACACCATTTATCCACCACACGGCTCTCTAACTTGCATACCGGGTGAATACAATTCACATCATATTCACAAGTGAACTCTTGTCACGCACGCCTTGAGCCGACTCACACACTGGCTCACAACAATCTCACAACAATCTCACAACAATCATTCGCAGTGATTCTCATACCCTGACATATCCCCCCTCTTCCGTTAGATTCTACTTACGAGTAGAATCTCACAATACAACAAAGTCAGGGCATGGAATCACTGCACATTACAAATACATTAATATAATACATCCTGAATTAATATCTTTAAAAATAATTTTATACACAACCATGCATGAAAATTAATAGTATATACAACACAGAGCAAAATCCACTTGGTCGTACCTGCATACGACTTCACTAACCCGCAACGTCATTCGCGATGGACAGACGTCATACTACCACCCCTGAATTACATATTCTATATATACATTAATGCAAAAAGAAAAATAGTATATATATATACATGTGAAGTCTTAATGCATCTCATTATCATTAATAATCAATCAGTCTAACAATATGCAATTTACAAATCTTGGAAAAAATGACACACACAAAAAATTTCTAACACTTAAGCACTTGTCCACATCATGTGGCATCTTACGGAGCAATCACTGCTCACTTAATTATTTTTCCCACCTGTGTTATTGAGCTCTCTTATCCCCTCCATAGGCACAGTTCTAAATCTATGTATATAAATACAGCCCATCGCTCCTGCCACACAGGAACTTGGTTAATTATATAACAAAGGGAGACTATCTCCCATGCCATACAGGTCTGACTTCCTACTTCTTGACTACTCGTACATTATTATCTTAATTCTCAAAGAACCAACCTTCGACCTACTACTGGTCATAACACCTCACATATTAGTATCCAACAATTGACCATTTTTACGCTAGATTGTTTTCTATTTACCAACTGACTCTACTGGTTCCTCATATAAATTCCTTAAGATATTTATTCCAGGATTACCTCCAGCATGAGATAATGTTATAGGGATAACTACTTATCCAGACTATAGACATTTCAGCCTGATTGTATTTAACCCATTACAATCAATTATATAACAATCATGTGCATATAGTAGTCGTAATCAACATAATTCATCATAATACTCATAATCATGAACAAAATCATTATCATCATATCTCATAATTTCATAAATATATATATATATATATAAATAATTACATCTCCTTATAATGAAATTTTGCCCGAGGTCACCCGGAGCCAAAAATTATAATAAAAAACATCAGCACGAAAATACAACCATCTCATATTTATTTACAACCATCCGTAAGTACTAACTAACATAAGTACATAATCGCTATGAAACCTTACAATCATGTTCATATAATAATAATACAGGCCCGAGGTGACTCAGACCTCAATTTCTACCCAAATTAGTCCCCCTGAACAAGCAACTCTACTTGTTTTTCGACCTTCGTGACTCGGCCGAATCATAAACCTGTCCTGCGAGTCCTTGTCGGTCATGGTTTGATTTCTGCTCAGTAATTATGATTGACATTACCATATCTGTCATGATCCTATGATGTTACATCGTAGTTTGTCTGTGTCAACAACCATCTACCCGGCCGCCCTTGTCACAACTTTTAAATTTTCCTTGACCTCTCAATTTCCACTATGTCTCCCCTCTATCCCCTGGTCGCCGTAACTCGACCGAATTTTGATGTAAATACCTAACCAATCAGCTGCCATATCTGCTTATTGCCGAGATAAAAAATCTGCAATAATGTTATCTTCACCTTTAATGTATTCAACGTTGAAATCGTATTCCTGTAACATCAAAGACCACCTGGAAACTCTTGAATTTTCAAATTTAGTCGTATTCAAATATTTTAACGCTTGGTGGTCACACTGGAGCGTAAATCTTGCACCCATTAAATAGTAGGATAATTTCTGAATTCCCCATATTATTGCCAAGCATTCCCTCTCTATTGTTGAGTATCTAGTTTCCCTGTCAAAAAGTTTACGACTAATATATTTAACCGGGTGGAGCATATTGTCTCTCTTCTGCATCAAACATGCCCCCAATCCCTTCGTTGACGCATCTGTACGAACTATAAAGGGTTCCTTAATGTCGGGCAGAACCAAAATGGGGTTATTTGTTAAATAGTTTTGGATTGTATCCAATGCTTGTTGGCATTCCTTAGTCCAACATATATTATTAGGTTTCCCTTTTTTTGTAAGGTCCGTCAATGGGGCTGTTATCGTTGAAAAATTAGGTATAAATTTATTGTAATACGCTATTAGGCCAACTAGTCCCCTTACTTGTCTCTTATTTTTGGGTCGTTCTATTTCCAACACTTTGTTTATATTGTTCATGTCTGGTTTTAAGATGCCTGCTCCAATTCTATGTCCCAGAAATTCGATTGATTCTTTACCTATTTCTAACTTAGATGGTTTAATGGTGAACCCTGCCTTTTTCAGAATCTCTAAAACCTCTCGAGTAACTCGTATATGTGACTCCCAGTCGTCTGTGTATACACAGATATCGTCAAAATAAGTAACTACCTCTTTTACTCCTTTGAATAATTTCTTAACAATTTTATTGAACGTTGCCGGTGCGGTTGCCAATCCGAATGGCATAAAGTTATATTGATATGCCCCGTCTGGGCCTTGAAAAGCTGTGTATTCTTTGCTTTTCTCCTCAAGAGGTATTTGCCAATATCCCTTTGTTAAGTCTAGTTTCGTAAAGTATTTGGCTTTATTCATGTGTTCTAGAAGTTTATCCTGGTTAGGTATAACTTCTGCTACTTTTTTTGTAATTGCGTTCAATTTTCTATAATCCACGCAAGTCCGAATCGATCCATCTTTTTTCTTAATTAAAACTAAGGGAGAGCAATATGGTGACTGAGATTCCTCGATTATTCCTAGTTCTAGCATCATACTTATCTCCTCTTTTAGACTTTGTATCATATGTATAGGTATTGCATAAGGTTTTAAGTTAATGGGCTTAGAGTCTAATAATTCTATTTTGTGCGTACCCGCCGATGTTTTCCCTGGGATATCTGAAATAATTTCCTTGTACTCATGCACCATGTCGTCAACTTGTCTTTTCTGTGTCTCCGTTAGTTCCTTATTAATGTCAATGCCTGAATTATCCTTTACGTTGATTAACGGAATTTGCTTAATGTCCTCACTATGTATATCTTCCTCTTCTTCTTCGGTTATCACTGTGGCACTGGCACCATTAATTGTCTTTTTATTTTTCTCTGCTGCCGATAAGTTCGCATCTGTGTTATCCATGTTATTTTCGACAAATTTAGTTAATCTGTTGAGGTGATAAACTATACGCTTATGTCCCTTCGCAATCTCTACGTTAAATTTCGATAATTTTCTCGTGACGGTGAATGGACCTTCTGAATACAGAGCGAGTTTATTTCCTTTTTTAGGTTTCAACACGAGCACTTTGTCACCAATTTGTATATCTTTATCTCTAGCCCTTTGGTCATAATATTGTTTATATTTATTTGCCTTTCCTTTCGTGATTGCCTCTGTTTTATATAACCCTGATTTTATTCTGTTTTTGAGGTCTATTATATATTCATATGTTGTTTTATCTTCCTCTGTCGTATTTTCATTTGTCAGTATTTTCCTTAAAATTGACATTGGTCCTCTCACTTTTCGCCCGAAGAGGAGTTCATAAGGAGACATTGCCGTTGTCTCGTTCGGAACTTCCCGATATGCAAACAAAATTGCCGGCAAAAATCTATCCCAATTGTTGGGTTCCTCATCTGCCACTTTTCTTAACATGCTTTTTAGGGTGCCATTTAATCTTTCCACCATCCCGTTAGACTGTGGGTGGTAAATAGAAGAGTGACTGGATTTTATGTTAAACAATTCACACACCTGTTTGTACATATCGGAGGAGAACTGGGGCCCGTTATCTGACAGGATCTCTTCGGGGAATCCCATTCTAGAGAATATTGTTAATAGGGCCTCATAAACGTCTTGTGTTGTTATATTTTTTAGCGCAATAGCCTCAGGCCAACGAGTAGCCATATCTACCAACGTAAGGATATATCTATTCCTATTGTCACTTAATTGTAATGGCCCTACGATATCAATAGCAACCTTCTGAAATGGTGTTCCGATCACTTCCATTTGACCTAACTCAATGGGTTTTATGCTCCCCGGTGGACGTGCTTTTTGGCAAATAGGGCAAGACTTAATGAATTCTTTGATATCTATGCTCATACGTGGCCAGAAATACTGAGAAAAAATTCTGTATTTGGTTCTTCTGACTGACATGTGTCCGGCTAATGCTGTTGTATGAGCCGTTTCTAAGACTAATCGTCGGTATGGTTTCGGAATCACCAATTTTTTTTCAACACTGTTATCTATTTTAGAAATAAATATCCTGTATAGTATATTATTGTTTATTTCAAACGTTATTATTCCTTGTTTGGTGTTTTCCACCCTCTGACTTTTAGCTTTTTGCCATAGTTTATTTAATCCACCATCCTTTGCCTGCTCCTCAGCTAAATTGATGTGTTCAAATATTTTTGGAATTGTACTAATCACAGTTTTCATTTGTGGTCCTCCCCCTTTATCTCGTTTATTCTGGGCCCTGGTAACTACGTTACCGTGATGGAATGGTGTGTCCTCGTCTGATCTAACATTTCCTAAAATCACATCTGTTACCGGATCTTCAAAAAGGGCGGACAAAAATCTACCGCAGAGATAAGGGGTTTTAATGTCTACTATAGCAGTTTCAAACGTTTTTATTGTCCCATCGATAAGTTTAACTGTAAAGGTCTGATCAGTCATGTATTTTTTTGGTATTAGACTCTTTCTGCACCCTACGATTGTACAGCCGGTGTCTCTAAGAAGAGAAGCTTCCTTCCCTAACAACAAGCATTTTTCGACATTTAACCTACCAGTGGACTTTCTAAAAATATCGCTCATACTTCCCCCCCATTGTGTATTGCGAAACTGCCACCCTTTTCTAGGTTTATACCCCTGCCACTGTATAGTACGGCCCTGTTTGCACTCTTTGCTTAGTCACCTATCCTGGCTGTACCATGGATACTTATTTCCATAGTTATATTTCTGGTCTGAGCTTTTATACTGATTTCCCTTCGCATTTGCAGGCATCCTATTATTGGCCCATTTCTGCCGACAGTTGGCCATTATGTGACCCCTCTGACCACAGTTAAAGCATGTACCCATTACTCGGCCCTCCGTCGAGCGACTTCTAGACTTGCCTCCATATTCACACCTATATTCCGCCACACCCCCTACCAGTGACTGTGTATTGACTTTCCGACTTAATTGTCCTTGTCCTGCCGACTTTATATGGTCAATTTGTGTCAGTACGTCCTCACATTTGGGGGCATTATTCATTAGGATGCATTTAACAGCCTCTTCATTCATGTTCAATAATAACTTGTTTCTACATAATAAATCCCTCAACCCCTCAAATGTTCTCTCTGTTTTTGTACTGGCCACCCAATTGTCTAAACTTCTAACCAATTTTGAGTGAAATAATCTAAAATTATTACTCTCCGGTGCTAGACTATTCCACGCTTCCCTGTACTTCTCCCCATTAAATCCTGCATGTTGCAAAAGGAGTCGCTTGACAGTGTCATAATCATGCAGTTTTGTCCTAACGTCTTCCGTCATTAAGAATGATTGTAACTCAACCGTTAGCCTTACTTGTAGCTCTATCAGCCATTGACTTTTTGGCACTTTCGCCTGAGCCACTACATGTTCGAATGTCGCCACATATTCGTCGAGTTCTTGGGACCCGTCGAATTTTTGCAAATTTTTTAATATTTGTCGAAGGTCTTTGTTTTCTCTCGAGTGGCCTGTCATGTCCAGTTCAGTTACGTCTTTCCTTTTAATTTCTGCCAATTTCAATTCGTGCTCCCTTTCTTTCTGTCTCTGTTTCTCGTCATACTCTCTCTGTTTCTCGTCATACTCTCTCTGTTCCCTTAACCTTTCCTGTGTTTGAAAATCTTTCCATTGCTCTCTCACATATTCGTCTAGATTCTCCCCTCTGAGTGCGAGTTTTTCCCCTTGTTTTTTAAACGACTCTAATTTCTCGTCCATGTTTATACCCTTACTACTGCTTCTAGTTTCCATTCTACTTCTACAATAACTTACAATGGTTATAGTGTCATTATAAAAGGGAAAACATAATAATTTATCAAATTTTAACTGATTACTTGCCTGGATTTACAGAATTACATACACAACACAATTACATGTCCATAGAATGCTAACGTAACACAGTTCTCCTGGTAGCACCATGAATATTGTCCAGCAATAGTTCTCATGAACACACTCCGGTCTCTGGACACAACGATGAGGCGGATGCCTTGTTGTCGGAAAATCGTTCACTGACACACTCCGGTCTCTGGACACGACGATGAGGCAGATGCCTTGTTGTCGGGACAGCCGTTCACCGGCACACTCCTCGGGACTCTGGACTCGATCGGTAAGGCGGATGCCTTGTTGTCGGGACAGCCGTTCACCGGCACACTCCTCGGGACTCTGGACTCGATCGGTAAGGCGGATGCCTTGTTGTCTGGCAGTCGTTCACTGTCACACTCAGGCGAACGATAAGGTGGATAACTTTTTGTCGGGCAATCATTGACCGACACACTCAGGACTCTGGACACCAACTATCCGACGGCCTGGACACTGGATGTCTCGTTGAAAAGACCGTCGACGCTGTCTCACTTCGATGCTGTGACTTGACGTACCATCCACAAGAGCCTCCAGAAAATCCCCGGACGTGACCCCACTGTTGCGTTCTGGGTTCTGGATAAAAGAAGACAAGTCTCGACTCTTGTCAATGGATAATATAATCTTTATTAGTCAGCAACGTATGTACATCAATAGCTTCAGGTACACCAACGTAATCCTTTCACAAGGACCTTACTCCTAGTGCGTACACTTTGCTGTAACCTCGAGCACACCTCGATGTGTTACCAGCTAGTCGAACTACACTCGATCACTCCATCGCTTCTATACCAAAATGTCTAGCCCTAACAAGGGCTATGGACCTCTGCACTGGTCAGTCTTCCTCCGTCCCTCTCTCTCACACACACCATTTATCCACCACACGGCTCTCTAACTTGCATACCGGGTGAATACAATTCACATCATATTCACAAGTGAACTCTTGTCACGCACGCCTTGAGCCGACTCACACACTGGCTCACAACAATCTCACAACAATCTCACAACAATCATTCGCAGTGATTCTCATACCCTGACACTAACCAAGTTAAGTTGCAAATTTGGCCCTCTTTTGTGCTCGAGGTACTAGGTTTCGGCAACTTACAAAAATCGAATTAGCCGATGAAAAAATGCTAAGACAAAGAGAGAATTTGGCGGTTCCAATAAAAAACGTCGAGTTAGTGGGGTGGTCAAGCTAACCGAGCTCGAGGTAAGTGGGTTCGACTGTAATAAGGTATGTGACGACTAAAGCTGTATTTTAATTATAATTATTCTAATTCAATTATTTTTTTTGTGATTCGTGAGTGAGTTGATCCGCATCACACACTAGAGAGGTAAACATGATGTCAACAACGGATGAGGCCAGGCGTGAGTTTTTAAAACTAAGGAAAAATACCTCGCTAACTTTAACGAACTGTTTAACTCTTCTCCTGGCAATCGCTGATATATCGGCGAATTGAGTTTTTAAGTTTAATTCGTTGCTTTGAGTGTCCCATTAAACTTTTTAAGTTTACAAATAAAAGGTAACTCTTTTCTACTTCCTTTCTGTTTAGAAATAACGTTTGACATTTGTTTACATTCAGTAGTGGAAAAATTAGCCACTAGTTTTGATTTATTTTTTAAACAAATATATGGCCACGCCTACTCAATGAACATAGTGATTTATTTTAGTATTTATTGTTAAATTTAAATGTGAATTATTGATGCAGAAAAATTTGAAAACAATAATAACACATAAAAATGAAAATTCAAATTGTGGAGCAAAAATAGTTTAAGATTTTTAAGGATTGTATTAAAACAGATTATTGTTAAAACTTATTACTTATGGTTAAAAATGTTAAATATTTTGGTATTCTTTCATCGTATTTTTCAGCAAACAACAAAGTACTAAAAAATAAGAGAATAATTTTGCTTGAAATGGGGAGAGACACAGGTGATTATGTGCTGCCAGAAAAATACAGCAATAGGACCTGTGCATTAAGCCCCGCAACAGTTAGATTACTGAGTAGTAAGTACATAGATTAAATGTATTAAAACTGGTAGCACCCTTTAGGGGACACTTCTTACTAAACATTAAAAAATATATCATCTATCTTTCATTTGATATTGAATATATTATTTTGGTGAGGACTACTATAAGATTATGAAATAAATGCATTGGGTGTAAGACAAATTTTATTTTTCATGTTGTTTATCTTTTTAATGATGCAAGAACGAGGCAACGCCTAATAGCCATGCATAGCATCGAGCTCCTGTCTAATTGTGAATTTTTTATGTGTTGGACTGTTTTCTTTTTTCTTTATGTTATTTCTGGATCAGGATGTTCATTATGGATCCCTGTCTTGGACGAGCTATGTTTTTCATTTCTGAAAATGTTGGATTATTTATATTTTGGCTGTTTTACTTTGCGAGGCTACATCCTTTTGCCTGACTACAATGTCAGCCATCTTTGTTCCTACGATCAACGCTCGGACAAGCCCATGAAGGGGAAAATAACAATAGCAAGGCCCGACAGCACACAGGTAGGCGACCAATACACTACACACGCAATTGCCTATTATGCATGAATACGAAGCATACACGCATAAAATCTGAACTGGTGTGTATACTTAAGGATATGTGTATTGGCCGAAACCTTCCTCGGAAGCGTACCTCTCGTGGTGAGAAATGAAAACAGAGACAAATCCCTGTTCTTATTACTGAACAAAGATCTAACTCTCATTTTCGTGTTGGTGAAAACAGCCATCAACGCTCATATAACATAACTAATGTTATACCTATCAAAACGTCTCCCAACTGTTCAGAAAGAAATCTCTGCATCTCATCATTTAATGCCCAGTCACTTGGGCCATGTGACAAACGTACTGCTGTATGCGAATTCATCATGGACCGGCAGATAGACATCATGTTTATTCAGGAGACCTGGTTTCGACAGACTGGTGATGAGGGAAAGTGTGCTGACCTTGCTCCACTCGGCTATTCTGTTAGATCATTTCCATGTTCCAGACGAGGTGGCGGCCAAGCTGTTGTTTACAAAAGTACGCTTCTCAGGAGCTTTTATTTTTAACTGAATTAAAATTTGCACATACATCTTTCGAGTTAGTTCAACTGTCATAGTCAGTGCCACATCGTATCATCCACTTTATGTGCATTTACCATGTCTTTCAAGCAGAAAAAATAAATTAACAGATGCCAAATTTCATGAGGAATTTCCGGAACTTTTGGATCATGCCAACACCCTGCCTGGCACATACATGATAGTAGGGGACATCAACTTTCATTTTGATCAACCCACAATCCCTCGACAGCAAAAATTGTGGAACTTTTGGAGGTATTCAACATTAATCAAATAATTAATAAACCAACCCACAATCGATGACACATAATTGGCTAGGTACTGCACAGACTTGACGATAGCATTGTCAAATCTGCAACAGTAACAGAAGAGCTGTCCTTGGATCACTTCTGTGTTATATGTGAACTTAGTGTGATTGCCCCCCCCTCCTACCGCAAAATTTCAGGACTTTCGCAATCTGCGTGGCATGAACCACAATGCCTTCCGGCAAGATCTAAGTGTGGCCGTGTCCCCTGGCATCTGCCCCACTTTGGATATGCTGAATGGTGCACTACGCACTGTGCTGGATAAACATGCCACTGTCACCCGCCACAATGTCAAGTAACACGGACTGCTCCCTGGTATTCAACAATAAGGGATGAACTTCGACGCGCCAAGAAATCTTGTCGTGTAGCTGAAAAGACGTGGTTGAAGACAGGACTTGTCGTACATAAGCAAATTTATTCTACCGCCAAGCGTCGTGTGACTAACATCGTGCATCAAGCAAAAATCTCGTATTCTAGTAATAAAATAATCACAAGTAGTACTAGTAGGCAACTATTTAATTTATGTAATAACCTCAGAGGGAGTGGTAAAGCTGGGGTCCTTCCCTCTGTATATCCATTGCATCAGCAAACAGATATATTTTGTAATTTTTTTTTACAAAGAAAATTGACGAAATTCGGGCTGAGCTTGACAGAACGTTACCACCTAATAATGTATCTCCTTCTTTTGCTGTGAGGTCAAACTTAGAAATTTTCCTGACTGTTTCGGAAAATGAGGTCAAAGCTGTTATTCTAAAATCTAAGCTAACGTCCTGCTCTCCTGATCCCATCCCCACTACACCTAAAAACCCTGCAAAAGTATTTTGGGATTTCTGGCTCAGTTCTGGCTTGTTTCAATCATACTTATCTAACAGATCACATGTGGTATCAGTAAATGGCTGTATCTCTCACAGAGCAGACTTGGTTTATGGTGTGCCTCAAGGCTCCGTTATGGGTCCGGTTCTTTTTGTAATGTATACAAGGCCACTACTTCTACTGCTCGAAAAGCATTCAGTTAAAAGCCAATAATTTGCAGATGATACTCAGCTATACACTCACACTGATCCGTCTGAAATTGACTCCACTGTCCAATTGATGCAGGAGTGCATTGGTGAGGTAAAGTCTTCGATGACTCTCAGCAAGCTCAAGTTGAATGACGATAAGACAGAAGCACTTCTATTTTTGCAACAATAAATCACGCAGTACTTTGTCTCTTCCTAATTCTATTCAGATGGCTAGTTCTGATATACTGTTCAAAACATCGACTAGGAATCTTGGCAACATTATTTCTGACAACATGTCTACCAACAACTTCATCAATCACATCTGTCGCTCTGCCTACACCGCCATTCGTCAGATCAGCTCATTCCGTCATTACTTAACAGTAAGTGCAACAAAAACTCTAGTCTGTGCTCTTGTTCT
Source organism: Ampullaceana balthica (assembly GCA_944989445.1). Classification (NCBI taxonomy): domain Eukaryota; kingdom Metazoa; phylum Mollusca; class Gastropoda; family Lymnaeidae; genus Ampullaceana; species Ampullaceana balthica. The sequence continues at coordinate 2,994,499 of CALYLW010000047.1, forward strand.
AGCTCGCATTGATTATTGCAATTCACTTCTGTCAGATGCGCCAAAACAATGCATTGAAAAACTACAGAAAGTTCAAAATTCAGCTGCCAGATTAGTTTTTAAGGCAAAAAAACATGACCATGTTACTCCGCTACTTTACTCACTTCATTGGCTAAACTGGCTGTTCTCTGTCACAACTTCTTTTCTGACTCATCTCCTTCCTATCTTACTGAACTTCTGTCGGTCTACTCACCCAGTCGTCAGCTACGCTCTTCTGCAGACACATGTATTCTCTGCGTTCCTAAGACACGAACTAAAACTTTTGGTGAAAGGTCATTCTCTTTTTGTGCAGCCAAATAATGGAATTATCTACCATTGCACATCCGTACTTTTCCAACTACCAAGTCCTTCAATGCTGCACTTAAGATGCATCTTTTCAAAATGTATTTACAAAATTAATGAAACAACATTTGTTTTAATGATTAGCGTAGCTTATGTGTAATGTACTGTCCTTTATGTGGTTATTATGGTATGAATTGTTATTTAATTATTATATGTATGTTATGATCTCCATGTAAAGCGCTGTGAGCCCGGTTCCTTAATGTGATACAGCGCTATATAAATTATCAATTATTATTAATGCATTTTTACATGCTCATTTAAGCTAAACTATTTATTTTATTTGGACACCCTGCTGCTAAAGCTTGTCAAACCGTTGCCTCGGACGCACTCTTTATTTTGTACCCTTTCAGATGCTCTTTCATAATGGACCAAAAATGTATTAAAAAATTTGTTTTTCAAAAATTAATTTTTTTGGGCCACTCTACCACAGCTCGTCAGACTGGGGCACCCTCTTTTTTTTATACACTTCCAGATGATACCCTTATGGTTAATGCCCTTGTGGGCTCTTCAATGGTCAAATGTATTTCTCTGTACATATATTTGTTTGATATGCAATACAATCAAACTAGGGGTTGCAGGGCGCCATAGGCACCCACTTTTTTCAAAAGCCCAAGTAACTTATCCTTGTTTGATAAATACGAAATACATTATCTTTGAGCACCGGGGTCAGAGCAGAATTTATAGGTTTGTTTGTGAGGTGTATGAATCTTAAACCAGCATTTCAAAGAACTAAAAAAAATATGTAGCAATTTATTGACATTAATTGGACTTCATACAAATAAATTTAAAAAAATTAATCTTAAGCCTCATGAGCCTGAAATAACAAATATGGAAAGCATAGCATTTGAAATCATTTTCTTTCCACAGGCTTTGGAGCATGGCAGGAAATAGAAGCAATGCGTTGTCATTCTGTGTCAAGAATGCAGGTAAAAAAATTGTTAAATCCTCCATTGCATTGTGGAACATTTGTGAGTGGTATTAATCAGTGGCTTAGTTTTCATTATGATATGAAAGAATATCAATGTGTCTGAGATATGCAATCGAGTGGATCAGTTTTTTTTATACTGATAAATTGTACCCATACCAATATAACTGATATTGTTGTTACATCATTTTTTTTATCAAATAGGTATGGGAATCATGTGCTGATTCTATGATAACATTTAACAACCAGGACATGGCAGAAAGTCTGGCTTACATAGTGGAAAATGATGTTATTTTAGCTGCCATTATGAAGTGTCTTAAAAGAATGAGTGACCGTGTGGAAGTACGTTATAAAACGAGGGCAACATCTTTCAGCAACATTAATGGTAAAGACCCATCTTCGGTGAAGTTGCCTTATGCTGGATTGACATTGAACGATGGAACAGTCCTTAAATCAAAGCTTTTGGTAGGCTCATTTTCTTAAGAAAACTATTTTTATTAATTGTAAATAATGTATTGCCAATGACTGAAGAATCCAAAATTTATGTGTAAATATTTGGGTAGTCATCTCAGTGGCTCAGTATTAATATTACCCAAGAGAAAGAGATAAAGTCTTCCCAACTACCTGCTGTGAGTTAATAGACTTGTTGGTCATGTAAGGCATGTATTTTTAACTTTTGTTACTTTTATTTTTATGTTCTTTTTTATTTTGGGGGGAGGAGTTTAAATCTTTATTAAAAAAAAACTAAAATCAAATCCAAATTCAGACAGCTGGTAAATTTGCATGAGCTTAAAAAAATCTTTCCACCCATCCTACAGTTATATCGGCATCCTTCCGTCTCGAGAGACGATGGCGCATCACCGTTGGGTTGGGTTGCATTTCCTCGTGTGGCTGAGCAGTCCTAAATCCTACAGTTACAGCATAGATTAAAATTAAGTAATTTAAAGTCTTCAAATATTTTCTTAGCTTACCAATAATTACAATATTTTTAAAACTTGTACCTTAATGATAAACAGATTGGTGCAGATGGAATGAATTCTGTTGTCCGCAAAGAAGCTGGCTTTCATACAATTAAAAGGGATTATGGCCAGAGTGCTGTTGTTGCAACGTTGATTTTAGGTGATGTAAGTGTGTTTACAAAACCATTAATAAAAATTATTTTAAAATTCGTTAAACTAATTTTTTTTATTTTCAACATAAAATGATACTTGGATGTTAATAAGAAAAAAGCAAGTCATACTTAGTTTGCTTATCTTTCAAATTTATTGGATCGTCTTCCAAAATGAATAAGACAATTTTATTTAGAAATTCGGGTTTAATAAACAAATCTATTGTTCAGAGGCCATAATACTTAGTGCTGAAATTAAATTCAAATTATTCTTGAACCCTTTTGAGATGACTGGACTGATTTATAGATCTGGACAAAATTAACAGAAAAGACAAATGGCAGATTTATCAGCTGAATAATACAGCTTCAAGATTGGCTTGTGCATTTCTGGCTTACCATGCCATTTTTATTGCAGCTTCCATCAAGTGTTTACAATTTTCTGTCATCCTTGTAGAATTAAAAATACTTAAAAAATATTTTATCTTGAAATATCCCAGAGGGTATGTACATACCCATTTGAATAGTTTTACTCATGGAATATCATTCTCTTTCCCAGAACTTATTTAAATTTCAACTCTATGAAATTTCACCTAAATACCATTTTTTCCATGTTTTAAAAAAAATTAAAGCAATAGATTATGTAAATCAAGATATCTTATTCGCATTGTGCCTTTAGTTTTGTTTCTTAAACCTGATACTAGTTCATTCAATGCCCACAATATAGCCTAAATGTTAAATTTATAAAATAATTTATTTTATATAACAAATTTTGACAAGAAATGCAAGTGCTCTATTTCTTTGGTAGTCCAAAAAGTGGTTTAAAGATTATTTATCCACTTTTAAATAGTACTTTTTAAAAAATCCAATGCTATTTCAGACCACAAGTAATGATACGGCTTGGCAAAGATTCTTGCCCACTGGACCAATAGCACTACTACCTGTAAGTAGGTGTGAGGGTCTAAAGTTAAAGTCTAACTGTAGGTGTGACTGAACTAAGGAGACTGCTGAACAGATGCCTTTATCAAAACATGCAACTTATGAAAGTAATAATTCACAAAGCCCAAACCTAATAAAAATCTGTGCTAATTTGTTAAAATGGCACCAGGTAAAAGTGATATTAAATACTAAAATTAGGTCTTTATTTTCAAAGAAACATTTGGAAACTTGTATTAAGTTATGTCCAAACCATTCCATTTTAACATTCACCATTTTGTTTTTTATTCATATAATCTGTTGTTACAAAACTTTGCAAGGCTTATTTTGATTAAAATAAACGCATTCCAATAACTATAACAGTTATATATTGCAATAAATACAAAATTTCTCCCTCACTTCTACATATATAATTTAAGGAAATAAATAGAGGTATTCTCATTGAACAAGGATACATCATTGTGTTCTAATAGATAGAGGTATTCTCATTGAACAAGGATAGCCTACATCATTGTGTTCAAATAAATAGACGTATTCTTATTGAACAAGGATACATCATTGTGTTCAAATAGATAGAGGTATTCTTATTGAACAAAGATACATTATTGTGTTCTGTGGGAGGTATTCTTATTGAACAGGGATACATCATGGTGTTCTGTGATGAAATGGGTTTAAAACTATCAAATTTCAATTTATTTTTTTTCATTCATTTTAGATGAGTAATACATTGTCCTCTCTTGTCTGGACAACTACACATGAAAATGCAAAACATTTGCTGGAAATACCTAGTGACAGCTTTGTGGATGCCGTTAATGATGCTTTGGTTTGTTTGCTTTTAAAATTTTGATACAAAGTAAAACCTTTTCCTCCAGATTTCTAGAAAAAAAACTTGATATAACTACTTTGTTATTAAGTAAGTTACTGTATAAACTACTCAACCAATTACATATACAATATATGCTCATTAAAAATTCATTCAGGAGTACTCCTTAAAGCTTAACAATTATTTTTATGAAATTATGTCATTATTTTTTTTATATTAGGACACATTTATCATTATTATAGTTATAGGTAATTGACAATATATAAATCATTAGAGATGGTATTAAAACATGGGGATAAAGATCAATATCAGAGGTTTTCAAACTTTTGCTACCCATAACCCATAAATAAGTGATTTAAGAATAGATGTTCACAAATTTTTGTGTAAATTAATTAAACAGTGTAAAGTACAATTTTGATACACACTCAATACATTTTAATTAAAATACACTTTTTTATATTTCATTTATATCACATACCCCCACCTAATACAATATTAAGAATGGAACAATGATAATATGGTAAAAATGTGTTACAGAAAGATGAAACCTTCGGTACAAATCATTAAACTGGTTTAAAATCATTTTTGATGCATATTCCCTACTACAACAATTGCATTAACACTAAGATTTCCTATATATATTTTAACCTTAACCAGCTAATATACTTGTATAGTCAGTGTAGTTAGAGGTTACAATTTTAATTTTCAAGAATGGAACACATTTTATTTTAACTGCTCTCACAGCTCATAATTTAAAGTCTTTGATATCATGTATGGTGTCTTCAAAGGACAGTTTCGGGATGTCTTTGATAAAAAAACGGGGTGTGGCGTATTTGATTAACAATATTGTGTGTGATTTATCAATATAGCAATGCTGTGAGTGATGTTGTTAGAGTCAGCAATAATATCCAAGCTTTTTAGTGCCTCCCTGAACAACCTAAATAAGCCCTTTGAAAACTTCAGATCTATTTGTATCAATTAAATTTTATTATGATACAGCTCACTTTGAGGACCACTGATCTATATGCATCTATTGTAATAATTTCATGTAACAGTGGCACGAAAGAGAGAAGAATGCACTGGCTGGACAAGTTCTTGATGTTTTCAAGAATATTCTTCACAATGTATTGCAAGGTAAAAAAAACACCTAATTTTTACAGACATTGTCTTAAATCAATAAAACATTTATTTGGGAAAACTTTGTAGATGCAAACAAAATAGTGTCCTATTATATTTTACTATATACTGTTGCTAACATATCATGTCCAATAAATGAAAATGAACTGACCTTTTACCAACTGAAAAAAAAATATTGTGGTTTCAGATTCCGAATCTTCCAGACAGCTCCCTCCAACTGTGATAAATATTGAAGAAGGTTCAAGGGCTTCATTTCCCTTATCTCTCATCCATTCATCTCAGTATGTCAAACCAAGAGTTGCACTTATTGGGTATGATTCTGCTTTCAAATCCTTATTATTGAGCCACCTTAACTATATTGTTATAATTGTGGCATAATACAAAAACTTGCATTTAAATTGTTATTTACAGAAGGGAAATTTAAATTATAGTGTCTGTTATAACCTCAATTCGGAATGATAAGATAATAGAATCTGAAAATAATCTTTGGGAGTCATAAGTATTCTTTAGATGATGGCATAACTCGCTGTGGCCATCTTAAGTGGATCAAAAGTCTGATCCTGCAGTGTTGATCTCTGCTCTTTCTGCAGAATGTGATATTCAAAAAGTGCTTTGGTCTTTCTGCTGACTCTTGTAAAAAATTTTTATTTGTTTAGTGTCTTTCCCAGGACATTAATTAAGCTCACTGTGTAATAGTAAGACACCCATATAGCAGGCCAAAACCTTTTTATTTGTAAAAGTTATCCAAATTAAATATAGGCATATATTTTTTATAAACAAAAATTTTGTGTCTCATTAATAAAATTAGTCAATCAAAGTTAAGATGAGGCTAGACATTCTAATAAGACCTCTACTGTTCTGTCACTTGATGAGGCTAGACATTCTAATAAGACCTCTACTGTTCTGTCACGTGATGAGGCTAGACATTCTAATAAGACCTCTACTGTTCTGTCACTTGATGAGGCTAGACATTCTAATAAGACCTCTACTGTTCTGTCACTAGATGAGGCTAGACACTCTAATATGACTAGACACTCTAATAGGTGCAGTGTGGGACATCTTCCATGGAATCTCATGTTTTTTTTTGTTTGGCTCTTAATCTAGGAAGTTTGGTCCTCTGTGTCTTGGCAGACTTTTTTTTTCTATTTGTGACAAATCCTGCCATTGCAATATGCATCATTCACTTATTTATGAATAGGGTAGGAAATAAAGAATTCTCAGGCTAACTCTAAACTCCTTGCATAGATGACAGGGGGCACATGTTAAAGTACATTGCTCTATTAGGGTAAGGAAATGATTGGTGATAATACTGTTAATGAAATCAGCAAGTTTTCTACTGGAGCTGGGAAATTTCTCTTCAGGTGTTCAAGTCAAAGGGCTGCATGCTGCTATCAGACCAAAAGACTGCATGATTATAGGAAATAACTGCATGATCTTATCAGCTCTATAATTTTGCTGATGCTCAACTGTTCAACCATCTTCTTCTGTAGTACTAACTTTATTTTACCTATATTTACTGAATGAGAAATGTGTAATGGATAAGGAAGCTCTTAGTTAATATTTTAATTTGCACCTGTGATATAAAAGTTAAATAATTTTGTTTGTATTAAGAGACTTGTTTTACTTTATTTCCAGGACTGTGAATTAAGTATCTGAATTATTATGATTTCAATTTAAAATATGGTTTCTCTTTAGTGATGCTGGACACCGGCTTCATCCCCTCGCAGGTCAAGGGGTCAATCTTGGTTTCGGTGATGTTGAATGTCTCAATGAAATATTAACAAAAGCTGTGCAAAATGGAGCAGATCTGGGTAAGTATTTTGTGTAAAAAGTTTGACACATCTGATTATTGTAGAATTTTATCAATACTAACTGAGAGGCGCTTACATTTACATTGTTGCAAGTCTTAAAAAGCTGAAAATATTGACAGGTTCTCTGACCCATCTTTTGGACTATGAAACTGAGAGACAGAGACACAATGTCCCAGTGATGCTAACAATAGACGGTCTTCAGCGGCTCTACTCCACTGATTTCCCACCTTTGGTACTGCTGCGAAGTTTAGGCCTACACACTGTACACTCAATTCCATTCTTGAAAGTATGTGTGCTTCTTGTTGTATGATAAATACTTTACAAGCTAGATAATGCAACAAATTAATTGATTTTTCACTTCTTAACCAAGTTTTTTTTTCTCATCATTATAATAATTTCATAATAAAAGTTAATAAATTTAGAACATTTTATTCCAATTAATATTTTATTTAAAACCATGGAATTATTAAGTCGTTTTTTTTTAATATTTCAAAATTAAAAATATAACATTGATTTTAACTATATTTTCTCTCCAGAAACTTATTATAGATCGAGCATCAGTTTGATAGCATCTCCAGGAATATGACTAATAAAATAATGTTCACTTTGAATGAATTTTTCTTGAAACTATCTGAGACTGCCTGATCAAAATAAAGAGGGAACATGAACAGATGATAGCTAGTTGTCTCTTGTCTGCCATTCTTAGTGCAATACATTTCAACAGAGCTCAAAAGGTTTTTATATTTTTCAGAAATCTGAATTTCTTCAAAATTTGTTTAATTTAAGGTGGAGGTTGTTGAATATGTCAAAGATTAATTAATTAACAATTTAAAGAGAGTTTATGTGAATATTTTGATGGAATTAATTTTTTCTTTGGTGAGAGCATGCAAATAATGAAATTTATTTGTAACTAACTTTTGTAAATTACAGTCGAAACCGCTTATGTCGATGGCGTTGGGGTATGAAAAATGGCGTCGACATAACCGATGATCGAGATAAAGGAAAATCAATATGGCGGCAAAATATTAACATGTGCTTGAAATTTCTTTATGTACATGATTAATTAGTTAGCGTTAATTAGTGATGGGATGATTTATCGGAATCGTATCGGAACCCTAATATTTCTTCACTCTTTCCTAAGTCTAAGGTTGTAATTAATGTAATGACCGTTCGTTTTTAAGGACCGTTTAAAATTTAAATATAACTATAACCATGGTTCCCACTCAGGAAAACGGGAAAAAGTCGGGAATTCTTAAAAATAAATTCTCGGCCTTGAAAGTCGGGAAAAGTTATGACTAATCGGGAATTTATATATATATATATATACATATATATACACATGTATCTATATTTATGCCGAAGTAAAGGACTTTGATTACGTCTCTGTCATGTTTCGATTCCATTTATTTAATGAAAAATAAGTTACCAGTTTATAATTGTCTGCGCATGCGCTAAAAGGTTAAAGTTTACGCTTCGCCGTGTCACAGTCGCGTTTGCCGTCGTATCAGCGAATTTAAAATACAAATAACAAATCAATATGGTTATTTTAAGTTTAATGCTTTTGATGTATATATATTTATGCCGAAGTAAAGGACTTTGATAACGTCTCTGTCATGTTTCGATTCCATTTAATAATTTTAAAAAAAGTTACCAGTTTATAATTGTCTGCGCATGCGTTAAAAGGTCAAAGTTTTCGCCTCGCGTCGTCCCATGGCGCGTGTCACAGCCGATCGCGTTTGCAATGCCCGTCGAATCAGCAAATAAAAAAAAATAAACATATCAATATGGTAATTTTAAGTTTAATGCTTTTGACGTGCAGGATATCTGTTACTATCAGAACGCTCTCGAATTTCCTCAGTCAATCAAACTTGTAATATAAATAAAACTATTGTGGCCTTGACCGTTGATCACAGCACGCTGTGGGCTGTGTGTACTGACACAGTACTGTGTTAATCAGTTTCATCGTCACGCGCGTGTTAGTGTCACAGTCACTTATCTTACTGGTAACAAAGCAACAACAACAAACTTTTAAAAGAATAATAATTTATTAATTTTTTTATTTAATTATATAAAAACCACCGTCGATTCTCGATACAAACCTTTATTTTCAACCGACGAAAATCGAGTTAAGTTGCAAATTTGGCCCTCTTTTGTGCTCGAGATACTAGGTTTCGGCGACATAAAAGAATCGACATTACCGATGAGAAAATGCTAAGACAAAGAGAGAATTTGGCGGTTCCAATAAAAAACGTCGACATAATAGGGTGGTCGATATAACCGAGCTCGAGATAAGTGGGTTCGACTGTATTGTGTTGAATTAAACAAAATGTTTTTACAATCAAAGTCTTAAGTCTCTGAATTGTTTGAATATGCAATTGCAATGAACGTAACTCGGGGAGGGAATGGGGCAATAAACAGATGGAAGAGAATTTGGATCTGTATACTATTGTTCGCTCAGTTTCATTTTATCCCTTAACTTGTGGGTTGGTCATTGAGACACCCTCGCACACTGTTCACGATTTCTCCATTCCTCCCTCATCTCTTCTTTTGCCTGCCTCTTTTTCTTCCTCCCTGGACTGTGCCTTGCATTATGGTCTTTGCGAGACCTCCAGATCTTGCCACGTGCCCATACCATCATAGTTTCTTTTTCATTATTGAGGTGAGAAGGTCCTCGTATGGATCAATTTTTATCGTGGACCGCTTCATTGGGGATATGCTCAGTTTATAAAATGACAATGATACAGTCTTAAATTAATTTGACACATACAATAAAAACTAGTAATAAATATGTACAATTTAACATGTAGTCTAATAAAATCTAATGTAATCTACATCATATGTATTTTCTTTCTTATTTAAAACTAAATTTTTGTGTACATTATTCTACTCAATCTTCTAAATTTAAATTATGGTGTGATAAAGCTGATAGGGAATAAGATGATTAGGTCTGAGACAATATTCCCTCTAAGCTTCGTTGGTCCGTGTGCAAATTAAAAAACTTGTGTGCAGAGTTGCACAGCATCCACTTTTTGTGCAATATTTTACCAAATTCACTGCAAGGTATCTCTAAACTGTTGCCCGGGATCGTTCAGATATCTGCTTGGCCGTGCAGCTTAAAGGGAAATTGGTAGAGGCACAACAGTGTGAAACAGCTTAATTGGGATTCTTATAAATCATGTCACTTCATTTCATGTTTTGTCAGGAAATTTTATTAGATACATTGACTCCACCTGTCTTTGGCAGCATATAAACTATAAAATAAAAATCTAATAAAACTTGAAAGACTGATTTACTCAAACGCAGCTATACTTTTTGTATTTGGACAACATAAGCAAATACGTTTGATAATGGTTAAATGATTACTATTATTTGCTCAACACTATGTGATCTAAAAAATATCAGAGGGAAAAGGAGTCAATTTGTGTTTCAAAAAAGGTATTGGATATGAAAATAATATTTTTTTATTTTAGCTGCAATTTATCAACTTAAGACTGGGACAACAAATCAGAATCAATCAAAATACAATAGTGATGCTGGAGGATTTTATTTTTGGACATCATTACTACAACAACATAGCAAAGCTAGTACTCAATGGACCAAATGCAGTACATGAGTTGAATCTGGACAAGGAAAGTGATCATTTCTAAAGGCAAAAAAGTAAAGAATAACTCTTAAGATTATCCTCGCCAGCAAAGAAAATTTGAAAAAAAAGTGGTGTTATAAATAGTTATATATTTTAATTCAAATAATACATTAAAAAAAATGTATATCTTAACTTTATAACAAAAACGTGTAAATATACTGGTGCATAACATAACTGGTCAAGTACATGTATAAGGAAAACCCACCATTTTTAATGAAAAACATGAGCAGAAAGCAATAAAGTCAATAATTTAACTATATCACAGTCTTCCAAACTTCTATTTCTCAATGACAGTGTTTATATAATTATAATAAAGCAAAGAAAGTTATGTAAAAAAATTAAGTAAAACTTTATGTATGATTGGGTTTGATCTCTCAATCTTACGTTTATAAATACTGATTGCTAGTAGTATACTAGAACATAAATATAATTAATAGTACATAAATATAATTACTAATAGTAATACATAAATATAATTACTAGTACATACATAATATGTATAATATATTATATCTTATCTTATCTGCTCCTATACAGAAGATTATTGCCTCCTACGCTTATCTATGGTGTAAGTCTAGTCCTGCATTCTTTTTAGAGTTAGAGTTTTAAATGTTGATAAAGTGTTGGTTTTTCTAGTTTCTTCAGGCAACCCATTCCACGCCCGAATTCCGGACGGGAAGACGAGAATTTGTTTGTTCTTGCATACATAAGAAAGGTGTTTTTATCCTGATATCTATCCGAGGGTTGTATTAAGTCATCTTTGTGTTGTATTTCTAAATTAGAATTAATTGCTGTATGTATAATTTCTATTTTACTCTTGGCTCTTCTATCCTCTAGTGCAGGGGTGTGCATAGTTTTTTGGGCGAGGGCCGCATTTGCAAGAAATGTAACATCAAGGGGCTGCACCTAACTAAAATTTAGCCCTGATTCAAGTACAAACATCCATCTTTAACATACATTTATGGATTTTTCAATATTACTGCAGGCTTCCGCGGGCCGAAAAAAACTCTGCAGCATGCGGCCTGTGGGCCAAGTGGGCTATACCACCCCTGCTCTAGTGTTTCAAGGTTTAATAATTTAACTAATGGTGTTATTTTTGTCAATTTTGAATGTTCTCCAGTAATGAATCTGGCAGAATGTGTTTTAGATTATCAATGTTTTCTTTGGTGGATGGGTCCCATACAGAAGATGCATAATCTAGTACAGGTCTCACCAAAGTGAGGTAGCATTTTAGTTTTATATTCTTATTAGATCTGTAAAAAATTATTTTTATAAAGCTTAAGTTTGTGTTTGATTTTTTGGGTAAGTTCTTTTGCATGAATGAAATATTTTGAATATTTTTTTCTTCTTTGTATCTCTTAACAGTTGACACTTTTCTGGGTGGAAAGACATACCCCAGTTAGTTTCCTATTTTATCAATTCATCCAAATATAATTACTAGTAAATAAAATAATCGAACCTATACTTAAATATTTTCCGGAAACTCTAAACAACTGAATGAAAAATTAAATCCAACATGAACAATGATCTGAGAGACATGCACAGAAAAGTGGTAAAAATTATCAACATTGGCAAAGGCTTGCTAATAAAAATAACGTGTAACCTTTTCATAATAATAAAAAATATGTTTTCAGTGAAACCACAAATATAAAATAATAATCACAGATGACATTTAAATACTGTTATTATATGACTGTACAATATAATTGTGAACTGTTACTATTGAGCAACCCAGTAAGGTTTTTAACATCACAGTTTTCTGTAGAAAAATACCAATAACTTAATCAATATTACTAATAGACTAGAGCAATGACACAATAAAACTGAGTGCAATAAATAATATTTAAAACTTGTCAAAGATGTGCTTATCAATTATCCAGTGCCAACTTGACTCATTCTGAACAATGTGTGATAGACATTTTTAAAAGAATAACTTATTTTAAAAAGTACCGTATATACTCGTTCGCAAGCCGACCATTTATGGACAAAATCTAGGGAAAAAAAAAGTTTGGCTTATGAGCGGGTCATAGGTGATTTCTGCATGGATATTGAATATCGGTGTTGTTATTGTAGATTATCAATGTCCTTTTCTACATTCAACAAGATTCGACTGCTCTATCAGAAGCTATAATATATTATTAAAAATCAGCACTTACCTTATTTAATCATTTTAATTATTTTTGTGAACATTTTAATATATTGTTTTACAAATTTTGTTTCAACCACGGATTTTAATGTACGCGCTTTCCTCATTTATTCATTAAACCTTGAAACACTAGAGGATAGAAGAACCAAGAGCAAAGTAGTAATCATACATAAAGCAATTAATTCTAATTTAGAAATACAACACAAAGATAACTTAATACAACCCTCAGATAGACATAAGGATAAAAACACCTTTCTTACTCCGTATGCAAGAACAAACAAATATAAATTTTTGTTCTTCCCGTCCGGAATTCGGGTGTGGAATGGGTTGCCTGAAGAAACCAGGAAAACCAACACTTTATCAACATTTAAATCTCTAATAAAAATGCAGGACTAAACACAAACCATAGATAAGCGTAGGACGCAATAATCTTCTGTGTAGAAGGAGCGTCTGTAAACAGATAAGCTAAGATAAGGTAACTCTTGCTTGACAAAGAGCAGAAAGACAAAGATAGGCAGTACAAAGTAAACAATCATAATGACCGATTTAGCTTGTAGTTTTTAAAAAAATATGTACCATTGTTTTAAAGCTGTCCTATTATTTTTGGGGGGTCGGCTTGCGATCGGGTTATACACTTTTAATACTTCACCCTTCCAAAAGTGGGGGGGGGGTCAGCTTATGAACGAACGGGCTATATAACGAGTATATACGGTTATTGAAACATTTGGAGGCTGTGGAACAATAAAGCAATCTACTTTTAATTCGAATGTTGTCAACCATTTTCTTTCTCCAAGCTTTCTTTTTTTTCTTCTGTGTTTTCTGTCTGCTCTCCTTCCTTATAGGCCTCTAGGGCCTGAATCAAACTTTTAGCCTAAAGCATGAAAAAAACATAATATATATTAAATGAATTTTCATTTCTTTTGGCTTTGTTAGTGTATTCCGTAACATGAATAAGAATTTGTAATATGATATAAATTTTTTGTATTTATTATTTATTAAGTCAAGTTTTTCTATAAATAATTTTTCTCTCAGATAAATTATAACATCTCAAATATAGATTAGACTTCAACTTTAAACATTAAATATTTTAATATAAAATTTGGGTAAATTACATTGGCTATAACTCATTTTGTGGATCTCAAATTCATTAATTATAAATATTTAAAGTTTGAATTATAAATTTAAAATAGAAATTCCACTTTCTTATGGGTTTTAAGAAGTTTTCACATTTTCTTATCCTTAAAAATCAAATGCATACCATTTTTGCCAAACTCTCATCTGACATTTTTGCAACCTCTTTCCAAAGTTTAAAACACAGGTCAAGGTCACCAGACTTGCATGCCACATCACCAGCAACTAATAAAAGTGCCTGATTTTCAGGTTCATTGGCTATGACTTCCTTTAAATAAGGATAAGCTTCTTGATATCGCTTTGACACTCGATAGCAGTCAAAAAGTTTGGTCTTTAGGTCCTAAAATATTTTTTAAAAACTTTATAATTTTATTTCTTGTTAACATTGTTAGTAAAGGTGAAAAAAATTTAAATAAAATCTTTTTGTAAATGTTCTTTTATCTAAATTTTCAAAGGAATAAAAAAAATAAAACCTAAAATCAACTTTTAAAAAAAAATGGAGGCATAAAGTCTAAATGAAAGTGAGTTTTTGGTTTTGACCAAAATAGAGCAGCCAGTCTAAATATGAGTTCCATGCAAAACTGAATAAAAAAACTTGTCTACTGGGCAATATTCCCTCTAACGTTCGTTGGTCCCTGTGCAAAGCTAAAAAACTTGTGTGCACAGAGGCAAAGTTTCATTTTTTGTGCAATATTTTACTAAATTTGCTGGAATCATGAGGTGTGGTAATTCTAAACTGCTGCACTGCATCTGTCAGATATCTGCGCAGATACGCGGCTTAAAGGGAACATTGCTACTAAGTGCTAGCCAAAACAACTTGTACAGAAAATTATTTAACAAAAGAGTGATAAAAGCTAACAAGATTGTAGTTATGATTTAAAACAAATACTGTTTTATGCCTTTTTATATAATTAATTTATCATATAGAATAGGATTGCGATAAAGCTTTTAAATAAAATACAAAATACAAACCAATTGCGTAATGAAAACAATAAATTTGAGCTTTATTATTAAAATAATATATATAAAAATCAAAGTATGTATGTATGTATGTCCTTTATAGCTGACTAAACCTTTTATCCGATCGACATGAAACTTTTGGAGACTTTTGAGTACGCTCCTGGGATGGTAACTGTCAACTTTGTTTTTTGCAATATTTAACACTTATGGGGCGCCGGGGGCCAAAATATGATTTTTTCCTATATGAGCTATATAAAAATTACTTTAAGCGTTAGCTATTACATAAATTGATGGATCTTAACCAAACTTTGTATATAACAACTTGGTAGCCAATATTGAAATACTTTAGGGCACTAATTTCCTAATGTCCATTTCTTCGGGGCTGGGGGCCCAAAATGTCTTTTTTCATAAACGTTTGAGATTGTATTCCCCATTCAAGTATTAAAGATCTAGATAAATATAAAGAAATACATCGGCTATAAGATTGATTGAAATAAAACAGGTGTTTTGAACTTGACATCTTGCACTTATTGGGCCCTGGGGCCCTTAATGTCGTTTTTTGTGTGCTTAAATGAGCTATATAAAAAATTACTTTATGTGATAGCTACTGGAAGCCCATATTAAAATAAAAAAGGGCACTGCACGTCTAATGTCCAATCGTTCAGGGCTGGGGGCCCCAAATGTCTTTTTTCAAATATGTTTTAGATATTATTTGCCATTCTATTTTTAATTATCTTGAGAAATATATCCACGATGAAACTCAATTAAAATGAACAGCATGTTGAAATTTACATCTTACATCGATTGGGCTGGGGGCCCCAAATGTCTTTTTTCCTATATGTTTGAGATATTATTTACCATTCTATTTTAACGTTCTTGAGAAATATATCCATGATGAAACTGAATTTAAATAAACAGGTTTTCAAAATGTACATCTTGAACCGAATGAGCCCGGGGGGCCCCTTAATGTATTTTTTCTTTATATCTATATATATAATAATGAAAGTATGTATGTATTTATGTATGTATGCATGTCCTTTATAGTTGACTAAACCATTCATCTGATCGGCATGAAACATTTTGCACTGGCAACTTCTTTTGCAAAATGTAACACTCATGGGGCGCCGGGGGCCCATAATATGATTTTTTTCCTTAAATAAGCTATATAAAAATTACTTTAAGCGTTAGCTATTAGGTAAATTGATGGATCTTAACCAAACTTTTTATATAACAACTTGGTAGCCTATATTGAAATACTATAGGGCACTAATTTCGTAATGTCCATTTCATCGTGGCTGGGGGCCCAAAATGTCTTTTTTCACAAACGTTTAAGATTTTATTCTCCATTCAATTATTAAAAATCTTGAGAAATATAAATACATATATCCACTATGAAATTGATTAAAATAAAACAGGTGTTTTGAGCTTGATATATTGCACTAAATGGGCCCTGGGGCCCTTAATGTCGTTTTTTGCTTATATGAGCTATATAAAAATTAGTTTATGCGTTAGCTACTGAATAAATGAATAGATCTTAACCAAACTTTGTATATAAACACTTGGTAGCACATATTAAAATAATAAAGGGCACTGCACTTACTAGCAGACCCATCGTGCGTTGCAACGATCTCAGTAAAAAGGAATAAATATATAAATAAAAAAGAAATACATATATAAATAAAAAAGAAATTACTTTAAGGGTTACCGGGCCCATCAGTTTAACATATGACGTTCGAAAATCTGTTCATTTTCATTACAAATATATAAATATATTCATCTATATTGCTCAATATCGTGTAAAATTGAATGCAGAATTGTTCAGGGCTGGTGGCCCTCAAAATGTCTTTTTTTCGTATTTGTTTGAGATATTATTTGCAATTCTATTTTTAACGTTCTTGAGAAATATATCCATGATGAAAATCAATTAAAATGTACAGCATTTTGAAATTTACATTTTACATCGAATTGGCCGGGGGCCCCCTATGTCTTTTTTTTTGTATACTCGATATTATTTCCCACTCAGTTTTTAGCGATTTTTCAAAATATATCCACGATGAAACTGAATTTAAATGAACAGGTTTTCAAAATGTACATCTTGAACCGAATGGGCCAAGGGGCCCCTTAATGTATTTTTTCTTATATTAGCTAAATAAAACTTAGTGTAATTGTTTGATAATGAGAAAATATCTGGATTTTGACCAAACTTGGAATATAAAAACTTAAGAGCCTATATTAAATTACTGTAGGGCACTTACATTGTCCATTTCCTCGGGGCTGAGAGCCCCTAAATGTGTTTTTACTAAACTTTTAGTATATTGTATTCCGCATTCAATTTTACAAGATATTGAGCAATATAGATGAATATATTTATATATTTGTAATGAAAATGAACAGATTTTCGAACGTCATATGTTAAACTGATGGGCCCGGTAACCCTTAAAGTAATTTCTTTTTTATTTATACATGTATTTCTTTTTTATTTATATATTTATTCCTTTTTACTGAGATCGTTGCAACGCACGATGGGTCTGCTAGTAAGTAATAAAATTATATTTAAATTTTTAAAACATACTATATGAAAGAATATATCCTGTGTCATTGTTTCTTGTTTTTCATTTCTTTTTATTTTACATAACTATTGTATCATATACAATGTGGTATGTTTTAAGAATTTAAATATAATTTGATTACTTATGTAAGTAAGTATTTTATGTTTATTGTATCAGACAGATATAACATGATAATCTTATTTAAGTTTGACAAAATCTGCATCATTTTCATCCGAAACCATAAAATAACTAAATATTATTTTTTAAATGACTGTGGGTCAAAACCAAAACTGCACCAAATTTGATATACAACTGTTATTTTTGGCAGTGAAACCAAAATTCATTATGATCCTAGGAAGAAATATTAAAGTTTTTGATGAATATCAAAATAACTTTCAAAAAATTAACAGACCAATAAAATATCATGGCTAAGGCTAAGCGTAGAAAGCAATAATATTCTGTATAGACAGTGCATCTGTAATAGATAAGATAAATAAAATACATGGATGAAACCTTAGGATTTTCTGTGTATACTTACAATTGACTCAGGATATTTTTCCAGGCCTGCCTTCAACACAAGTTCAGCAATGTCATGATTGTCAGACTTAGTACACCACTCAGCTCCAACCTTATAGGATGTCCAATTAAATTCAGGATTCATTTCATCCATTTTCACCACCATGTTTAAGAGGGTGTCAAAGTCTTTAGCTGGTATCAAATAATTCTGTACAAAATAAGCAGTTAACTCATTGTTTCCTGGCCATCTGTAAGATAAACATAAATATTAATTTGATATCTTGAAAATAATACTTGCATTATTGAAATAATGGATGAGAAAAGATGTTTTACTCAAGTATTGATTATGTTATTTTATTGGTTTAAAATTTCTGTACAGATTTTGAATATCTTATTGATTAAATAATTTTTCAAAATCATTTAACTTTTATTGTTTTATTGGTACTCAATATTTATGCTTTAATAAAATATACAACTACATTTCTAAAAATAAATATTCAGATAATTTTAATGTGTTACCACTATCTAACATTTCTTTTCTAGTAGACTGTTAATTCAAAATTAAATAAATTCTTTTTAGGCGTTTTCATTTATGTTAAAAAAAAGTTAATAATAAATCTTACAATTTTTCCAAGGCGTAAGCAACAGTTTCTTTATGTGGCCTTGTGGATGGTTTTCCTGTTAAGGCTTCCAAACCCTTAACACAGTGATCAAGCAAAATGTAAGTATTAGGCTGTTGTAATTTAGAGGAGTAAATATGACATCGTGCCACATTGGCTGCTTCCTCTAACAATCCTGTATGGATCATGAAGCGAATCATCTCTCTGTGGACTGATGCAGCGCCTTGCTCCACTAGGTTTTCTTTTTGAAGCACTGCAACTGTTTATTTTAAACTTTAAAAAATGTGTTATTTCATTGGCTGTTTCAGCCAGCCAAACAATCATTAATATTTAACCCCACAAGATTACAGGTGTAGTTCAGAGATGAGTTTTGGATGGTCTGATGTAAGATTATGTATCACTTGACCGCATCAAGAAAGCATGAATCAACATGTTTTTCCAGACACATCTCACTGTGCTGTGGTGAAATCCCGGGGGAACACTATACATTTAAATGGAGGTTTTCTAAATGATAAAATTTATAGTCTGTATGGTCGATAGCATGCAGGCTTTAGATGAGAGTCGTATAACTTATAATTCATGGTTGTACAATCAAGCATGTAACCAACAGAAAATCCCAAACAACCTATAATTAAACAGATTGTTCAGAGAGTTCAAAGGAGAAAGAGACTGGAATATAAGGGAAAGTTTTAGAGACTGTTCATTCGGGGCAAGTCATAGTGACTTCATTTACTCTGAGAGATACCGATTGGATAGATGTGGCAGAAATCATTTGGAGAGAACTTTGACAGACAACAGAGGAGAATCAAAGTGTTAAGAAATAGGACTGATTTGGAGACACAGTTGTTAATCAAGACTTGAACATTAAAGAAACTGGATTGTTAGACAAGCAGATAAAAACCCAGCTTTAGCTATGAAAGAAAGAGGCAATCTTTTAACAGATGAGTGGTTATCAAATTGTTCCAGTAACAATGATTGAGTGAGCAAGGGTTACCATACAAATAAAGTGACTAAGAATGCAGGTGTAAAATGTACCCCCAATAAACAATTCTCTAAAATAATATCGATTGAAAGTTATTATTCTTGTAGATTTATCAATAGGTCTTCATTACTGTGAAAATATATAACATAAAACCAGGTTTAATTGTTGTATAACCGATCTCCCAATGAATCTCAAAAGCTTTAAATGTTTGAGGTTTGAGTAAATTTGATGGCATAATAAAATGAAAAACCTTCTACATGATGAAAAGTATGACTTACAAACATCCTGAAAGATAGGCAGAGCGTCATCCCATTTGTTCTGACAGATTAGATTCAAGACCAAATTTTCTTGGGCCTGCCACATTTCATTTTGTTCTGGTTTGACATCATTAAGCTATGGAAAACAAGGTAGAAAAATTTAAATGATCTTTTGTTTGATTTAAAAAAAATTTGTTTAGCAACAATATTATTAGCCAAGCTTAGCATCTGAATAAAAAGATCTAAAATTGTAAATCTCAGTTATATCAATCAATGTCTTATGAAGAATGCAATTTAATCTTATAGTGATTCTCTTTGTTCTCTGGAATAATTAATCCAGCTAATTTCTTTTATTTCCTTTTTTACTTTTTACTAGGGACCAGCTGGGTAGACATTTTCTACCGGGTACCAAATCCGAATAGTTAGATGTACTATTTGTCGGATCCGGGTACAAATCCGAGTACTAGGGTTGTTAAACAAAAATCGGAAATCCGAATTAATTTCGGTTTTGAAAACAATTAGCGGTTGCTTTATTTCGCAAAACCATAACCGCTTTGTATTTACCTTTCACGTTTTCTACAAATAAAATTTAATTTCAGGCATTCAATTTGGTTTAATAAATTATTATAGACTGTATATTTTATTGTTTACTTTACCACCGTCTACAGTCTACACTCTTCATGCAATGATATTATGGTCAGAAGAATGGATTTTTAATTTATTAAGATTTAAATCAATAAATTCATTATATATTACTTGTAAATTTGGTTTCTCTTGTTAATATGTTACTTACTTACTTTGTAACTGTTAGTCGCTGCTAATTTTAGTTAATATATTTACTTTAATTTGAATTTATTTTATTATTTTATTCAATAATTTAATTTTTTTTTATAGTAAATATGGCTGCGTGGCGCTAGTCGCTAGAAGTAAACACAAAAATGTCTTAGAAAATTAGTTTATTAAATTTATATCTTTATTGCTTCAAATTACTAATTTATATAATTATGTTACATTTGTTATATTGTTAATAATTTGTAAACATTACTAATTTTGATATTTATAGAATTCCAAAATTGTATTTTTTAAGGTATTTTTAGATATTTGGTTTGTTAGCTTGGGCACTATTTGCCGAGGCGAATAGTTCCGAAAAACCTGATATCCGGCCGGGGAGAATGTCCAGAGCGGTTTCCGGTTGGTCCCTATTTTTTACTCTCTTTTTGAACTGTTCATTATAGCTGCTGTCACAATGTTCCTTTTTTATCCCTATTTTTTTAAAATCCATTTTTTACCAGCGTTTTCTCCATCTTTGTTATAAATATTTTGAAATTCTCAGGTAGATCAGATCAGGAGAAGGTCAGTCTTAAATGAGGACGATATGTATTTGAGATTTGTTTTAGGTTAGGTAAGGCTATTAATGATTAGATATTCATCTAAATATCTATTAACTTAAAATTAACTTGGAAAATATTTAATTGTTTAATGTAATAATTAAATAACGACTTAAACATAAATAAATAAACATTACGGCTAAGTTGCTAATATATAATCACATTTAGAAAAAATATATATCCATAAAACTATACTAATAAATACATTACCTTTAATATCTCAATAGCTTTTCTTGTATAATCTTCTGCTTTAGGGTAATTTTTACGATAGAATTCAAGAGAGCCAAGATTAGTAAAGCAAGTTCCAATCACCTCATGATTCCAGCCAACAGCTTTGGCTTTTACTGTCAAAGACCTGGAATGTATTTTGAAGATGATTTTTTCTGAATATTCACTTACATAGAGAAGAGGGGAAAGAAAAAATATTCACCCATTTCTTCTTTTGTTTTCTTCTTCCACTAATAGCATGATATATATCTTTTTTATAGTACAGATTAAATTTTAAATATAAGTATATAAGTATATATTTATTATTATTATTGCTTAAATGTAATTTATATATTTTTCAAAATATTTTTCAAAATATTTTTTTAATTATCAATTTACCTCTGGTACATGCTTTCAGCTTTTTCTATCTCATTCATTCGTCTGTAACACAATCCCATATTTGTTAATAGATTGCCAACTTGCACAGGCAAATGACCAAAGTAAATGGCCTCAAAGGTCTGAGAATAGAATTCAATAAAAATAATATTGGAATAACTTACTGAAGTATCAATTAAAAAGGCATTTGGCTTAATGCCTCCTTCAAGCAAGAATTTTTAAAAAATATTAATTGAAATTTTCTTGTCTCAGCATTGAAACAAAGGCACTCTACCAAGTTTGGGAAATAAAAAGAAAAAAAGCATCTATTCAAAACCATACATTCTAATAATGATGTGGCACTTATTGATAGAAATTGAGAACAACTAGTAGAAAATGTTTGACAGATAATGTGTTAAGATTGTATTTAAGAGACATTTATAAGAACAATTAAATTAAAGCTTTTTTTCTCTTATTTGAAAGGCCTAAAATGAATTTTGTGCACGAAAAAGTTCAAATAATTTTTTCCAACTTTTTAAAACAAAATTAACTCTAATCTTCTTTATTATATAATTTAAAAGGGATTTTATTTTGGATATTTTCTGGACAAATTTCAAAATTAAAAAAATTAATAAACCAGCTTATATTCTCATATGTTTCTCTTGAACAAACCTCCATGGCTTTGTTGAAATATTCTAATGCAGTTTCAGGTTCTCCATTATCCAGTTTAATGACTCCCAAGTTTTGAATGGCTTCAGCTACACTCAGGTCATTGCCAAGTTCCTTGTGAAGTTCAATCGACTCTTTAAACAAAGGCTCAGCCTAAATTAAGTAGAAATAAAATTATTGAGCAAAATAGAATAAATCTCATTCTTTAGTTGAATTTTTCAACTTATATTTATATAGAGGACAATAAGTGGTATAATCCCTAAAGCTCCATTAAATTTATAATGATTTTACAAACATGTTGATGGTATTTACACTAAATACTACCATAATTAATCAATAATATTTTTATCTTGTGCAGATAAAAATTACTTCTATATGAAAGAAACAATAGAAAAAAGAAAAAAAAGAAACTCTTGAAAAAAACCTAGTGGATGAATAGTCTCTGATCATTTAATAAGTTTTCCTACTAAGTTTTGGTTCAATACCCACATTCTAGTGACTTTGAACTTTAAGAGGATCACAGGTTGTAGCTAGGGGAAAAAACATCTCCTAAGACCCATAACTCTCATCCAAGCAGAACAAAAAGCAAAACAAAAGGAAGAGTTGTTTTTAAAACTGACGTTTATTTAGCATTATCAAGACAGTTCAGAGGGTCAGTATCTATTTAAATTATAAATAAATTTGCGCACATAAAAAAAATCTTTAACATAATCTTAGAGGGGGTGGTACATGCAGAATGTGTGGAATTCAACATTAAACTGATGATAATGGTTTCTTGTGTAGTGCTATTTGTCCATGCTTGTCCAGAATGGTCACCACACTCTTAATTTCAAAATTTAGCCCTAATTAAAAAAAATTCTTTGTATTTCTAAATACCAAAGACCTGTCTATGCCATTTATCACTAAGAAAAAATACACATGGATATTGCATTGTGATTGTAGGAAAGTTAAGTTATGACTAAATTATTGATACCTCTTGGTAATGTTTTTGTCTTATGTGGAGAACTCCGAGTCCATTACAAGCTTTAGCTAATGTTTGTTTTGTCCTTTTATCAAAACTGTCTTGTAGTAAACTGGAAAATCAGTAAAAATACATTTTCAATAAGTATCTTGAAAATTAGTAATTTTTTTTGCTTAATTGGCATGTTATTTTTCACTAACATATAAAATAAAGTACAAATGCTTGTATTACAGTCGAACCCACTTACCTCGAGCTCGGTTAGCTCGACCACCCCACTAACTCGACGTTTTTTATTGGAACCGCCAAATTCTCTCTTCGTCTTAGCATTTTTTAATCGGCTAATTCGATTTTTCTAAGTCGCCGAAACCTAGTACCTCGAGCACAAAAGAGGGCCAAATTTGCAACTTAACTTGGTTAGCTCGATCGCCGATCGCCATGACCAATCGCCAGCTTTTGAAAATGTTAGCTATGATTTTTTTATAACCAAGGGAAGGGACCAATTTTCTGCCTCACCAGGGTCTGCTGGTGACGTCACAGCCCGTTTGCTTTTAGCTCTCAGTGCTGTGTTGCTTCTGGTACTATGGCAATCGCCATATTTTGAAATTCTTATTTATTTTATAACCAACAAGGCCACACGTCAAATTTCAGCCTTGCATGGTGTGCTGGTGACGTCACAGCCCGCATGCTTCAGGCCTGTGTTGCTTCTGGTACTATGCCAATCACCAGCTTTTGTTCCTCTTAGTTATTTTATAACCAACAAGGCCATGAAAAAAGTTTCAGCCTTGTGAGGTGTGCTGGTGACGTCACAGCCCACTTGCATTCAGATACTTTTCAGAGCTGTGTCAGAGTGAAATGACTCGCGAATTTTGTGTTTGCAATGTTGGAGAATATAATGAACATTTGTATCGATAATCGACGTTGGTTTTTATTTTAAATTTGTAAATTTCTGCTGTTAGTTGGTGCACATATACTTTTAATTGTTAGCAAACATGTATGTACATTTTTATAGCATGCCGATAGCTTCATCAAACAAATACCCACCCCCACTCTAAGTCCATTGTAAGCCCAGGGGATCGTATGGAATAACAAAATGTACCGTGTGCAGACTTGTTGTCCATGGCAACCATTCATCCTTCAACCTCATTTGACTATTACTACTGCTTTGTTCTCATTGTTTCATTCATAAGAAGTGGAAGTGTGCAAAAGCCATTTAACTATTGGTTAGAATTAATTAAAATGTGTCAAAGTTGAAGGTTCAAAAGGAGTTCCTAATTTATTTGTGTACCTAAACTGTACGTTTTTATAGAGAAGAGTTCGCTTTGTCATGAGTCATATATAGGTCATGATAGACAACAGCAACGCCGTGCATGTACATTCTCATTTATTAACGCTAGTGATGGGACGATACCAAAATCACAGGCTGCTTTCTGTAAACAAGGCTCCCCAGATTTTAAAAAATATAATATAACAGACTACAGACAGTTTACCCACCCCAACTCTCAATCTCCCACACCATTGTTGTTGTTAGTCCGATTAGCATCAAGTTGTAAGCGCTCAATCTGGGAATCACCGCAAGACGGCGCGCGCGCGGCGGCGTGGCGGGCAGGAGTATATGACTTCGTTATAGTTATGTACTAGGGGAAAAAACTGCGCTGACGCACCAAAGGGTTATATTTAAACTTAAACGGTCCTTAAAAACGATCGGTCTTATCAACCTTGGGAAAGAGTGAAGAAATAGGGTCCATATATTCCGATACTATTCTGATTAATCGTCCCATCACTAATTAACGCACAACACGTGCATAAAGAAATTTCAAGCGCATGTTAATATTTTGACGCCATATTGGTTTTCGTTTTAACTCGATCATCGGTTATTTCGATGCCATTTTTCATACCCCAACGCCGTCGACTTAACCGGTTTTGACTGTAGTTGTATTGTGCATATTAAACTTACTTGCGACATTCTGTCATGACAGATTCATGTAGGGGCTGTGCTTTATCATATTCTGTGTTATCAACATAAGCACATGCCAAATAATATCTGCTGTCTCTCAGCATTGTAAGTCTCACATCTTCAGGTACCTTATCTTTTATTGCCTCCTGATTGAAAAATATAACAATATCATTCAAATATCTGTTTCCATGGATACATTAATTTACTTATGATCTACTTATGAACTAATCAATTCTTATATAACAAAATGTTAAAAAACAAACTATTTAAATAAATTGAAATGCCTTTTAGGTTCAATTTTAACATGTAAAAAATTTCAGTTTTATAGAATTTGTAATATATTATACATTTCTGTTTCAGTTTGATAATCATTCATTAGAACAAAAACAATTTATCAGCTTAATAGGCAAAGTTTTACTCACTAATATCTTGATGGCTCGTTCCAAAACTTTCACATGTGCTCTGTAATAATTAGCTATTCCAAACATGTCTGCCATTGAATTTATGCACGGCAAGAGCTGTTTGATAAAATACTATGAGCAATAAATCTTTTTTTTTAATGCTCATTGGAAATAACTATTTTATATACATTTTAGTCAATTATTCAATAAATTTTAAAGACTCTTAAAATAATTTAAAACTTTGAAGCAAAATTACCAAAAATCCAGGCGGTTCATTTTCTGTAGCAATATTTTCAGCAAAGTAGAGGTAGAGTTGACTCACTGCTAAATCAAACGAAGAAATCAGAGAGTTGTAGATTTTTTCCTGATTATAGCCGGTTGTGACCCACAAGTCAATGAGCTCATAAACACTTTTTCTGGTAGAAGGTAAAAAACATATTATTTTTTAAATTATCAAAATTTTTAACATCTTTTCAAGTCCATGATGAAAAAAATGAGTAAAGATTGCTTTTTCAGCAATACATTATCTATTAGGTAAGTTTTTCATTTTTAAGAATATATTTTATGCATGCATATCATTTTTTGTCTTTAATAATATATATAAGAGATCTATTATTTACAAATATTATTTATGCAAAATTGTTACAACCCTAGTTTTCAGTGAAATCATAAAATTAACAGTAAAAGTTTTACTGAACAAAAGAATCAGTGCTTCCTTTTTAAAATTAACAACCTTCTACTTTTGGTTTAAGCAGACTTACTTTTGCAATGTGTTAAACACTCGCATATCACTTAAAGTGACAACTAGGCCTTCTTTGTCTTCAATTTTGTTCTGTAAGTATGGAAGCTCTTCAGCTGCTCGCCTTATTGCTTTACTGGATAAGTTTGTAGGGGTCATTGTAATGCTCTTTAAAAAAAACAATGATTAGAAACAAAATTATTTTAAGTTTAAACAACAAATAAATAAAAATGCTGATGATAACAGATTTGGTACTTCCACTAACAAATTATATTGTCAGATTAATCGGTTTCTATTTACCTCTCTAATCTTTTCAAAATATTTGATCAAGTGCCTAATCATGAAAGAGCTGGAAAAGAATGATAGTACATTTAATAGGAAAGATGGTTAAAGTTAATATATTATAAATTCAAAGTGATTTTGTAATTTTCCATCAAGCATATTTTTTAAAGTGTGGGGCCGTCCATAAATGACGTCACACGATTTTGGCCGATTTTTACCCCCCCCCCTCGTAGCATTTCATCACAAAAACTTTGACCCCCCTCCAATATTACGTCACAAAGCTTTGAAACCCCCCCCCCTCCAAAAGCCATATTTTCTAATTGAAAATTAGCATGTTATAAATTACTTTTTTGTCATTTAACTATGTATTTAGTATAACACTGCACTCTAATATCATAACAGGTGTGAAGCCATTGAAAACGTCATTAAATAAATTGAAAGCAATCAAATATTTAAGTGCAACTTTATTTAAAGTATCACGTTTTGATTTGATGTCACATTTCTTAAACTCCCCCCCTCCCCCTCGTCACAAATGCTCGACCCCCTATCCCCCTAGGTGCGGTACGTCATTTATGGACGGCACCTATACTAAAGTTATCAATGTAAATTAATGTAAGTTATGGCTGTCATATAACTAGATAGAGTTGTTTACACAAATAAACATTGTAAATCACCTTTGTTCTTCTGTCTGAAGATATCTTTCAGTCACAGCTTGTTGTAGAGCTGAGAATGCATACCTTGAAGACAAATTATTCTACTTGCATTAAAAAAATAGCCAGTTTCTCAAATATTTTATTTATTCAAATAGATAAAACAGTTTTAATTTTATTGATTACATTAATCCACTTTTGCAAGTCTTTGAGTTTTTGTTTTTCTGTGATATTTTTTCCTAGTCAGAAATACATATTTAGCTATAAAAATCTAAGCCCATGATAATTAAGCAACATCAATATATCCATACATAGATTGTATAATAATCATTTTTCTTTCTTTAAAACATCAGATAAATAAATTACCATATATACTCGTTCACAAGCCGACCTTTTTTGGACAAAATCTAGAGGAAAAGTCGGCTTACGAGCGGGTCATTAACGTATTTCTGCATGGATATTGAATATCGGTGTTGTTATTGTAGATCATCAAGGTCCTTTTCTACATTCTACAAGATTCGACTGCTCTACCAGAAGCTATAATATATTATTAAACATCTGCACTTACCTTATTTAATCATTTTATTTATTTTTTAAAACGTTTTAATAAATTGTTTTACAAATGTTGTTTTCAACAACGAATTTTAATGTACGCGCTTTCGTCACTGTTCACCAAAGAATTTTTTAAAAAATACCGGTAACTCTTGCCTAACAAAGAGCACAAAGACAAAATAGGCAGTACAAAGTAAACAATCATAATGACCGATTCAGCTTGTAGCTTTAAAAAAATGTGTACCATTTTGTTTAAGCTGTCCTATTGCTTTGGGGGGTCGGCTTGCGAGCGCGTTATACACTTTTAATACTTTTCACTTCCAAATGGTCGTCTTATGAACAAACGGGCTATAGAATGAGTATATACGGTAGTATTTAAATGCATTGAAATGTATAAAATTTATTTCCATTGACATGACTAGACATGAATAATACTGACAAATTTGAATTTTTTATTCTCAGTATTACTGAATCCCCTCAACCCAAAACATTTAAAAAATATGTTACACACCTTAATAGACCTTCATGAATTATAAAGAAATTTTCCATAGCAAAATAGAATGGTGACCAAGAACTTGAGCTTAGATCAAAAATCTCAATTAGTTCTGTCTCTGATAAGCCACTATGAGAAACAGCTATTGCACTTAAAACCTAAGTTGAAAAATAAGCAAACAGTTTTACATAATATGTGCAAGATTGTGAAGTAAGAACAGCTTAACCAACTTAGACTCAGCTTATCATTTATAATCAAAATAAAAAAGGGGGGAAATGGCATTAAAATTGTTTTTCATGTTTGTCTAGTGTTAAGAGATATCATTTAACTCAATAGAACATTAAGTTAATCATAACAAGAGATCAGGCACATGAAAATAAATAGTTAACAGAACAATATTAACAATAATTTTTTATGGACATATTATTAAACCATTTTAAACCTTTTCAACCAGCTGAGGACTATCTTTGCTATTGTAATCTTCTTCAAACCTTTGTAGAACTTTTGACAATAATTCTTTTACACTGAAATAATAAAATGTAAAAACACACAGGTCAGAATATATTTCATTCATCTCTTTTGTATGATTTTGCAAATATTAACTAACTGATATGAATGAATGGCTAAACAATTTACATTGGCACTAAACTTAATTTATTTTAAATATAAATTGGAGCAGTTTAATTGCAATAATATATTTTATATTGCTGACTCATGATTTAAAATTGCTTACCCATCAGAATATATAAGAGAATCAATTTTCTGATCCAGCATCCTAAAATAACCATAGATTGAGATTTCCTGTTTCAATTACATGAAATTATAAATTTATGATTTACAAGCAAGTAAAATAAGTTTTTTCAAAACATATGTCAAATATTAAGTATTTTGCAATTAATGGTTTTCAATAGATGGGTTTCAATCTAGTTAAAACACAATACCCCATACAAGGCCAGTCTTAGCAATTGAGGGGCCCTATGTGGCTTAGTATACAAAATGGATTGCGCGGGGCCCAGTTTGGGTAGGGATAAGGAATTAATAAGGATAATAAGTGAAAATTAAGATAGTGAAAGCACAGGGCCTATGAAAGCAGGGGGCCCACTGCGACCCCGGGGCCCTGACCCCATAAAAATATTCTGTAAACACTAAAATAATATTAATAATGCAAAATCATGATGTTTTATAAATGTAAGAACCATAAATGAAAATAGGTAAATTCATACAAAAATGTCAGTTTTGATCTAAGTACAGTGATTTTGAAAAACAAAATTAAGCTTAATGGCACCTAATTCCAGATTAAGTCACATATAAAACAAAGAAACACTTATAGGCAGAGCAAAAAAAAATCTTCAATAAATAGCTCATTTGAATTATCGAATCAGTGACAAAATTTAACTATGTTATCAGATTCAACTATTAAATGAACTTACTGATAAAACAATTTTAAGGAACAATGGATTAGATGTCTGTTCTGCATCAACGATCCTCTCAAGTTGATAAGGAGATAACTCTTTACCATTTATCATAAGCGTTTCCTACAATTAAATAAAATCTACTGACCCCAACAGATATAATGATACAAGTTAGAATACTAATCAATGATCAATGATTAAAACAAATTACAGAACTTTCTTTAATCTAATTTTTTAAAATTAAATCTCACACATCAATAAACATCTAAAATAATTTCTTTAATCATGTTAAATTAAGTCATCACTGCATCTACTTTTTGAAAATAGAATCAGTATTTAATTGAACTCAAAGCAGACATAATCATTAGCAGAATAAGCACTTCTTGCATTAAGCCAGTTTTAATAGCCTCTAGAACAGCCTTGGGGGTCGCGACGGGTGTTCTGGGGGTTGCCAACTGTCGACTAAAAATATTCACTATAATGCAAGTTTGCTCTATTTTGTAAAAACGTTATTGAAAATGACTTAATTTCAAGGGGGTAGCGGGTCACGTGGCTTTTATAAAAAGGGGTCACCACCCAAAAAGGTTGGGAACCACTGCTCTAGAAGCTGTAGAAATTTAGTTTCATTAATTATATAATAAGTTTATGATCCGTCCTTAAAATGAATGAGGAACTGACTTACCTTACAAATGGCCTCAATAACTTCTTGCTTTAATGGGTAAATCTCAAGCACATAAAACTGTCTTTGTGTCACTAAGAGGTCAATGGTATTTAGATCAGAATCCTTGGTAGAAACAATGAGTGAAATGCCCGCAGGAAAACTCACTGGCAACCAATACAGGTGCTGTTAAATTTGTTAAATTATAATGTTGAAACTTTTATAAAATTTCAAAAAATTTGACGACTAATAACAATTAGTGCAAGAAGGGGGAAGGAAGGCCCCAAGAAGGATTTTTACAAATTATTTTGAAGCATGTTTGACAGATTGTTTTGCTATTTTTCCCACCTCTGTCTAATGACTGATGAAAAATATGTCTTATCCCTAATACTGTTAATATTTTCAAAAACGTATTAAATAGAGCTGTTAACGATTAATCGTTAAATTCAATTAAAGCCAAAAATTGAAATTTATGGTATCATAAGTAACATTTATTAAAATACTTGTCGAAAATCGAAATAACGCTGGAATGTCTTCTTTACATGACATCTTTTAACCAACAACGCAAACAGACAAGTGTATTGACGTTATTTGGTTCAAGTGATGAGCGGGTCTTATTGACAATATAACCAGCCGAGCTGAACAATCGTTCACATAGCTTTAGATGGTCTCAGCTGAAGTTTCTGATACTGTAGTGTATGTTTGGTATGTAGGTGATATGTAAACGAAATGTTAGAACCATGGTAGCAATGTTCCCTTTAAGCAGTGCGGTTGCACAGATATTGGACCGATGCCTCGCAGGAGTTTAGAATCACCGCGCAGCAAATTTGGTAAAATATTGCAAAAAATTGACATTGTGCAACTTTGCACAGGAGTTTTTTTTTAATTTTACACACGGACCAAAGAAGCTTAGACTTAGAGGGAACATTGCATGTTAGGCAAACGATTTCTCTCAACGGACACAATAAACTTTATCTTAAATTTTTAACATTCACGTCAGTCAATAGTTTAAAACCAAAATGTTTTTGTAATCGTTCGGAAATTAGTTTATATTTATCTGCCGAAATATTATACTTTTTGGCTTCCAGGTCTATTTATAAGTGGTGGGTCGATTAATTGTTAAAAAAATGTGTAATCTTTAAATTTTTTAACGTTAATTTTCGCAGGCCTAGTATTAAATAAAAAATCTATTACAAAAAAGGTTCACTCAATTAAAAAAAACTGAACATTCTATCTTAAGTCATAGTTTTATGATAAGTATGCCTGTAATGTTTACACAAAATAAAAAAAATTAATTACAATAAGAATTTTCATAGTTTAAAAAAATTGAATAATAAATAACCTGTGCTGTTTTTACAGATGATTTTACTTTTTCTAAACCATCAATTATGATAAGAACATTTTTGCCATCTGAGGAAGCATGCTCCATCTCATTTTTAACACTTAGATAAATTTCATGGAAGTCATTGCTACTCGTTTTATTGCCAGCAATTGTATCTTCAATGTCAATATCATTTTCTTTGGATTGGGACCCATTTATAAATCGCAGCTCAGAAAGTATGTGCTTCAAGATACTTTTTGGTTCTGTGGAAAAAAAATAAATTTTGATATTTTTAAACATTTATTTTTTAAATGTTTTATAAAATTTTCTTTTTAAATTTTAAAAATGTGCTCTTATAAATTTTTAATAAAACTGAAAAGTCAATTACAAAAACAAATTAAATTTTTTAAAAATCAAGAGAAAATAACAGATTTTAAAATACTTTATGATACCATATTAGTGAATATTTTTTAGCAATATAAAATTAATAATATAATCAAATTGAAATTTAAAAACATCTTAATAAAAATTGTAAAAAATATAAAAATACATGTATTCTAAAAACACCTAAAAAATAATACAGTGGGACCCGCTTAAGTCGACGGCCTCGGGGTATGACAAATGGCGCCGAGATAACCGATCATCGAGTTAAACGAAAACCAAAATGGCGGCAAAATATTAACATGCGCTTGAAATTTCTTTATACAAATGATGTGCGTTAATTAGTGATGGGACGATTAATCGGAATATCGGGACCCTATTTCTTCACTCTTTCCTAAGGTTGTTAAGACCGTTCGTTTTTAAGAAGCGTTTAAATATAACCCAGGGTTCCCACTCAGTCGGGAATTCTTAAAATAATTTTCCCGGTCTTTAAAGTCGGGAAAAGTTATGACTAGCCAGGAATTTTTATATATATATATTTTTTGCCGAAGTAAATGACTTTGATTACGTCTCTGTGGTCATGTTTCGATTCCATTTAATAAAAAAAAAGTTACCAGTTTATAATTGTCTGCGCATGTGTTAAAACTAGTCAAATTTTTCGCCTCGCCTCGTCCCCTGTGGCGTGGCATGTAACCGCCCGTCGAATCAGCGAATAAAAAAAAACAAAAACATATCAATATGGTAATTTTAAGTTTAGTGCTTTTGACGTGCAGGATATCTGTCACTATGAGACCGCACTCGAATTTCCTCCATCAATCAAATGATACATGTAACTTGACCTTCTAATATAAATAGTTACAAATGCGGCCTTGACCGTTGATCACATGAAAGGCGCACTGTGTGTTAGACCTAAGCGAATTTTTAAAAAATCATTCCTAATCAGAATTCGACCTACAACAGTGATGACGTGTATATTATATATATACTGTAATATTAAGAAAATGATTTGATTTCACCGTCACGCGCGTGTTAGTCACAGTCACGAATCTTACTGGTAACAAAGCAACAACAAACTTTTAAAAGAATAATAATTTTTTATTTAATTATATAAAAACCACCGTCGATTCTCGATACAAACCTTTATTTTCTTTTCTAAAGATATTCGTTTATCTTAAAAAATAAAATGATTAATGCATCAGAAAATGAATTAAGTTTAATAATAATATGACATGTGATTTTCGAGTACCTCTGGTGAATACATACTCGATAGAGATGTGTCATTACCGTGTCAAACTAATTCACAAGCAGATCAAAAGTGAAACAAGATAATAAACATCTGGTAATCCTTGTTGAAATCTTGTAAAATCGCACAATAGCCGGAAGTCTCGAGGAAAGCGAGATTTCGATGCTTTTTTAACTAAAAATGCGAGTGTGCGTTGCTAGGCGAACAGACGGGGATCGAGCTAACCAACGTTAAGTTGCAAATCTGGCACTCTTTTGAGCTCCAAATATTAGGGCTCTGCGACTTAAAAAAATCGAATTAACCGATGAAAAAATGCAAAGACCAAGAGAGAATTTGGCGGTTCCAAAAAAAAACGTCGACTTAATAGAGCTGACGAGTTAACCGGGCTCGAGTTAAGTGGGCCCCACTGTATTTAAATTTTAAATATGGAGATATTTTATTAGTTATATATTGTAATACATATCAAACATATTAAGCACCTGTTGTTCCTTGTGCACATCCTACAAAGTGGTAAACTAAATGTGCATCTGTCTTGGAATCTTGAATTGTTTTGATAAGATTAGCCAACAGGGCTGATTTACCACAGCCTGCTGGTCCCTTGACAAGAACTCTTGGATGATCTATATCATTTTAAAAATAATAGAGTTGAACTTTTTATATTCATTAGTCATCCAATTTTTTGAAATTGTCAAGAGTACATGAGTCAAAAACCAGGATTCTCTTTAATCTTTATTACTTTTTATTTGTCATTTTCACTGGATATAAGAGCCCTAATGATTCTCCTCATAAGGAATATTAATGAATAATTTACTTTAAATATCAAACTACTGAGTAATTAATATTACACATATTTCAAAATTAAAATTATAACACAAAAAAACAAAAATTAAAATTATTATCTTAATCTTATGTCCATCTTTAAATCAGCTTTAAAAATGTACCTTTTAATTTCAGTGGTTTCAGCTCATCTTTGTTGATTTGTTCTCCATGATAGAGAGATGTCCTGAATGCTATAAATGTATCATGACACAATCTGCTTTGTTCCAGTGGGCTCAAATCTGTGTTATCACTTTCAGCTATGAGATCATGACAGCATTGCCATACACTTTCAAACATGAATTTTGCACCCTGTTATTTAAACAAAAATTGTTTAAAAATATTTTTGCTACCAAATAAAATGAGATGTTAAAAATTATCAATAACGTTTTTAAGTCCAGTGTTAAAAATTCTCTATTTACCTCTTTTGGATTCTCGTAATTCAACAAAAGCCCAAGACACTGTAAAATAAAAGATAATAATTGATAAATTTAATATAGACAATTTTATATTCTTAAAATGGATAGTCACGGGGTAGTTATTAACTGTCAATTACCAATGAAATAAGTATGTTTCCCCATAAAATGTATTGCTTTTGTGACACTCTCAATATAAGATATAACTACACAAATATTTTAAAACTTTTTAAAATTAAGAAATCTAAAATATATTCTTACACTTTTCCTTAATAAAGTGAAAATAAGGAATGCAAACTATATTGAAAAATTTAAAATAAAGAGATGGCAAGAAACTAAAATGAGGTTTATATATACCGAGAATGGGGATACAAACCTTCAGTTATACATAGTAAAGGTATTCAAATTATAATAGAGGCTTTGTTATTAATAAACTCCTTCAGAATCTATTGTTTTTAAATATTTTCATCTTACTAAATGAAAACATTTCCTACCTGAGACTCTGTTTCTTTAACTCGTTCAATTAAGTCTCTCATTAATGAACTTGAATGCTCACTTTCTGCTGAATATTTACTCACACTTTTTAAATCTCCAGTGGCTTCAGATTTTTTCTTCATATAATCATCATAGATCTGGATAAAATGTGTTTCAATTTTAAAAAAGACATACAAATTTGTTTAAAATTAATTTATATTATTATTTGATTTATTTATAATTATTTATTCATTATTTTTTTTTGCACACAAAAATTTCACGCTAAGGCTAGAGCCTTGACAATTAACTACTTATGTTTGAAATTAAATAATTTGAAAAGATAGAAAATTGTACGGGTACAAAATTTTATTTAGACCTTATCTCTAAAGCATATAGAAGAAGGCAACTCTCCAGGGTGATTTAGATGCCCATGTAGAAATTCCAACTCTGTTACACTTTTGCCTCGAACATCTGCTAGCCAGGGATAGCGACCAATTGCATTATCAAAGTTTCTTTGCAAGAGTTCATCTGACTCTCCATGCCACCCATAACGCTGAGTCACAAATTAAAAATAATAAATACCATTAATTTAATAATTATATAGCACTTTATAATGAAGAGATTTTTAAAAATGTAGTGACTTACTATGTGTACACTTTAAAATTATGATGGAGTTGGAATATGTAAAAAAATATATATATTTCAAGGTATTGTAGATAATGATAAATGAATTTCAATAAACGTTGTGTTGTTAAATGGAAACTTAAACTGGCACATTTATAATACTTATATATTTGAATGTTTGGTAAATTATGATGTTATTGATAGTTCCAAAATTTAATTTGTTTTAAACTGCCAACAGGCCATTAAAAACTGACAATCAATTTTTACCCCATTTTTGCAACCCTCTCCCTTTTATTCCACCTCTGTTACAATAAGTTTAACTCCAATTAAATATAGCACCCCCTCCCACCTTCCCTAAAAAACATGATAAAACCTATAATGATAATGAGACTAAAGCTAATATCCTTAACACATATTTTGCATCATCATTCTCTGCCTCAAGCCACAAGGAAGTTTTAATAAATTTAAATAAAATGGAAGAAATAGGTAACATAACTGTGGACGAGATAGGTATACTATCACTCTTATAACTTTAAAATAAACAAAGCCACTGGCCCAGATGAATTGCCTGCAAGGTTATTAAAATAACTAAGCAATGAACTGTCCCAATCTTTGTAGTTCTTTTTCAAGCATCTCTAAACCAGGGTAAAGTGCCCCAGGATTGGAAATTAGCTAACATAACTCCACTCTTTAAGAAAGGTGATAAATCAGACCCTGGTAATTACAGACCTGTATCACTTACTAGTAACACCTGTAAATTACTAGAACACATAATATATAGTAAAATAGTTGGCCACCTAGACAAATATAATGCCCTATGCCCACATCAACACGGCTTTAGAAAAAAACAGATCATGTGAAACACAAATAATAGGTTTAATAGATGAACTATCAAAAGACTTAGACAATAATGATCAAATAGACACAATATTACTAGAATTCTGAAAAGCATTTGACAAACTTCAACACCTTAGTTTACTTAAAAAACTTAACTACTTTGGAATCTCAGGTCCCTTACATCACTGGATCCAAGACTTCCTTTTGGGCAGGGAGCAAACTGTAATAATTAATGGATCTAAATCTGCACCAATAAAGGTTAACTCAGGAGTTCCACAAGGAACTGTGCTAGGTCCCTTACTCTTTTTAATTTATATAATTGATTTACCCAGGGGCGGATTAAGACTGCACGGGGCCCCTGGCTGCAATTCAAACTGGGGCCCTATCCAGCCAGTGTACCTTTAGATAAAATGATTGCTAGCAGCTAATATAAGACTGTAACTTGTAAATATTCATCCAAATTGATTATTCATGAAAAAACCGAATTCGAAGAAATAACTTTTTGCCGGTATCCTAAAATTGAGTGTAAAAGACAATTTATAAAATTAAAAAACACATGAAAAAAAAATTTCACACCGCCCACCCCGGGGATCGATCCCGCCACCGCTTGCACCACAAGCTTTAGTACTTCTCATTCGGCCACGAGACCTCAACTATGGTTGGCAAGTTAAAATATATATATAATATTCTTTAATAATTTCTGTTTATTGAGCCTATCAAATAAGGTTTTTTGACTGCTAAGACTATCGTGTCGGAAAAGAGATCATTTTAATAGATGAGATTTTATTAATTTATCATATTTTCAGCAATTCATGTATACATTTGTCCACATTTATTATAAAATATGCTAAGTTTGGGGGCCCTAAATCATCGGGGGCCCCTGGCTTTAGCCCGTTCAGCCCCCCCCCCTCCCTTAATCCGCCATAGGATTTACCCAACAACATCTCAACAGGAACAAAAGTGAGGTTA
The DNA here is from genome assembly GCA_944989445.1 of Ampullaceana balthica. NCBI lineage: Eukaryota > Metazoa > Mollusca > Gastropoda > Lymnaeidae > Ampullaceana > Ampullaceana balthica. Next base: position 3,032,243 of record CALYLW010000047.1, read on the forward strand.
TTTGCTGATGATTGTATAATCTATAGTACAATTACATCAGAACAAGATAGCAAAATTTTACAAAAAGACTTAGATGAATTGATAAAATGGGAAACTAACTGGAGTATGTCTTTCCACCCAGAAAAGTGTCAACTGTTAAGAGTAACAAAGAAAAAGAAACAAATAAATTCAAAATATTATATTCATGGAAAAGAACTGACCCAAACTAAGATGCAAAATACTTAGGAGTCTTAATAAATGAGAAACTATCATGGAATCTCCATGTCAATGAAGTTATTAAAAAAATCAAACAAAACCTTAGGCTTTATAAAAAGAAACTTTAACAAATGTAATAGAGATATAAAACTAAAATGCTACCTCACTTTGGTGAAACCTGTACTAGAGTATGCATCTTCTGTATGGGACCCATCCACTAAAGAAAACATTGATAAACTAGAACAAATCCAAAAAAGAGCTGCCAGATTCATTACTGGAGAATATTCAAAACTGACATGAATAACACCATTAGTTAAATCATTAAACCTTGAAACACTAGAGGATAGAAGAACCAAGAGCAAAGTAGTAATCATACATAAAGCAATTAATTCTAATTTAGAAATACAACACAAAGATAACTTAATACAACTCTCAGATAGACATAAGGATAAAAACACCTTTCTTATTCCGTATGCCAGAACAAACTCATACAAATTTTCGTTCTTCACGTCCGGAATTGGAGCGTGGAATGGTTTGCCTGAAGAAACCAGGAAAGCCAACACTTTATCCACATTTAAAACTCTAATAAGAATGCAGGACTAAACACAAACCATAGATAAGCGTAGGACGCAATAATCTTCTGTACAGAAGGAGCGTCTGAGGATTGCCGTCATGTAACTGTTATTGGACATTTGCACACCTTCCCCAGTGAAAATCAGTTACTATTAAATCCCTTATATTAACTTCAACCGCCGTCTCTGTCTGTCGTTCGTCATCGGGCGGGCGGAAAAACAAAAGTAAAAAATGACCCACTTCCCGTGATGCCATCAAGCTGAAATTTGGCACATAGACTTGTGTCACCTAACAATGCATCGTATCAAAATTTCTGATCGATCGAACGTAGCGTAATTAAATTAATGAATTTTTTGTTTATCTCGTGTTTTAACCAGGTGGAATTAACTCAGTTTCAGGCTGTAAATGTTTGTCGCGTTGGAACATAATCAATACTTTAAGTTCTGTCTCATATATATGGGATTTATAGTCAAAAACTTTGTTTTTAAATCCCTTATATTAACTTCACCGCCGTCTCTCAATCTGTCTGTTGTTCGTCGTCGAACGGGCGGGAAAAAAAAGGAAAAAATTACCCACTTCCCGTGAAGCCATCGAGCTGAAATTTGGCACATGGACCCGTGTCAACTAACAATGTATCATATCAAAATTTCAGATCGATTGAACGTACCGTAATTAAATTAATGCATTTTTAGTTTATCTCTATACAACGTATGTAGGCTAATTCAATTTCACTATTTGTTATTGTGTTTTTTTCACGGTAGCCTGTATCATCTCGTCATGTTTGCGTAAGAAATTGTGTTTCTAGCATTAAAGAGCTACAAGTATGTCGAAATAGTTCGAATGCACAGAAGAGCGCCGCCGCAATCATTATTTAACTTTAATTAATTTTTGTTGTTATTTTTAGCCTGTTTTAAAAGTAATTTTACGCTCAAGGAGAAAAAATGAAGAAAAAAAATGAAGAAAGGAATAACTATCACTAAACCTACCCCTAACCCTAAAACATATCACTAAACCTACCCTTACCCTATTAAAACCTATCACTAAACCTACCCCTACCCCTAAAACCTATCCCTAAACCTACCCCTAAAACCTATCACTAAACCTACCCCTAACCCTAAACCCATGAAAAAAAAATTAATTATGTTTTTAAAAAATGTAAAGTTAAGAAAGAAAAAAAACAACGCCCCCAACTAAAATCGAACCCCAGACCTCTATTTCAGAGGTCGGTCGCTCTATTAATTTGACCAACGAAACTGCTGACAAAATTCGTTCTTTTTAAAATTATAATAAGAAGGCTATAAATATAACGCTAACTCTTTTAATTTAAGAAACATGATTTCTCACTCTTCAATTTTAAGAAACAAGATTTATTACAAACATGACGAGATTATACACACTACCTTTTTTCACGTGACAGTTCAGTCACATGTTGACGCCATGCATCAATGTACCGGCGTGCTTTTGTTTACATTTTACGTGTAACGCTGAGCTCGGTCCAGCGATCGGTGACCAGACCTTTCCCTTCCCCCCCCCGGTTATAAAGTAAAAGGGAGTTAAGACAGATTCAGTCTGTAAATGTTTGTCGCGTTTTAACATAATCAATACTGTTAGTTATGTCTCATATATAAGGGATTTATAGTCAAAAACGTTGTTTTTACGGGTTTGTTTTATTTTTAGTGATATTTTCAATACCGATATTGAATACCTGACCAAAGAAACCAATAAAAACATCAGATCTGTCAATTTCCCTCAGACAAATGTTAATAACTTGAGCATTTTCAGCCGCCTCTGATGTAATACCCCAACGCATGTCCACTGGCACGAATTGAATGCCGCGGGTATTACACAAATGTTGAAACTGTGGGAAGTACTTCCTGGTCAGCTCCTCACGTTCTTCTTCCATTCCTCCAAATGGGGAGGAGAAAAATAATTTTAGAGTTCTGGGGTCCTTTAATTTCCTCTTCTTATTGGCCATTTCTATACAACAAAATGAATAAATTTAGCAAACTTAAATATGTAATCTTTAATCTGTAACAGTTTCAAACATGTTTTCAAATTGTTTTCATTAGCAACAGTCTTATAAAGTTATGCCCCATGGCTAAAAAATTATAAGTAATGGTAAAACAAAAATTTGAAAGAAAAAGAAAACAAAACAAAAAACCTTCAATTTATTATTCTTTTTAGGATTCCATTCTTTAGAAATTAAATGTTTCAAAATTAATCTTAGTTACTTAAAATTGTTAAAATTATATGTCACTGCAAATATTTAGTGAAACAATAACCGGTTTGATTCATAGTAGACATGAACTAGCAGAAACGTATCATCATAATTAATTATTTGCCAGTTGGTTCACAAAGGCAAAGGCCATCCCCGGACCACCTATCGTTTTTATCAGGACAATAGAAATTTTAAAAACCCGTAAAAAACCAAGTTTTTGACTATAAATCCTTTATGTACGAGAAGTAACTAAAAGAATGTTCGTTATAATACGCAGCGCAAGCCCATCCAAAAATACAAAATTGCAGTTGTGTCGTAAAACATGTTTAATATAATGCGCACGATCAGGAATATGTTTATAAAAAGTGTTGTCAATAAAATACGCACCTTATTGCGCGACAGAAAGGTTGTTCAATATAATACGCACCGCGACGCTCTATCTCAAAAAATAACATGATACATAGGAATAAATAAAATAATATAAAAATTCAAAAATTTAATGACGGTACATGCGATCGATCTGAAATATTAATACATAGTTTTTAGCATCGGTACAAAACTGCCTGCAAAATTTCAGCTCGCTAGCTTACGAGCAAGTGGGTTAAAAATCGATCAAAAGTTTTGGCGGGCGGGCGGGCGGCCGCAGACACCACGAGTTAATATAAAGGATTTAAAGGGGGGGGGGCATTTAGTTTGACTTATGAGAATTTTTAAAAAAATATATTTATTGCTCTTAATGGTTTTTACGTCTTTTAGAGGAAAAAAATTATATCCAATCAAAGTTCGTAAAGCCATAGACTATAGACTAAACACTACTAAACAGATTAATCACTAGGCATTAGGTCTAAACGCAACAACTGACTGTGTCACACTGACCAAAACCAAAAAGGGGGGGGGGTCAAAAGAAAAACACTAAAGATGCACCCATCCCATATAAATGGAATTTTATTTTTTATAACAGACACAAATTAGCTATTTTCTGATAAATTAACTTTTTTTATTTAAAAAAACCCCCACCCCCACCCCTTTAAAAAAAAAGACTCATAATTAAAATAATTTTGTAACAGCAACATACATTGTAGAAAAAATTTTGTGGTCCACGAAAATCAAAAAAATGTAAAGAGCTAAGCCAAATAGTTAAATACTAGTCATAGGTTTTTAGTTATTAGGCCTACAAAGCATTTGTAAAATCTTTAAGGGCATTCGGTAAATGGCGTCATCATCATAAACATTGGGTAGATTTCTGTAACAACGTCACTATCAACGTCAAAAATGCACAAAACATAATATTTTGACCTTCCTCAAAATATAATGCCACAGATGTATGCATCCCGACCCGCTCCCCCTCTAAAAACACACTGTCTACTAAGGGGCCGTCCATAAATGGCGTCACGCGCCTAGAAGGGAAAGGGGGGGGGGTCGAGCATTTAAGACGATGTGTGACGAGGGGGAGGGGGGGGTTAAGAAATGAAGAATCAAAACGCGCAACTTTAAATAAAAGTTCCTCTTAAATATTTGATTGCTTTCTATTTATTTAATGACGTTTTAAATGGCTTAACACGTATTCTGATATTTGAGTGCAGTCTTACACTAAATACATAGTTAAATGGCAAAAATGTAATTTGCAACATGCTAATTTTCAATTCGAAAATACGGCTTTTAGGTGTCAACGCTTTGTGACGTAATATTGGAAAAAAAAGGGGGGGTCTAATAAAGTTTTGTGACGAAGTGTGTTGAGGGAGGAGGGGGGTAAAAATCAATCAAAATCGCGTGACGTCATTTATTCTATTCTATTCTATCTATACAGACGCTCCTTCTATGCAGAAGATAGTTGCGTCCACAGACCATGACAGATGATCTGTTGGCAAGTGATGCAGCATTCACAGGCCACGGCTTTGTGGGTTCCACGCATTACCCAGCCGCCTAACTACATGTAGTGTTAGGTACCCATTCAGAGTGGGGTGACTCAGGGACGCCCTAGGCCCCGGGAACAAACCCTTGCCTTCACACGGATTCGAACCCGTGACCATCGGTACGACAGTCCAGTGCGCTGCCACTCGACCACCGCGCCCTCCTAGGCCTACTGATTAGACACAATCTTGCACGGATACGCTTAGGACGCAATAGTCTTCTGTATAGAAGGAGCATATGTAATGTATAAGATAAGATTATGAAAATACCCATGTTTATCGGTGGTTGTGGGAAGTTTGTGATGCCACTCTGAATCTTCCCAAAAAATACGCCCACCCATTGGCGTAGCGAGAGGGTGGCAAATGCCTGGGCGGCACTTTTTTTAGGGGCGGCGAATTTCTCATCGTTAATTATCTTCAAAGAACAACTTTTAAAGAAAGTGGAGCTTTTATCAAAATAAAATCAAAACCAAATAAGATAAAAGAAATAAAGGAATTGCCCGAAAACATTTAACCGTTACAACTGCTAAAACTTCAAACTCCATATACATGTATTGGATATAAATTCTTCTGATACCTGATGCAACTGAACTACAAAACCAAGATGCTTAATTAGTATGAGAACGTGACTCTGATGTGCTGGTAACTTTAAATATGTCTTCAAATTGACAGCTGCTCTTGTTTAAAACCAAAAAGTACTCTACCCTATCAATTTCAAACATGAGCCAATCGAATGACCAGGGTGGCACTTTGTTGGGGGGCGTCAGATTTCTGGTTGTTTATTAGCTTCTAAAAGTGAAAAGCGTTCAAATAATGTTTAATAAAAGAAAAGAAAGCTAAGTTAAAATTTAATAAAAGCAATGAATGAATTATAATAAAATATGTGACGTTCCTAACGCCAAAATTTCTAACCCCATAATGAATCTAAAGTCTTCTGATACTAATGCTAATGGACTGGAAAAAGGGGACTGAAGTAGTATTAAAGCATGACACTGAAGTGCTGGTACCTATACTTGATTCAAGTTGGCTATCAGCTAGCAAATTACGATCCAGTGCTTCGAGAACATCCCGTGAAAAGGGGTAAAAAGCTTGTAACCTCAAAAATGAATGAGCTCTTTGCAGTTTTAGGAGATAGAGTTAGCAAATAATCATCTTTCGGGTACAAGATACCACATTTTATTCCATTGCATTCGATAACTCTCCATATATTTAACATAAGGATCAAATAAGTCCAGTTGTACGATGTGAGAAGATTGAAAATCAGAAACTACACGTTGTTGAGTCTTTCTAGATTTCATAGAAAAAAAACTGCTTACATTTCTCAAATGATTTTAAATAAGTTTAAAGCGGTGGTCGAGTGGCAGCGCACTGGACTGTCGTACCGATGGTCACGGGTTCGAATCCGTGTGAAGGCAAGGGTTTGTTCCCGGGGCCTAGGGCGTCCCTGAGTCACCCCGCTCCGAATGGGTACCTAACACATAGTTAGGCGGCTGGGTAATACGTGGAACCCACAAAGCCGTGGCCTGTGAATGCTGCATCACTTGCCAACAGATCATCTGTCATGGTATGTGGACGCAACTATCTTCTGCATAGAAGGAGCGTCTGTATAGATAAGATAAGATAAAGCTGAATGTCTTAAAACAATGAACAGTAGAGGCCTAACCAATGAACAGTAGAGGCCCAACCAATGAACAGTAGAGGCCCAACCAATGAACAGTAGAGGCCCAACCAATGAACAGTAGAGGCCCAACCAATGAACAGTAGAGGCCCAACCAATGAACAGTAGAGGCCCAACCAATGAACAGTAGAGGCCCAACCAATGAACAGTAGAGGCCCAACCAATGAACAGTAGAGGACCAACCAATGAACAGTAGAGGCCCAACCAATGAACAGTAGAGGCCCAACCAATGAACAGTAGAGGCCCAACCAGACAGACAACAAATGCGTCTTATATATAAGCCGCATTTGTTGTCTGTCGGTTCCCTAATAACTCAAGATCCAGACAACCAAATAACGTGAAATTTGGTACACGTACACAAAATTATACCGGAAAGGTTATTAAACAGGTTTCGTTCCATATATATAAGATACTGGGGCCCGGGGGCCCAAAATGTAGTTTTTCCCTATATGAGCTATATAAAATAAAAATTATTGAAAATTAAGACGTAAAATAATGACGCAAATTAATAAACATTTTGGTGTCGAGATTAACAAGAAGGCGATTATCGCCATAAAATAATTTTTTTTGATGTTGTTGCTTTGTTGTTGTTGCTTTTGTTGTTGTTTTGTTGTTGTTGCTTTGTTGTTGTTGCTGTTGTAGTTGTTGTTTTGTTGTTGATGTTTTTGTTGTTGTTTTATTTTTGTTGTTGTTGCTGTTGTTGTTTTTGTTGTTGTTGCTGCTTTTGTGTTGTTTTTGCTGTTGTTGTTGTTGTCCACATCCCTTGCCCTGCGACGACAATGTCCTTCATGTTGTTGTTGCTTTGTTGTTGTTGCTGTTGTATTTGTTGTTGTTGCTGTTGTTGTTGTAGTTGTTGTTTTGTTGTTGTTGTTGTAGTTGTTTTGTTGTTGTTTTTGTTGTTGTTTTTGTTGTTGTTTTGTTGTTGTTTTGTTTTTGTTGTTTTTGTTGTTGTTTTGTTTTTGTTGTTTTGTTGTTGTTTTTGTTGTTTTTGTTTTGTTGCTGTTGTTGTTAAACCTGGGCGAAGCCGGGTACTTGCCCCTAGTTCATTATAACTTTCAAGTAATACCAGCTGCGAGTGAAGTTTTCAAAAATTAAGATAATGGAAAAATCAAATATGATAAACAATGATATTTTGGTTTTTGAGCACGGCATGCCTGACAACATTAATACACCAAAATAGTGTCGCAGAGAAAAACAGAAAACTTAGATTTTAAATCAAGAAATGAAAGCCCTTCTATTTATTTCTAACACAAAAATGTATATTGTCCTTATTATTAATTTCTAATAATTTTTTTTTATAGCATCAACGTATTTTTCAGAGGGGGGTGGCAAACTTGAGCGCTCTTCGGGTGGTACATACCCACGCTACGCCCACCTCTTATGATATCTGACATTATTCACGGCAAAATCCATACAATACGTTGGTTATAATCATATATATATAATATATATATACCCTCAATTATGTATGACTGTGGCCTAACGCTAAGGGACATCACTCTGTTTTTAAAAAAATTGAAAATAAAGACTTAAAAATCATAATCATTTTGGTTTCCAGATTAACATTAACCAAACAATGCACGAACATTTGACGTCAGCATTTGTGTTGTAAACAGTGCTGACCGACTCAAAGAGCTATTTTTTTGGTGCAGTCATTTGGTGCGCTGCTTTCTAAAATTAGTTAAAAAATCGTGTGGTGATTAGCACTGTAAAATAATATTATATTTAAGTACTTTGTGTACATTTCAGGAATATTACGTATTTATCATACAAGGACGAGTAAGTTGGGCTTTTGAAAAAGGAGGGCGCCGTAGGCGTCCTAAAAATTGGGCGCCGCAGCACAACCTAGTTACCAAATATTAATCCCCCCCCCCAAAAAAAAACAACAACACGTGGGAGCTTGAAATAAATGACCAGAGACTTCCTATATCAATAACGCCAGCAATATAGGTTTGGGGGTGGTAAGGTTTTACAATAGCTTACAGCGGAAGTATTTTCCGGGACAACTAAGCAAAGTGCTGAATTGACCCATTATTCCATTCTATCCTATCAATATACATAATTCCCGTTGTCTGTATGGATGTAATGCTGTTAGGTGGCGTTGCGATCAATTTTGTTTTATAGCTATCTCTTTTCAATTATTGTTATTAAAGAAATTTTGAACGAAATAAATAATTATTCCTTTTTTGAATCTATTTTTTTTAAAAATTATCTTAAACTTAAATATTAATTTTTACTTTACAGCATTAATTTTATATTGAACTCAAACCAAAAAGATTCCGTAATTTTTACGGGTTATCTCTAGTTTTTATATAATGTAAGTATAAGAAAATCTTGAGCGAAGGTAGCCAAATAAGTTATCACCTGTTTCTTTCAATTTAATGGTCTGATTGTGTGTGTGTGGGGAATAGGAAAAAAGGTGTGTGTGTGAGGGGGGTTGTGTGTAGGCTTTTCTCCACTCATTGTATAAATTATCCATTCTTTTAAAATCAGTTCTATTGCATATATTCAGTGTTCATTTGTAGATAACATTTCTAGACTAAAGTAGAACTGAAGTCCCTCTATTTCTTCAATGAAACTTTAAAATTGCCATTCTAATCTGATTTTGCAAATAATTTATATTTATGTATGTCATTTTAAACTAAATTTATTTAAACTGATAATTTAACAATATCAATCACAAATATAGTTTTTTTTAAAAAGAGACTGTACAAGGATCATAAAAGGCCTGATTAGTTATTAGTATTAGGCATGAGAAATCACCACCTGCTCAGACTCAGCGGTTAGGCTATAGAAATAGAAGTTTTCAGCTGATTCCAAAAGCATAGTATTATTTTAAATCATTCACCCCACTCTTGTGCAAAAGAGAACAATTTGCAAATCAAAGTGAAGTTGAAAAAAAATTGTTCCAATAAAGTAATTTAGACTAAAATTAACACCATATATGTTCTTAACAAATTATTGATGCTCCTTGAAGATTTTTTATTACCAGACGGCATCTTTTTTCATTCACCTGGCAATAAATCAAACAGTTTTTGGTTAAGCTCAATAAAAGCAGTTTTAAACATAAAGTGGTATATCTTTCTTCTAAGTTTCAATCAAATAAAATGTATTTCCATATTTCATTGGGCCAAGTTAAACAACAAAATTATTTTATCCACATAAATCTAAGTTTTATATTTTTGACACTTTTCAAAATAATTTTAAATTTAAAGGTATTTCATATGCTGGGGTATTTAACATTTCATTTCAATTGGAAGATTGAAGATTAAGTAACAATTTTTTGTGCTGTACACTAGTTTTACAAATTATAATAAATCGGCATCCTTCCGTCTCGAGACAATGGTACATCACCGTTGGGTTGCATTTCCTCGTGTGGCTGAACTGTCCTATCCTTAAGTGGCAGTCTTTTCCACAGCTTTTGCACACGAATTCTGTCCTTCCCAATGTTTTGGCATTTAAAAATTGACGTTTGATAATAATTTAGAGGGTGTAGAAGCTTGATAGTCGTGAGATACTTACTAAGGCAGATTAACATCTTTAGATCTAAACAATATACCTGAAGTCACTCAAACATTACTGGACAGGTTTAGCCAGAGCAAATAAATTTAATATCAGTCTAAAAATACTTTTCATAGAAAATGAAGTTTGTATTATTTATTGATAGTGTTTTTTTTAATTTTAGCTAGTAGAAGATTCAAATTTGAAATATAATATCAATATACATAATTTGCAATCTCTGTCACGTCTGTCTGTGACGCTACTAATTTTAGAAAGCAGCGCACCAAATTACTGCACCAAAAAAAACTCTTTTGGAATGGACGTATGAAATTGTTCAATAGGGAAATAAATGAATAAAATAAAAATAAATAAAAGAAATGAAAGTTCTGTATTACGTTATTTTTTAATCTGATGTGTATTTTTTCAAAATTACTAGATTTCAGCTGAAATGTATTAATTTTGAAACTGCCATCATTTTTGACGGGTGATACACTAGTTGAACAAATAAAAGAGAAGAGTATTTGAAATTTGAATAAATAACTGGATGACATTCATTTACTTCATTTAGTCAAAAGCTTAAAATAATGTTTATTAACTCTTTGAGCTTTAATGATTCTCATTTATTTCTTCTTTTCATTACAAGTCTAAGTTTGTATAGATTCCATAAATCCCAAGCAGTGCCAGTGAGAAAGGGACATAACGCATTTTAAATATTTACTTACATCACACACCCCAAAATATATATTAGTTTCTTATTCTATCTGGCTCACTAACTACTTGGTAGGTGACATAAAGAGCAATATCTTATTTTTTTGTGTCAAGGTTTTATTTATTCGTGCACAAATAATGAAATGATGGATTCTTTTCAAACTTGTCAAATCTTTTTACTCTTTTGCTTTGTTGAAACCTTCAATTAATTAATTTAACTTTGATCAAAAGGCTAAATTTCTACTTGTATATTACATATATTGTTTTATAAATATTGTGACACTATTTAGATAGAACTCTGATTATGAAATGTTCACTTGTCATAAGAGATGACCAACAACTAGAACTGAGAAATGATTTAGCTCTAGCTGATAGACTTCAACTCAATCAATGCTTTCCAATGGCCATAGGACAATAAACTCTTGCCAAAGGCTATATGACAGCTATTGCCATTCATCATATTACATCATTATTATTGCAAATGGCAATTTCACATTCAATCCTTGGTAATGGTCATGTTGCAATCAACTCTTGCCAATAATCATTTAAAATTCACCATTTAAATCTCATGAGAAGTTGTTGTCATTTAGTCACATTGAACAGAGAAAGGTAAACAACAAACATTTTGAATTTGAGCTGCAGCATCCTAAACAAAATGTTAAAGTAGTATTTTTTTAAAATGGCTAATGGCAAAATATCATACTAATATTATTTTATATTTAAAAAATATATATTTAAACAACAAACAAAAATAAAACAAAACAATTCAGCAAATGTGCCAAAAATATTGGTAGAACCAATTACCAGAGTAAAGCAGCCCAGAAATCAAGAATTTATTGAAAATTTAAAACAAATCAATATGCTATAAAAATGATATATTTAAAAATAAAGATTATTTAGTAGAAATAATATTACTTTTCCTGATTGAGGCTGGAATGTGGTCAGTTTGAAAATCCCCCCCCCCTTTTTAAAAAAAAACGCCAAAAAACGTTCACTTGTAAATTACAAAAAAACTGAAGTAGACTTGAACTTATTCCTCAAACCACTCCTAGCAATGGATGTTGGCTTGAATTTTATTTCAAAGCATTGTATTTCGTGATAAGTTCTACGGGCAGTAAAAGTAGCAACATTACTAAGTATGCATGCTATGCCATATTCAAATATTTCATGTTAAATGCACAATGCTTGAAATTTGCTGCCATCTTTTATCCAGATATTTAGAGTACATCTTTCTAACCAACAAAATTTTTTTTAGAAAACAACCACTGCTAGAAAAATATCAGCCATCTGTCATAAGAGGTATAGCAGAAAATCAACAATTATATACCAGGATGATTAAAGAACTAGTATTCTCAAAATGAAAGATGTCTGAGATTCCCTGTCTTTTTGATTCATTGACAACACTAATTATAAATTTGAATTGATCAAAGGACTTCTAATTGCATCAAAAGTAATACTCAATTGCAATGAAAACTAAATTATATAAAATTTTGGTGGCTTCACCTAGAGTATGATAAATGCACACATTCAAAACTATTGTTGCAAATAATTTGAATCTTGTGTCATGTTCATTATTATATAATACTTTGAAGACACAGGATAATAATCACAAAGTTATGATTTAAATCATGGATTGGAAAATTAAATATTGCAATGGACGGACATGATTTAATGAAGGGGAGCTTTAGAAAGACAACAGCAATAAATACTAAAATAATTTTATGACAAGGGCAAACATTTTATAGTATGGAAATGTCAGTACAAATTTTTTTTACAGTATATTAGTTATAAAATATTAGAAGAAAAAAAGATGAATATCTCAAGTAATCTTATTGTGAAATATAATTATTATTGTTCATATAATTGTTAAAAAAATATGGAAAAGGTTTAAAATGAGCTATTATATTTTATATATTAATTAAATTTAAATGCAGCCAATAAATATCTTTTAAAAAAAAACTTTTAAAAATATGCAATACATAATATTTGGTATCAGCATATCCTAGAAGGATTATTTACGGAGGAATGTTGAGCTACTACATCAAATAAATGTCATGTCTATAGTTATAACAACAAACCAAACAATCTTATTTACCTCTACACACTAAGCTGATCATCATCTTTGGTTAAATGACATTTCTATTGGAGCCATTTTTTTTTAGGTAGGGATAAAATTAAAACAAAAAGAGTTTTGAATTGCACGCATCTTATCCAGTCTTGTTTAGTTGTCATAACACATTCTAAAAACATTTGTAAAAAGATATCAAGCACCTTTTCCAACATCTGTACAAGAGCCCTGATATTTGATACTGTCTTCTAATGACGTACATTGCAAGAAAATGAAGAATGTTTTTCCAAATTCTGAAATGAAAAGATTTACACAATGTTATTGTAACAAAAGGAAAAGATACATTCCCTTTACTTTGTGATATGGGCATGATTCTGGGGTTTATAAGATTATGAGGCAAATAGCTAGGGGTTATACAGGTGAAATTTCAGAGGTAATATAGGTAAGATATTGGAACGTACAGGTAAGCCCCCTGGGGTAATATATCTGAAGTTATAGGTGAGATATCTGGGGTTGTTATATTTGAGATTGCAGAGGTAATGCTGCAAGTAGTTTAGCAATATAAAAAACTAAAAACTACTCTATGTAAAATACTATTACTTGTCTTGAGTTAGAGTCTTGAGACGATAAAAATTTATTTTAGTGATAAATACAAGGTTCTTTCAGATCAAATTAAGATGTAACATGTTAAGGTCAATATTAAAATGTAAATGTTTTAGACTGCCTATTGAGCTCTGAATTCTTTAGTTGAGATAAGATATTCAATTATGTACAGTGGGGCCCACTTAACTCGAGCCCTGGTTAACTCGCCAGCTCTATTAAGTCGACGTTTTTTTAGGAACCGCCAAATTCTCTCTTTGTCTTTGCATTTTTCCAGCGGTTAATTCGATTTTTTAAAGTTGCCAAGCCCTAATATTTCGAGCACAAAAGAGTGCCAAATTTGCAACTTAACATCGGTTAGCTCGATCTCAGTCTATTCGCCTAGCAATGCACTTTGGCATTTTTAGTTCAAAACAGTGTTGACATCTCGCTTTCTTCGAGACTTCCGGCTATTGTGTGATTCTACGAGATTTCAATAAAAATTACCGGATGTTTTTACTTTCAATTTGATTCCGTTAGTTTGAGTATGTATTCACCAGAGGTACTCGAAAATGGCGATAGTGGTCTTTAATCCGTCATTATTTCGCTGTGCATGTTATATTATTATTAAACTTAGTTCATTTCCTGATGCATTAATCATTTTATTTTTTAAGATAAACGAATATCTTTAGAAAAGAAAATAAAGGTTTGTATCGAGAATCAACTGTGGTTTTTATATGATTAAATAAAAAATTATTATTATTCTTTTAAAAGTTTGTTGTTGCTTTGTTACCAGTAAGATACGTGACTGTGACTAACACGCGCGTGACAGTGAAATCAAATCATTTTCTTAATATTCTAGTAGATATTTAATATACACGTCATCACTGTTGTAGGTCGAATTCTGATAAGGTCAAGGCCGCATTTGTTACTATTTATATTACAAGTTACACATATCATTTGATTGACGGAGGAAATTTGAGTGCGGTCTCATAGTGACAGATATCCTGCACGTCAAAAGCATTAAACTTAAAATTACCATATTGATATGTTTATTTTTTTTTAACTTCGCCGATTCGACGGGCATTGCAAACAAGTGCCATGAGGTGAGGCGAAAAATTTCCGATTCCAATTCATTAATAGTCCCATCACTAATTAACGCACATCATGTATATAATTATAAAGAAATTTCAAGCGCTTGTTAATATTTTGCCGCCATATTGGTTTTCGTTAAAGTCGGTGATCGGTTATCTCGGCGCCATTTTTCATACCTCGAGGCCGTCGACTTAAGCGGGCCCCACTATATCTTAAAAAACATATCATGTGCCTTATACTTATGAGCCAGAGTAAAAAATTAACACTTACTCGGTGCTAACTTTGAGACCCATGTCCTGTAGCTTGCAAGCTTGAGTAAAAATTAAAGTTAAGACTCTTTTCATTTATTTCAGGCTTTCTGCAGATAAAAAAAACAACAAACAAGAGTACAAATAGTACAATGGATATTAATTTAAAGATTGATGACAAACATCACCCTGTAATTAAAAAAAAATCAAATAAAAAAATTATTCACATTCTTGTCAAAGGAAAATTAAAAAGAAATTAACATATTTAATAGGTAGCCTGGCTACTTAAGGTATTATTTTTAAATCAATATATATTTTTTTTACAATTCTTCTGTTGCAACAGTTACCTTGTAGCTCTGAGAGCATTTGATCTTTTACTTAAAGAATAGTCTGGAGGCTTTGGTATATGTGCTTTGGAAGAATAACTGAAGCTGGGTTGGGCTGAGATGTTTTCTATGGCTAAATCATTGATCTGAGAGAAGGTGGGTCTTCCTGGAGGAGATGAGGACTGCTGGATCTGGGCCTGAGTTACAAAGGCATCATAGTTTGCTTTGGACTGTTCTGACATTGCCTGTCAATATCAGTGAGATAGTATGTCACGATAGCAAAAACAGACAGTACCCCGTGTTTGATGCGGAGGTGCAATTAAATAGTACATCAGGCTGGATATGTCTGTACCAATCAAATGTTTGTAATGTTTGTTACATGTCTTTCAATCTTGAGCAGTGGCGTCACTAGGGGGGGGGGCGGGCGGGCCGCCCCGGGTGACACCCATCAGGGGGTGACACCCAAACCTAACAATTTACTGTGTATGATTTTATGTAAAAAAAAGAAGAAGAAAAAAAAAGACACGTTTTTTCCCCTATAAAGATATTACGAAATACAATGAAATACGCTAAACGCATAAACTTGTTAATAAAAAAATATCAGTTAAAAGCAATGATAAAACAGTCGCAACAAAATACAATAAAAACAAATTAGGAAAAATATAAAAGAAACAGCCGGGCCAGAGGGAGCTGTACAAGGGTAGGAAATATGAGAGGTGGTGTCGTTTATTTTAAATGATATAAGCCAGGGGTGTCCAAAGTCCGGCCCGCAAAGGAATTTCAACTGGCCCGCGGCATTATCTGAAGTAATTGATTGACTGACGTATTATTTCTTTAAAAACATCATAATTATAAGAATAGTCGAAATTTTGTACTATTTTGAGTACGTCAAATGATGGCGAAAATCGATAACATTTTGTTGATTACCAATTACTAGACTTTCAGTCTTAAAAACCAAACAAGGGGAACAAATTTAGTTGCTTCTGTTTGTTCTGCTGTCAATGACGTTAAATTACCAAGTAAACAATCTCTGTTTTTATTACTGATGGTGCCCCTGCCAGGACTGATGAACAAAGTTGACTAGCAAAACGTGTGTATATCAAAGTCAGCGAAGAGGCTGGCAAAGATTTTAAACTTCACTGTATCATTCACCAACAAGTTCTTTGTGCCAAACACCTTGATGTGATCGTGTCCTTAAACCAGTGATAAAGGCTATGAAATCTTTTTGCTCTAAATCCCCTTTTCACTGCCAGTTTCAGCAGTATCTTCATGACATCCGTCCATAAAGTACGTCACGTTATTTTGGACCATTTTTAACTCCCCCCCTCCCCCTGTCACAAATTTCGCCCTCCCCCTAAAGTACGTCACACTTTCGAACAAAAAATTGTTTTTTATTAACAAAATAATTAAAATTTAATATAAAACACCTTGACGTCTAACATGGCAGGACCCCTCCCCCCTGTCACAAACTGCCACACTTTCTTACACCCCCTCCCCCCTCTGGAGCGTAACGTACTTAATGGACGGCCCCAAAGGTATTGAGAATTTATTCGAATTATTTTTGAGTCTAAATACCACCTTATACCTTTTCCGGCTTAAATAATTCTTTAATAATGATTGACTTTAATTTTGAAAGTTACAAAAGATTACACTTAGATTTTGGGCGCGTTCAAAAGTAAGTTGATTTAAAAAAAAATTAATAAATGTTTTTAAAGTATGACAGACAAGACTTAAGCTTTAAAAAAAAAGTCATTCAATTTATTGATAAACCATTTTTTTAAAATTTGAAGGCTTATTTGAAATATGTTGGGAACATTTTACACCCTATATTGTTTGTCCCGTGTCAATTAAACGATTAAGGAGCGAAGAATGGGCGCAAACATATGAGCGCCTATCTCGTTGGTAGTCCATCTATTAAATAATCAACATTATCTTGAGTTTAAGAAAATACAATAAAGATTTGTTTTTTTTTGTTACATAGATTAACATTTTCACATCAATTAGTTACTGAAATGTTAAAACAAAAGAGTTAACATTTAGTTGTAAATTATATTCTCTCTCAACTATGTCAGCTTAAACATACCAAGTCTTATTAAAAACTGCTGTTACCAAACCAGAGTCTTATTGAAAGGTAACTTCTGTTTCCAGGTACCTTAATTTATACACTTACTTTGCTCTGCTCAATCATCCTATGTTTCATGGCTTGTTTTTGTACAATCTGAGCTTGACGTGAGCTGCCCGACCCAGGCGGATAATTAAGGGGAAGCGGAGCATCCTGGAAATCATTGTATATTCTGCTGCTGTTTTCTGACTGAGCCATGGCTCCATCAATAAAACTGTTGAATGTAGCGTTGGCGTTGTGCATATGAATACTGGATTGCATAGGATCAAGCGGTCGAGTTGGATAAAATGGTCTTCGGCCATCTTGACTGTTCATTCCAAGTCTGGTCGCTGCTAGCGCCTGGTGTTCATCCACAGTCATATAACGTGAAACTGAGGTGGCAGTAAGAATGTCCAATGAAAAAAATGTTTTTAAAAAATGCAATATATAACGGATGTCATCATTTTCAATAAATTACTGTCCCTATATTTGAGAATCCTGAAAATAAATGTGATAACACATCATTTGGCTGTAATAATGAGCTTTAGAAAGCCTGGCAATCTCCAGGGGGTGGGGGGATATATCTATTAATTTTTATTGAAAAGAGATTTTGAAATGAGTCTTTCACTGGAATGGGTCACATGTTAATGTTACATGTATCTACAACCATAAAAAAGGACATTTCAGAAATAGTTACAAACTTATTGTGACCCAAATACTTTCCTGGCACAATGTATTATATTCCTAACTGATCTGAATTTTAGATAGGCCACCAACTGGATGATCATTTCAAATATTTGTATAAACTCAGAAATATATTTTCAATATTTTTTTCCATTGTTTTAAAAATATTTTTGTTGTTGTTGATCAATAACTTTTTAAAAGATGAATCAACTTAATAAAACTCATTCTTTGGTATTTTCCCCCCCCCATGTACCTGATCCCTGAGAGCTGGGTCTGTTTAAAGTATGTCCTGACCAATGGTTCCCTGACAGGCCAAGGGCAGTGACAGGATCATCGGGACCATGACCACCAACATAGTGAAATTTAATGGCCTCGGCTTCTGGCTTGAGGACTCCTGTTCCATTGGGGGCTGCATATTGACGAGCTTGCTGGCGTATGGCTAGTCTTTGGAGAGCTTCTTGAATAGCTTTCTCATTGTATGTATCTGTGACAGAAAGATACAGTCATCAATTAATAGCTTTCTCATTGTATGTATCTGTGACAGAAAGATACAGTCATCAATGAATAGCTTTCTCATTGTATGTATCTGTGACAGAAAGATACAGTCATCAATGATTGTTTTGAGGAATAAAAAAGCTGCCCCACTTAACAACTTGGCAGACAGTAGCAAAAAGGTATGACTACTAAGATCCCTCTCTAGTATACAGCATGGGCACTAAAAACCCTGTGTCCAGTATACAACATGGTCACTAACAACCCTGTGTCCAGTATACAACATGATCAATAACAACCCGGTGTCCAGTATACAACATGATCACTAACAACCCTTTGTCCAGTATACAACATGATCACTAACAACCCTGTGTCCTGTACACAACATGATCACTAAATACCCCGTGTCCAGTATACAACATGGTCACTAACATCACATTTTTTAATGAAAAAATTGATCATAAAATATCTGGCTTGAGACAGCCACCAGGACTAAATTTCCAATAGGTGAGGGTTGAAAATCAGAAATCATTGATGTCTTAAACTTTTAATTCCTTGTCAAGGTAGGTTAAAACTGATCAGAAATGCTTACCAACTATGGGATCTGATGTGCTAATCATGCTACTCTGTGGACCTACAGAACTTGAGCGACTGGCTGTGGCCGTTGATGGCCTAATTGTGCGCCCTATAAAGGAAATAAATAATAATTCCAGCATGATTATCATTTTACATAGCACTTCAGTAAAATGCCAAGTTTCCAAAAGTATGTACATGTATATCCCTAATTTTATCTCATGTTTAAATTGCTCACAGTTTTTTTGGGAGTGTGTGGTTGAATAGCATTTGTTGCTGTGTTAAAGTATTTGAACAAACCAAAGTGACATTAACTTTCAAGTTATTATAAGCAGGGGGAAAAATTTCCCCCCAAAATCTTATTGAAAATATTACTTATTTATGTAATGCATAAAAAGTATATCTTTTTAAAAAAAAGTCTTACAGCACTAACTGTTTATTAATTAATTAATAAAGTACTAATTTTTATAAAATGTCCTACAGTATTATGAAACAAAAGAAATAAATATTCATTCTTTCTCGATTTTACAAGACATTTAATTCATCTTTTGTTAGTGAAATCATTTGTAAAGGTGTAAGAGTCAAATAATTCATAAGGAGTGCAAAAAAAGAAAAACAATAAAGATTCTTATTTTAGCTCACTTTAACAAGACTTCTGTTAATTTCAATATGTATTAGATAGCCTTTCATCCTTCTCTTTATTTATGCCCCTTTTCAGTTGTTTTCTACCCTGTCTATGTCACTAATTTCCTCAACCTGAATGTAGTACTTCCCATATTTTAAGTGTAATAATAAAACACATGTTAAGCAGGAATTTGGGTAACAAAAAATATAGGGCTGTTATCGATTAATTTAAAATTAATCGTTAACCTTTAAAAAATTAATGATTAATTAATCGTTAATTTCGATTAAAGCCAAAACTTTAAATGTATGGTGTCATAAGTAACATTTATTAAACGTACTTGTCGAAAATCGAAATAACACTGGAACACTGTCTTCTTTATATGACATCTTTTAACCAACAACGCAAACAGACAATTGTATTTTTTCTATTGACATTATTTGGCTCAGAGCGGGTCTTATTGACAATATAACAAACCGAGCTGAAAAATCGTTTACATAGCTTTAGATTGTCTCAACTGAAGTTTCTTATAATGTAATGGATGTTTGGTTTGCAGTTGATATGTAAGCGAAGTGTTAGAACCATGGTAGCAATGTTCCCTTTAAGCAGCAGTGCTGCGCAGATGTTTTACCGATGCCACGCAGGAGTTTAGAATTATCGCGCAGAAAATTTTGTAAAATTCGGCACAAAAAATGGACGTTGTGCAACTTTGCACACGAGTTCTTTTAAAACTTTGCACACGAAACAACGAGCTTAGACTTAGAGGGAACATTGCATGGTAGGCAAATGATTTCTCTCAATGGAAACAACCTTTATCAACATTTTGAACAAACACCTAAGTGAACAGTTTAAACAAAAATGTTCGTGTAATCGTCCGGAAATTAGTTCATATTTATCGGCCGAAATATTTTACTTTCTGACTTCCAATACATTTATAAGTGGTGGGTTGATTAATCGTAAAAAAATGTAATCGTTAAAATTTTTTAATGATTAATCGAGAAATTAATTGTTAATTTCCGCAGCCCAAAAAAAATATGGCATTTTATGAAAATCTTAAAATGCACTCTTAGTGCAACTACCAATGTTTTACTTTAATTTTATTTTTAATATAATGATGAAATAAGTTTAACACTATGATACATCCCCAATGTAGGTTTTAATCATAACTTAAGAAAGTAAATTTTAATATCAATTGTCAAGAAAACTGCTAGAGGAATGGATAAAGTATTAGCGATATGGCTAGCAAATCTATAGCAAAAAGAAAATAACATGATTGATTAGCTTGGCTGTGGATGAAATAATTTTTGAATATATGATGTTAACTAGTTAAATCTGTATTAACCTATTTAATTGGATACCATTAAGAGAAGTGTAGAAGTGACACACCAGACTAAAGCCATAGAAGTAAATATCCCACCTAATGCCAGGAGTTTTATATTAGAACCAAAGAAGCACAAATAGCTATATTTGAGTTACATCATGAGGACTGTTAATAATCTTTGGATTTAACAACTAAAAATGTGACACCAACAATAGCATGAAAAGAAGTTTTGCATAAATGGAGTAAAAAAATACTGATAAAATCTGTAATATTTTTTTTTAATTAAAAAAAAACAACTCAATTTACTATTATATTATATTGACAATATGACTCCATTTCAAAATTATTTTTATTTTTAAAAGATATTATTTTTTATAATTTTTTAAATTTGTGAAATATAATTTTAATATTTTAACAGGTTCTACCCCTTCTGGATATTACAAAGATGAGGAATAATTTGAGTAAATAATCAGGAGTAAAAAATTCTCAAGATCAGTTCATCTGAGATATGGTTTCTCCAGGTACAAAAGGTCTTGTTAAATAAAACTGTTAACTTCAGTGCTCCTCAATTGAGAAAAAACAAGTAAACAAAAAAAACTATGTTGTGCTTCAAGAAACAATTTTTTTTTCACCAACAAGATGACAAGCTACCTGGCCGATGGCTTGCACCAAAATGCGTGGCTGAAAAAGGTCTGCCAAGTCTTTGGGTGTAGATAGAAACAGCGGACAAATAGTTATGTTGCGTTGAGCTTGGGGAATGGGCTGAGTTAGGTCGAGAGACAGTTCGGATTATTTTTCCAGAATGGTGGTCAATGGCTGCTTGGCTAGTGACTAGGGTTAGTATTAAAAGAAAACATGAAGTTGAAATGTGGTTAGGCTAGAGCTCCAAATAATTTAAACACACAACACAACTTAATATTCATTTGAGGTTATATTCTAACAACTAGCAGTTAACTATTTTGCTTTTTTTGTCAAATTATTGCAAAATTACCAAGCCTAAATTAATAATGGCATTAAATTATTTTGAATCTAATTCTTATTAAAGTTTAAAATGCTCCAATACAAATATTTATTTTTTTAAAAACTAACTTTAATTTAATAAAATCCATTTTTTTTCTGTGAATGCATACAAGATTTATAAAAATTTTAAAAAAAGCTAAATTTATACACATTAATTATATTGCGGAATATAAAGGTTTCCAAAGTACCAATTTTAATTTTAATAACTAATTTTAATTAAATCATATTTAACTTTTCTACATGATAATTTTAAAAAATACTGGTGCCTGCAATTATTAATTAAAAATGTCAGAGAAGTTTTTAAACAAAACTAATCAAACTTTTTAAATGAAAACTCGTTGAAATAATAATTATTTTGGAGGAATAATAATTTTAAAATCAAATGCTGACAGCAGAAAAATCTTTTAAAAAAAATTCTTTACGAAAGGAGAATGTCATAAACAAGATTTAAATATCAAGTTATTCTTGTTAATTCTAAATGTTGATTTAATGCCTAGACAACTGGAGAACCCCAACTTACTATAAAAGAGAACATTGTTGCTGTTCAAGTTGGGTGTAGCAACTGTCAAAATAGAAATGAAAATATAACACATTTGTTTTTACACCTTTTTTTATATAGATAAAATGACCAAGTTGAAATGTCTGCCTAGCAAAGTAAGCTTCTATGATTGTGTTAACTAATTAGATCATTCACCTTTGAAACTTTTTTTTAGTGAAAGTGATGTTCTCAATTTAATACTTAAAGTAAAATTGGTATATCACTAAACTTATTTGTTTTTATCATTACTGAAACAAAATTACAACCGTGGTGTTGATGTAAATGCAAACAAAAAGCTTCATTTTCCCTTGATACCATAATGTCAATTTTTAATTGCACTCAAAATTGAAAAATAACTTTTAAATGTTTTTTAAAACAACCTTTAAATAAAATTCATAGTGTATAAATAATATAAGGATTAAAGTTGGGTAATTAATTTAAATAGTTTATGTTCCCAGCTAGGGACAACTAAAGTTCTAATATTTCATAATATATATTTCTGGTTTGCTAACCACTACAGTGGTAATAATTTATTATTTGTGGTCTGGTTTACTGTCCAATAAAGTGCAACAATCTAACAGGTTTATTTTAAAAAGAAACTAACTCTAAGCTGCTAGCCAAAAGTAGGAAGATTGTATAAAATTTAATCACTAAAAAACTAGCGATGCGGAATGTCAACTTAACACTCACCGTTACGACCTCTTGAGGCATCATCTCCTGTAGCGTGCCCGAAAGAACCAACTGGCACAGTACCATCAGAAATATCAGGGTTCTCCCGACGACGAGATAAAACATCTTTTTTGTTCTCAGTGACTGTTACACTTTGCTTCGAGTCCCCGCCAAGGAAAATTGCAGCTGACCGGTTGATCTTTGTGTAAGTAGTCAGCACTTCTTCCAATTCACCTTCACTTTAATTAACACAAGAGGAAGTAGTTTGTTAGAAATAATTCAAAAGAATATCGCTTGATTCTTATTCACCATGGAATTTATAGTGATTAATGAAGATGAATGATGCGTAAC
Organism: Ampullaceana balthica; assembly: GCA_944989445.1. NCBI lineage: Eukaryota > Metazoa > Mollusca > Gastropoda > Lymnaeidae > Ampullaceana > Ampullaceana balthica. The sequence continues at coordinate 3,055,713 of CALYLW010000047.1, forward strand.
AAGATATAAAGACACAGACCAAAAAAAATCACACATTCAAACATAGACATGAGTCGGCATCCTTCCGTTTCGCAAGAGGATGGTGCATCACCGTTGGATTGGGTTGCATTTCCTCCTGTGGCTGTGCAGCCCTATCTTTGAGTGACAGTCTTCACCGCAGCTTTTGCACCAGAGTTCTGTGCTTCCCAATGTTTTGGCCTTTCTCCTAGCTCTTCTGTCTGTAGCCTCCTCCATCTTTCGCTCCTCGGCTACTATGACAACCTCTTTTACAACTGTGCGCCACGTAGATCAGTCGTCTGCCTTACACTCCCAGTCACTTGTGCGTATTCTGGCTACTTTCATGTCCCTTTGGCTGACATCTTTGAATCGCTGACGTGGGCCACCTGTCTTCCTCTTTCCAGATGCCAGTTCTCCAAATAGGGGGTCCTTGGGGATGCGACCAGGGCTAATTCTTTTTACATATCCTAGCCATCTCAGGCGTCTTTCACTAAGGATTGAGAAGATGCTTTGGGTATTGGCACGCATCAGGACCTCACTATTTTGCACTTTGTCCTGCCATTTAATGCCAAGGATGCGACGCAGGCACCTCAAGTGGAAGCTATTAAGCTTGCGCTCATGGGATGTATAAGTGGTCCGACACATGACAACACAGGAAAACCAGGTGACTACATTTCATTAAGTTCAATCATTGCCCATGATAACAATACTGGTCAGACAAAAATGGCTAATTTTAAAGTCAGAAAATGAATCAAGAAAGACTAAAAGGAAGTGGAGCAGAATAGTCCAACTGCTAATCCAATGATCTCTTATTAACGCTTAAATAGAATTGAATTCAGTCACCTCCTTTATAAACTGCTTAAGGCCCATGGTTGTCACTTGAAATTTATAACTAAATAAATTTTATTGTTTAAAATTGTTTAACCAAAAAACTATCATGCAGTATTGTATCTTTTCCAAACTAAAATAGACTAGGAAACAAAATTACAAAAATTTAACTACAATATTAGTGTGGACACTTTAAAAAAAGAGAGAGAATGAGCTTACCTGGCAGTGTAGACAAACTGGTCAAATTTGGTCTCATCGAGGCCATCACAGCTATCCGCTCTCCTTGACTTCTTGTTCTCTATTCTATTCCTGACCCTCACAGCTTTCAAATGGTCTGTTTCCTGTTGATGTTTTAAAGCAACTGAAGAAATTTAGTAGTCTGGAACACAAACATGTTTTCATGTAAACAAATAGAGAAGATAAACAGATCGGGGAGGAAACCCCTATTCCACCACCCTCCCTACTCTACCAGTCTCCCTAATCTACCGCCACCCTCCCTACCCCACCACCCTCCCTACCCCACTACCCTCCCTACTCCACCACCCTCCCTACTCTACTACTCTCCCTACTCCACCACCCTCCCTACTCTACCACCCTCCCTACTCTACTACTCTCCCTACTCCACCACCCTCCCTACTCCACCACCCTCCCTACTCTACTACTCTCCCTACTCCACCACCCTCCCTACTCCACCACTCTCCCTACTCCATCACTCTCCCAACTCCACCGCCCTCCCTACTCAACCACCCTCCCTACTCCACCACCCTCCCTTCTCCACCACCGTCCCTACTCCACCACCCTCCCTACTCAACTACTCTCCCTCCCTGGGATGCTAATCGAAGCAGAGATCAAATTAACATTTCTTTATAGTCAGATGTACCAAAGATTCTAAAATACTTACTTTGTTATATATGTGCACAAAATCACCTAACTGCTTTGCAAGGATTCTCCTTCTATCACTAAGAGGTAATTTCTTGCTGGGCACTACTACTCGAAATGTTTGAGGTATATTTACTGCTGCTCGTTTTAGAAACCGTAAGACAAGATCCTGGAAAGAAATGTTTCAAGGTTGCTGAACAACTGATAGCAGACCTGATTTTATGATTAATTAAAGAATATATTTGTAAATAAGTTAAATATAAATACGTCTATTTATTGACATCAATGAGTTTAACTGAAAAAAACTCAGAGGTTTTAGATCAAGTCAACAATGTAAGTCACCATTAGTTTAAACTCAGAGGTTGTAGATCAAGTCAACAATGTAAGACACCATTAGTTTAAACTCAGAGGTTGTAGATTTTATTGACAAGTCAACAATGTAAGTCACCATTAGTTTAAACTCAGAGGTTGTAGATCAAGTCAACAATGTAAGACACCATTAGTTTAAACTCAGAGGTTGTAGATTTTATTGACAAGTCAACAATGTAAGTCACCATTAGTTTAAACTCAGAGGTTGTAGATTTTATTGACAAGTCAACAATGTAAGTCACCATCTAAGTATTACACTCAAAATCAAGGGGGAAAAATGACCAATTTTACCATTTGTTCATTGAGAGCCTCTATATCCTCTTGTTTCAAAACAATCCCGCAGTCTGATAGCAACCTCTGCTGGACACGAATCAGGTACATGGCAAAAGCTGTTCTAGCTTGAACCTTACTGGAATGGAAGTTTTGCATAACTTCTTCTTAATGTTCTATAACTTTTTAACAAGAAATCCTCAGATTAAACAAAGACTATGTAACTATTTTTAAAAAAATGTGATCTGTTTTAGGAATCAATCTTTAAATACATGATACAAAATCTTTGTTCTAAAGACAATGTCAAAAAAACAATGTGTTTTATTTTAGTGGCAGACAAAATAATCAATGACAATGGAGTGAAAAATAAAATCGACTTAAATTTTAAAGTCAAGTACCTCAAAGGATGCCCATTCTCTAAAAGACCAACCACATCATATTTTGGCACAGGACTTGAACTGACTGGAGGAGAGTCATGGACAGGCTCACCAGATGACTTGTCTTTAGCAGACTCTGCATGGCCCTCCTCTCCAACCTTCTCCTCATCTTTTTCACTATTAGAGTATTTGCCAACAGGCTCTTTGATATCATTCTTTTCACTAGATGCTGTAATTAAAGTTTAGTGATGGCATTAACTCTCAATACACTGACATGACAACACAACCATCTTGAAAAAATATCTTAATCTTAGTCTAGATGTTCCCCACCCAGCACATGTTCGCCATCAAATACCTTTAGCTTCTGATTTGTGTTCCACTTCTTTCTGCTCTTTGAAGCGCTCACTGCCTCCCTCTTCATCAGACCCATGTTCACCGTGTTCCTCAGTTTCATGCAAACCTTGGACTAGCTTTCGTTTATTTCCTACATGTGTAGCAAACATTTATAACTCTATGATGAACATAAGAATTTATTCAAATTTAAACAAATTCAAGCTTATCAGCAAACAAGAGAAATATGTTTCTAAATAAACTGAAAAGTTTGAAATTTAGTCAAACCGTGAGAGTGAAATAAAAATATTTGAAAACATATTTAAAACTGTTATTAACTCTTACTTGATTTTGGAGGCTTTTTCTTGAAACGTTTACTCTTAGATTTGAGTTGTCCTAAACGACTTTCATACTGCTTGGCTCTGAGGAGGGCTTGGGTGTATGATTCTAAAAACTTCTGGGGAAAGACCAACCAGTTAGTAGCCTAAACACAAGTACATTGTTAGCCCATGTTAAAATTAGAAGCCCATGACAATAACAATTGGTAGCTCTTCCAAATGACATTGAACCATTCTCATTAAACCATTCAAATTACATTTAGTAACCCAAATAGGTAACAAAAATTAAATACAGAAATGTTATTTCACATGCTGCTACTGGCAGTTAAAATTTACTTTCCTTATTTATAAAGGCAATTTTATTATAAAAAAAATATTTCTCAAACCTCTTGCTCAGCTTTTCCTGCACCTTGAACCTGAAAACTCCTGGAATATGAAGAACATCAGAAATATAAAACACATATTTGAACAATTCAAACTATAATTAACACGTAAAACATGTTTAAAGAAAATCAAGGATAATAAAAATTAAACTTGGACTATTGCTTCTTATGCTAGGTCTCTAGAACTGTCTGTTTTTATGTATTAAAAAAATTCTTAAGCTATGAAAAAATTGTGTTTCAGTAAGTTAAAAGTAACTACAGATTCTGAAGAAAAGCCCATTTCAAATGTCGCATTTGTGTTGGCTCCAGACTCTCGTCAAACTTTACTTTCAAAATTAATTTAATAACCATCAAACCTTTCTTTAAATGATAATCGTAGCTTATGTACACTGTAATGTAACGATATGTATGTTTTACATTGAATACATTGATAATTATTATATACCGTATATACTCGTTCGCAAGCCGACCTTTTTTTGACAAAATCTAGGGGAAAAAGTGGGGGGGTCGGCTTATGAGCGGGTCATAGGTGATTTCTGCATGGATATTGAATATCGGTGTTGTTATTGTAGATTATCAATGTCCTTTTCTACATTCTACAAGATTCGACTGCTCTATCAGAAGCTATAATATATTATTAAAAATCAGCACTTCCCTTATTTAATCATTTTATTTATTTTTGTGAACGTTTTAATAAATTATTTTACAAATTTTGTTTTCAACCACAGATTTTAATGTACGCGCTTTCGTCACTGTTTACCAAATAAAAATTTTTTAAATACCGGTAACTCTTGCTTAACAAAGAGCAGAAAGACAAAGATAGGCAGTACAAAGTAAACAATCGTAATGACCGATTTAGCTTGTAGTTTTAAAAAAAAATGTACCATTTTTTTAAAGCTGTCCTATTATTTTTGGGGGGTCTGCTTGCAATCGGGTTATACACTTTTAATACTTTTCCCTTCCAAAAGTGGGGGGGTCGGCTTATGAACGAACGAGCTATAGAACGAGTATATACGGTATGTGTTACTATTTTTATGTGAAGCGATGTGAGCCCAGCTACTTGCTGGGGTACAGCGCTATACTATGTATACATTATCAAATTATTATTATATTTAATAAAATTGTTTTTTTTTACAATAGGTTAATTTTGAAGGATTTCCCCCTATAAATGCTTGCAATATAAACTCTTGGTTACATTTACTTTAGAAATTTCTAAATTATTTAGTAAATATATTTTAAGACAAAATTATTACAGTGATGAATTTTTCAATAATGCTTCTTTAAAAATCATGTAAAATTTCTCATTGTTGATTTCTGATAAGATCAAGGGACATTTAACAGAGTGAGTATCTTATTTCTTAAAAATGATTAAATTCTATAGTGTAATCTAATTTTAACTCATAGTATATCATTACAAATTTTATGTTAAATTTTTAAATAGAAGTTAAAACATCTATTATTTTAAATTGAGATAATTGTAAATAATCATTGTATTTTGTAGGTAAAAAAATTATTATTTTCAAGACTGTTAATTTAACTTATCGACAAAAGTACCATCAATACATTTATTGCAACATAAAAATAAGGATAACATTAATGATAGTGCATTTTTTTTATTCAAGAAGACAAAAAATATTAATGGATTTTATGAATTCAAATAAAGGAGAGACATTCAAGACAATATTACAAAGTATATATAAAAGCTAAAGTATAAGAGATGCATTGAAAGGAATGTAAAGAATCTTCATTGTAACCCAGTTATAACAAATGGCTTAAATACTTGTCCTTTTATTCTACAAAACCAGCGATGAAGAAAGTTATTTTAATTTCCAAAGTATGAAATTACAACCTGAATAATATTTTGAAGTTATTTGAAGCAAAAAATATACTTAAACTGAAATTCAACTTTATAAGTTTTAAATGTGACATGTTGGTGTGTGATGTCTGAACTAAAGATTTCAAAAGTTTCTATAACATTTATAATTGGTTTACAATTAGATTTCTGGGCAATGAACAAGAATTTCTTTGAAAAGATTAACTTACTTTGATCTAGATGGTGTGATAGGAATGCTACCTGCTTTGCTACCTGCTTTGTGCCTGAAGAGGGAAGCATGTAACAAAAATTCCATTAAATCTCTCTCTTATCCAACATTTTTAAGAACGTTGTCATGATCATTTAGGTTGTAAATTTCCTCCCTACGCATTACACATCAATAATTTATTTTTGTGAAGACACTTATGCGGTCCGGAGAATCTGAAGTCCTGAGCTTTGTGAAATATTTTTAACTTAAGATGATCAATTTGCATTTTTTAAAATTCAGCTGCAAGTTGACATTTCTTTTGATCTCAGTGGTGATGATCTTGGAAAAACAAAATAAATTTTAAAAGGTTCATGGCGACAAAATCAATGAGAATTTCATTTAAACTAAGAGTGAAATGTACCTGTCTCCATAGAGTCTTTGGTGCAGCATTAAATTATGAGAAGTAGGAAACTGTAAAAATGATCTGTTGAGGATAAAAAGTATATTAAAAATACAGAAAATTTCATCTTGGGATCAGGGTCTGGAGGGAAAAAGAAGATGTCTCCTTTCTCTAAATTTAGATTGAGTTTTTCATGGAATGTTCCCAGTAAACTCATAAAACATCAAGTATGTCAGATTTTTGGTTTATTCAAGTCAACATCATAGTACATTGTAAATATGCTAAAAAATATGTAGCCGAGTGGTGGCTAAGTTAACTTAAAACAATGAAGTTCAATTCACTCGGTAGGATTTCAAACAGTTTATTCCGGAATTACAATAAGAATGGGCCATAAACAAGTTAGCACATCAGTCATCGCTCCATGCGCTACCTCAACACTATTTAACGCACACTCTCCTCTCACACAGACCAGGGGCAGTGTGTCACTCGCCCACCGGTGTGTCCCTGCTAATCACGTGACTGACCCCCCGTGCATTAAAACACCGGTAGTTGGTCAGTCACTCTGGGTGAACTCCAGTCGCATCGAGGGCTGGAGTAAACCTGCACTGACCCGTGAAGGTCACTACAGCAGACTGCTGAGGTCAACTCTAGCAGACGGCTACAAATATATTTTGTAAGACGCTAAAATTTTAAAATTTCCCACATGCTTCCTAGTAACTCACCCATAAGTTTTCCACCTGCTGCCTAGTAACTCACCCATAAGTTTCCCACCTGCTTTCTAGTAACTCACCCATAAGTTTTCCACCTGCTGCCTAGTAACTCACCCATAAGTTTCCCACCTGCTTTCTAGTAACTCACCCATAAGTTTTTCAGCTGTCTGTGTAACTCACCCATAAGTTTTTCAGCTGTCTGTGTAACTCACCCATAAGTTTCCCACCTGCTTCCTAGTAACTCGCCCATAAGTTTTTCACCTGCTTCCTAGTAACTCACCCATAAGTTTTCCACCTGCTGCCTAGTAACTCACCCATAAGTTTCCCACCTGCTTTCTAGTAACTCACCCATAAGTTTTTCAGCTGTCTGTGTAACTCAACCATAAGTTTTTCAGCTGTCTGTGTAACTCACCCATACGTTTCCCACCTGCTTCCTAGTAACTCGCCCATAAGTTTTTCACCTGCTTCCTAGTAACTCACCCATAAGTTTTTCACCTGCTTCCTAGTAACTCACCCATAAGTTTTTCAGCTGTCTGTGTAACTCACCCATAAGTTTTTCACCTGCTTCCTAGCAACTCATTCATAAGTTTCCCAGCTGTCTGTGTAACTCACCCATACGTTTTTCAGCTGTCTGTGTAACTCACCCATAAGTTTCCCACCTGCTTCCTAGTAACTCACCCATAGGTTTTTCACCTGCTTCCTAGTAACTTACCCATAAGTTTTTCACCGGCTTCCTAGTAACTCACCCATAAGTTTTTCACCTGCTTCCTAGTAACTCACCCATAAGTTTTTCACCTGCTTCCTAGTAACTCACCCATAAGTTTTTCACCTGCTTCCTAGTAACTCACCCATAAGTTTTTCACCTGCTTCCTAGTAACTCACCCATAAGTTTTTCACCTGCTTCCTAGTAGCTCACCCATAAGTTTCCCAGCTGTCTGATTAACTCACCCATAAGTTTCCCAGCTGTCCGTGGTGGGGAAAATTCGGATCCATCCCCCCTTCCTTGCCTCCTCCTCTCTTACTCGCCTAACAATTTTTATCTCATCACTGCTAAGTCCAGCCATTCCAACTTGATTCATGCGATCCTTGGAGTTAGAACTAGTGGCTGAAACAGGACGCTGTGACTGGAAGAGGCAAAATTTTCAATTTAAATCAATTTAATTCAACAAATGCAGGCTTTTAAATATATATCTTGTTAGTAATGTTTTATAAAAAAAAATTGACTATTTAACTTTTCCTATGAGTAGTGATTAAAATCATTTCGTAATTTGCTAATGAATTTATTTTTATTTCTTTGTTAGTATATATTTAAATTAAAGCTGTGAGACAGTTAGCAATGTTACTTGTTATGTGTTAGTTCATTCTACAGAAATTATAACATTAAAAATACATAAATATTTTGGAAAAATTACTTATAGCAGTTAAAAAAAGCTAGAAAGACACACTGAAATGGAGAATATTTAAATGTAAATGTTATTTAATATAAAGCTGTATATTTTGAAATTTGGAATGGAAAAGTATTCTTCAAGCAGTATACATTTTAACAATATTTTTTAAAGGAAAAATATCAAATTAAATTTTGTCAGTAGTGAAATATTTTCCAATATTATTTTCTCATGCTGATCATTAATTATGAAATTTTTAAAAAGGTGTACCATCCTAATTCTTGGAGACCTTCTGACAGGCAAGCAGACACGATGAACCTAAAAAATTAATAAAAACAAAAACAACCCACACAAAAAACAACAAAATAGTTTTAAAGAGAAATGCAGACTCACTGCCAGACAGAAAATTAAACTAGCTTACAGCCAGGTTCCGGTTTAATTTATTGCTTGGCTAGAAATGTCGTTAAATGTTTGGAAAGAAAATAATTCAATATATTGTTTTAAATATGAGCTAACTAATGATGTTGGGAAAGTTTGCAATATTGATTGTACAGATAATATAGAATAAATTTGTAAACCGTATAAAAATCAGCCATAAGCTAGATCTGTCTGTAATGAATATTTACACAGATTTGGAGTAAAAATTTACACAGTCCACCACAACAAACCAGTTGTGGGAGATAACTCAATGTGAACAGTAAATGAAGAAATGGGCCGATATAACAATTAAAACTCAATTAATACTAAGATAATTATCTACCCTTCTCAAAAGCCAGGCATCAGCTTCCTTCATATTTTGTCTGGCTGCTTCTATTTGATTAAGCATCTCTGCTAAAGCTTCATCAATATCACCCTAATCATGTGGTTAGTAAAAAAAACCCATTATGACTTTGTCAATTTTTAAAATCGAACCATTGTTCACAAAAAGTTTAAGGTAAAATATTTCAAGGAGAAAATTATTAACAAAAAAAAAGTATAAAAAGGAAAGGCTGCAATCTTGAAATTTAAAAAATTAAAAGTGATCTCAATTATTTTTTAATAAATGATGAGCAATCAAATTTAACAATTTACAAAGTTAATTTTTATAGAAGTTCTCCCCCAAAAGTATTATTTTGAAAAGATGAGAATCCAGCTCCCACCCTCTAAACAAGTAGTGTATCTTACAATTGTAAGTATAATATAGAATAAATATTTGACTGTCCACTAAAATGATCATTGCATTGGAGATTCGTCTTGCCTTTTAAAAATTTTTAATCAAATATGCTTCTTTTTTTTTCAAGGCCTAGTTGGTTGGGATAAATAAAAATGATAATTTATTGTTAGAATTTACCACACAAAAGCAGCAAGAAGATGTAGGGGATTAATTATTAGGAATAATTAAATGTATGACTACTCAAAAAGAATAGACTATGTAAGTAACACATACATTAGAACTAATGAATTTATTACATTTTAAAAGATCCAAAGCAAAATAATTTTAAAGGGCCAAATAGATGGAACATTTTTCATTAAAAATATATTTTATGCGGCTTGGTTTATGAAAAACATTCATAACATAAGCTTATATATAAGCCTTGGATTATTCAGGGTTCCTGCATCAAATTCCAGGAGTTTTTCTACAAGAAAATTGAAAATTCCAGAACGTTTTTAATATCATAAGGGAATCACACAAAACCATTTTAATTACCTGTTTCAAATTCAAAGAAATGTCCAGGACATTCCTGAAGTGTGTAGGAACCCTGATATTTCATGGTGGGAAATACAGCAAATATTTGTTTTTTAATTATTTGTTAGTGGATCACTCAAAAATCTATCCATTAAGCTGAGAACCAATTCAATACACTCAGAGGAAATCGTCAGTGTTGCACTTACCACCTTTGTTGATGACGGTCTAGCTGGTGCTGACTGGAATTTAGGGATTTTATTTCAACAAAAACAAAGTCAAAGACGATCATAAAAGATGTTTCCCATTAATATTATATTAAAAATTAAAGTGAAAAAACTGTCACAGAAATTTTTAAAGAAACAAACAACCTTTAAACATATAAAGAAAACAACATTGTGCTATTCAAATGAGGATTTAGCATTTTTTTAAATGCTGTGATATAAGCAAGTAAAAGAATATTAAAAATTAAGTGTGTAAATATATATGAAGTTGCTACAAATTTAGTTAAATCTGTCAGTATCAGTTATAATGAATTTCATTTTAAAAGAAACTATTTGAAAAATTGATAATATGAAGTTTAGTTTATATATTTATAGAATAAACAGAACACCATTAAATTGCAAGCACTTTAAATTATCTCTTAAAAATGATTGGGATATGATCTCACAACCTCGAAAGCTATGCTTTATTGAATACTTTATATTTATAGCCTTTGGCTTTATTAATAAATTAAATTTATTTTACAGATTTATTTGAAATATATTTATTATTCACAAAAATAATCTGTTGGAATGGAAATATTATTTTCAATTATGAAGGCAAGATTTCAATTTTTCTAATAATTTGAAATAAAATAAAGTCGTAGAGAGTATTGAAATTTTCAAATACATTACAAAGCGCATAACAAGAAAAAAAAATATATACAATTAGCTAAGAAAATAAAACTTGAAATAGTCTAAATTAAATAAGATACTCAATTATTTTACCTTTAATCTGCTTTTTAGTTTGGCTGCTATTTCAGTGGACTGTTTATTTTGTTGCTGACGAGTGCGCATCATAGGATCATGGCAAATGATACCTGTAAATATAAAGCTATCATGAGTCAAAGAAACACTACTGATATTGATAATAATCATTAATTATAGGATCATGGCATCAACAATGGAAAATATAACAAGTATCTCCTTAACATGGGCGTCGCTAGGATTTTTTCCAGGGGGGGGCAAAAAAAATCCCCCTTTTTTATATTTTAACTGGCAATGCCATACAGGTACAATTTTCAATTAAAATCAAGTTCAGTATAAAATAAGGGTTGAAAAAAGCCTTAGAAATTAATAAGACTTACAAATTAGTGCTGTAATAGTTAAAATACAACATTTATTAATGCATTTAATAAAAAAAATATTAAAATTCTCAAATGTAGGGGGGGGGGCAAATGCCCCCCCCCCTTCCCTACGCCCATGCTCCTTAAGTAACTCTTCAAGAAACTAATCTGATAAAGGGCCACAAATCATGCAAAAAGTACCCAAAATGAAAACTTGGTTGCCAGTACCAGTTTGGTGACTCAAATGGACCTAAAACCATGTGTTAACTCAAAGTGGTGAGAGGATTTTAGGCACAAATATTTTTAATGGTCCTGAGAAATAAAGTGCTAATTCAATACCCTATTAACACATAGGCTACTAAGTGAAAATAAAACTTTTGTAGCTAATAAATGTTAACAGTTACAGTGATCTAGCAATATTTAGTTACTCCATTTGGAATGGTAATTAAGGAATTAATATAGTATGGTGCCCAGATAATGCATCACTTTCTCCTGGTATGACTATAGTAATATTAGTCGAGGTCTGTAGATATGCAAAATGTTTTTTTTTAAATTTTTATATCAGAACTAACTTTTACAATGGCCAAGAGGAAAGCTGATTAAGAAAACTGCTATGAAACTGAATATGTGTTTACTAATGTTGGCGGTAAAACCATGTAAGACTAAACATCAAAACAAGTCAAATATCATGAATTCAGAGCGGAATCTACAGAAGGTAGAAGAAAGAGGTATCTAAAATCACAGCCAATGTTTATCGGGGCAGAGGAAATCACAAAAACAGTTCAGTCATTTACTGAAGGAAAGTTTCTGAATGATGAAAGTTGTTTTCAGCCAAAAAACAGATGTTTACAAATGAAAGTCTTTGCAGAATTACAGTTGTTGCACAGGTTTTTGAGATGACAACTTATGTGAATACACAGCTAATTAAAACAAGGCAAGACTTTGACACTACACAGCTTGCTATCTTTATCAGTAGGTTCGACTACAGTTTGGTTCTACAGGAGAAATAGAGGACAAGATGTCCATCCATGAGACAATGACAGGAAAATACATTTTTGAACAAGTATTTCAAAGATGAACCTAACTTGGGACAAATTTATTATACTTACAACAGATGTGCAATGTGTTACAAATGAATTGGGCTAGTTGGAAGGAAGTGGTTAATGATATAGGTGTAATGCACTGGTGAATTGATACCACTGCATTATACCTCAAGTATCACAGAGTGTTAATAATGAAAACTGTAATACCAACCAGCTGATTTATCACCATCAATTACAGTCTTTTTGGCAGAAAATAGACTATGTCTTTTAGTACAGAAGTCCAGCTAAAGTTCTCAGTATATTTTTTCCTGATTTGATTACTTAATCACTTGAAATAGTTAAAGCATTCAAGTAAAGTTGCACTTGTAGAAGACACAAGTGCACCAATGCAAATTTTCTTGTCTCCAAGCGACTTTGAACCTACTCAATGCTATAGTGTTTCCCAATGCACATTTACTGAAAAACTTATTATTTCATGCCAAGCACGCATGGCGCTTTGGTGACTTTACAGTTCATATAAGTAATTTCTAGCCATTTCTTAACTTTGAGCATGTTTCTTATCAGTGTGAGCAGATGTCTTCTGTGATGTAGATTAACAAAACATCACATTTGAAGTCCTTCATGAGAATCTTACTGACACAGAACCTTACTTCCAACATTAACAAACTTGTAGCCAACAATAGATGCCAAAATTCATTTCTGACAAAGTGACTTGAGAAAAATGCTTATGTCAATGATTTTTTAAAAATTATTAAAGCTTTTTGCTGTTTTAATATATTTAAAATTAATATTTTTTAAAAAGGCTTAATTTTCAGTCTGTTATGAAAAGATTTAATGTAGAAATAAAACATAATGAATAACCTGCAAGGCTAAATAGGTCACACAGCATGTTTGTTTTTATTTTCAGGTCAAGAGGGCTGTCACTGAAAGAAAGCAAAAAGTTTGCCTTTTTATTTAACCAAGTACTTAATTATTTTTTTTTAAATGTCAAGCTATCAAAAACAAATTTAAAAATTATATTAAGTGTGAAATAATTATCTTCTAATAAATAGAGTTCCATTTAAAACAAGTAATTGTTTTACACAAAGGAATTTATATTTATATCTATTTTGAATTTTACATTTTTTTTCTAGACTAAACACCGGCAAAGGTTATGAGTGCCAGAGAAACTAACCAGGCAAGTGATGGAGAAAGATTGACCTCCAGGACCCACGGCTTCAGGTTCTCATCCAGAAGAATATCAAAACCATACAACTCTGATGAGAGCAATAATTTAAAATGGCCCGATTTAACATTTTTAAGGTGTAGTCCCTATTCATTTTGTAAATTTGAAGTTACACTAAAATTTTGATGTTCTAAGTAAATCTGATATGTATTAGATAAGAGAGTGATTTTACCACTTTGTTCTAATCTGTGATTTTTATCTTTAAAATATACTTTGAGATGAATGCACATTTTGAAGATTTAAAAGAAAACAAAACAAACAACAAAAAAAAATAAAGTAATAAATGTAATATTAATGGAAATTATTTTGATAATCAGAAATGTATTTTAATATAATCTAAAAAAATCAATTAATAATTTTGTCTGTATCCACAATATAGATGAAAAAACGAAAAATTAATGAAATAATACCAAAACAATTTCCCCGAAAAGACTGAAACATCTTGCAGGCGGTGGCAACAGATGATTCCACGGAGAGTATGGTTTTGATAACGACATCTTCAATTCGCATCATAAGAGCTGTCCAAAGGAAAACAAAATTTATTAAGACTTTTTTGGGAAAAGCTTTTATCAATTTTATGAAACAAAATTTTTAGTTACAAAAATTGTAATGATTCAAGTGGTAGCATGTCATAATACTACCCCATACCTGCTGTATCCTTGCCCTCAGACCGCAAATATCGCAGCATAGCACCCATAGACCACTTATTGCCATAATCTTCAACATCTGGATCATCATTCCTAAAAAAAATATTTCAGTCTTTTCAATCTTTATTTTGTAAATTCCCTCAGGAACATTATTTTCACTTGATCATACTTATCATTAAACTTACAAGAAATTAGAGATTCTAAATCATTTTACCAGATAGTTTTGATTATTCTTACTTAACATAATCTTGGCTCCTCTTATTAACGCTGTAGTTTGTTAAGTGCATGCATTGATTTCGCAGGTGTTTGACATTTTTCTCATATTTTACTGTGGCAAATCTGGTCAGGCCTTCCTCATACAGGTAAATCACTAGTGGGTCATACGATGTCACTGTCACATAAAGTCTTACGTCAAATTTAAATCCTGGGGAGGAAAGAATTTAAACTGTTCTTAGCTGAGAAATAAAAGTGAATGCAACATATGAGAATAGATGATTTTTTTATATATGTAGCCATGTGGTTACTTGGCGAAACAGTTTTAAGTTTCTTTTTTAAAGTTGCACTTAAAAATGAAAAAGGAATAAAACAATTGAGGGCAACCAATTTTGTTTGTGATGGCAGAAAAATATGTACAACAAGAGCTGTAGTGTCTTTTTCTAACTTAAGTTTTTAAATTGGAATTTCCTACACTTTTTTCTTATCTTCTGCAATTTGTTTTAGTTAGGTATGTGTCCCATTCTTTGCCTAATTTTAAATATTTGTTCTCTATTTGTTTATAAGTACTTAAGAGGGCATTTGTTGAAATGCATATACATTTAATTGTAAGTATAAAGGACAATTAAATATAATCATATTATTTTAATTGCTCCATTTAGAATAAGTATTGCATTACCCCTGGTGTTAAAAAGCTGTTTAAGTCATTAAAAAAATATGAGATAACATCTACATAAAAGCCAATCATTTACCGACCATCAATAACTAGTGGTGATGATATATATTTGCTGACTATCACATTTTCATCTAATGGAACTTGATCAGGCTGAAAAAAAAGTGTAAAGATTTTGTAAAATTTTCTGAAATTTTTTATTTAAAATGTAAGAAACTAGTAAGAAACAAACATACAAAATGTTTTATACAAACTTTGAGACACCTTAACGAAACAGTTTGTCCTTACATGATTTATAAGAAACACCCCCCTCCCACGAGAGGATGCAACTGGCTTCACTATATAAGGTCCTTTGTCCTTCAAAAAACTTGCTGAAATAAAGAAAAAACATTGCTGCCAAATAGTTTGATTAAAAGTGGGTTAAAGACACAGACGTTCTTTTAACAAAAATAAGTTTTAAGAAAAGAGTAAGAAAAGAAGATTAGGTCATAACATACATATAATAATTAAATAACCATTCATACCATAATAACAACATAAAGGACAGTACATTACACATAAGTTACGTTAATCATTAAAAGAAATGTTGTTTCATTAATTTTGTAAATACATTTTGAAAAGATGCGTCTTAAGTGCAGTCTTAAAGGACTTGGTAGTTGGAATACTAATGACAAATACACATTCAGAAAAGTCAAACAACCCATTTATACTTACAACAAAAGTCTTGATAATCTCCTGGTAAAACATAGCTTGGGGGAATAAAGTCAAAGTGCTTGTAACCCTAGAACATAAGTAGGAATTACAATTTCAGGATTTCATAGTAAACATCTACTTGAAATTCCTATTTCAACTGAACTTACCATGATCACTTTTCAATAAAATTGCTACTGTCAAATAATAAAATAATGGGGGTGAGACTAATAATAATCAAGGATAAATCCCTCTTTCAACATAAATATAGAAACAATAATATTGAAAATCAAGCATTTTACAAATTTTAAAGTATAAATGAATCTGTACCTTGATTTGCTGCATCCTTTGGATATTTTTGAATAGTCTATCTTTTCTTGTGAGTTCATAGGATCTAAGTGAAAATTATTAATTAAAAAATACAGTGTGGTATTATTTTTTTCAGGAGATGATTTAAACAGGGTATGTTTTAAGTTTAACAAAAAATGAAAACCAGGATATAACAAAGAATGAAGCCTTGCTAAGTGGATGAGATATAACTGGGGTGGGAATAAAAAGCAAGTTCACAGCTATTGGTTGTTAAAGGGCAGAGGAAAAATAATTCAAGTCATGTGGTGTCAAGCTCATTAACAGCCAAGAGAACTTGCCATGTAGTCTACATACCCACAAATAATCTTAAAAATACATAATTCTCATGACTAAAATATACTTTTAAAAAAACAAACATCAGCACAACTGTTAAAAGAAAGGTAAAATTCTAGTAAATACAGAGAGGTATGCAGTTATGTAAACTTATTTAAAGTTATTTCAATGAATAAATTTTGACCTTCAATTCTCTAAAAAAATAAAATTGCTCCTCACACCTGGGAAAATGGTTGATTTTCTGAAACTCTGACATAGTTCTTAAAGTAAATGGCTTGAGGTGCGAATTGCTCCATACTAAGTTGTAGTCTATGCTGTTTGGATGGACCTGCAAAAATCAATTTTTATCAACTCTGTAATGGTGATAACATTGTAATATATTTTCATCTCAAACATTCTCCAAATTTTTGTTAAAAAGTACTTTTTTAAAACATGTAGATTAAAAAACATGAAACATAAATAATAATACATACCTCATGAAATCCATGCGATAGTAAAATGTTTCGAACAATCTTGCAGTCAGTTGAGGCAAATTTGAAAGCGAGGTGGTAACGCTCTGGGGAAAAAGCTAACAATTTTTCACTCATGTCTGTAAAAACAGGCAAATGGATTTCGCTACTTTATAACCCTCTCTCCCATATTTACTATATATATATATATATATATATATATATATTATTAGAATAATAAAACTTTTATAAAAAGCAATTTTGTAGGATTTTATTTAAAGTGTATTTTAGAGCAGTGCTTCTCAAACTTTTTAGTATTGCGGACCGTCACAAACTTTTTCCATCGCACCAGGGACCGGTGAACTATTTTCCCTGTACTGACCTGGTAGCGAAATGTCCTTTCTTGGTAACTTCTGCGGACCGGCAGCGGATGGCCCACGGACCGGCACTGGTCCGCGGACCACCACTTTGAGAAGCACTGTTTTAGAGGATGATACTTAAGTTATATTTTAAAGTTTGCTGCTATAGCAAAAAATGAAATAAACTCACCACCAACAGTTTTGAAATCTGTTCTTTTATTAAGAATAGTCTCAGCATTAAACAAGATAATAGGAACTCTTTTACCATAGCCAGTCCACTGGACGTTGAGAGCCTTTCCCCTAAAATGATATTATTTAATACACAATCATACATTTATTTTCAAATTGAACAAAAGAAAAAGGTTTATAAAAAACATTGAGAATAAAAATAATTAAATATTTAAAAAATCTTTTTTTTAAAAGGACACGCTTTTAACATAATCACTACTTTTAGTAATGTCTCATATATAAGGGATTTATAGTCAAAAAATTTGTTTTTACAGCTATTTTTTAAAACTTATAATAAATACTCTTTAAAATTCACGTCTGAAGCCCACACATCTTTTTTAACACTATTTTTTTTATACCAAACACCTCATAAGCGCCCGCCCAACGTTTTATACCACGGTGTGAACTCATGGATGTCAACAAAGCAGACGGGTACCGATGCTTATATATAGACTATAGATAAACTAAAAATGCAATAATTTCAATACGGTACATTCGATCGATCTGAAATTTTGATACAATGCATTGTCATCCAAGATCTATCTGTGATAAAAAATTTTTAGATCTCTAGGACCATCAGAAGTGGTATAATTTTAAGTTTCAAGTTTTGAAGGAAGGATGGATACAACATACAAACATTGTGACTTAAATAAAAGCGTGTAAAAAGCATTGAGAATGTTTAAAACCCTTGCTTGTGAAATCCAGCTCTAAGTGTTTAATTGTACAACTTAAAACTTACTAGGCTAAAAAGCATAGGAGAAAAATTGTTTAACATAGAGACTTGAACTCAAAAAGACAATTGCCCCAACATTTTACAATATTTTATATTTTTAATTAGTAGCAAATGAAAAAAACAACAAAAAACAAACAAATTAATTATTGCAAATCTTGGCACAAACTAATGAAATAAGAAGAAAATCAGAAGATCTAAATTACTTACTTTGGTTCCAGATGGTCATCTCCATCATCACTTTCATAATCAGAATCATGCTCACTACGTTCCTCATTTTCACTCTGCTCTGATGGTGTCAGTGATCCATTACCATCTGAATCGGCGCCACGAGTGTCTACTGATGCCATTTGATGATTTCGATCATTGAAACGTGGCTTTGCAAAGGAAAAAAAACCCCAATTAATTTACATTTAAAAATGTGTGACACAAGAAATAAGTGAGTTTACAAAAGAAAAATTTAGAACAAAAAAAAATCAAATATTTATGTTTGATGCATGAAGATAAACTATTAAATACGGTTACATGTAAAAAAATAATTAGTTTATATATGGGTCAAGAGCTGGAAATAAATTTATGTATGAAAATGAAAACAGCTAAACGGTGGTGACAACGTAGGTTCTAAAAATAGTATACAATGAATTTTATTTAATGACTATGAAAATAATTTGCGTAACTAAAATACAAAGCATTTATAAAATTTGAGTGTCACTACACTTTGACAGGTACTAACTGGTCATGTAAGTTGTTTTTGTGTGTGATTTGTTTGTGTGTGACAATATGTGATTTTTGGGATAATTCTGATACGTTAATTAGGTCTTGTACTTAATGCAATTGTATAAAAAAGGTGTTGAGTTAGCAAAGGCATTTGGTGGAATTATATGGTAACAATGTGTTATCTAGCACAATATTTTGTGAAAACACAAAGCAACAATATGAAGATTACAGTATCCCACACTTTTAGACTGGTTATGTTCTTTACAGTATGCACACTTAAGGTAAAAGTAATGCAGTACAGTACAATTTAGTAATAATATGAATTGAAAAGCATTATATATGCATGGTCATTAAAAGTATGCACTGTACAGATAAAATATAAATAATTAGGAGTGATAAATTTAAGAATTACGTCATCAAATAAGACCGCTGGTTTTTGTCATTACAAATACTCATATTGGCACTCATATGGGAAAAAATATCGGTAATATCGGCAAAAATGCATATCGGTAGCCCCCTAATTGAAATATAAATAATTACGATATATTGAAGAATGACATCATCAAATATGACCGCTGGTATTTGTCCTATAAAATACTCATATTGGCACTCATTTCGGAAAAAAATTTACGGTAATATCGGCAAAAATGCGTATCGGTAGTCCCCTAATATAATAGATAAACAATTACGAGTGATAAATTTAGGGATGACATCATCAAATATGACCGCTGGTTTTTGTCCTAACAAACACTCATATCGGCAACAACAAAAAATCGGTAATATCGGTATCGGCAAAAATGCATATCGGTAGACCCATAACTGTACATACATATTGTACATACAGTGTATGCATTATAAAAAAAAATTTGTAATGCATTACAATAATAATTGAAAAAAAAGTATATTGTTTGTGCACTCACCAATTATGAATGATTATAAAATGGTGCAATAGGGTTAGAGCCTAAACCACAAATATGCCGGGCCACACCACGAATGGGGAACCACCAATAGGGTATACTGATTATACTGTATTTCAAACAAAGTTGCCTGATCAAACCAGGAAAACCAACACTCTATCAACATTTAAACTAAGGTTGTTAAAGGTTTACCAGTCCTCAGATCAGGACCGGTCCCGTTTAATCAGGACCGGTTAACCGTAACTTCGGTATAAGCTTATTGCGTTGTGTTACGGCAGAATACCAGAGCCAATAGGCGAGCGACCATGACACCAAGGCGTTTTCTTACTATTTCGGTCTATAAATAGTATACACGTCATCACTATTAGTTTAGTTCGCCTACTGCTAAGGAAAGATTTAAAAAATTTTTTTACTTTGCTTAGGTGTCGAGGCAGAGCTAACACACAGTGCGCGTATGATATGAAAACGGTTAAAGTCAAGGCCGCGACTGTTACTATTTATATTAGGAGAGTCATGTAATAGACGTAGCAAAGGTACCGGGCGATTAATCGGTCCTCAAATTTGAGTTTGGTCTTTTAGTGACAGTTTTCCTGTAAGTCAAAGGCATTTGACGTAAGATCATAGTACGAGAACTAACACAAAGTGTGGCGATGTTAAAATGTGAACAATGGTCTAGGCCGCGAGTGTTAGTATTCAGCCCATGAGAGCTGAAAACAAGCGGGCTGTGACGTCACATGTTCTTTGAAGTCACCATCAGACGGCACGAGGCGAAAATTTTATAATTGATACACACTCTCTTTGTTGGTTCTAAAAAAAAATAGGGAAAAATATGGACCGGACCGTAAAACTGCCTTTTTTCAACGTTTAACTAGTCCTCAAAACGAATTGATAAAATTTTATAACATGCGGTTTTAATACTTTTATTACATAAAATTAAAAATTGAATATTTATCATTACGGTTTACATCTTTGTTCAGGCGATTTTTTAAAATATAATTTTTTTTTAAATTAATTTTTTCTTTTTTTTTAAATTTGCTATTTTGATGTCAGCGCCACAGAGAGCTAAACACTAGGGACGGCACATATCAGGCGCTTTGATGTCAAATAATATGCAAAAATAATATGCATTCTCTTGTTGGTTCACAAAACATAGTAAAAATACGGAGCGACGGTTAACCGGCCTTTTTTTGAACGGTTATCCGGTCCTCAAAAACTAGCGGTCTTAACAACATTAATTTAAACCTTTAATTAAAATGCAAGACTAGACGTGAACCATGGATAAGTAATAAGTGTAAGATGCAATGATCTTCTGTATAGACTTGAGCCTGATAAGTATAAGTTAAGGAAAAGCTAAGGCCAAGGCAAGACAATTTTTTTCATATGCTATTAATAAATCTTTGTATATTTTCTGATTTGACATATTAATTTCTGTAAAAGCAAAGAGAATGGTGCGCTCGATAAATGGTATTTTTTGGCTGCTTTACTTTATTTATTTTTTCTATTTTAATTTAAAAAATAGACAACTAAACCTAATCCAGACCCTAAAACTAAAGGCCGATGGTAGACACCGCGTAACGCGCGGTGTCCACTCAGTTGGGTGGATGACACGCATTACACAGTCTGTTTATTTTGGTATACCCAGTCCACCTTAATAGCTTAAAATTTATTTTTAAAAAGATTTATGATTTTAAAATTAATTTGGTAAAAGCAAAGAGAACGGTGCGCTCGATAAATCATATTTTTGGTTGCTATATTATATTTGTTGTTTTTTCTATTTAATTTAATTTAAAAAATAGACAACTAAACCTAACCCAGACCCTAAAACTGAAACTACAACCTTAAAAAAAAAGACTCAAACGAAACTCTTTTTCTATTTTAATTTAAAAAATAGACAACTAAACCTAACCCAGACCCTAAAACTGAAACAACAAACTTTTAAAAAAAAAGACTCAAACGAAACTCGAACCTCCACCTGACACCTAGAGTTCAAGAATCTAATGTCCTAACCGTGAGACCACAGAAGCTCATGTACCGTATGAATTTTTAAAAATCTTATAAAGTAGTAAGAGCAAAATGTGACGTCACGTTTACGCGACACCCAAGCTTTACAGTGGATGCCGCGCATTGCGCGGTGTCTACCCACTTCGAAAACTAAAACTACAACCTTAATTACGTTTGTGGATAAAAATAATTGCACTTATTCCATTTTTAAGTGTAAAAATACATTTCATTCCCAGAAGTACACCTTGCCCTTGCTCTGCCATAACATTACAACAATGTAGGCCTAAATAGTCTAGGCACCTTTCTCTTTGCTTTAGCCTTACTTTCAATTTAATGTTGAATGTTCTGCAGTCAATTACTGTTTATTAAATGACTATCTAAATTTTACTTATTATTATTAGTATTAGACTTTAATCTTTAGTTTAGTATTTGGTCATTTAAATTTAATAAATACTTTAAATAAATAATAAGCATTATAAATATAATTATAAATAAATAATAAGTAAATAATAATAATAATACTTTAATACTGAATAATTGAAAATTAATTATTTAAAAGTCTAGCGTTATCTTTACCAAAAATAATCTAATTTTAAAAGAGTTCAATAAAAGCGGGGATATTCTAGCTAAAATAAATAATTTGTTTTTAACACAAAGTGTAATTTACCATGTGTGTAAATAATGTTTACATTGTTGTTATGCAAGGATGAAGGAATTCGTCCGCCATCGTGTTCGGGCAAGCTCATTGGCCAATCATATCCAAGTGTAACTTGGCATGGAAGGGAGGCTATTCTTAAATAAATTTAAACCAAATTCATTACTACTAGAGTTGTATTTTTTCTTTTTAATTTTTTACTAATTTTAAAACCTATTACTATTAATCATTAATGATATTTGGAAATACATACTTTAAAAAAACAACAACATTATATTCAGGTTATTAATGAAATAAATTAAATAAAATTGCAGACGGATGGGTGGGGGGGGGGAACTAAGGCGAAATTTGCTAATGGCTAATGTCTTGTCTTATCCAGTGCTGCAGTGCTTTTTTCTTTAAAAAAAAATCGTACCTGAAAACATGAAAAAAGATACCAGAACTCAAGTGAAAAACCAGGCCGTAATAAAAATAAGCATGTGGGGAAAAGGTTCGGAACGCCATACCGGTGCGTTACGCGGGAGAAAAAAACTGGTCTGATCTAAACAGACGCTCCTTCTACAGCACATTATTGCGTTCACAGACCATGGCGGTCTGTTGGCAAGTGACGCGGCGTTCTCAGACCACGGCTATGATTACTTTGAAGGTTCCACGCTATTGCCAGTCACCTTTGTCACCCTAACTGAAACTGGTGTCAGGTACTCTTTCGGAGCTTGGTGGACACCCTTGGACTCGGGAACAAATCCCTGCCTTCAAAGAAATTCGAACCCTTGACCATCGGTATGCCAGCTGAGCGCGCATAACTGCAACACCACTGTGAAGGAAAGAGACAAGAAAAAGGCATGAACATTAAATAATAACTCATAAAATACTAGCCTATATGCCGTTATACCTGTTGCTCCAGGGATTGCATTAAGTCTGGGATCCGAAGCACCTCAAAAACATGGATATCTGATTACCTCAACGACAGATGTCAGGCGGTATTGATAGACGGCATAATCCCATCCTTTGCTAAGCTGGGACCCGAGAAGCTTCATCCTGCTTAGTGGCAGACCCTGTCAGTTTCCAGAGACAGAATTCCTCTCACCACCCTTACGAACTTCGTAGTCATATGCTTGTGTTAGTTTCTTCAGTAAGGTACCTTAGTGTTACTTTAGAAAGAGAACACAGTGCAGCCAGGCAAAAAACCCTAGGATTTCTAAGGCGAAATTTCATGATCGGAATTTTAGGGTAAGAGAAACAGCATAAAAAGCCTTTGTCCACCCGATATTAGATTAGGTGTCTGCAGTCTGGGACCCATATACTCATATGACCATAAACAAATTTTAGGCAGTCCAGCGACATCCAGCACGTTTTTTGCCCGAGCAGAGACACAAACGCAGCGAGTGTTGACAGCATGCTAGAAACGCTGGGCTGGTCATCAGTGGAGAAAAAGAAACGGCAACTTGTTAAGCCAGGGGTCGGCAACATTTTGAGACAAAGAGCCAAAAGTTACAATTCACAAAATTTCCCAGTTTTTGAAGAGCCACTAACAAGGGTTGGAAAATAAAATAGGGCTGCGGAAATTAACGATTCATTTCTCGATGAAAACTTGGAAACTTCACTTTTCTATAGCGATAAACGGCGACTGGATCTAATTAAAATTATGATTACGGATATATAACATTGCTCTGGAGGGAAATTCTAGACTTTCCACTATTATCAAGCACTCAGGCGAACTCCTCAGAAAGAAATTCAACAGGCTGATTGATCTATATGACAAAAACAAAAGATTGCTGTACAGGGTCATGATGTGCTGGTTCCAAGTCAGTCGGGTGTCTGGAAACGATTAATCTCTGAAGGACAGAAAATGGAAATAAAAATTGCTCAAAAACTTCAAAGCAAAGATCCCTATTGTCTCCAGTTTGATGGTAAAAGATTGCAAGGAGAAGAGTATCAAGTAGTTCTGCTGAAAAATATGACAACCGAAATCAAACTCGGTATTCTTAAATGTCAAGTGGTTCTGCCATGGCCATTCACAAGGAACAACATCAGCTAATTGATGAATACGATGCTTGGGAAAATATTTGCATGATAATCTACGACACGAACGCAGTATATACTGGTCGTTTGCACGGGATTGTAAAACTCATACAGGATGATGTCTTGAGCAAAGGCTTTCAGAAGCCACAATATATTGGCTGTCAGCACCATGTACTCGACCTCCTTCTGAAGTATGTCATCAATTTTCTTATTCAAGAGCCAACGAGCAAACCAGAACTTAACTATTCATTCATTTACAAATTAACAGAAAACTATGTCTCTCTTCAGGCTGACTACCGCCTCGTTGCGCCTGAGGATGTTAACACAGGTGAGAACCCTGGATGGCGAGATGACTTTAAGTTCTTATATGAACTCTGTAA
The DNA here is from genome assembly GCA_944989445.1 of Ampullaceana balthica. Classification (NCBI taxonomy): domain Eukaryota; kingdom Metazoa; phylum Mollusca; class Gastropoda; family Lymnaeidae; genus Ampullaceana; species Ampullaceana balthica. The sequence continues at coordinate 3,080,581 of CALYLW010000047.1, forward strand.
GGCTTATCGTCATTACAAAACAACTTCACCTTTGCCTAGAGTCAGCTGGAAGAAACTCCCAAGTTTACACAAAGGCAAGATGGAACTCACGTGCGATATATGCTGTTATTGCATTTTTTCTTATACTAGAGTGGCGCAGCATCCTTGCCCCAGCATGCGACTTCATCTGCTACGACTGGGCAAATGCTTGGTCCCATTCGCAACCCTTCAATAAAGCGTCCTTTAATGAACTGTTTACCTCACTCAGCAAGATGAAATGCAAGAAGGCAATAAAGTGTTTAAATACACATTGGTCAGTCGAGGAGTCATTAATTGACATTTCCAGATCTAGCCAAATTGCTGAACGTGCTGTAAAACTGATGGAGGAACTTCATGCGAAATCAAGAAAAGTTGAATTTCTAAATCTGAAGTTCATAGGAAATATTGTTGTAAACATTTCTTGTAAATTTTGTGCTGCTCTGTATCTCATTTGTTAATAAAGGTTATTTAGTTTTACTTGTTTGACTATTGCTAAAAAAAAACATGCCCTTTTTTGAAAAAAAAGATTTAAAAATTCATTATTTTTTCGAAAAGGTGGTGGAACTTTAAATTTTTTTCTTCTAAAATGCAATTGATATTCTTAAATGACATAAAATGTCCTCGATTTCAAGTGGTTTCATAAAAATTTTGTTGTTGTCATCACCCTAATATGCACTCAATCACCATCAGTTTTTGGATTTCGACTGAAAGAAATTGATTCTGAATTCTATGACTTTCCTTATCATAGACTATTGAGGTGACTCAGCGGAGGTAAAGTCTGGTTTTGTTTTAAAAAGCTCCGTATGATGTTTTTTATTGGAGAAAAAGATAGCTGTCAGATCCTACTCAGCTGTTGAAGTTGTTTTTTTGGTCAATAACATATACCACTTTAATGAACTTAAATCTTCATGGAATGGATATCCTCGCCTTTGATCAGAATCATCAAAGGATTTCAAAGAAAGCTTTCATTGTTTGAAGAAAAACTGGAAGCGGTAACTGTTAAAAATAGTGCGACTATCCCTTTATTATTCAACCTCATTTTCCTCAAACTATTTGTGACTTGACGAGTGAAGAGGCAATTGTACAAAGAGCTTTTCCGATCTAGACAGGATTGGGAGTGTGCTTCTCTTTCAGAATTCATTTAATTTTAAATTAATGATGTGTCCAATGAATTACAGTTGGAGGTCATTTATTTGTAAGCAAATTAATGATAGTTATTGAAAGAAAAGAACAGAGCCTGCATGGCATACGTTTTTAAAACAATGTAAATGTATGTCCGAGTAAACCTTTTCAACAAGCCATTGACTCATGAACAATTGAAATTTTAAAGATATTTGCTTGGTTGGATCCAACAATATTAAAACCAAACATTGATAATGTCTTGAAATCTACAATTATTGTGCTAAGTCTTTGTGATTAGGATATGTGCACATTCGGGGTCTGATGTAGATATCTTTTTGCTAAAGTAAAATTCTATGATAACTTTTTTCAAATAGTAAAAACATAATAATATGTTTGTTGTCTTTTCTGCTATGCATTGCATGTATCTTACACATGATTAACAGGGAATGCTGAACCATATGTTATTTTTTTTTAACCATAGTTTATGCTCTGGCTTGCAAGTACAGTAGAAAATATAATAAATTCCTGGCTAAACACAAAAAAGTTTTGAGACCCCTGCTCCAGATTAAACTTTGAAATTTAACTTCCAGACAAAACTAATCTGCCAAAATCCTTAGACTTAGTCATACAGTTAAAGAATAATAAAACATAAAGGTGACTTGAATGTGTAGAATTGTACATTTTCAAGCAAGACCAAAATGACATAATATTTGGGGCAGATAAAAAGTAATGACATGAAAGACAGCTTTGTTAATTAAACTGTAATGGCTACTATAAGTATAAGTGCAGAAAATGATAAAAGTAACACACAAAAAAAACAACATTTGCTATGTTTTGTTATTCATCTCATTTTTATTTTGTGATACAATACAATAGTATGAACCATCATTGTTAGTTAAGATATATTTAAATTTAAGACACATGAATGTTAAGTTAAGCCTTCTTTTGTTTGAAACTTAAATCCTTCAAGTTTTAAGTATTTCATTATCAACAATCATCTTATTTTCCTTTCCTGGTATATAAATAGCAACAAATTTTAAATACTTGGATTAAATTTTAGATCAGTCAGATAACACACAACATAAAACACAAACACATAAGTAACACTGTACTGAATTTACATATGTAGCTGAGTGGTGGCGAAATAAATAGTACAGCTCACACTAACTAAACAGCTAATTAAACAATAAATAAATGCAGGTTGTGATGACTATAGTTTGTAAGATTCTATTTGACTATTTTCTGTTCTAAGGTACACACAGTTACTGATATTTACATATGACTAATTTAACTAACTTTAAGATGAAACACAGTGTAAAGTTTTACTACTGCCTATGCCCTACAACTGTCTCTAAGCACTCACGATGTTGTTCTCCAAATGTCGTTCTTCTTATATATTTTGCCCAAACTATGTGGGTGAAATTCTATATTACACCCCTGCCACCAGCCATAAAAACGTGAAGTCTTTCAATCCCTTTCCAGGTCCCCATATGCCTATATTATAGTCCAGTCCGACGACAATGTTCTAGGCTACCACCAGCACCCCTCTTAAATATTTCACATTCCAGGTACAGCCCAGTCGTTCTACGCTCCACCCACAATGGTGTGAAGGCTGGGGAGATAGAAAATCACATTGCCACACATAACTTATGTTTTATTCATTATTATATTGAAATATACTGAAAAAAACACACACACAAAGGTCACAGCAGATTGAAGGAAATTATTTCATCATCATCATTTGTCCTTTGAGTTCCTTGTGGAACATAGGGCCTCTGTCAAAGCTCGCCACGCTACATGGTCCCTTGCCAGTCGCTTCAATTCTTCCCAGCTCTTCCCAGTTTTTCCAGCCTCTTCTAACATGCTCCGTCTCCATGTACACTTTGGTCTTCCTCGTTGTCGTTTGCCCTGAGGGTTTCAATCTGTTTGCCTAGCCCTGCTGTTATCTTTCCTAAGGGTGTGTCCAATCCATCTCCACTTCCTTTCCATGATTTGTTGTTCTACTGTTTTTTTGTCCACACCTCTCCAACAGCTTGGAGTTTTCGACCGTGTCGAACCATTTTATTTTCATTAGATTTCAGACCATCTGTTAACAAAGGTCTGGAGTCTATTTTTTGTTGTGACTGTCGTTCGCGATGTTTCAGATCTACAAAGTAGGACTGTTTTAACGTTGGAAATTATTTACAATTTACTAATTACACATCTCTTTGTTAGTTAGGGACTATACACATTTTTATTTACAAATAATTACATTCAGAATTAATTGTTTAAAAAAAACAATTAATAGTAATAGATACATTTGTAATTAATGACAATTTTACTTTATTAGAACTATATTAGATCTGTATAAAAAATAAATTATAAATGAAAAGGTACAAGTTTGATCTTTTGTGGACTATGAGGATGTGCAACTATAATTTGAAAACGCAAAAGAAACTCAATATGCTGAGGCGAATACCTCTCATTTATGTCAATGTAGGGCTGTGCTGGAAAGTTCACAGATTGTTCAATCAAATTTCCAAGAATTGTTCTCAAAGATAGAAAATTATTTGGGTCCAAATCCCTGCTATCATTTATGGCAGTTTTTGAAAGATTTTCTTCAATGGTATGAAGTTGTTTAGAAGTGTCAAGCAGTTGTTTCAGCTTGGTTTTAAATCTTTTGTCCATCTGGCAGACTGTTTTTAACTTTGAATCCATTTCCCTCAAAATTTGTTCAGAAGTTGTTGTCCTTGTAACAGTGCTATCTTCTTGTGCGAGGCTTGTTAACTTTTTCTGAAAAATAAAATAATTCAAGATAATAAATAATTTAATTGATTAATTGTAAATGTAATACATGATAATGGTAGGGACCATAACATAATATAGATGATTGGAACTGTACATGCCATTGAAATTAACGTCATTACTTTTCAGTACTCTTTTTTTTTAATTGTTGTAAAATTGATGCTTTTTAAATGATTTTTTTGTTTGTTTGTGGCATGTGGTTGACTGAAGCTGATCTGCAAACTAATTTTCTTTTTTAATAGATTTGTTTTATAAAGCACATAGGAAGCTTACTTTTGTTTAATTCATTACTGATACATTTTTATATATCATTTTTTATAACAAATTTTTGATGCTATGAAATCTTAGTTATATATTACTCAATATATTATACATGTAGTATTGGAAATAAAAGAGAATTTAAAGATTTTAAAAACTAAAATAGTAATAAAATTAATAAATTGCAAACTTATATAGCGCTATGTCCAGCATTGGGCTGGGTTCCATGCCTCACATAAAAAACTAGAGAAAAAAAAACATTAGATTTTAGATACAAAACATTTGTAACTTAAGAAAAAAAATTTCCAAGGAGGAAGAGAAGAGAATAAGATTTTTAAGCTAAACAAATACAATGACAAGTTAATTTATGATACCTTTAAGGCAATGTTCATCCTCTGCAATCTTTCTTTGATTTCTGTTTCCTTCTTCAATGCTGCTTTAACTTCATCATCTTTAGCTTGCAAAAATGTTAGGGTTTCACCAAACAGCTCTAGACTTTTCATTTGATTCTGTTTAAGAAGACATTGCTGCACTTCTTTATTCTCTGGAAGTATTCTATGCTCATGTTCTTGAATAACTTCACATTCTGCTCTTAATCTGGAAAAATTAAATGTGAAATGAGCTTTTATTTACTATGTAACTTAAAGCTATGTTCCATCTTGAAGCTAAATGACAGATTACATTTATTAACAATAATAACAATTAAATCAATTATTTAATTACTTTTATTTGTCCTATTTAAACCAAAGACAAATCATTTCAGTCATGAAAAATGACATTTACATTACATGTACATGTATTTCAAAAACATTAACATCAATAGCCAGTAACAGATAACTGACAAGTGTTAGTATTAAAAAGACTTGGGTAGTTAAAAGGGTAAGAATCTGTTTTATTTGTAAGCAGTATTTTTATTTATAAAAAATAAATTAGTACTTGGAAGCTGAAATGAACTTCACTTTCAGTTAGTTCCCATTGATAATTATTTGAGTATTTTAGCTCACTTGAAGAAAGACATTACTGATAGCTAAAATAAAATCAACTTATAAAATAAAACTTCAGCTAAGGCTCCAATTGCAGTCAGTATTACTTATCATTTCTCATGGCCATGAATCGCTAACATTTTCTTCAATTCTTGATGAAGTTCGCCCATTGTGTAATCTGGTCTTTCCCTATGATGAGATGGTTTCTTGTATAGTGCTAATTGTCAATGCTGGTAAAGCATGCTCAAAGCGCTCTAATTTTCAAAAATTAGCTTAAAAATAAAAAGTCTTTAGATTTTTCATAACTTAAATGTTTTTTTTGTTGTTGTCACATTTTCTTAATGATTTGGGAAGACTATTCCCAAGCAGTTGCTTCAAAAGAACACACTCTGAGGCAGGGGTGGGCAATTGTTTTGGCTCAGGGGCCACTTTGTGATAGTGGATTTTAGTGGATCGATGTGACGTTTAACATGATTGTATTCTTTAGTTAACATTACATTTCATATCCATGACAAGCCACTTTTCTTAACAGAATTTACAGCACACTCAAATATGTCCTGACCAATGGTTGTACTTTTCATTGATTCCAGGCCTAATAATTCCTCTTTGATTACAAAGTGTTCCTCTGCTAAAAGTTATTTAGTCACTGATTGAGTCAATGTGACGCACTATAGTTCTTGACAATGAAACGTTTTCAAATTCGCTTCTTACATCAGGACACAATACGCTTGCACAATCTACCATACACTCCTCAACAAGCTCACCACCTGAAAAAGGCTTGTTGCGTTTAACGAGGTAGTAGAATATCATGAAACTCGGCCCTGTAGCACTTTCCTGAAGAGTTGGTTGCTTTTTAAATCTTTTTTGCTTCTTCAACAATCAGCAGCTTTCTTCTTGTGTTCGTCCTCATAAAGTTTTCATCCAAATTCGCTATGGTGTCGTTTCAGATTGTACTCCTTAAATACAGCAATCATTTCATGACACAGAAACACATTGCTTTCTTGCGTGTACTACCAAAGAAATATTTGTGTGTCCATTCTTCATTAAACACACAAAATTCATTACCAATTTTACCATTTGCTGAGTGACCCACCTCGATGTCCCTGAAACCAATAACAAACCCGCACCCTTTCCATTTAAAAAAAAAGTTTATTATTTTAAAAAAATAATTTTTTTTAAAAAATACAGGCTTTAAACTGATCTTAATAAGACGTACAAAGTTGTCAGTATTTAATGGTTAATAATTTAAATAGTTACTACCGCTGCCTAGCAGACATTAACGTTCAAGCTATGATCTGAATGAACGTTACGTTATTGTTTACTGTAGTTTTATTTTACGTGTATGACGAATGCATTTACAGCAGGAATAAAAGGTTGTAATGCATTAATGTTCACAGTTGTGTGTTGCTGGAAGCATGTCATGACTGTTGTGTGAAATAAGGTGCATGGATGGTGGCTAGGTTGCATTGCTTTGTATAGTGGCGTTTTGAACGGGTACCGGGTACCCTTTAGAAAATTTTTACGGGTACCCGGCAGCTTTTTTTCAACAATATTGACAGCCCTAATACTTATAGGGATCTTTTATCAATATTTCTATGTCATCTAATGCTTTTTCAAAAGGCACTTAAAAAGCTTTCAAAGCTCCCACACAACAGCATGATTCTATACCACAGTTCGTGGGTTAACCAAGTAATGGTGGTGTTCATTTCACTAATACTTATACCAATAGAAGTGAAAAAAAACTCAAAAGAAAAAAAAATCCAGACAAAATAAATACCATGTATACTTGTTCTATAGCCCGTTCGTTCATAAGCCGAGCCCCCCACTTTTGGAAGAGAAAAGAATTAAAAGTGTATAAAAATGGTACAAATTTTTTAAAACTAAAAGCTTAATCGGTCATTATGATTGTTTACTTTGTACTGCCTACCTTCGTCTTTGTGCTCTTTGTAAGGCAAGAGTTACCGATATTTTAAAAAATTTTTATTTGGTAAACAGTGACGAAGCGCGTACATTAAAATTCGTTGTTGAAAACAAAATTTGTGAAACAATTTATTAAAACGTTCACAAAAATAAATAAAATGATTAAATAAGGTAAGTGCAGATGTTTAATAATATATTATAGCTTCTGGTAGAGCAGTCGAATCTTGTAGAATGTAGAAAAGGAACTTGATGATCTACAATAACAACACCGATATTCAATATCCATGCAGAAATTTGTTAATGACCCGCTCGTAAGCCTACCCCCAAACCTTTCCCAACTATATTTTGTCCAAAAAATGTAGGCTTTCGAACGAGTATATACAGTTAATACAGTAATTAAAAATATGACATTATAGGTCAAAAATCTGACGGGGTGCAAGATAAACAAAATGGGTTTATCTTATTGGAACTATGTATCGTCGAGAGCCAAATGTCATATTGGAGGGGGGCTGTCTAAGTTTTTGTGACGATGTTTGATGAAAGGGGAGGGGGGTAAAAATCGTGTGACGTTATTTATGGACAGCCCCTTAAGTGAAAACCTTTCATATGGCATCTTACTTACTGTGACAAATTGGCAAGCAAGGTAATTATATAAATAAATAAAATGAATGAATCATGCTCAGACTTTGTAACGTATTGTTGAGAGCTGCAAAAATGCTTTAGAAATTTAAAGAACTTAAAAATTTGCACAGTAATAGCTAAGATAGAACATATAATAAGGGGTGTACCAAGTATGATTTTTGGCAGAGTACAGAGTAGCGAGTAGTGGGCTGCCATGTTTTGCCGATACCGAGTACTTGAAGAAGTATGAATTTGTTAAAACTAAGTATAACTCAGTAACGGACGTTGCCAATCTGCTGCGAAGAAACGTTGCCGCGAGATTGGGTCCGTCTGGGTTTTAGTAGGGGTCTACCGATATATCGGCTGGCCGATATCAGGATATCGGTATCAGCAGCATGTAAAGGTCCTGATATTGACGTCACCGATATTTCATAATAAGTGATATTTTGACCCAAAAAAAAACAACAACAACAAAAAAACTATCATTTAGATTTACAATATCTCGACAAATGAATATATCGATCCCGGTACCGGTATTGAAATAGCAAAAGAGTCCTAGTATTAATATGTACAGCCACGATACAGTGTGCCATGTGCTATGATATTTTTTAGGTATCGGCAGATTTTTCGTATGCTCGGAAATACTGTGTAACTAGTGCCGATGCCAAGTATACCGTAATTGCTCTAATAAATGGACAACATGTAAACATTATGTTCACTTAATTGCTCTAATAGCAAAGATGCACGCAGAATCGCAGATGTCTAAAACATTTAGTTTCGTATGGAATAACAAAATGTACCATGTGCAGACTTGTTGTCATGGGCAACCATTTATCCTTCAACCTCATTTCACTCTATTACTATTGCTTTGTTCTCATTGTTTCATTCATAAAAGGTGGCCGTGTGCAAAAGCCATTAAACTATTGGTTAGAATTAATAATTAGGAGTCAAAAGTTGAAGTTTCAAAAGGAGTACCTAATTTTGCTTGTACATTTTCAGAAAGGACTGTTTGTCAAGAGTCCTATGTAGGTCATGATCTGGAACTTGTAAACACATCAGAAACTTCGTTTCGGAAAAAAATAATAAATCGGTAATATCGGCATAACTGGATATCGGTAGAGTGTAGACCCCTAAATTATAAAATATAAATAATTACACATGACGTCATCAAATATAACCGTGTTTTTTTTGTCCTAACAAATACTCATATTGGAAAAAAATATTGGTAATATCGGCAAAAATGCATATCGGTAGACCCCTAAATTACAAAATATAAATACATGTAATTAGGAGTGATAAATTTAAGAATGACGTCATCAAATATGACCGATGTTTTTTTTTGTCTTAACAAATACTCATATTGGAAAAAAATATCGGTAATATCGGCAAAAATGCATACCGGTAGACCCCTAATATATAAAATAAATAATTAGGAGTGATAAATTTAAGAATGACGTCATCAAACAAGACCGCTGGTTTTTGTCCCAACAAATACTCATATCGGCTTTCATATAGGAAAAAAAATATTGGTAATATCAGCAAAAATGAATATCGGTAGTACCCTAATTTGAAAGATAAATAATTACGAGTGATAAATTTAAGAATGACGTCATCAAATATGACCGCTGGTTTTTTTCCTAACAAATACTCATATTGGCAAAAAAAATATCGGTAATATCGGTATCGGCAATATCAGCAAAAATGCATATCGGTAGACCCCTAGGTTTTAGGCGTATCATTAAAATTTGAAACCGGATTTTGATTAACAGGTACATGATATCGCACAAATAAAATGTTAATTTGTATTTTGTATGATGCTAATTTTAATACTAGGCAAACTAAATGTTTTAGACATCTGCAATTCTGCGAGCATCTTTGCTATTGTAGCAATTACGGTTTACTCAGCATCGGCATCACTTACTGGGCCGATTGCAGAGCATACGATTAGCTTAATCGATTTTTTAGTTTGGCCCTACATATAAAATGAAAATGCATTTAATAAATTAAATTAAATATTAAAAACTTAATTTCTCACAGAAAATTAAAATTTGCTGAGGAATAATACATGTGCGGAAACTGCACTTTTAACTAGGGGTCTACCGATATATCGGCTGGCACCGATATCTGGATATCGGTATCGGTAGAATGTAAAGGTACCGATATTGACGTCACCGATATTTCATAATAAGTGCAATTTTGCCCATCCCCCCCCCCAAAAAAAAACAACAACAACCGAACACCCCCCCCCCTATCATTTAGATTTACAATATCTCGACAAATTATTATATATCGATCCCGATACCAGTATTGATATAGCCAAAAGAGGCCTAGTATTAATTAATATGTACAGCCACGATACAGTGTGCCATGTGCTATGATATTGTTTAGGTATCGGCCGATTTTCGTATACTGGGAAATACTGTGTAAATAGTGCCGATGCCGAATATACCGTAATTGCTCTAATAAATTGATAACATGTAAACATTATGTTCACGTAATTGCTCTAATTAACTAATAGCAAAGATGCACGCAAAATCCCAGAAGTCTAAAACATTTCTTTTCGTATGGAATAACAAAATGTAACATGTGCAGACTTGTCATTGGCAACCATTCATCCTTCAACCTCATTTTCACTCAATTACAATCACTTTGTTCTCATTTTTCATTCATAAAAGGTGGCCAAAGTAGAAGTTTCAAAAGGAGTTCATAATTTTGCTTGTACATTTTTATAAAGGACGGTTCGTTTTGTCATGAGTCCTATTAGGTCATGATCTGGAATTTGTAAACACATCAGAAACCTCGTTTCGGAAAGAAGAAAAAAAAAGAGAAAAAAAAGGTATTATCGGCAAAACTGTATATTGGTAGACCCCTAAATTATAAAATATTAATAATTACGAGTGATAAGTTTAAGAATGACGTCATCAAATATGACCGCTGTTATTTTTGTCCTAACAAATACTCATATCGGCACTCATATCGGAAAAAAATATCGGTAATATCGGTAGACCCCTAATATAAAATATAAATAATTAGGAGTGATAAATTTAAGAATGACGTCATCAAATAAGACCGCTGGTTTTCGTCCTTACAAATACTCATATCGGCACTCATATGGCAAAAAATATCGGTAATATCGGCAAAAATGCGTATCGGTAGTCCCTTAATATAAAATATAAATAATTAGGAGTGATAAATTTAAGAATGACGTCATCAAATATGACCGCTGGTTTTCGTCCTTACAAATACTCATATCGGCACTCATATCGGAAAAAAATATCGGTAATATCGGTAGACCCCTAATATAAAATATAAATAATTAGGAGTGATAAATTTAAGAATGACGTCATCAAATAAGACCGCTGGTTTTCGTCCTTACAAATACTCATATCGGCACTCATATGGCAAAAAATATCGGTAATATCGGCAAAAATGCGTATCGGTAGTCCCTTAATATAAAATATAAATAATTAGGAGTGATAAATTTAAGAATGACGTCATCAAATATGACCGCTGGTTTTCGTCCTTACAAATACTCATATCGGCACTCATATCGGAACGGAAAAAAATATCGGTAATATCAGCAGTCGCTTAATATAAAAGATAAATAATTACCAGTGATAAATTTAAGAATGACGTCATCAAATACGACCTCTGGTTTTTGTTTGGGGTCTACCGATATGCCTTTTTGCCGATATTGCCGATACCGATATTACCGATATTTTTTTTGCCGATATGAGTGCCGATATGAGTATTTGTTAGGACAAAAATCAGCGGTCATATTTGATGACGTCATTCTTAAATTTATCACTCGTAATTATTTATCTTTTATATTAGGGGACTACCGACATGCATTTTTGCCGATATTACCGATATTTTTTGCTGATATGAGTGCCGATAGGGTATTTGTTAGGACAAAAACCAGCGGTCATATTTGATGACATCATTCTTAAATTTATCACTCCTAATTATTTATCTTTTATATTAGGGGACTACCGATATGGATTTTCGCCGATATTAGTAATATTACCGATATTTTTTCCCCATATGAATATTTTTTAGGACAAAAACCAGCGGTCTTATTTGATGACATCATTCTAAAATTTATCACTCCTAATTATTTATATTTTATATTAGGGGTCTACTGATAAGCATTTTTGCCGATATTACCGATATTTTTTTCCGATATGAGTGCCGATATGAGTATTTGTTAGGACAAAAATAACAGCGGTCATATTTGATGACGTCATTCTTAAATTTATCACTCGTAATTATTTATATCTTATAATTAAGGGGTCTACCGATATCCAGTTTTGACGAAATTACCGTTTTTTTCTCCCGAAACGAAGTTTCCGATGTGTTTACAAGTTCCAGATCATGACCTACATGGGACTCATAACAAAACGAACCGTCCTTTATAAAAATGTACAATCATATTAGGTACTCGTTTTGAAACTTCAACCTTGACTCATAATTATTAATTCTAACCAATAGTTTAATGGCTTTTGCACACGGCCACCTTTTATGAATGAAACAATGAGAACAAAGTACAATAGTAATAGAGTGAAAATGAGGCTGAAGGTTGAATGGTTGCCAATGACAACAAGTCTTCACACGGTACATTTTGTTATTCCATACGAAACGAAATGTTTTAGACATCTGCGATTCTGCGTGCATCTTTGCTATAAGAGCAATTACGTGAACATAATGTTTACATGTTATACATTTATTAGAGCAATTACGGTATACTTGGCATCGGCACTATTTACACAGTATTTCTGAGTATACGAAAATCGGCCGATACCTAAACAATATCAAAGCACATGGCACACTGTATCGTGGCTGCACATATTAATACTAGGACTCTTTTGACTATTTCAATACCGGTATCGGGGTCGATATATTAATTTGTCGAGATATTGTAAATCTAAATGATAGTTTTTTTGTTTCCGTTTTTTTTTGGGGTCAAAATGTCACTTATTATGAAATATCGGTGACGTCAATATCGGGACCTTTACATGCTACCGATACCGATATTGCCGATATCCAGATATCGGTAGACCCCTAGTTTTTGTCCTAACAAATACTCATATCGGCAAAAAAAAATCGGTAATATCGGTATCGGCAAAAATGCATATCGGTAGACCCCTACTTTTAACCCATGAAAAATGTTTAGTCTAATGACTAAGTAATCATACTTAATTAATTCTGACAAAATAAGGCATTAACCTTTTATCTAGTTCATGAAGATACATTTCATTAATGTTGACATTTGATTCTAAACCGGAGGCAGCAGATTCTGGCAGTATTGCCGCGCCCACTGGAGGAATATTTCGTATTTCACCGTAAATAGATTTCAATATCTTCCAATCACGTTGACACTGGTTCCTAATTTGGTTAGCAAGCTGAAGATCATCAGGTTCTTCCATTTTAGTTCAAGATGCACTAGGCTTTGAATAAAAATGAAATAGTGGCCACTAAACAACCGCCAACGGTTCAAAGTAAAGTAAATAAACAATGGGAGGTAACTATGACAAATTTTAATGGCTTCCTATCTTTTTTGGAGTATCGGAAGTGTTTGTTTTTAATCGTATTCTTATAGTACAAATACATTATTAATCAGTCGTATTGGCAACAAATAATGTCTTTAAATTTACATAAAAATCAAATTTGAAAATATATTTATACTTAGAATACTTTACTTCCTTATAAGCCAAGCTATTGCTGCTTAGAAAATGTTTTTTGTATTTTTTTTAATTTCAAAAATACGATTTACCTATTAATATTAAAAATATTTGATCAAATTATAACATCCGCATAAATCTTCATATGCCTAACTGATGAATTAATACATTTATTTAGAAAATATTTAACTACAACGGTAACTGAATGAGTCATGTAATATAATATATACATGTATAGATATTCATCTTTAAAGACAGCGTTATAGTTATAACTAGCAAAACCCCAGCGCTCCGCTGCGGAAGTTAGAATTTGAGTAAGCGTTGAAAACCCGTTTCACACCAATTCAAAACACCAATAGATTTCAGTCTGAATCATGATTGATATACTTGTTTGTCAATATTTGTCAAGATCGTTTAAAATAAAATGGGTACTAAAATGACATTACAGGCCCCGTGCAAAATGGATGCAGAATGTGCATATCTCATAAGGTCTGAGGATTTCAATCTAGGTCATGATAGAGAAATGTGACTATATTTATTTAAATTATTTTAAAGGTAACAAAGCTTTAAATGTTTACGAAAAAAATATTTTGGGTCCCGGCCCCAAAGGAACAGACGCTAGAAGTTCATTACCCTATATAATTTTATTTTATTTTTAAAACCATATTTGGCCATAGTTCATCCATTTACCTAGTAGCCACATTTTAAATTACCTTTTATCTAACTAATGTTAAAATATCGCATACGGGCCCCCAGCCCGGAATAAGTGGTGTTTTTAAAACTTTTACTTTTAATGCCAGAAACCTTCGATGGAGCTTACCCAAAAACTTCCTAAAGTTTAATGGCCGTGGGATGAATAAAATACATTTACAATTAATACGTCTTTAAAAAAAAACCTAACATAAGGGCCGGGGGCCCTATCGGGGTAATATGTATAGTTCAAAACAACAGCTTATTTCAATTTGGATTATGATGAATATATTTGTTAGTAAAGATTTTTTTTTAAAAATTGAGTGAAATCGAATGGTTAAAATGTTTTAAACGTTTACAAAAAAGAGATTAGGGGCACACGGCTACAAAAATATTGAAAAAAATATAATTTTAACGCACTAACGAATTTTAATATAGGCCATCAAGTTTTTATCTTCCAAGTTTTGTAAAGATACATTTACACAGTATCCAAAGTTTAAAAAAAAATTATTATTATTATTATTATTATTTTTAAAATTTAGCTCAAATAAGTTAAAAATATTACTGTTGTGTCCCGGGCATCCAGTGAGTGATGATTAAACCCCAAAAAAATTCGCATGTTACCATTCCAGGAGTGTACTCAACAACTTCCCAAAATTTCATGATTCTAACTACACTGGAAAATGGAGAATCTGTGATGATTAACTTTTTATATAGGCTATATAAGAACAAAAATTGGGCCCCCGGCCCCCAGTGAGTGAAAATTTAAATATTTGTTGGCATATTACCATCGCGGGAGTGTACTCAATAATTTCCAAAAGTTTCATGCTTTTACCTACACTGGAAATCAGAGAATTAGATTTGAGTTAGTTTTTATATAAGAAAAAGTACATTTGGGCCCCCGGTCCCCGGCCCCCAGTGAGTGATAATTTAAATATTTTTTTTGCATTATACCATCGAGAGAGTGGACTCAACAAATTCCCAAAGTTTCATGTTTCTACCTATACGGGAAAGTGGAGAATAAGGTGATTTTCAGTATAAGGAAAAAAACAACGCTATTTGGCCCCCGGCCCCCATGAGAGTGAATTTTAAAATTCTTTTACGCCAATTTGCATTGCGAGAGGGTACTCAACAACTTCCCAAAGTTTCATGCTTTTAACTACACAGGAAGTTGGAGAATTCGTGCTGAGTCAGTTTGTAATATTAGAAAAAAACTTCTTTTGGGCCCCCGGCCCCAGTAAGTGTTAATTTAAATAGTTTTTTCACCTGGTACCATCGCGGAAGTGTTCTTATCAACTACTCAAAGTTTCATGCTCCTGCCTACACGGAAATTATGAGAATTTGTGATTTTCAGTTTTTATATAGCTCATTTAAGAAAAAACTTCATTTGGGCCCCCGGCCCCCATTCTTTGATAATTTAAATATTTTTTCTCCCTTTACCATCGCTGGATTGTACTCAACAACTTCCCAAAGTTTCATGCTTCTGCCTACTCTGGAAATAGGAGAATTAGTGATTTTCAAATGTTTATATAGCCCATAGAAGGAAAAAAAACAACATTTTGTTCCCCCGGCCCCCATGAAGGTGAATTTTAACATTCTTTTTCGCCATTTGTCGTCGAGAGAGGCTGCTTGACAACTTCCCAAGATTTCATGCTTCTACCTACACGGGAAATCCGAGAATTAGTGATGAGTCAGTTTTAATATAAGAAAAAACTACATTTGGGCCCCCGACCCCCAGTAAGTAATAATTTAAATATTGTTTTTACCTGTTACCATTGTGGAAGTGTACTTAACAACTACCCCAAGTTTCATGCTTCTACCTACACGGGAAATAGGACATTTAGTGATTTTTAGTTTTTATATAGCTCATATAAAGATAAAACTGCATTTGGGCCCCCGGCCCCCAGGAAGTGATAATTTAAATAATTTTTCTACCGTTACCATCGCGGGATTGTACTCAACAACTTCCCAAAGTTTTATGCTTCTGCCTACTCGGGAAGTAGGAGAATTAGTGATATTCAAATGTTATATAGACCATATAAGGAAAAAAACATTTTTGGGCCCCCGGCCCCCATGAGTGTTAATTTTAAAATTCTTTTACTCCAATTTTCGTCGCGAGAGGCTACTCAAGAACTCCCCAAAGTTTCATGCTTCTACTTACACGGGAAGTTGGAGCATTAGTGATGAATGAGTGATTGAGTCAGTGAGTGAGTGAGGGCTTTGCCTTTTATTAGTATAGATTAAAATTTGAATTGCTTCAACTTTATATGTAAAATACCTAATCCGTTACAAGCCACACAGACGCAACACTAAAAATTGAAAATATCATGGAAAACCAGAGAAAAACAAAGGATTCTTCAGTCCTTAAAAGTACACATTATAAATCAAATAAATGATAATCAAACAATGAAAACAGAATAAAATAAATGAAAAATAATACGTACACAAATGTGAACCCTTCCCTTTTGAGTGAGGCGATGTGGCGAAGTGTTGGAGGAGGTGGTAGGGAGGAGAACGGATGGCAGAAAACATTACGGCAGTACGTCCGAAACACTTAACTGTACATTTAGTACAACTCTACACTAAAATTACGTAAAATAACACTTAAACGTATGTGATTATTTATTATTATTTTTTTGGGACCATAACTTCGTGGTCATAGGGTTTTTCTAATGTTTCCATTAGAACTTTCTCGGAGCTTGGTAGACTTGGCGGCGCCCATCTCCTCTCCAAGTCAGCGGATGACTTTTTTTTAGCAATAGTCATTCATCAACATGTTTTATTGTTGCTTAAGGTGGGATAGATCCGACGCACCTCAGCTTGTGAGGCGAGCGCACTTTTGAAATCGCTTTCCAGCCGCCATTTATTTAAGGGAACAAAAAACTTTTTGATTTGCGCTTTCTAATTTTCTATTTCACCTTTCATTTTCTTTGCCTGTTTTTACCTGCTTTTTACAATGTTTCTGAAATGAGTCAGGCTGCAAATGTCATTGAACTGCGCAACAACAACACGACCTGTTTGAACTTTGAACTGCGCAACAACAACATGACTTGTTTGAACTGCGCAAAAACAACATGACTTGTTTGAACTGCGCAACAACAACATGACTTGTTTGAACTGCGCAACAAAAACACGACCTGTTTGAACATAGAACTGCGCAACAACAACACGACCTGTTTGAACCTTTTCGGGCTGTCTCATTTCAATGAAATCCTTCAATTTGTGATACGCGTTTTTCGTATCCTGGAATTTTTTCGTATCTTCGAACAAAATATTCTTCAAGTGGCCTTTCGCACCTGGGAATTTTCGTAACTTGAAGCATTCGTATCTTGAGGTACAAATGTACAGAGTAGTTTATTGGGGCCGTATTTTATTTCCCGTGGACAGATATTTCCTCTTAAGCGTTTTCGTGTTAAACGTATTTCACAGCATATATTTTTAACAAAAGTTTTAATTTGATAGCTTCTTTGCGAGCCGCAATGTAAACACAGAAGGGTCGGATGTTTGGCCACCGTTGGTATAGATATTCCAGCCACATTTTTACGGGTACCCGGGCGCAATTTTAATATCCGGGTATTTGAACGGCAACGGTTACCCGGCTTCCGGGTGCCTGTTAACAGGTCTAATCACAAGCAGCAGCAACAAGTGAGGCAGAATAAAAAAAAATTAGCATTAAAAACAATCAACATATATTAATATATCTCCACAAACCGTAACACAAAAACAAGAAATATCTACACAAACATTTAAGCAATTATCAACACAAAGTTTGATGTAAGTATCCTCCCTAACATTGATGTCAGTATCCTCAATAGCATTTAACCAATTATCCATACAAACATTGACACAAATATAAAAATAGCAAATATTTGAAGCAAATATCCACAGAAGCATACAAATTAGCTGGTAATATAATCATTATAATGATATGTATCAACAGTTTAATTCACTTAGGTGGAGTAGAATTTCAATTATGCACACATCAAATCATATTGTTGTTAGAACTTGAGTTTCTCCGCCTATGCGATTTCAGAAAGCAATTGACAGAGAGTTGCCGTAACGAGTCACCAACAATTTCCGGTAGCGATGAACTATAAAAAAGGGTAAGTTATATGTGACCATTTTGTTTAGTTTAATTTTTTAATATTTGATATTTTCAGTTATAGTTTAACTTTGCTAATTGAAGAAATAGGTTTATTAAATTTTATAAACTATTTAAAAATAAGTGCATTTTTATTCTCTTGTAGTTTATTAAACTAAACAATGATCTCAAGTTGCTGGCAAGAGTTGCATCTCAATAAAAAAAATAATTAAAAAGTAACATAGCAATTTCTATGGAATAGATAAGATAAGAGCGCTGTATTAGATTCCGAACTCCTTATTTCAGTTTTGAAACTAATCATAACCTATTTTTCTTTTCTGCCTCACTTTGGAACATTTAAACGTGTTTCCACAAGACTGGACTTTATTTTGACAATGTACAATAGAGAAAAGGGCAACAAAGTAGCGTTTGTTTATTAGCTACACATGTTCATTGCATTGTCTCGTCTTTTGTGTGGACTGCATAAGTAATAAAAACAACCCGTAAAAAACCAAGTTTTTGACTATAAATCCTTTACGTATGAGACGTAACTAAAAGAATGTTCATTATAACACGCAGCGCAAGACCATCCAAAAATACAAAATTGCAGTTGTGTCGTAAAACGTGTTTAATATAATGCGCACCGATCAGGAATAGGTTTATAAAAAGTGTTGTCAGTAAAATACGCACCTTATTGCGCGACAGAAAGGTTGTTCAATATAATACGCACCGCGACGCTCTATCTCAGTGGTTCCCAAACTTTTTTCACCCGTGGACCCCTTTTATTGTCAAAACTTGTTCACGGACCCCCAAGTAAAAACGCTACATAAATGTAAAGTATACAAATTTACTAATTAAATTAATAACAACATTTTGTTGAAGAATTATTTATTTAAATTAAACTGTTGTTAATTTTCTTTTTTAAAATTAATGACTTGGATGAACTTAATGAGATTTTATTAATTATATAAGTGTATAATTAATGTCCGGCTCAATTTTTGTAAGTAGTAAATGCAAATCCCCACGAGCACAAATGTATAGCCGGTTTCTTTTGTTTGTGATGAGGTTCATAACAGCACTGATTCCTTGTTCTACCAAATAAGAAGACGGGAAAGCAGTCAACAACTTTTGTACAATAACCCAGAATGCAGAACATAAAATTGGGATCTCTTTTTGTAACAAGAATGTGTGGTATCCTTGTTCAAACATTTGTTTAATTCCTCATTTGTGGATAATTCAATAAACTGCTCCTGTATTAGTATGGATTCATCTATGTCTGGGATCTGAGATTGTCCCCCGAGCAAAAGGGTTCAACACCCAGTCGGGAATATCCAAGTGAAGAATGTCTTCAAATCTTTGGTTCAGGTCTGCATGAAGAGCCGTTAAGTGTTGACAGTAGGTAAACAAGTCTTCATCTCTATTTTGCAATTTCGAGAGATTTTGAATCTGAGAACATTATCCTCTCCTAAAGTTTTTTTATACAGAAAAGTTTTGCAACAAACGCAGATATTACGCTTTTAGTTTTGATTACATTTAATTGGTCACCTTGTAGTTTCAAATTAGTTTCGTTAAATTTGGCAAACAAATCTGTCATGTAGGCTATGTTATTTTTTGAGTTAATTAAATTTGTCTCAAATCGTTGTCTTTACCTTCCAGGAATTCCAGCACTAAATAAAAGAGAGCATAAAATCGATTTAAACAAGTACTTTTAGATAACCTTCGTACTTCCATGAGAAGTAGTAAACAATTATAGTCTTCATCATTTTCCAAACAAAGTTTAGCAAATAATATCTCACTGAAGGCATTCCTTTTGATTTTATTAATTGCTCTAATGACATAATCTAGTGATCCATGCAAACGTTCACTAAGATTTTTGCAACAACATGATGCCGATGAATGACACAATGCACTGAGCATACATGTGGTACAGCCTGTTTTAGGTATGCCAGAAAACCTCGGTATCTTCCAACCATTGCCGGAGCACCGTCAATAGCAACAGAAATGATATTAGTCAGGAGTATAGCATTTTCATCGAAAAATATTTTTAATTCAGTAAATAACGTTTCACCTTTTATATCTGTTTCCAAACATTTAGCAAACAACAGTTCTTGGCAAAATTGTTCTTCTTTTACAAATTTTACGTACGCTAAAAGTAAAGCCTCGTTTCCTGGTAAAGTGGACTCGTCAAGCTGTAGGGAAAATTTAGATGTTTTTAAGTAATCAAATAAAGAATTTTCTACACTGAGCCATTTCGTTAATCCTTCTTCGGACTGAATTATTGCTCAGTTGATTTCTATTTGTGATGTCGAAAGCTGGTTTGTTCAACACAGTGCTTATCACCTCACTTACAGCTGGTAAAATAAGTTCTTCACTAATCTGGTGTGGCTTTCCAGACTTTGCATCAATAAAGAAATATTTTAAGACGCACGCAGTCCATCGTCATCTCACTTAGCTGTTGTCCCTATGAGTTGTTGAAGTGATTCCTTTTTCAAATATGTTTCTTGGACTTCTTCAAAAAATCGTTAAATCTTTATCTTTTTCATCACTATGGATTTTCATTAAATGTTCCTTAAGCTTGGGAGGTTTCATAGAATCATTCGACAAAGTTTTATTTCACAGAAGACTCATTGGTAAAATAAATATTATTTCCTGGTAATGAAATAAAGCCATACTTCAAATATTCAACACTGTACTGTCTACATTTTTTCTTCGGAACACTCATCTGTTAAAAAGGGCACAAAAATTGTAATGCATTGTATAAGTGTATTATTTGAAACAGTTACTTAACTATTAATTATTAAATTTGTCAATGGAATGCTGCAGTAAACCCCTTTAGAGTTATTTGACGTGAGATTGAAGGATATAATTTTATTTTAATTTTTTTCAAAAAACGTACGATACGTTTGTGAGTTATATTTATTTTTTTAAAGTTAACCTTAAGGTATATTGAAAATGTGAAACATATTGTTTTCAAAAGATATAAAATGTATTCAAATAGTAAATCTACTTACGATCAAAAGTAAGCTATCTGATAACAACACAAAATTCAACTATGTCAAAACTTCCAACTAACAATACTAAGCTGCTTTTAGCCTAAGATTGGGAAAATTTGTTTATGCACTTCGTATCAGCATTACAAAATGATAAATTGTCGATTATATTTACGGCTCTTTTAGACATCATATGTAGCAGCATAGTTGCGTTGCTGTATAAAACTATTTTCGGTAGTCTGTCTCACACTGCGCCATTTTAAACTTTGAAGAAAAAAGGGAGGGCGGAGGGGGGTTAGGTGGAAAATTTCTATGCTTCAATATTTTAGGTTTCTAAAGCAATTTTTTAATGTTAATTACGTTTTAAAAAAATTATCATAATATATTAGAAAATATTTTTAAATATTATTTTGTTAACTCTCTAAAAAGGTGTGTGGTCGAATTTTGAATTAATAAAGTCTTTTTGCTGACTCGATTCATGTATTTTTAATCGTCCAATCATATCAAATGTGGTATCAATGGAAAGCTATCGGTAATTCATATTAAGATAAATATGACTTACCGACAAGTCAAAATTTACCCAACCCTGCTATCATCGTTATTTCCGTTAAAAGATTGTATTTTTATTGCCTACATAGAGGGTCTCCGCCTTTCTCACGCATCAAACTTGACATTCCTTTCAATTAACCAATGATTTTGATTGGTTACAGCTGTGGAAATATCGTAGTTTTTTTTTCTTTTTCTAGGTCAAACAACTTTATTTTACTTAGGACCTAACAATCGCCACTACAGTATTCATTGTACTTTATTTTTATTTCCGTAATAATTTTAAAAAACAACACATAATGCTATTATTTTTATAATAAACCTTCCGCGGACCCCCTGACGTTGTTCAGGGACCCCCAAATCAATTTTAATTTTCCACGGACCCCCTGAACGGTTCCGCGGACCCCTGGGGGTCCGTAGGGACCACTTTGGGAACCACTGCTCTATCTCAAAAAATAGCATGATACATAGGAATAAATAAAATAATCTAAAAAATCAATAATTTAATTACGGTACATGCGATCGATCTGAAATTTTGATACATTGTTTTTATCATCGGTACGAAACTGCCTGCAAAATTTCAGCTCGCTATCTTGCGAGGAAGTGGGTTAAAAATCGATCAAAATTTTTGGCGACAAGCAAGCAAGGTCGGCCGCAGACACCACGAGTTAATATAAAGGATTTAAAAATATGTATCGTTGAAGGTTAGTGTCGCCCGAAGCCGTCCAACAGACTTAACTCTCTTGCAGTCATCCCAAGTACCACCCCTCAGTTGAAAGTGCACATGTTTTTTTTATCGATTTCATAGCAACCATTTTTAAACAAGAGTCTTGACAAAATAATTCTCGGGGCGAACTCTTAGTCTTAAATGTGCGCCCTTAATATTTCATATAATATGTGTATCTCCCCCCCCCCATAGTGCCATCTTTCCAACCTCCCTGTTTATTGAAAATAATAGCTCCACTCGATCACTCTCTGAAGTTATTCTTTAACGACAAACGCTGCAATATACATTCTTCAAGGGATGTGTGTTACAAGATAGATATCTTTTTGCTTATTTAAAAAAAAATTAAACTATTACTTACTATATATTTCAATCGTGAAAATGCCATTTTTATTTTTTTGACTTATTATTAAACAATTTCTATGGTTAATAAAAACAGCCCAGCAGGTGTATGGGGGGGAGGGTATTTATTTAAATTCGTATTTAGTAATGAGCTTTATAATTTGAATGAACATCTATTTTCACAAAATTCATTGCATGTTATATGATGAATTTACACCAATAATATCTCCTGAGGATATAACCAGAGCCTATACATAAATAGTGAGTAAATCAAATACTTATACAATTTCACGAAAACCCATGAAATAATTTAATACAGCCAGTGGCGTAGCGAGGGGGGCAGGGGAGGGAACACGCGCCATACATTACTTTTCCAAGGGGCGGCAAAATCATAGTCGTTAATTAGTTTCTTAAAATGAAAATGTTAAAAAAAAGAGGAGTTTTTAAAAATCGAAATTAAAGAAAATCAAAATAAGAAATTAATAAAAGAAATAAAGGAACTATCCAAAAGCACGTGAACGTTTTAACTGCCAAAACTTCAAACTCCTAATTGGATATAAATTCTACTGATACTAATACTGCTGTAATAAAAAAGAACTAGAGGCTAAATTAGTATGAGAACGTGACACTGATGTGGTGATAGATTCCTCGTTGTTTATTAGCTAATTGTTAAAACGTGAAAAATAAATTTTAAGAAAAAATAAATAAAAGCCAAGATAACAAAAAATTAAAGGAAATGAAGAACTATATTATATTAAAATACGAGAGAGCTTCTAATGCCAAAACTTCAAACTCCATTATAAATCGAAAGTGGTCTGATACTAATGTTACTAAGCTGGAAAACATAGGGGCTGACAGTGTGACAATAATGTGCTGGAATATATAATTGATTCAAGTTTGATTTTAACGTAAGTGAACTACTGGAAAAAATTGTTGGCGTATTTATATGGCTTATTTTAATTTTAATTTCTTTTGTTTTGTGGCATAAACAAAAATATTGGAAACAATTGCGTATCTAATGGAATTAAAACTTGGCACAAATAAATACAAAATTTGGGTGAGGGGACGGCAAATTCCTCGTTTTTAATTTGCTAATAGTTAAAATGTGAAAATAAATTTTAATATAATAAAAGAAAAGCCAAGATAAGTACTCATAAAACTCAAAATTACCAAAGTTTTTTTTACAAATGGAATGAATCAGAAATTGGATAAAAAAGAATAGACTATTAATAAAAAAAACGACAATTAGTTGTTATAAATGAGAGAACAAAGCGGCAAGAAATTCTTGTTAGAATGTTTGACATGACTAAATCCCGGTGAAATTGAATGTGACTTTTTGAGGTCACAGAGATGGGCAATACTGTTGCGAATAAAGGAAATATTCTGGAACTAATGCATTAGCTTGCAAAGTACGTTCTAGCACTCCGAGATCAAAGTAGGAAAATGATTAAAAAGGTGTCATCTAAAATTCAAACTGAGCTCATAGCAATTTTAGGAGGTACAGTTCACGAAAAATCATCTTTCTTCAATATTGTTCTATTGTATTTGATAGCTCTTCATATATTTGATATAAGGGCCAAACAAGTCCAGTTGTGTGATATGTAAAGATTTAAAATAAAAAAGTAGACGCTTTAGAATCTTTCAATGATTTCATTCAAGCAAAAGTTAAATCTGATTACGACATTTCTGAAATGATTTTGAATAAATGATGATCTTAAAATAATTGACTGCACAATCCCAACGTGTGTTAATACTTCTTAAGGGCTGGAAAGTATACACGAGTTCAACAAAGGCGCAAAAACATAAAATCTCATGTCAAACTCGTTCTAACAGTTAAAAATAATTTGTTAACATGATACTCCAACTGATACGAATTCTCCAACTATTTTAGTACACTGGAGCGTTGTTACGCATTCTTTTCCAAGTTCATAAACTGTTGGAAATACCTAATTGCTTCTACAAGCAAGGCGTTCAGACTTCAGGATACAAAATAGTGAATATACCATGGAGCCATGTTGTGGTTACTTTGTAAGCTATAGAACTGAAAGATGCAGACAAAAAAGCTCAACACACGAACAGACGCAGGAACTTTGCTAGTCACAATGAAATCTTTTTATTTTCAAAGCTACATTTTAAAAAAATGCCCGAAATTCTTTACAAACGTATAGTGCTCAACACAAAAAAATTCTTAGCAGTGGCTACTCACAGAGAAACTAATGGAATGGAATACTTAAGGGATGCTTTGACATTTGATAAAATTTATGTGGAGACATAATCATTTTAATCGAACCTTCCAATCAAAGAAGCAAATTTTTGTGATCGAAGCAAATATGTTTATGTATCCATGCTATGTAGAATAACAGTTAAGAAGAAATTTGGTTTCTTCATAAGATGAGATTAGTGTATAAATTCGTGTGAGGCTTTGGCAGTTATATAGAATTTAGAAAACAGACATGATTTTCGTACACCAGCTAATCTACTGGACTTTGAAATTTTTGTCTTCAAATTAGAGTATTCAAAATATCCCACATGACATAGTCAGGCAAGGAATATTTTAACCCCATGAATAGAAACAATAAATAATGAATTCAAGACTAGGTGGTTTATTTAAGTTTATAAAGATATTTAGGCTCGAAGTTACCCTGCCTAAAATAATATAATTAATTCGAACATTGCTTACAAACTGTCTTAAGTAATGCAAGGTGTTAAAAGGGCTTCTATAAAATTATTTTAATGAAAAAAATTAATGACGATCAATTACGAATACACCAAAATTGTCTAATCTATTGCTATTTTGGCTATTGAGCATGCCATGGCTGAAAACATTGATACATGAAAGATTGAGCCATGAGGAAAAACATAAAACCCTAATTTCATTAAAGAAATGAAGCCTTTCTTTTTAACATAAAAATATATAGTGTTCTTATTATTACTTTCTAATTATTTTTTGTTTACTTTATAGCGTTAACATATTTTTATAGCGGCACATACCCACGCTACGCCGCTGAATACAGCTCTCTGACATAGGAATAAAAACACTTTACGTTTCATTCCCATTAACAAACGTATGCAAATCCTACTTCTTCCCATAAACCTTGGATAAGCGTAAGACACAATAATCTTATTTAAAGAAGGTGCGACTGTAATTTATAAGAAAAGACAACATTATGCAGCATAGACTTGAACACATTCAAACAATGCAGTCATACAATTTTTCAACTACATGTACTTCTATATTTTAATTTATGCTTATTTTTTTTAAAATTCTGAGATCGTGTAAGAAACAAGTGATTTTAAAGTTTGTCTCTAATCAAAAGTTTTTGTCTTTTGTTGTTGTTGAGAAAAGCGTTTGCTTATTCTTCCCACACTTTTTTCAACTCAATAAGCCGTATGTACGATCGTCCATCTGTCCGTCTGTCTGCTAGGAATCACGTCAGCTAAATTAACCAAAATGTTTGCTTGGCTAGTGATCGGAAACTAGGCACACATACTCTTCCTCTACGACAATACCTGTTAATGGGTGGGAAGGGTGGATTAGAAATGATTTTACATGTTTTATATTTAGTTCAATTTGATTTGATTGAATAACAAGCTCTCTTTCAATTGATAAAAACAGAATTACTTTTCTTAAAACATATCTGATCTGGCTAATACTTGAATACCTTTAAGATATAGTCTGTGAGTAAAGTGCTTGCCTACTAGTAGAAATAATTACTTCAAGCTCAAGCAAAATATTATAATTACAAAATATCACTTAAAATATCTTTTTTGTCGAAATTTATGCCTAATGATTTCAAACAGTTAAATTTATTGTATTAAACGTTTCAAACTTATGGTGAGGAGGTCAAATTTAATTTTTTAGTTACAATTAAATACATTTGATAGTTAGAAATAGTTTTTATGAAAAGGGAATGCGTGGCCAGTATTAGCCTATAGCGATGAAATACAGAGACTTAAGAGTTTAGGTGTGATTTATTATTATGTTTTTTACTGTTTATGGGAGACTTTTAGCAAGTGCTCACCAATGCATCTAATAATTAATTCCCAGAAGTTTCCATCTTTTGATGTTGGTGGTCTTGTTGGCCCCAACTCTAAGTGACGTGGACGTGGCCCTGACAAGACACTGGGCAGGCGGGTTCCAGGGCAAAGCATGCTTCCATGTCACGTGTGACTTGCGTGGTTGGAATGCCACATTTAAATTTGACGATGAGGTTGAGACTTTGATGGTGAGGTAGAAATATTGATGGTGAGGTAGAAATATTGATGGTGAGGTAGAAATATTGATGGTGAGGTAGAAATATTGATGGTGAGGTAGAAATATTGATGGTGAGGTAGCAATATTGTTGGTGAGGTAGAAATATTGATGGTGAGGTAAAAATATTGTTGGTGAGGTAGAAAAATTGATGGTGAGGTAGAAAAATTGATGGTGAGGTAGAAAGACGTTAATGGTGTGATACAAGATTGTGCAGCAAGAAGCATGACATTCATTTTGTGAGAGACGATAGTATCCTGGTGGAAATGGGCGGGCGGGCGGGGAAGGTGGAGAAGTGTTGAGGTGCAATGATAAACTCATCGTAGCTTGGAGCCTGCAATTTAGAGTCTTATCTGACACAACACAAAATGTGTCTAACTAGTTAGTTTTTTTGTCAGCTTAGGGCGAATCGTCATAACCAGTTACGTAGGGGTATCGACATAACCAGTTGGTAGGGGTATCGACATAACCAGTTGGTAGGGGTATCGACATAACCAGTTGGTAGGGGTATCGTTATAACCAGTTGGTAGGGGTATCGACATAACCAGTTGGTAGGGGTATCGTCATAACCAGTTGGTAGGGGTATCGACATAACCAGTTGGTAGGGGTATCGACATAATCAGTTGGTAGGGGTATCGTCATAACCAGTTGGTAGGGGTATCGTTATAACCAGTTGGTATGGGTGTGGGTTAATAAATCTCTTTCTGTTATATCGATGGTTCCAAATAAATATCTCATAGTAACTGATCTTGCACCTCTCTCAATTTGGACAAACGCGGTTAACACCACATTCCCTCTATTTTGGCTCTCAATAGTCATGGCAAGCTGACGTCATAGAAGTGAGAGACAATGGAATGGTGTACGTATTACACAGCACACTTGAAGATGAATTAATATTTTCTGGTGCAGAGCTATGTCTTATATTTATAGGAACAAGTATGTAATTACTTTTTATTTTATTGATTTTATTGATTTTTCTTTTGAAATACGTAAAATTTAGAAGCAAAAAGTTTGAATAATTACTACAAAATATATAGATCTATTCGGAGTTAACTTAATTGTTGTTGATTTTTATTTGAAAAATATTATTTTAAAAATGCTTGGTAAATGAAATAAATGTTTTAACAGATAATGGCACGTTACCAAACCTAACGGTATCACTGGACCAGTTACCTGACGGGGGTCATCATGATTTGGAAGCACACAATACCACAACAGGTTTTATTAACTTGTATTTTTTATCCCTAAGACATAATCTTTTCACAAACAATGTTCTTAAGTTTTCATGAATAAAACTAATAATTTTATTGGCACTTTCTTATCTTAATTGTAAAACTTTCAGCTATTCCAACTACCGTAGAGGGCGTCACTGCGTCAATGGTGGTCAGCGAGGACTGGACCATATTCAAAGGTCGGTTTCAGTTTCCTGTCAGTGAAGACACAATGAGCTGGCTGGTGAATATCACATACGATTTACCCGTTGTTCTCACCTCTGTAAGTTGGTACATTAAGATATCCCTGTTGTTCTCACCTCTGTAGGTCAAAAAGACATTGCACTTAGGTAACAATAAGACAGCGTGGGTCTAGGAGATAAAATTACAAGGAATGTTTTGGCCATAATTATTAAGTTATTTCTATGACCACCTGATAACAAGCACCAAACTATAAAGATTCGGAAACCTCGATATAAAGTCATATATTTAGTGTCTTTACCCATAAAACAACGGGGTAGCGTGCTCAAAAATGAAAAGAAATACATTTTAAAGGAAGCTTCATATTATGAAACGCCTCTACATTAACTAAAAATATTTATAAAATTCCTTTCAAAGCTGTTAAGACATGACTCAACAATGGAATTAAATATTAGATACAAGCATTCTTTTTTCAATTCACAAATATAGACAAACGTGGGGACAATTCTCTTCAACAAAGGTGCGTCTGTAACATGGAGTGTTGTCAACACTGAAGATCAACAAACTCTACACAAAGGAGATAACTTCTCGCTTAAGTAATCGGCCCTCACATTAAATGATATTTTTTAATAATGGAAAAGCATTAATGATGCTTAATTTATTAAAAACCATTTTAAAGTTATGCTGTAATATCCTAATATTTACTCTATTTTTCTGAATTAATAGATGTATTTATGAAAACCCTATCATTTAATTCATGAAATCATAATTTGACGCTTGATTTCTTTAGTGTCAATGGTCAATATCCAGTTGGATCACCCACACCTAGAGGTCATGCGTTGTTGTTGAACCTGGGAAAAGATAAGTGGACCGTCCTACCAGTACCTCAAAGTAAACTATCAAATATTATTTTTCAATTTCCGCTATCACATTACTAAATGGGGAGGACTTAAATGGTCTTGTAATTTTCTCTCTCCAATTTAACAAGAAAATCAAAGAACTCGCGTCAGATTGTTTATGTCAAAGTACCGACAAGAAAACATGACAACACACTGGCAGAAATTTTGACTTCTTACCAAAATATTTAACATCATTTGCTAGGCGTCTGCAATCATTAGCCTAATTTGAGGTTAGAGGTTATAATTAAAGTAAACAAATCAAAACTCATGGTGCTCTTGTATGTCTGGGACCAACGCTAAACGCAATGGAGAAAAACTTTAAACCGGCGATGTTTTTTAAAACTATGTTCTTAGCAACCCCTCTTGTGGTGATTTTAAGAACGAGAAGTCAACGAAGCATATCAGCCCATTACTATTAGCTCATCATTACATCCACCATTAGTACATCAATACAAAAAACTTTAGACACATTAGTTATACGGCATCCGACGGAACACGCTGTCTAAACAAATGGGGAGTACTCAGTACGTTTCTATCTTCTCAAATATTTTATCATTGAAATTCGTAAGCTCCCTTTCCACCTACAATTTTACGAACTAATCTAGTCCCACCCCTTTACCCTACTAAAAGAAGGAATCAATCCCTTTCTCATTTTTGGAACTACTGGCGTTAAATATTCTAAAGTCTACTGAATATTTTCAGACGTATCTTCCAAGTACAACTATGACGATGTTCTCATGAAGTCCATCTTGTTTTATGACGCACAAAGGTCAGGGGCCATAGGAGCTAATTACCGTATTCCTTATAGAGGAGATTCAGGCCTAGACGATGTGGGACAAAATGGAGAGGATCTAGCAGGTGGCTGGTATAATGGTGCGTTGAAGGGACAGTATTCATTACAAAACTTGTTGAATTGTGTAGCCTTTAGTGGTGATCTATCGTTGTTAAGTAAGATGAACTAAAAAAAAATGACAATATTAAAGCTAGCTCATTAATGCTTGCGTCCATTTAATTCACATTTTTTCTTGTTAGCGCGCACTGAATTGTGAAAACTTAAAGTCTCTTATTATATAGTAAAAAGGGACTATGTCACTTCTTTTGTAAATCTTATATAGTGTAGTGTAATCATATTTCAGGTCCAGGCATGATGAAGTACACGGCCACTATAGCCCATTCCACAACGGTGTTAAACTGGGGATATTTGACTTACAAAGATGCTTACGAGTCTGCTGGACAAAGGGAATACTATCTGGACTCAATTAAATGGTCACTGGATTATCTCATCAAATGCCACACAGAGACAGAAGAGCTGTACATCCAGGTAATCTAGAGATATTATTTAACGTTGGATTCATTTGCGGTCCTTAGTCCTTGATTTCTGCATAGTTGGTATAGAAAACAGCTCTTCAAATTGATACTGGTGGCTGAAGTTACAGAAACAAGCCTTTCAAATTGATACAGGTAGATGAAATTACATAATTCAGATCTTCAAATTGATACAGGTGGCTGGAATTATGGAAAACCAGCTCTTCAAATAGTTATAGACAACTGAAACTAGAGAAATAATTTATTTATTTATTTAAATAGTTAGGCTACATAAAGTTGAAATCAGAGTAACCAGTTCTTCCAATTGTTAATTTGACTGAAGGGAGAGATGCAAGTTCTTCAATTTTTTTTTACAGATTGCTGAAATTATAGAAAACAGTTTTTAAATTGTTACAGATATCTAAAATTTGAGAAATAGTTATTAAAATTGTTACATATGTCTGAAATTAGGGAAAAAAGCTAAAAAAATATTTACTGATGGCTGAAGTTGCGGCGTTTGTAAAGACTGACTTTCTACTTGCGTCTCCCATTCAATACTTATGCGCTTATATTGTATTAATAATTTGTTTTACACCTCCCCTGCTTAGATGAGGGAATAATTTACTTTAAAAAAACATATTTATCTTAAGATTGCAAATTTTTAAAAATATGTAAAGGAGATAATATTTATTAGAATAAGTCAGAGGCAAGAAAAGTATTTCTTTTGTGTTTAATACATCCGTGCTCTAAAATCTTAGTTTTATATGCGTCCTTATTTTGTCAGTCAGCTGTTGTCTGTTTTTAAATTAAAGGCGTGTAAGTTTTGGTGGTTATGGGAAGGTAGGAAGAACTTAAAAAGGTTTCTAAGTATCTTACAAGTAATTTATCTCAATGCGCCATGCACTGATTGTTATAACATTTCCCACGTCTGTCGTAGATAGGTAATTTGACGGTGGACAAAGAACACTGGGCTGCCCCGGAGCTAACCAATCAGTCACGGCCAACTTACAAGGTCAATGCAACGTTTCCAGGCAGCGATGTTTCCATGGAGACGGTTGCAGCTTTCGCTTCCGGATATCTTGCTTTCAAAGATAACAGTAGGTTTTGTATCATTACATTCACGAGAGAAAGTTGTTCACATTCCAAAACCATTAGCTGTAAATTGTTAATTCTGAAATCCTCTCTATATATATATCACCAAAGCGATCACTATCTATGATGAGCTTGTCTGCAGCGTATGCTACGCCGCGGGTCATATCTCGTTTTTTAAATTAAAAAAAAATGTTTGTTTCTGCCCGTTCTTTTCCCCACTTTTTGTGAACATGACCTTCCCTCGCTAGTGTCGGCCAATCACAGTTTATGGTTGGCAAAGGATGGTAGTAAAGGGTGGGGGGGGGGCAGGTACCAGGTATCAACCGCAGTGCACATGTCTCCACGTTTACTCGCTTTATTTTTCATTACTTCGTGCTGCTGTTTGTGTCCGTTCTATCCCTCCCCCCCGTTCTTTGCACTATCTATGATGAGCAAGTCTGGGGCGTATGCTACGCCGCGGGTCGTATCTAGTTGATAATAATGTGCGAATCTTGATTTTATTCACATTATTTTCCAACATTATTAGGCTGATTTTATTTTCTACATGTCTTTGTGTTATTTATTATTATTATTTTTTAATGCTTGCATGTGTCAACGTAACGAGTGACCTTCGGAATGGAGAATATGTCATAAGTAGTGCGATTAACGCCCCTCTTTTCTGGACAGAAAAACGACTTTAATTTATGTAACAGAACTTAACCTCAGTCCACTCATCCCCAGATGATACGTACGGCGCCATTCTATTAGACCATGCTTTGAAATTATGGAACTTTGCAATTACTCATCAAGGTAGTTACAGTGACTTCCAGCCAACCCTAGAAGATTATTACAGGTAACTGACCAGTAAGGTGACTGTATGCTGTTTACTAAGCTTATCTTACATGTAGATTGGCGTCAAAAGCCCCGAGCCTAATGCTCTTATGACGAAATTCAACCCTCATAGAGTGGTGTGATTTCCTATTTCGACTCGTTATAACCATCTTAGGATTAACTGACGTGCTTTGGTTTTCATTATCGACATTTAATTTTCACCTTCACCTATGCTTTGTCTAAGATTCGCACAGCGGCTGGAATCACTTGTGACATGTATCACTAAGTTTATCGAATAATTCGATAGATATTTCATTTCATTATTTATTTTGTCATCTGGACGTTTTATTTCCCCGTCCTTACTAATTTAAAGATTTCTGTATACGTTTGTTTGGAATGAATTGTCTTTCTTTGATGACGTCATGTTACCTCATGATCTCTCTACGCTGTTCAGTTCCACCAATCTCACCGACATGCTGTGCTGGGGCTCAATATGGATGTACAAGACAACACATGACAGCAAGTATCTGATAGCTGCTGAAAGTCACGTGGACTTGAACAATTACGACGGCCGCACACTGCTGGGATCTAGTAGGAAGCTGGCCAATCAGGTGGTGTAAATATATCTTTCGTTGATCTGTGGGTTCCGCCGAT
This sequence comes from Ampullaceana balthica, assembly GCA_944989445.1. NCBI lineage: Eukaryota > Metazoa > Mollusca > Gastropoda > Lymnaeidae > Ampullaceana > Ampullaceana balthica. Next base: position 3,113,765 of record CALYLW010000047.1, read on the forward strand.
AGGTGATCTGTGGGTTACTCTAAAACATTCTAGGTTACTTATAAGAATTCATCCGACTACTATAAATAGGTAATGTGTGGTTTATTCTACTGATTTGTCTTTAATTTTCACCTTAGAGCTGCATCCTTTTTCAGCCTTGAAATAAATGCAATTAAATCAATATATCATGTCTTTCTCATATCGCCAGCTACTTTTGTACCAAATTACCAAGAAAACCCAGTATAGGACTTACATTGAGAAAGCCTTTGTGTCCATATTCCCTGGAGGTGATGTTCCGTATACACCAAAAAGTCTTGTGTTTTATAGCCAGCAGCCAAGTTCAGCTCTATATTCAGGTTCACTCATTTTTAAGCTATTTATTCAATTCCGTATCTAGACTTTCTACACAAAATGTTCCTAAATAATTCAACTTGATGATCATTAAAAGAGGGTGATAATTAGTGCTAGTAACTCTAATTATTGTTGCATACCAAAATGTTTCTATCACCCTATTGTTACATAACCAAGTGTTTCTAATCACCCTATTGTTACAAAACCAAATCATCCAATTGTTACATAACCAAGTGTTTCTAATCACCCTATTGTTACAAAACCAAATCATCCAATTGTTACATAACCAAGTGTTTCTAATCACCCTATTGTTACATAACCAAGTGTTTCTAATCACCCTATTGTTACAAAACCAAATCATCCAATTGTTACATAACCAAGTGTTTCTAATCACCCTATTGTTACAAAACCAAATCATCAAATTGTTACATAACTAAGTGTTTCTAATCACCCTATTGTTACAAAACAAAATCATCCAATTGTAACATAACCAAGTGTTTCTAATCACCCTATTGTTACAAAACCAAATCATCAAATTGTTACATAACCAAGTGTTTCTAATCACCCAATTGTTACATAACCAAGTGTTTCTAATCACCCTATTGTTACAAAAACCAAATCATCAAATTGTTACATAACCAAGTGTTTCTAATCACCCAATTGTTACATAACCAAGTGTTTCTAATCACCCTATTGTTACAAAACCAAATCATCCAATTGTTACATAACCAAATGTTTCTAATCACCCTATTGTTACAAAACCAAATCATCCAATTGCTACATAACCAAATGTTTCTAATCACCCTATTATTACTTAACCAATTGTTTCTAATCACCCTATTGTTACATAACCAATTGTTTCTAATCACCCTATTGTTACAAAACCAAATCATCCAATTATTACATAACCAAATGTTTCTAATCACCCTATTGTTACAAAACCAAATCATCCAATTGTTACATAACCAAATGTTTCTAATCACCCTATTGTTACATAACCAATTGTTTCTAATCACCCGATTGTTACATAACCAAATGTTTATAATCACCCTAATGTTACATAACCAATTGTTTCTAATCACCCTTTTGTTACATAACCAAATCATCCAATTGTTACAGCCCACATTTCTCTCATTGCCCTATTGGCTTCTGATGCCGGCATACATCCAAATGAGTACAACCACTGGTCAATGTGTCAAGTCCACTACATCCTGGGTGATACTGGCTTTAGTTACGTTGTGGGGTTTGGGGACAAGTACCCCCTCAGAGCTAAGCACAAAGCAAGGTTTGTTACAATAGGACTTATTTCCAAAATGGCGAAATTGATATGAAGAAGTTTTTCTTTTAAACGGGTCAAACAGTGTTAAAATCTATTCTCTTTCAAATGCATAATCTTTATTAGATATTCTTAATGTTTCAGTCAGTGTCTAATTAATTTTTAAAGTTTATTTATATGTAAAAACTATATGCTGTATATTCACTTCCTGTTTCTCATATCAAAGGACAGCATATATTTAACACTTGATTATTTCTGGTTTGTATTTTCAGTTCATGTCCTAATAGCCCCGCCCCCTGTGGTCAGCTCGTTAAATCCAGTTCTCTCCCCAACGTCCACATCTTGTATGGGGCCCTAGTAGCCGGTCCAGACCAATCTGACCATTATGAGGATGACCGCAACGATTTGGACAACAGCGTGGGGATAACTTACAACAGTGGACTCCAGGGAGCAGTAGCAGGTAATTTGTGTAATAGGACTAGTATCGTTATAATCAGGAGGTAAAGCTACATGTGTAATAGTTATGTCATAACCTTACACGAAACCTTAGCATGTTATGTAGCCATCTTCCTCAGTGTTTTAATGGATGGAAATAAGATAAAGAAACATTTTAGAAACAGCTTAAGACGTTTATTCTTTAAAAAGAGTTTAGACCATAAAAGAGCGCGCTGAGTATATAAGGCTAACAAGTGATTTATAAAAACTCATCATGATTATGGAAAGAACACTGACCAATAAATTATATTTTTTGTTTTATGATTTACATTTTTATGAGCGTCTTTAGATTAATAATTAAATATTAGTCTTAGAACATTCGTTTTGACAATATCTCAAACGATGGATTTTAAACAAAATTTAAAAGTATGAAATGATTATTATGGTGATTCATACAAAACCTTTAAACTTTAAATGTGTTTTTCCAAAGTTCTTACTTCAATTGCTAGATTAAAAAAGGCATTACAATCGGCAGTAATCTAAAAGGGAGAAAAATTAAATTGAAAACAAAAAACATGTTTATTTTGTGAAGAAATAAGCAGTAGAAAACAGAAATCGCAATATTTTTTTAAAGAACGACATTGGATGCAGAACTATAAATTATATTAACGGATCTAGTGAAGTAAAAATAAATATGTTTAATTTTAGTGGTGAAAACATTAAATGGGAAAATTATAGGGCAAATACAATTTTAGTTGATTCCTGTTTCTGATATTAGTTGAGAATCCCTATCGAGGTGAAATATTGCCTTGGCATTACTATTTGTTGCTATAATAATCTCCTGTGTAGTCCCTGCAACCTCCTTCCCAACTCGTTGAGTCATGTGTGTTGTATGTAAACTCTAACACCATGATGAGAGGTACTACTATTACTACTACGGCCAATAGTTTGATTTTTTACCCATTTCTAATGAAGGGAGATTAAATGCACACGAAATTTGATCACTGACTACCACTTGCTTTAGAAGCCCTCTGGCTGCCATGTTGTCTTTGAATTTCATTTTCGTTACTGAATTTTTTCTTTTGTTTCCTGATGGCCTCTATCTATATCCACACTACTAAGACTGTGTTCTTTTTAGAGTTTAGAGGTTTCTATGATCAATTTTTACATCTGGTGTAAGAAACTTCTAGCAATATTTAATGCTATTTGAAGTACATTCACGGACAGTTCTGGCCATTGACAAACGCCAGCTGATGGGTCAATATTCGTGGTTTAAGTTTCATCATATACCTTCAACAATAAAAGTTATAAGCCCCGCTAAGAGAAAGGCATGAGTCAAATAAATTAATGGCCTTGACATTGATTACTACTGCTGCATACAAATATTGAAATTATTAATTCTCAATATGTTATTGCACATTTTATTTTTATGGTCAATTTCCTTATATGGGAAGACCTAATTGGACAAATGGACGGAGGAGGGTCAAGATATCACCTGATTTTAATGAAACTTTAAATATAACCACGTCTACTCCATTGCATTGAGCTATCACATTTGTGAACAGGGATGTAAAGAAATTTTTTTTTGGTAATGAATTCACTTAATAATTATTTCCTTCTATTTAATGTATGTCTATTTGCTGTAAATGTTAACTGCACACATTAGTGTAAGACCAAAGCAGACTACATTATACTTTGGAATAATTTCCCCACGACCAGGTCTCAAATCTCTTCTGTTGAACGGTCGTCATCCTGAGCAGACGGGAAATCCCAATTGTCCCTACACACCTGGGCTCACACTTACCACAGACGGAATTATTGGAAAATAAACTTTAGAAAATAACTTGGGTCTTTTCTCTTTCATTTCAGTTGAAATATATGTTGTTTTAAGTATTAAAAATATAAAGACGCTCATTTCAAATCAACTTTGTTAATAGCATTTTTTTAAATGCGTTAACTCCTTTAAAAATTAAAAAAAGAAGAACAGTTTGAATTTGACTTTCCACAGGTTAAAATATTATTTCTGTGAAATTTTGCGTTAATAAATCTCTCTGAATTTTTACAAGTATCAAAATGTTTGAACATTTTAGATATAAGTTACACGCGTGATGCCGGTTTGTTAGCTCACGCCAATAACAACGCATATTACTACGCCATCATCAGTATGGAAAAAAAACGATGATCCTTGATGCTCAACTGTCTGCTCCCGCCAACGATTTTGATTGGTCCCCCTCCCCACCTTACGGTTTCCTCCTGTTTTGTCTCCAAGGCAAAGAATGGCGTACTCAAGAAGTTAACTTTCACATCATACAAGTGTAAGAAAAAAAGGGGGTTGAGGGCGGACAAATATCTTGTGATTTTTTTAAATTATTTTTTTTTACAACGCCAAGCTAGGGACTTATATCTTTCCATGTAAAATTGAAAACGAAGGGGTGGGAATGTTCTACTAGGGGTTTTTGAGTGCAGCTTGATTTCATCACAAAGTGGTACAAAATAGAACTGGGTTTCTTTCTCTTGCAGGGAATATAACCATTAGAGAGAGGGAGATAGAGAAAGAGAGAGCGCAGAAAATACTAACGAAGACTAAAAGAAAAGGTCAGATAACGATTGGCCACAGTTAAACGGTTGGTATTTGCTGTTCATGTCAAGACGTGACTTTTTGCCTTACGACAGAATGTTAAGCTAATGTATTGTCACTGATACCCGAGGGAGTAAACAAAGGACATTATTTAAAATACCAGTCTTCAAAACGTTTGTACCCAACATATTTAGGTATCTTGTTATTTAAGGATAATTTCGAAGTAAACTCAAAATATATTCGTCGAATACAAATTAACAAGGTAAAATTTTTTTTTAAATGTCCGGAAAATACCTGTTAATTAAAATATGGCTTTCAGACCCCATATCATTTGCAAACGATGTCCGTAAAAAATATGATTTGTCAAGGATATCTGTATATTTTTTAATCCCACCAAGTGCATTTAAACTATTTTAAACACTCTCACCTGGATTGCGAAGTCAATAGTGCGCTCGCCTCACAAACTGAGGGGCGTGCGATCTAGCTCACGTTAAAGTCACACTAAAAGCGTTGATGAATGACTATCGCTAAAAAGTCTTCCGCTGACCTGGAGAGGAGATGGGCGCCGCCAAGGTCTACCAAGCCCCGAGAAAGTTCTAATGGGAACATTAGAACCCCCTACACCCCACGAGGTTATGGGACACACAAAACAAAACAAAAAAAAACAACCGAAGTTATTGTGGTGGGTCACTCTACCAGTTGACGGAACTTTTTTTTCCACCATCATCTTTGACCGAGCAACATCAGCTCTATTTATCAACTGACTTTACATGACGAAATCAAATCTAAAGTTGTAACTGAAAAACTAATGGAATGATCAACATTTCTCAAAGATAAGAACAAATGGGACATTTATTTAGGGAAGTGCAGAAACGAAGTCAGGGGAGATAATAGTAGGGACAGGGGCATCTATCCGTGATGATTTATTTTCCTTATACAATGTCCTGTTACTTGCTGTAGTTGTTGTGGGCGTTGCGATGACTGTTGGAAGCTGTTTTTGGACGATTGTAGGCCAAAGTTAATTTCACTGGAATATTTCCTTGGGAATTAAAAATGTGTTAGCGGATGGGTTTAAGATTCGTTACGGTTATTAGGGAAACCACGACACGGGGACGGGCGGGAATGGAGGCGTGGGTGGGTACGGAAGCGTGGGTGAGGATGGTAGGCGTAGGTCAGAAACATGTAAAAAGTTTATCATTGGCCAAATATATCGGTACATGTCAAACAACTTGTTGTTAATTCAGCCCACTAGATCAATTTCTCACGGTTCTTTGTTGTACAATGTATGCTCCCTTCTCACTCTCGCCCCCTCCCGTCTCTTTAAATATATATATATATATATATATATATATATATATATATATATATATATATATATATATATATAAATTATATATATATTTTTTTTTCCCTCACTTTCCCTCCTTTATTCTCCGTGTCTCTTTTCGTCTCCTCTCTCTCTCTCTCTCTCTCTCTCTCTCTCTCTCTCTCTCTCTCTCTCTCTCTCTCTCTCTCTCTCTCTCTCTCTCTGTCTCTTTCCCTCTCCTCTCTCTTGATTTTTCGTTCTTTATCATTTCATATCAGTTTATTTTTTTGTCTGCATCTCTCTTTCTCCTTCTTTCCA